>JAHCVI010000001.1:13377242-14577242 GCA_019096155.1 Staphylotrichum longicolle
TTCACCTCCCGGCAATGGTGAAGCGCGTTGCTCGTCAAAGGGATAAGGTCTTTGTAACTTTCTCGGCTTCGATCGTTGACGGAGGTGTGTATAAGACTGCCAAAAGGGAGCGGAGGTCCATCAGGCCCGTACATGCCTGGGGTGCCTACCTTGGTTTGTTGACCGCTGCCGCCGAGCACATTAAGACCTTGCCCGAAGTATAGCGCCTGGCAGCGTTGTTGCAGGTTTGCTATTGATCGTTCCCAATGTGTATTGACTTGCGGCTTTGGAAAAGAAAGGCAGGGAAGGGTCACTGGCATGACACATCTCTAAGTGTGTACCTATCTACCGTACTAAACCTTGCTGGTGCAGTCAGCACAGGAGCAAGAGCCAACAGGAATGACATTGGCAAATTCCTCGCGGTGTCCAATTTCTCGAGCATTGTTGTATTAGGTGTTCAGCATGAAACACAAGATGGATGCTGACACATGCTGGTGGGATGTTTTGCAGTGATTGGTAAGGTACCCAATTATCAACTGCAGCTTCGAACCCCGCATCTGTCCTGTGCGTTACATTGTGTTCTTAGCCACATCAACAACGTGCTGGCATAAATCTGAAGCAGTCAGTCAGTCTTTGGTTCCGAGTCTTAGACAAGACACCCAGAGGGAGCTGTCCGCAACATGACGCAGTCCCACATTGCGACTTCACTCACTTCCAGTTACTTCAATCATCTTCTGCCAAGGCATGACCACCTCTACGGCTCCATGTACCGACCTCGCCGTTGCGCGGCTGTGCGACTCTTGCCGACGAGCATCGTTCGACGACACAACATGCCCCGTTGACGTCTGGCAAGCTCGACTACTCCTATACGGCGACAAGCCCAGTTCCTTCACTGAATACTCTTTCATTGACGAGCTACCGGAACTCGCCGGCCTGGATGCCTCTGCAGCCGCAGGCTGTGATTTCTGTCGCTTTCTTCGAGCCAACATCCTTTCGGGAGACACAAACGATGTTTTGGTCCATGATCTAGGCGGAGGTTTTGCCGAGCTCGGACAGCGCCAGATTGAGATCGATATCAGCTACCGTTGGATGGCAAAAGAGCGCGCGGGATCACATGTCGGCTTGATGAATATTTTACTCGAAATTGAGTCTGTCACGACAAAGATCGAGCTCCAATGCTTTATCGAGGCTGCGGAAGGTACCGGGATTTCGCTTGCTTGCCGCCAACCTGACTGCACGTCATCTAACTCGGCTTCTTCTTGCTCAAGGATTCGAGGACGTGGCCGGATGGCTCAGACTCTCAGCTCCGTTGAGCCAGAGTTATTTGGAAAATGACTGCATCCGTTGGATACAAGACCGTATCAGCGAATGTTGTAGCAATCATTCCCACGGCATTGCCGATGAGACGTTCATCCCAGCCCGACTGCTCGACGTTGCTCAACAACCACCGAGACTTGTCTGCCACCCCGGACTTCCACCCGGCAACCTGTCCATCAAATATGCCGCCCTAAGCTACTGTTGGGGCTCGACGGCCGACTGCTCAACGCAAGCCAAAACCACCACCACGAATTTGGCAGAGAGAATGGCGGGCCTGTCTGAAGTCGACATGACGGCCGTCTTGCGCGACGCCGTGCACATTACGAGGGAGCTGTCCATTCCCTATCTTTGGATTGACTCGCTCTGCATTCTTCAAGACGACCCCGCGGATTGGGAGCAACACTGCCTGGACATGGGCAAGGTCTACGGGAGCGCCCATGTCACACTCTGCGCCGCCTCGTCGGCTTCGTGCCACGAGGGATTCCTGTCCCAGCGAGGATTGCGTCTCCGGTTGCCCTTCCAGTCGCAAAGCAACCCCGATATTATATCCGGAGCCTACGACCTGCAGTTCAAGCATGTCCGCGCTCTGAGCACTCCAGATCACCAAAGCGTGCTCGCCTGCGACTTGAACTTTTGCCACTGGGCCTACAGAGCCTGGACGTTTCAGGAGAGGGCGCTGGCTACACGCATGATCGTGTTTGGAAGTTCAAACATTCATTTCCTGTGCGGGAACAGCTACGAGTCCAGAGGCGACGGGCCGCAGCTGATGGTCAAAGGATACCACATCTCCCTGAACACGAAGCCAGTAGACGTCAATCAACACCACCGACTGTGGGACCGTATCCTGAGCTCTTACAGCATGTTCAACCAAACATCCCTCACCCGGCCGTCCGACATTCTGCCCGCGCTTGCGGCATTGGCAAGGCATTTCCAGCAGCGCCTTGACAGCGACTACCTCTGCGGCCACTGGGTAAAAAACCTCGTGCGGGACTTGATGTGGAATCACCGTTTGAGACAGAACCTGTCCTCGCAAATTGAGCACCGAGCCCACCTCATCGCACGGGAGGGCCTGGTCCCGTCATGGAGCCGGCTGTTGCAATCCCGCAGGACCGAGAACATTTTCATCTGCGGATACTTGATGTCCCGATCGGTCCGCGTCGAGTATCGAGATGTTACTCCCAACGTATCCTTGGCAGGCGCAAACTCGTTTGGCGAGGTCCACGAGGCCATACTTCGTCTCACGACCTGGGTGCTGAAACCGACAAGCATGCTCATGCAGAAAGAGAACAGCATCGCAATGAAAGAAAAGCATTGCGGGTTTCAGTGGCACTCCGATTTTCAACACGGTCAAGACTTTTCTGACGCAGGAACTGTATATCGACTGGATCTGAGAGGGCGAGCCACATGGTCGAGGATCAACCCGGAAACCTCAGCAGAGATTGCAGGTATCGGGGAGTTGAAATGGGCGCTGCTAGGAAGTATGGAGATGTGGGACAAATCCCCTGCCCCAGGGAGGGATGGCGGAGGGCCACGACAACCGCACAGGGCTGCCTTCGGTCTGGTTCTTCAAGCAGTACCTGGAGCGCCGGGTCGGTACTGGAGGGTTGGGACGTTCATTCCCTCGATCAACGGGCTCCACGCCGACAGCTTGAGCCTATTTCGGAACCTGGCACAAGTCGAGACCATCGATATTATCTAACAGACCGCACCAAAGACGAGCCATCACCGCTTCCCTTATCCCTCCCTCCTCACAAACCAGGCAACCCCTCCCCAAACTCCACCACCTCCTCACTACTCCTCCCCATCCCCCCTTTCCCCCTCGTCAACTCCCACTCCACCAATCTATACAGCCGCCGCCGCCCCTCCATCCCCTCCTCCTCCTTCTCATCCCCAGCCCCCCTCTCCTCAAAATCAAACACCCGAAAATCCGCATTCGCAAACCACCTCCCCGCAACGGCCGTCCGCATGAACCCGGAATGCGACACCACCACGATCGCACCGCCCTCGCCCGGCCGCGCGTACAGGTCGGCGAGCGCAGACTGGCCGCGCGCCAGGATCGCCTGCTTGTCGTACGCGTAGCGCGCCCCCGCCGGCGACGTCTTGTCCGGGTACACGGGGTCGAGGGACGAGAAGTCGATCTGAGGGAACTCGGCCGCGAGCTGCGCGGCTGGGGTGCCGGTGTCGCAGGGTTTGGGGTAGAGTTCTGTTTTGGGGGGGGGGGGTTGGTTTGGTTAGTGACTGTGTGGGTTTGACAAAGCGGCATCTCTTGACGCAGGATGATGGGGGGAGGGGGTTTTGGATGGTGGTGAGGAGGGGAGGTTTGGGCGAGACGCACCCTGCCATCGAGCATCCGGCACGATGGGGACGCCCGAGTCGATCAGCCAGTCCAGCGCGATGAGACAGGTCTGGATGGCCCGGCGCATGGGGCTCACGACGATGAACTGCACTTTGAGGTTGGGCGGGAGGTGGGCTTTGAGGTGCTCGCGCAGCTCGGCGGCTTGTTGGCGGCCGAGGTCGGAGAGGTCCGGGTCGTGGAGGCTGTGGAAGGCTTCTGTTGGCTTGTCAACAATAGAGTGGGCATGTGGAATATGTTCGACTTGCTGTCAATGTTGTGGATCGCCTGGGCATGGCGAATCAGAATGAGCGTGGGTGGCATGGTGGCGAATGTTGGGAGTTGAGGATGGTTGCGTCTTTGAAGTGAGTTTCTCGACTTCGTGTGGAGCGAGCTTAGAGGCTCTAAGTGCTTGCGGTTTCCACCAGTCAAACCACTGTGTCAAGTTTTGTTGTGGGGCATGTGTGGTGGCAGTGATGGAATTGACTAATACTTTGCAAAGAGGAAACGAAACAAGACAGTGGATGAGCTCGTCCTAATACCCCTGACTAGGATCTGCCGAAGTCATCGTTTTCTTGTCTCATTGTCCGTCTCCATCCACGATGCGCAATACCAATACCGCCACACACAAAACCCCTCTTTCAAAACCGGCACAAATCCCCCCTGAAGAACCAGCTGGGCTCAATCACGCCTTGCAAACTCAATCCTTGGTCGCAGTGGTGGTCGCACCCCCAGTGGCCTTGGGCAACGACGACTTGCTCGACGCGATGTTGGTCTTGCCCTCATTGATGCGCCGGGCAATCATCGCCGGGCTATCGCCCTCTTGCTTTGCGATGGGAGCCGCGCGGGTGAGTTTCTTGGGTTGGAAGCCGCCACTGCTCCCGGCAGTGTGGGCGCCGGAGACCTGGGATTTCTGCTGAAGCTGAGATTGGGCATTGCGGGCGGTGACCGTTACAGCGGTTGCGGCAGAGGTTTTAGTCTCGGAGCGCGGCGCGGACATTTTCGGTTTGTATGGGCTTCTTCAAATGCGATGGTTGTGTGGTTGGCTCAAGTGATGTCAAAGATCGTCGTTGTGAATGGTAGATGGCAGTTGAATGTGTGTCCAAGAGTGGTCTGAGCCAGAGTTTATATCCCATTCGATCATGCAAAGAGAAGCTCTAAAAAGCTGCATCCGCATGGTTCTGAGCTTGAGATCGGGGAGATATTTTTAGTGTCTGTTCTCCACTGGGTCTTCGTCTTCCTGCCTCTTTGAATCCTTCCAGTCTCAAGTCTAGATTGTCATGACATGCTTTGCCAAGATGAACCCGAAATGATAAAGACCATTTTCCATAACCTTGCGGGCATTCAAGAAGACAGGAGATATTGCCATAGACACAATTACCTCTCAAAGACTTCGTTGCATTTGCTGAAGACGACACCGTTGTTGAAGTTGTATTGCCCATTAAAAGTTGAAGCCCTCCCTTACACCGAGGGCATTGGAACGGCCAACCCGGGCGGCACAGCTGACGCACTCCTCTGCTCCTAACGCTTCCCATTCGATCCATTGTCAAATCCACAGCACTAGTTATTTGGCCACTCAGGTCTCTTTCGCCGCAGAGGTCGGTGGCGCAGACACCACTTGTGAAACAAACCAAATCAAACATCTAGAAGCCCTTGGGAAGTGAGTGTTCTTTATGAGCCTCCTTCCCGTCTCCCCCCTCCAAACCAATAAACGCATGACTTGACTTCCAGACCCTCTTCGTCCTTCGTCCTTCTGAAATTGTTCACGGCGGTACACGTGTCACAGCATTGAGAGCGCAGGACGAAAAATGGATTTGGGTACAACTTTCTCAATGTCCTTCACTTTCCATGGGTTCACCGTGCAACCTTCGACACTACGGCACAGCGCTACCAACCGTAACATGCGGGGACGCCCCCAATCACCGGCCAGCTCAAACTTAGATAAGTACCTGTAGGTAAGGTGTATTCCTGTTCCCAACACATACTGAGCTCATAAAGCATGGGCACATCTCGCTCTTTCTCACTGCTACCATGACTGGCTCCAAGTTCCTGTTACATTCTGACCCCTCAATCTGCTGCAGTTCTTGGGACAAACTGTCCCGACCCCTCTCAAACTCAATCTCTGAGTCTTCCACGCTCAAATCAACCCGCCACACAAACTCCCTCGCCCATTTCCCCGTCTTCCCCATTTACCTTCCCGCATCACCCGTCACAAGCCGCCGCGATCTACTCCTTCATCCATGAAAGGATGTCAAAGCTGGTGCCCCCTCGCCGAATGATTCGGAGCAACCCCCCGAGCCCGCTCCAGCGGGGAAGGGACGCCAGAGTCAGGTTGGCGAGGTGGCGCGTGAACTGCAGCCCCAGCCGCCGCTGTTGGCGAACCACTGCTTGAGCCCGGCGCTGTCTCCCACGGGCAAATGTCCTCTAGCGGCGAGCTGAAGCGAACCTGCTTCTGTTCAACGCGAACTCTGGACTGCGCAGCCTTCGTAGGCGTGGTAGGACCAACGCTGCTTTTCGGGGGCGCGGTGATGCCACGTAGATTGGTGAAGCCCCCTTTGGTCTGCAGTTTGAGTTTCGGTCTGGGGGCGGAAGTCGGCGTGGGCGTCTGGGAGGTACTCATCTCGTGAATGCAAAGGATGATTTTATTGGGGCGACTGTATATGTCGAGATTGCGAAGAGTAATGGTGTAGTTGGTTGTGAAGGCGGGGCGACAGGAAGACTTGAGTCTGGTTTATGAATAAATGCGTGGACATTGGTCGCAGGGCAAAGGGGTCTGGTCAAGCACATGGCCGTTCTCAGAGACGGTCTACCAGCATACAATACTCACTTCGTCTCATCAAGTGCTGTTCAGTCGCGTGTTTTTGCCCGGCCGTCTCAATTCTTTCATCTCATCCCAATCGTCGTAGGCTGGGCCTGGCCTCGTACCGCACCTCTTCTCGCAAACTCCTAAGGTTTTGGCGAGGGCTAATCGTCTCATGGTGTTGCCAGACACAACACGGGCCGGCCCGGGCCTGAGAACAAACGCGGCGCAGGTTGGTGGCCAGTTAGACGCCTGGGCCGCTTGGCTGCTTTCATGCCGACGAAGCCCGTTTCCTGCGCCGTTCTTGGCCTTCGATGGGTCGACGTTTGGCTGGGTCTGGGCTCTGAGGCACAGTCAACAAATGAAATGTGACGATCCCTCGCGATGAACGCTTACCTAAGTGCCCAAGTTTGTTGTATGGCGTATCAATTCCGCGGTTGAGTTTGAGGTTGAACAAGGGGGTCCAATCATTTTACATTTCTTAGCCCTCTGCTCAGCTGGTCCAACCCCCACCGCGTGTTCCCCTTGACTTGCTCAGAAGCGACACGTCTCTCAAGAACTTCAAATTACCGACACCCCATCAGGGTATCAGCCCCGACGCTGTGATTCCACCACACCACTTGTCGCTAGAAACAGGAAGGAGAGGTCAGAGATATGTGCTACCTTCTTATTGGGACGGCGTGTCCCGATATGTCAAGAGTTGGATGTGTTGGTTCGCGCTCGCAATCAATAGCTAGGCACCTGGACCCAGAGGCAGAAGAGCGGCGGGGAGGGCCAACTCACCGTCACACAAAGGGCTATGACAGGGTTAAACCTGGAATCCACTCAGATCTCCGAGTCTAGACGCTGTTGAAAGGAGGACACCCTCGTAGATGTCCAAAGCCTAACACCTCAGTCATATCTGCGGGTCTGGCTCCTGTGTCACCATGATACAACAGAGTCAGTCTCTGTTAGAGCTGAAAACTAAAACCCTCACCGCACACGCGGCATCCGCCACCCGTCGTTGTGACGCTAGCCGCTGAAGGAGCTCGAGAGCCATCTCTCGAGGACTAGTGCTAAAGATAGCAACACCAGATCCTCGACAGAACTTACAGTTTGAGAGTCGAAAAGCCGTCGTTCCATTGACGCAACGCGTCGCATGATGTGTTGTTCATGAGTAGGTCGTTCAATGCCACCAGAGCGGTTCAGATGTTCGCCCATTGCCCTGCTTTGCTGGCGGTTGTCGTCATCAAGCCGGTCTCGTTCGTAGTCGATGTCAATCCGGAGTGATCGGAGAATCCGGGACTCGATATGTCGCAGAGGCAGGGAGTTAACGGTTGCCTCGATGTTTCCGATGAGGTCAACCATCAACCCGCAGGGTCGGAAGCCTCCGAAAGTCGGGCGGAAAGGCGTCACGCCAAGCCTTCAGGTACCCGTCTTGTCGCACCACGACGCTCAGTCCCCATATCATACAGACAGTGTTTGTTGTGCATTGCCATCACGCCGGGTGGGACTGTGAGTCGAGGAATTGCTCAGTAACCACAAAACATACCTCCCTGTTGGCGGTCACGCCTTCACAACCGCCGCTTCCCAGCATCCAATACTCCTTCTGCATCCCCTTATCGAAGGTCGGACAACATGGAAACCGCGGAAAGAACGGTGCCCTTGAGACATCCCGCGTCATTGCTGCGGAAGGTGTTGGGCGCAGCGGAATGCCAAGGGCCATGATCAACAAATGTAACGGCTTGGCGGGATCAAACCCGGAGGGTGCCGGACGCCAAGTGTGGCCCCGGCGGCAGATGAAGCTTGGCGGCAACGGGGAGCGAAGTGCAAGAAACGCCGTGGTGGGAGTTGGTGGTTTGTGTCTTGTTCTGAGGTCGGATAACTGGCCACTCCTTCTTTCGTGCCCACACACAGAGGGTTGAAAGCTGTGGTCTCAACGAGCAATCGCTGCTCATCACGGCTTGGCATCTGGAAGATGCTGCCACTGGACGGAACAAAGGCTTCGAGCTCGCGGTGAACCGGATCCTCTTGTCTCCCGTGCCAAGAGTTGAACTCCGGGCAAACTGAGACGGTGAGGGTCTGGCCTCCTGGTGTCCATCGCCGTGGGCCTTGCCAAGAAGCCGGTGCCACTTGAGGCCATCATTTGGGGTGCGAGATGCGGCGTTGGCTGCGATATTGACAGCTCTGCTGGGCGCACAGCCAAGATGCCATGGCCGCTAACGTGCGTATTGCGCGGACGTGCGATGACGGATGCGTTGTGTGTGGAGTTTTGGCAAGATTGCGACGCGCAGAATGAGGGACGCCGCAGCAATTGCGCAAGCCCACAGGCCTGAACAGCCAGAGACAGGGCAGCATCGCCCTGTTGAGTGCACGCACGCACTGCATCTTGGCGCGACGGGGTTTTGTGGGCGGAAGAAGGAAATGCATCAGAGTTGGAGAGGTAACTGGAAGGTAGCGCTCCTTTGTGGTTTTAGCCTCCCCAGGCTTTGGGACAGGTTTGCCTCCTCCAGTGGCTGTTGCACCTGTCCGCCCTGTACGCGTGGTGTACTTGCCGAATCGGGCCGCGATTCACGATGCCGAGAGGATCTGCGTCAGGATGAACGGCTTGGCAAGCAAGCCAAGAGTTTTCGTTCGTTGCATCGAAGCAGAACTCTGGGCGTTTCGGAGCGTGGCCTTGATGAGAAAGAAAGGAAGGAGGCCCCGATTGTTTCACGAGAACTGTTGAGCAGGACCTTCCGCGTGAGCTGGTGTGTTTTCAAGCGGGCAAGTGCCATTCTGAACCGTCGAGTTGGGTTCCGTCAGTTCATTTCAGCTTCCATCGTCGCCAGTCCATCAACTCCATCCACTTTTGAGAACACAGCTCAGGAAGGAGGCTCAGATGAAGATCCGTTTTCTCAAACACCAAGCCACGCTGATGCAGGCAGACTCACGTCAAGTTTCTGAGCTGCGCATCGACCTTGGACGCAAGCGCCAAGTCTGTGCCAGCGCGTTGCAAATTTGTGGTCCAATCTGATCTACATTGCTGCCACTTTCTCAGTCGGTCGGTAAATGGCCGCCAAGGCGATGACTTGGTGGGGGCCTGTATCAGACGCACACAGTTTGGTACGACGGTATCCTCATACACATGCCATGCCCACGGAGTGCTGGGAATAAATATCCAAGAACTGCTCTGCGTATTGGATTTGGGCTCCCCTTGGATGACTGGAATGTTTGTGATATCAATCTTCCTTCTTGTCTTCGCTTCACACAGCTCAACACGGAACAACCTGTGCCCACTCAGCCAGTCCTGTCACGCTCGTCTCCAACTTGCCCACATTTACCCTCTTTCTCCGACTCGCTGCTTTGCGCCATTTTTAGCTCACCGTCACCAAAGTGTATGATTGTCAGACAACATCACGGCTCCTCTCCTCCCCCGCAGGACCATATTCAAGAACTGCCACTCGCGGATTTCGCTCTTGGCTCCGTGGTCGTCAATCCTCGAAGATCGTCATCATGGGTTCTGCGCTCTCCAGGTGCACCTCGAGGAATTCAGGAGGTCGAACATCGGGCTTGTCAGAAATCGGGCAGAAGATCCTCGACAGGCAACCAAACTGGCTCATCACCCCAACCAGATGGAGATCTCAAACATGCGCCCACCAGCCTGTGCGCTACCGCACTCCTACGCCATACCCCAAGGATGACAGAAAACGGCTCGACGAGCACCCACAATCCACCACTGTGCACATCCCCGAAAAGGCAATCATTATCGAGACACCTGTGATGAGCCATGTCGAAGTCGCCAGCACTCCCTGCAAACACCGGCTTACCACACAACCTTTCAAGCCGCTGATCCAAAAACCGCCAGCTGCCGTGAAGATAACGTGGGAAGTTTCGCCGCGTCGGAACCGGTTTGAGCGGGTTGCTTAAGGCGCACGCGAGCATACCTGGGAGGCTCCGTTGGACACTCACCAGATTCAACTAGGAGTCAACGACGACTCTGTCACACCCAAATACGCCCAGTCACGGGCACACATCAGACACATACCACAGACGACGAACGACTGCACATACGCAAAGCAAACACACTCGCAGCAGCAGAGCCAACGCACACCCACACACCATCCCCCCGCAACGCCACAACCGAGAAAACCCCCCACAACGGTCTCAAGAACAAGCACCAAGCCAAGCCGGAAGAACCACCGCATGCATTGCATCCTCGGAGCACAGGAACCCCGTTCCCACCACTCCCACCAACAAACCACCTCCGTCATTTCCACGCCGAGCAGCGCGCCAACCCCCAGCCAAGCCCGCCTCCCCCTTCAGATCCAAGATTTAGGCAGATTAGGTTGCACACAGCCCGACCAACCATCCACCGCCACAACTGGCGCACGCTCGCACGCAACGGTTTCTCCCCCAGCCCGCGCTTGCTCGGTTGCTGCATGCGCCGGACGGGAATCGATATACATACATAACGGACAGAATACGACCCCCTCCTCGGCCGCTTGGCGCGCGCTTGGCAGACGCAACGGCTCGGCCTTGAGTGTGTGGGAAAGATGGTTGGTGTTAGAGTGCGGCTTATCTTGGGTGGACTTGGCTTGGCTGCATGCAGGACGGGAGGGTTGGTCGCATGGGATGGGGAAGGGGAGTTCCGAGGGCTGGATTGGGGTGGGTTTGGCGAGGGAGGTGTCACAGTGCATGCTTCATTGCTTGATTCCTTTAGGTATGGGAATGGGGGTGGGTTGGGGCAGTGGGTGGCTAAGGGAGGTGAGGAAGGGGGTTGCTGATTGCTGACTTACTATCATTTGGATTGTTTCTTTTGTTGATCACCTAGCATGGCGTTTATGGGAAAGGTCGGATGCATCTTTGGGTTGCTGAGGAGGGGGGATATGGGTATCGGCTTCCTGCCTCTTCTTGTAGGATGTCTTTTCCGCATTTTTGGACACGCATGTAAGATGGGGAATGGGCATGTTGCCCTGTGATGGCGATAAATTGACTGAACTGCTTGATCGATAGATGTGGCAATGGATTTGAGAGGCCAGCGTGCGAACTTGAAAAGTGAGGCCCAACCATGCCTTGTGCTCATGGATCGACATGTTAGGTGCACAGCCTGGAGTAGTCAGCTACCAGGGATCGATGGAATACCGGACTTGATCTTCCCAGCGCCGCTTGTTTATCTGTTTCTAGACCCTGCGAGTCCGCGGATCATGGATGATGCCTCAAGATAATGGCTGATGAATGGCGCGAGACGGCAAGAGCAACGAGGCCAATTTGGGTGTGATGATGGTGTGCATGAGCTGTATTTTGACACCGACCCCCGGTGCCTCGTCCATCTACTCTACCGTCCTGACGGCTGCTCTGAAACTACAGCACCGAACCGTGTTGGTCACCAATGAACCTCCTTTGCTCCGTCTGTCAAATGCTCCAAAGAGTTGCTGGATATGTAGGCCGCGACAACAGCGCTCACGTCAATATCTTGGATATGTAGCTAGTAAAGGTAGACAAGTTAGCAACAAACTCTTGGTAGTACCAGCGCAGGCAAAAGACCGTGACTGACATCAGGGAGACGCAGAACAGCAACGGTTCTTGAGAACTTCTCAAGGTCCCTCCAGAGACACTGCACAACGAGTACACGTGTGAGGAAGACCTGAATGTTCTCCGGGAGCATCTCCATTCCGGGTGGGAGCTCCAGAGCTGGGACGTCTAGGGCGTTGAAGAACATGGCAGCGCGCGGCGAACTCCGTTCAATCTAACATGTCTCGTCAACAGGAGTCGTCCCCTACAACAGACCAAACTCGGTTTGGACTCCATGGACTTACCGACTCGTATATTTCACGCACTGCACGCTCAACTGCGTGGAAGTGATGCCTCGCGGAGGCAAGAATCTGAAGTTGCACACTTCCGGAGAGCTTAGGCTTTACTCCAGAGCTCCAAGAGTTCTCGGAGTTGTCCGACTCGGCAGTTGGAGCTGCAGCTGGGTTGTTGGCGGTGTCGTCTGACTGAGTCTCCATGGCGCCAGCACAATGACTCAGAGAGAGCGCTGGTTGAAGGGGAGTTTTCGTGTACAGTCCTGCAGATGGCGTTTGGTATCAGCTGGCTGAGTTCACCATCCACAAAGGTGAAGAGGAAAAAGACAGAGGAAAGCATGACGGAAGCAATGCCTCTTAGTTTGTGTACGTACTCGATGGTTGGTTCTCGTGTTGTGGTGCAACTTTCCAGGTTTGCGCTGCACAAAAGAGCGAGAAGATTGGTCGTTGGTGTGTTTCAATTCATCGCGATTTGGGAGAGTCACTTGTCCACCGGACAGACCGGAAACTGCAGTTGCCTCATTCTGCATTTTTCCTTGCCTTCTTGCCGATTCCGGGGTATTCCACTGCGACCGGCTTCTCTAATGGTTAGTTCACGATGATCTCTTCGACCCCCCGCAGAAGTTGTCTTTTGTCAAGGTGAAGTTTCCATCAGCTTCATTACTTTTTGGCTAGGCCAGGCCTTGATTTGAGCTGGGGGGGGGGGGGGCAGACCAACTCCACAACCAACACCTACATCGTAACCCTCAGCAGAATATCAGGGTCTACCTCACCATGAAGATGGGTTGTCTAGCACGAAGGGCCCCTGGCTAGGCCCCTACCCAAACTGGGGTTCAGTGAGGCCGTAGAGTATGACTTAAGGGACACGGTGATGCCGTCGTCGTCATGGCACGGCCAAGCACAAATAGATCAGGCAAAGGCAACCTGATCGGGGGCCAGAGCTCTGATCACCAGTACCGATGGGTTGTTATCCAAATAAAGGTAGTCCTTCTACCAGACCCTTTCAGCCCATCTCAACCCTTGTGACTTTCAGGGCGGCCGCAGGGAGAATCCAGGATCCATTCTGCAGTGTCTACGAACAAAGAATACAGATAGGAACGTAAGCCCTGTGCGCCAGTCCTCTGAGATGTTTTCGAAAGGGGTAGGCTCGTTGACGAAAGAGGTTTCGGCTATGTAAAGTACTTTCTTTCTATCTTTACTCGGTTACTTCTATGTACTGTATGTGGTAGAGAAACCGAAGCCTTCGCAGTCTGTTCTGGGGTTTATTGTCTGATTTGACCCAGCCATAAAGCTTTGACATTCCGTCATTTGCACAGCATCCTCTGATTGTCCTCACGAGCAACTTGGCAGAATCGTTCATGGCGAACAAAGTGAACGAGCTGCGTCATCGTTGATCAAGGTGCTGTTCCAAACAGTTTGAGTTCTGGCATGAGACTCACAACCCACTATCTGAGTCTATCTCTCCTCTTCCAATGCTGTCTTGCGAGATTGATGGCTCGGGATGTGAGAGATAGGGAATCCGAACTCTCCGCGGGAATGCGACTTCGGCCTGACTGGGAAGGAATTCGGAGACGAGACCGGCGATGAGCGACAACAAGGGACCCAGGTGACCGGTGTCTAGGGTCGGGGACCAGGTCAGAAACGGGACGAGGGCTCGGACCGCCAAGACGGCTGGTGGGTCACCCGCCGAGACCCGCCCACTTCCCCGAACGGTCGCGCTAGGGAAGTGGACTGTTGTTGGCGCGGGCAGGATTCCGGATACGGCAGGGGTCCATGAGGACGGGGATCGTGGGCAGGGGGTTGAAGAAAAGCCCTCGTGGGATCCCCCACCTTGTGAGGGAAAGGCTTAGGTAACTTGAAATCGCATGGAAGAACCAAGAGTCTTGGTGCTCTTCCGTGGCAGCTTGATCGAAGATCCGGATGTTTGCGGAGAATCGGGGTCAAGGATCGTCTCTTCCCCGCAAGATCTGTGATTCCCGTCCTGAAGGTTCACGATCGGCAGTGAGCCGCTGCACAGAACCTGTGTCTGAGCACAAAGATGGTGGTGGCTTGTAGTCGCTCGTTTGGCGTCCTCTTACTCTTATTCTTTACCCAGTTATATGCGTGCAACTTGAAATAGTGATGAGGAAGGACCAGCACACGCTCGTCAAGAAGATAGAGGTTTATGGACGTTAGGATTTACCGGGGGGCCAATGATATAACGAGGACCCTTTATTCCGTTACCAAGTACAGTAACGTTGGCTTTGGTGCGAAAGCGATCCCGGCTGCCAGGATCCCTGGCAGCAAGACAGTTTGGAGAGTTGGTGAAGAGAAAGGACCCGCACATTCTTGTGCTCCAATGCAGATTAACCGCAAACGAAGTGACTGGACTCGGCTTTTGTCGGGAGTCAGGAGATGGAGAGGTTAAAAACTTTAAACCATCTAGCGGGGCGCTAACAAGGACCTTTCTTCCCTTTCAACTAATTTGGTGCACGATGTCACTGTGATATGGGAAAGGGGCATGAGACTAAGGTTAAGATCGAGGCCAATTGGCGAGGGGCATTCTTAGCGTGCTTTCGATCTCCCAGATGGGCTTCGCTCCCCAACACCGCCTCGTGTTGCCATTTGAACCATTTGAACCCCGGACACGTGGGATTGCCGATGAACCGAAACGTGCCCAACGGAGCCGGAGAATAGCGAGAGCGAGGACCAAGCAGTGAACCGGGGCGCGCCAAGAGCCTGTCCTTTCTGGAGAGCATGGAAAGGCATTCAGTCGAGACAAGGTAAGCGCTAATGTTAGCGTGCGGAAACCCTGTTCTGTACCAGTTTAGCAACTCGACTAGGGGATGCAAGATTGAGTCCCCGGAAAGTTAGGCGAACTGGCGCGGTGGGGGCAGAAAACCATGCCAGAACGTTCTTAACTTTGTTTGTCACTAGTGACGAATCCTTTGTCCGGAAGAGAGGAGCATGGCAAGAGGGACACAAGAAAAAGAACTCTCCAAACAAGGAATGCTGGTCGCAGATAGAAGAAGGGGTTCCCCGTCATCTGCCGTGTTCGCAGCCATCCCTTGTGTTTGGAGCCTCGAGGCTCGGGACTTTGAGCGGGGAATCGTCATGGACCGGCAAGTCTTGTGGCAGGCAGCCCGGTGATGTGAGGATGACGGGCGGGCGAGGTGAGAGCAAGGTCACAGCGCAGTCGCTGTATTGCTGTCTTGCATGTTTCGTGGGGTCCAAGTCGGCAAGTCTGCCGTGATCGGCGTCTGATTCAGCCAGTCCCGACGGGAGGCAGCTGGTTCGGGAGTTTTGATTGCCGGCAGCCAAGGCCTGCCACGTTGTGGCGGCCACCTGCAGTCGACTGTCCCTCGGCCAACCTGATGGCGGCGCAGCACGCAAATCCGTGGTACTGGGTGCACTCAACACCGACTATCGATTCTGCCGTGCAGCATGCGGCAGCGGTGCTATTCGTGGAAGCGTCATGACAGAATACGAACCGCACACCTGCGGTGACGGCCTGGCATCACCAGCCCCGGGTTTGGTTACATTTGGCTTGGTGAAGTCATCAGCCCACGATGGTCAATCCATGGTTCGAGAGGGCTTGGCCAAACCAACAGATGACAGGGACTTTGCGAGAGTGGGAGTGGGAGTGGGCCTGGTCCCCGGGCGAACCGGGACATGGGCTCAAGACGCACCTTAATAGATTAAACTGCAAATGGAAGATTCTGGGACAGGCAGATCCATAGCCATGGAGAATCGGTTTTGCAACGGGTATCCCCATGTCCAGCCAGGAAAATGCCCGAGCATCTCATCGTGGAGAGTTTGTTGCTGCAGAATTGGAACTGGGTTTGTTTGATGTTTTTGAGGGCAAGTGCCAAGCAAATCGATGTGTCCTCTCAAACCTGGGGCTTGACGGGAAGGTGTCAGACAGTCAGCCCCCTCTCATGCAAAGGTTGCCCGCATGCAGCAAATGCAGTTGGCAGTCGCCTGCCCCCGGTCCCTTGGAGTGCTGCCATGCGCCTTCCCCGAGGAATCGGCTTCACATCCGGCGCCTACCCTCGCTTAGCACAGGGCCTTTCCAGTTCACTTCGGTTGGAACAAGCGAATAATGAAGAGAAAACACGCAATCCTCAGATGACGGAGGTCAGCAAGCACACTGTGCTCCATGCATGCTGCAGCAATAGTCCCGAGTTCTAGAAGCGCGGCTCAACACCCGGCAGGATCCTATCTGCACGGCAGAACGGAAAGACGGCAAGGCGGCCAAGTGGCTGCCCGGCACAGCGTAGCGACACCGACAGCGCGGTTTTCGGGCGAATCGTGTGACACCGCGACACGGACACGGCCGAGTCGAGCTTCTCCGGGACGGCTTGTCTCGAGACCTTACCCGGCAGGCCTGCTGACTGCCTTCGGGGAAACAAGGGCACAAGGGCTCTGCATCCCCCGGTTGTCTTGATGATGCTATTGACGCATTGATAGAGACTATTTCTTCACCCCCTCAGTGGCGTTCCTGCTTCGGGAAACCGTCGTGGACCTGCTTGAGTGTAAGTGGTCAGCAACTGTGACGACGACAAGGTGCAAGTGGCCGCGCGGCTGGGCGGAGGGGTCGATACTGGAAGACAAGCGTGCCCCGTCCCGCTCGCTCTGGGGAAAAAGAAATGCGTATCGCCGCCCCCTGGGCAACCCTTGGCTATCTTGAATCGCAGGGGTCGAGAACTTTGGGACCCTTTTTTGGAGTCCTTCGTCTTTGCTGTCTTGGCGGTGACCCCGGCCTGCATGGCAGGGTTGCAGCGGCTTGCACCTCACTGCAGCAATTCCTCCGGTCAACCACAGTTGGGGGAATGGGGGCCTTGTCTCGTCGGCACGGACTGCGTCGAACCCTCGTCATTTGCCATGAGGCACAAGGGTTCGAGAGCTTGGGATTGTTGCTCCTCATGGACGGCTATAAGATGCTCGTCCTGTCCCGACTCCAGACGAGACATGATGCAGTTGTTTCTCAACCACAGGCTCATCGAATCCGGTTCAGGCCACCATGAAGCTCTCCGCCTCCTTGACCATGGCTTCGGCCATTGGGGCTTCCGCCCTGTTCAATGTCCCTGCCTTTGAGCAGTTCGCCGTCGACTCGGGCATGGCCCTTGCTGGCCTCAACGGCATCGCTCTGCTCAGCTCGGCCACCAAGTATGGCGGGTCGTGCAACATTGGCAACGTCAAGATTCGCCGCGAGTGGTACGGCCACATCGAGCCGCAATCTCTGACACACATGTACTAACATGCATGCCAGGAGAACTCTGTCCAAGGCGCAGCGCAAGAGCTACATCGCAGCCGTCAAGTGCGTCCGGGATACCCCCAGTATTCTGGCCCCTGGCGTTGCGGACGGTTCAAAGTCGCTCTTTGATGACTTCGTCTACGTGCACTTGAACCAGACACTGAACATCCACTTCACTGTGAGAGAAATCAACCGGAGTTGTCATGAAACCATGAGCTAACCCTCTCCAGGGCAACTTCCTCATCTGGCATCGGTGGTACATCCACCAGTACGAACAAAAGCTCAATGCCTGCGGCTACAACGGCGCTCTTCCCTACTGGGAGTGGGGCCTGGACGTCAACAACCCGCACGACTCGCCCATTTTTGACGGGTCAGACACCTCCCTGGGTGGCGACGGCGATTTCGTCCCCGGCCCCGGCCCTGTGCTCAACATTCCCGGCAACGCCAACCCATCATCTGGCCAAGGGCACTGGAGGTGGCTGCGTGACGACCGGCCCCTTTGCCAACATGGTAGTGCACTTGGGTCCGATCACCCAACCGAATCCCACTGCGGACAACCCGCGTTGCCTGAAGCGCGACCTGAACGCCGATGCCGGCAAGCGGTTTGCCAGCTTCAGGAACACCACGGATCTCATTATCGGCTCCCCGAACATTGAGATCTTCCGCACCACGATGGAGGCTGACCCGAACTACATCCCCGACTCGCTCGGTGTGCACGGCGGTGGCCACTTCATGATCGGCGGCGACCCCGGCTCGGACGCCTTCATCTCGCCGGGTGACCCGGCTTTCTACCTCCACCACGCCCAGATCGACCGGGTCTACTGGATCTGGCAGATGCTTGACTTCCAGAACCGCCAGGTACGACTCTCCCTTGGTCCTTTATGAGTACTCAACTGACATGTGCAAAATAGGGCGTCTTTGGCACCAACACACTGCTCAACTTCCCTCCCAGCCCCAACACCACCGTGGAGGACCCCATCGACCTGTCCCCCATTGCCGGCCCGGTCAAGATCAAGACTCTCATGAACACCGTGGGCGGCTCGCCTCTGTGCTACGTCTACCTGTAAAAGGGGATTTAAAACGTCAGGGGGCGTTGTGTGTCGTTCCTCATAGACTGGAGATGGCGAGGCGGCGCATAAGGGGCATAAATGTGGATTTCCAGCCTAGGAACGGGCACCGGAGCGATATCTTGTTTTAATTGTTAGTAGCGACATACTGATTTTGTCACCAAACCTTGGTTTGCGTACCTGGCTGTTCTCGTGACTTTTGACTTTTGCCATGTATTTCCGTCTCAGGTCATTCTTGAACACTTCTTCTCTTCGCAACAGGATGGCTTTCTTGGAGATCAACCAGAAGTAAACCCTAACCCTGGGGCATGGTGACATGGGTCGTTTGAGATTTGAGACGGTGGCTGCCCTCACCTCAATTTGTCTTTTTCGGCTGAGGTGAAACACACAACCAAATGAAAAAGACCATGCAGCAGGATGCTGGCCACCCAGCAACGGCCGCCCGTCCCAACCGACTTCAGCCCACGGGACCCTCACCCGGCGCCCCGGTTCCAAACTCCCAAGCAGCGACCGGCTTGCTGGCTGGTTCTTGGTCCCTGCTGCCAACAGCGACGGGTAAATTGCCCTGAGCGTCCAGGTCAGCAATCGTGGGTGCCATCGTGCCTGGCGAACCAGCATGAACAGCCAGGAACCGTGCATCTCGGCTGATCCCTTAATTCCCCCAATCCCGGGTCCTGTTCCATCCATCTCCCACGCGCACCCAATCATCCGCCCGTCGCACCGTCGCAGGCCGTGTTGCAGCGCGACAAACAAACCAGGGACCGGCGAAACGATCGATCTACGATCTGGTTGGCTGCAGGGGCACTCAAGAGCCGCTGGGCGAGGTGGAGATGGCTGGCCCACACTCGGTGAGGGCTTGCGGTTCCGATTGGCGAGCCAGGCGGCTACTGAAGTCCGCCAACGTTGCGGGTTTCCAGGCTGAGCAAAAAATAGGAACAAAACAAGACTCCCTGTCGTGCAATCGGCTGGCTGTAAACCATGTCGTGCAGCAGGTGGCTAAGGCGCTAACTCGAGCGCGCTTGTTTGAGATTGCCATGAATCAGATGTTGTGTGGACATGCGATTTCGAGATGGACATGGCCCAGACCATGTCGAGTGAGAGTCATCGGTCAATCACCGAGGAGACGGTTCGAAAGGTGAAGGGCATAAAGACAGACGGCTCCCGAGCAGAGCTGGAGTCGAGATGTTTTCTCAACACACCAAACACAGCCCAAGATCTCCTTTCCTAGGTCTTTTCTTAGTCTTTTCCTTGTCTCCTTTTTTCCTTGTTTCCTAGGTCGTCTCTCATCATCTATTTCCTTTCGGTCTTGATAGAGGATCTCTTGGCCGGGTCTTTCAGTTTCTTACAACCTCGAAACTTTCGAATCACGACTCCAATCTGGGTTTCCTTGCCGTCTCTTTCCTATCTCTTAGCAACAGCAACATTCTACGGTTTTGGTCTTTTGCGGCAGTTGATCTGCCCATATCCCAATCTCGAGTCTTCGCACTGCTTAGTGTGAAGCAACAACGACATCCGAGCAACCCCTTACCAGTTGCCCAACATTTCCGCCAACGCTTCCTTCCCGCCTCCGCCGACGGTCCCGTTCCCGAAGCCACGGTTCCCTCTGCGCACAGCCAACAAAGAGCGGCCATCTCTTGAGCTTGTCACCGACTTCGAGCCTGCACCCCTGAAGATGCGGTTCCAGCTCTCCCAGCTGGGCGCCATGGGCGTCACCTTCAGCATCATGCGGGCGTGTCAATTCGCCTCGTTGATTGCTGTTATTGGACTCTGCGCCAACTTCATCAACGCGATTTCCACCGCTGAGCACAACCCCCCCTCAGAGCTCATCGGTACGCTGACAGTGGTAAGTGTTGTGAGCCATTCCAAGCACACACTCTTCTAACTGGTTCCCAGGCTGTCACCGCAGTGATCTACGTTGTTATCACGTACATTCTTTACTACGACAACATGCTTCCACTGCTGTTGACTGGCTGCCTTGACAGCCTCTTGCTCATTGCGTCGATCGTTGTGGCCTCGCTGGTCGGCAAGCCCCTGTCGATGCTCAACTGTGCCGCCATTCCCGCTTCATCCAGCACGTTCTTTACATCCACCTCCTCGGTGGTCCGAGCATCCCTCATCACCAAGACCCTCTCCTACTCGACCTTTGTTGCGCTCGATCAGCCAACCTGCTACGAGATCAAGGCTGTCTGGGGCTTGTCGATCGCACTGTGCGTGCTCTTTGCATTTTCCACCTTGGTCTGCGTTGGCCTGTGGCACCGAGTCCGCCGCGACTCGGCCCCAGCCAGCAACCCCAAGGACATTGAAGGCTAGGGACGCGCGGGCGCCATCGGGGTCAGGGCGGCCCAGAAGCCGCAGCACAACAACGCTCCCCCAGCAGCGGCTCCTTACTTCCCGCCTCCCCCGCTGGCGCCCATCCGCGGCCGCGGCACCCCGCGAGCCGCCGCCACCGCGCGCGCCGGTGCCGGTCTCCCTCTGCACCCGCGCGTCCTCGTCACCTCCCCACCGCCCAGAGTCAGCTGCGACTCCAGCGCCTCGTCCTCGACCTACAACACCGAGAGCCCGCCCAACGCGTGGCCTCCGCCCGCCCCCTCCTCTCCACACCCGCGGCAACCCGATCAAGATGCGGCCGCTCACCAGTCTTCGCATCCCAGAGGCGGCCAACGCCGACGCAGACGCCGACGGTATCTCCCCGCTCCTCTCCCGCGCCCCACCGCCGCCACCACCTCCCACCATCCACAACAACAACAAACACAACAACCGCTCCCACCGCAAACACAACCTCCCAACCTCAATCTACCCCTCCCCGACCGCCGCCGCCGCCGCCTCCCCAACCGACGACGACAAAATCTCCCCCGAACACAAACGCATCCCCTCCCGCTCCCACGCTCCCTCTCTCCCCGATCCGCGGCCTAGGCGTCGGCCTGGGGCTCTTCATGTCGCGCAGCGTGAGACGAGTCGGCCGAAAACCCGTGCCGCCGCCCATCGTGGTGGTGCACCCGCCCGCGCGCGGAGGGGACGAGTCAGATCTGGACCTGGAGCGCGGCGTTGGGGCGGAGAAGGGGAAGACGGGCAGCGGCCGGGGTAGTCCCAAGGTTGTGGCGGTGTCGTCGGCCAAGGGGGAGTTGGTGAGTCCCGGGTTGAGCACGGGAGGGAAGAAGAGGAGGACGGTGTGGGGGCTGGTGGATGGGTGGTGGGATTTGGGACTGTTGGAGAGGATGGGGACTGTGAGGAGGAAGAGGTGATTTTTCGTTTTTGTAGTAGGATGGGGTGTGGTTCAGTTCAGGTGTGCTGGCTACCTCATGTGAGAAGGGCAAGGTGTTAATGTGGGCTGGATGGGAGGGACTGGTGTTTGAAGGAAGGGAGAGGGTTCAAATGGTTGGCTTCGGTGTAAGCATGGTAATGTGCAAGGTTGGGGGCGTTTTATGATTTTGGGATTTGGAATTGGGAAAAGACTCTGCCCTGAGAGGCCAAACCTAGATTGTCTGCGTGTCTGCACGCTGTTAGCTTGTTCTGGTAATGAGTAATTGTTGGACAGTAATTCTGTGGGCTCAACATGTGTTTCTCGCTGAGTGAACACCCTATTACCTAGAGAAGGCTGAAATGGTTATGGGAGGTAGTAACATCTTTGGCAAACGCCGCGGTACCTGACCAACGAGATGCTCCTGCGGAGAGGTTAAGTGTGCTGCAAATGCGGATTGTCTGCTGTCCGACTCAATCTCTCCGCCTCGCTCAAGCCGTGCTTCAACACTTGCAAACCCTTCAGGGTGTGAAACGTGACCACAATGTGCCAGATGTTTGTCGTGGAAGGCACGGAAACCGTTGACTTGCTTACATTGAAGGGACTGAGCGGCAAAGAGGAAAGAAGTTGCTCAGTGAGAAGGTACGGAGGGAACACCCAAGCAGGAGGCAGGCCTTGATATAGAAGTTCCAACATTCCCAATCTCGACCACCTCCAAAATGGCCTAACGGTCAATGGGGGTGGTCACCGCCCCGGGGTCCCGGGCTCCCGTGATCTTGTTAGTCTCGTGCTGCGAGGTCGCTGGTTCGAGCCAGCCCTGGGGCGGGGAAAAAAGGGCTCCTGCCCTGGTGGTCGAGAAGCCCCCCGGGTGCTCTCCCACTTACGAAGTAAACCCCCCGGGTGGGTTTCGTAGCTGGCTACCTCCCTTCGACCGACGAAGGGGGCTAGCCGGTAAGCTTTTGCTTCCATTTTCTTTTTCTTCCTTTTACCCTCCAAAATTTTTGCTTCTTCCATCTCGCCCAATGATTTGGAACACATTGGACACATGCAAACAGCACCGTGCAGTATTTGTGACCCCACTTGGCCCGAGACTCGTGATGTTTGCTCGGCAGGGGCTTTGGAGTGTCAGTGATTCTTCATGGAGTCTGGCGCCGCGATGACGCCTCGTTGACAAGAAGTTCACCAAAAGTTTAGCAGGAGGCTTCTGCTCGTGTAATCATTGCATTTCTCCGCTTTTTTTTGTCTGCGCCAACGAATGACAACTCGTTGGCTGTCTTTGATGAAACAATACACACTGAACGCTAGCCAGCACACCTTGTAAACTGCCTTACTGAGAAGAACCGCCCGAAATGGTAATAACTTGGCCTTCCAGGAAGTCAGTACTTGTGCCACAAACGAAGCCTCAACCTGCAAACTCCACGTACCGTTGACCCAGCCCCCGTCCTCACTCGACAAGAAGGCCACGACGCGCGCAACATCCTCGGGCACCGCACACCGCCCGAGAGGGCAGTTCTCCGCCATCATCTGCTCAATCTTTGCGGCCGGAATGTCGGGTGTGCCGCCAGGGATGTAATGCCAGGCGTTCTGCGTGAACATGTCGCTCTTGATGCCGCCCGGCGCCACACCGTTGACGGTGATCCCCTTGACACCAAAGTCGGTCGCAAACGCCTTGACCATGCCAATGACGGCCATCTTGCTGCTGTTGTACAGCGCGTGGTTCTTGACGCCCATCAGGCCCGCAGCAATGCTCGTCATGAGAATCAGCCGGCCGTTTTGCTCCAGGTTCTTGAAGGCAGCCTGGCCGACAAAGAACTGGGCGCGCGCGTTGAGGTTGAAGACGTGGTCGTACTTCTCCTCGGTCACCTCCTCCGTCTTGTCCCACGACTCGGTGCCGCTGTTGGACATGACGATGTCCAGACGGCCAAAGTGGCGCTTGGCTTCGGCGAAGAGCCGGTCGATCTCGGGAACCTTGGACACATCGGCCTGGATGGCGACGGCGCGGGCGCCGTTGTTGTAGGATTCGATCTCCCTAACGACTTCTTGGGCCGGGCCTTCCGAGGAGACGTAGTTGACGACGACAGACGCACCACGGCGGGCCAACTCGAGAGCGACACCCTTGCCAATGCCGCGGCCGGCGCCGGTGATCAAGGCAACCTTGCCTTCAAGGCTAGCAGTGGGAACGGCGAGAACCATCTTTTCAGTTTGTCAAGGAGAAGCAAAATTCAAAAAGCCGAAGCCGAGTGTCGTTGAGTTTGAGAAGTGCCGAGGATTGGGTATGGTGGTCTGGTCTGGTCGGTGTCAGTTTGGAGTAAGAGAGAAACGAGTTCAACAAGCAGCAGATGTTGGCGAAGATTTATTCCGGGCTCAATCTGCAAAAGTCGGAGGTTTGCACCTGGCTCCATGCAGATGGAAACTCCCGAAAGTAATTGCAACCGGTAGTCCGGGCCCGACGGAGTTGGTAGGGGAAGGACCGGACAGGCAGCGGGATCCCCCGAGTAAGTCCGAAGGGGAAGCGGTCTCCCAGCCTTCAACCAGTTCTCAAAATGGAAGCCAGCCCCAGTATTTATTTGGCCCAGAAGGGCAACGAATGTATGTACCGACCTTATGCCATCTTCGCCAAGGTAACCTGCTTCACCTTTGCCACGACAGAACAAGCTGGAGAACTGTCGTACCCCAAAGACATCATGGATTTCCTTCTGTGTCGTCTCCGAGGTTTCAATTGATTCATATTACAAGTCACAAACACAAGCGTTCCGCCTACATCAATCAACCCTGAAAGAATCGGTTGGCGTGTAATACCAGCGCCAACCGAAGTTTCTGGTCTTTCGTCCTAACCCGGCCCTGCTGAACATCAACATCTAGTGTCCGCTTCTTCGCCGTGCCCGTTCCGTCAGAATAAATGTGACAAGTCTTTGTGTCCTTCGAACCAACAATCCTCGCGCTGATTACGGGGTCTTTGTCTTCCGGGTTGAAATGCGATATGTGGACAGGGTTCCCGTTCCTCGACCTACATAACAGTTAGTGAAATCTGCATCATTGATTTGGAGTTTCAGTATCGAAACTGGGAGACGAACTTGATATACACCTCCTTGATGGTGCCGAGTTTCTACACATTCAACACATGTCAGCGTGTTTCATTTAGGTGGACAGCTGACAGTGACAAGTTGCCTTGGTAAGCTCGAATTTCATGGCACACGGCACACTTACCTGCTCAGCACTCCCGCCCTGCTTGGTGAAGGTTTTGAAAGCGTGATCGCAGGTTGCTGGACGACCAAGGCACTGGTGGACCTGGGCAGCAGTTTCAGCTTCACCTAGCGGCTGAGATCCGAGACCCCAGGCCTAAGGTCGGCGCCCCAGTTGTGCTGTCGATGATTCGCGTTTTTCTCTGTGAGTTCTGTGAGCAAGGGGATAGCTTTGACCTGCAGCGTGCATTACACGTGTAGGCGCTGATGTTGGTGATGGTTGAACTGGCGTGGTGGCTGATTGGCCAGGAGCAGGGCCCAGCTTTGAGTTTGAGGGGCAGGCCAGTGCCAGAACGCAGTGGGAATGCTCGAAATGCTCGCCTAGGGCACCTCGCTAGCGCAATCATTGATGAACGTGAGAACTTCCACCTTGCACCGTGGGTTGATCAAACGGACCGCAGCTCAACTTGCTGCATCTCCAGGCTGTCTCTCTGACATCTCGGTCCGCAATTAGCACCACAACCCGCAAGGAACTCCAAAACATTGTCCGATGGCACAGCTCTTGAAATGGGCAAAAAGTCTCTTCCGCCGCGCCCCGCTGACGCCGTTACGGTTTCCAACCGCTGGTTTCGAAGTTGTACCCCCAACAGTGGTGCTCGAGGAAGAGATGTTCGGCAAATTCAAGGCTGGCGACTACTATCCGGTCAACATTGGCGACCTCTTTGCCTCCGACAAGTATCAAGTTGTCAGGAAGTTAGGATTCGGGTCAACCTCGACTGTGTGGCTCGCTCGGAATCTGCAGTGCGTGCACCCATTCTGACCTCACCGTTTCTCCTAGCACACGCTGAATTCTGAATGACATTGGACACAGGGACCACGACTATGTGACATTGAAGATTTTCACGCGGAATTATACAGAAACCAGTCGAGACGAGTTTCGGACTTATGAGGTTCTCAGCAAGGCGAATCCTTCGCACCCGGGGCACCGGCACGTGAGGACAGCTCTGGACATGTTCTCTATTGACCGACCCGAAGGGGAGCATCAATGTATCGTTCAACGGCCCATGTGGGATAGCTGGAAGGACCTGCTCCTGCGAAACCCATCGGGCCGGTTCTCTGATGCACTTCTCAAAGGGGGTTTGCAGCATCTGCTCCTTGCGCTGGATTATATGCACAGCGAGTGCAAGCTGGTGCACACAGGTAGAGTGCCGATGCTATTTGTATAGATGAAAGATGAAGCCAACCTGACATCTGAGGGGTAGACATCAAGGCGGACAATATCCTCCACGCCATCGCCGATCAAGGGATTCTCAACACCTTCGTCAAGGAAGAGCTGGAAACACCCTCACCACGAAAATGTGCCGATGGTAGCCCCGTCTACATGTCTCGGCGCTTTGGCCTGCCCAATGACTAGGGCAGGATTGTGCTGAGCGACTTCGGGTGTGTTATCAGGGGGGACGTCAAGCGGAATCACGACGCACAGCCCAACGTGTATCGATCGCCCGAGGTCATGATTCAGGCACCCTGGAGCTATCCGGCGGATATCTGGAACGTTGGAGCCATGATCTGGGACGTGTTTCAGGGTGGCCACCTGTTCTACGGCCAGGACCCGACTGGCAAAGGGTACACGACCCGCGCGCACCTCGCCGAGGTTATCGGGCTCCTGGGGCCTCCCCCTTTGGATCTCCTTGAGCGTGGGATTAGGAGCAAGGAGTTCTTCTCAGAAGCAGGTCAGTGTTCCTGTCACAAGCTTGCTTTTCTGACACCGAGTGAGGGTTGACTGCTGATCCTTGTTCAGGCCAGTGGATTGCAGAAGTTCCGATCCCGCAGGGCAACAGCCTCGACAACGCGGAACATTTTCTCGCTGGAAGGAACAAGGCTATGTTTCTCAACTTTGTTAAAGGCATGCTGGCTTGGAGGCCCGAGGATCGCAAGACTGCGGCAGAGCTGCTCAAAGATCCTTGGCTAACCACTTGGGAAATCTCTGACTAGGCGCGTTTCGCTGGCTCATGGAGCGTTGGAGATCCTGGGTATTCTTTGTGGACTGTGACCAAATGGCTTGAGAGTTGTGTTGGGGCTTGGGAGATGTCTTGGTTCTTTGCCCTCGCCGTTTTGTGTCCAGTGTCATCGACGAGGATTTGTAAAGCTAGGTTGTATAGAGATAGGTAGCCTTTATATTGTTTTAGATTCTAGTTCGATAGTTACTATTTGTTAGGTAAGGGGAGGGAGACTAAGCTCAAGCGGCAATCTCGCTACGCCCCCCGGCCCCTACGATACCAAGAATTTAGGCGACCGACCTAACGTTAATTAGTTTTTAAAGACACTAACAGTCCCCGTCCTCCAACCGATCCGTCCAAGCTTACCTACCTGGTATACCGCCCTTTAGTATGCCCCAGAACCACAGTATATCAGAAGCGATTGGACCACGCAACTCTTCCACCGAGCTACGCCGGGCGATTTGCCGCTCCAGAACATCTCGTTGGCGTGACGACTCTACAACATCGGCCCGCAATGCCTCCGCGCGCCAGCCCCAAATCCTTCGCGCCCACTTGCCTGGGCGCCCTCAGCCAGTGCGGCTCGGACAATGCCGGCTACCTCCGCCTCCTCCAGCAGAACGAGCCCCGCAACACCTACGTCCCGTTCGGCTGGGGCTTCACCATCTACCGCGCCGCCTTTGGCCCCGGCTCCGACGAGCGCTTCGCTACCGCCCTGCGGCGCCTCGACAGCTGGGTGCGCTTCGTCGTCCTGTCCGGCCGCTTCAGTCTGCTGAAGTTTGGGCTCGAGTACGATCTCCTCGGCGGCCTCGATCCGGACCCGAGCGAGCTGCTGGCCGAGCGCCTGTGGAACGAGGTTGTGGAGGATTACCCCGACAAGGACAAGAACCGCTCCGGCGGCGAGGACGGCGACGAGGACTTTACGCCCGTCGGGAAGGCATTCATCCGCCGGGGCGACGAGCTTGGGATCACCCTCGACGAGCGCAACGCGCGGTACCAGAACTGCCTCATTATCGACGACGCTGCGCTCGACTCGATCCTCGATGGGCTGCCCGAGGAGGTGCCCGAGGTGAAGCCGCGGGTGGTGACAGGACAGGAGCACCGAGACCTGGTCAAGATCAAGTTCCGCGGCGCTTGGGTCTGGGTGCTGGATCGCGGAACCGTACAGGCCCGCGAGGCCGGCGTACGGCGAGCGCCCGAGGATGCCCGACCCCCTTGGATCCGGATCCGGATCGGTGAACTCCATATGCTGTGGTTTGAGCGACTCAGGGGCCATATTCACGAGTGCCGGTGGCATGTCTGCTTAGAGGATGAGGTCAAATGGGACCGGGTCTTTTGGTGGTCCGATCACGCAAAGATGATGAATGAGATACGGAGGACTAGTCGCGCTGAGATGGAAGCTAGCAACGGTCAATCTACGGGATAGTTAGCAGGCCCGTCGTGCTATCAGGGCCGTGATGACTTAATATACCCAACATCAACCACACCCAGTGTATCCCCGTCATCGCGCACATAAAGACTGCAAATGAGGCCTTGTTCGTAGCTCAGTGCCTACGTTAACCCTTAAATCATAGGTGCACCGGGAAACACCTCTTTGAAATCTTGACCACAGCTGAGCGCACAGCTATATCGCCTGAGACGATGATGAAAACGGCCGGAATTTGGTTGTAGTATGCGTTACAAGCCTCGTCAACCGAGTCCGCCGTAAGGTCGGTGTCGAATCCCTTCCCATGTGGTGTCCACGAGCTCCTCACACGGCTGCTGACCTTCATGTTCTGTAGCTCGAACGCATGCCATACCGAGTCGATGATTGGAGGACTGAACCCGTGCAATCTGAGTTTGGGGTCGAAGGGTTTCTCGTCAGCGCTCAGGTTGGAGTGTTCTAGTTCAAATCGGTCGCCTTCTTAAATCAAATGCCCAACCAGCAAGCGGGGTTGCATCCCTGGCATTGGGAAATGCAGTCAATTGGCTGCACTCCGTAAATGGCCAGAAATTTCCGTGAGGGCCAACAGCGACCAGAAGCCTCGCGGGGACGGAATGAAGGCAGGGGGGACGAAAGATAAAAAGAGACAGAGCGCTCGACTCCGGCGATTCGTCAACGCTTGGAACATGGAAGCGCGCAATGAAGCGTCAGGCACCAGTGGATTGGATGACGTCGTGAGCGAGAGCATGTGGGGGCGTCGACCAGGGCCGAGGCCCGCACCATGCGCGCTCCAATGAAATGAGGCAATCCTTCGACGACCCACCGCGCTGCCCCTGGCAACCAGATGCCCAGGCGCAGGAAAACAAACCGGGAGTGCAACGATCAGGGTTCGTTCGCCATTTCTGGCATCCCAGCAGCGCAACCACCACGCATTCTCCATACTTCTGCCGCAACGACCTGCTGGTACCCATTCCTTGAGATCTGAGCATCTCTTGCCCGCAAGGTGCCACCGAGTCACGGCAGTTCACATACGAGAAAACCCTATTCTCTCCATCATCAGGGACGCCAGGCTGCGAGGATTCGCCTGCCCATCAACACCCCCGCCTGAAAAGGCCTTGATCGCAGATTTCACTTGTCTGGTACAGTCTGCGTTGATCGAGGACGGCATTACGACTCGACCGCCCGGCCTCCTGGCTGTGCCTGAGCGAAGGTGTGCACTCCAACAGAAGACCCATGGTCTGGGTGACTGGGCAAAAGAGTTGGACTGACATGGCAGGCCTCGCAGTCTCAAATCAACCTCAACAAGGACTTCTGAGAAGTGGCAATTGCAACGACGACGACGACAGCGTCATTTCCCGACCTCCACCCTGCATCGACGATGCTGTCCAATCCGCCCCAAATGAGCGCGCTTCATTCGCGCCACCGCCAGCACCGGCGGCAGAACTCGACACCATCGGCCTTCGACGCAGTAAAGATTGCACCTCTTCCTGATCTCCGGCAACGACGGCCCACTTCCCATCGGCGCGGACTCAGCTTGGACATTCGGGGACAGCATCCACAACCACTCGCCCCTGCGCCGCCGACAGCAGCGAGGCAGGAATATGTGGCAACGACGATGACGACGAAACCAGGACCGACGATCAAACCTCAACATGTGCTGCGAGAATCACAGCAACAACGCACAATACGTTCGGGTCACAGCCAGCCCGCGTTCACAGAGCAAAATAACAGCGACATCTTCCTCCTATCACCGCAGGTCACGCCACAAACCCATCTCTACCCCAGCTCGCTGCCAGGCCAAGGGCAATTGACCGACGTTTCCGGACTTCCGTTTGAGCCGTACCCCAGTTCTCTTGGTCTGTTTGACCGTGCGGCAGCCAACCTCAATGGAAACGGCATCGACCCACCCCAAGAATTCGAGTTCTTCACTGCCGACAGTGCGCTCTCCACACCGACTTTCATGACATTTCCGGAATCGAGCCCAGCGGAAACAGGCCAGGGTTGGATCTCGGAGAGTGAGACGGCGAGCACACACTCACGGCGCTCGTCGAGGCGGATAAGCAACGGCATCTTGGACAAGGTTGCCAAGTTTGAAGCAATGCGAAACGGACAGGAAACTTTGCCACAGAGGCCATGCACGCCTGATGGCCAAACCAGCAATGGTACGTCCTCTCAATTTATGGTACATTTTTGGAGCATTGCTGACAAGGGGGATGTGAAGCTTTCTTCCCTCAAACACCAGTCGAAGTAAAACAGGAGTCAACGCCATTCCAGCCACCGAACAGGTTTTTGGACGGTTACGACGAGTCAATGGAGGAGACCCTCAAGCCGGTCCGCAATAAGAACAGCAACCGTGCCTCGGGCATCTTTCAGGACTTGCGTCAGCAAGCGGAATCCATGGTTCACACACCCCCGCGGGCGAACACAATCCCGATGGCCATTACGAACCCGGGACTGAGGACGCCTGAGTTCATGAACATGCGCAATATCAGCGCCGAGTTCAGGAAGATTGAGCGCGAGTTTGGCAGCATCCCGACCAGTCCGGTGAACATCCCAGACATGTTCTCGCTCATGAAGGTGCCCAACGCCTTTGAGAACAAGCCAGACCTTCCACCATTCGAAGAGCAGAACATGGCTCCAGTTGGTGCCTCATCACCTGTCAGCCAGACACCGTCACGCCGTGCCTCCCCACACCGTCGAACCGAGTCGATTGCCTCCATTACCAGCGCAGCAAGCATAGCAGATATCAACATCGAGGAGACCAAGACGGACACGGGAGTGACCCTCGACGACATTGCAGCCTTCATCCAGGGGCCTGATCCGTCAGACGGCAAGTGGCGGTGTCTCTACGAGGGCTGCAACAAACCCTTTGGACGCAAGGAAAACATCAAGAGCCACGTCCAGACGCACCTGAACGACCGGCAATACCAATGCCCAACGTGCAAGAAGTGCTTCGTCCGCCAGCACGATCTCAAGCGGCACGCCAAAATCCACACCGGCATCAAGCCGTACCCGTGCGAGTGCGGCAACAGCTTTGCGCGCCACGACGCCCTCACCCGGCACAGACAGCGGGGTATGTGCATCGGCGCCTTTGACGGCGTCGTGCGCAAGGTGGTCAAGCGCGGACGGCCCAAAAAAATCCGGCCAGACATGGACGAGCGCCGGGACAAGGCCGAGCGGACGCGACGCAAGAACAAGGTCACCTCGGCCAATTCTGCAAGCAGCCAGTCCGGGTACTCGGACATCTCCGCCGCCAACTCCCCCAGCAACGACTTCGACGGCCTCCTCGACGACGACCACTTCCCATCCTTCACCCTCCCGCCTGCCACCATCCACCCCACCACCCTCGCCGTGTCCACAGCGCCAATACCCACCACAGGCACCACCACCACCTCCATGGCCACCATCTACCGCTCCATCTCCCCCTCCGCCATGAGCAACTACAGCCAAACCAGCACCTCCAACCACCCCCACCCCACCCTCCCACCACTCCCACGACAGCAAGCCTCCACCGCCACCAGCACAAGCACAGCCGACTTTTCCGACATCCACAACAACAACAGCAGCAACAGCCCACCATCCCCCACCAAATCCGTCGCCAGCCACTACACCCACCACGCAGCCACCACCCCGCCAGACCTCTCGTCCCCGCGCTCCCCGCCCCCGCTCGCCTCCAGCGGCGGCAGCGGCGGCGGCGCCAGCGCCCGCTGGGTCGACCTCGACCCGGGCAACGCCAGCGACCTGTCGGACGTGTCCATCGGTCTGGGGACGACGGTCGCCGCGCACGCCGCCTCGGCCGCCGGGGCAGGGACAGGGGCAGCCGGGAATGCCTTCAATGGCGCTGGTGGTTTGGAGGCGTACCAGCACGATAGCATGCTGCTGGGGTTCCATGTCGGGGAGGAGTTGGTGGGGTTGGAGGGGATTCAGATGCTGGGTGGGGCCGGGAATGGGGGATGGGATGGGTGGTGGGGGGGGTCAAGTTTGAGAAGTTTGATGACGAGTTTGATCCGGTGAGTATGTTTACGAATGGGGAGGATGTGTTTTTTGGGACTGCGTGAGGGCGCGGTGTGTGGAGGATGGGAGGGGTTCTCTTGTGTTGTTTGTTCTGGTTTGGGTTTGGGACGGGGATAGAGGGATGGGGTTTCTGGAAGGGGAGGGGGGCTCCTTTTTCTTTTGTGTCTGCTTCTTGGCTGGGTTGGGCTGATGACACTGCTGTGATGTGCTCGGCCATGCCCAGGTTGGGTTTTTTTCTTTTTCTGCTTGGAGGAATTGGATGGAAATTTGCACTGATATCATGCTGCAATGGGTGTGGGTGTGTACTGTACAACCAGCGCTGGGCTCTTCTTTTCATGGTGTTGGTCCGGGGCAAATGGCGCTGGATCATGCCGTCCAGGGTTTAGGACAAGATGGTTTCTCTATGTCTTTTTTGTTGCCATTTTTATAGCGGTCCTCGCTTTCTTGTTTTCCTTTGTTTTCTTTTGAATCGAAGTCATGTTGGATTCCGCTATGGGGTGGTTGGCGCCGTACAGATCTCATCTTCCAGATTCCCAGAGATTTGGTTCGGGCGGAATACCTCGCGCTTATGCTTGGAAAACAAAAATCAAATGCTGTTGCTTCACGCTTGGTGCCTTTGGCAACCTTCAATTGTTGTTCTCTGGTGCTCGAATGCATGTTTGGCTGGACGGACAAATACCCCAGTTTCATGGCTCAGTACTTGAGTCCATTTTCAATGCAGATCCAGCACGCATAGGTGAGCTGGTCACAGTCTACAATGATTTTACTTCTCATGGAATGAAGACATGTTGAGTGGCGGAGAAAGCTGGTGTTGAAAAGAAGGGAGACGCGTTGTGAGGGTGGGAAATTACCTATTCGCTTTTATAGCACGTTAATAATTAAACTTCATTTGCCTTGTGATGCGGTCCACCAATGGATGAAAGATTCCATGAGGCACAGCACAGGGTCATCCCGTCTGACCGGATTGACTGTACTGTACCTGACGTTTTCCTCACATGCAAAATACCGCCTCTCCAGTAGTTCGACCCGTGACGAAGGCCTCGTCTCTCGCACACCTCGCCGAAGAACTTGCTCCGTGAAGGTTTTGTTGGCAGTCCATGATGCGTTCAATCACCATCTTTGGCACCGTCGCCATCGGATTAGGGCTCGCCGTCGCTGCCGCCGCCGCCGACCAGAACACAGACATGATTCCCAGCACAAGCACGAGTGCAAACCCTTCAATAAGCCCAACCCCACCCAGCAGCGTCCGGGTTTTCCTTGACATCCCGTATGCTCGGAACGACATCTACGCCGCGTCTGTCGCCAGCGCGTGCAAAGACCAAACCATATACGCCCTCCAGTGCACCGGCTCTCCGAACATCCCCGACGCGTCCAACTTCTGCGGCCCAGATGCACCTGTGGGTCACCCGATGGCGCCGGAGGGGAGAAACGAGCACCGCTAGCTAAACACACCTTTCCTCCCAGACGTTCACCGTGACCGAAGGCCCCTCCACGTTCATGGCCAGCTACGGACATATGACGACCGTGGGCGACCAGAGGGTGTCGGTGACGACAGTCAAGAGCTGCCAAATAACGCCGGCGGCCGCTGTGACTTGCATCGATACTTGGCACCTCATAGCCCCAGCCGGCGTCGCGCTGCCCCATGACTGGCCCACAGCCGGGACTGGGTCCATGGTCAATCCCCACGTCTCGTCGTATTATCGTCAGGTGGCAGTCACTGCCGGCGGGGACAAGCTCGCCAGCGCGACCGAGGCGTGCAAGCCGGCGGCTACTAATGTCGCGATGGGAGTTGAGCCGCGTGGGTTATGGGCCATTACAGGGACGTTGGTGGTGGGAGTTTTGGGGATGTTTGTGTAGTGAGAACCGAGGGTGAGTAAGAGTCCCTGGTGAATATTAATGTACGAAGCTTTTGTGGCTTTGTAGGTTGGCTGATGAAGAACTGATAGGGTTTGTGGTTGGCCCTCTGCAAGGCTCGGGCCTCAATCTGTTGACTTCCAGGTTGTAGTTCAATACCCATCAAGTTAATTATACTGGGAAACATGGACATTGCTGAGCAACTGAGAACAGCTCACAGCAGCTGAAAGAGCCCAGTTAGAACTTAGACATGGCAGCGGACAGAGTGCAGAAGACATGAACGCCGCGGATGAAGGCCAAAGCGCACCGTGCCAAGTCAGTGTGCCTCTGTAATAGACACGGTGTGGTCCCAAGCTCAGCTCCCCGAGTTTCTGTGACTTCCAGTCTTCAGCTTTTTGGCCAAACACTTTCCCATCACTCAACCCAAGTGGTCATCAATGTGAAGGTCGGCCAAAGGCACGACAACTCAGCTTGATCATCTCGATCGACTGACAAAACATCAACCAAACATCAGCCACGTCACGAATTTCCATCGATTTTCCTTGTGGAATTTGGAGGACGCCAAAATGCCAACCCCGGACACATTCAACCTGCCCGCACTGGAGCAAGTGGGCAACTTTGATCTGGCGACCAGCTTGACCGAAGACCTGCCCCAGGGCGCCGATGCCGACATCCTCCTCCTGGGCTGCGGGGATGCCCGCCACATCCTCTACACCTTGTTCGCCGAAAAGGGCCTTCCATCCCGCAAGCTTGACTTTACTGCCTGTGATACTGACGAGGGTACCCTTGGTAAGAGTTCGGTTCACGTCGTTAATTGGGCAGCACTAACACAGCCCAGCGCGCAACATCCTGCTCTTCACGCTCACTCTGGACAACGACGACAAAGTCTCGTTGGCCCAGATCTGGAATATCTACCACCATCCCGCCCTGGACAACAGGGACATTCAGCTCATTGCTAGCCAGGCACAAAAGCTGCTTGGCCTCTCACAGACATTGCAAGAATGGCACTCGGGCCCGTACGGAGCCACCCTTCGTTTCTGCGACGTGGTGACCTTCTCTCTTGTCCGCAGTATGTGGACGAAGTGGGCGGACGTTGCTCGTCAGAGCAGTTCGAATACCGACAAGAGCCGTTCAGCCCAGTTCGCCCGCGACAAGGTTGAGCATACCTTTGAGTCTTGGGCGGTGCAGATATCCAAGAAGCTCATATTTGCGGACAAGGAGCAGATAGAGACGCCTCTTTCTGAGTCTGACGGAGATGAGATCGTCGTTCCGAACCCATTGTTCACTGTTCCACTCACAACATCGGCGGTCCTCAGAAACGCAACCCACCCTCTCCTTGGTTTTCACATTACAGCGGCTCAAGCCAACCTGACCGGGGTGTCTCCGATCGGCATGAACGAAATTCTTGAGTGCGACGCAGACGTCCAGGACAGCCTCTTCAGCGCGGCAGTTGCGCAGTTCGGAGACTGGACCGACGCCTTCAGAGACGCTGCACCAAGGACCGTCATCAGGTTCACCACCTCTGAATGCTTTGCCTTGTGCTACACTTTGCGATTCAGTTTGGAGACTGGCAAGACATGCGCACAGCACTACCACGGGAAGGTCGGCTTCGAGGCGCTAGCGCTGGCAGAATCAGAGTACGGTGATGGCGGCTCGGCACCGAAGCAATTCGACGTAATCGACGCATCCACCCACTTTAGGAGGCTCAACACTTTGAATATGTTGGTCTCAGCTGGACCTCTGCTGAAGGATTTGCCCTCTTCGACGCTCTATACCAGGAACCTCCACCGGCTGAGCGACGAGGAAAATATCGAGGAGTTGCTTTGCGGACATACCACGACCGTCTCAATGCTCCTTGGCCTGGTCTCTGTAGAGTATTGGACGAACGCCAAAGCCAGATCGACAGCGAGTCAGGTACTGGAAGTCTGGTCCAAAAAGAGCCCTGCGCCAACCGCCGAGCACACGATATTAGGCTTTCGCCATTCCTGGAAGCAGACCAAGCATATGCCGGGACGGGACTCAAGGGCCTCAGACTCGCTGCTTCAAGCCAGCATTGAGGACCTTGCCTCTTTAGTCCACTCTTGTTACCAAAACATGTATGCTGTCCGAGGCCTGAAGCAACGCCCTTCGGAAGAACAGCTGAAAGCCTGGGGTCCCAACCAACTACTCGCCTCACACAATCACCCCGGAACCATCTCCGCTTTTGTCAGGTCCATCGCACGCCGAGCTGAGGTGGATTCGACGCAACTCTTCGAAGGGTTTTTGGAGAAAATCACCTCCGATCCCCAACTGCGGGTTTGTCTGGGTGCGTACACGCTTGAAGTGCCTACTTTTGGGCTCAAGTTGGCAAAGTCCTGGCATTGGCTGGACCTGAAGCCAAAGTCCAGGCCTGCGTTTAGCAAATGGGCAACCGTCCCTCCGGCCGTTGCTATCACTGTGGTCGTACCAACGGAACGTTGGAAGGCGGTAACCCCCGTCATGGATGAGAGCGATGGACCAAGGGCGTTGAATGCGGAGATCAGCGGCCATCTTCGCATTCCCGACACAAAGGCTGCAACTGTCTACTGGGACACCCAGGTTTCTTTCGGCACCATCGAGACAGAGAGTTCTCGCGACCAAGACAACTTCGTGGTGCGAGTGCAAGAAGACCAGGAGGCCTGGAAGGGCAGTTCCCCGATGATCATCTCGTACTACGTCCCTACTCAATTCGTCGAAGCCATGTTTAGCCAGGCTACTGTTAGTTTCAGCGCCTTGTTCTCGATTCTTCGTCCTGACGGCCGCGAAGAAATGGCGGGCGATACCATCCTCTTCCCCTTTGAGAAGCCGCTTTCTGACGAGGAGCATGTCTTCATCACGAAATACCGGCCTCGCCAAACTGGCTACGCTATCACCGAGGGCGTGTTGCTGGACTTGCCAAAATCGAAGACCCCAGAGAACGACATTACGTCCTCTAATGCGACCTTCACAGCCAATTTCTCCTCGCAGAAGTCGGCCGACATTCTTACTGTCACCGGACGTCTCGACATTACTTCAGAGGAGGGTAGGAGGCTGCTCGCCGACAAGGTGCCAATTGAATTGGAGCAATCGTCTCCTTTCACCATCGACATCATCTCTTCGGCAAGGACCGGGCTCTCATCCTGCCCTTATCCTTCCCTGCCCCAATCCTCAAGGACGGCAGCAAAACCCGCATCGCCCGCACAACCGGCTACATCGAAGTCATCGCGCCCCTCGCCAACCCGTCCACCCACCCCGCACCCCTCGACAACATCCTCCCAACCACCCTCCTCGCCTCTTCCAACATCCCCTCAACCCTCAACATCCCCCACCTCAACCTCTCCACCCTCCCCATCCTCCCCTCGAGGACAAATCCCGCGTGTCCTTCCTCACCACCTTGACCTCCCTCATGTTCTCGGCCCGCGAGCGCCGCATCCGCGAGCAGACCCTCACCGCCGCCCGGAATCCCAGCTCCTCCCACGCCGCGCCTCAACTTCAAGGAGTCCCTCTTCACCTCTTTCATGCTCGTGTCGGGCCTGCAGGGCGGGCAGACGGGGCTCTTCGCGCTGACCCACCCGGGCGGGGGGCATCCACGTGCTGCTGTTCGTCAGCGCGCTGCGGGTCGACGCGGCGGCGCAGGGGGGCGGCGTGGTGCTGGACGCGGCGGCGCTGCCGTTCACGCGGGCGCTGGTGGACTCGGGCGTGCTGGAGGGGTTCCTGCTGGTGCTGCCCGACGCGACGCCGCGCGAAAGGAGCGTGGAAGAGGGCGCGGCGCTGGCGGAGCGGTGCCCGGAAGCAAGGGGTGCGCGAACTGCTGTGCGCGTGCGGGGAGGGCAGGCTGCCCGAGGGGTTCGTGACGCTGCCGGAGTGGGAGACGGCGGCGCGGTATGCCACGCGCGTGGCCATCAGCCCGGTGTATGCGTCGCCGCTGGTGGAGGATGTGATTCCGCCCGGGATGGCCAAGGCCGCGGCGGACAAGGGGGAGGGGGAGGGGGCCGTGATGATGGCGTGTCGGAAGTGTGGGAAGATCGGGGGCACGCCCGGGGTGAAGCTGAGGAAGTGCGCGAGGTGTTTGGAGGTGGCCTATTGCTCGCCCGAGTGCCAGAAGACGGATTGGAAGAAGCATCGGATGGAGTGCAAGGAGTCGGAAGTGCATGGGATGGCCTAAAAGGGGGCGGGTCTGGTACAAGACTCAGTCACTAGCTCTGGGATGAGAACACACCCTGTGTATGTACCGTACTGTTGTGGTTATGGAGTTGTTTTGTTCTTGTAGCAGTGGTCTCCGATTATGAGATGTAATTTATAGCTACCACCTTCATGAGACATGGTGTTTTGCATGTGCTTGCTGGATGTATATGCTCCAAATTATGATGCAGGAGTTTCGAAGTGTGGAATTCACACCCCCAGCAATCCAATCCGAACAACCGAGCAGTATGGGGTTGCTGTGCGTTGATTACTACACGAGATACTCGATTTTTTAGTGAATTATTTCTGCGAGACGACGGATAATTCCAAGAGGAGGATGGTAGCTTGATATGATTGAGAGTCAAAGGAAAGGAAAGTGTTATGAGATTATTGGAATTAAATCAATTTGTCATTTCTTGACAAAGTTTCTCTTGAAGGAGCTCCGAGTTGTTGCAGCACAGCTATTTCCTCACACTTGCAGCGTTCGTCGGAGGTGATGGTTGCATTCTGAAATTTGTAAACCAGCTAAAACGCAAAGAGCGTCTTTGAGGATTTGAAGCGCGAGACTTGGTACTTCTGGCCCATGACTCTTGTCAAGGGAAATTGTGATGTCAAGCTGTGTCGTCTTGGGGTTGATGTTTGTGGGAACCGGAATCCCATCCTCTTCACGGCCAATTCCTCTCACCCCAAGCTCGGGGCATTACGAATTAGTTACTAATGTATTGAACGCTGGAGGAATTCAGTTCCTGCGAAACGACTTCATAAACGCAGCGGGAAGGCACAGAGCCGATAGCCTGTTCCTCCTGTGTCCTGGAATACGGTCTTCGGTGGGTTTGAAGCCACCTCCAACGGAAGCTTCCATGCGTCCACTGAGGCTGTGCAGTGCTGAGCGCCCAAAAGGGTCCTGCAGTGGAACGACGCGGAAGGTCCGGGGTCGCTGGGGTACTTCGTATTTCATTCACCACCAGCAATCAATCAATCGGTCGACCCCGATGCTTTTCTCGCCCAACAGCCGAGAGCGGCAATGAACGGGACGGCTAAAAAGGTCCAGCGCCGTCTCGACAAAGGCTGGAATGGCCGCTGTCTGCGGTTTTCACCGCCAACAAGACGGACTCGGGGTACACAGCCGTTTCCCCCACTCTCCCCGTGTTTTCTGTTTCATGTTGCCAAACCCCGGTTGAGCGTGCGTGCAACACGCAAATCTGCAAACCGAGGGCAGCGCTCGCAGTTCCAGTTTTTGCCTCCGCGCGTTCCGGGCATCGTGCTCTCGCAACATCCCGTCCCCAACCTCAGAGCGCTTGTCGGCAGGTTGTGAGTGATGAGTTTCTTATTTTATCCGGCGTTCGTTGGCAGATTGTTCGTGTTGGACAGTGTTTCCCCATGTTCCATGAGCGCAACGCTGAAGACTGAAGATGGGTGGCGTGTGCATAAGTCACCTGCTGAAAAAGGATCACCTGTATCGAGGTCCTGCCGAGGATGAAGTATGATAGTGTACGCTAGCTTTTTGTGCAGTCCATCGGTGCTGGACCTAACAGGAATTGGTCCCCGATAACAGAGCCCAGACTCCGCGACTTTGCATCCTATGCCAACGATCGACAGGTGCCCCTGAAATTTGATCGGGCTGGCGCGTTCGCTCCAGCCAATGACCAGCTCCCAGTCGGTGAGTTGTGGGCGGCGCTTGGCATGATTGGCGCAGATTTCTGTGTGGAGGGTCCATTCCGCCAAACCCAACGCGGACTGGCGCCAGGGGCGGACGTGTGGTGCCTTGCTTGGGCAGTGGACAGGAACGGCCGAAAGGGCAGGGGTCCATGTGCAGGACTGCCCCGGCGTCATCCCGAGGTCCCCAGCGCAATTTCGTTCCAGTTCTCGCTTCCCCTGTGGCTCGTGGGACGAGCGAGGCCTTTGTGGGTTCCGTCGTTCTCCCTCCTCGCCCGATCTCGACCTTGCAACAAAACCACTTTCGCTCCCTCCAGTCACTCCTTTAAGCCATCTTGTACGTCTTCACTCCACCTTTTCCACGTCGAGAAAAGGCACTCCTCCTCGCTTTCTCCTCTGCATCGCTGCCGTCCAGCACGTTGCGGGAACCAGGAAATGTGCTCTCATCTTTAGCGCCCGGTCGCTGAAAAGGGAATCGCTACAGTTACAGGCAACATTCACCAGCCATCCACACTCGTTCAACCAACTTGGATTCATTTCACAGAGGGTCAAATCACACGCAGCCCCTCTCGCTCTTTTTGTTTGTTTTTCGCCCTCGACCACAGTCCCTTTGTGTTGGAACCTTCGGTAGACCACGGCTCGACGGCAAACCGAGACACCGGCCATCGACTCACACCTTTCCGAGCGAGCCGCCGACGAGAAACCATCGGCCAGGACCCGAAATTCGTCTGCGAGATTGAGTCAACACGAAAGACCACTAGGCCCGACACTGACAAACAAACGAACTTCACATCGGCCACCCACAACAATGAAGTCCGCAGCACTTCTCGCAGCAGCACTTCTCGCTGTTGCCGACGCGTTGCCAGAGAATGTCTGGTCGAGGCACGGGATGAAGGGAAAGAACATCGTCGCCGCCCGGTACACCAAGGGCAAGCAAACACCAGCTCAGCCCCCGACCCTCAATTCGCCAACGGTGCACGGCTGCTACAAATCGTCGGGCGATCTCAAATTCGTGATGATCCACGAGTACAACAGCGTAGGGAAGTGCGGCGGCGAGATCTGCCCGCAGGCCGGATACCTCGTTGGAGGCTCGACAGGTGGGAACCAGTGCTGGTGTGGAAACACATATCCGCCCAAATCAGACCTGATCAATGATTCGAACTGCGATGTCGGTTGTACGGGTTACGGCCAGGAAGCATGTGAGTCGTTACGGATTCTTGCGTCACCGGGACACAACTAACCAAGTCAACCAGGCGGCGGTCTTGAGGCCTTCACCATCTACAACACCGGGCTAAGCCTGACGGTCAAGAGCGAGGGCGATGCCGAATCCAGCAGCAGCTCAGCAACACCGACTAGCACCAAGGCACCAGCTGCGACCACAGCAGCACCTGAGAAGACCCTCATCGTCACATCGACACCCACCGAGACGGCCTCAAGCGAGGGTGGAACCAACGTTGCTGGCATTGTGGCGGGCGTCGTCGTGGGTGTCGTCGTCGTTGCTTGCGCGATCGGCGGTGGTTTCCTGTATATGCGCCGCAAGAGGAACAAGGAGATAGAGGAGGAGCACCGTCGCAACGCCGCAGTCAGCGCCTTCGTTGGCAAGTCGCCGGGAAGCAGCGCGGGGTCCATGACGGATGCCCGGCTGGATCCCGTGATGGCTCAAAGGAGACTGAGCGACGGCAGCATCGCCGATAACCAAGATTACTCCAGGAGGATCCTTCGCGTACGTTGACTCACTTTCTTTCACGGCCGAGGACCCCTTGCTGACAAGACCAGGTCACCAATGCATGATCGCATACCACCAAGTGATGACGACAAACGAACTCGCCCTGTATTTCACTTTGACAGTCAGCAGCATAATCGGCGTTTTGGGGAAGGATGGGGGGAAGGATATCACACAACAAAGTCGTGCCACAACACTCTGGTGGTGGGATCGATCAATCAACCGGGCGAAACGAGACCGAACCTGGGGGGCGTCTTCTCTTTTTCGTTTGTACGGTCGGCGTGGGCATTTGCTCGGGTGCACACTGTTTGGGAAACTTGTGTGACCAGCCGGAGCCTGTGCCGCGCTTGCCCTCCCTCTCTCCTTCAAATTACACTTTTTAGATCAGTACCCGGGGCCCGACGCCATTCTCCATGTCCGTCCCGGCCTCGCAGCTTTCTTTGGAACGAGTCGCGCAATAGCAATGGGGACAATCAAGTTCACTTTTCTTTCCAGCACCGGTCATTGGGGTTTTTTCTGCCTTTTGGTGACGGAATTGCTCAGCGGGCGGGGGCAACACGGAGATCTTGGGGCGAGTTGCTCGACCGTTCTGACGGACACATAGATGGAGGGTGGGGGAGGGCAACTTGGGGTTCGGTTCATGGGTTCCTGAGCTGAGCTTCGACCCTTTTTTTTTCATGATGATATATCAACTTCACTTCTCCGGTGGGAAACTCGGGGCATCTGTGGGATTTAGGAGCGCTGCCTTGGGTGTACGGATGTACACACGTGTAAAATCGGAAACTTTTGTTTGACTACATAACAACAACACCATGTTATTCTCACAGTCCTACCCTTTTTGCACACCCTCCAGTGCTGCCATCCTCACAGGCCCCTTTGAAGGTATTCCGTTTGCGTCCTTGCCTGCAGTGGCCCTCCCAAAAAGCAAACAACCCCAATATGATCCGCGCTAGCCTGCAGATCTCTCCTCTTCATCAACCGCTCTCAAAATAGACGAGTAAACCGGATCGTCTCAACCCGCTTGGAGCCCAGCCCGTTTTTGCCTGCGTCGCTATGCCAGGTCAAATTTGCCCAATTCGTTCCGTACGGTCCCCGCAAAGTGGGAAATAGCATTCGCATGGGGGAGGATGGGGGGGAAATGCGATTCTGGCGATCGTGAATGCTTACGGAGTAGCGTCCCTCGGCAGTGGACTTTCCTCTGCTAGGGTCTACTGAGAGTGCCTGTACGTGTGTGCTCGCCACTGCCTGCCTGCCTGTCTGTCTATCTGTCTGTCTCTCCGTCTGTCGGTCCCGCAACTGCTGAATGCAGAATTGAGGGGGAGCGAGTTTCATTGAGGCAACCGACTGAATTGATGGGGACGGCTCTGTGTGTGCCTCGTCCGTGTTGATCTGCACCGGGTTTGGGGGTTTGGGTCTCCCTCGGTTAGGCGATTCTGCCTTGTCGTTTCATCGTTTCATGGTTGTCTGCTTCCGAGTCCCCTCTTTCGAGTTGTGCCGGGTTGGTGGGACAGGCATGTGGTGGAGGGGACGGCTCATTGTGAAACGGAGTGGCTGTTTGGGGGTTGGCGTGCCAAGATTCGGGTCAGCTCAGGGGGTGTGTGGTTTGGCTGCGAGCTGTCTGTTGATCAAGGGTTGGGGTTGCTGAGGTTTTGGCCCAGAGGTCGATTTTGAACATGATACGACATGTTAGATCTCGATGAGAACTGTTCCATAACTCGTTGTGTTGATGGACAGCCTCAAGCTTGTCTGTGTAGAGTTGGTGACGGCCGTAGGGCGAGATTGGGTTACGCCCAAATGCCCAAAATCGAAAAGAAGGTTTGCGCAAAACATGTCAAAAGGGCCTTGAACAAACAATCACCCTTCAGCAAATCATGTCTGGCATCAACAAAATATTCCTGAATCAGCGAGCCCACGAACATGGCTTGCGTAAGCTCGCCGGCGGGGTCTTCGCGGTGGCCACGGGGGTTTCCAGCCGGAGACGAGGGGCATTCCATCGCTGGCAGAGGCCCGCCGTCGAGGATCGCCCTCAAGACGATAATGCGCAGCTCGGAAGGGAGCTCTGAGTACCGAATCATTGTGGTGAAACTTCAGCTGCTCGAAATCAAGAATAAACTTCGAAGATAGAAGAAGAACTGAAATTCCCAAAGTTTACGGTCCATTTTGTTGCCCGAGAAGACATCAATGCGATGGTTACCGAATAATGAAGTATCATCAAAACACTGAGTCCAGAGTCCAAAACCACCTCAAGTATAGTACCATTGACCCCCTGGCGCCTTGAGGTGACGTTGATCTTCCTATCTCTTTCATGTTTGGTTATGTTCGGGGGCTCAGGGGATGCGAGCGGCGGCACAGCAACGGAACTCAACACTGGGCCTGGTGGCTGCGCTGCTGGCCGACGGTAGCCGAGTCCAGCAGGACGTCATCCCGCACCAAGGCCGCTAGCCACAACAACCGACGACCTCCCGACGACGGTCTTGTTTCCTCTCGGAATTTTGCATCAATTGCGCCAAAACCTGCGGGCAATCACCATTCGAGATGCCTCCCAGATTCACACTGTCGCTCAATGCGTCCTCAGCGCTCCGCATCGGGCGGCTGGCGGTGCGGCAGGCACGGTACTCGACCGAGGCCAACACGGGGCCTCTGATCCGCGTCACCGATCTCCCCGCCCCCAACTCCGGCCACATCCGCATCCTCGAGCTCAACCGCCCCGCAGCGCGGAATGCAATCTCGCGCGCGTTGCTGTCCTCCCTGCGCGAAGAGATTGATGCCGTCCACGCGCAGTACGACGCCGCCACCGGCGAGGAAATCCCCACGCCCTCGTGGAATAAGCGCTTCGCCGGCATGGCAGGCGACGATCAAAAGGGCCCGACTCGCGCCCTGATTATCGCCTCGGCAGTCGACACCTCGTTCTGTGCCGGCGCCGACCTCAAAGAGCGCAAGACATTTACGCCAGAGGAGTGAGCACAACTCCCCCCACATAATCTACCCACAAACTAACCTCACCCCTCCCCCCGCAAACAGCACATCCGCGTTCCTCCTCAGCCTGCGCACCGCCCTGACCGCCCTCTCGACAATCCCCATCCCCACCATCTCGGCCATCTCGTCGCTCGCCCTCGGCGGCGGCCTCGAGCTCGCCCTGTCGACCCACTTCCGCGTGCTGTCCTCCAACGCCGTGGTCGGCCTGCCCGAGACCCGCCTCGGCATCATCCCCGGCGCGGGCGGTACCTACCGCCTGCCGGCGCTGATCGGCATCCCGCGGGCGCGCGACCTGATCCTGACGGGCCGGCGCGTGTCGGCGCCCGAGGCCTACTTCCTGGGCATCGCCGACCGGCTGGTCGAGGTGGGGCCCGAGAGCGAGGAGCAGGCGCGCGAGTGGGAGGGCATGGAGGACAAGGAGAGGGAGAAGGTGGTGCTGGACCTGGCGCGGCGGTCGGCGCTGAGCGAGGCGGTGCGGCTGGCGAGCGAGATCTGCGAGGGCGGGCCGGTCGCGGTGCGCGCCGCCATCCGCGCCGTGGAGGAGCCGAGGGAGACGGTGGAGAATGACATGTATGGGCGGGTGGTGAACACCGAGGATCGGAACGAGGCGTTGAAGGCGTTCGCGGAGAAGAGGAAGCCTGTGTTCAAGGGGAGGTAATGAGGGGCGGATTAGTAAAGTGAGTGAGAAATGGATTGGTCCTCGCCTTTCACGACGGATGACCGAGGTTCTATGGAATAGAAATCATACCCTTGACTGGTAATCAGGCTTGTTAATCAGGGACTACATAGGGGAGCTTGTCCTCGGACGGGTTGGGTTCAAGAGAACAACAGCTCTGCTATTTGGAGGCAAGTCACATGTCCTTGCCGTGGAACTAAATAAATGCTGGCATTCATGGTGTCTGCTTTTGTTCACAAGTCTCCGCTGTGTCCCTGTGGTTTCCCCTCGTCAATCCTGTTGATCCCATGCCCGACTCCAATGTGTGAGAGCTGAAGCTCATGAAGCTTCGAGACCCACAAAGAGTCATGGAGCTCAAAGATTGAAGCTCCAAAAAAAAAGGAATCCGATCCTTGGATATCGGGTTTTGAGACTGCCATTTACCTGACAACCTTGGATGTCGTGCTGCAGCCCTTTCACGTGTATCCTCCCGTTGCCCCCACCATGGAACGTCATTGGACGCCCGCCACACAAAAGTTGTTGGTTGCACGACGACACCAGGACAATCACCGCGCAATGACATCATCACGACAGCGCCGCCCACCTTCCCGAGCCTCTCAAAGCAAGGAGTGCTTTAAGAAACACCATCCCGATTCTCTGGGCGCACCAGTTCTACTCCAATTCACTCCCCAAATTTCACAGAAACACTCAGTTTCTCCAAATCAACCCCAAATTTTCCATTTCTTTTTAAGGAAAGAAGGAAAATCAAAACGACACACAAAACCTACACGATGTCCGCCTTCACATCACGAACCTCCCTCCTGGCCCGGCGCCTGGCCACCACAACAACGCGGACCACCCTCTCCCGCGCCGCCTTTACCACCACCACCCAAACCCAAAAATCCGCAGTCGACTCGGCCAAGGACACGCTCAAGTCGGTCGACCGCAAGGTCTCTGACAAGCTCGTCGACGGCATCAACATTGGCAGTGCGTCTCACCCCACCCCATCCCCCCCCACCTCTTTCTCTCACGCCCCAGATATAGAACTTTGAAAAAAGGAAGCTAACGTCCACTCTTCTTGCCCCTGCAACAGCGGCGTACGCAAACAAGATCAAAGAAGCCACCTCCGAGGTCACGTCGGGCAAGGTCACCGGCAAGGCCGACGAGCTCCGCGGCGAGGCCAAGGGCAAGGCGCACGAGGTAGCCGGCGAGGCCCGCGGGCTGAAGGAGGAGGCCAAGGGCAAGGCGCACGAGGTGGCGGGCGAGGCCAAGGGCAAGGCGCACGAGGTGGCCGGCGAGGCGAGGGGCGTGAAGGAGGAGGTCAAGGGCGTGGCGAAGGCGGTGAAGGAGCAGGCCAAGGGAGAGGCGAGGCAGGTGAAGGAGGATGTTAAGAGGGGGTTGAATTAGGCGGGGTTGAAGTCAGGGGTGTATGATAGTTGGTGAAGGGGCGTTGCGGGTTGAGCCCGGACAATTTAACGTTTAATCATTCCACATGCGCACGTCATGCTCCGCCTTCTCCTTCCTCCACCAGGATTCTGTCTGTGGCACATGCATATCCGCTTCGGAACCGCGTGATGGAGGGAGATTCGGTTTCATGGAAATAAGAAGTCTGGTGGTGTGACCATTGAGTTGGAGCAGACCTAATGGGCTCTGGGCATCGGAGAATGATGATACTCCCCCCCCTAACCCACAGCACACTGTAGTTTTGAGAAATGTACAGACACCACGACCCCCCGATATCGTAAAACCCCGTCTGCCTCCATCCAAGGACGGAGACGAGACAGGCCGACGCCGGGGCAGAACATTTGGTCAAGAATGCAATAGCGCACTGCCGCAGCAGCCGCTCCAATGGTGCCGGCAAGGCCCCGACCCGCTGCGCGAGCAGACGGACGCGGACCGTGGTTTGATGTACCGCTCGGAATACAGAGCTGGATCAAGGATGGATCTCGCCTTGTGCTCCACCAAGCCGTGCGGAATTGTGTGGGGGTAGGGGGTCGGTCGTGAACGGGGACGGAGATAGAAAAGGGAGCAAAAAAAGAACAGAACGTGGACAGAGGCGATGCCCCTGGTAGTGACAAACATGCTTCATTTCCGTCTCGTGTCGTGCTAGTAGTTGACATTAGTGGCCCATCGGGGTATCCTACATCATCATCTCCCTACCCTCTCCTCCGCCGCACAGCAGAGGCATCAGCGCTTCTCCTGGATCCGGCGCATCTTGCTCCGCTCCGTCGCTTCCCTCATCAGTCCGCCAGGCCGCTTACGCTCAGCCAGACGCTGTGGGGCCCCGCCATGCTCCCGAACCTTCCGGTGGTGGCCGCCAGTCTGCGAGGCGGCTCTCTAGTCCTCCTCGAAGAACACCCTCTTCGTCCCCCTCTCGCGCTCGTGCTCCAGCTGCTCCAGCTCGCGGTCAATCTCCATAATGTCCATCAGCTCCTGCTCAATGTCGCGGCCCTCGACCTCGAACTCGTCGTCCGGTTGGTCGGCGGCGTAGCTGAGGTCGTTGATGAACATGAGTCCCTGCTGGCTGGAGGGAGCTGACTGCGCTTCATCAACAAGCTCGGTAGACGGAAGGATGTCCATGGACGCGAACGAACTGCCAATTGGCTGGCGCGCGCGTGGCTGGAACAGGCTGCCGCCGGTTCTGGCCGGGCGTAGCTGCGCGATGCTGGCATTGAACGAGACGTTGTTCGGGTCCTCCGGACGCGGGTAAGCCAGGATAGCCTTGGTTGAGCCGAGCTCGGCACGCGGCCTCTTGCGCGCGCCGAGCAGGCGCGTGGTGAGCGAGCTGGCGTCCTCGCTCTCGTGCACAACCACAAACCGGCTTTCGCCTTGGAGGAGGACTTCGATCGGGAGGCCTTCCGAGCTGTTGTCCTTGGTGGTGGATGAGCCGTTTGTGGAGTTTGCGCTGCTGCGGTTCGTTTTCGGGATAGCCGCCGCGCCGGTGCACCGCTCGCCCAGAAGCCCCGCCCCGAGGTCCGTGAGGCGGATCATTCGGGTGGGTTGGGCACCGCTCCAGAGATTGACGCCGCCGCCGACGGCGCGCCGGAGTTGAGAATCCCAGAAGCGTGAGATGATGGGAATGACAGAGACGATGGGGTCCGCACCGCCCAACCAGAGGACAGCGCTCTCCTCGCCTTGTCCGGTCCCTTGTGGTGCAAGCTGAGCAACCGCAATACCGCCACGCACAGCTGCTAGCTTATCTGAGCCGCCCATGATAGCAGAGGCAATGGCGTCCCGTCGCGTGTGGGGTGTCATCGGAATGAATTCGCCCGAGGCACCTAAAGCTGCGGGCGACTTCTGGGTCGCAGGGTTCCGCAGTGGGCTGGTACCCTCGAGGTGGCCAGAGACGCTAAAGCTCGTGATTGCCGAGCCCCGAAGACCGCTGTTTGCCTTGCTGAAGAGACCACCAGAACCGCTCGATGAAGGGCTCGCACCGTCGATATCCCAAATGCCCCATTGGCCGTCGGAAAGGAGCGTCAAGATAGCGCGGCCATGGGCGATCCATTCAGCAGCCACGATGGGTTTCCGGGCAGTCGACATCGAGGGTCCCCGGCTAAAGGGAGGGTAGAGAGACAAGAGCCAGGAGCCTTGGGTGGGAAATGGTCCCTCGGATGTGTCGTCTGAGGGGAGTGCGGCTGCGGCATAGTCGTAAATGCGGGCGGCTTGTGGTGAAGTTACGGTCAGAAGCTGGGTGATATGAGACGGATTAAAGGCGATGCTGGACAGCGGCGAAGGGAGGTATTCTGTCTGAAACGGTTCGACGCGGTTGATGGTACCGGGCTTCGCGTCCAAAACCACATCCCACAGACGAAGCGTGCCGCTTGCCTCGCGCGAATGCCGCCGCAACGATAGCTCGGTCACCGGGGGCGCCTGGGCTGCTGCACGGTCCACAGACCTGCTCCGGGTAGCCGACTTCTGCTTCACCAATGTCATAGCAAGACCTCCGCAAGGACGGCTCTGGCCCTTCAGCAGGGTGAGCGTTTCTCCCCAAACACCGGTGCCCGCATTGCCAGCCAAAAGACTCTGTCGCAGTTCTGGTCTCGCTTTGCTCTCATGCGAGGGAGGTGTCAACGGGAGTGTCACCACGTAGACATCAGTCGTCGCGCAGGTTACGGCAAAGACAATCTTGCTCTTCAGGATGTTGGCACCGTTCCAAGCGGCATCGTCGGCGGGACTTGGCGGCATAGGGAGGACCGCGACATGCAGGACCGCGGTCCCCAGCGCAAGATCAAGGGTCTGGATAACTTCCGGGACGGAGGAAGCATCGGCGGTCGCGTTGTCCCCGAACTCGGGCTTGTCGACAAACGCTGCAGCGGTGGCGGGCGCCTCATCGTCCGAATCGACCAGCATAACAGCATCCTCGGAGCTCGTACCATTCCGCTTCTCGTTGTTGGGTTGTTTTGTGGTCTTCAACCTTCGGCCGCCGCGCCAGACGACTGTGATGCCATTTTGGTGGCCGTAGATGAGGATGGTCGCTCCTTGGGGCGATTGCACAGGGTACGTCTTCACGTCGTGTATCCGGCGGTCGAGCGAATATCTGCAAAACATTCAGAGTTAGAAATATGATAAAGAAATCCGATGTGCAGCAGCAAGCATACGTGTGTTGTGTGTTTTGCGGCGTGCGCCGCGTTCTGGGAGTGGGCTGCATGGCCGCAATCGCGGGGACCGAGGAGGGCGGAGGAAACAGTCGCAATTTCAACCCCTCATCAACACAAATGCATCCAGCAAATCCAAGTTGCTATTGAAAATCGGAAGCGGATGCCGCTGCAGGCTCGTCTGGTTCGAAGGGTTGAGGTCGGTTGTACAGATGCAATGGCGGCGTCAACAATTGCCAAGTTGAGCTCCAACTCAAAATTCGCGGGCGTGGTTCCAGGACGTGAACTGGGGAGCTTGGGCCAGAACGGATGTGCGCTAGACCAGATATGGTCAGGCCTCCCATGTGGGGAAGCTCTGGCGGCAGGCAAGCCCGTCCTTCCACTTCCAGGAGACTCTGCAACTTCCAAGGTTCCACCTCGGTCTCAACAGGTTCATTGCTTGTCTCAATTGATGCCAGTTTCAGCCAGTGCATCGTTGTCGACCTGTTCCACGTGCGCACGTGGTTCTTCGAGTTTCCGGACTCTTACGAATAGACCGAGTCTCTTCGTACCACGCATGACGACAGACTACTTGCCATCATCTTGCCATCATCCCCGGAAAAAGCAAAGACGAAATCCACAGATTGGCTCCAGGTCTGCGTGGAGTCTTTCGACGACGGGTTGATTCGTCCTTCCTGGTAAATCATTTGATGTGGAGTCTCGGACAACTGACATTCCCCCATCCTGACAAATTCACCTTTGGGCAAAAACACACTTGACTCTTTCAGACTCCGGTGAACTGGTTGTCCCGTCCCACACGACTAGCAGATAATGGTTGTTCAGCCAAGCACCTACTGCCCGCTTGCCTCTTAAGTTGCACCGTACCGTGTCCGTTTTGTATCGAGAATTAGAAATCCAATCCAATCCAAGAAAGTTATCACCAACACTCACAAACCAATCCTTGACTCACGGGTAGAGTAAATACCTTAATACGAAGAGGGGGCACTCGTTCTGGCAGCTTTCCTTTTCTGCTCACCTCAACCTTTGTTTTTACATCACATTCTCGAGAAGACAGCCACAAGATTCGCCAGGTACGCGGAGCACAGGTGTTTTGGGTGATTTACTCTCATAATCAACGATTAGATCTGCGTCAGCACCTATTCCTCCTACCATGCCTCAAGTTATCACCGACGTTACCCAAACCATCCACGCCCCAATCGGGCAGGTTTGGGGCATTGTCGCCTCGTTCGGTGCCGAGTCCCTGTGGTTCCCCGGTGTCGTCTCCTCGTCGCTCGAAGGATACGGCCCCGGCGCCGTGCGAACCATCCACTTTGAGGAGAATCCCTGGGTGAACCTGGTCCGCGAGCAAATGGTCGTCTGCGACCCGGTCAAACACCTATTGCGGTTTCGAGTCCAGAACGACGACGTGAGCGACGCAGGGGAGATCTATTCCAATATGGTCCTGGAAGATATTGACGGCAAGACGACCAAGTTTAGATGGTTTGCGGAGGGCGAGGTGCTCCCTGATCCGGTTCAGCATGAGAATATGCGGGAATACGTTGAAGCCATGTATCATAGGTGTGCCGATAGCATTGAGCAGAAGCTGACGGCGAAGGCTTAATAATAGTCCTAGACAAAGGAAGTCTACTAATGGAGAGAAAGCGTCATGAAGCAGGATAACGCCGCTCAGACGGGAATGTTGTGCCTGTAGATACCAGAATACATTTGGTCTGAGCGAAGGCTCAGTTGTTTTCGAACTTGGTCTTCGGGGATGCCGGCTGTGGTAGAGACGATTCATGTCTGAGTCTGACACCCCGTAGCGCGAGTTATGCACTAAATGCGATACCCATTGTTGAAGGTGGCAAGCAAGTCAGAACCCTCAGCAACAACCTTCCTACTTAGGGCCGTCTATGAGTCCACCACAGTACATACGACCAGAGATGGTAGAAAACTCGGGATCCCGTCCGCTCTCCCCTAGATAAGCTACCAATCGCCAGACTAGTAGTTGGGTCGGTGACGACCAGCGAATCCCTGGTGTTGTATGTTATTTTGGTCTTTTGCCGCTTTTTTGGTGGAGTTGCAAAGAACCGGGCGAGCCAGGGCTGACACAGAGACTGCGAGCAACACGATTTGCCCAGGAGAGAAGCAACTCCACTCAAGCCGGCTTCAACCAATAGCATGAGAATGGCAAGGCCAGCCGGCAAGGGTGTTGTTGGTCGAGGCCGCCGTTGGTCTAAGCACCAGAAATGTCGCGCCTCGCGAGCAATTCTCGAACTGAAATCTCAAGTCGGCCGAACGCCATGAGAGTTGGCGGGTTGTCTCTCTCGGTCCTCGGGATCCTCACTCCCTCGGCGACAGCAGCCGTATTCAGGGACTGGTACCCGGAGTATGCTTCCATTTTCCAGAGCACTCTCGAGGCACAGTGCTCGACGGAGCACAGCGCCTGGCTCGCTGGCTCGCCGCCCCTTCCCGAGGACTACGCCGCCAATGGCACGACTTCGGCCAGACAAGCCGTGGTGCAATGCATCCTCTCTAACACGTCCGAGTTCATGAAGGCAAACATGGCGTCTGCCGCCGTGTTGCTCGGCATCATGCCCTTTGCGCTCTCCGTCCTCGGATCCAGCAGCGAGGAGAGTGCCCTCTTGTACGTTATCGGCCGCCGGCCCATCCTGACGACCCTCCTCCTCGCTGGCGCCCCCGTCGTCGTCGCGCTCCGGCCCTTTGAGTACAAGGACCCTGTCGGCATCCTTCGGGCGCGCGAGGGCCGCTTCTATAGCTTCAACATGGGTCCCTCCTGGCTTGTTCTTTTACTCGAATATCTTGTCGCCCTCGCCTCTGTCGCCAACGTCGTCCACGTCACGTACGGGCTCGGCGTCGGCGTGACGACCATGATTCTGCCGGACTCGAGCTACTTGCCCGGCGTGTGGGCCGGCTCGGGCATCATCGTGCACATTATCGGCGCGCTGTGTCTCAAGTCCCGGCTGCGGCTGCTCACGCCCAAGAACGAGCCCATCCTCAAGTCGGAGCTGACCCTGTCGACGGACAAGAACATCACGGTCGAGACTGTCCCCGAGACGAAGCGGTTCCTTGCCCTGTCGTGGCTGACGTCGACGTCGACGACGTTTCATGTCATTTTTGGCACGCTTGCGTTTTCCAGCATGCAGTTCATCTCGGTACGGGACGCGTTTGGTGTCATTGGCCGGTATACGGCGTCAGTTACGATCTGCCGGGTGGTGCTGATGTACGAGCTTTCGGGGCTGAGGTCGGGCGTTGAGAGCACCTCGACGCTTCCGGCGCCCGATGACGGCCAGGATCCTGTGGATGGGTTGAAAGCTGGCCCGCGCGTCTTTACGTTTGCGCCCTGAGGAGGGGCATCGTGTGCCATGTGTTGCCAACTGGAGGGAACAATATCACTTGTGAAAGGGTGGCGCCTGGGCGTGTATGAAAGCGGCATAAACTGAAATAATGGACCTTGGGAACTTTGATTCTATCCTGGAATGTCGAGATGACGCGAGTGTCTCCTCTCGCAAATGATGGCGCCTTGATTTGAACTAGGAAAAGCTAATCAAGCTATTCATACACATGTGCTTCAGCCCGCTAAGTTATGACCCCCGACGTTCCGCCATTGTAAAGTCGAAGGTCTCTCTTTCTGTTCTGTTCATTCTCTTTCTTGGATCGTGATAGATGACATCATAGCGACTTTGCTCGTTGTCGTCTTGGGCATATATCACTCGTACCATGCCTGCTTTGTCATTTTGTTTGAACGCTGAACCCTTGAGAATGGGATACTCCAGCCACGGCGCCTTCCCAGGGACACTCAGGTTCAATTCTTCCCGGTTCCAAAACTTGCGGGGATAAGAAATTCCGGTGTCTGATTGCATTGAATTGCAAGCCAAAGTCCTCGCAGTCTGGAGTTGCTCCTCAACGGCAGAGACAGGAATCCTTCTGAAACCATGCTGGTGACGGAGACCGGCGCAGAGATACTAACGACGTATTGTTAGTCAAGTGGTACATGTGGTGGAGAACGGGCGAAACAGACAAAAGGGGCTGGGTGACGTCTTTTGATCTGACGATATCCGTCATTTGGATCTGGTTGCTGTTCATCAGTCCGCTCGCTGTCGCTGGCTGGGGGAGTAGGTGGGGCCGTCTCCATGAGAAAGCTCGATTCTTGAGACAACTAAGACATCACAGCAGTCACCACCCTCCTCGTCCCTTTTATATGTCTCTCATTCTTCACAGAAGCGTCTCTGAGCTTCCTCGCCGGCTCCCCACCGCGGCCCAAGCTCCTTGATTTGGCATGACAATGGCTGGAACTAACATCCGTCTCAAAAGGCTTCAAAATGTGAGAGCTCGCCAACTGCAGTCTTGAATTGTGAGATGTGATATCAAATGTGACAGATGTGCAGTGAATACGGTTGTTGTCAAAACAGGGAGACACGGTCATGTCTTTGTTTGGCTTTGTTGCACGATTCAGGGGGTTGTCGAAGTTTCCAGCTCAACAATGGATGATACAGGACCCGCTGCTCCAAGCAGTTGAACACAATGGAGTCTGCTAGTTGTTTGTCTGTGAAGAAACATTTCAAACAGAGTTGACCTCGAGACGTTGGCAGGCTGCGACAGACGGACCATATCCCGGGTTTCATTTGTTCTTCATCCTGCTATTAATTCGGAGTTGCCCAGAGAAACACCAGCCAGTGTTTGCAAGTCTATTTGTCCCTTTGCTTGCCAGTAAGAAACCCATTGTTGCAGTTCATCGCTTTGACCGAATGCGCTTATGATCTCTGATGGGACCCGCGACTTTCATCCAATCAGGAAACAGCGTCAGTGGTTTAGTGGTAAAATCCATCGTTGCCATCGATGGGCCGCCGGTTCGATTCGCGGCTGACGCAACCTTTTGCCGTCCATTCATTTGAATCATATCAAGGCTGTCTTTTTGATTTTTGGTTGTTGGGGTGCTTCAGAGTCACTATGAACACAATGAGGAAACGCAAGCGGGTGGGCCGCTGTTGTCAGCACACAGGCCATCCGTTCGAAGCATGGTCGTGCTACTCAATGTTTCCATCCAACGATTTCCATCATCTCTTTTAGCTCACTGACATTGGAGACAGCACCATCATCTCCCATCCCTCTCTTCAACCCACCCGCCCCTTCAACGGCACAGCCCCCATGCCTCCCAGAACTCCCTCGTATCATAACACCTCCCCAGCACTTCCATCGCCCTCGGCAACGCCCGCACGCCCTCCTCCCTCATCAGTTCCCCCACCCACCCAGCCTGCTCACTCACCTTCCCCTCCCCCTCATCCGCCAACCCGCCAGCAGCGCCCACCAGTCATACACGAACCGTCCGTCACCATCCACCGCTGCCCTCCCCTTGGCCGCCCACGCCCCATCCCCGCTCTGCACGATCGCGGCGATCGCCCGCGCGATGTCCTCGCCGTGGATCAGGTGCAGGCTCTTCTTGCCCCGCACGGCCTCCTTGGTGGCGGCCACGCGGCCACCCCAGTTGCGCGGCTGGCGGGCGCCGCCCCACAGCCCGGACAGGTTGAGCACGCAGCCCGAGAGGGCGAGCAGTTCGTCCTCGGCGACGGCGCGCGGGTTGGTGGTTGCGTACGGGCTGTGGCGCGTGAGCCACGGGTCCTCGGAGCGGGATTGGCCGGGCGAGGACGACTCCGTCGAGGGCTGCTGCTGCTGCTGCTGCTGCTGCCAGATGCCGCTGCTGCCGAGCTGGATGAAGCGGGGTTCGGAGTCCGGGTTGGGGGAGGAGGCGGCGGCGCTGCGGTGGGTTGCGGTGTAGGTTTCGACGAGGAGCTTGCTGGGGCCGGTGCCGGTGAGGGGGAAGGTGATGAGGATGTAGCGCGCGCGGGGGAGGGCGGCGATGGCGGAGTGGGTTTCCTCGGCCGGGGCGGACGGGTCGAATTTGAAGGGGATGGTGGGGTGGTCAGCGACGGGGTGGCCGGACGTCGTGGTTGCAGCGAAGGGGATGTTGTGGGATTGGAGATGGGGGATGAGGAAGGTCGAGGTCCAGCCTGCGCCGAGGATGAGGAGGGTGAGTTCCTCCATTTTTGCGGGGGTTTGATGGGTTGAGATGGCGGGTTTGGGTGAGAATTATGTTTGTGGGAGAGTTGTTGGTGAGTGATGACGAATTGCTTCGTGAATTTTGTTGAAAGGTGCATGCATGCAGCTTGGCGGCAGTTGCTGGTTCTTTCCATCCGACTCCACAGCTTCAACCATCAACTTCCGAATCAATCATTCTTACAACTGAAACGAAACAAAATCGAGAAGTACCATTGTAAAGACTGCGGATAATACACGCGAGCGCTTAAGGAAGGAAACCGCAATCCGAGACTCCAGGCGTTCCCTCATTACAGCGACAACCCCTCAAAAACACAGATCCGAGGTTCCCAACTTCCCAGCTCCAACCGTCACTAACGCGTCCTCCATGAAGCTCTTGACAAAAGAATTCACTTCTCCCGCAGCAGCGCCAGCAAGACATCCTCCAGATCTCCGCTTAAGTACGCCTTCACCTGTTTACCGATTGCGATCCCAAACCTCTTCTGGTACGCCTTCTTGGCCGCCTCCAAACGCGGCGCGTCCCAGTAGAGAGCCACCACGCGGTTGATGAGCAGCTTCTCCTTCTTCTTGGTCAGCGCCTCCCGCAGCCTCACGGCATCCGCCGTCGCGCGGTCCTGCCCGGCCGCCAGCATGCGCAGCAGCGCGTCCTCCATGTCGCCGCGGAACTCCTTCTCGATGACGTCCTGCAGGGAGCGGTGGTACTTGCGCTGGTACGCGTCGGCCATGGCGTTGATCTGCGCCGCGTTGCTGCTCGCAAAGATCTGCGCGACCGACACGGCGTTGGCACCGATCATGCCCTCGGTCGCCCGCTGCAGCTCCGTGACCTTGGCGTCGATCTCGTGCGGGAGCACCGGCGCCGCGTCCTCGGCCCGCGTGCCCGCCAGCACCATGCTGCACAGCCGGAACAGCGCGTCGTCGACGTCCTCCTTGATGTCGACCGCCAGGTCCTTGCGCACCACGCGCTTGTACTCGGCCACGATGGCGCGGATGTCGGCGTTGGAGCGGTCCAGCAGCACGTCCATGAGCGTCTCCTCGTCCGTGCCCAGCCGGTTGAGCGACTTGTCGAGGTTGTAGACGTCGGCGCCCAGCGGCCCGCGCAGCAGCGCGAGCAGCGCCGTCTCGAGCCCGCTGCGCGTCTCGCTCTTGATGTCCTCCTCGAGGTTGCGGATGAACCGGCTGTTGTAATCGTTCACCAGCTGCTGCATCGCCCACGGGTTGGAGTACTGCGCGCTGGTGAGCACGCGGATCAGCGCCTTCTCGTCGCAGCCCATGCCCTTCATGGCCCGCCGGAGCGCCTCGGCGTCGCTCGACGTGTTGACGGGCTTGGCCCAGGCTTTCTGGGCCGGGTCGTAGCCCGGTGATGCAGGGGTCGGCGGCACGGGCGCACTGCTACCGTATCCGGGTGCGCCGTGCGGAGGTGGCTGCTGCCATTGCTGGCCCTGAGGCTGCAGTCACTATCAGCATCGGCCGACGGGGAGGGAATTTCAAGGGCGTTTGTGCTCTTGGGTACTTACAGGATAACCTTGGGGCGGCGGCTGGCCGTAGTTCGCTTGGGGCTGGCCATACGGAGCTTGTGCGCCGTATTGGCCCGGAGCAGGAGGAGGCTGTTGCCCATACGGCGCATTCTGAGGGGGCTGTTGTCCATATGGGGCATTGGGAGGGGGCTGTTGTCCATATGGGGCATTGGGAGGGGCCTGCTGCCCATATGGGGCATTCGGAGGGGCCTGTTGACCGTATGGGGCATTTTGGGGAGGCTGCTGCCCATATGGGGCGTTTGGGGGGGGTTGCTGCCCATATGGGGCAGTTTGGGGCGGCTGCTGCCCGTACGGTGGGTACGGTTGATTCTGGTATTGCCCTGGCTGGCCGGGTGGGGGCGACTGGTATTGGCCGGGTTGCGCACCAGGAGGCGGCGCCTGATAGCCTTGTTGATACTGCTGGTACGGAGCCTGCCCAGGGGCTTGGTATTGGTATGGTGCACCTGGGTTCGACGACCCCTGAGGGTATCCAGTGGGGGGAGGACCGCCCGGGTACCCCTGCGGGGGCTGTTGGCCGTAGTAAGGCTGCTGCGAACTCATGGTGTTGTGTGGTGTGAAGAATGGGTAAGTACACGAGGTGCTGCGATGGATATGTGCGCGTGTAAGGAACAAGAACAGATTGAAAGTCGATGGAAATGTTACTTTTCAATGCATTTGATGTCCACTGTAACACAGAGGCCTCCATGATGTCTTGTGCCCATTCTGGTGGCGGGGGTGGCTGTGTTACGGGCCTTGTCCCACCTCGAGCCCACTCAACCAGCACTGCCGCCAAGGCAAGATGGTAGGGCAGCCAGGCAGCCTGGATCGGGACCCACATCGGGGTAAAAGGGTAATACGGAGGCACTGCATTTCGCTCTCGGTCTTCAACCAACTGTGGCTCGGTTGCCAGTAAGCCCAATGCCAAGCGGCCCATCCCTGCCTAGATTGGTAGCGTGGAGCTCGCAGCAATGACAGCATCGGACGCCCAGGAGATCTTTTTGGCAGACTGCTGTGTTTGAGGCCAATCTTGGAGACATGTATCTCGCGCTTGGTTTTTGAGTGAGTGTAGAAAAGGACGTCTATCAAAGGGGTCGGGGGAGAAAACATGGCTCACACAGCGCCCGTTTTTCCTTACATTGGTATTCGACATCTGAGCTGGTGGAAGTCCAAGTTGAAAGACATTAAATTTTCCGTGAAAGTCTCTAGTCATTTAAGTAGAGACAGTCCTTAATGGGCCCTAAGATGCTCTTGATGGAGTTTGAGATACTACAGAGGAAGTTTTATGCTTTTTGGAACGAGAATTCGGACCTGATACAAAAGACACTGATGAGTTGACTAGATCCTTAGCAGTCTGGAGACTCCTCGCGGCCACACCTCTCCGACACGTCGTCGTCCTGTTCAAGAATGAACTCATACCACATCGGTTCTGTGCGCTCAGATAGACGTGAATCTTGGGAGGCAAGGGAGGCAGCCGGGCTTCCTTGCCAACTCCGCACTTCAGTAAGCACCAGTCCCGCGAAGGATTCTCGCTAGCCTGCCGGAACCCCTGGGCGAGGACCCTGCACTCCCAGTCGGCACACTCGGCAGTGTGGTTTAGCTTAACTCTGGGCACTAAGCTCACCATCTGATAACCTGCCCAGATTTTCCGTCCATTCGGTAGTGATGTCATGTGTTTTCAGCCCTGTCGGCACCATTCGGACGTTCCCAAGATGGCAAGGGGGCGAACCGGGTACCTGGACGCTCGCATCAATATTGCTTTCTCTAAGTCCGAGTTTGCCCCACAGCGTCCCATCTCTCTGGTTGTCCTGCAGAGCTCCTGCAGAGCTTCCTGCTAGGAACCACTAGTCCCGCTAGCGTACCATCGTTTGGTTTCCATGGCAAAGCTCCGGAGGTTTTGCGGAAGTTCACGAAATTGCAGGCCAGGAAGACGACATGCAACACCATAAGAGCTCATCGCTCGCCTCACAATCAGCGATGGCCTCGCTCACATCACTCTCAAACCAGCCTTCACAATGAGACCTGCCCTCTACCTCACCACCCTTGTCGCCGCGGCCTGTGGTGCCCACGCCACAGGTGGTGGCACCACCAACCCGCCCATCCGCAACATCTACACCTTTCCCAAGAACACCTTCATCGAGAACATCGCCGTCCGCTCCAACAGCAAGCTGCTGGTCACCTCCATGAGCGTCCCCGACCTCTTCTCCATCGACCCCACCGTCGCCAACCCCACCGCCCCGATCGTCCACACCTTCGCCAACGCCAGCGGCATCTCGGGCATCACCGAGGTCACCCCGGACGTCTTCGCGCTCGTCACGGGCGTCTGGGACCTGGCCAACACGCGCGCCCTGCCCGGCACGCTCGCCATCTGGACCGTCGACTTCACCAAGACGCCCTCCCCGCAAGTCAAGTTCGTTACCTCGGTCCCGGACTCGCTCATTCTCAACGGCCTCGCCCGCCACCCGTACAACCCGCGCCTGCTGCTGGCCGCCGACTCGGCCGCCGGCGCCGTCTGGCGCATCGACGTCGTCACGGGCGCCCACGACGTCGCCATCTCGTCCCCGCTGCTCACCCCGACCGGCACGGTCCCGGGCACGCACCTGGGCATCAACGGCCTGCGCAGCGCGGGCGCGCACATCTACTTCACCAACTCGGCGCAAAAGTTCTTTGGGCGCGTCGCCGTGGACTGGCAGGGCAACGCGCTGGGCGCGATCGAGGTCATCTCCAACAGCACGGCGGCGGGCGCGGACGTGGTGTATGATGACATCGCGCTGGACCTGGTGCGGGGCAAGGCGTGGATCGCGTCGCATCCGGACTATGCCGTCGAGGTCAAGGTGAACGGGGGCGCGCAGAGGGTGGTGGCCGACGCGGCCAAGCTGCTGAACCCGACGAGCGCCGCGTTTGGGAGGGGCGGGTGGACGCAGCAGCGGACGCTGTACGTTACAAACGGCGGAGAGTTTGTGGGTATGGATTTGGTCAATGAGGGGGTTGTGGCGCTGGATTTGACGCAGTGAGATGAGGCTAGCAGGAAAGGATGGTCGATGATACACGCAGGCACAGGATGAGGTACATGAAGTAAAACAATATATTTTATTTTGATTGTGAGAGCATGTGAACGGTCATCTGAAAATGAGCGAGGGAAGCAAACAAGTAGAAACGTGAGTGCTCCCAGACTCATTTGCTCAAGGGTTCAATAGGAGATGGGAGGGTCAAGGGCGATATCTCCCCGTCTTCCGCACTCAGACTTGTCCCGTCCAAAAATGGGGATTGCGGCATGACAGACGGAGTGTTAACATCCCCCACATTAGATTCTTTTGAACCAGGCAACTTCGTGTTGAGCTTCAAGTTCATGTTGGGCTTTGTAGCTGGTTGGGTGTCACTCCCGGCCAAGTGGAGAGTCTGGTTTGTCATTGTAAACGTATGCTTTCACTCTCCTCTCGACCCTAGTATGCTTGGTTTTGTTGGTTCAAGATTGAGAGAACAGAGGTCTTTGGACCGCGACGTTGTCGGCCAGTTAGCTTTTATAGTGATTCAGAAAACCCAAAAAGACTCACACATGGGGCCGTGCTTCATTCTATGGCGACTCTGTCTCCATTCTATGCCGATTTCTGGCACAAGGACATTGTTCAACAATGAACTTGTCCCTGGAACAACGAGCTTAGGAACTGCTGCAGAGATCAGACATTGTTCTACAAGCTGTGAAAACCATGCACGAACAAAGCCAGGGTCAGGTCAAAACTCGTGCACTCTTTATCTCCTGGATCTTCCGTTTCAGGACATTTTCTTGAACAACGCATGTTTAGGAAACGAAGAGACAAAAGGCACCCCATGTGGAGCCTTGTTGAATCACATCAAAGGCTCTTGTAATCGCCGTATTGTCTTGAACCCTCAATTGCTTGATCTTCTGTAGGCCCTCCCCATCGTTGTTACTCAGTAAGATCCAAAGCTAGATAGCGGCGAGCGGGCGATGAAAGGGTATGATCCGCAGGAAAACCTGCAGAGGGAGAACCATCTTAGTACCGCATCGGACCAGACATAAGCCTTCAAGCCAATATGTTTTAACACTTACGATACCGTAACACTGAAACCTTTTGGGTTGTGGCTGGAGCCAACAAGCAGTGTAGGTTGAAGACTTTGAGCTATCCATACAAAGCGAGGCGAACACCAAGAAGGGAGACCGTTACATACGGCTGACGTTGAGAGGAAGTACCAGCGAGCCTTCAGAGATCTCTCTTTTCCCAGCATCTTGCAGGCACTCATCCATCCATTTGCTTCTTTTCCCCGCACAGATCATGCAGACCATCACAGGCCAGAATACAGTATTCAGTCTTCTCCGATTCCCGCGACTAGCGCCGGAGATGCGAGTCGACAACGACTTGCTTAGACGGGCGAGATCCTGCGAGCTTGATGCCGAGCTCTTCGAATTGAAAATGAGCCTATTCTCTGGCTTGATATCACGGTGCAGCTGGCGTTCATGATACCATGCCTGAGTCGAGGGTGTCAACAGGAAAGTTACCACACGCACCAACAGATTGATGACTAGAAGACTTACCAGAAACTCCTCTGCAAGAAGCATCCATCTGAAAAGTTCCACTAATTCACGTTTTGACGAATCCCCAAGTGCAACAAAGAGGATTTGTAGTTTAGTTTGAGTTGAGAGCCTTGGGATGCCGCGAATTCCACCCCGCATGAAATTTGCGAAAACGTTGGTCATCCTTTGAACACCAAGCGCCGGTTGCTCTTGAAAGTCACGCAACAAAGCAATTTCGTGATCAATAGACGTAGGTTTAGGGGTGAAACTGCATTGCATAAGGTGTTTATGCTGGATGAAGCGACCCAGCGGTGCGGCGTCGTTGAAGAACCAGTCCACAGCTGTGCAGGGACGTTTCCCATCGCTTGCGCTGAGGATGGCCACCTCTCCACATTTAGCCGAAGAGCCGGTAAGTATTTTCATGAGGTCCTCAAGTTCCTCGTCTCCTTCAGGAGGCCCAGCTTGAGGTTCTTGTAACTTTTCACTGCCATGGTGTTTCGGCATCCTGACCGCTCTTGAATGACTACCAGGATTCAGATCACCTATGGGCACTGTTGTTGCCAGACCGCTTTGTATGAGACGCCGAACGAGTTGGCCAAGGCCATTGCTACAGGCAGCCGAGGCTGCCCGTCGGCCAGCCTTGGTTCGTGGGAGGGCGGCGCCCTGATTGACAAGAAACGTGGCGATGGTTTCGTGCGCGTTGTACAAGGCGATGGACAACGCGGAACCTCCCCAAACAGTCTCTGGCGCAATGTCCGCTCCTGCTTGTATTAAAATCTTGACAATCTCAAAATTTCCCGCAGAGACAGCCGACATGAGCGCCGTCCAGTCATCTGGTAGCCCATTGACATGTGCGCCAGCCTCTGTCAATACTCTGACGACATGTTCAGCCCCTTTGCGCACAGCTTTACAGAGCGCTGTTTCGAAATTGCAGTCAATGGCTTCCAGATCTGCCCCCTGTTCAAGCAAAACTCGGACGTTGTCAGTGAGACCGCAGTCAGCAGCACAGATGAGGGCCGTCACTTGGTCGTCTCCTTTGCACTCGGTGTGGTGACCCTGAGCTGTGATCAGCCGCAGTAAAATGTGTGGCATGTCAAAGCGAGAGACGTGGACTAGAGGGGGAACATGTTTCGGGTATTCTTGACACCAACGATAATGGCGGATCCGTGGCAGGTGTTGAGCTTGAGCCGCAACTTCTAGCGCAGCGCGATTTGACAAAAGTTCCTCCAGGAAAGGCCACAAAATGTTGAGTTCAGGCCCGGAGAGTTTGCCAATGTCCTCGCCCCAGTGTTTGGAAGCATAGTCCAGAAAAGGATACAGTTGGAGGCGCTGATCCATTTCCAGATCATCCGAACAAGGACCTTCTGAGAAGTTGGGAAGCGTAAGATAGGCAAGACTGGCGTTGGCTAGGCTCAGTCGGGCAGCTGCAAGATTCCGGGCGTGTGATCGCTCAAAATACTCCTCAGCGGTGTAGTGAACCACTCGGAGTGTTTGAGACTCGCCGTCTACGAGGATCAGACCGCCACATGTGCTGGTGAGAATCTCTCCGTCGGGCAAGTCGTCCTCCTCAAGGCGCGTCCCATCAGGGAGCTCTCGCATAGCGTACGCGTGCCGCATTTCCACGACTGAGAGGTGTCGTTTGGCGCAGATGACCCAAAATAAGATAACTTCAGCGACTTCAACAAGATCCGGAGCTTGGCCGTAAATCCGTTGGACAGCGTCGGCGTAGGTGGCGTCGAGACTTGTAGGCAGAGTATCAAGAGCCGCTCGGACTGCCTTGCGGCTAATTTTATTGGAAAGCGAGTCGAGGTGAAGTCTTGCCAGCAGGAACCTAGTTTTGTCAGTATGAGAATAATCACGCATCACTAAGGAAACCAGAACTACATACATCCCGTGGGTCTCTCCAATGATCGCATTGATAATGTCGTCTTTCAAACCCGGATCAGCTCGGACGTGTCTAGCGAGGCCTGGTTGCTGCTGCATCTGCGCATCAAGAAAAATCCTAAGATCGTCGCGTTTGGCGGTTATCTCAAGCTTCTCTGCGCCAACAAAGTGACTCTCAAACACGGTAGAAAACCGGGAGGTGCAAAGGAGCTTGACGGATGGGCCCAAGGACTGAACAGCAGATATGAAGCGGAGGGCGCCATGGTCCGAGTCAGCGCACTCGTCGAGGGCATCGACGACAACCCGAAGCATTCTGATCTTTGCAACCAAGGCTCGAAGAACGTCTGTAATCTGGCCGAGAGTGGGGCGTGTTCCGTGCTTCTTGTGTATCTGATAGAGTGAAAGTATTTCTGCCGGCAGCACCTTGGTTGAGGAATGTTGGAGAATCTGCTGTAGAAGGCTTGAAAGTAGGGCGACAGGAGTCTGTTCTGCCCGTTTGTTGTGGCCGCAATACACGTATGTGCAGATGGCTTCGGGCGAGTCGTGCTGTCGCTCAAGGTAGTCGACGGCAAGTGAGCTAGCACGTGTTGTCAGCATCTCGGAGTTATCTGTCAAGAGGGAAGAGATGGGCTCGACTGACGTCCATATCGTCTTGCCAGCACCAGCTGAACATAAATATCAGCATTCCAGACCAAGTCAGCAACACACTGGTCAATGATACGTACGAATCCCTGGGCACCAGAGCGCATCAACGTCACCGTCGACCCATCGTCGAAAGGTCGAGTGCTCAAGAAACCAGTTGCCTGTCCCGGGCTGCATGTTCTCGAGGATATCAAGTTGCCGAGGGCGGTAGGAGAGTGGGCTGATCCAGGCGACAATCTCTTCTCGCTCCTTGTCCAGGGACTTTGTTCTGGCGGTCTCAAACTGTTGACAAATCCCATCAAGTTTGAGGTTGGAGAGCTTGGATAACGCACTGCGCTTCAGATTAGCAAGGGGATGCAGCTACAATTGATTAGAGAAAAGGACTTACACAAGGTCATTTTGCATGACCAGATTAAAGTGACTCTTAAGTCGCTCCAGAGTCGACACAAAATCATTGACGTCTTTTTTATTGAAGGGCCAGGTGAAGGGTTGGGCTAGCCGGCGGAGCCTGTCCTGGGGGGCGAGCTTTGTGATGATATCTTCCAGGATTTGCTTGAAGAGAGTGAGCGGGCCATCCTCGCCGGCGAGCGAGGCAATCGACGAGGGCTTCAAAGTCTCAAGTTGGCCATCACCGACCTCGTCTGAGCCCTCAAGTCGGTCCTTGAGCATCTCCAGTAGGCAGGTGGTGCTGCGCAGCTCATCGCGTAGGCGCAGGCGGTCGGTCGAACCTTGCTTCACATCCTTGATGTACTTAGTCGCGGCGACTGCAAGATTCAGCAGAGCCAGCACGCTTGCGGCAGTGCTCAAAGGGTCCGCCATTTCGGAGACTCGTCTTCGATTCTTTGATCAGAGAGTTGGATGCCAGAGAGGAAGAAGAGAGCGCGGGATGCAAAGCCTGATGGTCGACTGCGTGATTGTGCCTCCGAGGGGCTCAGCGGGCTGCGTGTCTGCCTTGGCACCACTGCCACCGCACCAGATGAATCAAACACCAATCGCTATCCTGCCGCATTCAGCTGAGCTGCATCCATCGGTTTTGTCGTCGTTGCCTTGAACACCATGTCGGCGATTGCATGGTGGACGGCCTGCCACGTCGCTCAATGACTGTGCCAAAATCGCGCCTTGAGGCCATTGCAAAAGTTGAATGGCAACAAGAGAGTTCGAGAAGAGCCACAGCAAGATGCGTAATCGCAGATCGAAGGCCAGTATTGCAATTCTGAGAATGTCTCGTCTTTATGATGAAGCAGGCTGGAAGCAACCCGAATGAAGCAATCGGGATCTTTGTGGGGCGGTTCCCCACCATCGTGGTCGCAACTGCCGAAACTCCACAACACTGGGAACATCCGTTTCCTCTTTATGACCTCAACCCGGCAAACAACTGCCAGGACTTCCTCAGAAACCCTTAATCTTTTGATATTCGCGCAAAAAGTCTAACCCAACAAGCCTTCTGAAAAGTGTTTAACCTTCACTACAGATCCTTTCAGACTCGGGATCAAAAGATTATCCACATCCGGCGATCCCAAGGTCCCCGCCCCGTTCCGCAGCCAACCCCAACCCTCATCCAACCATCACCATGCCCTCCCAACAACCCCCCACTTCCTCCCCCTGGCCAGCCCCTTACAAAGCCGCCATCTCCTTCACCATGGACAACCTCGGCGAAGCCCAAGACGTCCTCAAGAACGCCTGGCCCCACCCCATCGGCACCCACCCGGCCGTCACGACCCAGCTGCCGCGCATGCTGACCTTGCTCGCCAAATACGGCGTGCGCGCGACCTACTTTGCCGAGGCCTGGAGCCTGGGCGTGTACCCGTCCGCCGTGAAAGCCCTCACCGAAGCGGGCCACGAGGTGGCGTGGCACGGGTACCAGCACGAGGTCTGGAGCGGGCTGGACGAGGAGCAGGAGAGGGAGAGTTTCCGGAAGAGCTGGGAGGCGGCGAGGCGGGAGGGTGTGGAGTATGTTGGGTTTAGGCCGCCTGGTGGCGGCGTGAATGAAAGGACTTGGGGGCTTTTGAAGGAGTATGGAGTGGGGTATGTCTCGCCGCTGGGGGAGTTTGGGGTGGGGGAGGAGGGGGTGGTGGTGTTGCCCTTTGAGTGGAGGGCGGTGGATGCCTTCTGGTATATGGAGAAGTTTGCTGGGATACGGAAGGGGCACGGGGAGAGGGATGAGGTGTTGAGTCCGGGTGAGTTTAAGACGTGGCTGATGGGCAAAATTGAGGAAGTGGTAAAGGCTGGGGGGTTTATGTCCATCTTGTTCCATCCCTTTTTGCAGACGAGCGAAGAGAAGTTTGGGGTGATGGAGGATGTTCTGAAGAGAATCAGCGAAGATGGGGAGATTTGGGTTGCGCCCTGCCAGGAGGTTGCGGCCTGGGTCAGAAATCACCCTGAACGATTTGGGCGAGATCAACGGAGTCCCGATGCTTGAACGAAGATTGATATTCGGTGCTTATGAGTCTGCGCAGCAGCACGACGGCCCAATGCTCGTGCACTACATATTTTTGCGAGGATTCAAATCCCTCATGAACAGGGAGGGACACATTCGGAAATGGCAACAATCCCAAAAGCTAACAGTCATCATCTGTGCAAGTCACAAACTTCTCTACCATGTCATCTGTCAGATTGAAGCCCTCTTGGCTTTGCTAATTGCGTCTCGGGTCCACGGAAGAAGTTAATGCTCTTTGTCGCCCATGTATCTTTGTTCGGCAACATCTTCAGACGCCGACGACAATGAACGGCAAAACAACCCATTGTATGTGCATTATTCTTGAGAACAGTTTCGATCTATTATTGGAAACAATGAAACCAAACAATGAATTGTCTCGTCCATATAACACTCCAAGAACTCTGACTCCTGTCCCCTAAACCCCGAGATGGAACTAGAGTTCTGTTCCAAGTTACACCACTTGTACAAAGTTTCAACTCTTGTTCCTAAGCCTATTCCGATCTACAAGAGTACTCAACTTCTTTAGTCAATTTCCCTGTTGCAGTACTGTCTAAGCAACAGCTCAACAACCATCTCTATCACCACCATGGCATCTCCAACACGAGTCAAACGCCAATCAGCCTACGAGGGCTGCGAGCGGTTCCGGGTCTACGATTACACAGGAGAGAAGGGTGACTACCTTGAAGGTGCGTACCCTATCCGAGACTACATGATGGACATGGCCAGATGGGGTCTGGCCCGGCGCTCTAACAGGCTTGCGCAGCAGCACATCTCATCTTTCACGCCCTCCCCAACACCATCACCACCGGCAAAACCCACACGCAAACGCACTCCCACTCCCGAGGCACCATCCTCCCCTCCTAAGAGACAAAGACGCACCCCCTCCCCCGACGCCCAACCCGTCCTGCCCAACGGACAAACCCCAAATTATTCCCCTGACCCCGCCCTCCCCGCCGAAGCCCTTAACATCCTCAGACCCCCGACCAGCGCCCAGTCCCCCGAGTACGACTGTCTCGCCTGCGGCAAGCCCGCCAACGACACCACCTGCACTCTGTCCTGCTACGCCACCTACCGCCGCACCGTCCTCGACCCGGTGCGCACCAAGCTCCAGATCCGCCAGACCGCCCCGGGCACCAAACTCTCGGCGGGCATCGGCCTCGGCGTCTTCGTCCGGCCGGGCCACACCATCCGCGCCGGCACCTTCCTCGGCGAGTACCTCGGCGAGATCCTCCCCGCGGACGCGCACGAGGGCAACACCAGCGCGTACGCGTTCACGATGGCCGGTGACGATGGCGATGGCGGCGGCCGCGGTGGCGGCGGCGGCGGTGGACCGGAGCTGCTGGTCGACGCCGAGACGCACGGGAACTGGACGCGGTTTGTGAACTCGTCGTGCCGGCCAAATGTGGAGGCGCTGCCGGAGCAGGTGGGCAAGGTGCGGGTTGTGGTGTTTAGGGCGTTGCGGACCATCAAGGCCGGGGAGCAGCTGTTTATCTTTTATGGGCAGGGGTACTTTGAGAACAGGGGGATGCTGTGCTGTTGCGGGGAGCAGCCGGTCGCGCATACGGTGGCCGATGATGCGGTGGGGAATGGTGGGCGGGCGAGGAGGGGCAAAAAGAGAGGGCGAGGGTAAGTCTATTCAAGGTGAGTGAGAGGTGCTCTTTTCTTTTTTGTATGCCTCCGTAAGAAGGGTAAGAAGTAAGCAAACAGCGAGGTAAGTTAGACGGTGTTTGGACAGGCTTAGAACAGTCTGCTTAGATGTTCTTCATTAAGGTATGCTTCTGTGTTCCATTGACCTGTCGCATAATTATGAACTCCGTCCAGAGAAAAATAGGAAGGGTGAAACGGTGTAAATCTGTGGGTAGATCTTGTTTCCTTCATTGACATTCCGCAAAGAGAGAGAGAGATTTCTGACAGTGTTTCATGTAGTACATTGATCATACAACAAACGGATCGCCTGGTCAGAATAACCCTAGCCTTCTAGAACTCAAACTCCTCCTCCTGAACATAAAATAGGCCATCTTTGCTGCTCACATGTGCAGCCGCTCTCCGCGCATCATCGATCAGCGACCGCGGCCCGCAGAGATTGACAGCCACGTCGAGCCCAGCTCTTACCCATTTGACGTGCTGGAACCATTGCATGAGGTTGGGCCTCCCTTGGCAAACCTCACCGGGCCCCTCATATTTGGTCAAATCCCCAATCTCGTGCTCTTCGTGACAGTTGGTGATCGCCCCCGCTGGGAGCTTGCGGCCGGTGACATAAATCGAGATATCGAGAGAGACCGGCGTGTTTGACCGCGAAGCCAGCATCGCAAGGCTTCTTAGCTCCTCGTCAAACCAACGAGCATGCTTGATGTCGCTCAGCGACCAAAGGAGGTGAATGTGCCATCCCGGCCCAACCCGGCCTGAACTTGTGGCGTTTTTGATGATGTGTGAGGCAATGCTGATCGCTGGCGTGATTCCGATGCCACCAGCAACAAGGGCCACAACCGGATACCGAGTCCACTGGATTTGCCCGACGCCATACGGACCATCTATGCGCATCTTGACCTGCTCGGGCATCACCAGCTGTTGGGTATCCGCGTTGCCATTCATCGTCGAATTCCCGTCGACCGCGAACTTTTGCACCTTCTTGGTGTATCCACCGAGGGCGCGAATGGCAATCACCCCCACGTTATCCCCAGGTGCAGACGCAATTGTAAACGGGTGCCAGTTTGCAAAGGAGACACTCAGGATCTGGATCCAGGCAATCTGCCCGGGATACGTCGTCTTTATCCCCTCGAACTTCAACTTCGTCACGTTCCCGGCGTACTGCGTCACGGACCTGAGCGGTACGCCGCGGAAGTTGTAGCAAAAGCGGACCGTCCGGTCAATGACCCACAGGATCAGACCAGGGAGGAGAAACTCGGACCCGTACGCGGCGTGGTAGAGGCCGCCGGCGACGAAGACAAGGAAGGCGAAGTGGGTGTAGTAGAAGAGCTCGAAGGCGCGGCGGCGGAAAATCCGGAGGGAGGTCAGGAATATGAGAGCGAGGGCAGCCCAAGCCATGATGCCGACGCGGATCCGAGCATTCTCCAAAACGATGCCGAATTGGTTGGTGCGGACGTATTGCTGGGCAGTGAGGCCAAAGTGCAAGCTCGCGTGGGTGACGGCGGCGACACCAGTCCAGCGGTGGTACATCAAAAGTATGGGAGGCGGGATGCGTGCTATGAGGCAGAAGAGATTGGTTCGAGTGGGCAAAAGCAGAGCGAGTCCGGCGTTGGCAATGGTGAGCCAGCCGAAGAGTTGGTAGTCTGTCGAGTAGCGGATCCGATTCCAACCCCAAAGCACATTGAGTCCCATGAAGACGAGACATCGGAGGATGGAAGGGATAGTTTGATGTGTGAGAAATGGCACCGGAGATGGCAAAGTGAAGGCCTTATGAAGCCAGACGTACGGTGTCCAATGATTGGAACGTGGACGCATCGGCAAGTGTCCTTGGGTATGAAAGTCAATTAATAAGGCTTTCGCAGTGGGCTCTCGAGACAACTAACCTTTTCGTAGGGTCAACAGGTACCCTGGAAGCCGAAACATGCCCTCAACAAACAGCATCCCAAGGACACATAGAAAGTAGGCCCTGGCCGCCGTGTGTTGATCACTTACAACGGGGCGAAATGTGTAGTGAGGAGGGAGCACTGACATGATGAGCGTGGAAGAATAAGAACTGGAAGATGTAGGGACAACAAGCCAAGAGATGCGTGTCGTGGTTCAAAGATCGTCTTCAGATCTGGTAAGTCAGATTGTAGATATATATGTTGGATTTGAAGGCCTCCACACGCGCCTGCTGTCCCATATCGTCCCTGATCATGGCGTTATTGGAGCATTCAACGTGAAGAATGGAATCAAAACCCTCGGGTAACTGTGCCCTCGGCTTGAGAAGATCCCACAATCCTAAGCACGCCTTGGGACTTCTGCCAAGATCGAGTGTAGAGCTTCAATCTTCTCCTGTGCCGTGATGCCAAGGCAGATGTGGAATCAATGTTGCTGGGCATGCCCTTGCCGATTGATGAGGTGTGATTGGATCCTTCGTCTGACAGGGGAAAGGGGGCGCTCGGTTGAGCAGCAAGCGACTGAGCCAGCATCGAACAGCCCCTGACGTGGAATCAGCGTTGCAGGCCGGTGTGCCACTTGGGAAATGCCAGACAGCTCTCAACCACGTGGGAACAGCTGACCTGAATGACAGTGCCGCCGATTCTCCGTTTGTCCCACACTGCCACAACGCAGCTCGGTTCCGGATCACTCATCATAAGCTTTGGAATCACTCTACGGCCTGGGTTGGGGCGTGTCAACCTCAATCCAGGGATGCACAACAACGACTTACCAGCGACTGGGGCTCATATGCACCAGGTCTGGAGTCTGGTTAACGTCGAAGTAGTATAAATGTCCCCGCCCCGCGACAGCTTCACAATGATGCATCACTCAACTGTCAGACCTGGAAACCAAAAGAGCTGAACTTTCCACCCAATCCCTTTCTGACTTTTCTTTTCCTTCATTGAAACCCTCAACTGCGATAGCACCGCGGCGTATCAAGCTCAACTGCCAAGTCTTCACATCAACAACAACAAGCCAACACCCCAGCAACTTCCACAATGCAGAGAATCGTCTTCACTATTCTTACCCTCGCTTCGGTTCTCTTTCAAGTCGCAACCTCACAGGCATCTGCAGACACAAAGAAAGGCTGGTCCGGCAAGCTCTCCAGCCTCGATGGTGGCCTCGGCGGCACCGTCGTCGTCACCAACGCCAACACCCTCGCCGTCCAAGGTTACAAACTCGAGGACGCCTCCGCACCGGCGCTCTACTGGTGGGGCAGCACCTCGTCTAACCTGGCCACCGGCTTCCGCATCTCCAACAAACAGGTGGAGCAAGCCGCCAGCTCAAACACCTACACCATCGCACTCGACGCAGGAAAGACCGCTGCGGATTTCACGACTGTCGGTCTGTGGTGCGAGAAGTTCAGCGTAAATTTTGGACAGGCGACGCTGGCCCCGTCGGATGGGCAGAGCCAGAGTGGCGGATCGAGCCCCACGACGACGGCGCCGGCTGGAGGGGCCAAGACGCAAACGTCGAAGCCTAATTCAGGGGCTACCAATACAGTTAAATGGGCTGGTGTTAGTGTTGTTGTCCTTTTCTTTACCACTTTGCTTCTATAAGGGCTGTTTAGAGAATAGATTGTATGAGGAACAAAGACAAGGCAAATGTGTGGTGTGGTGGAGGGACGAGGCGAGGGGGGGGAATGGGAAAGAGAGGGGTCAAGCGTGTGTGAGAATGATTGCTGAAGCAAGCTTTCGACAACGGGTGTCATTTGGGCTCAAGGGTGGGTGCGCTAAAGAACGGTTTCCGGCTCTTTGTATAAAACGCAGTTAGTTGATGTGGTCACTTGACAGTGGAATCTCTCATATGCTCCCTATCTTAAATGTCTCATTGTTATGGAGCAATGTTACAACTCAATTGTTTCACAATACCGTAGGTAACAATACGAGTAAATCAGGAGTACGACAGCAACAGCCTAACTTTGCTACTGTGATCTTGTCGGGCCAAGTGTAAACAGGAGAATATATACGTGCTACTCTTGATTTACCCGGCCCCCGGACCCTGCTTGCGGCCAGAGCCTGGCACTCAGAAAAGAACCAACTAGCCACTGTTGTAATGCCGACGAAAACAGCCGATGGCTTAAAAGCCATCGTGTTAGATTGGTGCAAATGCCGAACAAGAAGCCGATGAAGTTAACAAGTCTCAACAAAGGGGTTCAAAACGTGGTCTTGGTGATGGCTTCTGGTGCATGCATTTGGTAGAGTTTGTTCATGTCTATCAAGCCACAAGCAACACATTCCAACCAACACTAAACTGCTCCCATCACATGATGTATTTTCCCTCTCATCTGTCCATCGCCGGCGTGGTCATGCTGGCAACACTCCAAGGAGTGGCCGCGGCGCCAACTGCAGGGCTGATATCACTGGACGTCCAGCAGATGGGAAACCGCACCATGGGGTTCATCGGCTGCTCCATGGCCGAAAACGTGGCTCAGGGGTACGTCGCTGTTGGTGGGCAGCGCATGTGGGGTCCGTACGGTACCAACGGCATGGTCGTGCAGTCGTGGACGGATTTCAACTCGACGTCCTGGCAACTTTTCGACGAGCAAGTTGTGAGCTACGGCAAGCCAACCGCCGTCTGGGTGCAGCTTTGCATCTATGCCCAGAACGGCGTCACCTACGAGGAGGCGAAGACGCTCATCGCCAACGCACGCCAGCATGCCGCCCCTGGAGCCACCATCTACATCACCGGACAACCGGCCTACGAGGCGGGACGGTCCTGCTTGCGAGCGGGCGCCAATGGTCCGGAGTTGACGGAGCGAATTGCCAAACAGGCTGCGGCGGACACCACGCAGAACGTGACGTACCCGGGCGAGTTCAAGCTGCTCAAGGCTGAAGTCCTGGACGACGGGTGCCACGCGAATTCGGCTGGACAGGAGTCATTGGGACAGCAAGCACTGGCGTTTTGGGGCTAAGCCAGTGTCGGCACGGTCTGCGTAATAGAAATGCAGCATCGAGGACCCAGAAAGTATATGCCTAGACATTAAGACTGGCTGCGATGTTCATTGCCAGTTTATCAGATCAACAACCTGCCAATTCCAGATTCCTCCAATCTTGAACCCATCAGTTTCGTCTTCCGTGCGTCCCGGTGTTGTGGAACCATGACCGATTGTTCAAGTTGCCGGATGCCGGTGCCCCACCATCGGGGCGAAGCCGCCGTCAGGCCGGGTCTGCCGGAGAGACGGGACTGGAGTGGAGCCCATGAACGCGCCATTATCCATTTCATCTTCTTGGGGCTGAATGCTTTTTTTTTTGGTTGTGAACAGAGTCGCATAACTTATGGTTTTGATGTGCCAAGTCGCAACAAGCATCTGGTTCCCGAGAACATGTCCAAGTTTGTGGCAGGGAGGCGTCAATGTCGCCTGCAAGACGCAACCCCCCGTGGCGGAGCGCAACATGCCCCACTAGTTATCCCAGCTCTCCACAACAAGCTGCCCCTCCCTTGCCAAGCTCACAGTGGGCGCCCTCGCAGAAGGGGCAGCAGCTTTCCATTGGAACTGACTGAACCCAATGACAACCCAAGGGATATTTAAGCTTGGCGCATGCCGCTCTTCTCGAGACAACCTTTTTCGTTCCTCATCTTCTTTACCGTAGCAGCTTTACTTCTTGGTATCCTCATTGGCCCAAGAACAACTCGGCTGCTGTTTCCAGGCTCACATCCCACCACCCCTTCACCCCCAACACCACCCACCTCAGCGGTCACCATGGGCGGCGGACCAACCCCCGGCTACCGTTCGGTTGCCTACTTTGTCAACTGGGCCATCTACGCCCGCAAGCACCGCCCGCAGGACCTGCCCGTCGAGAAGCTGACCCACGTGCTCTACGCCTTCGCCAACGTGCGACCCGAGTCGGGCGAGGTGTACCTGACCGACCCGTGGGCCGACACCGACATCCACTGGGAGGGCGACAGCTGGAACGACTCCGGCACCAACCTGTACGGCTGCCTGAAGCAGCTCAACTTGCTCAAGCGCCGCAACCGCAACCTCAAGGTCCTGCTCTCCATCGGCGGCTGGACCTACAGCAGCAACTTCAAGCAGCCCGCGTCGACTCCGGAGGGGAGAAGGACTTTTGTCACCTCGTCGATCGAACTTGTCCGTCACCCTCCCTCCCCAATCCCGTCCAAACCCAAACCCAAACCCCACGTGCCCCCAAACTAACCTTTCCCAACCCACAGCTCTCCCGCCTCGGCTTCGACGGCCTCGACATCGACTGGGAATACCCGCAATCCCCCGACGAAGCCGCCTCCTTCGTGGCCCTCCTCGCCGACCTCCGCGCGGCCCTCGACCAGCACGCCTCCAGCCTCCCCCCCCCCCCCAGCACCGGCGCCCCGCCACACTTCGAGCTGACGGTCGCCTGCCCCGCCGGCGCGCAAAACTACCTCAAGCTCGACATCCCGAGCATGGACCGATACCTCGACTTCTGGAACCTGATGGCGTACGACTACGCGGGCTCGTGGGACCGCGTGGCCGGCCACCAGGCGAACCTGTTCCCGAGCGGCAGCAACGGCGCGAGCACGCCCTTCAGCACCGACGCCGCCGTGCAGCACTACCTCGCCCGGGGCGTCGCGCCGGGCAAGATCGTCGTGGGCATGCCGCTGTACGGGCGGGCGTTTGAGGGGACCGACGGGCTGGGCCAGCCGTACAGCGGCGTCGGGGAGGGCACGTGGGAGAATGGCGTGCACGACTACAAGAAGCTGCCGCTCGAGGGCGCCGATGTGAGGGTCGACGAGGAGGCGGTCGGGAGCTACTGCTACCATCCGGGCCGGAGGGTGCTGGGTGAGCTACGATACCGTCGACTGGCGAGGCGGAAGGCCGAGTACATCAAGCAGCGCGGGCTCGGCGGCGGCATGTGGTGGGAGAGCAGTGCCGATAAGGACGGCCCTGAGAGTCTGATTGGGAACGTAGTCGACGTGTTGGGCGGGCCCAACGCTCTTGAGTTCCGCGAGAACTGCATCACATACCCCCACACGAAATACGACAATCTGAGGGAAGGATTCCCGAATAATTGAGTTGGGACGGGAACTTGACTGGATAAGCTAGGTAGCTGCCTGCATGCCCCAGTTACACAGCCTGAGACAAAAATGACACCAGTGGTCGACGCGGCACTGGTCTGTCATCGCATCCCAAATTGCATTTCCTTGCCGGTGAGAGCCCGAATATGTCCACCTCTACGGTTACACAAACGCCGATTCATAACGATCGTTGCCCATTCCCGACTCTTTGCAATTCCGTTCCCGCCCCGGGGTGCCAAGTCCTGTCGAAGCCAGCTGTTTAGGCGTTCTTCTCGAAGACGTAGGTCAGGTGGCAGCGGCCGCAGTACTGGCGATCCTGCATGGCAGCCATGAAGACACCGGCGCCGCACTGAGGCATGTTAGCATGGGCAGCTGGGAGAGTCGTAGAAAGCGACTGGCAACTCACGGTCTCGTTGGGGCACTCGCGGCGGAGGCGCTCGATCTTGCCGTCGCTGTCGACCTTGTAGTACTTGAGCACAGCGAGCTTGGTCTTCTTGCGCTTGTGCTTGATCTTCTTGGGGGTGGTGTAGACCTTCTTCTTCCTCTTCTTGGCACCACCACGGAGGCGGAGCACGAGGTGAAGGGTGCTCTCCTTCTGGATGTTGTAATCCGAAAGGGTGCGGCCATCCTCGAGCTGCTTGCCGGCGAAGATCAGGCGCTGCTGGTCGGGGGGGATGCCCTCCTTGTCCTGGATCTTGGACTTGACATTGTCGATAGTGTCGCTCGACTCCACCTCAAGGGTGATAGTCTTGCCCGTGAGGGTCTTCACGAAGATCTGCATGGTTGCCTACTGAGAAGTGGTGAGGACGTGTTAGAGGCAGAGGAGAGCAGGCTTTGTGAAAACCTGAGCCGGCGGGCGCTGGGAGAGGGCGACTTGGACCTGCGATCGCGGAAATTTCTAAGCCGCGTCGCAGATTTCAAGTCGGCTGCAAAACCGCAGCAGGAACAAGATTGGGTATCATGATGCGTGAAGGAAGAGGGAAATGAGATGCGAAGATGCGCCGCCGGCTCGCAAACTCGTACAGACGTACCTAGACACAATGTCTTCCTCAGCAGGCTGCAGATGTTGTGAAGTTGCGCTTGGAGAAAAGAGTAGGAATTTGAGGTGCGGCGTGGAGGAGTTGAACTTTTGGGACCCGCCCCACCGGCAAGTGTGGGTCAGCTGACTCTGTGTCTGGGCTTAGGGCTTGGTCGGTGACTTGCCCTGGACCGCAGCTTGCCAGTTCAATGTGGGGCCCTTGTGGGGTGGGGCCTGCACCTTTGGGGTTTTCCAGCGCCAGCCGAATTTCTGATCTCCTCGCCTTCTCCCACACAACCTCTTGAGAACCAGGACACTTAGGACACCGCCAAAATGGTCAAGAAGAGAAAGAACAACGGCCGCAACAAGAAGGGTGAGCATCGAGCGCCTTCACCATGATTTGGTTGAACAAGTCCGACTGACTGAGTTTCTCCCCAGGCCGCGGCCACGTCAAGCCCATCCGGTGCTCCAACTGCTCGCGATGCACTCCCAAGGATAAGGCCATCAAGCGGTTCACCATCCGCAACATGGTCGAGTCTGCGGCGATCCGTACGTACATCCACGCAATCACTCGACAACCGCCATTCTCCCGCCCTCGCTTGATCTCCCGTCGATGTTCGACTCGGCTAACCGATGATGCTTGCAGGTGATATCTCGGACGCTTCGGTGTTCTCCGAGTACACGGTTCCCAAGATGTACCTCAAGCTGCAGTACTGCGTCTCTTGCGCCATTCACGGCAAGATTGTCCGGTACGTTTGTCCGCGTGGCGGGGACAACCACGTTTGCCATTTTGGCGACGTGGGCGGCTGAGAAGAACCTTGGTCGAACCTCCGCCATTAGTTACCCCGATACCCCGACCGAGAACACGCCGTGCTGACAGAGATTCCATAGTGTCCGTTCCACCGAGGGCCGCCGCAACCGCGCTCCTCCCCCGCGCGTCCGGTACAACAAGGATGGCAAGAAGGTTGCCCCCACCCAGGGCCCTAAGACCGCCTAAGCGGATCTTCACCTTCATGCTTTGGCGTTCCGAGTTGGCGGCATTTGGCTTTGGGCGTGGTTTTGATGATCCGAAAATAATGAGATCACGATTCGGCTTTGCATGACAAATCTGGCGACCACGGGAATGGAATTCGGGTTTCCTTCGGCCTAATGGGCCTCATAGAGCCATAGTCACCAATCAAGAGCACACTTGTTGTAAGGAACACTGGCCTGGCGCTGGCATCACAACTACCGCTGGACAACTCGCATTGTCGCCCATCTTGGGCCTCCGGTTCCCACTCTGTCAGCTGTTTTGGCGCGATATTCCATTGGGTGGCATCTCCAAGCTGCCACTGTGGTGCCCCGAGCCAGAGGCAAAGCTGCTGGTCCTTCATTGGTGTCGTGCAAGGCTGCACAGTGCTGTGGGCTGTACAGGACATCCTTACTATCCTGGATGCCGCCCACGCTCACGCATTCTGACGACAGGACGCCACTTGGCAGCCATGCATGCTTGTTTCAATGTCACATCCACCACTGAACCCATTTCCAACATAGAGTCATTCAAACGACCGCGTTAAAGCAGTCGAATATCAAGAGTTTGTTACTGAAGCGCTTCCGTCTACAAACATTATTGGTACCTAAACCCGCGGCCAGGGTGAGACAAAACGTATGGATTGACGACACCAGAGCTGGTAGACAGTATTTATCCAGGGCGTTGGCAGACCAAATGAATCCCAAGCTCGTCCATGTCAGAAGTGAAGTCGCTCCCATGGCTAGATGTGAGCACATCATATTTGTCTCTGGCCTCAAGCAACGCGGGACGCCAATGGTTCACCTCCAGCTCCAGGGCTGTCAGTTCCATGATCAGTGCCAGGCGAGGTCGCTGCGATTTCAATTCAGACGGTCCCCAAGCTCAAGGAAAGTTTTCTGAACAACCAAAACATTTCGAGCGTGTCAGTTGCCCAGATACACTTCTGCAAATTGCAGAAAGAGAACTACATATTCATCTCCCGTGTCGTACTGGATTTGTCCGACGCGTGTGCTCTTGAAGATGATTATGCAAAGAAGAGAGAACACATGGCTCTTTTTTGCGTGCCTTCTGAACAGACGCAGTGCAAGTCTTTCAACTCCTCCTTGATTCGCTGACCTATGGTTTCTTTTGCTCAGACGCCTCATCAGGGATTCGATACCTCGTCCTTTCCGCTTTCATTTTGGTCATCTTTGAGAACTGGCGCCACACAATTAAACAATGCGGCCCGCGGGCTGCCTGCATGCCGCCTGGTCCCGGGGGATCGGAGACCAGGGTGTGTTGAATGCGGAGAGACGACCCTTCGACCCTGAGATGCACTCTCTCCTTTCCAGGAAGAGCCAAGGAGGCACAGCCTTAGAGGCAGCACGCCCGACGGCTGGTTGAAGAATCCCTGGATTGCTCTGGGTTCTGGAAATTCAAGCCTTCACCGGTTGCTCGGGTCACATTTTCCAAGACTTTTAGCACCCGAGAGGAGCGCTGTGGCGCTCTTGGCTTATGGGATTTGGCCTGGCAAGCCCCCTGACAAACCCCTTTGGCAATGGTTTGCGGAGTTACGTCCGGTCTCATCGGCGCTCAGGACTGATTTCAGCCCAGGACTTTCTTCTCGTGTTTGACTAACCGCAACATCACCCCGCACCAGATCGACGCCCGTTGTGGTCTGGCTCGAAGCTTGGCACACAATCCGTCGCCAAACAACAGTCCTCGACGGGAAGAGTGGCGACACTAACAAGCATCCTGCCTGCGCCAAGAGCATAACTTAAAATTTGGCCAGGATGACAGGAGAAAGCAACCATATTACCGGGATCTCAGTGGACTACCATTGCCGGGGAACGCGGAAGGACGGCAGGGCCCAATAACCAAACGAGCCATCACTCGATTTGAAGCCCTGTTGCTTCTGGGATTCCCAGGCCGGGGAACGGGACCTGACGGGATGTGCTGATCAAGGCCTCCCGCATGCCGCCCGCATGCCGCCCGCGACTACTTCTGCCGGCAGCTTCCCGCCCGCGCCCGCTCCGGTTGATTTCTCCACAGCTCGATGGGCTCCCATCACTGCTGATTCTTCTTGACATCTCGTCAACGTTGCCTACACCATGAGTTCGGCAGACGGTGCTGTCATGGGCGCGGCCCCTCCGCCTCCGGGCGTGACGCCGGACTTTGAGCACCCCGACTGGATCGGCTACCGCCTGATCATTGTCGCTGTCGTGTTTCCCGTCTTGTCGCTATGCTTCCTGATTCCGCGGCTATACTCGGCAGCCTTCATTATTCGAAAATGGCACCCGGATGACTGTAAGATGCACCACTAGTCACTCAGTCGGGGTTTCTCTTGCTGACTCCGGCTCGCAGATCTGATTTGTGTTGGCTTTGTACGTGTTGCCCATCTCACGTTCATGATGACTCCCAGGACTTACTGTTCTATCTTTCAGGCGTTTGCCATGGCTAACTCCATCATCTGCATCACCCGTAAGTCTGGCTTTGCACAGCGCCAAAGGAACATGTCTGTTGATCATATTGTATGCAGAATCCACCATGGGCATGGGCAACCATATCTACGAAGTCGAGTTCGACACTTTCAGGGCAGTCATGAAGGTCAGCCGCCCTCACGAGATCACGGAGCCCCCAAGTTAACACCAAGCAGCTCGGCATGATTGGCGGCGCCATGACTTACAACTTGTGCACACTCTTCGTGAAGCTGTCCATCCTGTCCTTCTACCTGCGCTTCTCGATCGATCGTGCGTTCCGCCTGGCCGTCTACGCAGTCATGTTCATTACCGTTGGCTACACGCTGCCCAACGCGCTCCTCTTCCTGTACATTTGCAAACCCATCGCCTCTTACTGGGACTGGACAATCCCCGACAGCACCTGCATCAACCAGCAGGCCGTCTTCGACTCGGCCAACATCCTCAACATGGCGACTGACTTTATGATTCTGCTCCTGCCCATCTGGATGCTGCATCCGCTGCGTGTCCCTCTGCTCAAGAAGATTGGTATCGCGCTGGTTCTGATGACTGGTGGCTTGTACGTCGCCCTTCCACCCATCGTATTTTCTCCGGCAACAACTAACAAGAGTGATACAGTGTCTGCGGCATTAGTACCATGCGTATGGTCACCGCCATGAGAGGCGCCGGCAACCCCGACATCACCTGGCACTACCCAGTCAACCTGATCTGGTGGTACGCAGCAACCCCTTTCCTCCTTCCCCGTAGCCCCCCCCCTCCCCCCTCTACCCCCCTTTTGCCCCAACAACAACCCCACCAAACAAAACAAAACAAACTAACACGCACGCTCTCCATCGCAGCCTCGTCGAAGAATACGTCGGCATCATCTGCGCCTGCCTCCCCTGCCTCAAGGCCTTCTCCAAGCGCTTCTTCCCCACCCTCTTCCTGTTCAACCCGTCCTTCGAGCAGCGCCTCAGCTCCTCCTTCCCCTTTTCCACGTTCCGCCGCCAGAACGACGACGCCAACGGCGAGCACAACAATGCCGGCAGCAGCGCGCTCAGCAGCACTGCCCGTGGCCACCCGAGCGGGAACGGGAATAGCGGGAGTGAGGATGGGGATGTGGGCGGAAGGAAGGCTTGGTGGCGGCTGCGAAAGGGCGTTGCTGCGGCTGATGAGGATGTGGATGGTGGGGAGGGGGAGGGGCAGGCGAGTACGGGGAAGAACTCGGTGGATGGCGGGGATGTGGAAAACGGGAATAAGGCGCTTGGCGGCGCGACGGTTGTGGAGAAAGAGACTTGAGAAACACGCTGCGAGGACCGCAGGGTTGGATACTTGTTCTTTTGCTTGTTCGGCTTACGCGGAACAAGACGACAAGACAGAAAATGATCGCGATGCTTGCAGAGCCTGGCTGGTGTCAGTTAGATTCAAGACATTCGGAGACTCAGTGCACACGGTCCGTTCTGTCCCTTGCGGTTTTAATACATGTACAGGGTGTTTGTCGCATGGGGTTCCCATCGAGATTCCTGTGATATCGAATCCCATGGGCATCTTGTCAACTCGTACAGTAAATACAAACAACAAACCATCCGCAACTCCTTGCCCGGTGAGATTTGCAGTGAAAAGCATGGCCGTCTACCGAAACTCCCAAAGTCTTCCCGCATCCCCAAACCCCAGTGTCCCATCGCAAGCACGCAAGCTCCTGTGAGGTCCCCCCCCCCAAAAAAAAAGGTCACCTCGGCCAAACCCACCCCCATACCTGCGTCTACAACGCAAAACGCCCCACCCTTCGTTCTCTCATCAAAACGGCCGCAACTCCCGGAGCCATCGTCAACCAGCCACAGCTGGTTCTGTTGGCGATGAAGCCTCTGACTTGTTTTCATGCTGATCCGCAAACTCTCGAAGAACGTCTGAGATCTTGTTCAGCGCCATATGCTTGGCAAGTTTCGCCCACTCGTGCAACTTCCCAGACTCGATTTTCAGTTTCCCCTTGGGAGTCAAGCAGTGCTTCAGCACCCAGTTCAGCAACTCACTATCCTCTTTTCCCTCCGGGTTCAAATCCACGCGAGTGAAGGCCACGTTCCACACCATCTGCGTCAGTGTCCCGGGCAGGAAGTTGTCGAAGGGCCGTGCTGCCTCAAGTGATTTGCAAAATGGCAGGTTGCCAGGCGTGCATGCAGTCTCCACGATGGCCTCCCAATTTGAGTGACTGGTACGCGTTGCCGCGCCGCTTCTCAGGAGCGCTTCCATAAGCCGCAACCAAGTCTCACGGCCACGGAGAGGCTTGCCGCGGTCATCGGGTTCCCAGTCTTGAAAGGTGCGCAGCACGGATTCATTCCCCATGTCATCCAAGGAAGCGCCAGCCTTCAAGAGGGCTTTGACAGTTCGCAGATCATCTTTCGTCTCCAAAGCATCTCTCAAGGCCATCATCAGAGGCAGCAACTCCAGGTGGTCGGGATAGACTTCGTACTGCGTGTCGATTTTGTTGCAGTCAACTCCCCGCGAGATTAAGAGCTTTACCATTGAGGCGAATCCACAAGCCGCGGCGAGTTGCAGCGGAGTGCGAAAGCGAATTCCATGTTGGCTGTACCCGATCTCTAGGAATGGCGGCCCCCATAAGCAAGTCCGCTGTGACTCGTTGATGTCGACACCTGACTTCAGCAGCTTTCTCGCGAGTGACAACGCGCCAAGCTGGGACGCTTCAACCGCTTCCTTGCCGGCTTTCTCTGCATTGCTCTTGAGAGGGTCGTCCCACGGCAATTTGTATAACCGATCCTGGCGCTCTCGGAGTGATAGCTGAGTGTACACGGCCGGCCGACGCAAAGAGCAGAGGGAAGCAAAAGCCCGCGTGTAGAGCGGCTTTGGGTCAAACCCTTTTCCTCGATATAGCCCTTTGCAAAAATCAACAAGCCAACGGGCATCATCGTACTTGAATTGCATGCAGAGAAGCCGCAGAGGTCGTTTTCTGATCTTCGGCAATGCAGGCCCGATTCGAGGAGTTTCGCCTTCGTAGAAATGAAACGTGGCGCCTGTTTTCAGAAGGTACTTCCCGGCTGTCCGGATATGTCCCCCTGCCGCGGCATAGTGAAGGGCGGTTTGTTGATGGCGGTTACCATGGTCAAGGTATGACTTAAAGCTAGGTGACTCCAGCAATATCGACAGCATCGGGACTGACCCCATCCAAGCAGCGTCTTGAAGAGCCGTCGTCCCAAGGCGCGGAAGCCGATGCAAGCCATATGGTTGTCGAACCAAGCCACCAACAAAAACCGAAGCGCCGCGTGAGATGAGCAAGCGAGTGGCGTCCCCATTCCCCGAGCACATGGCAACATGGAGGGCTGTCCAGACTGACCGGTTGCGATTTGGGGCAACGGAATCGTTTTTGTCCTCCACGCCAGAAAGTTCTGGCACAGCGCAGTCGCAAGCCCCAGAGCATTGTGCGTCGACGTTCGCACCGTGGTCGAGAAGAAGTTGTAGGGCTGTGTTGTCGCCTCGCAGGATAGCAGCGTGAATAGGTGCCCAAGCCCAGTACTGACGGTTTTCCGGATCTCCCAGGTTGTCGGTGACGCCGAACCGCTCCAATGAGCAGGTGTGCGGAAAGTCCGCGCTATGGGCCAAGATCCAATCCACGTCATCGCCTGTCATGGGAATCGGAATGCTATGAATTAGTCGGGTGTATCGAACTCTTCTTCTGATTGTCCCGCTCCGGCAGTATTTCTCTCTGAAGACTTCTTCTTCAAGAGTTTTGTCGTGTCGTGGTCCGAAGGCACCATGGTGTCCTTGAGCAGCCAAGACATCCAGTAGCCTGCTCCTGAGAAAAGATGACAGGTAAAGGAAGTTCGGGCTCACTCCTCGCTCCAGCAGGCCCTTCAGCAGTTCGGGTCGGCCGGCCTCAACGGCCCAGAGAAGCACTTCCTTGGATCTGGAGGAGGAGTCATAGAGTCGCTTCCACAGGATCGGGGCGGCGACGCTGTTGAGGCGGCGGTTGACGAGACAAAGCGCCCACAAGTCGCTGTCAATGAGAAAATCTGCAATGAAAAAGAGGGTCTCGGTGGCCAGACCCATGAGTCTGATTGAGGGAATGAGGCTGCCTCCGAGCTCGGGTGACGCGCGAGTAATCTCCGTGATCCTGGACTGAGGAAGTCTGCGAGACGTGGCAATGGCGGGGCGTTTGACGCCGCGACGGGCCGCTAGACAATGAAGATTAGCCAAGCTCGATGCAGCTTCTCAAGACAGAAAGACCAGGGGAGAGAAGAACGGAGAAACTTGCTGGCGTTGGCCATACCTTTCGCCATTATTGAACGTGGCGATCTCAAACTAGGGTCCGCCGCTTGAGGAAAATCGCCATTCGTGTGTTTCCCAGGCACTCAAGCAGCCTTGAACACCATTAGCAACCGCGCTCAACAGCAAAGCGAGGTGCTGGCGATGGCTGCTTACACACTTCGTATTTTGGATTGGTCGGATGCCTGAGAGAATTTGGAGTCGGGTGGCCAACGGTGGCCAATGTCGTTAATAATCGCAGATTCGGTGGAGGTTGACCGACTAACGAAAATGAGAAGTTAGCGATTCTGCAACACCAAGAAGAACAGGAGAACGGTTGTAACAAGATTCGTACTGGGTCCATGGAATGGCGATTGCGATATCGCAGACAGTGTGCTTGACGGAAGCAGGCGCGAAAAGTTTGAAGTCGCGTCGCGGTTCGGAAGAGTGGCGAAAGGGTTGCAGTAGCCGAGGAAGTTGAGGTCGCCGAGTAGAGGTTAAATTCGTCGGCCAGAAGCTAAGGTTGAGTTTGCTGCCTAGAAGCGTGACGCATTGTTGTCAAATGAGGAAAGAACGATGGGATGAAAGCGAGAAGTTGTCGGGGCTTGCCCAGAAGATTCCAAAATTCCGCAAACCTACAAGTCTTTGACCGAACTCCAACTTCCAGCTTCCCGGTCTCTCACTCAAAGACGATACTTGAATATGTTCCATCTGTCGCCTTAATCGTTCCCATTTCGAAGGGGTTAAAGTCTGGTGGTGGATCGAAAGAAGCCGTTGAGAAAATATCGAGGATGATGTGCCTCCGAAATTCTGCGAGGTTGTGCCGCTTGTACATACTCTTAAACCTCATCGAGTCGCGCAACAGAACTCTCAAGCCGTCAAGAGCCGACCTTTCTGTCCCCATGGCCCTCGTGGTCCATTTGGCTCCTCGCGCAAGGAGCAGGCCCACCATTTCACTCAGGTGGTTGCTCTCGAACGCAACCAAGTCGGGCTCGCATCTGCATTCGTGATCAAGAACCGATTCACGGATTGCCTCACTGACCGGTGCTGGGTAATCGTCTGTGCCGAAGAAATCGAGCAGCACCGAAAGCGCGGTACGGCCTCGCACATCGACAGGAACATTGGCATCCTCCAGATTTGCCATGCTCAACACAACCTCGAGAACCCTGGGACAGAGGCGGCCAAAGGTCATAGAGGAGTCCAATGCCATCCCTCCGCAGGCAGCTCGGAGGTATTGCAAGGCTCCGGGATGGTTTCTCCCCGGTGGCGGCCGAGCCTCGAGCATCGCCTGAACCAAGGTGGGCATCCGGCTCCCGATTGCGGTCCGCATCGGATCATCGTCCCAGAGGAAGACTGCCCCCTGAGAATCATGAGTCAAGTTTGAGGAGGCGTCGTCTTGTGACTCGCTCGCACGGACACTGTTCCGGGAGAGAGCGCGGTATAGTGATTCGGGAGGTGCTACGCCGGCTTCGTCCCACGTTTCCGTCTCCATGTCCTTCCCGCCGCACTCCACGAAGGCGCGCACCTCAGCGCCAGCGCCGAGAAGAATTTTCAACATGGCCAACCTGGTGGGTTCTGAGGGTGAAGTGTCGCCGTTGAGCTCGGTCAGCTCGGTAGAGCAGACAAAGGTCGCCAGTGTCAAGATTCGACTCGACGACTCCCGGGTGGAGAATGCACAGTTGACGAGGGTACCTAAATCCTCGCCAGCCACGTCAGAAGCGAGCCGAAGGAACTCGGCCGCACCGGTCATCTCTGGGTTGGCGCAGACAGTAACCAAAGCATTGTCAGCTTTTGTGAAGACATACTCTTGATTCTGCTGGCGCGAGCGTGTGCAATAAGGGAAGAGCCAGTCATCGGGAAGGGTTTTAGAGCTGTCGGGAGGGTTCAAGCTGGCCCCTTGGCTAACGAGCAACCTTGGGATCGTGCAATCTTCGGCCCTGATTATCATCCTCGGTACATCGCAGTTTTCCAGGACCCAGCATTTGCAGCCTTCGCGGTCTGCCTGTTCCAGCACCCACTCGGCCAGCGCTAGATCACTTCCCCCAAGATCTGGCGGTCTCGCTGTCCTTGAGAGCATGGTGCAAAAGTCGGATTCATTTAAAAGGCGCAGTGCGCCCACGCTCGCCAGCCATTGACAGACTTTCAAACCCCCAGGCTGACATGCGGCCACCAGAGCAATGCGCAAGTCCTGATCGTCGACGCATTGTGGACTTTCTGCGAGACGTTGATGGAACCGTTTCGCAATCTCGAGTTTGGCCTCGACTGCTCCCGGCGTTGTAAACTGCAGATCGGCGGGGTCAGGGACGTGATTGATGCGGCCAGCATTGCAACCAAAACCCCGGACAAACACGGAGCTGACGTCAGGTGTGGCCAGACCTAGCTGCGAGACTCTGTAGTCAACGAGGGCCATGGCGGCGTCGACTCCTGTGATGGATTGGGCATGCTCAAGGGCTTTGCTCAACGACACGTCGAGGTAAACAGCTGAAGGTACCGAGTACTGGGGAGCCTCCAAAAGTACGTTTATCGCTCGAGAAAGTTGCTTCTCTGAGACGAAGTGCAAGATAAAGATGGACACCGTCGGAGGAATGCGGTCGGAGCTGAGAAGTAAGCGCTTGAGGATCGGAGTCATTTGCTCCTCATCGCCAGGAACAATGTCTCGAGGGGCGAAACAAGCCTCGACGGGGTGTAGCTGGTTCTCTCGCGGCACAGCAAAGCCCGGGTCCATATCAAGGAGCATCAGTGCATCCGAGTACCTCCTCGTGCGAAGAGCATGCGTGAAAGCGTTGCAAGTCCACTCTCGATGAACGTTCCCCGCCAGCACAAACCCGTCGAATGAGGCGTGGATATCTGCTCCCTTGTCCCGCAAGAAGCGGCCGACTGTCTCCACGTTACCGGCGGCAGCGGCAAAATGGAAGGGTGTGAGTTCGGCCTTGGTCCGTTCGTGCACAAGACTGGCATCCCTGTCCACCAGGAGCCTGCAAATATCCAGAGCGCCGTGCCAGGCGGCAACATGGAGGGCTTTGATACCGCCAAAGGAAACAACGGTCGACGCGCCGCAGTCCAACAATAGCTTCGCGGTGGAGTAATGTCCGCCCGCTATTGCACAATGCAGCGGGCTCTCCTGGCACGTGGGCACCACGGGGCTTACGAAAATGCCATCCAAGATCCCCAAAACAGCAGGCCGTTCCGTGACGGCAAGCAGGGGATCGACAATGGCACCGCTCTCGAGGAGCAGCTTTGCCAGCTTGTCGTCTCCACGTTCGGCAGCGACGTGCAACGCTGTCCAGTGATACAAGCACTCAGACTCTGGCTCCATCTCCGAAGAAGAACCGTTATCTGTGGCTGAACCCGATGTGCTAACCATATTGGCGTTGAAATCGGACTGGGACACTGCAGCGTGTAAGTCACCGATGACCCAACTGAAGATTGCAGATTCGTTGAGGCCAGGAATGCTAACTGGCTCTTGGGCGAGCGAGGGACGAAGACGTCTGTATCCGATGTGCATATCAGATCTCGAATCGGTGGTCCTGAGATTTACTGCAATGTATTCGAGGGCAAAGGTCCGATCAATGACCGGCTGCCTTCCAAGGCGACGGCCCTGGGTTGCAAGCACACGATGGAGTGCGTCCCGAGGGACAGGGGAAAAGTATCTGGCGTTGGGACTAACTCCGTGTGCCAGTAAAAGGCGGACAGACTCAATGAATCCATGTTCGGCAGAGTAGAAGAGGGCCTGTCTGGCTGTGCGGCGGTTGGAGGCAGCAGCAGCGTAAAGCGCAGTCTGAGCGATGGAGCAGAACCGACGGTTTACCAGGACCAATGCGGCAAGATCCTGGATTTCATCGATGTTGGCCGTGATGGCAATGAGAACCTCATTCGGGAAACATAAGAGGGTCGTCATGGTGCTCTGTTCGTTGAGTGTCGGGACGGGACGAATCACTCAGAGAGACCGTGAGGGGAACCGTGACCGGATTGCACCAAGGGATGGCTTTGACCTATGTCAATCTAGAAGCGGAAAGAAAAAGTATGCAAGGCAATTTGACCAAATATAGACGCAAGCAATCCGATCACCACGTTGTATCACACAACTGGCTCATCTGTCCGCCCTGGGCGAGAGTCCAGACTCCAGAGATGGGGTGAGCTTCAAAGATTTGGTGCCTGAATCCAACAAGAGCTGATTGGGATGGGAAGTGAACACAGATGGGTCCGTCACCTGACGCGTCACGGGGCTAGGCGCTTTCCACTCGTTTCTGGCCAGGTCCGTGCTCAGGCTGCAGGCTCCGAGCTCCTGAACACTGCAATCGACAGGCTTCGATATTTTTTTGGGAAGGGCGGGACACACGACGATAGCCCCCAGGGAACGACCACCTACACCACCGCATCCTCTCCATTCCAGCTGCAACTGCGTCTGGAGCTCCGCTGCAACTCCCCGAAGGAACCTCGATTCCCATCTCACCACAAAATGTCGTTCGGAGGCCAGACTCCGACGATTATCGTCCTGAAAGAGGGTCGGGAACCCCTCCTTCCCGATAAACACTGGAACCGTCCCCCGCTGACTCGGCCCTCGCAGGCACCGACACCTCGCAGGGCAAGGGCCAGATCATCTCCAACATCAACGCCTGCTTGGCCGTGCAGGCCACGATCAAGTCCACACTCGGCCCCTATGGCGGCGACTTATTAATGGTGGATGCGAACGGCAAGCAGACCATCACCAACGATGGAGCGACCGTCATGAAGGTGCGCAGCCACAACAGCCGCAGGAGATTGAGACGGGCCCTGACTCTAGGAAGCTTCTGGACATTGTCCACCCGGCCGCGCGGATTCTCGTCGACATTGCGCGGTCTCAAGATGCGGAAGTGGGCGACGGCACAACCTCGGTCGTCGTCTTGGCCGGCGAAATCTTGAAGGAGATCAAGGAGCACGTGGAGGGCGGCGTCAGCTCGCAGATCATCATCAAGGGCTTGAGGAGAGCGGTAACCATGGCGGTTAACAAGATCAAGGAGATCCAGGTCAGCACAGACGAGGCCAACAGGAGGGACACGCTCAACAAGCTGGCCGGGACGGCCATGACCAGCAAGCTGATCAAGCGCAACACCGACTTCTTCACAAAGAGTGCGCCTTTTCAACATACTCTGACCCAAGTAAAACCCTTGCTAACGGTTCACAGTGGTGGTCGACGCCGTCCTCTCCCTCGACCAGGAAGACCTGAACGAAAAGTTAATAGGCATCAAGAAGATCCCCGGTGGCTCGCTGACGGACTCGCTGTTTGTCAACGGCGTGGCCTTCAAGAAGACCTTCTCATACGCCGGATTCGAGCAACAGCCCAAGTCGTTCAAGAAGCCCAAGATTGTGTGCCTCAACGTCGAGCTCGAGCTCAAGGCCGAGAAGGACAACGCCGAGGTCCGTGTCGAGCAGGTCTCCGAGTACCAGGCCATCGTCGACGCCGAGTGGCAGATCATCTACAAGAAGCTTGAGGCGGCCTACAAGACCGGCGCCAAGGTGGTGCTCTCCAAGCTGCCCATTGGCGATCTCGCGACACAGTACTTCGCCGACCGGGACATCTTTTGCGCGGGCCGCGTGTCCGCCGACGACATGGAACGCGTGGTCCAGGCCACGGGCGCCACCATCCAGAGCACCTGCTCCGACATCCGCCCAGAGCACCTGGGTACATGCGGCAGCTTTGAGGAGCGGCAGATCGGCGGCGAGCGCTTCAACTTCTTCGAGGACTGCCCGGAGGCCAAGACGTGCACGCTCGTGCTGCGCGGTGGCGCCGAGCAGTTCATCGCCGAGGTCGAGCGGTCGCTGCACGACGCCATCATGATCGTCAAGCGCGCCATCCGCAACAAGACCATCGTCGGCGGCGGTGGCGCCACCGAGATGGAGGTGTCGGCCTACCTGCACCGGTACGCCGACCAGGACGTGCGCAACAAGCAGCAGGCCATCATCAAGAGCTTCGCCAAGGCGCTCGAGGTGATCCCGCGGCAGCTGTGCGACAACGCCGGCTTCGACGCGACCGACATCCTCAACAGGCTGCGTGTCGAGCACCGGCGGGGCAACACATGGGCGGGCGTCGATTTCCGCAACGAGGGTGTCACCGACATGATGGAGCGGTTCGTCTGGGAGCCGGCGCTTGTCAAGATCAATGCCCTCCAGGCGGCGACCGAGGCAGCCTGCCTGATCTTGGGTGTGGACGAGACGATCCGCAACGAGGAGAGCCAGGCGCCGCAGGCCCCAGGCAAGCCTCTGCCCCCGGGAGCCGCCCAGCGGGCGCTCCGTGGCCGTGGCCGGGGCATGCCCCGGCGGTGAGGTGCCAAACCCCTAATATGAGGAATGAATATACCTGTCGATGATACGCGGGACATCTGTCACTGAGTCGTCTCTGTGAGCACTCGATGAACAACCAGGAAACGCTTTTTGCAAGACCGTACTCCTACCGCTGAAAGCTACGCCGTGTTTATCCCTCCCCCTTCCCGGCACTCCAGGCATCTCACCCGTTTCCCATCTTTTAGCCCACCCTACACCCAATAACCCATCCCATGTTTACCTCATCCTATAATCCAACGCCACACCGACTGACAACGACCGACCCGGCACCATCCACCCTAATCCCTCGCACCACCCGTCTTTTCATGAACCTCAACCCCAGATCCAACATCCATATCGACATCTATTGACCTCCGTGCAGATGATAGCCCGCAAGCCGGTTCTTGGTGATGCTCGTGCTGATGGTCCTCCTCCTGGTCGGCCTCGAGCAGCATCTCCAGGTCCCGATCCATGGCTGCTTCCTCTTCGTCGATGTGGAGGGGTTCTTTTCTGGTCGCCTCTCGTGGCATTCCTGTTGTTGTTGTTGCTGTTGCTGCTGCCGCTGGTGATATGGGTGTCCCGTCTTGTTGGGTTTGGTCTTGGTCACGGTCACGGTCATGGTCATGATCATGGTCATGGTCGTGGTCATGGTCGTGGCTGGGATGGTGATGCTGAGGGTTATGGTGAAGGTTGTGGTGATGAGCGTGATGGTTGAGGTGGTTGTGGTGTGTGGCGGCGGATGGACTCGGTCCAGCGTCGCCTCCCCCTATCCCAATCTCTCTTCCTAACCCTGGCTCTGACCCTGATTCTCTGCGGAGACCGACGCCGACACCGACCCCGAGATCGGCGTCCTGGTCGTCGTCATCGTCGTCGTCGTCGTCGTCGTCCGTAGCAGCGGCGTTTATCAGCGCCTGGAATGTCTCGGCGTCTGCGGCGTCTGCGTCCGGGTCGTGGTGTGAGTGGTGATCGTGTTCATGATCGTGGTGGGTGTGTTGTGGTGGTGACGGGTGAGAAAAGGGGAAGTGGTGGTGGTGGTGGTGGTGATGATGGTGCAGACTGGGGTGGATGTGTGCGCTGCTGTCGCTCGTGGAGGACTGGGCTATTATTTGCGGGTCGATCGGCTGGTAATCTGAAACGTCCACGCCGACGCCGACGCCGACGCCAACGGGGAGGGAGTGCGGGTCTGAAGTGAGAGATGGGAGGGACGCCGGGTGGGGGTGAAGGGGACCGTGGGAGGTATCTTGAAGCATGGGGTTATGGGCGGCCTCTCGCGTGATGGCGTCGGTCATGGTGGTGTCGGTGGGTGACGGGAGGGCGTGGTGGGGCGTATGGAGGGCGCGCGGGATCGGTGAATTGATGGTGTGGTGGGACCGTGAAAGGGGACAGGTGAGAGGGGTCTGCTACTGTCGGCCGCTGCCCGGGTGACATCAAGCCCATGACAGCTGATGGGCTCGGGGAGGCTCGTTTAGAGGCAGAAGAGGACGCGGTACTTAGGTTGGGGCGCTTGAGGCCGTTGACAGGGACACCCGGGGAGGGCTGCTGACTCTGGGACGACGAGGCCTTGCCCGTATCTTTGCATTCGGTGCAGTTCCTAATTACATCCGAGACGGTCTCCTTGATCCGGCTCCAATGGTAGCGCTCGGCAATCGTCGCCGTCGTCTTGTTGATGCCGCCGTGCGCCTGGTTGTGTACCCCCCTGGCAATCTCGTACTGGCGCTGCGGGTCCGAGATGACCTCCTTGTCCTTGAGCATCAGGACGTCGCCGTCCAGGAGCTTGTAATGGGTAGCAGCGCTACGCAGCCTGCTTTTCTCGGCTCGGTCAGCGCCGTTGGGATAGCGGCCGTACTTGAGGTAGAACTTGATCTTGTCGAAACGCTCTTCACTCACAAGTTCCTCGTTGCCCGCGGCGTTGCCTGCGTCGCCCAGGTCGCGCCCGTAGATGATGGCGTCCACCAGCCGGTCCGGATAACTCTTGAGGTTGCCGGCGCCTTTGACGCGCCCGATGCGCTTGAAGCCGAGCGCGTCCCAAATCTTGCAGGACGCCACATTGGTCTCGTAGACGAGGTTGAAGACGCTGTACTTGTACCCTAGCTTGGGCGCCCACTCCAAGTACGTCTCGCCCATCAGCCGACCTACGCCACGGTTACGGGCGGCGTCAGTGACGATGAAACCGGCATTGCAGATGTGGCTGCTGCGGCCGGGGTAGTTGGGCTTGATGTAGAAGGTGCCGAGGCATTCCTTGGACCAGTCCTTGCCCTCGACGACCTCGGCGGCACTCTCGATGTGACCGAGAAGCATGATGCCGCCAAAATTCTGGAACCAGTACGACGCGAACTTGTCGGCGGGCATTGGCTCCAACATCGGGTACGTGTCGCCGCCCTCGATCTCCTTGTTAAACTGATCATGGAGATAACGGAGCAGCGACTCGGGGACCTCGTGGCGGGATGCAAATGGCACGACGGTAGCCACCGTCTGGCGGTCCCGGAGCGTCACATGCCGGGGCACGATGGTGTGCGGCACGGCGGGATGCGCCGGGTCCGGGTACGGGGCGCCTCCCGAGACACGGAATATGGTCGGGGCTGCCGGATCGTCCAGGATGGCGGGCATCTTGGCGGCGCTTGACGGTGACCCGCAACTCGGGACCCCACGGAGCACAGCGAAGGGGGAAACGAGAGCAAGGAGGCCTGAGAGGCTCCTGCATGGTTGCTATCAGCCATTGCTCAACATGAACTCTATGGGGACCCAAGCCTGCAAATGCAATCGCGGCCAGGGAGTGAGAGGCCGTACCTCAGCTCTGGCGTGTAAGTGAGGTGGCTCGACCCTTTTCCGGCACCCCTCTAGCCCCTTTTCCCAACACCAGAAAAGTGCTGCGTGAACTGCTGCAAACAACCAGGTCGGCTGCGTCCCTTAGCTGAGCCTGGTGCCTGCCCGATCCAGGAACCCGTCTGTACCCGGCAAGGCACACCAATCAGATGGATTCCGGCCGTGGCGTGATGCGCGCGCGACAGGGTGCAGTGACGTGACAGGAACGTGTCGCTGTGCTGAAATGTTCGTGGTGATGATTTGTGCTCGGGGAGGGGAAATTCGCAGCGATTTTGGGAAGGGCGGCTTGGTCGTGGGGTTGATGAGTCAGCTGATGGTGGCAGCACTAACAAATTCAGTGCCATCTAGTCCAGAACAGTGCTCCATCACAGCCCGACAAAGACAGGCGTTGGTGGCAGATGTAAACCAACAACGAAATAGTTTTACAAGGTTCTATAGCAATATGGTTACAGCACAGCACGCCAGACCCCGGGCTCCCTCAAGGACCTTGTGGCGGCCTTGGCCCGTCGGACAACTCGGCAAGCAGCTCTTCGTCGGTCAAGAAATCCTCCCTCGTCAGCGTCGGCTCATCCACCGGGCCCTCTGCTGATTTGGCCACATTCCGAGCCTTCTCTGCCGCGTCACGCTCAATGAACTTGGCCACGTCGTTTGGTGTACTCCAGGTAACGATGCCCTCGTTGGCATCGGCCAGTCTGCGTTGCTGCCCGCGCTGTCCGGCCCGGCCCAGGATGCCCGCGATGAGCGTGACAGAGCGCAAACTGTAAATCAAGACCCCACATGTCAGCCGCCGTGCCAACAGACAACTCTTTTGGAAGGGAGTGGGGATATCTCACCTGTCATCGTTGCCCGGGATCTGATACGTCACCCACGTCGGGTCGGCGTCCGTGTCAATGATGCCAATCGTCGGGATGGTCGCCACCCCGCACTCGTGCAGCAGCGGGTAGTTCTCAAGCGGGTTGAGGCACACCACCAGGTCGGGCATGACGGGCCTGCGGTCGCGGAGGTGCTTGCCGAACCCGTCGATCGGCTGGTCCAGCTCGTTGACGATCTGCAGCTCGCCGTTGGCCAGGATCACGTCGCGGTTCGTGATGGCGCCCGGCGTCCACTTCTGGAAGAGGTGATAGCCCTGCGCGAGCTCCGCGGCCCGCACCACGACGGGCATGTGCTCCTTGCGGTTCCCCACAAACAGGATCAGGCCGCCGTAGTAGGCGACCTCCTCGACGACGCGGGCGGCGCGGCGCAGGTGGGTGGCGGTCGTCTCGAGGCTGATGATATGGATGCCCGCGCGCTCGCCGTAGATGTACCGCTGGTTGGCCGGGTTCCACTGCGACACGTGGTGGCCCATGTGCACCTGGGCGGCCATGAGCATCTCGAGCGAGGCGTCGTGCGGCGGGTCGAGCAGCATCTGGTCCGGGTGGTAGCGCGACTCGACGCGCGAGCCGACGTTTCGCGTGTGCTCGCGCTGGTGGCTGTACTCGGCGAAGTTGGCCGGGATCCGGGCGAGCTCCGCCTGCCGGGCGGCGGCCTGTGCGGCGGCATAGGCCTGGGTGGTGGTGGGTGCAGCAGTCGCAGGCTCAGCGAATGTTGTCGGAGTCGTTGCCGGCCGTGTCGAGGAACTGGAGAGGGTTCGGAGACATGATCGGCTAAGGGGTGCTGCCAGGACCCGGCGGCCTGTCGGACGAGGTTAATTAGCAAATATTCAAAAACTGAGTGGCGTCAGAACTGCTTACCGTGCCGCACACCAAAATTCCTTATGATCATGGTGGGAAAGTTGGCGCTGAAGTCATTGCCGGGCAACGACGGTCTGGGATGAGCCGACGGGAGCAACTTTTCTTGATGCTCGCCGGCCGCAGTGGTCCGTGCAAATGACCCTTGCTGCAACTCGATGGACCCACCCTCGGCGGCCCCACCCAGCCACTGAAGTCAACCAAAGCGTCCCCTGAGCTTCCTTGCCAAAAGCTACCAAAGAACAACATTGGTGAGCAAGCGCAAAGAAAATCAGCTCCACGTGCCCGGCTTGACGGCCGGCATTTTGACTTCGATGTCGCACCCTTTGAACCTATCACACTATCGCAAACGCAGAAATAAATCAAGCCTGACAGGGCAGTAATAGAAGGAAAAGCTGGATGAGAAAAGGCGAGTGCGTATTAGATATCTACGGGATCAACAGCTGGTTTCATGAAGCCTTGATACAAAAAGTCTACAGCCCGGGCCCCGTCCTCTTAGCAATGGGTCCATCAGTCCCAGTGCCAGCCGAGCGCCCGGGCAACGAAATTCACCCACCCTCCTCTGCCTGCTAAAGCCAACCCCTGAACATACACGACACCCGCTTATCTGCTCGACAACCTCGAAATGGTAAACACACCCGCAATCACCACCGCCAGCATCGCAATCGCGCCGGGCAGGAGCAGCTCGTTCGGCACGCCGGCCACAATCTGCTCAGGCTGCTGCGCGGTCCGCGTGCGCGGATGCCTGCTCCGGCGCACGGGGGCATCGTCCTCCTCCGACACATCCCCGTCCTCCTCGTCCTCGTCGCCCAGCGGCTTCCTGCGCTCACGGACGACCGACGACGCGGGAGGCGTGGGCAGCACGACCGGCTCCGGAGCGGGCGCCGGCGCCGGAGCAACAGGCGGCTCCTTGGGGTCGTGCACGAAGAGGTCGACCTTGTCGCGGCGGCCCTGGCGCGCGAGGAGGATTGCCTCGAGCAGGTCCTGGTCGGTCGTGATGGAGACCGAGTCGCCCTCGTCGTCGAGGTAGCTCAGCGCGTAGCCGCCCGCCAGCGTGCCGTCCTCGACGACCGGGGCGCCGCCGATGGCGTCAACCTCAGAGCCGAGCTTGGCGGTGACGTTGGCGACGAACTCGGCCATACCGTTCGCCGCGGTCACCTGCAGGCGGTGCACGCGCCCGCTGGGCGCCTTGAACTTGAAGGGGAAGGGGACCTCGCTCGGGGAGACCTCGGGGGTGGCGCCCGCGACGCTGTGGGGCGGGGACTCGACGCCCGCGTGGCTGGCCGAGTCGCCGGGCGCGACGCTATCGGTCACCAGCCGCTCGCTGCGGGTGAGATCAGGAGACATGAGGGACCGCGCCCCCGGGTTCGTGTGCTGAAGCGAGCCCTCGCCAGAGACCATGGACTCGGTCTCGTGGTCGAGAGACAGCCAGAACTTGTTCCACGCCGGCCCTTCGCTGTCGGTCGTGCCCATGGTGTTGATTTGCTCAAGCGTGGCGTATGTGAGCTTGAGGACGTCGACCATGCCGACGATTTCGCCGCCGTCGTTCATGACGGGAAGGTTCAGGTAGTGGCCATCTGCAGTCTAGATTAGCTCTAAATTCATTGCGCGCCGCGCGAGAGCCATCTCTTACCATGCATCTTGCGCAGAGCAGCCTGGATGCTCATGTCCATGGGCGCAAAGTCGGGATGGGGCGTCATCACGCGAACGACGCTGCAGGTCGCGGGATCAAGACCCGGGGCAATCACACGCAGAACAACATCCTTGCTCGTGAAGATACCAGTAATGGCCCCCTGGTCCTGCACCAGAACCGCCGTGGTGTGGTTCTCCTTCATCATCTGGGCCGCCTCCTTGACCGACGTGCGGACGCTGACCGTTGTTGGGGGCAGGCCGTTCAGCACCGACTCGAGAGTCGGGCCCGACATCTTGGACCGGAGAGCCTCGACGTATTGAATGATTTGCTGCGGCTGGCTGGTGCCCAGCTCAGACTGCACACCCTCCAGCGCGTCGTAGAGCCTCCGAGACGACGAATAGGCACGCTCCAACTTCTCCATAGCGTCGTAGAAGCACTTGGTGATATCGAGCACACCCGAGATGTCCTGGTTCTCGTCCATGACCGGCAGGTGGCGGAAGCCCTTGCGAACCATCAGGTCGAGCGCATCCGTCGCGCTTGTGTCGGTCCTGGCGCACAGCGGGTTCTTGGTCATGATCTCGGCGATGGTGACGTTGTTCGGCTTGAGCCCGGCGCCCACCACGCGGAAGGCAAGATCCTTGGCCGTGAAGATACCAGCGATGCGGTCGTCGTCGTCGGTGACCAGCACGCAGTCCTCGCGCTTGGCGGCCATGAGCTGGGCGGCCTCGGCGACGCTGGTCTGGGGCTTGATCTGCAGAGCCTGGCTCGGCTTGAGGGCGAGGACGGTTCCTGGGGGCGCCTTGCGGGACTGCCGGGTGCGGCCCGACAGGTGCTTCTTCTTGGAGAGGTCGTTCTCCATCTTGCGGCGGATGGCCTGCACAGCAGCATATCAAAGTTAGAGAGCCTGTTCTCCACGCTCAGAGAGGCGGCAGAGACATAGGAGCCGGCTGTGGCTGTGGCCTGTAAAACGCACCTCATCCCTCTTGCTCTGCTTCTGACGACTGGCGCTGATCGAGGAGGCACCAGCTTCACTGGTTGCTGTCGGGGTGCTTTCCAGCACCGGCCGGGGAATCCCCGAGGGTCCTGGGCTGTTGGCGAAGGGAATGGCACCGCGCCCCTGGCGGTTGGGAGTGCCCCGGAGGGTCCCCGGGTTGACTGACATGATGGCGTTGTTGGTCGAGTCCTGGCGGCGGCCCTGCAAATGCTGTAAATAAACTTTGCGCGTTAATAAACCGTCGCGTCGAGTTTTGGGAACGAGTCGGTCAAACTGGACGAATGCGGCAACCAGGAGCCAATGAGGCGATGGATCAGGCGATGCACTGGAACTTTGCGGGCAAAGGAAAAACACGGGTCAAATTTGGGGTTGCTCGGCGACGCACGGGCCACTCTCTTCCCGCCTGCCGCGCAGTTCGGGGACTGCCGCAAATTCGCAATTCGCTTGCTCAATTGGGACGTGGGGTTCAACATGGCGCCCAGCAAGTCGAGACCTGCCTTGGCAGCTGAGCTGGCCGAGGAAAGAAAGTATGACAATAAAAACGAAAGACAACCGAAATGTGACCGGATACTCTTGTTTTCCTCAAGTCTCCGGAGCCAGTCGATTTTCCAATTATTGAGTCTATCCACGTATGCAGCAATCTTCTTCTTGCCCTCCAGCCAAAGAGCGGCCTTGATTCTGTCCGATAGTCGATGTTCTTCCCCGAGGAATTCGCCAGAGATCAAAGGCGGTGGACCTGCGAGGAAGGCGATGCACAAAAGCGGAGTCGAGAGGAAGGAAGCGTCCACACTCTTATGAGACTGTCAAACAGTACCTACAGTGGCTTGATCCATGCCGCTTATCCGATCCCACCGTCGAGTTTCGGTGTATCTTCAAGTCTGCCGTATCGGAGGAATCCCGGTGCTTCTTGTTTCCGATCCACCGTTGCAGATCCAGAGTGAACTGATCCACGTATCTCCGGAGAAGGAAGAATTCAAGACTGTATTATCATGACGTAGGACAGGACCGTTGTGTAAAGATTAAAACATAGCGTTGCATGCAGCCAGCCGGTTCTTGTGGCCTGGTGCCTTGACACATCATATACAATGGGCGATAATGCGGAAGTTGCCTTGTTCCCAAGATCCCAGATCCCGCACGTCAAGTTCCTGCATCCAGCATGAAACAGGAAACTCGTGGAGTTCTTGGCCCAATCGCGGACTGGCGCTGCAGATGCAGGCTTCTGTGTGTGCGGGTTGGTGCTCGGTTGATCCCAGCAGCGCCAATCACGTCGCACTCGACGCCAGGCAAATGTCCCTTGACACGATGGGGCCCGTTGGGAAGTTTGGAACCCCTGGCCCGTTGTGGGTCGCCTGCCCCCTACGTCACCTGCCTGAATTTGGGGGCTCGGATTCAGGAGGTTAATTAACTGACACTACCCTGTTTGTCTGCCTCGCGGGCCCCCAGATGTCAGCTTTTTTCCGTTTACCACGAAACGAGACGAGATCCAAACCTTCCCGGACGACCAGACGGTCCCAATCGCCGTCGCGAGCATACGACGCGCAAGAGCAGGTTCAAAACCCTGTGTTTACGTGCCAACCCGACAAGTTTTCCCGCAGACGCATTCCTCCTCCGACCTCGCGCGCGACGGGACAGTGGGTACTTTAAACCACGCGACCCCACGATCGACCTCCCACCCTCACAACAGCGGACGGGTTTCAGATTCGGGACACACGCCTGGCCAACGCTGCGCCCAACTTTGGGCTTTCGGGAAGCATTTACAGCCGCGGACTCAACGACCTCTTCGGCATTTTTCAACCAGGCGCATTGAAGACATTGAACACGAGGATCGACAACACCCGTCGCCTGGGTCGCTAAGCGAGAGGGTGGTCGTTGCTGACAGCTGGGATTACGAGAGACGGGCGCGACTCTGAAGAGGACAGCAATGTCTGGGATAATAAGGCCTCGAGAGGCAGCGGCTGTGGACGGGTCGGCGCATTCGTTTGCAACAAGCCTCAAACGTGCCGTCGCAAGCATGCTTCTCCGCCGCGAGGACGACTGCCACCCGCAGCCGGATGTCAACCTCTGCGAAAAGCCCGGGATGGCGTCTTCAACCATGACATGGATCATTGTCGGCACCGTTCTGTAAGTTCTGCTGTCTGCGCCAAGCCAGCAACACGCTTAGCTAACCGCAAACCCAACCCCCCTCCAGCGGCGTAATCCTATTCGCGACGCTCACAGTCCTCCTAATCCTCCACTTCCGGCGGCGGAAGCGCGACAGGCGCGAGGACCTCGAGGACCGGTTCCAGTCGTCCGACTACGGGCTGGACGAGCTCCCCGGCGCGCGGAAGCCCGGCCGCGTGGACTCGCCCGGGATAAAGTCGCAGGACGGCTCGCCCAATCCCTACGGCCGGCGGTCGCGCGACCCGCTGCACGCCGGCACCGAGCCCAAGTACCAGCCGGGCGGCGGCGGCCAGCTCAACGGGCACCTGAACCCCTTTGACGACTCGTCCTCGTTCCGGTCCGGGAACGGGTCGTCGTACCCGCCCAGCGTCAACCCCGCGTGGCCGAAGAGGGAGAGCAGCCAGAAACCGCCGGCGGGCGACAGTTGATGAACGGATATCTCTGCGGTGGTGGGGAGGTGGCGTGGCGGACCGGTTTTTTGGGGTGAACGACCGTGGGATGGGGGATGAGTTAACGAATCAATTTTCGTGTACGATGTCCGAGATGATGGATGGCAGGCCTGTATTTATGCTGGAGTTGGTATGTGTATATTCGAATGGTCGGGAGTCAAACGATGGTGGCCACGGCTGCTCTTTTTTTTGCGCTCATCGAAAACCTGCAGGACGATGAATCTTCCCGGAAGCCTCGTCACCACCCGTCCTGGAAACGGCGTCCCGGGCAAGAACCGTTTGGTCTATCGTCTCGCGTCTTCTTCCTCACCAGCGTCTCCACGGCAAATATTCCGCATCCTCGAGCGGCCGCAATGCCACTCTCTGAAGCAGGTACTTTGTTGGACTCTCACAGCTGCGATTTTGTCCTCCCATTCCTCAACCTCGTGCATCTTCGAATCTGAAGGAAGAAGGCGGTCCGACGCGGTGCGAAACCGGAGGTGGTGGGAGAGTGGTACGAAAGCTGAGCTGACGGGATGGTCGGGATGCGGATGCGGAGGGTGTGGCAGGAGACGGGATCGACGGAGCGGGGTCTGCAGACCAGCCGGCCGGGTTGAGGACGCTGACTGTGATGAGGAAAAGAACCGCGGATTGGAGGGGTGGGGGACGTGGACTGATCATGACGGTATTCGTTGTTTCTCGTCAGCGGGAGTGGGAATCCTTCGTATCGCGGCCATTGTGATAAGTACTGTATTCAGGGGTGGCATCAGTGCTCCCCTAAGGGACTTGCCAGCTTGTAGGAATGGAAATGCACATGTCTGATCTCTGCGCGAGATTCCAAAACCGAATGCCTTCGAATGGATGGGTGCGGATATCGGAGTTGATTCGGTGGTTGGGAAGTCTCAGCGGTGAGTGTTGTCCGAGAGGCTCCGTCAGTTGCAAGACGGGGTGTTGGACAGCCTGTGATCGATGCAGGACGGGTAAGATGCAAAGTCTGGTTCGACAAACCCAAAAGATACCTCTGACAGCACTTCAGCGCTAAGGATAGTTCATGATGTCCAACAAGGTGGTGCTTGGACTCACGTTCTGGCCCAGCGATCTCGTAGCAATTTGGGAACATAGAGCCGGTGCAAAGAGGGATTGGAGAGATTAAGGGATTAAATTGCCCTCGGACTCAAAGGTGAAACCTGGGAGTGCAGCAACACATGCTGACGTTGGTGTTGTTTCCCAGGTGTGGTTGTCACATGTAATGGAAACCTCGAACGTGTCCCAGCGCTTACCTTGACGTTGATGGTGTTGGTCTCAAAGAGACGTGACATAGCAGTCAGCGCTGAGGGGTAGAGTTAGATGCAATGCGGTGCACGATCGGTTCGAAACACTCTTCTGCAGCGTACTGCGGCAACCTTCAGCCGCTCGGCCGGTAGCGTGGTTATGGGGATAAATGTTTGTCTTGATCACTTCCGGTTTACAGGGTCACTGTATATGATTTTGTTGATGTCCGCCCGAGGTGGACATCTCCTTTTCTTCCTCGTTGCGGGAGTCACCGTGCGGTAGCAAGTCTAGCAACTGGGTCTTTCGACAAGCGCTCAATACCCGTAATTAGTGGTTGCCATGCAAGATGCATGCATGCCAAGCCTCTTTGCATTGAGAAGCGGCGTTGATCAAAATGATGGCTCTGATCTCAACCTGAGGTTTGATCTCTTTGGGTTGACCCAATAGCGGACGTTGAAGCTGCAGATGCGCGGATCAGGATATTCTAGATGTTCAGTATGTAACAACTACTTGATCAGCGCATGTTGAAAACCTCGACGTTCGGTGGGCGTTTTTGGGCTTTTGTTTTCCTCCTTCACGGATCTTTATCCCCTGAGCGCATCGACATTTTTACCGAGGACTGGCCACACCCACGGACTTCCATTTCGAGTTTTTATTGGAGACGACTGCCATTGCCTCTGTGCATGGCCGAGCCAGAAAAGAAAGGAGAAGGCGGGGGGAGGATGGCGGCGACGCACCGCGAGGTGTATCCCGCCACGGGGAGGGCCACCGCTTCGACAAGTCTCGAAGCAGGCCGGTGCGAGCATGGCCTGATACCGGAGGTTGAGTGGAAGCCGGGGAAGAAGGAGTATGCTGTGATGCTCACCCTGGCACTCATCTCCCTGATGGTGGCGTTGGATGCAACCATCTTGGTGTCGGTATTGCCAGTAAGTTTGGCCTTCGCCCTGAGGAATTAAGAGTCGGGGCTGATAGTTTGACAGAGGTTAGCAACGGATCTTGGGGGCACCGCAACGGATGCGTTCTGGGCAGGGACTTCGTACCTGCTGTCGTGTGCCGTGTGCCAACCCTTCATCGCGGCGCTGTCCGACATTTTTGGGCGCAAGGAGCTGCTCGTGGCCTCGGTCATGTTCTTCACCCTCGGCACCGTGCTCTGCGCCCCCATCGCCAAAGACTTCACTGTTTTCTTCGTCGGACGGTCAATTCAGGGGATCGGCGGCGGCGGCATCATCACCATGGGGCAGGTCATCTTCGCCGACATCGTTCCGCTCCGACAGCGACCGAAATACTTCTCGCTGGTGTTGGCTGCCTGGGCGCTGGGCAGTGTCCTCGGGCCGTTGATTGGGGGTTTGTTTGTGGAGCATGTCATTTGGCCGTGGTGCTTCTACATCAATGTGGGTTAGGTTTCTTGCATGTGCTCAAACGCGACTTCCAGAAGAGCAGGTTATCGCTGACAGATGGAAAATTTTCAACTGGCACAGTTTCCCTTTTGCGCTCTCGGCCTTGTTCTCGTCCCGATCTACATCAAACTTCGGACAGTCAAAACATCGCTCTTCTCCAAGCTCTGCCGCGTCGACTGGGTGGGCGGATTTTTCTTTATCGGCGGCCTGACCAGCTTTTTGGTCGGCATCTCGTGGGCCGGCATCCAGTTCGAATGGAAGAGCGCCCAAGCGGTGACACCCATGATTATAGGCACCATCGGCGTCATCCTTGCCATCATCTGGGAGATTTACGGCACCGGCGAGCCGTTCCTTCGTCCGTCTCTGTTTTGCTCGACATCGGCTCTGGCCACCTATGCGTGCGCCTTGTTTCAAGGCTTTATTGTACGTTTCTCCTTGGCTTGGCCGCACCCCCTTCTAATACTCTAACATATTGCAGCTCTTCTGCGCGCTTTATTACATCCCTTTTTACTTTACCGCCATCCGCTTCGAACCTCCCACGCAGTCGGGTCTGGACATATTTCCCGTCACCTGCTTTCTTCTCCCCGGCAGCATCGTCATCTCCCTGGTTACAACCCGGATTGGCCGATACCGATGGGCGATTTGGAGCGGGTGGGTGGTTACAGCATTTGGCTGTGGCCTCCTCGTGCTGCTCGACGTCGATACAAAGACTCCAGTCTGGGCTGTCATTCTCGCCATCTTTGGCATCGGTCACGGGATGCTCCTGACCAGCGTCAACATTGGGATCCAGGCCGTGAGCCACGTCGAAGACATGGGTCGTGCTGCCGCCATGTACGCTTTTATGCGTACCCTGGGTATGTCGATTGGTGTTGCCATTGGAGGGACCGTGTTCCAGAACGTCATGATCAACAAGCTCGACGAGTTGGGGCTGCCTCACAGCATTGCGCACAACTCTGAAGCCTATGTCAAGACGCTGTCCCTCATGGACCCAAAAGACCCCGAACGCATTGCCGCGGTGCAAGCTTGTAAGCTCGCATTGTATGAAAATATGCTGAACTTGTGCTGACCGGGATCTTCAGACCTTGCTGGCTTCCATGGCGTTTACTGGACAATTACGGGTGCGGCGATTGCTTCGTTTGCAATCAGTTTGATAATCAGACGGCACAGCATGGACAAACTCCTCGAGTCCAAGTTCAAGCTCAAGGGAGCCCGGCCTCCGCCCCCAGCTATCATGGCCATGCCGGCGCCGCCAGCAGAATCCGATCCAACCATGTCAACAACCAACTGCATTCCTCCCATCTACAAACGCTCGCCGGTCAGCAGCCAAACATCGTCGACCAACGACACTGAGAGCACGTACGTCGGTTCCAGTCAATCGCAAAAGTCACGCGGCTGTGGACAAGAGCTACCGAGCGACGCACAAAAAGTATCAAGTGAGAGCCAAGGGTCGAAGGGAACGCAAAAAGAACAAAGCCAAGAGCAGGATACGGAGGTTAGGGTCCAAGAACAAAGCCACTGCGACAACGGAGAGGAAGCGGCAGAAAAGCGCGAACGTCACCATGCCGACGACCAGAGAGCGACGCAGGAACTGGCCATCGTGGCTTATAACATCCAGCCCGGGGGCAGGGTGGCTCATGTGAACGTCTTCCGACAAGCTGCCGAGTTCTCCTATGGCCTCGATACATGGGACCATGAGCACCGCGACAGGCCAGATCGCCCCGCAAGCCGATGAGTCTGAGCGCCTCCACTTCAGAGGATGACTCCATCTCATAAGCGAGACCAAAGAAACAGCGTCGTATCCAGCAAAGTTGCTTGCGCGTGGGCAATCGAGAGCTGAATACCGCGGTGTTTTGATGTCCGAGCCTCCGAGGTCCTGGATTGGAGCCACGGAGAGGTAGTTGGGGTTGAAGGTGAAATGTTGTTGGGCACAACAGAACCTTGATGTTGGCGTCGGAGTTTTGGGAAAACATTGGATAGAGTCATTGGCGCAGATTCCTTCTCATAATACTAATACCAGATGATACACCTGTGATCGTATCCTGCCGTCTTGCTTGATGCGAGCAGCCCTAACCCTGAATCCTTCATGGGCACAGACCACTTGCCCTTTTCTCTGCGGCCAGACAGCATGCGCGAAGCTGGTTGGCTGTCTCAAAATATCCTCGGACAAGGCCCGGCCCCACACCCGGCTCGCCCGGGCCGACCTGGCAGCCTGGGTCTTCGCCCACGGTCCACTTCCCCGTTTCCTCGTCTCACATCAGTTGGAGACCCTTTCACACAGGGTCGGGCCGGGCCTTGACCTCAAGATTGCTAGCTCTGAAATGAGTTTCATGGTCGTCTGGTCTATGCAATCCTAAGTTGGTGTTGCCCTCCTGGCCCCGTCAGAACCTAATGTGTTCCCTCCCGGGCCGCAGGGGTGAATTGCCTCCAGCCTTGAGGCGTCTGAACTCCGGCCCCGGTCATTCCAACATGGCTGGCGGGTTTCACCATGGCCATAGGAAGATTGACGCTCTCGTTGCTTCTCGTCCGATCTCCTATAAGAACCTTGTCGATCCTCTGCCGATCCTTTGTCTTGTTCATTCTTCATCAGACGACTCACTATCTACTCGTACTGGAGCCAGTTCGAAGCGACAATCACTAGCCCAGTTGAGAGTTTTACAGCTATTCAGCCTCCAATCCAAAACAAGCCAACCCCCTCGTCCCAAATCTTCTTCTACTAAACCAAGATGCATCTCCCCCTCACCTCCACCATCCTCCTCCTCCTCCCCCTCACCTCCGCCGCCCGCAGTCACGTCCACGGTCACAACCACGCCCACGCCCACCCCAACAATAACAACCCCCGCGGCGTCACGGACAAAGTCAAAGGCCTCTTCGGCGACCCCGTCGCCATGATCAACGACCTGCCCCCTTGCATGCGCCTCTGCGCCTCCATCGGCACCTTCAGCGCCGCCTGCCTCGTCGACACCGACGACCCCATCGAGCAGCAAAACAGCGACTACCTCGCCTGCCTGTGCGCCAACGGCGGCGCCAAGTGGGAGAACGGGACCAGGGAGTGCTTCGAGCCCAGCGTGGACGATGACGACGGCAGCGGCAAGAACAAGACAACCAATATCCAGCTGCCGTCGTCGGGCAAGGAGTGCAAGCTCAACAAGGACTACGATGAGGGGAAGGTGACGGAGGTGTGCAAGGCGGTGGCCGAGAAGCCGGACAAGACGAACGAGACGGCCACGGCAATCCTGGACATGGTGGATAAGGATATGTGGGGCGAAGTTGAGATCAAGATGAAGAAGCTGAAGGAGGAGAAGGCGGGGAACGCCACCAGCAGCGGTGCTGCGGCTGCTGCTGGAGGGGCTGGGGGGGCGAGGATGGTTGGTGGGTTGGTGCTGGTGGCTGCTGTTGGGTGCGCTGTCGCGCTGCTTTGAGAGATGAGGGTGATGCCGGGAAGCGTTGGGTGTGGGCATTTTGTTGTTTACGGCGTTTTCCATAGAGACGGGTTTTTGTTGGGTTTGTTTGCGGCGCGGGTATTCGTGGGTTGTCAGTTGTTTCTGCTTGTGTGTTCTTGTCTGGTATTCTGTCTGCCATAGATCGCCTGGGCCCACTGGCTTGGTGAGCAAGAGTTCATACATTCATGCATTTGCTTTCTGAGCAAATATGTTGTGTTATCAGACTACGTGTACATCTCAAGCTGCCTCGGAATACCCCCACACATTTTCCTTGACATAAGCCTGTACATGGCTCATACAACAGCCATCAATCTGTAAAAGATCTCCTTATCCTCGCCCCCAGCCCAGATCAGGAGTTACACCCTTAGTCTGCGGCAGTGAAGGACTAACGGTGGCAGAATAAGAAACCCCCCTATGTAGTTCTTGGACCGGTGGTTCTCTGCCGGTGTTGCTTTTATTCTTAACTCGGGCCGCGTTCTGTGAGAAGACGGCCTTTCCATGGACTGCTTGTTATGAGAGACGAACAGTCGGTAGTGAGTATGCTGTAAGTTGGCTAGCCTGTCAACATGCCTTTCGAAACAACTTGGTTGCCGATGACTTGGACTGCATGAGTTACTCATACGCGAACGGGACGGTACACGTATGGTTCGTGCAGGTAAACCCCATGGATCTACCCGCTTGTGGTACTGCTCGGGGTACCGCTACTCGGCTTGCGGCCCTGCTTGGGAACACTGGGAACGTAGCGCGCCACAGCTGGAGCCTCAAGATGGGAGAGATATGGCAGCTTGCAGTACACCTTGCCGCCGCGGTGCTTACACTCTGAGTTTTGGCAAATGTGCCCGTGGGTGCAGCCCTCCAATCGGCACGCTCCACGGCGCGGGCAAGGCTGGGAGCGGGCGAGCGATTCCAAAGCCGGCAGGAACTCCGGCTCCAGGGGTTCGTGATCGTATTCACATCGATCACCTGCGTCGCAGGACCCTTGGAGATGGAAGCTGTTGCACACGCGCCGCTTGTCGACGCGGGCCTTTAGGCGGCTCATCACGTCGGGATTGATGGGCGGCAGGTAGGGATCGAGGCGGTAGTTGTTATCGTTCACGGCAACGCAACCAGGGGGTATGTCATCCTTCTGTGGGAGCTTGGCCAAGAACGTGGGGTTTTGCAGAGACGGACCCAGGGATGGTGTCCCATTAGTTGGGGCAGACGAGGGGGTGGGTGACGGCAGATCTGGGTACTGCCGCGCGGGTTTCGCGTCCACCGGGGGATTGACATGCAGCATTTTGCAGGACTTGCCATACCGGCACTTTCCAAGCGAGTGGAACAAGCAGACAGGCCTTTGGTTATCGGTGTTCCCTGAGCCTGGCGTAAAGGATTGCTTCGCGGGCGAGGGTGGCGGCTGCGTGGGTGTAGAGATGGGCTTCCCGCTCGTGCCCGCAGTACTGGGATAGTGCACGTTACCATCGAGGGGTGAATGCCGGAAAACGCCGCGGAACTCTTCAATCCCCATGCCCAGCTTCGTAAATTCGTCGTGAAACCTGATGCCGGGCGTATTGACGAGAGTGAACTTGGAGCTGTTGCCCATGAAGGGCGTAAGCTCAGAAATGTAGCCGACGTCGTGGCATGCGGCAAAGTAGATGTGCTTGCACTGGGAACTGTCGGCGTAGAGACGGATCAAGGCGCGGAGCTTGAAGTCTGCGTTCTCCTTCAGCTGTCCAGCATCAACAAACTCGGTGAGGCCGTACGAGCGGTTGAAGCTGGCGATGAACGGGGCAAGCGACCGGCTGTCGGCGCCGACTACACCAGTTTTGGATAGCACTTTAGACAGGCCGAAGACATTGGCGTAGATGCGCACCATGACCTGGCAGTGCTCGAGACCTTTGCGTCGCAGACTGGCCTTGACCTCGTCGTTGAGGGCCTGGGCAGCCGCACTGCCACCCTCTGCGCGCTTGGAGAGGTAGTCATCGTTGAAGACATAGCCATCGCCGTCAACCAGGACCAGTACGAACGGGTTGCGCTCCTGGTCTTTGGCCATCTGCTTGTACTTTTCTCTCGACTCGCGCTCTTCTTCGTAGTCGCTCTTGAGTCGCTTGTAGTCCTCGATCATAACCGAATATTGGTCGAGCAGTTTTGACAATGCATCGCTCCGCTTGTAGTCTGCGAGCTGGGCCGCAGCCCGTTCAATCTCTGGGTCGCTCAACATGGTTCCTGTCGCAGCAGACGACCGCTGATGCCGCTATTCACCATCGGCGGGGTCAGCTCTCCGTTCGATCCGAGCAGGCGTCTAGGAGTGTAGGGGAGAGGCCAGAGGGCATTTACCTAAGGTACCTTATCCAATCTAACGTGGTCGCCGGAAAATTGGGTAGCAGTCGTCGCTGCCCATCGGTGGAGAGATGGATGACAACAGAACACACCAGAAGTACAAAGAAGAGAAGCGTATGGTTCAGTTCACTGAGCTCCGATTGCTGCTCGGGAGCAAACAAGCCAAAAGCGGTGAGTTCAGGCAGGAACACGAATCCCACGTCAATCACTGGCCGACCCCACTAACATGGCGTTTTTGGGCACTAACGTTCATAACAGTGGAGGTGTCGGCATGCCACCGAGCAGTGCTCCAAGATGCAAACGGGCAGCAGCGAGAGGCAGCGGAACCAATTGGAAAGAAGAGACGGGTTGAACAAAGAACCAGCATGGTTCAGAATGACACCTCTACCTTTGCTCACTTTCTCTCCAGAAACAAGGAATACGTCACGCAACACCACGATTCGACAGTGTGAAAGGAAACAACGCCAATTCCCATTCCAAATACTGCCCGTAATACACGGCCTGGATAAACAAAACCTCAACTGTGTCCCTCACAGACCCCCCACAACCCCCTCCACCACGTCCCCCAGCATCCTCAACCCGTAGAACCTCGCCACATTCCCATACACCCCCAGCCGTCTCATCACCTCCCCCCTCCCCACGCTCTCTTTCCACTCCCCGCTGCACGTACAGTGCTCCATAAACTCATTCACCCGCAGCGCGCCGCACCGTCCGCACTTCAGGTCCTGGCTCGTCCACTGCACCACCAGCGCCTCCACCTCGCCCAGCAGCCGCTCCTCCACCTCGTTCCGGTCGTACTCTTGCTCGCAGTACCCGCACCGCCAGCTCCACGCCCGCCCGCCGCCGTCCGCCCCAGACGAGCCGTTGGCGTTGGCGGCGGGCAGCAGGTCCTCGTCGCGGCACAGATCCAGGTCGCGCGCCATGGTGCAGTTGTCGCAGCTCAGCTGCGCCAGCTTGAGGGACTCGGACGGGTTCTGGAACGTGCCCTCGCGCGAGAACTCGCGGATGTCGAAGAGGGCGAGGAGCTCCTTGCGCAGCAGCCGCGCCTCGAGCGTGATGTTCTTGTCGAGCGAGAGGACCTGCATGAGGGACTTGACGAGTTCGAGGACCGGGTTGGCCGAGGAGGAGGCCGGTGTGGCTTTGTCTTTGCTGTTGTTGTTGTTGTTGGCGGAGGAGGATGAGGATGGGGTGAGGTGCGCGAGGTGCGAGCCCGGGAGGAGGGGGAAGGTGTAATCGCCTGCGAGCTCGGGGTGGAGGAGCTCGCGCTTTTGGGTGCTGATGAGGCCGGTGATCTCCTTCTTGAGCGGTTTCTCGAAGGCTTTGCCGAGGATGATTTGGCCCGGGGCGCCTTCGGCGAGGGAGGCGTTGGTGCCGTTGTTGCGGATGGGGAGCTGTGTCAGGCGCGGGGTCGCGGTCGGGTCGGAGCCCGTGGCGGGGCGTTTGATGCTGTGCATGAGCTCGATGAATTCGACGACCCAGTCGCGGAACGTAGGCTGCAGGCGGATGGGGAGGAAGGTTGCCATCTGCCAGTGCATGATCATTTGCAGGTCTTGCTCGTCCCGCTCGACGACCTGCTGGCAGGCTTTGCCGCCGTAGTTGAACTCGTCATACCACACGAGGTAGTCCCAGTATTCCTTGATCTCGAGGTCGATGAAGTGGAAGAGAGGCTTTCCCTTGATGCTCTTGAGGATGTACTGCGCATAGGCGTAGGCGTTGCCAACCTCGGACTTGGTCGTCTGGAGCAGCAGGCGGTTCGGGCTGGCGTAGATGACCTGGGAGCCGACCCTGCGGAAGTCGGCCATGAGCTGGAGGAGTGCTTTTCGACTCATCATCTGCACGTAGTAGTGCAGAGCACGGTCGTACAGGCACGAGGCTGGTGACTCGACCCAGCGGACAAGGTGCTGGACCATGACATCGGCCATCGTCGACCCCTTGCAAGCCTCGGTCCACCAAGACTTGACCATCTCTCGCAAGACCTGCACGCCTGCGTTTGCAAATGCATTCTCCGCGAGCGAAGCGTCATTTCCGTCGCCAGACCCATCGCCCGCCGGGTTGAACGAGATGCTATCAGCGCCCTCGAGTTCGTTGATGAGAGACGAGGTCAGGATGGTATTGATCGCGAGGTTTCGGACCTCCAGGTCAACGCAAACCGAAGCGAAGGTGCCGGGGTTGTTGACGGACGGCATCTGGACCTGATCAAGCGGCCCGACGACATCGTCCTTCTCGTACCCTGCGTGGTCGGGTCGCGGACTAGGCGACCACCACAAGACGACATTGTTGGCCTGCAAGCGGCGAGCGTAGGCGACATCGATCAAGAACCGAGGGTCGTCGCGCTCCAAGTTGCACAGCGGCACATCACCGTACTTGGCCAGAGCCGTGAGATGGTGGATCCAGGAGCCCAGGCTCAGGTAGTGGTTGACCAAGCGACGCGCAACCACCGTCTGCCACCCCAGAGGCGGCAAGGAGCTGTCAGCTTGATCGTACCGGAGCGGCAGGACCGGGAACTCTCCGAGGATCGGGATGTCGTGCACGAGGAGGTTGCGCTGAGAAGATTGGATGACCATCATGGTAGGCCCGGACTCGTCCTTCTTCATCTTCTTGACGACGTCGCCAACCTCGAGGAACGCCTTGCGGCGCGTGGTCACCTGCGTGACCTTGAAGGCCAACTTCTCCTGATATGGGAAACATTCCTGCCAGTTGGAGTCGGCTCCCTCCTCGCGGCTCCTACGCGCGAGGAAGTCCGAGTACAGCTTGGCAATGTTTGGTAGATCCTGGCCACCATCTTTGCTCTTCTGTTGGATGATGATATGGGCGCGATCACCCGTCGTGGAGAAGAGCCCAAATATTTGACGCTCGCCCGCGCTGATGTGGGAGAGGTAAATGTACGACATGCGCGTCCCTTCAAGATAGGGTCTGGGTTTGGTTGGCTTGGTCAAGCTGGCAAGATCGAAGCCTTGGTCAAGGCCCTTGCCAAGCACACCGGCCTGGCTCTGGTCGATGGTGCAGCGGTTGCCGAGCTGCAGGACCGCGCGGAGGTTCAGCGGGAGCTGCTTCTCGTAGACGCCTTCGACGCTGGGGTGGTTGAACAGCAGCGAGAACTTTTCTGACTCGGCGAAGTAGATCTCCTCCGACACAGTGAGCTTGAAAAGGTGCACGGATGAATGGCCGTTGGGGAGCGTGTGGCTGACTTGCTCAACGTGGCAGCCATCGACCACAATGTCCGGTAGCTCCTTGCTCTTTAGGTTGAGGAAGACCTGTCGTGGGACGTTGATTTTGACTGTGTGGATCTTGGAGTCGATGAGCACGTAGGCGAGCACGATGCCGGGCGTGTCGGTTGCCCTGAGCTGCAGCACCTGCCATGTCCCCCTAAACGTTATCTCGGCTTGGTTGCGGAACGTTTGTTGGATGTTGCTTTGGATGTTTCCGCGTCTGTCGCCGAAAAGGTGTCTCCGCCGTGCTCGCGCCTGTTTCTGGAGCTTCCACTTCAACTTTTGATACTCCAGGAATGCTGGATAGTCTTCGCTCGGAGAGGGCATCTTCTTTGGAAGCGCGGCGAAGGGGTCGAGGCTCTCTGCAGGCTCCGGGGACTTGCGTTTCTGTGACGTTGGCGCCTTCTGGGAGGCAGAGATGGCTGAGCTGACGGTCTTGGGTTTGAGGAGTTCCCCAATGTCTTCGAGGTCACCAAGGCGACTGCTGTTCGGAATCGGGATCTCCTCCAGCGGGCCGCCTTTCGTTGTCGGCCCGAACAAGTCGGTGAGCTTCTTCTGCTTCATCTTGTCGTCCTTGATGTTGATCCGGCGCTGCAGCCAATCTGGGTGAGGCACACGAGGCACCGGGTTGCGCACCTTTTGCAGCGCAGCAGGGATGGTGATGAGCTTCTGGATGACGGACCCCAGACGCTCAAGGTAGTAGTCCCAGTCAAGCAGCGCGCGCGGATCTGTATCGGCCGGCTCCTCCTTGAGCCATTTCTTGAGGTACATGCGCTTTGTTTCCTCTTCGGCAGCGAAGATGGCGACGGGGACGGCGCGCTCCGTGACGGGCGCGTTCTTGGGCCTCGCGCAGATGATGAACTTGCAGTTGAGACCCTTATCCTTGACCATTCCCTCTCCCAAAAAGTCCGCCAGACGCTTTGCGGTGGTGATGGACGTTGACTTTTGCGCGCCGTACTCCTCCAGAGTCTTGGTCATGCTGCGGTTCTCGGAAATGAGCTCCATGAGCTCCTCGTCAGCGAGTGTCGCGCCCTTGCTATGGAGCACATCCAACCACTGGTTCGCCACCTTGGCCACAGCAGTGTAGCACTCCGCCAAAGTCGTGCCCTCCAGAAAGAACTTGAAGATCTGCTGCTGGAAAATCTTGATGAGCTTCAGCTCGCCTCTCCGCTTGACCTCAAAACCTTTCAGTTCTGCCAGACTCCCATCGTCGTTGAACACGGCATATCTCTTCTTCAGGTTTTTGTCCTCTTCCTTGGAAGTGGGCAGAATCATGGCCTTGTAGGGGCCGTCGACCTCGAAGAAGATGGAGTTGTCGCTGTGCGTCTCGTACTTGAAGCTCTTGGGATCGACCAAGGTCTGGTACTGATGGTTTGTGAACTTGGCATGAACGAGATGGTTCAACATGACGCAAGGGTAAGAGATGGCAACTTTCTTGCCGTTCTTGAGCTTGAAGGCAAAGTTCTCTGGGAATGTGGCCGGCAGCATGCACCAGATACCGTCCGTGTCCAGCTCAAGGGGACGGCCAAGCCGCTCCACCAGCGAGCGGGCCAGCTGGATGATGGTTGCCCCTGTCAGGCAGGTCACGCCCGCCATCTCCATGGAGTACCAGCGCGAGCCTTTTCGCATGACGTAGCCATAGAACGAGTTCAGAATGACCTTGTGCGCCAACTGGAGCGAGTCGAACAGCACGATCATCTTCTTGGCCTTGTCAATGTCTCCAGCTGAGGCGCCCTCGTTCTTCAGAGCGTCGGTCTTGCCCTTCCACACCTTGGCTTTGCCCTTGTAGTCGTAGCGACGGTCACGGAAGTCGCGGACTGTGTCGATGTAAAAAGGGTTTTCCCGCTGGCAGATGATGGCTTCCCGAACGATGGTGGTGGAGTCGTGGATCTTGTGGTAGACCTTCTGCGAGTACAGCTGGAGCCTCTTCCTGGTGAGCGCCGCCTGCTCGTCCTGGTTGAGGTCCTGCCACGAGCGCATCGGGCTGTTGGGATACTTGCCCGGGAACTTCTCGTTTTCCAACGCATGCCTGATCATGTTGTACTCGTCACGCTTCGCCGGCAAATACTCGCCTCTCCAAGCCCAAGGAAGTCTCCTGTCGCAGGTCTTGCCTGGACGGTTGAAGTCGCATGCCGCGCAGTCCGACTCGGAAATCATCGAGTCCGGTTGCAACCGGTTCGTTGTCATGATGTTGGGGTACATGGACGCGACATCGAGATGGTAGATCAGGGGCCGCTCGCTGCGGTTGGGTGTCTCCTTGAGGTTGAGAAGCTTGGCGGCAATCTGCTGTTTGACCTCTTCGTAGTTGGTGACATCGTCCATCGACTTCTTCTCTTCCACCGTGATGCTGAAGGTCAAAGCCGCATCCAAATCGCGCAAAAGTTCGTCCACGGCTCCGGGGTCGACTGCAAAGTTCACTGGGATATCGGCTCGGAAGACGCCTGCTTCGATACTCTCGACGTGCCCACCCACGTAGGTCTCAGAGTCCAGCAGATGGCCTTCCCAGAAAGCCTCTTTCGGCGCGATGTGCTTGTTTGGCAGCACAATCTCCTTCTTGTATGCCTGCACCATCAGAAGCATCTCGCAGAGCGTACCTGTACCTTTTCTCTCGGTGTCATCGGGACCGAGGGGCAAGATGGTGCAGAGAGAGAAGATGAAGGGGTGGACGTATTTCATGTACAGATAGTAAGTGGCCACGGCATCGGACACTGAGTATTCTGCCAGCGTCTGGGGGCGCTCGCTTGCGTATGGCGTCATGAGCTCGGGGTCGAGTTCGTCGGGGTCGTATCCGAGCTTCGCGACCGTGACTGCTTTGAGACCTCGACTGCCCTGGGGCAGGTAACTGTCGCGGTTGACCCAGTGGAAGCAGTCCATATGCACGCTGTAGTTGCACTTGTACTGGTCCTCGCTGTCCTTCTTCCACCCGATCTCGTGGTACATGTCGATGCCGTTGAAGCTCGCGCGGGCCTCGACATATGGCCAATCGAAGAAGTCACCGTTGTATGTGGCGATGACAGTCGGACGGGCCTCTTTGATGTGCAGAAAAAAGCGCTCGAGGACGCCCTTCTCGTCGGGCTCGTTGAAGATCATGAACGGACCGGGGTATTCCGGTTTGGGGGTGTAGTCGAAGTCGGCGATGTCCTCCGACACAATTTCGCGGTTGGTGATCAAGAACCCTTGGCCGTCTATCATGTAAGAGATCATCATGATCTGGTCGACCGCGGAGTCGGGGAACTTGAGGGGCGCTTTGCAGGTCTCGATATCGAAAGCCATGACGACGGGATCTGCTGGTGCCAAGTGCTCCTCGTTGCAAATGACCGTTGTGACTCCATTCTTGGCTTCGACGAAGTACCACTTGCCCACACGAATGTCTGCGGAACGTCAGTCGAGCCCCGTCAGAGCCTGGATCAGACGTACCTAAATCTATCATTACTCTGACGTGGTATGGGACGTCGTATTCTCGGATATCGACAATGAAATCGCTCGCCTCGGCGAAGGAGGCATTAGTTCGTCGCTCGTCAATTCGTGGGTCGTCATCAAAAAGATCAAAGTTGCCGTTCGCACTGCGTCGTTGGTTAGTCCTGCGTCAGCGCTCTAGAGACGTCGAAAACTCACGTCGCGACCTCGGCGTATGTGTCCATGGCATCCATCCCCTTCTTGTTCTTCTCAGCGATAGGCATGATATCCCTCCTCGCGGCCATCAAGTCTTGCACATTGTGAAACCTCAACTCCAAAAAGGTCCGTCGATACCCCAGCAGGTGGTTCGGCATGTTGAGATCCTCCTTCTCGACCCGCTTGATGCCCTTGACCACGCCGCCGCCCGGCACACGCTTGCACCACTCCTCAACCTCGCCCTCGTGCCCCAACCGGCAGGCAATGAGAAAGTAGGGCTCGTACTCGACCGTCGCCTTGAACGTGGATCCGTCTTCCTCGATGAAGTAGCAATCGAGGGCGGCCCGGCCGCCGCCGCCCGGGGCTCGGGGGTCGTCTATTGATGTAGACTGCACGTTGACAAGCCAGCCTTCGCGCTTCCGTCCAGCGTCATAGCGCCCAAAGCCCATGTTCTCGTCAATCTGGTGTGCGAGCGCCGTCCGCTCCCATTTCTCGTCTATCGATGTTGCCTCGCCGCGGGCGTTGGACGAGGCCGCAAAGGTCCTGGTTCGTGTGCCATGGTAAGCTGTTTTGCCGCCGCGCCGGTATCCTCCGCGTGGTCGTTTGAGAGATGTGTTGGGCATTGTCGATGTGTATGGCGAGTGTCGCCCTGGACCTTGAGGGTGGTGATAGCCGGGGGTGGTTCTGGGCACCCTTCGGAGCTGCGAGTTTCGAGAATCACCGGGACAAGGAAACAATAGTCAACTTGTAAAAAAAGGAATCCCCTCGTGGGAGTGACAGCATTGAGAAAGTGAACGAAGTGTCCACACCAACCAAAAAAAAGGTCTGGTACAAAGGAGCGGTGTTGTCGTGAATTGGAGTCCCCTGTCTCTGAGTGGGCAAAAACCCATTAAACTTGCTTGCTGAGGACGCGCTCAACCGCGACAGGGGCACGCGACGCGACTGGCGGGGCACAGCGAGCGACAGGGGTTGTTGATCCCTCGTGGATCAGCTCCAGTTCCAGACCCTAACCCTTGTCGTCAACTCGACCACCGCCCCGAGTCGGCAAAGCACGGCCCGAACCGCAGATTGAAGATCGGACGGGAGCTTGCATCACAGGAACGCCGCAGAGCTCGACTCTCGTCTGCCCAGAGTAAGTCCTCCACTCCTCCCAGACCAGCAAGGCGAATACAAAACCAATTGCTGATACAGATGCTCTAGAAACAGGATCGCTGTAAATTGGCCTGCACCACGCGCACCACGTCACTCTCAACACCCACCCTTCGACCATCATCGAAAGTGCGCCACCACCAAAACACCACCAAACACCACCCTCCACCATGTCCACACCACAGCCCCCGACCCGGGACCAAGCCCCCGCGGACCCGAACCGCCCCTGGCTGCAGCAAACCGACGGCCCCGCGCCCTCCGCCTCCCAGCCACAGCAGCAGCAACAGCAGCAACAACAACCCCCGCAAACACCACCACCACCCACCACCTCCCCCCCACCCCAACGCCGCGCAGCCCTCCTTCACCGACGCCGTCTCCACCATCAAGCCCGCCGACTTCCTCACCTTCCACCAGGCGCCCTGCGCCCGCGCGGGCCTGCTGACGGGCATCGGCGCGGGCGCGGCCGTCGGCGCCCTCCGGTGGATCATGGGCCTGCCGATCCCGCGGGCGGCCAACTGGGCGGTGGGCACGGGGACGCTGGCCGCGGTGCTCGAGTACGAGTACTGCCAGCTGAAGCGGCGGCAGGAGCGGGAGAAGGTGAAGCGCGTCGTCGAGGTGTACGCGGCGAAGCAGGTGCGGGAGCGGGAGGAGGAGGCGGCGCGGCGGAGGGAGCGGGAGAGGGCGGAGCAGGAGGCGAGGGAGAAGAAGGCGTGGTGGAGGTTTTGGTGAGCGAGGCGGTGGGGAGAGGGTGTGTAGGATAGGATAGGGGCCGGGGAGGATGGGGTAGGGATGGAATAGGACGAAAAAAAGATGGGGTTCGTTGGATGGAGATGTTTTGATATTGTTATTATAGGAATGGCCGGGCAAGATGCCACAATGTTACAAAAGAAACTCCGTTGAACCTGTGGAGGTCGTACCACTCATATTCCCGCCAAAACCACGCGCCGAGCTCCGCATCCAGATAACGCCATCAGTATACAAAAAAAAGGATGTCCATCAGTTAGTTGTTGTTCACCTCCGTTTCGACCAGCGCCGTGCCATAAACGCCAAGCCCAATCAAACTCCCAAGCGCAAGTTCCCAATGTTGTGCAGCCAATCTTTCCAGCATCATCGTCAAGCCATCCAAACCAAGCAAAGTAAAGCAAAGCAGCCACCCAAAAACCAGCCTCATTGCCACATCATGATCTGAACCCAACCCAACCTATCGCCGAGACAAAAGCATCTCTTTGACGCGAACGCCCATCCCAGCCCCATCAAACACCAATCATCTCCCTTTCACCTCCCCCAACCCCCCACCCCCCACCTCCACCACCCTCAATAAACCTCACCCGCCTCCTCTCCCCTTCCCCTTCTTCGCCAGCAGCCGGCGGCCCCGGGCGGCGCCGGACTCGCGCTCCCGCCGACGCCGCGGCGGCGTTGGCTCCGCTTGGCGCGGGCCTCGCGCTCCTCCCGCTTGCGGTACTCGGCCAGCTGCTGGCGGCGGCGCATGGCGCGGGCGTAGGCGATGGCGGGCGTGGGCTTGAAGCCGATGCCGTTGATGCCCGTGCCGTCGTCGTCCGAGTCGTCCGGGTCGTAGATGGTGATCTCCGAGTCGTGCCAGGTGAGTGAGGCGCGGAGGGGGTCGGTGACGGTTGTTGTTGTTGTTGTTGGGAATTCTTGTGTGTTGGTGGGTTTGGGTGTTGTTGTTATTGTTGAGGAGGATGAGGAGGATGGGGAGGAGGGGGGGAAGGGAGGTGTGCCGGCGCGCTTGAAGGGGGTTGCGGGCGGGTGGTGGTTGTTGCTGCTGTTGATGTTGTTGGGGAGGCAGGGAGGGTGAGGTGAGGGACGGGATTGGAGCTATGGCAGGCCCGTCAATGGGGTAGTGTGGGTGTTGGCGATGGTTTCGGATTGCTCGATTATGGCGTCGTCGATGGCGATGCGGACTGATTTGGGAGAGGGACGGTGTCGGGAAGGGCTGCCGGTGTTGCTGAGCTGGGGTTGGCGGGGCGATGTGGGGACTGGGCTGTCGCTTAGATTTGAGGCGGCAGGGCTGTCGGCATCGGCATCCCGCATCTCGACGTCGGGGAGCTTGATCCTCTTTCGAGAGCCATCGTCGGTGTCGTCGTCGACTGTATTGAGATCTGTTGAAGGTCCGCTAGCCCCGCCCCCGCTTCCCAGACCCCAACCCCGGAACCTGTGTGCGACCCGAGTGCGTGGGCTCGCATTGCTGTCGTCAAGCGTGGAATTTGGGTCGAAGGTGAATTGCGTCGTCGTGTTGAGCTTGGGCAAGCCATCGCTGAGCATCTCGCCGCGCTTCCGCTTGGGCGTTGTGAATGGTGACTCGGTCATGGTGGCGGCTAGCTGCTGAGGGATGGGAGGTTGGCTGCGGTCAATTGCAGCGTCGGATCAGCCCGGCAAGGCGGCGGCAAGCTGACTTGGGGTGCTGTGCCTGTGGTTGTCTGATGCAGCAGCGGCTCACATTCCTCGAGGGCGAGAGTGGATAAAATAGTCGGTGTCGGGGGGCGGCTATCCTAGTGCAGCGATGGTGTTCTACCCGGTGCAATTTGCCAAACCACGTCGTGGCCTCGGGCTTTGGAACAAGCGCATGCCAAAGCGTTGTTCTCTCTGGTAGCATTGCACGGGGCAAGGGGTTAGGTTGTGCTGCAACCGGGATCCGGATGTGGCCCCGCCCGTCAGCCCTGGAGGTCGATGCTGTGTGGGTCCAGAACTCCAGATGGAGAACCGGCAGCGGGGCGTCGAGGGCTGCATGACAGGCGTGGTTGCCCCACCTGGCCCACCCTCATGCCCAAATCCCCACGCCAGAATCCCCACTGGTGCAACTTACAATCCTGTCACCATCCTGTCATCCTCATCCAGTCACTGTTGTACCATCGCACTGTTTTGCTTTTTCTCCAGAGCATGGTGGTCCGCCACCGTTACAGACACGTGGTACGGAACACAACCTGCGACCACGGATCGAAATGCCCAAGCTGACGTTGGCGCGGCATGTGCAGCCACGTCTCGTCACGCCGATGCCTTTCACACCTCGACACACGTGGTGGCACTCATTCCTGTCTTGGGCATCGACGACTTTTTCTTCCTCTCCCTCTTGCTGCGACACTAAACAACGTCCTGGCTCCTGCTCCCTTCCCATGTCTCGTCGAGATTGAAGCAAAAGATCAAAGTGTTCCTGGAATTTGGGAAGCCTGAGATGGTAATTATCGGCATTAAACAACCAGGGCCACTTCCGGGAACGGTGCCTTGTGCATGCGGGTGTTGGGCGTCTATTGAGATCAAGACGGCCGGGCGCAATAAATTGTGTCTGTCTAGAGGTAGCCCACAACGAGGGTAACCAACAATTGTCGTGGCTACCTGCCGGACGCCACCCACTCGGGACTCGGCATCCCAGCAACTCATACTCGACCACGAGTTGTGACCGACTTCCCCCGGCGCGATGGCTCGGGCATCGTCAAACCTCAAAAAGTAACAGACCGGGGCGGACGGCCGAAATGTCGAGTAGGCCCAGCTGAGGGTTGACGGGCTCCGGGAAGTCCTTGGCGAGGAAGAGCCACATGCCGACGGCCGTACAGGGCAGCTTCTCCATGGCCTCAAACATGTCGGCCTCCTCTTGCGAGGCGGCGCTGTACTTGGGCATTGGGTAGATGCCGCCAAAGTTGCGGGTGGGGTACCAGCGCTGCGAGACCCAATGCTCAGCCTCTTGCTCGAGGTGCTGCGCCAGCTCGTCGCGCGACCATACCTCCTCCGCCCTCCACGGCGCCGCGTCCGCCCTTGGAGTCCCATCCGCGTACCGCAGCGCCCAACCAGGCCATTTCTGCGAAGGGCAGATATAGAGGCGGAAGCCGCGGGGGTCGGATTCCCGGGCGGCTTGCTGGCTCGGCGTTAGTCCGAATGATTGTTCTAGCTGCCGCCAGCCCTGCAGTATGCGTTCGGGATCGTCGGTGACGGCGAGCTGGCGAAGGTCAAGCTCGACTCCGGGCCGAGGGTCCGCTTGGAGCCAGTGGAATGGGCTTGTTGAGAGGCCGCGCGGGGGAGGGGGAATGTTTGGGCGAAGTGCGTGCACCAGCGGGCCAATGGGAAGTCGCCCATGCCCCTTGTAGGGTTGCGGAAATGGACGACGCAGAGGAGGGAGCGGAGCCGGTGGCGGAGAACATCAGCGAAGGACTCCCGGCGGCCGGGTGGAGGATCGCTGGGCTCAAGGGACTTGATTACCAATAGCGGTCTCGAGCAAGAACTCGCGATACCCTCCGCTGATTGCGAGGTGGCACACCCTAGAGGGCGATCAGATATGAGGTCAGCAACTCGGTTGAAAGGTAGAAAGTCACACCAAGGCCGGCAGGGGAGTGAAGAGAAGAAGCAGGGGACATACCCTTGGTCCTTGTAATCGTAGGCTCGCGCGTCGTGTAAGAAGTCGACGAGGATGGATGCCCACCCAGGGTAGCGTTTAGGGCTGGGGTCGGCCGGCGGCACCCAGTCGTACTCTGGAGCCCGGCGCGGTTCGACGTGGACGAGGTCGTATTCTGAGCTGAGGTATAGGACCGGCCCCGTACCTAGGGGAAGATGGATGCTGTAGAAGCTACGAGCGGCCTCCCTCGCCTCTCGATTGACGCCGAGGAGCGAAGTGGGGAGTGCGGAGTCGGATAGCCCACGGCCCTGGATGCAGAACGTGTAGCTCCGGCCGCTTACGATGCGCCCGAGATGATTGCGGTGGGTATAGGGTTGGGGGGAAGAAGCATCGCCGCCGCCGTCGTTGTCGTCGTCAGCGATGGCGACGGGCGTGAGACTGAGCTCCATCATGCGGTGCGCCCGGGCGAGGTGAAGTCGCCAGATGTGCAGACGCAGCTCGGTCGGGAGGCGCGGGAACGGAGCCCAAGTGGACGAGGGCCCGGGCGCCTCCTGAGACTCCTGACGACCAAGATACACGTCGTTAAAGAGCAGAGGCGGCGCCGGCGTGTCTGTGTTGGCTGACTCTGTTGTTCGTGTCGCCGGGTCCCTGGTTGAATCGGTCACGCTGTTCATCGCCTGAATAGCGGCCAAAAAGCCAAATCCATTTTCTGAAGCCCGTGACATATTAAGCATGTCAACCTGACTGATTCCGCTCTGTGCTCTGCCGCAGTCCTTTCTGCCTAGGTCGTGCTGTATGATATGTGTCAGCCTTTGCTTGGACGAGACGGCGACAAATGCGGCCCGTCTGCGTGCCTTCCCTGCCAGTTGCTGACGCCAAGGCTTTGGATTCGCGGGAAGTGTGGTACTGATACGAAATATGGTGCTTTGACAATACAGTAGAGCATACAACGCAGCCTTGACTCCTCTGCTTGACGTATATGACACCGGCTCACTACCTATATACCATAGAAAGCAGAAGGGTCCGTTAGCCATACATGCCGCCGCATGGAGCCGGGTCAAATTTCCGCATGTCCCAATACACTGAACGGGATATCGGCCCTTCCAGCGCAACCTTAAAGTCGATCTTGGCCATGTCCGCGTGCGAAGGTGCCTCGCCATCTCTGACGACGCGCCGCAGCTTTTCGTTGAGCGCCTCGCTCAGCTTGGTGCATGTCACTGTCCAGTCGCGATCGTCGTGGCTAGCCTGGCAGACGATGCCCGTCGCGTTAGCCCTGGTCGGGGATGCGCCATATCGGTCATGCCCCCCATCGTCGGAGACAAGATGCAACCGCTGCAAAGACGGCGGCTCGGTGGTCGAGCGCTCACGCATGTAGCGCAAGAGAGATTCGGCGGATGCTGCGGTGACATGTGGAGGTGCCGGGGCGTCGACGTCGCTCGGGGAACGGCCAAGGCGGTGTTGAATGTGACCGACCGTAGGCGCGGAAAACCAGCTACTATGTCTAGCGTGGGGTACGACCAGTCGTTGCCGTCGGCGGCAAGGTGAATGCTGAGATGTTCGAGCCGTGGGAGTCCGTCTCGGAGTTCCGTGAGGGCTTGAATGCCGGCTATGCCCTCGGTCCATCGAGAGTAAAGCGGCCCAGAGCAGTAAGGCAGGGGACAGACAAGTTCTAGACTGCGCAGACGGGATCCGTGTCTAATGATGGGGTAGTGCTGAGAGACGCAAAGTTGGGCACCGTAATGGAGTCGAGCATGGAGGGGATGGTCTCCAAGAAGTGTATCATGGCTCGTTCGTCGTGCTTGTAGATCGGGAAATGGTAAGCCGAGCAAAGGTCAACTTCTTGCAGCGCCGTCAGCTGCTGCGCGATCCGGTGTGCTAGCGAGCCCTTAGGTTCAACCAGTCGGCGTAGATGGGACCAGTCACAATGGCTGGCCCAGTACTCTTCCTCGACTTCATCCTTCTTGCCGGGATACCCTTTGACACCCCATGGGAAGCGAGAACTCCCATCACGGCCCCAGGGGTATTCGAGGAGAACGAGTTCCTCGAATGGAGGCAACCGCTCATCGCCCACCAGACCAAGGCCGCAGTACTCGGCGCAAGGTTCAAACCGTAGGCAGCCCTCGCGCTGCCTGTAAATGTCAAGGGAGAGCTTGCGTAGGTTGGGACATGATAACAAAAGCTGTTTCAATGGCCGAGTCGTCTGTATGCATTCCTCGGCGGGGACGTACTGGATGTCGGCCCGAAGTGAATAAAGATTCGGGCTGCCTGTCAGATTGGTGAATTCGCGGGCTACAATGGCCGCGCTGTACTCATTGCCGGCAATGACAGAAAAATGAAGTCGGACCCGAGTACGCCGTTTCAGATTCTCGAGTAGTGATGCGGGGACGGGGTAGCAGAGCGCGTCCAAGTGGATATCAAGGAGGCCAGTCATCTGGTCGATCAGGCCGTACAGAGGCGTCGGAATCTGGTAGCCCTTCTGCTTGGTCGTCGAGCTCGACAAACCGAAGGGAGCGGATGGCGGGCAACAAGCCGTTGGAGGAGAGGTATTTCAGGAAGGCAATCTCATTCTTGGCCTTGCTCAACTTGAGACTGATGGTGACGTGCTGGTGTTGGACGTAGCGGGCCTTGGTGTAGATGAGCGAGCTCGTCGAAGCCAGGGCGACGACGGTTCCGGGGCTGATGTCTTGCACGTGTTGGATGATCAACATGATGATCTCATAGGTCGCACAACGACCGTCGTCCTGGGTCTGCCGGCTTGGGCTTGCGCGCGGTGATGGCCGAGGCAGAGCGCCAGGGCCGCCCGGCACCAACGCCGAGGACTTTGAAAAGGGAGCGTCCCGGAGCCATAGTTGTCCGTCTTCACAGTCAGTGGTTGTTTTGGATCTCTCTGCAGCAAAACTGGGATGGGGTGGAAATGAGCAGCGGCAAGTCCTGCGGGCATGGCGGGATGATGAGGGGTTCGATGGGTCCTGGAAAGTTAGGTAGGTTTGTTAGTCTCGTTCTTCAGACAGGGGTCCTGGTCCATTTTTCAAAACATGATCAAAGAATATCCAAGAACGCCAGAAAAAAAAGCAGAAAAATGGACCGCCTTGATACTTATCAGAAGGAGAGTACAGTGAGACTGTTTTTTCTACGTAAAATTGGCTGTTTGGCTGTAAAGTTGTGTGTTTTCCTTTGGCGTGCAGGGGGCTAACGAACTTACTAGGGTTGGATTGTCATTGGAGCCTTTATTTTGGCGTCTCGCAGAAGCTGAAGCATTCCCGGTCTCTGGCCACGGAATAAGCTTCCTGGCACGACAGCGCTGTAAAAGTCGGGGGGACATTCCCCCGCGGCTAGCTGCACCGCCTCACCGTCAATCCGCAATCCATACCGTGACCAATGTGAGCATCAACTCCGCCCCCTTCACCGTTCCGAGTTTGGTCTCGGTGTGGCGTTCGGTGCACCTACGCTTTCCCTCTTGGAGGTGAATCAGCCTTACTGAGGCTCTTGCAGCCACACCAAATAGGAGGACTCATGGCAATGAGTCCACCATCATGGTGTTGACTCGTTACTTGTTCCCCACGCGCAGAGTATAAGGCGTGCGACTCTCGACAAGCAAGTTTAGCCATGCATAACATCCATTATTCGTGATATCCATTCACAAAAGAAGATTGAAATCTGAACTGCAACAATCCTCCACCACGGCTATGGGAGGCGTGGTCTCCTGTGTCCTCAGCTTCATCTGCCACATCCCCTTGGGGATGGTGGGCATCAACGGCGTGTCCATGTACAACAAGGTGCGAAACTTGGGCGACATCTACAATACCATTCCACACGGCGCCAGCTTCTTGGACGGTCTGGCTTATGTCGCTTATACGGTACGAAACCCTGAGTCCCTGACCATCTTCAAACTATCGAGTTCCAGGATCTTCTAACATGGAACTGTTTGAAAGGGCGTGTTTACATTTGCATGGAACTTCATCCAATTCATGGGCGTGGCGTCCTGCTCCGGCTCCTGGCTCACCTTTTTTGGTGTGATCGATCTTGTCCTCGTCGCCGCTCTGCTCGTCGGCGCCGTCTTGCAGAGCCGGTTTCTCCCCCACACTTATGGGCCCTGCGGCGAGGCCCCGAACTGGAACAACGGCACCGACGGACGCAATTTCTTTGTCGTCGCCAGCGGAATAGATTGGTACGGGGACAACTCACGTTTGAGTCCGGGTGAGATCTGCCACAGCTTCGTGCTCAACTGGATTCTGACCACTGTTGTCATGTACGTAAAAGGCCCCTGACCTTTAAACGCTCATGCCTCTCATGCTAACCTGTCTTCCAAACGGCAGCGCCTTTTACACCATAGGTGCCACTGTCAGCCTCGTATTTGGGCTGCTCGAGTGCACTTGGTCAAAGTACCGTGATTGCCACTGGGCCCTTTTGGTCCCATTCAGCTTTCTATTCCACCCCATTCTCTACGTTTCGAGGGTCCTCTACGGAACCTTATACCTCGGGTTCCGATACCTGTCCAAGTTCCTGGCCCGGAACGAGAACTCCGGCCAGAAACCAGCGGAGAAGCCGAAGATCGTTTCAACCGACTCCGCATCGGATGTCCTTGACGAAAAGGCCCTGTCGCAGCCAAACACATCCCGTCTCCCCATGGAGCTGGTAATACTGATAACCCAACACCTCCACCACGCCGACCTCATCAACCTCTGCCGCTCATCCAAGTACCTCCGCAACCTCTTCTTCGGCACCGCCAATCCGTCCCAGGTCGCCAAAGACCTCCGACGATTCGCCTGCGGCGGCAAACACACCCCGCCCCTCAACTGCGCCGTCTGCGCCATCCCAATCTGCTCCGTACGTTTCTCCTTTCCTCGGACCAACCCCTACCCAACCACCAGACCACTCACTAACCTTCCGCCCCCCACTCACACAGGAATGCAGCTACACGACGCAGTTCCACCGCCCCAACGCCCTGCACCACCTCCTGCACTGCCGCCCGGCCTGCACCCGGTGCTTCTACACGAACCACTGCATCCGCCGGCCGCGCATCCTCCGCAACAAGGCGGAGCTCAAGAAGCGCGCGCTGGGGTGGCGGTTGCCGGGCCGAGACGACGACGTGGAGATGGCGGGCGGCGGCGGCGGCGACGCCAACGACATGGACTGGCCGCGCGAGGTGTGCGGCGACTGCTATGTCATGACGCCGCAGGAGAGGGACCGGGTGATGGAGAGGCGGTATGGGCGGCTGGCGAGGGGGGAGGTCGGGAGCGAGTGTGGGTTGTGCAAGAAGGGGTTGGGGGCGAGCGGGGTGCGGTGGTGGGTGAGGGGGAGGGGAGAGGAGGGGGAGTGTAGGTGGGAAGGGCATGTGGGGTGGGTGAAGGGGGGATGATGGCGGAGGGTGTTTTAGGGTGAGGGGAGGGGGGTTGTTCGATAGATGTGAGACTTTTCATGTTGATAGATAAGGTATGGACGAGTTCTCTACCTGAACTGGCGCTGCAGCCCAAGTTGGCCATGTCACGTTTCTGAATCTCCCGTCTCCAGAAGCAAGTATCTGCTCAAAGATGCTGGTGTGTCAGGAACAGTGAAACGCTTCTAGGTGACCTGGAGGGAAAATGAAAAAATCCACCAGTGAGGATACCTGAGCGGAGATCACATGTCAAAGGATGCTGGCCAGTCCAAGTGATCAGTATCTACTGTATCATCTCATAAAAAGGCCTCTCTGACTCTCCATTTGTCTTCTTCTTCAGATCTCAGGGAACTGGCCAATGTCTGGAGGTGATTGTGTGTTCTTGTGGGGCAATCGGGCAAAAGCCACTCCGTGCTGAGCACGACGAAGCAATGGCTTTGTCCCTGGCTGGAATGACGCTCAGCTCGGATTGAATCCGACCGACCACGCCAGCACACTGCCACTAACCCATTTCCAGGATCCATCACCGACTTGCTCGCATTGCTCCAGCATCCATTCAAACATGTATAAATTTGGCTTGGCTCACACCATGGACGGCTTTTGGCCGCTTGCCTCATCTCGCCGCTTTTTGCATCTACAAAACACAATCACCAACCCCACTCGCTGAGCAGCTGCATTTGACGATGCCCGGAATGCACGCAATCATCATGGGGGCCGGGCCCGCCGGCCTCGCAGCAGCCCTGGCGCTGCACGAGCAATCCACGGAGTCGTCTCCCATCCGAGTGACCGTGCTCGAGCTGCGGCCCAGCATCCAAACACTCGGGGGCGCCGTCAACCTGACACCGCTGGCCATGCGCTACCTGGACGCTCTCGGGGTCGGATCGCGCCTGCGACCGCTCGGAGTCAAAGTCAATTACATCAACATGTTCTCCCACCGAACCGGCTCTTCTCTCGGCCGGCTGTGGCCCAACGTCGACGCCATCCGCGTGCTGCGCCAGAACCTGGTCGAGGCCATGGTGCAAACCGCCCGCGCGGTGCCAGGTGACCGGGTCATCCTGCGATACGGGGCGAAGGTCACTTGCATCGAGCAATTCGGGGACGCCTCCGGGGAAGGTGCCGTCAAAATCCATTTCACCGACACCGCGACTGGGCGCGAGGAGACGATCGAAGGCGATCTCATCATCGGCTGCGATGGCATCCACTCCTTCGTCCGCAGCTCTCTCGTCGACCCAGACCGCAGGAAGACGTACTCGGGCCGCGCCACCGCATACGGCTTCATCCCGGTCTCGAAGCCGGGGGATGCAGGCATTGCGGCCGCCGACGGCTCGCCAGCGGTCAGCGTGTCGACGCTCGTCACGGGCCAGCTGGGGTCGTTGCTCGTCACCTTTTTCGAGCCCTCGCTGAGAAAGCTGTATCTGGCAACTGTGATTGCACGACCAGAAAAGGCAGACGGGCCAGATGGGAAAAGAGCGACCGGCGAGGACAAAGAGGTCGTACAACAGGACTTTTTGCGGCGGTTTCGAGGGGGGAAGTTGGTGGGGTTGGAGGAGGCGGTAAAGCGGTGCGAGGAATGGGTGTCGTTTCCTGTTTACATGCTCCCTCCCGATGGGGTGTGGTCCAAAGATCGGGCTTTGTTACTCGGCGACGCCGCTCATGCTGTATGTGTCCCCGCTGAACCGCTCCTTCTTCTTGGGTTGCTAACCGTAAGATCAGATGCCGCCCCAGGGCGAAAGCACTGGAGTTGCGATCGAGGACGGGATGCTGCTTGCCCGTGTCTTTAGCCGCAGGGACACGCGATCCGTGGCGCAGATGCTTGCCGACTACGAGGTCTTGCGGCGGCCAGTCATCAAGAAGACATACGACGAATCCATGTTTAGGTGGGAGAGAGTCGGCGACAAGAGCTGGCTTGGGATCGTCGTGATGGAATGGTTTAGTATGCTGTACATCTGGATCATGAACAGCTGGAGCAAGGACAACTTTGGACGGGATGTCAGGACATTGGATTTGCCTGCGTAGAAAGTTGAGTTAGGGATTGGAACAGAGGAGGCGCCGAAAGCAGACGAGCAAAGGTGAATTAGCAGGTTGATGGAATGGATTGCTGGGAGCGGGCTTCAGCGGCCCGGGGGTGAGCGCTGAGCGGAAAGTAGTGTCTGGTACACGCGTCGGCTGACGCAGCTTAAGGATAGAACAAAGAAGGAGCTCGGCGTATGTTCAGCAAGGCGGCATCTCGAATGGCTACTTTCCGATGCATTCCCCGCCCGGATCATGGGGGAGCCCGCAGCATGTGGAGGACGAGTGTTGCTGTAACCCCACCATTTTCGCAGCCAACGACACAGCGCTATCATGTTGCATGCATCCTTCAAGTTTCTTCCTTCCTCTGCCTCAAACCAGCAGCCCACTGAGTTGATCATAACGGACAATGAGTCACTGTCAACCCCAAGACCCATGACGTATGTTAGAACCAATTGATCTATGGAGCTGCGGTAGCGTTGGAAACCGTGCTTCCTGTGGGATCATTACTCGCTGACCCCCTCTTCTGAGTTGCCTGCTCGGAGGGGAAATGTCGCAATCTCGTAAATCCGAACGCCCATTTATCGTTTCAGCTCACTCACCCTCACCACACTACAAATACATTCGAACAGCCCCTGGAACTAGATCTCACTTACCCGAATCTCCTTCACACTTGGGTGCTTTCCAGCCAATTGCGGTTTTACAGCCAACACAGCCAACACAGCCATTTCCGCCGCGGCATCAAACCAAACCACAACGAAAATGTCGACCAGCGCGAGGGACAGCAAGGATGTCGCCAAATACAACCCCGTCTGGGCCACCGTGGACACGTACGCCCTGGGGCACTCGCAGCCGGCGTCGCGGCCCAACCGCCTCCCTCGAGAACGCGCTCGCCGCGTCCCGCGAGGCCGGCCTGCCCAACATCTCGCTATCGGCGGCGCAGGGGAAATTCCTCGCTGCACTGCCGCGCCGCCGCGTGACGCACGCCCTCGAGGTCGGCACCCTCGGCGGCTATTCGGCCATCTGGCTCGCGAGCGAGAACCCGGCGCTGCGCCTGACCACGGTCGAGTACGAACCCTTGCACGTCGAGGTGGCGCGCGCCGCAACATCGAGGCCGCGGGGCTGGCGGACCGCATCGAGGTCATCCACGGCGCCGGCGTCGACGTGCTGCCGCGCCTGCGCGACGAGGTCCGCGCGGGCGCGCGCCCGCCGTTTGGTTTGTGTTCATCGACGCCGACAAGGTGAATAACTGGAACTACTTCAAGTTGGCCAAGGATATGGTCAAGCCCAACGCGGCTATTTGCGTCGACAACGTGGTCCGCAGGGTGGCTTGGCGGATGCGAACAGCACCGATCCCTCGGTGACGGCCAGCCGGCTGCTGGTGGAGGAAGTTGGGAAGCTATCTGGTGTTGACTCCGTTCTGCTTCAAACGGTGGGCGAAAAAGGCTGGGACGGCTGGCTGTGGGCTGTTGTCAGCTGAGTGAGGTTAGGTGGTCGCCAATGTTGAGACATCTGTTTGTTCGTCTTCAAAGCTTCAGTTCTGGGTGCTTGTACGACCATGTGCCGGCGTGTTTGCAACTCCTAGATTCTCGTGAAGCCTCTTCCCGTGGGGCTTTAGGAAGAGTAGGGTGATGATGATTCCGGTGTTAGAAAGGTCTCATTTTTGGCTTTTGCGTTGCGGAATGTAATCATGCGTGGATCGTGTTCCCTCGCCGACTCGAGTGATGGAGAAATAGTTATCAAACTGGACAATCACTAAACCCCTGTACACGTGTACGCCACACAATGTAACCTTACAACGCCAACAAGCTGATTTACGGTTAGCCATCTGCAGTCAGCAATGTGGCGGGGGCCAGAGGGGGGCGGGGGCCACGTTTTCCGGTAGTCCCCGGCTGTGCTCTCAGATATGTGAGGTTGCACTGGTTGCATGGGTCGATACGGAGATGCAGGGGGATGAACTGGACAGCATTGGACTGGAGCCGGGGGTATTCAATTGTTGCATGATGCGATGTGCATCGTTTTCCTCAAGCTCCGAAATCCCCTCTTTCCCCTCAACAAGTTTGAGACAAGACAGCTTCGAAAGAGACCGTGGGTGTCGCGTTCAAAACCAAGTTTCCGGACGCTTGTGGCGGCATATCACGGCATTAGGGTGTCTTGGTTCGTGCAACGTGGTACTGCACTTACGAGTCGTTGTCTCAGCTACTTCCAAGGCCCTCTACCCTTTGGCCAGAGAAGAAGATAACCTTCCTCCAAGCATCGCGGCCCGACAACAGCGGGGTGTTGGTGTTTGTGTCGCTTGATCTGAGCCGGAGCAGACTTCACCATGGCGCTCCTAGACACGCTGATCGAGTCCAAATGGCCTCTTTTGGCCTCGATCGTAACAATTTACCTCCTGCGCACCATCCTGCGGTATCACAAACTGGCCCGCTTCGGAGGTCCCCGCTGGACTGGCTTGTCCGAGATCCCGCACGGCATCAAGGCCTACACCGGCGAGGCTCACAACTGGTATCGCAGCGTTAGCGAGAAATACGGTATGTTTAAGCAATGATAGTGGCGCCTCTGGCTTTACCTTGACTCACACTATCCCAGGCCCCATCGCTCGTGTCGGCCCCAACGCCCTTATCACATCGAGTGCTGACGTCTGGCTGCACATCAACACCAAGCCCGGCTACAAGCGCTCCGACTGGTACTTCAAGGCATGCCGCGCCGAATACCAGCGCGACCACATCTTCAGCCAAACCGACACCAAACTGCACGATGAGCGCCGCAAGCAGATCGGTCCCGGCGTATGCGACTCCCCGCCCCTTCACACCCCCTTTTCCACCTCCTATTCTCCCTCTCCCTCAAAAGCCCCGGTCTACTAACCCCAGCCCTTCCCACACACACAGTACTCCGGCCGCGAGAACTACGAACTCGAATCCTCCATCGATGCCCGCCTCATTGAGCTCCTCACCCTGATCCGCACTAAATATGTCTCGTCCCCCTCCGGCTCCTCCAGCACCACCACCAGCAGCACCGTGCTCATGGACCTGGCCAAAAAGATCCAGTTCTTCACCCTCGACGTCATCAGCACCGTCGGCATGGGCCGCCCCTTCGGGATGCTCCGCGCCGACGCCGACATCGACCACTACGTGCGGTCCAGCGAGGAAGGGCTGCGCATCGGCAACGCCTTCGCCGCGCTCGGGCTCAGCTGGGTCGCGCAGGCGCCCGTGCTGGGGCGGTGGATCGCGCCGCAGCCGACCGACGTCGCGGGCTTCGGGGCCATGATGGGCGCGTGCTTTGGCGCGGTCGACGAGCGGGTGCGCGAGATCAAGGCGGTTCTGAACGGGGGAGAGAGGAAGGACATGATTGCGTCGTTTGTGAAGCATGGGCTGGTCGGGGACGAGTTGAAGAGCGAGGTGCTGGAGACGTTGATTGCCGGGTCGGATACCACTGCTGGCGCGCTGAGGGGCACGATGCTGTATTTGATGGGGAACAAGAGGGTGTGTGAGAGGCTGCAGGCGGAGATTGACCAGGCCGTGAGGGAGGGCAAGGTGGATGGGACGGGGGAAAGTGTGGTCCCGTTTGCGGTGGCCAAGCAGCTGCCGTATTTGCAGGCGGTGATCAGGGAAGGGTTGAGGGTGTGGCCGCCAGTGCGCAACATCTTGCCCAAGGATATACCGGCGGGCGGAGATACGGTCATGGTGGACGGCAAGCCGGTGTTCTTGCCGGGCGGTGCCGAGATTGGCTACTCGGCGCTGGCCATGCACCGGGACAAGAAGGTGTATGGCGAGGACGCAGACATGTTCCGTCCCGAACGGTGGTTTGAGGAGGACCCGGACAAGCTGGCTGCCATGACTAAGGTCAACGATCTGACCTTTGGTCATGGGCGATGGCAGTGTCTGGGCAAGAACGTGGCCCAGATGGAGCTCAACAAGGCGATTTTTGAGGTGAGTGCAGCGTGTTTACTTCCATCTGATCTCAGCCCCAGCCCAGCTCCCAAGCTCCCAGCCCCAGCACTCCAGCACCTTCCTTCCCGCACTAGATATACAAGTTCCAACATTTCTTATTTCACCGGCTCTCCCCAAAAAGCCATTTGGCTCAATGGGGAGGGTCCGGCCCGGCCGCCAGCAACGGTCGAATTGCACCTTTCACTCAAGAGAGGCCACCAGTTCGACTGCGAAGTAAAACACTCAAAAGAGGTTTTCGTAGCCAGCTTCCCGATCCCGGAACCGAGGGGGAGGTGAGCTGGTAAGCTTTTTGTGTTTCTTTTCTTTACCTTTCTTTCGTTTTTGCACTCTTCTTCTTCTTTTTTGTTTGTTTCTTCCCCTGCTGCTGGCCCAACACCGAATCTTTTGACCTTCCTCCTCGGCCGTGTCATGCCTGGGTTCTCGTTTTGCGAGACCAGAACTCGTTAACAATACCACAGCTCTTCCGACACTTTGACTGGGCCCTTGCGGATCCGGCCAAGCCGTGGGATATCATGAACACTCTCGGCATTTTTGTGATCAACGACATGTGGGTGGAGGTGACAGCTCGGTGATAGGCAAGAGGAGGTTGGCTCTCGGGAGTGGAACCCATGGAATGAGATTAAGGTTCTGATTTTCAGAGTATTTTCTTCGGTTGGGGTAATTAAACCTTCATGACCAAGACAATAGATTGAATATTCGTCTGCTCCAGCACACCATGCCCGGGGGGTTGACGCTTCAGAGTTTCGCTCCACCGCATCGCTCCACTGTGATGAACCCCAAATTCGGACCTTTAAATCACAAGCGTCAGTGGTTTAGTGGTAAAATCCATCGTTGCCATCGATGGGCCCGCGTTCGATTCGCGGCTGACGCATTGTTTTTGCTCCAATTTCATATTTGCGTAGCTTCGTATTTCCGCTCATTTTCTGGCTCCGGAAAAATGGAACTGCCCTCAATCAGAAGAAAAGAGGAAACCGACATAGTTCTTTTGCAAGGTTGGGGTCTACAAATCCCCCATGGTATCGCCAGGAACATTGTCCTTGCCCAGGAGTGGCGTCATTCCCGGTCCTGAATCCCAGTAACGGCTCTCCTGCTCCCACCACCCCTTGTTGATGGACGTTGCGTTCCTGCAGTTTGGCCGCTCATGCGACTCCTTGTCTCCAAATGGCCACATCGGCACGAAGCAGACCTCGTTGAAGCCGCAGGCCGCACATTCCTTCCACCTTGTCCACCTCAGCTTATCCATCAGCCCTCTCAAGACTTCCTTGGCTACACGGACTGAGCCCTCACCCGCTTCCGGATCCTCCACAACCACCTTCCGCACCTCAAAAAGAGTCGAGCAGATGCTGTGCGTGACAACCTCGATAGCCGTGAGGATGAGGTGGTCTTCCTGGGTCTCCGGAGCCACGGCCATTGTGTAGTCTCTCGCACAACGCCCAATCGCCGCCTGGTGACCCTCATCTTCGGCCGCATAATCGATATGGGTGTCCAACACCCCATTCAGCTCGCCCTGCATTTCTTGAAGCGACTCCACGCCCTCAACCATGTACCTCAACCGGTCCGCATACCTCCCCACAACCAGATCCACCACCCCCTGCCAGTCCACCACCCTCTTCTCTCCGCCCTTCCTCCCCCTCACAACCTCTTCCACCCTGTCCCTAATCCCCCTCAACTCCCGCTCCCCCACCCCCACCAACCTTGGCATCCCTTCCTCCTCCCCCAACTGCACCCCATACCAAAACCCCGACACCATACTCCCCCAATCAACCACCACCCTCCCCGCGCCGATGCCCCCATACCGCCTCGCCACAGCCCGGATAAACTCAAAGCTCCCCACGTCCCGCGGATGGCCGTGCCGCCTCTCCGCCGGCCGCTGGTGCGCGCCGACCAGCCGCATCCCGCGCGCGAAATCGCACTTGATCACCTCAAACCCGGCCTCCATGCGCAGGACGCCGTCGAGCCCCCAGGCGGCGGCGAGCGCGCAGAGGGCGCGGGCGCGGCCGGTCTCGTCCCACACGGGGGCCGTGCGGTTGAGGCGAAGGAGGAGGTCCTGCGTGTCGAGCGTGCCCATGGCGGTGTTGCCTGCGGAGGTGCCGTCAAGGTAGAGGAGGTGGAGAGGGGTGGTGGTGAGGTAGGTGTGGAGGTAGCCGTGGGCGGTTGCGTTGTTGTTGTTGTTGGTGGAGGAGGAGGAGGAGGAGGAAGAGAAGGGAGTTGGGGGGTTGTGGTGGGCTGGGTTTAAGTTAGGCAAGGGATGTTGTTGGGGCGAGGAGATATGAGGAGGAGGCGGTGGTGGCGGTGGTGGTTTGCCGCCTTGCCAGCGGGGATGGGCAAAGAGCTCGGCGTGTTCGATCTCAAAGGCGAGCCATTCTGGTCCGGGTGGCGGGTGAGGGGTGTGTGTGCCGTGGTGAAAAGTCACACCCGCTGGGACGGTGACCAGGAAGAGGGACATGCCGTTGTGGTTGAGGGAGGAGCCCCATTGGCGCATGGCCGAGTGGATGGCGTTGAAGATGTGAAAGGCATTCTGTCTGGCGGCGGCTTCGCTGGGGCCAAACTCGAGGGAGTTGGTGATGGGGATGGACGTCGCGGTTGAGGCTGTTGCGAAGGCTGCCAAGCCGACGGCTGCGAGCCTTGAGGCTGGAGCCATCTGGCAATTGAAGGACTGCAGCCTGCTGCTGTGCGCCGTGTGTGTGATTAGCCGTCCTTATGCTCCACGATTCGTGGTCGACGCCTTGATCTTCAGTACCAAGTTGGCTCGAGTAACATGTCGAGTATTGTGTAGCGTTCTAGTTTGATTTCACAGGTTGACGCCTCCGTGAGCGTGGGGGTCACTGGAGATGACGCGTCTGCTGTCGCTGGCTTCGCTCCTAAAATTGATTATAAGTCGGACCCCCCCCATTTGGGTCACCCCACATTTGGGTCACTTGGCAAATCTCAGCCCCTGAACATACCCATCTTATTCAACACTATATATTACAATCCATTTAACCCACCACAATACAGGAAACCTCTGATTCTGAACTTTCCGACCCGCTCTTTAGCTATAGACTCCTCTATACGGCCGGCCTCAATCTGAGCTTGGTGGATCTGTTCAATTGAAGCGAACTGACTGTTTGGATCAGTGACTACCTTCTTCCTTCTTGACGGCCGGGCTGCTTCCAACTGTGACTTTAGAGCTTCATTTTCCTGTCGTAACTGAGCCAATTCAATATCCTTCTGATCAAAAGCCTTCTCAACCTTCCTGAACAAAAGCCTACGTGTGGAGAGGTCTTGTTTGTAGATAGCCAGGTTGTTCAGTTGGCCACGTAAGTCTGACTTCCTCTGTGGAGTGCCGAAGAATACATCGGTAGCTATTGTTGAAGGCTGGGATAGTTGAGTAGATATTGGAGTCTGTGTGGGAGCTATGCGTTCGTCAATGCTGGCCACCTTGTTCGAATTTTCCAATAGGAGCCGGCTCATCAGGGGTTTAGCCATATTGATCGGCCACAACCCAGATGCCCTCCATCCTGCTTTGATGTTGTGGGCTGTGATGGCCTGTTTGCGAGCCTCTACGATGCACTTGATCATCATCTGCTTGCCTAATACTGTCGATTCGGACTAGGAGGTCATCTTATTAAGGAGCTTTCGGTAGGTGTGCTTCAAGGGCGAGAATACCGATAAATCCAATGGTTGAAGGACGTGGGAGGTATGGGGAGGTAGAAAGAGCAACTGGATATTGTTCTTATAGTATGCCCATATAAAGTCGTTAGTTGTATGGCTGTCGTGACCGTCCAATATCAACAGCCGTCGCTGGGAGGGGTCTTGTGGCTGGGTCCGCGGGATGAACACCTCCTGAAGCCATTCCAATGCAACCACTCTATTTGTCCAGCCTTTCTCAGTCGAAGTAAACTTCCAATCCTTCAATTTAGCTTTGTTGATTGGGAACCATTGTTGTTGAAGGCTCTTGCCCTTGAAAATGACGACTGGTAGGAGTGCTACCCCTGTTGCTGAGATACACTCAAGGAACGAAGTCCAGGCGCGTGAACTAGGGACTTTCCGTTGAACTGTACGCGTTTGAGAGCTTCCAACTACTAGGCCGTTGGTCCTATGGCCTTCTATGATACCAAATTCGTTAACGTTGTAGCGGTTGGCTGGTAAGATATCCTTGATGGCTGGGATATTTAGTAGTGGCTACCAACTATGGATGACTGAGTCAGTGGCCCCGTTGATGCGGACCGAATCTATCTTACGGGCTCGCTGGGTTCGAAGGACTGGGTTCCTGCGAAGGAACCGGGTTATCCAGCCTTTTCCGACAGTTGTACGGCTGGCTCCTTGTGCCTGTAGAACTCGGCTGGCGAATTCCCTGATCTGCGCGTGGGTTGGTGGAATACTAAGAGCAACCTGTGTTAAGACCCATCGTGTAAGGTGATCTTCCTGTACCCGGCTAAGGGTCTGTTGTGGTTCGGCCGCAGTTGAATGGGTCTGGTAGCTAGAAAGTCGGTTCTGGATAGTTGTATTTGGGATGCCGAACTCCCGGGAGATAGACCATATTGAACAGCCACCACGGTAGTATTTGGCCAGCGCATCTTGTAAATCTTGCTCTGTATAAGCCATTATGGACTGTTGATAGTCCTGTCAAAATTTGAAGTAGTTTGACGTAAGATTGATTGAGTTGTGGTAAGTTGAAGTAGTGTGGTTGAAGAAGCGGTGTAGGTTTGCCAAGTGACCCAAATGTGGGGTGACCCAAATGGGGGGGGTCCGACTTACTCGGCATCAACAGCCGACACCGGATGGGGTCCCACTCACAACACCAACCATTATCGGGTGCAAGAAGAGATTGACTCAAGTCAAGCGTACTGTTGAAGGACGAACGCAGACTCTAATTACTGTAGCCACTCATCCCTCCACTGCCTTGATTCCCTGTGCTTGGAGCTTCAGCTCGGCCTCATTGAACTCGTCGTCCTCAGTCGGCAACTCCATGTGGAACTTGACCATCTGTGCAGCAGCAATATCCACATCCCCGGCGGTCTCAAAAGACAAGATGTGCCCTCCTCGCTGACGGTCCTCGCTGATGAAATGGAAGTGGTCTCCTGCAACATTGACCCCCATCACGTATTCGGGGCATCTGAACCCAACGATTGTCCCCTTGACCTCCTCAAATGTGTGCGTCGTCTGCCGCGAGCACACATCCACCATGCTCTCCCTCGGCCTGCACTGTCCACCTGCCGTCCTGACCTTGATCGTCTTGAACACTCCATCCATTCTCACGATCAAGAAGTGGTTCCTTGCTTTGGGGAACAGGCCCGTGAGCAGGTCCTTGAGACCCGCCTTGCCGGTCACTGTTCCACGTGTCGTGACCGTCGGGCGGAAGAACGTCACGGTGGCGAAGGGCGTAACGGTCTCATCGGGCTTGATGTGAATGGTTGATCCGTCGGCCTTCATCTGGTAGACTTCGCCGTCGAGCACGATCATCTCGCCCTCCATGTTGTGGAATGTGCCAAGGCCGTGATCGCCGTGCTTGAGGACGCGCGCTATCGGGGTGCCGTGCGACGCGACGCCGTCCATGAGGGCGGAGATGATGGAGTACTGGAAGACTTCGTTGGAAGCCATATTGCAGGGTACTTTGCGAGGCTGCGGTGATGATGTTTCGGAAGATTGTGGGTGTCAATGTTGGATGTTGGGCCGCCAACCGTGCAAGGTTGTGGGCAACAAAGGCGCGCCTCGGCAAATTATCACTTTAAAATATCTCAACCGCGCCTAACTCATGGATGTCTCGGAATGTCAAAGATGAAGTCCGAAGATGGTGCTTACTCACGACATCTGGTGAGACTTTGGTGCAAATTCACATCACGCATCTATCAGCGTTGCTGCAAAAGTTGGAACGATGGCAATTGATAAGATCGGAACAGGGCTCCAGGGTGTTAATAAGGTCCGTAGGTTGGGTGTTGAAGTTGGCAGTGACGACGGCAGGCACTCGACGGCCCGGGGGGCCCCTGTATTCAGGGAGCCCCAGCTCCACCAGGGACGGGAAGCAGCCATTCCAGTCCCATCCATGCCAAATGCGCCAGTTCTCGGGTCTCACTTTCAAGTGGTGCATCTTGTGGTGTGACATCACAAATGATGGGTAACACAGCGCCCAGGCTCTTGCTGCCAGCGATGGGTCGGCAGCAACAACTCGGCGTCAATCTGGAGCCCCTCCACACAACACCCAACGACGCCCTGACACCGACCATCAAAACGCCGGAGTTAGAGATTTCTGGTTGGAACTGTAGCTTCAGTGCCCTTAGCCTCAAATAACGTAATGCAGTCATATCGAAAACTACACATTTGAAGATATGGGTTTCGAGGATTCGCAGATGCAGTGTTCGGAAATCATGGGCAGGGTTGCTTCTCAACTTCTCGGTACCAAAAATGTTTCGGGAAGGCACAAATGCTCATCCCAGGTCCTTCTGCTAATCTAAAATAGGAGACATACGGACTGCGTCCCAGACTTGTTGATTCTCAAACATCCCAGTCCAACATCTTCCCAGTCGAAAAGCGACACTGTCTTGTTCGACAGAAATCGCCAACCACCATTCGTCAGCAATCTGAGTTATCTCTTTCAGCAACCAAGGTTCAATCAACAGCAATTCCGTTCTACGCGATCCCGAGTGTTGACTGCAAAATCGGTTCGATCTGTCATAGCCGTCCCCGACGCAGGCCCGTCAAGGTCCCATCCTCACATCGCAACAAACAACACACAAAAAGGACGTCGCCCCATTCGACTTGGAGGCCAAACGAGACAAAATGCGTCAGCCGCGAATCGAACGCGGGGCCCATCGATGGCAACGATGGATTTTACCACTAAACCACTGACGCTGTTGAGGTTTTGGTGTTGTTGAGGACAGGGGAAGATTGCAGAGATCTTGTGTGGGTGTAAGGGTCTGGAACCCTGTGGCCCGAATGCCGGGAAGAGTGGAGGTCCAGCAGAAATGGACGGTGGAGTCCTTGCTTTCCCAGCAGACTACCTATCAAAGAATCCGAGGTGAGCTTGGTCGGTCATCTCCCGGAAGAAGCTGACGGTAAAGGAGTACAGTAGCCTCTTGTCAGCACATTTCTTTCCCACATCAGTCGTACGGATGGTCAGCTCCTGGTGCACATCTCTCGACCAAGTCGAGCCTTAAACGCACCTTCAATCTTGGCATCAAGATCCCCCACGAACCCTTGGCTCCACCCCTATTCCACCAAAGCCCTCACCCCGTCGACCCGGCCCCACAGCCGACACCCACAACAATGACTCAACGGATTCCCCGAATTCCCTTCAAATGCACTCATTCCTCCCGCCGTGTCAACAAGTCAAACAAGGGCCGCTGGTCTAGTGGTATGATTCTCGCTTAGGGTTTTCAACCTGAGCATTTCTGCGAGAGGTCCCGGGTTCAATCCCCGGGTGGCCCCCTTGACACCCTCCCCTTCTATCCTTTCCAAGGGCCGCTGGTCTAGTGGTATGATTCTCGCTTAGGGTTCACTCCTGAGCACTGTTCTGCGAGAGGTCCCGGGTTCAATCCCCGGGTGGCCCCGAAAGGAGGATGGGAGAGGAGGTTGTTCTTTTTGGTAATTGTTTTCCTGCCATTAGCTGTCGAGGGACCCGGGGAATCTGTTGCCTGTGGCTGGCAGTGGTGGGTGTTGCCTTTTGGGAGCATCTCCGGCTAGAATGAGACCATGACGCTGGGGAGCTTGGGGAGCTTGGGGCTCGACATCCGGCATCATATGCCAGTTGATCTGATTTGCATTGATTCCAATGCTCCTATTCCCTCCTCACCTCTCTCCCAGCATCTCCTTACTCGAATAAACACTCGCCCGCAACCCGTACTCATTGTTCCCATAGATATCCAAGTACGTGTACGCATCGCACTTGTACATGATCCCCCGCGGCATGTCCGCCCTCACAAGCCCCATCTGCACCAGCGCGTATAACACCCTCTTGACATCCTCCACGTCGGTAAAGTCCCTAGTATACACACAGATCAACCGCGCCGGATCCCCCTCCTTGCCCGAAGTCGACACCTTGGCCCCCGTCCCGAGCCGATTCGCGTCCACCCCTTCACACACCGTCCGCCAGACCTCGTTCACCTCGCTCACTTGGGGGAAGAGCATCCACTTGCACTCTGTTGTCAGTCGTTCGTGTCTCATCGATACCAAACAAGGAAGAATAACAAAATAACGGGAGCAGACGGTACCTTGCCAGCAGTAACACCCCGCCTCTTGGCCGCCTCCCCAATCTCCCTTTGCAAACACTCCCGCAACTGCTCTTTCACGGCATAATCGCCCCGTCCGAGGCTTGCCATGTTTTGGCGGAATGCCTGCAGCAGCGCGGCGCCCTCGCGCGTGAAGGAAGGAACGTCCTTGGGGTGGGCGGGGTAGGCGCTGCGGTGTGGGTTGGCGATCCAGTACCAGGGCGGAAGGAGGTGGGCTGGGGCGGTTAAAGCGGCCTGGGCCGGGGGCAGGCGCTGTAGGAAGTGGGCGATTGGTTCGTTGGTGTCGCGGGCGTAAGGGAGGAGGTGGACGCAGGGGTTGCACGGTTCGGCGTCTGGCGCTGAGGGTGGCGAGGGCGGGTCGAGATCCATGGCGTCGGGTGGCATGTTGGGCAGAATCGGTGTGGCGGGGTTGGGATAGGAATGGGCTTGAAGGGGTTGCGTCCAGGTTGGAGGTGGATTTAAAAGTGAAAATGGAAGTGAGGCTGAGGCGGGCCGCGGATGCAGGTCTGAGAGGCAGCCATGCAGTCATCTTTGAATGGTCTGTGATTGGTGCATCTCATGTTGCTTTCGTTTGGCGTTTGTGTTAGTGCACGTTCTGCTTGTGTTGAGATGATACCACTAACTCCCAGGTTGTTGAGTGTTGGAGCAAAGAGCTGATGTCTATCCATGATGTCCATGGAACAAGGGCGAGGGCAATCAGGCTGCAAACATCAGTTCCGCGACTGGAACCATAGAGTTTGAGTGCGCGCTTGAAGCCTGCATCTCATTCGGCTATCATAGTGTGATTTGTTGCATTCCCCAGGTCTGCTGCACTGAGGCCTACCCTCTCAAGTTGCAAGAGCACAGCCCCGGGCCGCGCTGCTGTGCAAGGCAGCCAACAGGTTCCTCCTTAAACCAAATGATCTTCCCGCAACAACCATTGAACCATCAACCTTTTCGTTTCTCAGTCTCAACACTGCCAAACAAGATGGATTTCCGCACTTCTCTTCTCGCTTGCCTTTGCGGCCCCAACGACGAAAATCGCAACATCGACCACCACAGCCAGAACCACAGCCTCATCACCGAGAAACCACCACTCTCCCTTCTCCCAAGCGCCGAACCCCACAGCTCAGGGTCCCCCACCGACGACGAGCTCTCACACCTCGCCACCCAAATCCTCACCACCCTCCTCACCTCCCCGGCTCCCTCCCCAGAGACCGACCTCACCCCGCTCGTCGCGGCCCAAGTCTCCACCGCGGACTGGACGTCCTACCTTGCCGAGCGCCTCCTCCACGCCCTCGAAGACACGCTCAAGAAGGCCGAACACGTAGACTGGGGCGAGGCCGTCACCGATGCGTACAACCGCGCCGTGGAGCTGGCGGAGGAAGAGCTGCGCGCGCTGTGGGAGTATGTCAAAGAGCATCCGTACGAGGTGGCGGCTGAGGTGCTGCTGACGGTGCTGGCGCTGGGGGTTCTGGCAAGGCTTGTGCCGGCGTTTGTGAGGGTGTTGGGGTTTGGGCGGTTGGGGCCTGTTGAGGGTAAGTCTTCTTTCTTTTTGCTTCATGTTGTCGTTGGGGGCGTTCACTGGGTAGACGCTGACTCGTGGGTTTGGCAGGTTCGTTTGCGGCGTGGTGGCAGCGGGTGTATGGGGGGTACGTGCCAAAGGACTCGCTTTGGTCCTTCCTGCAGCGGATGGGGATGACTTCCAGCTGAGAGTCAGGCAAATGGGCGGATACACGGGATCGACTGGGACATTGAGGAGCGAGAAGTTGCAACCGCAACTCCTCTCGACATGCCACGGCAAGAATCCTGTCTGCCACCAGTACCATGACTCTTGAGGTTAGAAATGTTGCCACGCAAGAGACCTTGAGCGACGAGGCTGATTTCTCAATGCAAGTGATGTGCAGTATGAAAGCAACATGCTGCATTGCAGATCATTAGTCGTTGGGTGAACGTGGCACAATGCAGGCACAAGACTGGAACTCGTAGATTGGGTTTGATGGCACCAGCGGACCAGACGACGGCAGCTTTCGGCCCCGGTCCTGGACAGGCCGAGTTGCGAGGTGAGTTCCCATTTCACACGTCGCCGCTCTCGCGTGGATACGGAACGCCGGGTCCCGACGATCATTGCGGTGAACACCGTGACCCCAGCACCACGGCTCCCCGCTCCCGTGGCTCTTGCCAGGGGCTGCGCAGCATCTGGGACGACTCTGCAGGCGCAATTATGTAAACATCTCATGGGCGCCGAGGAGTGAGCTAATGTGTACGGGGCGTTAGTCAGCTGGGGCAAAGGACAAGGTTGGATGGTAACTCTCCGAGCCGGGGCGTTTTCAGTCCGAGAAAGGCAAGTGGAGATGTCGGCGAGTCGGAAGCACGAGCACAGGGCGTAACTCTGGGGCGTGCGTGAAACAGACGATGACGGAACGCCTGAACATCCGACTACCGACCTTATTCACTGCCGTACTAACACCACGGGCATATAACTATGTGACTTGCATCCGCTCTACACCGATGCTAGGCAAGCTTCTTCACAGTTTCCTACACTCTCAACAGACTCAATTACATCCTCATCACATTCACCAGCGTTCACTCTATTCACCATGGCCACTGTTGCTCAGAAGCGCGCTCCTTCGCTGTTTGTCTCTCACGGAGGCGGCCCCTTTGCCGCCCTTGAGTTCGATCACCACAAGGGGATGGTGGAGCTCTGCAAAAACTCGCGCTCCGTCTTCGACGGCGTCAAGGGCATCATTGTCTTCACCGCCCACTGGGAGACCGACACGCCGCGCATCTCGCACGGCCCGAACCCTGGAGTCTGGTACGACTACATCAACGACCCGTTCGCCAAGCAGCTGCCCGAAGACGCCTGGAACATCCCGTACCCGGCCAAGGGCGACGTACAGCTCGCCGAGGCCGTCAGGGCCAAGTTCGAGGAGCATGGCCTGAACCCGGTGCTGGACGACGAGCGGGGCTGGGACCACGGCGTGTGGGTGCCGCTGAAGCTGCTGCGGCCCGAGGCAGACCTGCCGATCGTGCAAGTGTCCATCCCCAACACCAGGGACGAAGGCACGGAAGCGGCGTTCAAATGGGGCGCTGCGCTGGAGTCGCTCCGCGACCAGGGCTACATGATCATGGGGAGCGGATCCAGCTACCACAACTTTGGCGCTGTCATCAAGGGTGTCATTGGCGTCGAGGCCGCGCCAGAAATCCCCAGCAACCGACCTTTCGAGAATGCCATGAAGGAGGCTGCTACAACAGCGGATCCGGCCGGGAAATGGGCGAAGGTGGCTAATTGGAGACGGGACTTTCCCGGCAATGAGGCGGTTCAGCCGGTGGGGAAGTCGGAACACTTCTTGCCCTTCCTTATCTGCCTTGGTGCGGGCGGCGGTGATGTCGGGCCCCTTGTCGGGGAGTGGACGCTGTTTTCTACGATCATGAGTTTCTGGAGGTGGTAGCTTCGGATTGGACTGTCGGACTTGAATGTTTGTTCTGGAGGTAGTTTTGAATGCAAACACACTGAAATTCGGATCGTTGTCATTGCCACTCAAGGAGAGCGCCTCGCTGGTTACAGTGGAACAGGCTTCAAATCGTTTCTATTCTTATGTGCAAACAAATCGGCCCTTCGCGAGGAGCGTCGAACACTTTGTCCAAGGCTACCCACTCCCAAGGACTATTCAATTGCTCCAGAGCAGGATTGGTCCTCGAGGAGTAGCAAAATCGGTCTTTTGTGTGGCGGTAGCTGAAGAAAACCGCTGTGTGTGTTGGCCACGATGCGAGGACGGTGGAATGCAATACCTGTGGCCTAAGTCCAGTCAGCAATGGGCGACAAAGCTGAGTAAATCTCGAGAAGGGAACCAGAAAACGCGAGAGTATTTGCCGCATCATCCAGCCAGGCCGCTTTTAGGACGTGAATCCCTCAAGAGCCAAACAGTCTGCACATGAAGCCGCGCTGCCGAGGCGACGACTCCCGGCCTGACACCCAGAGGTGTAACTGGTGATTCTCCGCCCCGACAATTGGTGGTGGCCACTCTGAGGTCCCGAAGGCCTGAAAAGCCATAGCGTGCCGGAGATTTCTCTTTCGCCACGCGCCACCAGACAGCCCATCGTACAAGAAACCGACCCCATGATCGGGTTGGCGCGCAGGTCCAAGCCGGGTATGGAGTTGAGGTGACGGTTTCTTGCCGTTTTCAGGCAGGCTGCGATTTCACATCGAGGGGAGATGGGTGGCGGCAAATACCAGGCGAGGGCGTTTGGCGGCGTTCTGGGGCTGGAAGATCGATGGGCAAAAGTGTGTGATCGATGGACTTACAAGTATTTCACCCTGCTTCGCCGTCTTGAAGAGAGAGTTTTCCATTAAGGGCGGATGAAGAGAAAATCGAAGAAGATGGCTCCAGTGGTAGAGGTAAGGAACGGAAATGATCGGGGAATTAAGGTGGGAGGAAGAAGTTGAGGGAAGCCAAATCGTGGAAGGAAAGAGTTGGCAGAGCCACGCGAGCTGAAAGTGATCAGCGAAAAGTGGGGCCATCGTGAAGAGGAACTGAACAGGAACTAAACAACGGAACAGCACACTCGGGTGGTGGAAACAGAACCTGATTCGATTGACTTAAGCGTCTTCGAGAAAAATCAAGACATGCCCACGCGCCGCAGTTCCTGCCCCTCAACTTGAGGCTTTGAGCTAAGTGCAAACAACCAAGAACAGAGAGCAAGAGGCTTGGGGCAAGAGGCAACAGGGAAACTGGCGCGGTGACCGGGACCAGCGCTGAGACAGATCACTGTCTCAACAACGGAGATTAACCGCGCAGAGGACATTGATTCAATTGCTCTATCTTCCAGTGTGTCCCATCAAGCGTGACCAAAAGTCAATTCTCCCGCCCTCATCCTTGAAGACTCAGCTTCCCCCGCTATCCTGTCAAGATATTTCTTGACTTGCGGTTTCTTCTCTACTGCCTTGCAGGCGTCCCCTCCTTTAGAGCTTGAATAACTTGCTGGATCTTCTGGTTGTTCGCCTTCTGGTGGACAAGCTCGCGGAACATTGCCCTCTTCATCTCGCAAACATCGGCCCGAAGCAGCAGATTGTCCTGAGAAAGCTGCTGGATACGTTTTCCTTGCTCCTTGACTTTGCAGCGCAAAGATTCCTCTGTCCAGATGAGGGCCTTTTCGAGAATCCTGACCCGCTCCCTGAGGTTGATCATTTTAAGCTGCGGCTTTGTCTTTGCGGCCTTGTGGCTGCGGTGGGACTTGCGGGTTTCAGACTGTTTTTGTGTTACACCCCAACGACCAATATAGTTTTCAAAATTTCCTTGCAATAATCATACCCGATACTGAGGAGGTGTTTTATTAGTTGCGGGCAACTCTGTGGTGCTCGCGTGTGGAATCGTCTGGGCAGAAGCAGTCCCAAGGTCTCCATCGCTGGTTGAGGTGGTCCCGGCAGCTTGAGCAGCACGCCTTGCGGCAACCTTGGCCTTCCTTCGTCTTTTGTATTGAAGGCGACGGTGCACCTGGAATTTCACGTTTCCCATGGTGCAAGCTTGACTCAGCGGTGGACTGTCGTGAGCTCGAGGATGATTGCTGAGACGGTGATGGATCCTGGAATGCGCGGGACCACCTCGGCTACAAATACAGGTGGGGAGAACTGCAGGGTTGAGGAATGATCTGTTGATTCGATCGCGGCCACGTTGATGAAAGAACATTGCACGGCGCATTCTCTTCCTCACCCCGACCAGGCGAGAGTGGCCGAGTGAAGGTGGGGTGGCCGTTGAGACCCAGGAGTGTCGGTGGAGTGGGTCACCTGCCCCACACACTGGAGGTAAGGGACTCAAACCGGAAAATAACTTGACTCTTTACTTGTGCTGTTCTCCTGCTCACACATGCTACCCACCATCACTCACGGGGAATAAAAGACCGACTCAACAGCTCTGGAAAACCAGGGCTTTTGTAACTCTTAGACGACATCACTGATCACGCCCAGGTTCAATTGTTTGCCGAGGCACTTCAACTTTTCGCGACTTCAACGAAGGGAGTTCGAGAACGATGAAAGGGGTGTCAGTCTCGGCAGGGATGGAGACAAAAGAAGATGTCAGTGTTGCAGATGGATATATAGGTCTTAAGAATAAGTATCCAAGAGTCCATCATTCCGGTCCGATAAAATGAAGCAGCTCAAAGTCGGTACACCTCCTCGCTCTTGTTTTCCTCACTGTCTTGTCATGGTGAATCAGCGGCCGCCTACCACTTTTAGTATTGATAGATAGTTATTGTTGGTCATGTCACTTCTTTTTCATTGCACAAACAATCAGGAATGTAGTTGCAAACTTTGTTGTCCAATGTCATTCTTTTCTGAATGCGTCTTGAGAAAGGGTCTGTTGAGCTGCGGTGCTGAACACTGCATTGGCTTGGACAGGGAACTTGATGTTTCCTTAGGCTAAAAACTCCTGCTTAACTACTGCCGGTGGTTCACATTGGATCAATGAAGAGTCCACTGATCTCGTCCTTTTCTTTTCGGGCAAAACTCAGGGTTTCCATGTGGTTGGTTTGAGGGAGACAAATCCAAGCTGCTTCCCATTTTGGCGGTTCTTGTTGACCCCCGTGGCCTGCTGGTCACGGCTGAGCTCAAAAGTTATCGATTCGTTGACATTTCGTTCTTTCCTTCTTGGTCTTCCATCTGAACATGAGCGATTCGCCCCACTGGAACTGGCAACCCGGTGCGATTTATTTCGCTCGCGGCTTTTGTTATTGTGATCTATTGATTCCTATTGTGGTTATTTCACTGCTATTGTGGCACTGGGGAAAAAAAAATCCCAATCAGTGGATTGGCAGCCCACCTGCTTTGCTATTTAATCGGCCACCAGCCTCTTGTTCTCCTTTTCAGTTATCCATCAACCTCGCAACCAGTTCTCCGACCGACCGCGCTTACCCGCCCTTCCGACCAGATTTCGCTATTTTCGCGTGTTATTTTGCTCTCTTCTCACTGGTCTTCTTTCTAATTCTTCTTTCCTTTCTCGAGGCCCAAAGAAAAATGGTTTATCCCAAGGCTTACAAGAAGCGCGCCCGGCGAACGGCTGAGAGACGCGCGGCTGCCGAGCTCGCCCAGCAGAAGGCTAATGAGAACAAGGTAAGTTGACTTGTTGTTCCAAGTCTCACTTGCCGTCGCGCTAAAATCCTCTAGGTTGACGACGAGATGGATGTTGATGATGGTTGTTCCAAGAACCATCCGGCTGCGCAGGATGATATTTCCAGCACCTTGGTAAGTCCTCTCCAGATCCAGAGCGCCATCATACGCTGTCGTTTCTCTTTCCTCTTCACCACTGCCCCACAATCTTCCGGGCATAGACCACAGCCGCCTGAAAACATCAAGAGATTGACCTTGATCCCAATCACCCGGTCTGGACCTGTGCGCCAGACTGACCGATTGGGCAATCTCTTGCATGAGAGGCTGTCTGGTGGGGCGGTTCGAAAGCGAAAGCTCCGGACCGTTCTGGCTCTCCAAATCGTGGTCTCCAGACCATGTAATTTCAGAGTAGCCTCCATCCAGTTGTCCACATGGAAGAATCACCAGCTACACCTTTCGGTGTCAGGTCGGGAGCCGTTGCTTGGCAGCGCGGCTTCATGCGCAGACTGTTTGACTGTGGAGGAACCCAGTTCCGAAATTTGTCAGGCTGGATGATGCAGTGTTCCCTTGCGTTTCTGGCATGACTTACTCAGCTTTGTTTCTATTGCTGACTGGACTTAGACCGCAAATGATGGGACCGAAATGGCGGCGAAGTCCACTCAGAATGACGACAACCTCGCTGTTGATCCCTTCAACATGACCGACATTACCGAGGCACTTGAGGCTGCTGTCCGCCATACCACCAGAGACAACCTCGATACTCTCATTCGCACGGCCGGCCGCGACGTGGACACTCTGCTCAACTTGGCCACAAACGGCCAACACCCCCAGCAAGCCTCAAACGTCACTTTTGCGGCCGTCATCCATCGTGTGCACCAGTTGGGATGACGCATTCAAGGCCCAGGTCGAGAGCAACCATGCGCACAAAATACAATGGGAACATGTCCGCAGCCTCTACCATCGTGTCGCTGCCCTCGAGGGTCTCCGGACCGCCCAGCCCGCCGCCACCACCGTGGCCAATGTGGAGCAGGGGAACAATGCGTGCTACAGCACCATGTTCGCCACACTGAACGCCCGCATCGACGCTCTGCAGACGACGCTCTCCGATCTGCAGGCGACCATCAACCGCGCCGCGCGCCCCCACCGCAGCGGCCAGAGGGGCGACGATGACGGCGAGGACGACGACATCATGAAGAGGGTTTTCGAGCGCATCAAGCAAGTCAGCCAGTTGCGCGAGGATGCGGAGGCCAACCGCTTCGAGCAGGCCGACATGGACAGCGAGGCAAGGGTCGACGAGATCAGCGACAACCAAGACGAGCTGGAGGAGAAGCTCAATGTTATTGAGCAAGACAAGGACGAGATGAACCGCAAGCTGGGACGGATTTGTCTGTTCCTTATCGGACACCTCACTGGTGATCTGACCAAGGACGAGGTATGCGGCCGTTGATTTTGTTGTGTCTGTGCCTTCTGCTAACACAACCTGCATCAGCTTGTCGAACGTCTCCGAGAGCTCATTTACTGATCTCGGGAGGGTTGCCTGGCAGCATTGGGGAGACAGGTTGAGTCGCGCCTGGCATGCCGATTTGGTGGAGGATCCTAGGTCACGCTGTTTTTCTGCCCTTTCATACTTGTCTCGACCATGATGGGCCTGCTGTTGTTTGAGGGGTATCTGTTTGTATCTGTGTCAATAAAGCTTCTGGGACAGACTCTCGTCTGTAGCGACGGGCATCTGATGTTCCTCCTCACCACTGACCCAATTATGGTGAAGCGCAGGACAGGACGGCCCTGACCGTATCCATCCACAGCAAGCATACGCTCGCATAAAATAGCTAACGTCGTGTCAAAAGTCTCCATGTTTATCTTCTCGTGTTTAACTTTGTAGTCAATCTCAAACCCGCGACTGCACCTCGCTGGAACACTCCAAAAACTCTTCGGTATCTTGTTCGAGTTCTAGGATCTCAGCCTTGTCCAAACCAGCTCTTCCCGAAAGACAAAGTTTCGGATTCACTTGTTCTCCGTCCCACTGAGTCCAGCGGGAAAAATGCCATTCTTGTGCTTCTTTCCGGTTGTGTTGCGGCTACCTGCAATAGATTGAGCAAGCCCGGGAGCGCGCACCCTCTTGCCTTTGCAAATTTTATACAAAACAAGAGAATATTCTGCTTCAGCTCCTGAGTTGCTTTGTTCTGATAGCTGAGGCCCTCTGCAACCCTCGTCTCCTCGAAGAGTTAGGCTGTGACACGGCCTCTGGCGCAATTGCCTCGACTCCTGTCCGGTTGGGCCGATTCTGCGGAGCGCTTTACCGCAACCTCAGGTTTCTTCTGTCCTGGCGCTGAAGGTGGCGGCAGCTTGAAGTGTCTCCGTTCCCGTGCAACTTTCGAGTCGTGTATTTGAGTGCAAATTTAGAGGAAGTGCTGTGGGCGGACTTTTGAGAGGAGGGTCCAGCTGGAGTTGCTGGAGAAGGGCAGAAAAGTGAACTGCTTGTGAATCGTCAATCCCATCTTCCAAAGTCACAAACAAAACCGGAAGTTTCAGGCCACACGAACCTCCCCAACGTTGAAGTCATCAACAAAAGTACAATTGCATAAGAATTGCCCCCAAGTGTCTGCTCAAAGCCAAACATGTGTGCAATTTTGCTGCCGAGATGAAAAAATTCCTTCCATTTTCCCATCCCAGTGTTGCTCATTTTGCTGTCACCGGCGCCAAGACGGAGCGCAGTGGGGCTGACGGCGACAGGCGGAACGGCCCGAGAAACGGATCCGTGGTGGGGCCGGAAAGTTTTCCCAGTTGGGAACCGACCTCAGTTGATCATCATCGATTTTAATTCTGTGGGAGGGTCAGGAATCAACAGCACAAAACTCAAAAACACGGAAACTGATTGAGAATTGAGCAGAATCAACAGGCTGGGTCTGTTCAAGTAAGGGAAGTGGGTTCATGTTGAGAAAACCATTAAGCTGCACTTGTCTGGGTCAGAAAATCCGAGGAAATCCTGACAGCGCTGATTTCCAGTCGCGTTTATTTTTCCAGCGCGCTCTTTCCAACACACGATCACGCTGCCCCACTTAAACTGCTATTCACTCGCTATTCACAGCTTTTCGAGCTATTGTTCTCTATTCACTGCCTTCCAATTTATTGTTCCTAAATTCTTCCTATTGTACAATCACCGCGAATCACTGGCCCCACTTCTTTTGGGTATTTCAACACCCTCTCTCTCCTGTTCCCTTCTCCCCAAATCTTTCTTTCACCCACAACTCGCAACTCGACCTCCAGCCACAAGCTTCCACAGTCTTCTTCCTTCTCCGAGTCCACTCACCCTTTCTTCCTGAGTCCGATTCATTTGCCTCTTCTCACTTGATCAGCCACCATGGTTAGAGGCAGGTACAACGACAACAGGCGCGCTCTGTTCCGTGCCAACGCTGCGCGGATTGCGGCCCCCGACGAGGTAAGCAATTTTGCGACACCGTTTGTTTTCATCTTCCTCCTTCTCAAATCTTGACATGAAGTTGGGCAAAGGCTCGACTCTCCAGTCACCTCCGCAAGACAGAGTACTGAATACCATGAAGCTGACAAACTCCCGACATTTCGCAGGATACCAACATGGACGTCGACGTTGAAACTGTCGCCGAGTCGTCTGTCGCTACAACCGCAAACGCAAACAACTTTGATCCCACTGTAAGTCCATCGATCAAACGCACTCGCACCACCTTCCTTCATTCAGACGCAATTGCACTTCCTCACCTACACTCCTACCTCCATCGATGCATCCAGCCCCAAACATTCCTCTTCTCTGTGTTTCTGCCACAAACTTCTCCGGGGCGTAAAATTTGGCCTACTCCTCCCATGGCGGAATCTTTTCATTTTATCTCTGTCTCTCGGCTTGGACTTCTTGCGCCAAGCTGAACCGACAGAGGGGTTCTATGCCGGGACTTGGGTCCTGGGGTGGTCTGAGCTCCACCTGTCCTTCGTGGTTCGGGGGGGCAACACGACCGGGCTCTGCACGCTGCGGCCATTCTTCGCTTTGTCAGTTTCGGCCCAGCGTTGCAATCCCTCCCCAGTTGCTCCGGGAAGATCTCTAGTCCTTACTGCAGCTGGCCGACGGCGGTGTTTGGGGTGACACCGTCGGGCTGGGTTGACAGGCGCATGCGGCTTAGACGGCGTACAGCTGTGGAGCTTGGAAAGTTCGCGTAGAGGTTATCCGCAGATGGACCTTGCTCCGGGCTAGAGATGCAGCAACACACTCTGGAATGCTCTGGCGGATGACTTACTCAGCCTTGGTTTCCATTGCTGACTGGACTCAGACTGCAGGTATCACCGCCGAAGACAGCGCGCCCATGGCCAGTGAGCAGGACGACGCTGGTGACGAGGATTCCGAGACGCTTAATCTCGACTCAATTGCAGAGGCCTTGACCGTCGCTGTGAACGACCACTCGGATGAGAATTTGGCTGCTCTGCTCCATGCCGCTGATTTCGACGCCGGCACCCTGGCAAACTGGGCCCTCGACAACCACAACATCGGCAGATCTGCTACACTTCTCTTGAGCACCGCCGTCATGTTGTCCGATGTCAAAACCAGTGATGCAGAGAGCAAGGCCGCTGAGGCGCACAGCAAGGCCGCTGAGGCGCACGACAAGGCCGCCGAGGCTCACAACAAAGCTGTCGCCGCTGGACACAACTGCGACGGCATCTTCAAGCACAGCCACGAGAACGCCCAGGTCATCCTCACGCAAGCCGCCCATCTCGGCCGGCTCGAGCACCGCGTCACCGCCCTCGAGGGGCTCCCTCCCATCCCCTCCGCCTCCGCCCCCAACGACATGGCCGAGGCCGACCAGAACACCACCCTCCGGCGCCAGCTGGCCGCCACCAACGCCCTCCTGCAGGCTGTCGAGGAGCAGCTCGACAAGCACCGCGAGGTCGCCCTGCTGCTGCCCACCCTCGGCCGTCTTGACGCCATGAACGAGCTGATGGGCCGCATGCAGCTGCTCGCCGAGTTGCGCGAGCGGGCGGAGACGGACCAGTTTGAGCGGAGGGACCGCGCCCGCTGCCAGGAGGTGGACGGCTTCCGCGCCCAGCTCGCCACGTCGAGAAAGGAGAACGCCGCGACGACGGCTGTTCTCACCGAGGTCCTGTTCCAGTTCAGACGGATGCGGATGTACCTCATCGCCTTTTTTGAGGGCGATCTCACTCGGGAAGAGGTATGTTGTTGGGTCTGGTCTAAACTCAACTTGGTCTTCTTGCTGACATGTGATGGAACAGTTGAAGGAGCGCTTTGCGGAGCTCCGGGTGTCCGGTGCCACCGCGGGCTGTTGAAGCTTTTCGCGGGCGTGGGAGGTTGTCTGAGGGCTGTCTGAGGAGCTTGTCACTCATGTGCCCATGCAGAAGGGTTACGGCAGATCATTATGGGCATGATTTGGTGTTTGTGGCGTTTGGTTGCTGGGAGGATCGGGATGGTCGATGATACCCAGGCATCTGTGTGGCGTTTGTGATTAAGCTTTTACTGCGAGAAATTTCACCGTATTATCAAAACTAAAACCTGCCATCCTCGACGGCAGCCTGAATGAAGATGCCTGTTTCGCATGTTATCTTCGAATCCCGTGAAACTTTAGTCTTTATTGAATGGACTTGGCTCGTTGTCTTTTTGACCCCAAAAAATGCACTGACAGACTGGTGGAACAAGACATCGCGGCTATTTCTGAGCCCTGGAATTCCTGAAGGGGAAGCCTGGCGAAACAAACAAAGACAGAACCATCTCATCCGCTGCAGTTGTCCGTTGCCTGCCAACGACGACGCTTTCAAGTGGCATCCTTGACTCGCCACACACCGCTTCGTCCCAAAACGAAACATTTCCATTCGCTGAATCGAGCGACTTTTCTTGCGTCCAGAGGCACCGGGCATCCTGGACTTGGAGCAAACAATCCAACTTTCTTCCTTTCATTATCGACCGCCCTCGCCATGACTCGCAGCGAGAAAAGAAAGAAGAAGCAAGTTGCGCGTGATGCCGCTCGTACGCGCGCCCTCGAAGCTGCCCTCGCACATGCAACACGCGCCGAGCGCGCCGCCCGCCGAGCTCTCAAAAAAGAGCATCGACAAAACAGGCCAATGTCGGACTCAGAAGACAGGGAATGGAAACCAGCCCGCCAATCCCACCATCCACCACGGCCCCTGGTTCCGCCTGTTGCCTACCCGGTAAGTATCTACTAGCCAACAGCAAACACGCACACACTCACGCACCCGCGAAGCTAACCATGAACTCAGCCAACCCAGACAAACAGCCACCACATCGACATCGGTCCTGGCCACGGACCTCTGAGACCCACAGCAGACGCCGCCATGGCAGACGAGATCAGGAGCCTCGGGCAGATTGTGATGGACCAGCAAGACCGCATCGACAGGCTGGAGGAACGGGAGAAACGGACTGCAGACGTGCTTGAGGCCGTGTGCAAGCTCGCGTTGGAGACGGCGCAGAGTGTGGGGAACACACAGGTACGTTTAGCCCTTTGCTGTTGACAGTATGGGCTGGCTTTCTCGGGAAGAGTGTGGTGTTGACAGGACGGGTAGCAAGTGGCGGAGTTCAGCAAGGCGATGGGGGATACGTGATCGTTTGGAGCTTCGTCGCCGGATGAGACAAGCGACGTGTCTTTAGTATAGGATCATTTGGGAGTTTGGGATCAGCGACAGAGGAGCATGCCAGCATTGCAGAGACAGCCATCGTGGGATTTAAAGCAATCAACAAAAGCAAAGCAGAACAATAACTCGGGGAAAGGAAATAAACTCTGTGGGTAATTTCCATTGCCGTCAGAACCCGAAGTAGTCTCACAAGTACAAACTCCACCCACCCTTGTCTCCCGAAGTCTAAACGATCTCCCAGTTTCCCTCCAAGAATCCAAAACCCTAAGCAAACGACCCAGACATCCGATTCTCCAAAGATAACCCCTGAGTATCCCAATCTCCAAATATACTGCCCAAAGCTCTAAACATAGAAACAAGAAAAGAAGATTCCAACCAAGCCCTACGGCTTACTCAACTGCTCCTTTCTAAAGAAGGTCCCAAACAAGACGCAAATCCCCAACTGCATCAGCAAACACACCCAAAACCACCCGTTCGCCAACCCCTCCAACCCCAGCGCCAGATTCGGAAACACCGGCCCCGGTCCCACCGCATCCGGCGCGCTCGCCCTGCCCACCGCCGTAGCAAGCGACCCCAACACCTGCGCGGCCACCAGCGCAAAGTTATTATGAAACCGCGTCGTCGTCTGCAGCAGCATCATCCCGACGCCCGTCCCCTGCAAGGCATCCAACACGCCCAGCCACAGCCACAGCGCGCGCGAGACCAGCGCGCCCGCGACGGGCGAGCCGGCCCAAGGCAGCGAGGAGCCGATGCCCGACACGCCCCAGAAGATCTGCGCCCAGCGCGGCGCGCCGAGGCCAATAGCCAGCACGGGGAACAGCCAGCTGTGCTCGCGCGAGAGGTGGGCGAGCTGGGAGAAGAGCAGGATCCAGATGAGGCCGAAGAAGAGGACCACGAGGAGGAGGATCTGCCAGGCCGAGGCGTGCGCCGACGTCCAGAGGAAGCGCCAGGAGCGGCCGTAGACGGAGGAGAGCCAGTAGTTTTGAATGAGCACAGAGACGAGGAAGCACTGCGGAGGAGACAGAGGTTAGGATGGGCTAAGGATGTTGTGGTAGAGAAGCAGGGGACGGGGATGGACTTACGAGGATGAGCTTGCGGCGGAAGATGGATTTGAAGAAGGAGGGGATCGACCCGGGGGTTTGGCGGTAGTAATCGGGGAGACCAAAGAATGTGGCCACGGAGAGGGCCATGAGGAGAACGGCGACGGGGAAGCAGACGGCGCTGATCAGGGTGTTGGAGGCCTGGGCGACGGGGATGCCGTTGCTGTCGTAGGAGCTGAGCTGCGAGCCCCAATACCAGAGACCGCTGATGTAGATTTGCTGGACGCCTTGCACAGCACAGGCACGGATGACCCAGGTCCGGACGGGTGCTCCACCTGTTCCAGCGTCAGTAAGTGCCAGGTCGGCGTGAAAGGGCGAGGATAGGATGGAAACATACCTTCGTCACCAAAGTTGAGAGCAAAGAACATTGATCCGCTGGACGCTGCCGCCGCATAGAACCCTGATGCGACGTTTTGAAGCCATCCGCGGGCCACCACAGACGACGCAAAAGGAGCAGAACCAGCAAAAATAAATGCAACGCCGTAGATGGCAAACGGCGTGGACAACACCCAAACCGACTTGAGCCTCCTGAAAGCAATCCACCACAGAATTGACGTTCCTCCGTAAATCGAGGCGATGGTGTACAGCATGCCCGCGGTTTGCCCCTGTTCGCCATTGAGCAGCGAGATCTGGTACGAGTTGGCCGCCAAGATCTGCCCAAACGCCAGGATGAGGGTGTACACAGGCCAGTCAAACACCTTGCGCAGCATGAACTTCTGGATCGGCGACGCTTCGTTTGGATTTTTTGTGCCATCCTCGGTCTCGAATGCAGAAATAAACTGCCTGGAGCCGGCATTGCTGTGGTGGTCGGCGTCTTCAGAGTACACTGACGAGATGATGCTCGGCGTGTATGGGCTGGCTGGCCGGGACGGAATGTCGAGGAACCGGGTCGAGTTGAGTGCCGAGGGCGTCTCAACGAGGGAGACCTTGGAAGCATTGCGGGATGGAGACAACCCAAACTTGGCGCTCTTGTAGCCCTCAAACCATTGTTTTTCGGAGCGGACGAGATACTGCTCGATGCAGAGGTCTGTCTCGGAGGTCTTGGAGTCCAGCGAGTTCAACATGCGTTTGAACTCGTCGGTGTACTCGCCATCCGCATCCGTGAAGAATGGGTCCACTTTTTGCAACGCGAAGTCCTTCCTGCCCTTGGTGACAGAGGTGATGGAGACATTGGAGAACCGCCGTTGGTGGGTGATTGGTCGGGGTAGAGGCCACGCCCCAAACTCGGGATGCGGACTCCTTGCGGTTGATGGAACGCTGTGGTGGTTGGGTGTTAAGAGGGAGGCGGGGGTCATCGGAGGAAATTCGTGCATTTCTGAAGGTGTTGGCGAAGGCGGGCGAGAGAGGTTCACCTTTGACCGGCTGACAAGCCGCAAAGGATCCGGCTTGTCTCGGTACTTGAGCGACTTCTGGATGGATGTTTTGTGCAGGTCGTTGATTTCCTCGACCCATCGGGCCACGGGGAACCTTTGCTTTGCTGAGACTGCCCTCATCTTGGCTCGTGTTTCTTTGTCCGCAGCCAAGGCGCCTTGAATGGCTTCCTTGAACTGGCTGATGAGATGCTTTGCCGAAGTCGATTCAACAGTGTAGTACCATCCCGGCATGTTTCCAAGACCACCTGGGGAAGTGTTAGCGGATTCGATCGAGTACGTTTGGGAACTTCAACTTACCAACGCGAGCACCAACGCCCAAGGCTCCCTTCCGGCCGAACTCGACGGCAACCAACCCGAAGGGCTCATCACGGGATGGAATAAGAGCAAATTCGGCGCCGCTAAAAATGTAGGGCGGCAGCTGCGTGAACTCTGGCTTGGAGTACACTCGATTGGGGTACTGCTCCATCAAAGTCTCCAATTTGATCGCAGCCAGACGGCCGTACAGATCAATGACGGGCCCAATAGCGATCAGCTGCACATTGGGGTTGTGCTCAAGAATTGACGGAAACACATCCGCAATGAGGTCAACGCCCTTCTGCATGGACCAACGACCGACAAACACAAACAGCTCGGCGTCGGGGTTCTGGTCGATGCCCGCCCATTCCTGGGCCTTTCGGCGGAGCTCAGCTCTGCCGGCTTCGAATGCAGCGTCGACTTCAATCTCCTGTGCTTGCGCAGCGGCCTCGAGCTCCGGGGACCACTCCGCTGTGTCTGATGGATCCGGGTTGGGAAGGCTTCCGATCTTGGACAAGCCCCAGAAGATGGGGTAACGAGCAAAACTGCGCTTGCCGTACTTCTTTGAGACACCCACAGCGCCGAACCCGTGTTGGAACTCCCTCAAGTAGCTTGCGCCCGCGTGGAGAAGGTTGAAGACCTCGCCAAACTGCACGAAGCGCTCCACAACCTTTTGATCGAGGTTGAACACACTGCAGACTTCTTGTTTCTCCTCCTTGGTGCCCAGACTCCACATGCCCTGGAACTCGGCGTTGTGCAGGGACAGACAGCAGGGGATGACGCGAGGCAGGAGGTAGAGGGGTGCGAGAGCGCCATGGAAGTCGTTGATGTGATAGATGTCCGGGTTGAACCGCTTGAGGGTCTCAGCAATGCACTGGTTCCAAGCCGAATAGTAGATGGCACTGTCGAGATCATCCATGCGGTCGGGATAAGGCCTGGACGGGTCCTGGAGCCGAAAAACGGGCGCATCCAGGAGGACGTATGTCATGTTGCGAAGCTTATGGTATTGCACATCGACATTGTACTTGGCACCCAGAATGGTGATCTCCATTGGGTCCGCGCGTTGGTCAATGGGGTAGCCGTTGGGATAGTCGTTCTCCAAGCCGCCCACGCACGGGACGACCCAGATAATGTCGAGGTGACCAAGCGCTTTGCCCATAAGCTGGGCCATGACACCAAGACCACCAATCTTGATCTTGATGCGCCAGTCCTCAATGTCGTATTCCATCGTGGCAATGAGCACCTTCTTTCTGGGAGCTCCAATCTCCATGCCAAACGCTGCGCCGTCCATTCCACGGGCAGTGCTGTGCGAGGTACCCGGGCGGGCCGGTGAACCGAATGAAGAGCTAACAGAAGGGGGGCGGCTTGGTCGCAGATGCGGCTTCTCCTTCATTTCAAAGACCTGGCGGAGCTTCTCGGAAATACCGCCATTCTTCGCGGCGCCGGAGATGTTATGTTTGACCTTGTAGAATGAGCCAGTGAAGATGAAGACGACAATCCAGCCTCCGAGGAGGGGCAAAATCCACATCAACGAGAAGATGGCAATTTGGCGATCCCTGCTTCCGGCAGGGAACTTGTGGTACTTCATTGCCGCATCATCCACCTCGAAACGCCATCCAACAAACGGCGCCGGCGGAGACTCCGTGATATTGACAACATTCTGCCGCAGGGAACCGGGAGGAAGACGGTCAAGAACGTAGTCAAAGTTGACATCACCAAAGATCCACGTCTGGTCAGGCAGGCCGTCAGGGTTCAGTCCCCAGACGTTGAACTGGAGGGCCGTCGGCCACTCAGCCATAACGTCAATGGCCCAGATTCCAGTACCGGTCTGCTGAGTCATCTTGTTGGGAATACCAGCATCAAAGCCAAACGCGTTAAAGTGGCCATTGACATAAAGATGAGGGAATCGGCGTGGGAGGGCGCTTGGGTCCAGATCGCCTTCCTGTTGGTGATGACTGCTACCGACGAGCTTGCTGAAATATTGGCAAACAACATGTTCACCAGTCCACTCCTGGAGATTGGTTCCGGTCCAGTTCTTCGCCGGGAGCTTGAAGTCCTCCCCGGTGTAGTTGAGCCAAGGCGTCCAAGACGAAGCCCAGGTCTGCGAACAGCGAAACTGGGTGGCGCCCGAGGCATGATGGCGGACGTAGATGTCGTTGTCTTTGGCAAAAACCATATCAGTTGAGTAGTTTGCGTGCCTCGGGAAGACGATTGGGTTGTTGATTTTGCCGACACGGAGAAGGAAATGGTCGACAGTGCCAGTGCTGTTCGTCCGAGCCTTGTCTGTCGCGTTCCGCACGGTGATGCGATGGATGCCGTCAGGAATGGAGTTGATTGTCACTGCAAACTCCCAGACCGACGCCGCTTGCCCAACGAATTGCGGCGTCGGCGGGTTGTCCAGAATCCGGCACCTGAGAGATCCCTTGTTGAGCGAAGCCACTTTGCCGCCGACAGTGTTCGACGTAATCTCAACGGCGTTGAACACTGACTCGCAGTCCATTTCTTGCGAGAATTGAATCTGGATATCCACGGATGTGTCTCCATTGGCAGCAGCCTCCAGACGATAGTCGTGTCCAGGAAGGAACTTGGTGATGATGGGAGCAGGACCAACCCAGCTCTCCTTTGGCACAAACGCCTTGAAACCCCAGGCGGGAAACTTCAACTCGCTGATACAGCCGTGGAACAGCTCAGGATTACCGCCGTCAATCTGTCTGGTTGATGCTTCGAGTTTGTATTCGTCGTATGGGTAGAAAAGGTTCTTGACGGTAGCACCGGATCCAAAAGACGAGAGCAGTGCAGTGTTGGGATCCGAGCAGTTAAACTTGTAAGTGGTCGTCTGGTTCTCATTGCCCAAAAGAAGCCACACAAGATCATCGCCATGCGGAAGCGTCGAAAAGTCTTGAAGACCTTTGTGGCTCATGCGCACATAGCTCCACAGACCAAGCTCAGTGCCAGTGCCGTTGGAACCCGGAAGAAAGATCCAGTGCGTGCTGTTCGACAGCTGGTACATGTCGAAGCCGTCATTGAGAGCCGGATAAGTTGCGCGGAGCTCCATCAGCCTCTTGACAACGCCCCGGACAGGATGAGACGGGTCGCGATGATCAAGACTGACGTTGGGGTCATCGCAACCATAGAGTGCCGCGTCGAGGGGAAAGTTGAAGTACTTTTCGGATCCAACCTTGTAACATCCGTGACGCTCCCACGACACCGTCGAAACCATTGGCTGACGGCCGTACAAGTAGTTCCCGGCGATGTTCTCCAGCACGTAAAATGCCTGCTCCTCGCCCCAGTTGACGATGGGAATTCCTGGGAGCAATAACGACATGATGAAGGCGCCAACCAAGTATTTCTGAGTGCCGTTCTGGATTGAGGGCCACCGGAACACATCTTGGTTGGACACTCCAAACATGTGTCTTGGGTCAAACTTGCCCGTGTTGGCATTGACGAAGTCGGTCGACAGGGAAGTCCTGCCAACCTTCTGCCCAGTTGGTCCTCGTGTCCATCTCGGCTCCGTAGATGCCGTCAATACCGAGGAACCGAGTCAAGGCGCGGTACGCTGAATAGTGAAAGCAAGCCGAGTCCAAGGCCTGATGTGTTCGGATGTACGACGATGGACTTGTTTCGTTGGTCGCGTTGTAGCTCTCTTCCACAGTCTTGACAGCCATGCTGGGATCCTTGCCTCGCCCGAAGTAAAGTGCGCCAAGAGCATTGCCGCCGACGATTTCGCCTGGGATGAAAAAATTGGTCTTGTTGTATCTTCGGGCGCAGGACCGCATGTGATCTGACCACTCGGCCTGCGCATCAACCGTGATCGTGAGGGCTTTGTCGATGCGGAAACCGTCGATGTCGAGACTGGCAATAGTCATGCATGAGAAGAGCTTGATTTTGTCCAGCACACTAGGACGCCATTCTCTCAGGCGGTCCTGGACAAAACCGAACTTTGACAGCTGCTTCTGCCATTCCGGGTACTTTCCGAAGGACTCAACATCGCCGTACTGTGTTTTGTCAGCAACGAGTGAGGTATGATCGGGAGCGTGCGACGGGGGCTGACCTGGTCAAAATCGCTGGTCCGGCAAGTGGTCATGCGAGACATGACATCCTCCCCGATGAGCTCTCCGTGCTCATCCCAAAATCTGGGATACTTGCAGTCCACCGAATCATCACCCAAAGGAAAGTCCCAGTACCGCCTTGATGATTTCCAGACCGCGTTGTGCTCCGTGAAGCTGAAGGGTGTGGTGGTGTTGAGGTACGCCTCGAAGCCGATGAGGTCGCCCATGGTCGACATGGTGTTCTCAAACACGACGTACATCCCCCGACGGTGGATCTCGTCGATTGCACGGCGCCATTCCGCAATGTTTCCAAAGTGAGAATCCAACAAGGTCAAGTCCAAAGGACTGAAAGAATCTGCTGACCAGGGCTGGTTGATGAAGGGGCTTCCGGAGATGTAAAGTGCCTACCACTTGTGAGCAAGGCGGACAGGATTTGGATGAAAGAAGCCGAAGGGCATTACCTTGATTCCCATCCCCTGGAGGTAATCGAGGGTGTCAACCAGCCCGGCAATGTCACCGCCGACCCGCAGCTGGGTAGAAAGCATGTCGACCTCGAACGCAGTGCCATTGCTGTTGTCGTTCGAAGGGTCGCCGTTGACGAATCGGTCAAGGAAAAGAGAGTAAAACGGCATCCGCCAGTTCTCTGGTGACGGATGGAACTTGTGGTCTGGCCACTCACCCCAGTACTCCAACGGCGAGGTTGCCGTCTTGTTCTGGTTGAGGTTGTATGCTTCATACTCGGGGATATAAGGAAGAGCGAATGTTGATGCTGCAAAAAGAGTGACAAGGAACGACTGCAGTGAGAACGCCATGGCGGCGAAAGAGAAAAGAACGTGATACCCACACCCAGACGCAGAAGAAAAGGAATGAACGAGGGCAACTAGCCTCACACCAAAGACCGTGAAGATGGAAGATGCAAAGGAAAGGAAAACGGAAACTCTGCGAATACCATCTTGTTTGAGACCGCCGTCACCAGCCTCAGGCTCAACCTCACGGACCAGCTCAGAAAGCCTTCCGGAACAGCCACAGCTAGGCAGGACATCAGCCCGTCTCCCGGCCCCTGTGTCATGATCCCAGCGCATCCGAATCTTGAGCCCAAGTTGGGCTGACACCTCCACGGCTCAACGTCCTCACCGCGATGCCCTGCCTGCCGCATGGCCCGGGGTGACAGGCCCACATGGCTTTCTCATCATGCAAGGTCTTGGAACGGATCACTGCAGCCGGCATGATTACGCCCCCCTGCGTCCCAGGAATGACGTCCACACGCGCGGTAAGGCGAGGCTGGGAAGAAAAGTCTGTCCCTTCCCCTGGGTCGAGCAGGACACCCGAGGGTTCCCTGCCAGTTCATATCGCCATGGCCAGGGTACCGTGCAACATCAGAGATCGAAGCAGGGGATGGGCAGACATGTTTGTGGTCCCGGTCGATCATTCCCCTTTGACAGTAACATTGATCTCCTTCAAGCAGAGCGGTATCGAACGCAGATAATCAAGTGAGCGCTGCAGGCGAGCAGGCGAGCAGGCGAACGGCGGAGGGGAGCAAGACACAATGTGTGCTTGGTATTGTGCCAGAGCGGGATGTAATCCACCGGCGGCCAATCTCGCCGAAAGGATGATGCACAAGGCCCTAGGGTCTGTCATCCTGTTGGCTCAAGTTGGTGCAGATAAGGTGGATCGAAGTTGTTTGCGAGACGTTCGATGCAGGGGCACCGTGCAGATGCAGGTTCTGAAAAATGACAGCCCACCGATGGCATTTGCAGGCAAGGAGCCCGGGCGGCTGGGAAACGGAAGCTGGCACTTGCCAGCCAGTTGAGCTGTGCCTTCCGTGTGGTGTTCCTGACAGGTCCTCGGGAAGAACCTGGAAGGCACCAGGCAGTCGGTCCGGATCGTGCCGTGTTGCTGCCTGCCAAAACACCCTTTCTGAGGGCGACAAAAAGTGCAGCCAGAAAACCCGGAATCGGCATCAGAATATCCAGACAAATCCCGTCCATCCTCTCAACAGAAATTGGCGCATGTTGGAACTGCGAAATCCTTTCACATGGATACAGCCATGGAACTGTGTACGTACCTCAGCCTTCCACATCAACGTGTTGCTGGTCGTGGCGTTGAGTCGCCCAGTCCCGTCGGATCCGGCAATTTCCGTCCTCACCTTCTTGAGCACGCCGAGAAGCAGTTGGTGAAGTTTCACATCTCCCGATCAGGCAGCGTTAGGGCTGAGCGGCACCCCTGCTGCCATGGTTGGATCGGCGCCGGGCCCTCAGCCGCAAGAACAGGGGTACAAAATTCACCACCAGGCCGATAAGACCAGCCGCCGTTGACTCACCAACACGCACTGTCTGAGACACCGCAGAGTTATCCAAATTAGGATTCACGCCAATCATCAGCCCTGCGAGCCGCCACCGCGGAAAAGTCTTGGTTCTGCAAGGCCGGGCAGATTATTCCCGACGCGCCACGGCTTGCACCATTCGTCCTCAACCCCCACGCAAGCGGCTCCCAGTCCGCGGTGTGCGTGTGCAAACCTGCAAGGGCAAGCAGCTTGCTCGCTAAAGATTCTGCCTTGTCGGAGAACAAAACCTCCTGCCCCTGGAACCTGCATGGGCAGCGTCATGCTTGATCCTTGGAAGTCGGGACGGGCTGGTGGACGCGCAGGACTGGGAGTGAATGTGCAGATGTGAGGAGGGCAGGCAATTTTGATTTTCACTCGTTGTTGCTGTCGGATTTCCTCCCAGCACGAACATGTCGAACTGAACACGCGTCACTGTCACTCGTTTCCTGCTGTCACTCGCTCCTGAGGGTCGATTGTCTGCCCTCGTCCACTCCTTGCTTTGTCATCTGCATTTGTTTTTCTGGCGCCATGTGGCTCAACATGTCTAGCAAGCCGGGAAGTGCTCCGCGGGCCTTCCTAGTGTTTTGCCTCGGGCTGCTGGTGTCCCTGGTGGGCGCTGCCATGTCTCCCCCGGAGATCACTCTGGCTTGCAACGGCCTCGCTCGGATGAGCTTTGATTTGAAAGACCTCGTCAACTTGGTTGCGCTCAAGAGAAATCCTGGCCCTTTTCAGGTAACCTTTCAGCCTGAGGCACTAAATCGCGTTGGACTTTGACTTTAACTTTCTCACTCAGGACATTCTCGATGAGTTCAGTGACATCTCCGACTCCTGCCTTTCCAATATCTCTGTCATGATTCGATCCTCGGTTGTCACTGAGCCGACCGATCAGCAGCTGGTCTATGAGGCGTACTCCAACGTATGTATTCTGCCCATTTCACAAGCTTCCGACTGTCGGCCAGCATTCCCCTTCCTGGCCCAATGATTCTGACCATCCCAGTTTGTACAAGGTCTCTTCGAGCTCATGGACGCCGTCAGCGAGGCTGCACCCGTTTTGATTGTCCTCGACAAACAAGCCGAGTTCCGTGTCCCGGCTGCTGTGCGTGAGATGGCTGGCGTCGTCGACTGCCTCCTGATGCAGGTTATTGCCGTCTTCCCATCCAACACGTCGTACTCCCAGCAGACCGCAAACCAAAAGTCTCAAGTTGACACCCACTTCCGGCAAGCCGTCCACTCCTTTCACCTTGCGACTGCCAACACTAGCTCGCCGTACTCCAACACGACTACTGTCTGAGACGGTGCCGCGGTATAATACGCGGCAATTGTTTGAGGCAGCATTAGGAACTCAGGAGATCGAGGGCAAACACGGATCAACGCTCGCATAGATCCAGCGACTCAACACGGGCAGTTGCCAAGGGACATGTATCCCAGAGCCATATACTTTCAATTCTGTCATTGTATTTATCAAGAAAATAATTTAATCACAAGTTTGCACCCTACTGCTAGTAGTGGAACGCAATGCATCATGGATCGACCCCAATCTTGGATGATACGCGGGTGTTCGTTCTCGCCAAAACTGGATAGTTCTATGGTGTTTTTCATCCCACAGCACACCATTGAGTGTTTGAAAAGTAGCAAAACCTAAAACATAACCTGGAGATGGAAATTTCTTGGCAATTACGTGCTTGTTTCCATTACCCCTGGCGGCGTTCATCCCCAAGACAGCCAACTAGCCTCGTGTCAATGTCATGATCAGGGCCGATTAGGTGCCAAAGTATCAACCCACAGCAAAACTTTCCTGCTTGGTGTTACGGCATTTGTGTACGGGGACCCTGGCCTGGAACATTGTCAGAACGTCGGGAGAGCCACAAAGTGGAGAGACGGGGCGGATGCCATGTGGAATACGAGCATCCTTGAGGTTCTTCTTCGGATGGGGGACCAAACTTCCAACGGTCGCAATTGGCCATCTCGCAAGGTCATGAGACTCGGTAAAAGGCCCTGTAACAGAGACACGATACCAACTCGTGCCACTGAGGTTTGGATTCAGAGAAATTAGGCCGAACAACTTCGTGTAAGTGGGAGCAAACCCTAACCCTGTATCTTGAATCGGGCACCCCACGCCAAGTCGGGTCCGGGAATTCAGATCTCTCCACCAAAGAGGGGAAGCGTCCTTCATCCCGTAAATAGCCTGAATCAGGCTATCGTCATGTGCAACGAAAGAGTCCGTCCCGTCTGGCCGCGTGGAATATGGCCGACGGCCGGTGCTGGAGGGGTCCGCTCGGTTTCGTGTTTCCCCTCGTGCACTTGTTCGGATCTTGACCTCGTACCTGCTTGAAAGAGACTCAAAAAGTTTGGACCAAAACCGGTCCAACCCCTCTCCCCCATTCCCCAATTCCTCCTCCCCGTCCTCTGACATCACACCCCGCACTCAAATCAAGCCACCAAGGCACCGTTCATTTCAACACCACATCACTACAGAAAATCCACCGCCCGCAATGGCCGACGCTCCCGTCTCCTTCCTGCCCCTGGGCGCCATCATCCAAGAGCTCCGCGTCGGCGGCGTCAACATCGTCCAGGGCTTCCCCGAGCAGTCGCAGTATCAGAGCCACAACGACCCCTACTTCGGCGAGACCATCGGCCGCGTCGCCAACCGCATCAAGGGCGCCAAGATCGACAGCCTTAACGGCAAGACCTACACGCTCGCCGCCAACAATGGGCCCAACAACCTGCACGGCGGCTTGGTCGGCTGGGGCAAGAAGATCTGGAACGGGCCGACCCCTGTGGGCGTGAGGCAGATCCCCGGCGTGGACGGCCTCGAGGGCGGTGAGAGCGTAAAGTTCTCGCTGGTGAGCGAGGATGGAGACGAGGGGTTCCCGGGCACGGTCGAGGTCAGCGTCGTGTACACGGTCGGCAAGCAGGTGCAGGGAGGGAAGGAGGTGATTGTGCTGGGGATCGAGTACGAGGCGGAGCTGGTTGGTGGGGCGGACGAGACGGTCATCAACATGACTAACCACTCGTGAGTCTTTTTCTTCTGCTTTGGTCTGGAAAGGAAAATGGGGTCGGATTGCTGACGTTCCTTAGCTACTTCAACCTGTCCGGCGGCCCCACAATCGAGGACACCGTGGTCACCATTGCCACGAACAACTACCTTCCTGTCGACGACGGTGGCATTCCGACCGGCGGCCCCAAGGCGTTCAGCAAGTTTGAGAGCAACAAGGCGTTCACCCTGGGTGCACAGGAGCCAGATATCGACGACTGCTTCGTCGTCAACGAGGCTCCCAACACCGTCCCGATCGACACCCGCTCCGCGCCGCTGACCAAGCTCGTCAGCGCCGAGCACCCCGAGACCAAGATCCACCTCGAGGTCCTCAGCACCGAGCCCGCGTTCCAATTCTACACGGGCAAGTACATCAGCGTGCCCGAGGTGGCCGGCGTGCCGGCGCGCGGTGCCCGTAGCGGTTTCTGCGTCGAGCCCAGCCGGTGGGTCAACGCCTGCAACGTGGACGACTGGAAGAGCCAGATGCTGCTGAAGAAGGGCGAGAAGTACGGCTGCCGCATCGTGTACCGCGCGTGGAAGGAGTAGCTGTAACACACACCCAGTAAACCAAAACAAAAAATAAAACAGCCGCCGTCGGCGGCCCGTGACCAAAACCAACCCCTCATTCCTCCTCGTCCTCCCCCTCGCCTTCGCCATCTCCCTCCAGTCCCCTCTTCTCTGCAGGCGCCTTCGCCTCCTGCTTCCTCCACAAACCCGCCAAGAACTCGCTCGAGCTGGCCTCCTCCACCCCCTTATCCTCCCTCTTCCTCAAAAACCGCGGAAACCGCAGACTCAACCCCTTATCCTCCCTCACCAGCCCAATCGCCGCCGTATACGTCGGGCTGATCGTGATGTCCGCAAACGCCACCTCCCACACCTCGCACGGCTCAAACCACACGTCCGGCACCCCGCCCTCGTACTCGATCCACCCAGGCTTCCTCCCCACGGTGTTCCTGGCCCCCTCGGCGCCGTCGGGGTCGTAGAACGCGCGGTTGGCCTTGTAGAAGGCGTCGGTGAACCCGGACATGCACTTGCAGACCGCCTCGAGGCAGCCCGTCGCGTCGTTGCGCACCGCCAGCAGGATCGGCGACCACCACTTGGCTTTGCGCCCTTGGCCGTGCCAGGCCGCGATTGGGATCAGGTCGAGCGTGTCGGACGCGGCCGTGTTGTAGTCCTTTTTGACTTTGAGCCAGGAGTCGAGCCGCTTGTCGGGCTCGTAGGTGGCGAGGAGGGGCTTGCGGCGGGATTTGGGAGGGGCGGGCAGCGGTGGTGGTTGTGGTTGTGGTGCTGGTTCCATGGGAGCGGGGGCACTGATCGTGGTTTTGGGTTGGGTTGGGTTGGTCTTGGGTTTTGGGGTAGGGGGTTCTGCGTCTGATGGGTCAGGTTCGTCGTTTGGAGGGGGAAGATCGGCAATGTTGTCGAGGGTTTTGACCATGATGCCTTCGCATTTGGTGTCGAGGGCGGACTTGAAGAACTCGAGGACAGCTTCGGAGTCGTGGGATGTGGCGTCGAGGCTTTTGACCCAGGTGAAGTGGTGGGGTTTCTCGACGAAGAGGGAGCGCAGTAGGTCCCGTCGCCGTCGGAAGGATTGGTCCAGGAGGGATTGGCCGTTGAGGTACATGAGGTCAAAGGCAAAGAGACAGACATCGATGGTGATGCTGCCAATGGCAACGTCTTTTCGGGCACGGTTGGTGAGAGTTTGGAAGTTCTTGAGTTCGCCGGTGGCGCGATCGACCGCGACGACCTCGCCTTCCATGATGAAACTCTCGACGCCGTCGCCCCTGATACTCGGAACAAGAGCCACCAGGTCGGGGTATTTGTCGGTCATGAGTTCCAAATGCCTGGAAAAGATTGAGACCTTTCCATTGGGGTCGCAATGCACTTGTGCTCGTTGGCCATCGTACTTGTACTCACAGGCAAAGTCTCGACCTTGCAATTTGGTGAGCATCTCGGTCAGATCACGGGTAATGCTCCCCAGCATGGGACGCAGCGGGATGTGGAGCGTTAGACCACAACGAACGAGAAGCTCTTCGGAGATTCCAATCTCCAACAGCACGGGGATGAGATCGTTGTAATCCGGATGCCGGGCGTAGGATGCCTTGACAAGCTCTTCTCCCCTCGCCCAGACCTCGGCAAGCTCTTCCTTTTTCACCTTTGCCAGATCCTGTGGATCTCTGGTTGGGAAGTCTGCGCCAGGGGGCTTCGACAGCAAGAACGCACGGGATAGAGCAATGAGCATAGTTGTCTTGACAGCACCAATACGCAGCTTGTTTCTGTTAGCGCGGCCGAAGGAGGTGTCGGACTGCAACTTACGTGTTGGCACAACGTCCGGACAATATAACGGCTTCCCTCGCCGCCTCGAGCATCTTGCAACAGCCTGTCCACAAACCGCTGCTTCACGTCCCCGCTCCCCTGCCCCTGAGCTTTGGCAATCTTTACCAGCGACTCAAACACGCCCCTGATGGTGAGAGGCTTTGGCTTTCGCAGCGTAAAGCTTTGTTTCTTTTTGGCCTCGAATGCGACGTCACCTGGGTCGCCCACCTTGTTGTACAGTTCCTTGAGTGTCCTATTATCCAGCCCACAGGCTTGCTTGAGTGCCTTGGAGATTGCAGAGCCCCCAAGCCCCAGTTCCATCGAGATGTACGGCGGCGAGATGGCATTGGTGGCCAACCAAACTGCGGGTAGTAAACTGGATGGGTCGCTTTCGATCAACAACCGGATGCAATTGACCAGCGTATCGACTATTTTGATCCGGCTCTGGGTTCCGTTGACCAAAACGAAGCATCGCGTGAGCAAGGCGTAGGACGCATGACCACCTTCTGAGGCCCACGCCTGTTGCAGCTGGGGAATGTACTTGGCCGGCTGGAAGGTGAGTGGGCTTTCATCAAAAGGAATGAATGCAGTAACTTGGTCTTCGGTTGCTGCGGCCGATGAGAGTGACAACGTCTTTTTGGAACTGCCGGGTTGAGCGAGGGGAGTGAGAGATGCGGGCGTTGGTGGCTGAGGTGTGAGTGCTGGTTGAGCTGCGGGTGTCAGGGCATCGGAGTCGGACGCCTCGACTTCAGGTTTTGGGGTTGCCCGAGCAGAGAGCCCTCTGACCTCTGCGTCCCATTCGGCTTGGAGTCTTTTTGCGAGTTCTTCGTCTGTCAATGCCTCATCCGCCTTCTCTGGCTGCCCAGATTGTTCGCTTTTGGGAGGTTGCGTGGATGATGACCCATTCTGCCCTTGCTTCGCAAAGAAGTACTCCAAACCCCTTACTGGAACCGTCTTCTGCTTCCCTTCTGCGTTCAACTTTCGTTTCTTCGCCGGGCTTGGCATTGCAGCAATGCGGTCGAACCGTAGACAATTGCGCACACGGGTTGAGACAATTACCAAGGTCCGAATACTTTTTGAGCCCCTTGTGTTTAACCACAAAATATGGGTGTCAGGAGTTTATGATCAATTGGGGTGCCGTTCTTTCCCGCCTCTCTTGTCAACCAGTGTGGATTTGGAAAGCGCTTGCTGTGTGTCAAAGCGGCCGTTCCCGAGTTCAATGACGTTGTTCATCACACCGTGGGCGCGTTCTCCGTTTCGCGAGCGAGCCACGGAAGCACATGACCGCAAAAGAAGGTCAAGCCCCACTTCTGCGCTAACCCGAAACCGGCCAACACACAAAAACGAAGCGGGAAATCCGTGCCCCACCATCTCGGTTTTGTGTTTTGGGAAGGGTTCGAGCCAAAACCCCAGAGAGCAATTTTCCTCTTGCAACCCCGCGACCCCAGACACAAATTGCCCACCATGAACGGCGAAGACCCCCAAGAACGGCCCGAGCAGATCCGCAACATAATCGGCGGTCTCGAGAGGTACAACCCGCAGGCTGCCGAGGTCCTCGAGGCCTACCTGCAGCAACAATGTGAGGAGAAGTTCTGCGACTGCAATGCCAACCGGGCGCTGCTCAAGCTGTGAGTCGCCCCTTAGTTCTGGCTGCACCCATGTCATGTCGTTCCTCTGCATGATGGTTTATTATCAACGTTTCCTATTACCTGACCGCGGACCGGGCCTAAACCACCCGCCGTGACTGAAGTCAAAACTCATTACAACTGATTCGAGGCCCTCTCTCCATTCTTTGTTATTACACCACCTCTGGTCTGAGGCGTGCCATGCTAACCCGCTATGACCTTTAAGCTACCAGCTCAACCCCGACCGGATCAAGGATGAGGTCATCACCAACATCCTCGTCAAGGCCATGACCCAGTTCCCCTCCCCGCAGTTCGACCTGTCGCTGCACCTCCTCTCGCCCTCGCACTCCAACCCGGGTCCCAACTCGAGCTCCGACCTCGCCGAGGCCGTGTCCAAGCTGCGGGTGCTCAACTCGCAGCTCGAGGGCGCCCAGTACGCCCGCTTCTGGGCGACGCTCGACAGCGACGACATCTACGCGGACCTGACGACCGACATCGCCGGGTTCGAGGAGATGATCCGCGTGCGCATCGCCCAGCTGCTCAGCCAGGCATACCGCGAGGTGCAGACGAGCGTGCTCGAGGGCTGGCTCGGGCTCGACGACGAGGAGGAGGTGCACAAGTTCGTCGTCGAGACGTGCGGCTGGAAGGTCGCCGAGGGCGGCGTCGTGCAGATCCCCAAGAACGCCGACAACGAGGCCAAGAAGACGGAGATCCGGGAGGACGTCACGGTGGATATGTTCAGCCGGGTCATCAAGCGGTCGTGGGAGGACAGCGCATAAGAGCGTTGTTGTTCTCGGCTTGGGGAAGTTGGTTGTTATTCTAATTATGACTGGCGGAAACGTGGGGCCGCTTTTCTTCAGTGGCAGTTTCTTCTTGCATCTGGGGGCAAAAGCTTCGGCGTTTATGGGTTGCTAAACGGCGGCATGGACACGCCGCGGATGGGATGCAAAGGGGGTGTCTGTCTGGATTACACATGGGTTCTATGTTTAGATCATAGCCTCATTGCACGGTGCAGATGCCAACACGAACGACATGACATGAAATTTGACCTCCCACAGAGCTCCCTTGCCAGCCGTCTATCTACCTCTTCATCGTCAATTCCTCCCACTGCACGCCTGCCCACTCCTCCAGATACCCCGCCCCGCCAACGTCCACCCCCCTCTCCTGGCAATCCCTCTCGCACACACCCACGATCACCGTCCCCCAATCCATCCCCTCCATCCCCTCCTCCTCCACCTCCAGCTCCTGAATGGCCTCCGGCATCAGCTGTACCTCAAAACACCCTGCCGCCCCACAGTTCCGCACCGCGGCACCCCTTCAACATATTCCCACCACCGGCAGCAACACCCACCTTCTCCTTGCCGCTGCCGTCCCCGGCATGCAGCATCTTCCCCACCGCATCCCCTTTGGCATACAGCAGCGGCTGACCGGCGAACTCGTACCGGATGCACTGCTCCGGGTTCTGCCCGACGCGTCGGCAAACTTTTGGAACGTCGCGTCCATGGTCGACTCGAACACCTCCTTGTCTTCTTTTCCGCCGCCGCTGCCGCCTCCGCTTCCGCCTTCGGCAGAATCAAGGTCCATCGTGGGTGGCTTGGGGACGGCGGGGAGGGAGACCGGGTCGAGCGTCTCGTAGTCAGCGTCGGGAGCCAACGCGTGGGGTACGGGGTTGGGAGGGAGGAGGGGAGGGCCAGGGTTCCGGCGGGGGTGGAGTGGCGGGCGGGGGAGTGTTGAGGTTGAGGGCGGAGGCGAAGGTTTTGGGGAGCGTGGTGGCGGCGGCGTCTGTTTGAGGGTCGGCTGGGGTGATTGTTCGGTGACCGCGGAGAGGGTTTGGGGCGAAGGGGTTCGCTGAGGCGGATTTGGGAGCAAAGGGGTTTGCGGAGGGAGTGGATGAGGTCGCGAATGGGTTGGCTCGGGGTGCGGTTCCGGGTGCGGTGGCTGGCTTGACGCCGAAGAGGGCTTCGCCGAGCCCGGTCGAGGCGGGTTTGGGGACGGGTGTCTCCTTGGGCTGGGTCTCCTTCTCCGCGGTTGTAGATGCGGGCTGAGCTGAGACACGGACACCCCGTATCGCGCGGATGCTTCCTTCTTGCCTGCGGCAGCCTTTCCTCCTGCAGCTGAGCACGTACAATCGCCGTTCGTGGCCCGGGAAGCGGTCTGGGAGCTCGGCGTTGAGCTGCAGGAGCAGGACCATCATATCCTTGCAAACCTTGCATCTGGCGAGGGCAGCTGAGGGTGGCTTGCTTGCGTCTAACCAGTCCTGAATGTCGAGGTCAGCAAATATTGGGAACTGCAGTCGACGCAGTGAGATCGAGGAAGACATACTGGGCGACCTCCCAGTCGGCTGATTTCTTCCCCGTTGGCGTCCGCCGAGGCGTAGCCAAGAAGCACGTTGGTTTCAGTGAAGTCATCATCTTCGGCACCCGAAGAATCGCTGTCGTATGGCGCCATTGTTGTGTGGTATCGCAGTAGTTCAGTGTGCAGTTGAGGAAGTGTTTTTGGGATTTTCCAAGTTGGGCAACAGTCCGTAGCAACAAAATTTTGGCGGGGTAAATCTTTTGCCCCGCCATTCTTGGCTGCCTTGAAGGGACACCCTAGAACCACCCACACGACCTCCAGTTCTCACATGGTTGGCAGTTGACGCTACAATTTGGCTCACATCTCGTCTATTCCATGCATCTGTGTCTAAGCAGGTATCTTACAGACGTGACGGAATTCCTTTACTCCTCAGGGCCATCCATGCCAGGGCCAGGGCCGCCTGACCGTCCCATCTGCCGCGCCTTCAACAACTCGTCGCAGAGCAGAAGATTTGAGGCGATGCCAGAGCTGGACGCGATGCAGTTCCTCAGTACCCGGAAGGAGTCATAGACACCCTCAAGAGTAGGGTCCATGGGCTCGCCTGTTGCCAGATCGAGACCCACGACGTTGCCATCGCGGTGCTCATACTGGAGAGCAGCAACTAGGAAATAACTTGTTAGTAAGGGAGTTTTGGTTTAGTCGATCGTAATGCCACACTTACGGGCATCTTGCACATCAAGGCCGGCGTTGGCAGCAAGCGTCTTGGGAATAATGAGCAGGGCATCAGCGAAAGCCTCGACACCCCACTTCGCCTTGCCCTTGACCGTCTTGGCGAAAGCATCGCTCTTGAGATGGTTGGCGCAAGCGACCTGGAAGGCGCCGGCACCGGGGACCACACTCTTGTCGACAATCATTTGTAAACGCTGCGCAGGCCGTCGCGAACCGCGTCCGTGACCTGAGTGATGGTGTGCTGGTTGGGCCCTTGATCAGGAGGGTGACCGACTTGGGCTCCTTCACATCCTCGACGAATGTGTACTTCTCCTCACCAAGCTGCTGCTCGTAGACGAGACCGGCCCAGCCGAGAACGTCGGGGCTCAGGTCATCCACGCTGTTCTGCGCAATACCGCCGCAGACGAGCTGCAGCCGCTCCATGTTCCTCCGCTTGGCTCTCCTGAGCGCCATGATGCCGTTCTTGGCCAGGACGTCCAGGGACAGGGGATCGATACCCTTCTGGTTGATAATGACAAAGTTCTTCTTGCCGTCGTTGCCGCACACCTCCTTCTTGAGCTCGACAATCTTCTTCAGCTTGGCGTCAACGAAGCGGCGCTCGCTCTCAACGAGCTTGTCGCGCTGCTCGGCGCTGGAGTAGAAGAAGCTCGAGTTGATCTCGGACTTTTCGTACTCCAGGCTGACGTTGAGGGTCAGGATGTAGGCGTTCTCCACGCGCTTGGGCATGTCGGGGTGTCTCGCGCCGTGGTCGAGAGCCAAGCCGCGGATGAGCTGTGTATCAGAGGCGGTGCGGTGTTGCATCTTCATGATCTCAATCATGTGCAAGTCGGGCTTCTCCCCAGCTTGGTAAATGGCGAGAACGGCATCGACAATGCTGGGCGTCAAGGCTTGAGCGAGGCTGGCGCTGAGCTTGGTGGCGAGAGAGGTCCGGGCAACGGAAAGGAGGAGCTCGCGGTCGACGTCGCGGGGGAGCTTGAACTGGTCGAGGAACTACCAACAATCAGCTAGGATACCGCAGAGACTGGGAATAGCAACGGACCTTGAGCGCCTCGTTCTTGGCGATCTCGAAGCCATCTGTGATGATGCGCGGGTGCAGGCCTTCTTGGATGTAGCGGTCCGCCTGCTTCAGAAGCTCGCCAACCAGCAACACCACCGATGTTGTACCGTCACCGCAAATATCATCCTGCGCCGTCGCCGCGCGCGCAATCATGACAGCCGTGGGGTTCTGTATTTGCATCTCGCGGAGAAGGACATTGCCGTCTTTTGTCAACTTGATCTGTCGTGTGTGGTCAGCGGACCGCCGTCGTTCACCGTCTCTTGCCCGATTCGTACCTGACCAGCTCCATCCACAAGCCTGCAAGCAGAGTTAGCCAAAGGCAGGAGAGTCAAGCACTGGGAAGGCTGGCGTACATCTTGATGGTGCCCAGCGGGCCCAGGTTCGACTTGAGGACATCTTGGAGACCCTCGCCGGCGCTGATGTTGACCCGCAGTGCTTCACCCCGCCTCTGTAAACATAGGAGTTAGCGATCCCCCCCTCTCTCCCTCGGCAACCCCGACTCTCGACTGCGCGTACCCTCGATTCGGCCTTCGGGTTCAGAAGCTGTGCGGCGGACATGGCGGCGGTGACTTGGCACGAGACACGTCTGACAGTGCGCGGATGGGGAGAATGCGGAGGTGGGTTGGTCGAGCTAGAGCTGTCGCCGTTCTCGAACTTTTTTTGCGGATTTCCATTCGAGCCAGGCGCCAAGCAAATGCAAGCCCGCTGGTTTGGGGCGGAGGAGGGGCCAGGCAGCGGAGCAGGGATGTCCCGCCTGCCAGCTTCCACAGGCTGCCAGCTGGGAGCTCGGGCCCGGGCCGCCGATCGTCACTGCACGCCGGAAGCCTGTCTCGCCTGGGTAGAGCCCAAAAAGGGCAGTGTGCGAGCACGCAACACGACACGGAGCACCATGTAAAGACTACGCGCGATCCTGCAATCTAGCGGGAGGCGTACATCGATCTATTTCCCTATTGACAACCTTATTTGTCGCTATTGATGTACGGATCGGGCCCGTCATGCCCGAGAGACGCCGGACTGGAATGCGGCGAATTATTCTTTGTATTCTGTAAGTGGGCAAGTCTCAACCTCAGACATGACATGCTCCAAGCGCAGTGTCAAGCGGTGATGTGTGTGTCCGTGTTGGCGTGGTTGGCGTGGTTGGCGTCAATGTCGGTGTCAATATCCGAATGTGTCAGTGCTCGCTGCCAGTGCTGGAGGGTGCCAGAGCGCCGTGTTTGATGCCATGTTCACGATCCTCAGATGTATATAAACCCGCCTGGACGGCACTCTCCTTGCTCGAAACAATGGTCCATCAGCCAGCCGATTCGACTTCGCTGACCTAGGAGTACAACCGCAGCCTTCTCTCCATCATCACCATCTCCCTGGTCGTCAACATGAAGCTCCACTTCAACGCTGCGACCGTCGCCGTCTCCCTTCTGGGCCTTAGCCAGGCCCAGACGCCGCAATCGCGCCAGATTGCCATCATCGGTCAGTACCTTATCTTATGCCCGGAAACACGTCGCAATACCGGCCCTGTTCTTGAATCGGCTCCCGCAGGGGCACTTGCTGACTTGAACCCAGGGGCCGGACCGGCTGGGGCCTCCTCTGCCTACTTCCTGCAAAAGTTCGCCGCCGAGGCTGGTGTCAATGTCAACATCACCGTGTTTGAGAAGACGGACCGCATCGGCGGCCGCACCCGCACTATCAACCCATTTGAGGATCCGGCTCAGCGTGTTGAACAGGGCGCCAGCATCTTTGTCCAGGCGAACCAGATCATGTACAACGCCATGACCGAGTTCGGCCTGTCTCCGCGCACTCCTGACCCAGATGCCGATCCCGTCATGGGCATCTGGGACGGCGATTGCTTCGTCTTCACCATCGACCAGAGCGCACCAACTTGGTGGAACACCATCAAGGTTGCCTTGAAGTACGGGTTGACTGCGCCGCAGCGGGCCCAAACGTTGACGGCCGCGACCATCACCAAGTTTCTTCGCATCTACAACGCGCCATACTTCCCGTTCCAGTCGCTAACCCAGCGTGCCCAAGAGCTGGATCTGACGTCGGCGACGGGTGTCACGGGGGAGCAGTTCCTGAGCCAGAACAATGTAAGTTCCCCGGACTGCGAAAAGCTCGCCAACCGCTGACAGCATAGATCGGTGCCCGTTATGCGCATGACCTGATCCAAGCCAGCACGCGGGTGAACTATGCCTCCAACCTCGCCAACCTCCACGGTCTTACCACCATGGTGAGTCCGACATGCACCCGTTCGTAGTACATTGCTGACATCCCAGGCCTCTTTGGGTGCCCAAGGCGCGACAGCGGTTCAGGGCGGCAACTGGCAAATCTTCCATGAGATGGCTCAGCGATCGGGGGCCACCATCTCGCTCAATACCGCCGTCGTCGGCATCCAGAAGACTGGTTCCCAGTACACCATCCAGACCACACCCGGCAGCACACCCGGTAACCCGACCGCACACCCTGTCAATTTTGACAATGTCATCATTGCCAACCCCTATCAGTTCAGCGGCATTTCCGCAGGCCAGGGTGTTTTCCAGGGCCCCATTGAGCAGATTGCCTACGTGCAGCTGCACGTAACCATCTTCTCCTCGCCGCGCCGCCTCAGCCCCGGGTATTTTGACTTGCCGAACTCGGCCACGGCTCCTGGCACCGTTTTGACCACTCTTGCCCAATCTGACACGTCCACTTCGGGCGTCGATGGGGTTGGCAAGGCTGGCTTCTTCAGCATCAGCATCATCGCCAAGGCGACAAACCCGCAGACTCAGCAGCAAGAATATGTGTACAAGATCTTCTCTCCGCAAGTGGTCACTGCCTCGTTTCTGAGGTACGTCGAAGTCTTATTCCCTGATCTGTTTGGCTGTCAACTAATCCGCGTGTTGTTGTAGCCAGCTTCTGGGAGCTGCCGTGCCGTCAACCTTCACTGGGGGCTCCAGCCCGATTTCGTGGTACAAGCCGCACGTCTTCAATTCATACCCCAAGAGCACCCCACGGGTTACCTTCCAGGACCCCATCGTCGGCGCCGGGGTCTACTACACGTCGGGCATGGAGGCCTTCATCTCGACCATGGAGACGAGTGCGCTCATGGGCAAGAATGTGGCTCGGCTCATTGTCGACAACATGCTGGGTACCAGCTCGGGCGGGCCTGTGACGCCTTGAGAAACCGCGGGAAGACAAGAGACGCAGGGGTTTCTCAGTTAGAAACAAAGTGCGGATGCATACGCCTGGGAAAGGAGAATGAGTTGTGACGAACTGATGAATACACAAAGTTTCTTCAAAGGCAGCCAACTTGCGCCAGCCAAATTCCTGAACAAAGAGCCTGCCTGTGGCTCCTGAACGAACCCTGAGGTTGCGAGATTGCGAGGTTGTGATGGACCAGTGAAGGAGAGGCATGTGACCTTGTGACCCAAACTGCAATTGAAGACCCACATGGCGGCATCTGCCTGGATGTGGCGTCAACCCCGCGAAAAGTGTGGCAACTTGCTTCTGCACCGCCACACTTTCCCCTCCGTTGGTTGCCCAGGCGTCCAAACATTTTCGAGGACTGATTGTTATGACGCAGCTTTCACTGTGGTCACACAAAGCCAAGATCCTGCCTGCTTGCCTGCTGTCGATAGACAAGCCAGGAAAGGCGCCTTATCTCCCGGAGCGCTTTTGCCCTACCAAAACTCAAGTTGTCAACTTCATCTCAGTCACTTCCTTCCAGGGTCACTTTTTTGCGTCTCCCTGGGAGTTCTCCTGAAATTCAACAGCACGCGGACGGCTTTTGACAACATACAGCACCATGTTTGTGCTCAGGAATGGTAAGCTCTGCCCCGCTCTTGAAAGCCTCTCGGCGCTTCGATCACCATCGGGCTGCAGCTGCGCCGCATGTTTCATGCGACGCCAACGACCCCCCAGCTCTTTATTCTGTTCCCTGCATGTCCGGAACCCGCGCAATTTACTGACCACTTCAACAGTCGGGAAACTTCTCTTCGGCTCCAGCAACCAGGAGTCGATGATCGATCTGCCGCAGGGCCAGCTCTACCTCGTTCGACCGCTTTCGCCCAAAGGGTACTCGGAGCTTATCTTCAAGGACGCCTCCGCCCGAATTCGACGCACCGCACAGGACTTCCAGTACCAGCTTGTCGTGCAGCGAGTATACGAGGAAGGAGAGGCCGAACTGCTTGCTGAAGAAGAGGGGGAAGACGCGGAGGCGGACGCAGACATTCTTGCGGGAGAACGGGACGAAAAGACGTTTCTGCTTGACGAAGCCCTTCACTTCCGCGTCGAGAATCGCGAGGGTAGCGAGAGAGTGCTAGCCTGGCGGGACCTGAGCGGCGACGCAGGCGACGTCTACGAGTTTGTCTGCGAGCCCAGCATTTCGCCTGCACAGGTCGAGGAATTCGAGCGCGTCGCGCGGCAGTGCCAGTACGAACGCAAGTACCGCAAACCGCATACCACGGCCACGGAGGAGGATCTTCAACAATTCGAGTTCGATGAGCAACCCATTCCGCAGGCAAGCCCGCTCCACAGCCCGACTATTGGGAGGTCAATCGAATTGTCAGACTCGATGGTGCTCGGAAAGCCTTCCGCCAATACTGGCGTCAAACGGGAGCAGGTACCCGACTCACACACCACGCCGACAAAGAAGGGCAAAGAGAGGGACATGAAGCCCCCAGCCGTGTCAGATCATCCGGAGGCGCGCGAGATCTTGGCTGCAGAGGTTGCGGAGCTCCACTTCTTCGACTTTCCCTCGGGCGCATTCGTCCTGCAAGATGCGTCGGTGACCGCGACTGTGACGGAGACTGGCGACTGGCAATACTGGCTCCAGGTTAAGAGCGGGGACCGGGACTGGCTGGGCATTCCGGTCGTGGCCGACATCAATCCGGTCTTCAACTTCGAATTCCTGTCCTTCATCTTCAACCAGTTCGCCGACGATGGCTCCGCCTACTCCTGGCTGCTCCGGTTCAAAGACCAAGCGACTTTGGAGCGCTTCCAGGAGGGTCTCCTCCAGGCGCTCTGGGAGCAGCTGAACGAGATGAAGTGGTCCAAGATCAAGGACAAGGAGCGTGACTATGTCGCGGACGCCTTCAACGACCTGACAATGGAGGACTCCGATCAGCCCGAGGAGGAGGAGGAACACTTTGAGGAGGAGGAAGAAGAGGAAGATGACCGTGCGGCTAGCGAGCACTACGACAGCGACGAGGATGCGGACGATGTGGAGTACAAGCCCAAGGACAGCGATGTCAACAAGCAGCTCGCCGTCGGTTACAAGCATGACCGGTCGTTCGTCGTGCGCGGCTCCAAGATCGGCGTGTTCAAGCACACACCCAACAATCACCTCGAGTTTAGCACCAACATCTCCAAGGTTGAGACTCCCAAGGGAGAGCTGTTCTCGCCCAAGAAGGTCATGCTTCACAACGAGGACCGGAACCTCATCCTGCAAAAGGACTCGGACCCGAACAAGCTTTACCGCATGGATCTCGAGTATGGCAAGGTCGTCGATGAGTGGACTGTCCACGAAGACATTCCCGTCGTCACTTTTGCCCCCGAGAATAAGTTTGCTCAGATGACGCATGAACCGACGTTCCTCGGCATCAGCAGGAATGCGCTTTACCGCGTCGACCCTCGTCTGTCTGGTAGCAAGCTCGTCGACGCCCAGCTCAAGCAGTACGTGAGCAAGAACGACTTCTCTGCCATTGCGACAACCGAGAAGGGATACATTGCCGTGGCCTCCAACAAGGGCGATGTTCGTCTCTTTGACCGCCTCGGCGTGAACGCCAAGACGCACATCCCCGCCCTCGGTGAACCCATCATCGGCCTCGATGTCTCCGCCGACGGCCGCTGGGTCCTCGCCACGTGCCGGACCTACCTGCTCCTTGTCGACGCGCTGCAAAAGTCTGGCAAGAACGAGGGCAAGCTGGGCTTCGAGAAGTCATTCGCTGCCGACGCCAAGCCGCAACCCCGTCGTCTCGCTCTCACGCCCGAGCATGTCGCGCAGTTCGCCTACGAGACTGGCAAGGGCGTCAGCTTCACGCCGGCCAAGTTCAACACGGGCGCGGGGACCGAGGAGACGAGCATCATCACCGCGTCGGGGCCGTACATCATTGAGTGGAACCTTAAGAAGGTCCTGACCGGACGCAAGGCCCCGTACCTGATCAAGCGGTACACGGACGATGTCAAGGCGGACGACTTCAAGTTTGGCACCGACAAGAACGTCATTGTCGCCCTCCCGCACGAAGTCAACATGGTGAACCATGCTCGTCTGAAGCGGCCGACGAGGGAGAGCATCGCGGGTGATTTTGGGATTGCTGGGCGCAGGGGCTCCGCGCGCATCGGGACGCCGGGAAGCGGCCGGTACAAGTTGGGCAAGGATGACGTTGTGAAGGAGGCGTTTTAGTAGAAGTGGCGCGATTGTGTGGTTGGTGTATGTATGAGTGGGTGCTTTGCGGGCGGATGCCGTTGCTGGTTGGGTTTTGCCCCTTTTTCCTTGGAGTTATAGGTATTCCCCATGATGCGTGGGATGGCTGGTTAGGTACCTAGGTCGATACCTCTTTTGAACGTGTCTTTCGTCGTTTCCACCACTCACTTGCTCTTGAGAGCTTTACGATCGTCTCAGGGAGGGCCATAATCTCTTCATTCAATCTGCAAGTTTTATGATATCTCGTTCTTCTGATGATCCAGGGAAGCAAACTCAAGGTCGACCAAAAGGGAGAAAAGTAACAAAAAAAATCAACCAACCCAAGCCCTCAGTAGATAATAAACGCAATCTGGTATCATTCATTCCCACCCCTCTTCCTCGCATCACCGCTCTCCTCAACCGACCTCATCACGTACGTCTCATCTTAGACCACCGGCCCCTGGCCCCCGACACCCCCCCCCTGCCCATGGCCGTGCCCATGCCCCTTCCAAGCCCCCGTCTTGCTATCCACCCTTGGATCCAGCTTGTTCAGCAGATCCGACTTGTGCGGCCCAGTCGTATGGTGCACTCCCGCACCGGTGGTCGTTGTTGTCGAGCTCGTTCCGGCAGCCATGCCTCCCGCACCGACACCAGCACCGACACCGGCGCCGGGAGCGTGTGTCGCGCCAGGCCCGACGTGCCGGTCCCGGTCCGAATCCACCCGCGGATCCAGCGCGTTGGCCACCCGCGAACTGTGCGGGCCGTACGTCCCCTCCGGCACGGAACCACCACCGCCGCCGCTGGCGCCAAAGCCGGCTGCGCCGCCGGAGTAGCCGCCCAGCGCGGGCGGCGCCGGAGCGTGGCCGCCCATGCCGCCTCCCGCGCCCAGCCCTGCGCCGGCGCGGGTGCTGTCGAGGTCGGAGTCGACGCGCGGGTCGAGGGCGTTGGCGAGGCGCGACGAGTGCGGGCCGTAGGTGCCCTCGGGGATGGAGGAGGCGGTCTGGGCCATGGGCTCGCGGTCGTGGGTGCTGTCGACGCGCGGGTCGAGCTTGTTGAGGATGTCGTGCTTGTGGTGGCCGGCGGTCGTCGGGGCTGGGCCCGAGGCGGCGGATTGGCCGTAGGTCATGCCGCCGGTGGGATGAGCGGGGCCGCCCTGGGCGGTGTGGGTGCCGATCGGGGCGTTGGGGTTGCGGACGCCGCGCTCGGTGGGGTCGTTGTTGTTGTACATGTTGTTTGTGGGGTTGTTTGTTTGGTGTTTAAATGCTTGTGGTTAACCTGGGGGAGTGAATCAGAGCCGGGACGTGCCAAGGCTGGCGGCGGCGAGGATTGATATACTAGAGGGCGGTGTTCGCCCACGGACCTGCCCGCGCAGGATGATATCATGGCGCGTCATATCTGGCTTTGTGTGAAACGGCTTGGGACGGTTCGAGCTCTGCTCTTGCCTCTTGCGAGCACCTCATCTTGAAGGTTGGGGATGAAAGCAGTGATGGTTGGTCGACGGTGGTTTTGACTTACAAGTCGCAATGCCCGATATGGCGGGGATGACGCAACCCCCTCTTTAAGACAAAGTGAGCTCGCCACGGGACCCTACGTGCAGCCGTCCCGTGTGCAGTTCAGGATGAAACTTGTTTCCAACAAAGGAGGGGTGGGACCTCGTACGCTTACGGGTAGACGGATTGAGAATGGCCAAAACGGCCACCATGTTGAAACGCAATTGAACAACCTCAGCGATGGATTCCATCTGAATGTGAAAGAGGTAATCTAGGCGCCAAAATATGAAAGATAAGCATCCCTGCTAATTATAACAGCGCAATACTTCAGTAAACTCACTGATATTGGCCGGCTTGAATGAGTCTGCTTTCTTTTTCTCCTTTAGCATACCTCGACCTGTATTTGCAAGATGCTTCCCCCGCGTGTCTAAGGTAGATCATCATGTGGCGAATATGGCTGATCGTCTCTTTGCCGAACGCAATGAGGGATGCGTTGGAACGCGTTGGGCACACAACTTTGTCAAAGGACATTCGGATCACACGCCTCCGTCAATCATACGAAGGTCTTGGGTGTCCCGTCCTTCGTCGCCGCGAACCACGCAACCCATGGATACGACCAGCATTTGCCACCGGCATCAGCGGGCGGCAGCAGAAACACGCATGGCTGTGACAGGCCATCAACGTGCAATTTTCAGCACCCAATACTTGTTGCGTGCTATTCGACCGGTGAGGCGACGGGAGGGAGCTAATCCGGCGCTTTTTGTTGACAGCGCTTCGGCTGCGAGACACCCTGAGACTCCCTGAGACTCCCGACCAACCGACGCATTTGAGCTGAGGGACGACGGAAGCGCGCATACTTGCTAACGCCGCACACGCGCCCTGGCTGGTTTAAACCACAAATCACAATTCGAGGCATACGCCCTCTGGGTTCATCGTTGGGCACCGACGCCGCTTGAGGCGCGGAGGCGTGTTACACAGCGTGCAGCTGAAGGACCGGGACGGCAGAGCCTTGCGAGCAGAGCCACAAGGCTCTGAGGGCGAGATGTACAGAAGAGGTACCTCCCTATAAGAGGAGGTACCTGGCGTATGTTTACACCTGACGAATGCGGCTGGCCGATGCGGACCGAGATATCCACTTTTCGAGACACAAAGACACAAAGACACGGGGACTCGGAGACAGGGAACACGGAGACATGGAGACACCCGCAACGGCACAGACTGGGCGAACTCAATCAATTTGATCGAGAATGATCCATATGGCCTCAGCAAACCCAGGCCGAGGATTTATCAGGTGTTTACTAGCTAGCTACCTAACCGGCCCTGCTCGTGCCACTCGTTCGACCGTATTCACTGTTCAGCATGAACCAGTCATTTCATCACGCAGATAACTATGCCTCCTTCGGCTTTGATCACCTAGATATATGGCTGGAGTGGGCAGGCGGTTTGGAATTCCTGCCCTCGATCTTGACCTCGATCTTGAGGCACTGCATCTTCAACAGAGCGCTCGTCACGTCAAAGTCATCACCGGAGGACTTGCCGCATTTGATGAGAGCTGGGGCTACCACAAGAGCGCCATCCTGCGTGTCGGTCAGGCTGGGCTGTCCCGGTTGCGGCTCCATCGAGGCCGACTCGAAGCGGCAAATCGGGGACTGGAAGCTCCAGCTGAGGCTGGCGACCTGCTCGCTGATCCCCTCGTCGAGATCGACAAACTGCTGGACAATGTTGACCAACTCGTGCTGAACGGCACCAGACGCCGATTTGGTCAAGGGCCTTGCCCATGCTTCAATGTCTTCGGCCAGGTGTTGCGAAAATGGCGCGGGCAAATCGTGAGGGTCATCTGGGTTCCGGCCCAGGCGCACAGCATTGAGCACCAGGTTGGCCGTGTTGGCCCTCCACATGTGATACCTGGTCTTGCCCTCGGGCACTGTCTCCGTCTCGCCTTCCGCCAACGAGCGCCCTGCAACGAGCGGGGAATATGGTTAGCCTCGTGGCCCTCCGTTTATTCACGCTGCCAGTGGCAGAGGGTTCGGTCATGCCTACCAAGAAGCTCGCGCAGGTAGCTGAAGGCATCGCCTGCCTTTTGCGGCGCCCACACGCAACGCTTATGCACTGCCTTTACCAGGACGATCCATATAAACAACTGGAGGAGGCCGGGGCGGAGGGATGGGGACCGGGCCAATGCCTCCAAATTTTCCTCTGAGAATACCAGGTAGTCGTTCATGCGTTTCAGCGATTTCGAGTGGACCGCGATGCCATCGTCCTGGAAGTGCCGGAGCGTGAAGTCCCGGATCTCGCGCCGCAGGTCCTTGACCATTTGGATGAGATCGCTGTCCTGGAGCTGCTTCCGGCCCTGATTGCGCCTCATGATGCGGTTCAGCGCGCTGGCGTTCTCGCGCGCGGCTTTGCGCAGCTCAGCTAAGTCGGCGGCGGCCTGCTGTTGCAGCTCCTTCTCGTTCCTCAGTTGACGCTGCAGTTCATTGATCCGCTCCTGGGCAGCGGACAGCTGGGCAGCGTGGGAGAAATCACAGCGGGGGGGCCCGGGCTCAACCGTCGCCCGGACCGTTGCCGGTTCAGCGCCAGCCACGTGGAGTCCGTCCGTCATCTCCGTGTCGATACTGCCTTGGTGCTTCGGAGGGGTTGTCATGGTGTTTTCTGAGCAGGAGCTGGTCGTTGTCTCTGTAGAGTCCGCGGCAGTGCTATGGAAAGATGGGGAGCGGTAAGAAACTGGGATTCTGGGATAGGATTGAAATCCATCAATGGATCCAGGGGGACCCCTCTAACAGTCAGGCGGGGTTAGACTCAATATATCGACCCTTTCGCGGTGCGCCAACCTGTGGAGGCCCAACGTATCTGGCGACTGCGGACCTGAGAGGTACCTACCTGGTACCTCTGTCTCGAGCTTTGTGCATGTCGGGGCACCCAGGTCCGCCATCTTCAGCCGCATGCAAGCCCTGCATCTCCGCAACGCGCTCGCCTGCACCAACCCCATTTCATCGAACAGATAGTAGACAGGGGTCGGCGGCAGCAGAGCCTTGTGCGAAGCTTCGAGGGTTTCCGGCCGGGGTTGGGCCGCCATCGCCTGCGGGCGAGAGGGGCAAGCATCATTTGCCCACACAAGCGTCTGAGCCGCCGAGTGCCAGGGGCGCCTGGACATGGAACAGCAGAGGTCGGTTTCCGGTAGGTACGTAGCTCCCGCCACGAGTCTTGACAGAAAAGCCATCCTCTTCTCCTCCAGGCTCCTCCTCCTCTCTGCGTTCTCAGTTTAGGATTTCACACACAAACGTTCTTCCTTGAGCACTCCAGCTTCAATATTCTACGGCCAAAACACCTCAGCAATTCTACGATGCCTCTTCAACGCCCAGGGGGATACCCCGCCCAACCACGTTTTGGAGATCCGTGGCAGAGGGCCCCTCAGGGAGCTCCCAATGCTTGGTCCATGAAGCAGCTCGCAGCCCTACTCAAAGAGCGCAAGCAGTCGGACCTCGGGGATGTCGTGGTCATTGGCATCGACTTTGGAACAACGTAAGCGTTCACAACTGCCTACCTCTTGGACTGACACTCCGCCCGGCAGCTAACGCACTCAGCTACTCGGGTGCGGCATGGGCCACGATGGACGACTTCGAAAACGACCAGATCAACCTCATCACGACCTGGCCCGACTTTGGCAGAGAGGAAGGCAAGGCCCCGACGGCGCTTTTGTACGACGAGGACGGGAACCACAAGTGGGGATACGACATTCCCTACAACGCGGACCCGTTGCAGTGGTTCAAGTTGCTCCTCGTGCCGGAGGAGGATCTTGACGACAAACTCCGGACTTCGGACTATGTGCTCCGCGCCAGAAAGATGCTGAGGGAACTCGACAAGACCCCCGTCGACGCCATTGCCGACTTCCTCGGGTCGCTCTGGGCCCACATCCTCGCCAGCATCTACAAGGAACGCACCAAGTCCACCATTGCCACCATGACATTTCACGTCGTGATTACGGTGCCAGCCATCTGGAAAGACGCGGCCCGTAAGGACATGGAAATGGCAGCAACGAAGGCCAACATTCTCCAGCACCGAGCCGCAGGGCCTACCACTCTGACCTTCGTGCCCGAGCCCGAAGCGGCGGCCCTGGTTACGCTGTGGGAGCATCGGAAAAACCTGAGCGAAGGTGATGTGTATGTGATCTGCGACGCGGGTGGTGGCACTGTGGTAAGTCCCAGTGATGGTTGATCGGCACGACGCGTTGGCTGACTGTCGAATGTGACGTGACCAACGACAACAGGACCTGATCACGTATCGGGTTGGAGACTTGAATCCGATCCAGCTACACGAGGCCGTCATTGGCTCCGGTAAGTAGCATTTGGTGTCTGCTCCTCCTTGTTTTCTTCCTCTCGTGCGCTGCCGTGAAAGGATCGTATTGTGACCGCTAATCACACGGTATGCTCTCCTCCCAGGCGGTCTTTGTGGTGGCATCTTCATCGACGAGAAGTTTGAAGCCATGTGCAAGAAACGGCTGGGCACCCAGTGGAACAGCCTCAGCCAGGCTGGCATCAAGGAGATGACTAAAGCCGACTGGGAGGAGTCTATCAAGCGGAAATACGCCGGTCAAGATGCCTCGAAGGAGTACATTGTGGCTATTCCCGCTGAAGCGTTCAAGGGAGCGCCTCTGAACAATCGCTCCAAGGCGATCAAAGACGGGCGTTTCTACTTTTCGTGGTAAGCTAAGATATAGCTCATGCCCTCCCGCTTTGTGGGCTCTACTCACAAGACGAAACCGAATTATAGCTCGGACATCAAGGCGACATTCGCCACCACGCTCAACGGCATTCGCGATCTCATCGATGACCAGATCGCGTCCGCCAAACAAAAGAACCTATCGGTCACGGTGAGCATGACCTCCTCGTCGTGGCACACCCGTCTAACGGCTGAAAAGGGCATTGTTCTCGTGGGGGGGCTGGGGTGCAGCCCCTATCTCTACCACTCTCTGAGCGACATGTACCAGGGTCAAGGCATCGACGTGCTCCAATCCTCCGGCATCAAACCGTAAGTCCCGCCGTGATTGCTGCGCCTCGTTGTGTCTCTCTAACCGATGTCTACTAGCCGCACGGCCATCTGCCGGGGAGCCATCTTCAAAGGATTCCTGGACCGGCCGAGCACCGCGACTAACGGCGGCATGGTCCCGCCCGTGAACGTGGCATCCGTCATTGCGAGGCAGAGCGTGGGTGTTGTATACCGACCGGAGTTTGTGGCTGGAGTCCACCCTGACATTGACAAATGGTGGGACGACATGAGGGGGATGTGGCTGGCCGACAACCAAATCAGCTGGTACATCAAAAAGGTGGGTTGCTGTTCCATTTGTCGCCACGCCACGGAAGGCCTGATTCCAGCGACTGACAACCCGCACACCGTGTCCAGGGCGATGAGATCGTGCTGGCTAAACCCATCCGACGATCGTTTTGCCACTACTTCGAGACCAAGGATCAGTTCGACGCGCACAGCTTCACCCAGCCGATCGTGCGGTGCAGCGACGACCACCCGCCTTCGAGAAAGACCGACAGCGTCCAGACCCTGTGTCAGATCACCTACTCCAATCCTGACATGAGCTTTGACAAGCTAGAGAACTGCAGGGGCAAAAACCTCAAAGTTCTCAAGAGTCTAAGCTTTGAGATCGAGATGGTGCCGTCGGGAGCATCCACGGTATTTTCCGTGGAGTACAAAGGCACGAAACTCGGCTCACAGAACGCCGGCGTTGACGATTAGACTACCTATGTACCTAGGCAGTGAAGGGAGAAGAGCTCTATCAGGACAGTAATTAAGCGGATGTACCTCCCCAGTTCCCTAAAAAAAAATCCGATTGATGAGACTTGCCGCGAAGGGGAAGAACCCGTGTTCTTGGCCCCGGGAAGTCCCATGTCAAGCACAACCCAACCGACTTCCCCCATGAAGGCGCATTTTCATACAAGTCAACAACACTCCATAAGACATGCCATCACACAAAAGACCCAACCCACCCCCCCCCCAGAGAAAGAAATAATAGACAGACAAGCCCAAAATCACCTCCTAACCTCCTTCCTCGGCCCATTCACCAACCGATTCACCACCAGCCCCCCACCGCCGACCCGAGCGTGCCCAGCTTCCCCCCGCCGCTCTCCTGCTTCCTCTTCTCGGTCGCCGCCCCAATGACCCCCGCGCTCAGCGCCGCCGTGGCGACCCGCCCCCCCTTGGCCCCGCTCCACCCGCCGGGCTCCTTGCGCAGCCGGAACGCCTCGGCCGCGCCCGCCTCCATGGCCGCTTCGATGCCTCGCTCCAGACGGCTCCGGCTCCGCGACGAGACCCGCGGTCGGCTGGTGCTGGCGCTGTCGCGGCGGGACCGGCGGGACCGGCCGTGGTGCGGGGAGGTGCTGTGGTGGCGGCGGGTGGAGGAGGCGGAGGGGGGGTAGTACCGCTCTACGGCGCGGTCGCGGTCGCGGTCGTAGTCGTATTCGCGGGAGGAGGAGCGGGAGTGGTGGCGGTGGTTGTGGTTGTGGGGTCTTCGCCGTGAGGTGGAGCGGGACCGGTGGGAGGAGTCGTCAAGCCCGAGGCTGCCGATGGCATCGGAGATCTTGTCGAGGGCTTGCCGGCCGAGGGAGCGATGGCGGGGGCGGTGCTCGTAGTCGTAGTCGTAGTCGTCGTAGTTGTCATAGTAAGCACGGTCGTCGTGACGGGTGTGTCGTCTGCCGCGGCGGTCGGACATGATGACGGTTTTGAGTGTTCAAGTGTTCTTATTGTTGTGATGGTTCGTTGATGGAAGTTGCGTGTGATACTTGCGCGACTGACTTAGGTTGGTTGCTTGAAGCTGGATTGTAGTGGTTTTAGAGCTTTGAGTAAGGTACTACAGGGTGATAATTACTTCCAGGTTTACAATGTGCGCTACTGTTAAAGCAATGATACTGGAAAGAGCAATGTCCTGGAGCGCACAATCTTGGTAATCGACCTTGTGGCGTCGTTCTGGTGCAGAGTGTTGCGTCACCGGCAACCTACCTGACTTTTCGTATCTCACTTTGGTTCGGGTTCTCGGTTTGTGTCTTGGCTACCGCATTTGACCAGTCACAGGAGCAGAGATGTCGGCAAGCAGTGACTTTCACTGGGCTTGATCACCATGGCCGTGATGTGAGTGGCAAGTCACCAGATACAACGGCCATGGGTCCGACTCAGGTCGCACTCATGTATAAAATCCTGCCCGTTCCCAATCCTCCAGAGCCTAGGCGTTTTTCCTGTTTTATCTCGTCACTTTCGGAAGCACCGGGCCGGAGGTGGTGGCCGGGGTGTACTTCTGCGTGCCCTTGTTTTCTGACTTCCTTGCAAAACGATTACACTTTAGGGAAGTTTCTTTAGACTTTGACAGTCAACCCTTCAAGTCAGATGCGCAGCACTTGCATCCTGACAAACTTTCTTCACCCATGAACAATCTCAAAAGCCCACTTTGAAGCAATATGGTGCTTCCATTCACGAGGCACGGTTTTGGACGCGACGTTCCATGTGAAGACCAAATCAAGAAGGCGCAGGTGCTGCGGCATGGGGAGAGTCGCTCTTGAGATGACGTCATAACCAAGCTTCTCAAAGCGAAACTTGACTGTCTCCCACTGAGTTTGCAGGCCCCACAAATGTTTTTCTCTTGTCAACCAACCACCCAAATCACACAAACGCTCGGTTGCGGCTCAGATGCTGCTGCCAACAAGGTGCGCCTCTCAATACCGAGGCCTTCTCGAAGCCCCCACCCAGGAACATGGGTTGCATCCCCTCACTGGCGTCATGATCACCAGGGCTGCATACTCCAAGGTCCAATGAGGCTGGTTTTCTGCCTCTCTTGACTCCGACCAGTGTCGCATTGGGGAGATTCGAGGGTTCTCTTGCAATTCCAGGAAATATGGCAGACCGATATTTCAAGGCTGTGATGACGTCCAAGTTCCCCTTCTTTCAGCCTTCTGATGAGCTGGTGCGGAAATGTCGGCATATATTTGTACTTGAACTTTCGCCTTCGTCTCGAGCACTTGTCGCTCCTACCATTTATTTCAGTCCCATGATATCAGATTCTCCTCTTTCGTGAATCTCTTTGGCCAACGCCGGGACACCACCAGTTGGGGATCGGCAAGCGTCGACCTAAGACATTGCCACCATCCTCTCTCAAAGTATCCTCGAACAACCACAGCAGCCCACCACCCCTTGTTCAGCCACCACCATGGCCCCAACCCCAACCCTCCCGCAGGCGATTTCGCGCCTCCTCGCCCGCCAACAACCCACCACCACGGTGATCATCCAAGCGTCCGACAGCACCACCACCACGGGCTCGACCTCCAACAACGGCCTCTCGGGCGGCGCCATCGCGGGCATCGTCATCGGCACCATCGTCGGCATCCTCCTCGTGTGGTGGATCATCCGCGCGTGCACCCAGCCCCGGCAGCCCGACGCGAGCCGCCAGGGGTGGTACGACGACAGCACCGCCGCGGGCCCGCCCCCGCCCCGGACGCGGTCGCGGTCCCGGTCGGTCCACTCGGCGCATCACCACCACCATCACCACCACGGCCACCATCGGAGCGGGAGCAGGCACCACAGCAGGCGCAGGTCGTCCACGAGCAGGAGCAGGCCGGTCGTGCTGGAGGAGAAGACGGTCGGGTATGCCGTGCCGAGACGGCCGTCTGCCACGTACTATGCGGCCCCGGCTGAGGGCAGGCGGTCGAGGAGTCGGTCGCAGGGGAGGTATTATGCTAGTTAGTGGAGGCTGATGGATGATGAGTTATGACGGTGTAATGATATGGGACGATGGAATGGCTATATGAGGGAGTCAGGGGTGTTGCTTTTTGGTGTGGAAACATGGAGCATGGCGTTGAACGGTTTGCGAAGACGCACAAGGGATACAACTTTTTGTTTAATGAATCGATGACTCGGCCATGCCATCAAACTGCTGCTTGCATGATGTTTACTCTTTTTTCTTGTTTCGGTCCTGGGCGTTGCTCAAAGGCTAAGGTAGTCTCTTGTTTGCGCACATCAACTCATGTCCAGATCCCACACAGTCGCCTGGGTGCGCCGAGTCAGCGCGATGTTCTGGTACTGTACTTCTCGACATTTGGAACGGATCTCTCGCCGCCAAATCTCGGCTGCACACTTCACATCTCAGACACAATCAAGATATCGCTCACCGGCCTCGCGCTCTCGACATTGTGCTATCAACTGATTTCCAAGGTTGTGCAGTGTCGTCGTCGTTTGAGAGGGTCACAGCGAGACGGATGCAGGGGCACACGCGCGCGTAGAGTTTGACGCGAACCGTGACGAGAAATGTCCTGTGAGTGTCTGGATGCATCCTCTCAGAACAGGGACGTGAGCGCCGTGGCTGTCCGGGGACTGGAAGCAAAGGAGCGAAAGGAGACTAATGCAGGAACTACCATAGAGCAACGAGACTGACACACCACCAAAGAACCAACAGCACAAAAAGTGCAGCGTGGTGCAGATCGACTATTTGAGTTGATTCGCGTTGTTGGGGGCCTGGCTTCCGGTCATGCAGAACACAAGACGCAAGCGTGGGAGCGGCAAGCGGCAAGCGGCAAACAGCAGGCGACTGTGTGGCACGAATGTCTGAGCTGAGCCTCAAGTGGTCGACGGGTGCAGCATCGCATGCATGTCATGGCTGGTGTGGTGTCGTCAAAATGCCGAAGCGCGCGACAAGGACCAGACCCAGCCAGCCGGTTTGTATCACCAACACTACCGCTGCCACATGGCTTTTGGCCTTCGATTGGTGTTCTTGGAACAAACGACCCAGACCGGGACTCTGGGACCCCGTCTCCAATGCCAGGTACGGTGCTCTTGAAGGCGGTGACAGACCCGGCTGGATGGATGCAGGTGATGCTCGAAAGCGCCATTTACCACCTTGGAAATGATGGATTTGGCGGCATTCTCGTCAATTTGACGCTGACGGCATCCCGGTCTGCCTGCCTGAACACCAGACTCGCCAGAGTCGTGATGTGATATCTAGCGTGGAATCCAAGCACAGAACCTTATCAGCGTCATGCCAATTGGACTTGGGCAGACGTGATGATTCTCAAGCTGACCCTCATTCTCATCTCGTCTGTGATGGGTTTCCTCTTTCACCCAGGTCTTGGAGTTTTTGGGAAAAGATGGATCAGGCAAGGCCCTCATCCTTCATGGCTATTGTTAGCTGAACTATTGAAGACTTTCCAGCGATTGATTCGTTGGCACATTGGCAGCGCGGGCAGACAACAAGTCTTCACCACGGACTTGTTCCCTTTCCAGCCAAAAGTTCCAGTGTTGGGCTCGTCACATCACAACTGGGCAGCTTCTAAGCGCCGACATGCACGTTCCTGGTTCCGACACACTGCATGCGCCAAGCCAATCTGGGGAGACTATGGGGGTCTTAACCCCAAGCAGCCGGAGCGAGCCACCGAATCAGGCCAATCCTCGCTCGCCAAGCTCGGCACGGCAGCCACGAGCGCCAATGACAGTGGTCCTGCGGGTGATGTGCTGGGGAGAGGCTATTTTTACCTCGTCAAGAACGCTGCGAGATGTGCGGGGGCATGCAAGCCTGCGATCCTGCGAGCGACTCGGAGCGAGTTGTTGAAGGCGGCGACAGGCTCGACAGCTCGCTATCACAGCCAAGCCGGACCAAGGCCAGATGCTAACGTGATGGTCGAGATGGGATCCCCGTCCATTGCTTTCTCTCACCGCTGCCCGCGATGCCGCAAATCCCCGGCCTGCAGCGTGGACCGTGATCTGGTCACCGTCTGCCCGGCCAGCCTCCGGTATAAGGGTCGCTTATACCCGCCACGCGGTCACGACCCTTGTCGATCTCTCCGATCCCCCCCCAGATTGTCATGACCACACTGCAACCTCACCGTCAACTTCGGTGACCCAGGCCTCTCTGCCTTTGCGGCATCTCTCAGTCACTGTGCCCACACAATGTGCACGTACGACTACACGCCCTACACTGGCTGCGAGGATGGCGAGCAGCACTTCTACATCCAATGGGTGAAGTGCAGCGTCGCCGTGGAGAAGGGGCGGTATTGCCCACTCGACACATCACACAAGGTGGAACAGCTCAGGAAGCTGTCCGCCAATGTGCTCTCTTGCCCACTCCACGGCCCCGTCGCTGTCCAGCAATACGTCCTCGACGCAGTCAACGCAAGACCTCAGGATTCTGACCGGGACACACGCCGCGCGAGGAGCGCTGCCCGCCGGGGTGCAACCTCCAGGGGCAGGACCCCCAAGAGGGGCACTTCTGACAGGGACTCTGAGCAGCCAGTTCGCAGGGAGGTGCGGAAGCAGAGGTCACGGCGCTCCATGGCTTCTGAGTCGACAGATTCCGAGTCGTCAACCTCACTCTCGACGCGCGCAAGGGCTGCTGCCGCTCAGCGGGTGCCGAGCTTGGCCGAGCGAGAACGCCTGGAGAGGCGGAAGAGCAGGACGGCCCAGAACTCGCATCGCCGGTCCATCTCGGCCGACGTCGCTCTGCCACCTCCCCCGACCCTGACGATGCGATACGGCCGCAGTGAGGCATCCCTGCCATTGAAGGCGGACCCTGAGGTGCCAACAGCGGAGCTCCCAGCACCCGTTGCGAACGCCCAACAAGCCCCGTCCAAGCCATCTCTGGATATCCCACGCGCCATTGGAGTTGTCGGGCTGCCGTCAAGCCCTGACATGCACCATCGCCGAGGCAGCGTCCATCGCAGCCGGAGCGAAGGTGTGCTGAGGAAGAGCACAGAGAGCCAACCCGAGGCTGCCCAGCCCGCACCACGAAGCGCCGTATCCCCGGCCAGCGATAACAGCTCTCCGGAGCAGAACCCGGATCTCCCGTTCAGCTCCCTGTCCCGCCGGAACCGCAGAGCCGGGTCACGGTCCATCCGGGACCGGAGCGTGGACACCACCATGCGCCGCATCGACGAGCAGCACGAAGCCGCCGAACAACACACAGCGGCCGCCCGCGAAGCGGCCTCCCCAGAGTCCCAAAGCACAACCACGGCATCCCCGGAGCCACGGCCCCGCGTCCCTCCCGCCCACCACCACCACCCCCCGCCGCTCCGACTCCCTCTCCCGCCCGCGTCTCAACGCCCTCCACATCCCGGCGCCCCCGGCCAACCCCCTCCAGCGGGATGCCTACTCGGCGCCCACCGCCACCCCGCCCGAGACGGACATCACCGGCACCCCGTCTCACCACACCCACCAACCCCCCCACCACCACACCCTCCGCTCCCGCGCCAAATCCCTCCGCCACATCGACCTTTCCCCGCCGCCGCAGATTCCTTCTTCTTCCTCCCAGATCAACAACGAAGACGCGGCCTCCCTCCGCAGCGCCGCCTCGGGCCGCTCCCGCCGCTTCGAGCACCAGGTCGCCGAGGGCCGGAAGTGGGTCGCCGCGCGCGAGCACATGGCCGCCTTGCCGGCCACGCCGGTCGGTAAGGTGGGTGCTGGTGCGGGTGCGGGCGTGGGGCTGGGGCTGGGCTTGGGGGTGACGGACGTGCTGGCGCACATGTCGGAGCCGAACCTCGCGGCTGCTGTTGCTACGACCGCTGCTGCTGCTGTGGCGGTGCCGCCGGGCGGTGCTGCGCGGGAGTCGGTGGATAGCGGGTATCGCAGCGGGCACGGGCACGGACACCAGGTGCAGCGCAGCTGGGAGACGGTTACTGGTGCTGCTGCGACTGCGAGCGTCAGCAGCAGCTCTGGGAGCAGGGTAGGCGGCGGGGAGGAGGAAGGGCGGCATGTGGGGAATGCGAGGGGTGGGAAGCTGCAAAAGGCTGCTCCTCCTCCTCCTCTTCTGCAGCAGCAGCAGCAGCAGCAGCAGCAGAGAGCGGGAGATGTGCAGGCGCAAAGCCAGCGGAGGGCGCCGGCGCCGCGCGCCGCTCTCGGCGGCAGCCGCCCTGCACGCTGCCCATCTCGTTGCTGTCGCCGGGGTTCCAGACGGATGGGGATGAGGTGGGCCCGCTGGGGAAGGGCGGGAAGAGGCAGCGGGTTGGGTTGAGGAAGAAGATTAGCGGGCTGTTGTGGGATCGGGCCGGACAGAGAGAGGTAGGGAGGGGTTGGGTAAGCGTTTTCAAGGGGGAAGTTTTGGTTGGCGATGTGAAGATACCCTGTATAAGTCTATGGTGGTGTGTGGTTGGGTTGGAGTAATTGTAGTACAGTGGTAATGACGTGAATGACGCATAATATCATACTTTTATCATGTCAAAGCATCTTGGGGTCCCGTCCCTTGCGTGTTGTGGTTCCGGTGACGATATACTTGACCGCCCCACAGCCTGTTGTCCAAGAATAGGGGCTAGTTAACACGAAGTGTTTGGCAGATCACTGCACAGGAACAATGTCTTTTTATTTATCTCTGATCCCTAATCCCACTCCAAGATCACATTATTCGTAAATACATTATCAGAAGTTTGTCATCATTCCCTCTTCATCGCCCGTCTTCGCATACTGCCCCTTAATCCACGATCCCCTCCGGCAGGATCGACACATAATCCACCGGCGCCGGCTCCAGCCCGTCAGGCGTGCCGACAATCTTGAGCGTGCTCCCCTTCTTGATCTTCACGCCCGGGAAGGTGATCCTGGTCGCCGTCTGACCATCAATGTACGGCGATGGCGCCCGGCCCAGGTTGTACTCGATATCCCCCTTCCACTTGCCCACCAGCCCGTCGCCCACATACAGCTCCCACGTGGCGTTTCCGAGTGCCATGTCATAGTAGTTCACCGCCAGGTCATACTTGCCCGTCTGGACCTTGTCCAGCACCGCGCTCGCCGTCGCCCGGGTCGAGTTGTCCTTGGTCACGATGCAGCGGAACCCGCTCGCCGCCTCGAAGGGGCTGACGTCGTACCGCCGGTACCCGTCCAGCTTCATGTCCTCGGCCTCGATGCGGTACGGGTGGTTGCCCACGCGGCGCTTGGTGTCGGCGATGCCCGACTTGTTGAAGTAGAACATGTTGACGCTGTCGCGCCACACGAGCGAGTGGCCGGCCTGGTAGACGAGGCGGTACAGCACGTGCTCGTACCGCTCGTCGTCGATGCGGCCCTTGAGCGTGCGCCACAGCTGCGGGAACGTCTGCGCCGTGGCGCTGCCCTCGTAGTGCGCGTCGTAGAAGTGCTGGATCACCGTCTTGCCCGACTTGAGGCGCTGCGTGTAGGGCACGTGGTGGAACCAGAGGAGGAGGTTGTCGGGCGTCGTCTCGACCTTCTCGTACATGGCAGCGATCTCGGGGGGGTACTGGCCAGCGAAGCCGGTGCCGTTCCACACGGTGCGGTCCATGCCGATGGAGTCGGCGTCCGCGCGGGTCCACTGGCCCCAGGGGTTGCCGTCCTGCGAGGCCGGGTTGGGGCCGTAGTGGCCCAGGAGGATGTCGGTGAGCGTCTGGATGCCGAGGTTGCCCGAGTAGTTCTCGTAGGCGGGCCACGAGGCCATCGACATCTTGGTGATGACGTCGATGACCTTCTTGTCGTCGCTGAAGGTGAGCTTGATCCACTCCTTGAGCAGGCCCTCGGAGGTGGCGCTCGAGTCCCACGCGAGCTTGCCGTACGCGTACAGGTTGGACATGGCCAGGTGGCTGCCGAGCCACGTCGTGTTGGTGCCGACGTTGACGACGCCCGCGTAGCCGCCCAGCTTGCGCGGGAAGCGCTTGCCGCTGAGGATGTCGGCCGTCGTGGAGCGCTTGCCGTCGACGCGGAAGTCGAAGTCGAGGATCTCCTTCCACATGGGCGCGAGATACACCAGGTGGGCCTGCTGGCCGAGGTACTCCTGGGTGATCTGCAGCTCGATTGTCGCGCCAGTCCGCTTCAGGTGCGAAAAGAGTGGCGAGACGGGCTCGCGGACCTGGAAGTCGATGGGGCCGTACTTGATCTGAACCACGACGTTGTCGTCGAACTTGTCATCAAGACCATCAAAGTAGTGGGTCGCAGCGTTGGCGCGGTCGGCCTTCCAGTCCAGGGTCTGGTTGAGGGTCCTGTGGTCGTAGACGAAAGCGCGGAAGAGGATGATGCCGCCGTGGGGCTTCAGAGTGTGCGCAAACATGTTGGCGCCGTCAGCCAGCGTGCGATTGTAAGTCATGGGACCCGGCTGGCCCTCCGAGTTGGCCTTGACGAGGTAGCCGGCCATGTCGGGGATTCTCTTGTACAGCTCGTCAGCAATGTGCTGCCACCAGTCGACAACCGTCTTGTCGAGAGGGTCAAAGGTCGAGAGCCCGCCAAGAGTCTGAGGAGCGGCGAAGTTGAGCGAGACGCCGATCTGGACACCGTAAGGCCGGAGTGTATTGGCAATCCTCGCGAGGCCGTCCATGTTCTCAGGGGTTAGGGTCTTGATGTCCGCGTTGACATTGTTGACGACGACGGCGTTGATGCCAATCGAGGCAAGGAGGCGCCCATACTGGCCGACCCGGGTCAGGTCGTCGCGGATCTTGCCGTCCCAGAAGAAGATGGAGTCGCCGCCGTAGCCTCTCTCGACGCTGCCGTGGGTGCCGCCATCTTGCATGTTGTCCCACTGGTTGACCCATCGGATCGGGGCCTGGGGATTCGAGGTCACGGTGAAGTCCGAGCAGTTGCCCTGGGCGAGCAGGGAGAGGTAGTGGAAAGCACCGTACAGGGCTCCACGCTCGTTCTGGCCGAGGATCAGAACGTTACCGCGAGACACGCTGAGGTAGAAGCCGTCGTCGATCAACTTGGGGAGGCGGGCTGCAGCGCTGGGGTTGCTGTCGACGTAAGCAGCGACTGTTCCCACGGTGGCCGTGGTGTCGCGAGAAGGGGGGCGTTGGCCATGACCGCGGCGAGCGTCAGCGGTGTCGAGCTCCAGCTTCTTGCCAAAGATGCCGTTGATGCCCTGCGAGAGCTCCTGGCCAGCCGTGTAGACCGGGTACCCCTCGGTGGCGTTCAGGGTGACGATGGCGGAGGGGAGCTTGTTGTGGTAACCCTTTGCGCCCTGGATCCGGGCGTAGCGCAGCCAGGCATTGAGACCATCCTCTGCGGCCGCCAGGCCGATGGCCGCGAGCAGCAGTAAGCTCCTCATTGTCCAGTGCTTGTGGAGGACGACCGGTGATGCTGTCGCCTCATGTTGGCCTGGAGGGATCACCTTCCCGTGTATAAATGCTTCCAGAACACCGGGACTCCGAGTAGTATTGCCCCTGCTGCCAAGCCCTCAAGGTTTCCACCCATTAATTTATCCTAAATCGATCAACCTGCTTCCCCTCTGCCAAGATGAAGCAATGGATCCTCGTCTCGTGGCCAGGATGTTTTTCCACCCGTAGGATGACTCCGCACCAGGTTGGAGAAGTCGAAGAATGGGGTAGTGCGGGGGATGGAGAAGCTTCCTCCCCCCTCCGGATTGGGGCAACATGCCCATCCCTCGCTGCTAAGTGGGGCGATGTAACGGCGACCCGGTCCTCCAGCCGTTGACCGTTGACGTATTGCGCACCCAATTCAGCCTGTTCTTAAGGCCGAGGAATTGAGATGGCTCGGCAGTGCAAGGACTCAGCTGATGGCTTACTCCGAGGTTCCTAACGAGGGCTGCCAACCCCCGGCGATATGAAGTGATCCGTGTAATACTGCTGCCCAGCCCTTCGTTGAGCGGTTGATGTGACAGTGGGTAAATGAGAGCTGAGGACACACTCGGCGACCTATTTTCTTAGGGTCTATCATGCGGACAACACTGATAGAGCAACCACTGTGCCATTGCGGTCGCAGTTGAATCTCAAGTGTTAATAATGAGCTCGGCTGACGTCTAAAAAGTAAGGTCCGCTGCGGACTGCTAGACTAGGCACGGTAGGCATTGTACCAGGAACAAGTTTTGGTACAATCGGTGAGTCTGGCGATGTTGGGTTTGGTGCCGATATCTCCAATACGTTGAACACTGCTACGCTTTCTCATCTACGATGTTGAAAGCATGGCAGGCGTAAGTTTACAGGTGGGACTCGTGAATCTGCTGTTCGCCAACATACACCATGTCAGACTTAACTTGCTTTATCACCTCCATCTGAGAACATGGCAGTGTAAGACAGCGATCCTGCTTTCGATTCTTCCCATACCATGCGCTCAATAGATTTCGAAAACTTCACATTTGGGTCCAGGAACCCGCTTCCCAGGGTCAGGTTCCCCGCCGTCCTCTGAAGTGCGCTTATAGCCCTTCTGGTCTCTTGTAATCCAGTACTCACCAACACTGTTAATCCCTGTGCCCTTGAGCTTCTTGAACTTCTGACCCGGCTCAGGCGGTGTACACAAGAACTCGCCATACATGATGCCGTCGACATAGGCGTACCCCTGCAGCGTGAATCCTGCATCCGCTGCCTGGCCCCGCGGCCGTAGCACGATCGGGTGTTTCTCCTGGTGCAGGATTGTCACCAGGTCTCCAGGGCGCACAGACTCGTGGCCGGCCCCGATGAAGCCGCCGGCGGTTTTGAACAGCGTGGTGTGTCTGTTCTCGTTTCCGACGCGTTGCGGCCACTCCCGGGGAAGGAAAGCAACTTGCTCCGCCAACGTCATCGACCCGGGATCTGCGCACAGTTGAGGCAAGGGTCCTCTCCTGTCGGTAACAAAGTCGGCTTGGGCTTGGGTCAAGCTATCGAGGTCAATGTGCTCGCGGCGGAAGATGGTGCTGATAAGGTTCCGCTCCTCCTTGTTCATTAGGCGGCCAGAGCGGAAGTTCTCCAGACGGATGCCATCACGACGGTCGCGGAGGATGGTGCGCCAGATACGGTCTTCTTCGTCTCCCCGCTGGTCCTCTTCCTCTTCGTCCTCTTCCTCTTCGTCCTCTTCCTCCTCCTCCTCCTCCTCCTCTTCTTCTTCGTCCTCTTCCTCCTCCTCCTCTTCCTGCTCGTCCTCGTCCTGCTCGTCCCCTTCCTCCTCGTTCTCCTCATCCTTTTCGTTTTCCTCCTCCTCGTCTCCCTTTTCTTCATCTCCCGTCTCATTCTCTTCACCGCCATCCAGATCCTCTTCGTCACCCTCTTTTCCCTGCTTATCCGCGTCCTCAACTCCCCATCTTAGCCCGCGGCCCTCTCTAGGCAGTCCGGCAAACTCAACAATTGAGCGAAGCCAGGCATCTACATCCTTAATCTTGGCATTCAGCACATCCCACTCCGTCGCATGCGTCCACTCTGGAGGAGTCATGACCTCCGTGATCGTATCGACCCGACAGCCCGGATGACGAAGGACCGTCCCGCTGCCCACGTCCCCACGCTTCCAAACCTCCCACGGTTCCATCCACGCCGCCGGCTGCGTGCTAGCAAGAGCATCGTGGGGGTTGACGCCCAGTCCATGCCTGCCCACATCCGTCCAGTCCGGCACCCACGAGGGCAAGGGGCTCGCACCCGCTTTTGGCGCCACGCAGAACAGACTAAACGGCGTGGTGCCCCCGCCGCCCCGTTCCAGCACCGCCCTGGTGAACTCGGCAAACACGTCGACAAACGACCTCGAGTAGTCGGGCCGCATCCCGAGCCTCTCCTCCTCCCCGTTGATCCCGAGCAGCGAGTAGACGATATCCCGCGGGTCCGTCGCCGCGTAGTGCGGGCGGCCCGGCGCGTCCAGGTACTCGACGACGATCTGGGCGAGGGGAATCGGCTCGCCGGCGCGGTGCTGGCGGCGCGCGACGAGGGCCTTGACGCGGAAGAGCATGGTCCACGACCACAGGGCCGTGCCGAAGCCGTCGTACTCCGGGTAGCGCGGGATGACGCCCGCGGCCAGGGTGTACCACACCGCGGTGAGGGTCGCGTCGAAGGCGTCGAGAGAGACGGATTTGCTCCCGCAGAAGAGGGTGGCTTCCTTGGCGAGGGCGACTTCCTGCATGATCCAGACGCGGACCCAGTAGTCGCGCTGCAGGAGATCTTGGATGCCCGCTTGGAGGTTGTTTTGAGGGGGCGGGGTGAGCATGCCCTCTTCGTTGAGGAGGTCGAGGATGAAACGGCCGAGCTGGGAATCGGTGAGGGGCGCGTTGCCTGCCTTGTAGACGTCGATGTAGTCGTAGATCTCCTGCTTGTGCGGGTCTCTGTAGTCCATGGCGTTGAGGTCCATCGCGCCGCAGGCGAGTGCGCGGGCTCCGAAGCGGGCGAGGAAGTCCATGGCTGCGTCGCTGTCCACGGTGGCAGGCCCCAGCCAGATTTGGACGTGGTCAGCCAGACGGTAGACATCGCGCATCTGGTCAACTTGCCAGCTCTTCTCATCCGTGTTGGATTGTTGGATGCAGATTGCGTCGATCCAGAGCCACGAGTCTATCCCCTGCTCTCGGAAACGCTCGAGGCCAGCGTGTAAGTTGCGGCCAATAGAAAATGGCTTGTTGTTGATATCGACTTCGACGGGATTGCGCTGATCTCCCCAGACGTACGACATTGCGGCGTAAGCAACGCCATCATCCAGCGAGACGTGCTGCAATTCGAGAGCGATCGCAGCCTTGGGGTCTGCCAGCGTGACGGGTGCGAGGCGGACGAGGCGGATCTCACGCCGCGAGCGGTCGAGGGCATCGTGGGTGAACATATTTACACTGGAACTGACGTATCAAACTGCTGTGTTGTGGTGTAGTGTAATGAAGACTTGAAATTGTAATTCTTGCCAGCTCGAACGCTCCAAATAAATCAAAGAACGAAGGAGGGTAGATATCAATAGACCATGCTTCCCCACTTCTTTAACCTTGCTTCACCATATCATGCCATTCATGCCGCTTCGGGTTTGCTGCACAGAAACCCAGCCGGACTTGGCTTGTTCTGGGTTTCCTTCAGCCCCCAGCTGCTGACTGCATGGGCCAAGACGCCAGCAACAAGCATTGCGTCCACCCTTCTCTCTATTATTAGAACCGAGAATTGGAGAGAATGGTCCGCGCACGGCGGTCCAAACGTCGCAGTTAAGCGATACTCTGGTAAGCTCTTATCAGCTTGGTAGATACGTAAGAGGTTGGTATGTAGAAAAAAGGGATCTCGAATATATGTACTACGAAGCTCTAGAGAGCAGCTCTCCTTTGTAACGAGTATAACACCGTTTGCCCCTTATTTTCCACTACAAGAACTCCCTACAGTATGACACCAAACCATAGCTTTGGGACATTAGTTTCAAGTTTTCTTTCCAGGACGTCCAACGCGGAGTCTGTAATTGCCCTGGGTTTCGGGTGTTCCAAGCTCGAGGCATTTTCTGCCTGCCTAAACTCCTGGCTTTCAACGAACCCCAAACGACTTGATGCTTCCTGTTTTGTAATCTCAGTTGCGAGTATGAGTGAGACTTGCTTTGACTTGGCCCCGAGCCAAAAACAAAGTGGATCACACAACACCAAAAACAGTGGGCGACCCCGGAATCGAACCGGGGTTTCTTCGGATCGTCTGCGATTTATTCAACCACAACGAAGCGTCCTGACCACTAGACTAGTCACCCTTGAATTCTTGTTTCGCCGAATTCTCTGCAAGCCCTATGTAGCTGCATCCGGAACCCCACTTTTCGCCATCAACTTTGACCCCTATTCTCGCTTTCACTTCTTGTACTCCCCATGCTGCAATGTCCCAGGATTGTGCTGGACATGGTGACCGTGTTGATCAGTGAAGAGAACCTTTTGGAATTGACATTATTAGCACATGAATCTCAGTCTCTCAAAATACATTCATCACGATCCGGGGGGTAAGTTGGCCTAGTGCCTACCTTGGGCGGGTGCTTCACGCCCTCCTTTTCAGCCTCCTCCTTAGACGTCACAATCTTCTCGACCTCGCCCTCATGTCTGCCGCCGCGCGAGCGTGCAAAGACATGGTCGCCTTCGTTGATAGGCTCGTTATTCTTGTCCTTGACCTCCGATGGCATTTTGGTTTGAGACTCTGGCAGGAAACTCGGGCTACGTGGGATGGCTGTGCACTGGATGATCGTCCTGGGCGAGATGATGGTAATGTGATGCTCCGGTTGATTTTCGAGTTCGCTGTTATCTCCAACTTAAGTTCCAGGGCGTCTTTCACCTGTCCTTGATTTTGTGGATAATATCCTGCGTCTTGGTTCTGCAACCGGAGACTACGTCACGCTGTCGTCATTTCCTCGATCGGGACTACAGGTAGATCTCACACCCAATACGCTCCCGGGAATGAGTGCTTGTGAATGCCATTGAGCTTCAAATGTCGGCATCCGCCAGTCGTGTTCTTTCTACATGTCTTCCAAGTTGTACCCAAGGCACAGCGGCCCTATCCGGTACCCCTAGTTTCGTCATGTGAAAATGAAGCCATCTGACGCGGCCTGAGACAGCCATTCGGGCTCGTGGTTGGTGGCCCAGTGCATACCTAGTTATCTGGTCAGACGTGGGAACATGCTTCTGGCTAAAATACCCACATAGCGTGGCTTCCACAAGTGAGACGAGGGATGCTTGTAGACACTAGAGTACCTAATCCGAGAAGCGAGGCTTTAGGCACCGAATCTCCAACGTACGAAGGTACTTAAAGATCCCTCCTTAGGTAGTCATGTTCGATCTCTCACTTGTCTATCGCATTCCATCGTCCAATCACTCCCTTACTACTTCACCAGCGCGCCACTTCGGGCGCGGTGGACATTATGCTACCACACCCATGCGCCCGCGCCCGCGGTCTCGCTGTCATCCCCGTCGCCAGCTACGTGGTCGCTATTGGATTCTCCTAAGTCAACCCTAATCATGGGTGGCTGCAATGAAGGTTGTCCCACTGAAACCTTCGGTGGTTCGGGGTACGGTGCATATTCAGGACCCGGATGCGGTCCGATCGGCCGTGTCGGCGTGGGAGGCGGTTGCGGTGACCTAGGTTTGCTGTAGCCCATGGGTTCGATGTAGCTCTCGTGCCGGCTGCGCCTGACAGTCGGCGACGCGATACTGCTCCTCTGATCACTTTCTTCGCCACGGGTGTCGAAGCCCCTGCGGAAACGCTCCGTCTCTTCTTGAAGCCGCCGCGCGCGCTTGCGATCGCGCTCAATCTTACGCTTACGCTCACTCTCACGCCGACGGCGAAGCTCTTCCAGTAGGTTAGGCTCTACTTCACGCTCCGTGTCACGGCCCTTCTCCTTATCCCGGCCAGTAGCGAATTCAGGGGACGATTCAAGAACTGAAATTTGTGAGACGTGTCAGTATGGGCCGCGCTATGCGTAAGCGACTGAACGTAGAACATCGCGTACTTGTGGTGGAACCGGGCCCCGAAAGCGGCTCGATATAAGCGTCCCTCCGGGACAGGCGGCTTGAAGTCCGGCCGCCGTCGCTATTTGTGTCACTCTCTTCGCTGCGGGTGTCGAACCGCTTGCGCAGACGTTCCATCTCTTCCAGTTCTTGAAGCCGCTCCAGTTCGATCGCTCGTCCACTCTCGGGCTCTTCATCGCTCTCTTTGTTGCTCTTTTCCTCTCCCTCCTCGTCAGAAGCAACTTTACGAGGCGATTCGACTGGATGGCCAGTTTTAGTACAGTATACTATAATCCATGAAGAGTGACATAACCGGGGGTGCCTACCTCCGCACTCCACAAGAGCATCAGTTAACAACTGCATCTCTGCCCGCGGCAATCGATCCTCTGGAGATAAAGAATTGTCGGTCTGAGAATAGAGCCGCAAGAGTTTGCTAATACTGCTGTATCCACCCATTTCCGCTGCCGCAAATGTCGTACCCCAGGTTTCGCCAGTCGCATCGATATCGGCACCGTCAACAATCAGTCGTTTGATCTCAGTGATATCTCCCCGAAAGGCAGCCAAATGGAGTGGGGGATCTGGATGCCAATCTAGTTCCGCCATGGGAGTTGCGGATCGCCTCTCTGCTTGCCTGAGGTCGTCTTCGGGCATGACAACGTGGTTCGAGTCCAACTCGTTGTCACTGTCCTCGACGACGAGGGGTGAGATAGCAAAAAGAGCGAGTTGCTCCATGTGTGATGCCACATGTCTCCGAAACTTGTCCCGCTCCACGACGACGATGTTGGTCGCAAGATACTGATGAGTGGGCGGGACAGAGGAGCTCTCTGTGCGTTGCTTTTCCAGGTCTGCTCTGATTTTCTCTTCCCACTCGGTACAGAACGGGCAATCAGCTGCAGGTATGAGGTCAGGTACCCTACGGCTCCCCTGGTCCAGCAACGCAGCCTCCGCATCTGGGAGCGCGGGGTGGCTCTTCTTGACGTGTGCCCGGAACATGTCGATGGACCGGAAGGGACCACTGCCACACAGAGCACAGCTCCAGTGGCAACGGTGATTTTGAAGTTCGTGCTCGAACCAGGAATGGCTGTCCTTGAAGAGCTGGAGGTCACACTCGTTTGGAGCCAGTGTGCAGACGTAAGATTTGAGGTCGGCAAATGCATGCCGCCTGCCAGACTGAGCGGTTAGCACAGGTTCCGTCTTCACGTAACAACAGGGAGCACTGATACTGACCTCCATTGGCTCTCACGTTTGAAGCTTTGAATAGTGTGGCACAGAGGGCATTCAAACTCGGGCTGGCCTTTACCAACGGTCCGGAGATTCGGCAGCTCCAGAACGGCGTTTTCCTGGGCAAAGTCGGAGCGAACAGCGGAAATGTACGACACTGTATCGTCCTCTGGCTCGTCCCTAATTCCGTTGAGTTGGATTACATTCAGAGTTGACGCTTTTGTGCCCGGGTCCGTGAAGCCCGCCTGTGACATGCGGTCTGGAATTGGGGGAAGATGCTGCTTTTTGCCTGGTGCCGCCGCGGCTGGTTCCGCAGGCGGCGACAACATGGCATTGTTGTCTCCCGGCAGGTGCTGGCTCGCCGCTAGGGAATCTTGGTGTTCTCGGCAGTACCGGAGGAACTGGCGCCTCCAGGTATTGGCCCGGCCGAGCCGGTTGAGCAGCCACTTGGACTCGGGCTTGCTCAGCTTTGAATATTTCTCTCGCACATGGTTGATGTCGAACTGATCAGAAAAGGGATTCTCGGTTTTATGAAGCGCCTTGTTGAAGCGGTCCCTGATTGTGGCCCGCCGAATTTGCATAGACGACTTCAGCAGGCCACGGCAGCACTCAATCGCTGCGCGGATGATTTCTTGGGCTTCGTCCTGGGGTGCTGGCTCCTCGGGGCTGCCAGGGTCCTCCAGACATAAATCATCAAGAACAATAGAGCAGTTCTCGGACTTCCCGGACAATATGCTTGACACTATGACCGAATACATCTGTCAGTACCCTGGTATCCTGGGAGTTGGGCCCCTGAACTCAGACTTACGATCGTCCAGTGCCTCCGTCAAGTCATCCAACAGCTCGCACACCCACTTTTGAATTTCTGGGGCATTCTGGAGACGAGAGTCGAGTGAAAGCTTGGATCCTGGTGGGTGTAGGGCGCCAATATTCCGGGCCCAAAGCCCAAACCGCTCCGACACATCGAGGAGTGACTCCCTGGTCACGGTTGTGGGTGAGGTTCTCCCAGGTTCCTCGAGACATTGCTTGAGGTGCTCGATTGCGCTGGATACTGCAGCAGCTTTGTCCGATATCGACGTCATTTTGGCGTGATAATAGTTTGGTTTGGTGCACGCAGTGTGTAACGCGCTGGGAGTGTAGAGATAGAAAGCCGTGCCATGAGCTAGGTTCGTCAACTTCAAGACCCTGACACGCCGGAGACAGGGCATTATTTCCAACGAAGAGAATGCAGCCTTGTGCAAGTGAAGAAGTCAAAACCCCCGCACACGTGACCGCGGGCCGCGGGCTCGTTGGCAGCTTTCACGCCCAACCTGATGGGTTGAACTTCCGCCGCAGTTCTCACTGACAAGTTGACCGACCCCTTCGATCGCAACCTAGGCGGAGCAATGTCGGGCTTCGAAATTGCAGGGGTGGTTCTGGGTGCGTTTCCCATCCTTCTGTCGGCTCTGGAGCACTACCGAGGAGTTGCGAGGACGGCAGGGCTTTGGTACAACATCCGCCAGGAGCACCAGAAATGCAAGAACGAGATCAACGCCCAGCGCGTGGCCTTTATCGGCAACCTCAAGAGACTGCTTCTACCCCTTGACGTCGACGATGCCACCATCTCTCGCCTGTTGGCTGCTCCGGGCGGGAACGAGTGGAAAGATGCAGCAATTGCGCGCCAACTCCAAGAACATCTCCGTGATTCATACCAGGTGTTTATGGAGACAATCGAGAGCATGAGGGATGCTGCGGAGGAATTGAAGAGCGAGATGGCGGCAGACAAAGATCAGTTGCAGCTGAAGATACAGCAGGCCAAGGTCAGGCTCTTGTCTCTTGACTGGATGCATGCAACAGCTCACAACCCGACACTCACAGTCACCCAAACTCACCCTCCGGTTCAAGGAGGCACTAAACAAGCCAAACACTGCGAGAGAGTTTTACTTGTACCGCCTGCAGTTTAGCCTGGGAGAAAGCGTGCGCAAGAAGCTGTTTGATGAGATGCAGCGCTACAACGACAGGCTCCGGACTTTGTTGGAAACCAGCGATACCATTTCTCAAGCAGAGAGCACCAGGGGCACTGCGAAGCTGGCCATGATACGTGCCGCAGTGTCTGGATTCTGGAAGCAAGCTGACCAGCTGTACAAGGTGCTCTCCCAGGCGTGGAACTGCAGCTGCTGGCGCCAGCATTACGCCCACCTGCTGCTCCAAAACCGTGTTTCCGCCGAGGCACATTTTCACTTCGTGTTCTGGTCAAACTCTTACCATGTGCCAACAAATCCAGATTCCTGGCTCTGTCGCCCCGCTCGCGTCGAGGTGCGCGGTGAACCGGAACCTAGCCTTCCGATCAGGACTGCCCCTGGACCCAGGCCTCCAACTGCATCACGACCGCAATACAGAACCGCAACGCCATTGAAGCCGGCTATCGTCGTAGGAAAGACGTTACAGACTAAGGCAAACCAGAAATTAGACTCAAGGTAAGGAAGTACTCCCTTGGCCATCAGCACCGGGGTCATCTAACGACAGTCCAGCGCGCCAACCATCACCATTACCCGTGTTGATGGGGGCTCGAGTGCGAGAAAGGAGACTTCCACTTGCACCGTAAGAGAGGAAATAAACCAAATATCAAGCCTCTGCGCCTCATTCCGTCAGGATCTCCCACAAGCAACAAGTCACGGCTTCCTGCGCGCCCACGACAAACGTTTCTACATCTACCGCGCCGACACCGCCGGACTCACCCCCTCCAGCACATCCACCATCACCCTCGAAAGCATCCTCCACGGCAACAACCATCCCGTCCTAACCCGCCGCCAGCGCTACACCCTCGCCGTCACCCTGTCATCCTCCTTCGTCCAGCTCGCCGGCACGCCCTGGATCAAACCCCGCTGGACCAAGTCCGACGTCGTCTTCTTCCGCGACCCGCATGACCCCACTGCCCTGCTCCTCGAGCGGCCGTTTGTGTGCCGCGACTTTCAGGACGCTCCAGCACAGCCTGTTGAACCGCCGCTGCCGCCGCCACGGTCGGCGAAACAGGTCCAAGAGGACACCATCAGCGGTCTCGAGTCGCTGGGGATCGTGCTCCTGGAGCTCTGCTTCGGCAAGCCCATCGAGCTGCATCCCTTTTGCAAGCACGTCGTCGGGGCACAGACGCCACCGCCGCAGTCGGAGTCGGGTGTCGCGTCGTCAGGGCCGCGCTTCCTCGCTGCGCTCGAGTGGCTGAGGGATGTCACGGAGGAAGCCGGGATGGACTATGCCGAGGCCGTGGCCTGGTGCTTGGTTGGGGGCAGGATGGCGGCTGGGGGCGGGGATGGCTGGAGACGGATCATGCTCGAGAGGGTCGTGAGGTCGTTGGAGACGTGTTGTGGTTATCTTGGGCCGACGCCGCCGGGTGCGCAGATGATCTACTAATTGTTTCTTGGGCGTGTTCTTCAATGAAAGCGCATACACCAGACGCCTTGTAGGCTGCTCTGAGGAAATTCGTTTACACATGGTGTGTCTCCCTAAACCCAACATATCGTCACCCCCTGAAACCAGTCTCCGCGGCTCGTCTTCTTCCAAGTGGGAAGGTACTGCTAACAGCTTTTGCGGCCTGGCTACCAAGTTCTCAGCGTGGTGCAATGTTCTTGTCGCTGAGGTACTTGTGAGAGCATCGGATCCTGATTTGTAACGGTCAGACTGCACGACCAGGAAGCACACAAAACGAGAGAATGACCCGGGGGTTGTCGAGAACGGGATTAATAAAGCAATAGACCGAGACGAAGAACGATCCCCGGTGGAGCAGAGACAAGCTTGGAAGCCGTTTTGATGACGCTGATCATTACCAAATAGCTGGAGACATGCTCTCATCTTCCATAGTGCCCAAGAAAAAACAGCTGGGATGAATCACTTCAGCTCTGGCGGTTGCCCCGGATATGCCCCCCATCGTCCAGTCTATAATGTCCTCAAACATGTCCATCCTCCATTCAAAGCCACGTTGGAAACCAATTTCAAACTCCCATCCGCAAACCCAGCATTCGGCCCTGGTACCACCAAGAAACAATCTCTCCAAAAGTTCCCAAGGGCATCCCCTTACGCCCTGTTCCCGCACTGCGCGCAGAACGGCGTCGTGACAGCCGCGCCGCAGTGGCTGCAGTATCTCGCCCCCATGGCCGCAGCTTCCTTGGGCGGGTGAGGGGCCGCAGCCGGCGCGTGAGCAGGCTGGTAAGGCGGGGCGGCACCGGCGGCATGGTAGTGGTCGATGGGCTGGTAGGTGTAGGCGACGCTCACGGGCTGGTAGCGGCTGCGCTTGACGCAGAAGACGATGAGCAGGATCCACGCGACGAGCTTGCAGATGCCGCCGATGGCGACGCAGGCGATGCCGCCGTAGAACAGGGCGCTGTCGGAGCACGAGTACGAGTAGCGGTACGAGCTGGAGCTGTAGGAGCTCCTGCTGCAGGTGGCGTTGGCGGACCACGCGCCGACGAGGCCGCCGCCGATGATGATGAAGATGACGGCGGCGATGAAGAAGGAGATGGGCCACCACTTTGAGAACTGGCGGCGCTGGGGGGGTGCGGCGGCGGCGGGGCCCGGGGGAGGATACGGGTATGTCGTGGGTTGGGGGTTCATTTCGTACGACATTTTCAGATTTTCTCGCTGGAGTGGAGGAAGCTGATTCTCGAGTTGTCGTCAAATGGTCGCGAGGAAGAACCAGACACAGAGGCGGGGAGAGAGATTGGAAACAAGAAGGTGAGAATGAAGGAGTGACAACCGACTGAAAAGAGCGAGAGAACGAGAATGAGTGACTGGTTCGAAGAGGATTTCTTACTTTTTTTTTCTCTTCATCTCCTGCACCATGAGCAGGGCGCAGGCATCAATCCCAAAAAAGCAACCACCCCGGCATGTCGTGATCTGCTTGACCCCTGGCGGCTTTAATGAGCCTTCAGCCCTGCTGTCAGTTTTGCGCCTCTTGAAACGGCGAAGCTGAGTGCTGATCCCTGCCCTGCCACCTGCGGCTTACTGCGACGAGTCTGGCTGCGGCATGGGATTCACCCGCTCTCCGACCACGTTCGGGGCCTGATTGGTCATTGCAGCCTGATGGCCAGCCTGCTGACATCGCTTGCGCCCCCTTTCCCCACCCCAAAAACCACCGAACAGCCACTTGCACAGCACCAGTTCCATACATACAGACCTGGCATGGATAAGGGGTCGAGTTGAATTTTCCACCATCGATCTGTTTCTGGGTTCTTGAAGAGATCAAAGAAAAATGATATGTCGTAAATATCTATCCGTGATCACAGCAAAGAGTTATGCCGGCACCCTAACTCACTCCCAGTCCCAACATAAGCCGGTACATCGACAAATGCCGTGTTGATCACGGAGAAAATCTTCGAAGTTGAGATCCACAAAAGGAATGAGTTTGTGTCCCGGTTTGACGCTTTTCTACGCTGAACTCTGTGCTACCTCCCCCGTTCGATATCTGCCTGACCCTCGACTCTGCTCCGCGGAACCGCCTTCAGACCAATATCCCCGTTCCTATCATCCAATCCGCCAGGGTCCACCCTTGCCATCGTCACCTTTTCGAGCTTCTTGCCCGTGAGCAGACTCCAAAACCACGAGCCATGAACCACCTCATGATTCCCGTCTTTGCCAATCCACACGTTGCCCAGGAACGTCGTGATCAGCACCGCCAGCCACACGATGGGGACCACCGCGACGTACGCCCACACGATCCCAGACTTGGGGTCCGAGTGATTCGGCCCGCTCTTGTTGTTGAATACAGTCGACATGATGGTAAGGGCGATTGTGCCGCCAAACGGGAACGCAAAGGATGCCAGGCAGGTGATGGGCGCGGTCATGCCGGGAAAATAGGCCAGGCCGTGGAGCATCCCGGGATTCATGTTGAGACCAACGCCGTATCCGGTGAGTGCCATCATGCCGTAGATGAGGTTGAGATACTCGGTCTGGCAGGCCCAAGCGATGACGGTGATGCCAACACCGGCGCTGGTCGTTCCCAGGAACAAGACTGGGATGGTTTGCCGTGGCCAAACGTTGATGAAGAACATGGCCGTGTAGACGCCAGCTGCGCAGGGTCAGTATACACTCTAAAGCGTAAAGGAGCAAGAGAACAACTTACCACCCAGCCCGGGAAGAAAGTAAAGCAGCGCGATGCCCGCGTTGCTTGCGCTGTGCCCCTGAACCAGCGTGAAGTACAGGTCCATGAAGTACATGATCGCAAACATGGCCGCGCCCGTCGCAAAGTTGATGCCCACAAGCAACCCGATATCCCTCTGCATCAGCAGCTCCCACGGCATCATCGCCTTCTGCATCGGAAAACCCTCGCCATCACCCTTCCCGGCACCATCGCCCACTCATACACCAACCACGCGACCGCCAACACCGCCCCAACCACCAACGGGACCAAAACCTCGACCGACTCCCACGCATACGTCCCGCCCCCCACGTGAACGCCAGCACCAACAACCCAAACCCCAACAGAAACAACGCCTGCCCGCCAAAGTCCACCGTGCTCAACCTCTCCAGAACCTCCCACCTTCCCCTTCCTTTCCGCACCACCACCACCACCTCCTCCCCCTTCCACCCTTTGCGGCGCCACCACCACCTCCCTCGGCCCCACCAACTCCCCCTCAACAACAACACCACCAACCCCACCCCGACCACGCCCACCGGCAGGTTCACCGCAAAACACCACCGCCAGCTCGCCTGCGTCAGATACCCCCCCGGCCACAGGCCCAATACTAAAACTGATCCCCGACACCAGCGCGAAAACCGTCCAATTCTTGGCGTACTCCGCAAGACTAACCCGATCCGCCAGGATGGTGCGCACGCAGATGTTGATGCCCGCGGCGCCGACCCCTTGCAGCGCGCGGCCGAATAGCAGGAGGGGGAACGCCGAGGTCGGCGCCGCGGTGCAGATGGCCGACCCGACGAGGATGATCAGCAGGGCGGTCTGCAGGGTGGCGTGCCGGCCGAAGACGTCGGCGAGCTGGGCGAAGAGGGGGAGGGAGGTGGCCGAGGTGAGGTTGAAGGCCGTGATGATCCAGTTGAGTTGTTTGAGTTCGTCTGTTGTTTTTTTGGGCGAGGTGTTAGGTGGGAGCACGGTAACATGCGTTGGCGTGAAGGTGGGGAAAAGGGGGTTGTGTTTGTTTGGAAGGATGAGGGGGAGGGATAGTAGGGACAAGGGGATGATGAGAAAAAGGGGGGGAAGGGAAAGGGGCAAACGCACTGAAATCATCGGCGATAAACTTCAACGCGGACGCAATGATGGTCGTGTCGAGGGCTTGCAGGGTAAACGGCGCAAACAAGCCGAGGATGATCTTGAGGCGGTATTTGCGACGTCGTTTCTTGTCGGCGCGCTCTTCCGGCGTCTCTTTAGGTTCCGTGTCGGCAATGGCGGGGGATTCTAGTGTTGGGGATGGGCCATCACGAGTGGGAGGCAGAGAGGACACAGTGAGGCCCGCCCTCTCGTCTGAAAGAACCCCATTGTTACTGGCGGTTGGAGTGGTCTTCCCTGGAAGGGACTGGTCTGCGGCCTTTGACTCCTGGCGTTCCCTGTACCGCTTCCTAGCGTACTTGTACGCCAAGTACATGGTGGCTGGAGATACGGTGTGAAAGAGAGCGTGGACAGAACACAAGCAAACTCCACGATCAATGAGCGAACGTGTGGCTGCAGGACAAAAAACAGCCAAGCGGCGGCTCTTATACATTCCGTCTTACACAACATCTCCCACTCCATCTCCTGTCAACCGTCAAATGCAGGATCCGCCCACGAGGCACATCCTTTCCCCCTGCTCCGAAACCTTGTCTTGACGGCCTGAGATACGCGATGACACCATGCACAGCCCTTCAGACAGCTAAGCTTTTCCGCCGTCTTTGCCGGTACAGGTCGTGATTGGCTCTCGAGACTAAACGTGGCCAAGCCCTTGTGGGGCCGGACCGACTTGACCGATCGCATTCCTCGGGTTCGGGGGACTCGCTTGCCAAGCCGGGCAAGCACTTCGAAATGGGTGGAGACGTGGACGGGGTTCATCCACTGGCTGTGCCTCACATGTTCCGCGCATCTGCTTCATCCCTGTTTGGTCATAAAGCCTTACCCGACCGATGCGATGAGGCCTCTCGCTTCCGCCGAAGAGTCGACTTCATGGTGTGTTGCCTGGGAGCCCTGGGCCGCTGACACGGCACATATTTCGGCAAACCACAGAAAGACGGACACCGCTTGATGCAATGCAACATTCTATCCTTGAGTGAGTTGGAGATACTTCCGTAATAAACACTAAACGCAACCAAAAAGCCAAAGAACCACCGACAACGCTCTTGAAATGACCCGTTACCTCATGCAGAGGCGCTTCGTTTCCAACCCACCCGCCCCATGTCCCAGCGCTTGTAGGAACCCCATATCTTTTTGTATTGCTCCAGCATCGCTAGTTATTAGCGGAAAGACGTCAACGACAGAAAAAAAAAAGCAGCCATGCAAACAGTTCCCATTACTCCTCCTTCTTATCACCCGCCGCGCCCGCAACCGCCTCCTGCGTACCCTGAATGGCTTTGCTCGCGGCCCCCACAACACCCTCGGCCGCTTTCCTCAATGACAGCTTAGTCGAGCTATCCGTCTTGTTCTCCTCCCCGGCGATGCGCGTCAGCTCCGTGACGAAGCTCTGCCCCCACCAGGCGCTCGTGTACTTGAAGACATAGCGCTCCAGCTTGCGGTAGTTGGTCTCGCGCTGCTCGGGCGACATGGTGACGGCGTCGTGAATGGCGTTGGCCAGCTCCTCAGTGTTCCAGGGGTTGACGATGAGGCTGCCGTTAAGGCTCTGGGCGGCGCCCGTGAACTCGGACAGGATCATGACGCCGTGGCGTTCGCGCTGCGTAGCAATGTACTCGTACGAGACGAGGTTCATGCCGTCGCGGGTCGAGCTGACGAGACAGACGTCGCTCATGGCGTAGAGGGCCGTCAGCTCATCGAAGGAGACCGACTGGTGGAGGAAGTGGATTGGCATGAACTCGATGGTGCCGAACCTGCCGTTGATGCGGCCCACCAGCTCGTTGACGACGGCGCGCAGATTCTGGTACTCCTCGACGTCTTGTCTGCTGGGGACGGCGACCTGAACGAGCACAATCTTGCCGATCCATTCGGGGTGCTCGGTGAGGAACACCTCGAGTGCGTGCAGCTTCTGGGGCACGCCCTTGATGTAGTCGAGGCGGTCGACGCCGACGATGAGCTTGACGCCTTCAAACTTGCGCTTGAGGGCGGCGATGCGGTTCTGCACCGACTGCTTCTTGAGGCCTTCGACAAACTTCTCGGGGTCGATGCCGATCGGGAAGGCGCCGACCGTAACGAATCTGCCGTTCCAGTCGACACCATTTGGCGTTGTTTGGGTGGAACTGTGGAGTTCCAGGTCAGTTTCGAATCAAAAAGGGCCTTGAAGTGGTGATGAACTCACAGTATCCTTGAGCAGCTGCTCAGGAAGTGCCTGGCGTAGTCGTACGTGTGGAAGCCAATCAGGTCGCAGTCGAGGATGCCCAGCAGCAGTTGTTCGCGCACGGGCAGGATACGATAGATCTCGCTGCTGGGGAAGGGGGTGTGGAGGAAGAAGCCAATCTTGACATCCTTCTTGGTGTTGCCAATCTCCTCGCGCAGCATCTCGGGGAGCAGCATCAAGTGGTAGTCATGAACCCAGACCAGGTCGCCATCCTGCACGTCCTTGGCGACCTCCTTGGCGAACAGCCGGTTGACCTCACGGTATGCCGCCCACGCAGACTCGTCAAAGGTAATCTCGCCGGGGTGGTAATGGAAGAGGGGCCAGAGAATCGAGTCTGAAAGACGCGGTTTTTGTCAGCATTCCGAACACGGGCTGCGTCGGATTGGACGTGGAAGAAGGGGCTCGACTCACTGGCAAAACCGTTGTAATGGCGATCGGCCAACTCGTCATCGACAAAAACGGGGATCGCGTTGTACTTCTCCTTCAGCTGCTCCCTCATGGGCCCCGCCTCGGCCTCTGGTACCTCGAGACCAGGCCAGCCGTACCATTGGAAGCTTGTCGTCTTGGAAAGGCCGCTCAGACCGGTGACGAGGCCGCCCGAGGACATGGAGAAGGAGTATTGGCCATCGTCGGTGCGTTTGATGGTGATGGGCAGGCGATTGGAGATGAGGAGCAGCCTGCCTGAGGAGGCGGCATGGTCTTCGACGACACCGGGCATTGTGACTGCGGTCGGTTGAGAAATTGGGGAAAGGGCGAAGGTGAAGAGCGCGCTGAGGCTCGACGGGGCTTCTCAGGTGCGTATCTCGGTCCTGGGGCAACACCAAAACTCCGGAGGGGTTGTCGGTGATTTACGGGGTGTGTGGTGTTTTGTCGAGGATTCGGATCGGCTGCGAAGTCTGGTGACGTTATGAATGGGGAATGGGAATTCCAGAACCAAGCTTGGAACGCCCCGGTGCTGATAAGATGGCGGGGCAGTCGCCGTGAGAGCGGGGTAGAATTGGCTGCGTTCAACAGGGGGGTGGCAGTGAGAGCAAAGCTTGGCTGATCGTCGCCTGTCAATCAACTGACACAAAAACCCGGAACTAAATGCGGAATACTTAGGGATGCAGTTTGAGCATTTGTTATCTGCCCCTTTTGAAAAGCAAAGAAAGAAATATGACAGCAACCCGGAGGATATACAAAGGCTGAGAGTGCCCGACAAGAAGCACAGCGAGTTGCCCGCTCGTTCCATGAAACTTGGGCGCCAACAACGACGTAATTTTTGATCTCACAACAGGGATGTTAGCGGCGGGACGGCGCTGCCCCTGTCCTGTCCGTGCGGAACGAGAGCAGCGCCCAAAACGGCAGAAACGTCACGATAAAATCCCGGCGGCGCTTTCGCCCTCAGTTCATTGAGATTGGGAACGTTCGCCTTAGGTCCATGGTCCAGAGCAACGCCAGCGCTATTCAAACGCTCGTGCCGACCCGTCGGTGCAAGGGACAGAAATGGCGCATACACAGTAGCAGCCTGCAAGGTGACATGCATGGATGCACCGAGCCGAATGTGATGCTGGTGCAGTTTGCATGGTGAGAGGTTTTCGAGATCTGACTTGCTCAGTTTATTTTCGGACCTTCTTTCCCACCAACGATGGGACCCGCTGTTGGCTGCGTCAAACTCGGCCCCCCAACCGAAACGAAAGCTCAGGGCTCTGGGTTGCTCGCTGACCAATCCAGCCCTGCAAAATCTCATGACTTTGGAGCCGTGTTGCTCCACCCCACACAGAAACCTGACTGGGCCAATCTCAACACAGTGAACGGCCACGCTGGAGATGCCCAGTCGCCAGTCTTGTCGTTTTCGAAAGGACGCTTTGAGTAATTTTCTCTCTAGGATCGGTTAACATTGTTCTTCCGTCGATTTAGCCGATCGAGCCCAGCAGCGCTGCGGCGCAATCGCAGCCCAATCAACCAGGCACAACCCTCCCTGGTCAGTGGTCTCTTCTTGGTCTGCCCTCCTTCCCGGGCCGAAACGCCAACAGCCCTGCTTGTTCGAAACGGTCCCGCCCCATGTGGCCTTGGCAACAACGACGAGACTTCCGTTTATAAGAGAACACAGCACGCCTTGCAATGCGTTCCAGGTCTGGATACTGCCCCTTTTCTGCATTGTCGTGGCAACGGGCCCTACACACGGCCAAGTCCCAGACAACTCGAGAAAGAACGCCGCAGGACAGCCAGCTAACAGTCCAAGGTGAGTTTGAGATTCTACCTCCCATCACCAACGGGCCACCCACAGGCCGCCAAAAAACCACCGATGCGACCAACACTTCTCAACACACGGTCAGCTCAGCCCTGCCTGAGTTGAGCAGCGAACCATCGAGATCTCATTCTTTGGGATTATCGCAAAGTCTGTTTTTGGATGTGATTGGTACCCGCGCCTGAACCATTGTGCCCAACTTGACTTGCGTCTGCCAAAATCACGATGACTGTTGCAGCTGACCCATTGACATGCTGTGCAACGCACCCTCCTTGTCCATCGAGGTCCCTGTATGGCGACCGCTATCTTGTCGGAGCAATTGACAAGCATGGAGGTTACACTGACCATCCACCAGGCAGGCTGCAAGTTGACACAAAGGCATTGGATGGTGATCTCTTTCAAACCTGGGCGAGAACCCGAAACCTCAACAACACTAAGCAACTCAAGTTTGGTCCATGCATCCAAGCCTGACCTTGGTGGCATGTACATAAGCTATTCAAAACTCAACAGATGGTATCAATAATCCGCTAGTACAACAGAACAAAACCTTCCCCCATCACCCCCATCACCGCCCTTTCCCTCCTAACCCATCCGTCAACCCCTCCGTACTCCGATTACACCCCCCCAACTCTTCATCCCCTTCACCACCACCAGGGCCCCGAACGCGCACCTTTTCCAGATGCGAGATCTTCGTCGTCACAGTCGTCAGCGTCGGCGTCGCCGGCGTCCACGCCTCCTCCTCGTCGTCGTCCCGCACGATCGGCGTCGGGACGCTGCCGCCGCTGCTGCTGTGCACGGCCGCCGCCGCGGCGCTCCGCACTTTCAGGCGGTTGTCGCCCAGCTCGATGAAGCGGGCGGGTTTTGGGTGGTGCTTGCGCCGGATGAGGGTGCGCAGGACGGGGATCGAGGCGGCCATGATGGCGGTTGCGGGCTCGGCGGTGCCGAAGATGAAGAGGTCGACTGTGGTGGCTGTGGATGGTGGGGAAAGGGGGAGGTTAGTTGGATGGGTTGCAAGAGGAAGGGAGGGGATGGTTGGTGACTAACCGTTGTCGTTGCCGATCACGTAGACGGTTTTGATTTTGAGAAAGGCCATGACGCCGGCTCTGCCGTTGATGCTGTTAGATCAAACAGGGGAGGAAGGACTGGCTGTGAGTGAGTATAATGTGACGTACATGACACCGACGCTCATCAGCACCAGCGCACCCAGTTTCTCGCGCTTGTTGATGGCAACCGTCCAAATGATTTTCCACGGGAGAAGGGCGAGGACTATGTCCATGAGGCCCGAGTAGGCTGCACATCGATGGTCAGCAGTCAGATTGGCGGCGCCGGGGTCAGGCTGGACCTGGGCATTGCTCACCAGCAAAAAAGGTGTTGTAATTCTGGACGATCTGCGACGGAAAACACGTCCCCTCCATCTCATAGTACCAGCGCTTCTGGATCGGCCAGCATTGTATCCACTGGACCAGCCCATTGGATCCCAGCACGAGGTTGACGGTGATGATGATGAACCAGATGAAAGCCCGCATGCCGCCGGTCGAGATGCGGAGCAGCGAGATGGCGAACGACGTCTTGCTCCAACAGGTGGCCAGGATGGAGCCGAACCCGGCGCAGATGGAGTACAGGGAGACGGCGGTGATGGCTTCGGCATCCAGCTCGGCGAAGTGCCGGCCCAGTCCGTGGGCCACGCCGACCGACTGCAGGGCGACAGAGGCAACGAGGGCAACCTTCAACGATTCAACTCGAGTATTAGAACGACATCCAACTTTTGTAGGCCAGGAAAGGCCGGAAAAACACGGAAAGCGTACCCAGCTCGCGACCAATATGTGGTCATCCCACCACAGCTGCCGACGTCTCAGCAGCTTGCAGTACACTCGTAATCCGACGAACAGAGTCGAGAGTGCTGCCAGGGACCAGATGACTCGGTTGAGATACGGCCCCAGATTTTCACCCCTTGTCTGGGTGTCCCGCCCGGAGTGTCGGGTCGAGCCGTGTGGGCCGATCATGGTCGGTTGCAGCGTCCCATCAAGACGAGATGAGTTACGGATACCAGCAGAGACAAAGCCTGATGGACGATGCTTGGTCTTTGCTTTTTCTTTTCTTCATGGGAGACACGGCTGGTTTATTATGCAAGTTCTGCGGTCTCGACCTCTCCTGACGCTTCCTCCTCCCGAGGCAAAGACCGCCACCAAATTTGACCCTGGACGTCAAGAAACATCAGCGTCTCTTGCTGCATCTGGCATGGACGACTTTGGCACTTGGGAAGTTTTGGAGTCTGGAACGCAACACCATTGGCCGTCCTGCCCTGTCGCATGTGCTGCTCCCCGCATCGTCGAACAGCTGCCCGGGGCTAGCGGACACTAAGCACCCCTGACCCTGGGCTTGCCCCAATTCGGGGGCGGAGGAAGGCCCGCCGGCTCCCAATTTGTGCGCGGTGGGACCGCTTGCGTGGATTCAACGGCTCTTCAGAGCGGGTCGATCTAGCCCAGGCCACAGCGTCGGATTGCCGAGGGCAGCAGATGCAACCTCTTTGACACCTTCTATCAACATTCGACAGTCGGAGCACCGAATACCAGGAGTGTGGCATTCATGATGGCGACGTCGTATTTGCTCCTTTGTTCCCCAGAGGCGTTCTTGGGACTATGCCCTCTGTCTCTCCCGTCAGACCCGGTCATCCGAAGTCACTCCCGGGTTCTCCTTGAGATAGCAGACGGCCACGCCGCCACTAGTGGTTCTCTGGAGAAAATGGAAGGAGTTGGCTTCTCATTGCCGCTTTGACCTCGAAGCACTCTAGATATATCCACTTCTCGGATTCGGATTTTGTGCTCAAGATGAATGGTGCATGCCGCCCTGCAAACCCCAGACTCTCCCCAGACTAGGGTGGGATCGGATATTGGACACCACACACTTGCTCCACGCTGATCAGCTCTCACGCGGGTTTCCCAAGTTCAGCCCTCTTCCTTCCACCCAAGCCACCTCTCAAGGGGGTGTGGGCCGGTTGGTCCACGGTGAGGGATTGGGAGATTTCTTGCTCCCCACCAACGCCACTGCAAGGTTCATCGCCTGCAGCTTGCGCCCCATGTCTCCCTGATAAGCGGACGTTGAACAAATGGAAAGCGGCCGACACAAAACTCAGTCCAGCCCAGAACGAGAACAGAAAAAGTTCGCGGGCTTTGACCTGTGGTACGACATTGAACCACTCTTTTCAAGTTCTGGCTCCGACCATCCAACACGCACAAGTGATGAACGAAGCTACCTAATCAAGCTCGGACATACACCCATCTGACATCCCAGCAAGGGCGTTTGGGGCCCGTTCCGATGAGACACAACAGAACAAGGACGCCGTTGCATCATCGGACGTTAGGTAACTTGAAGTACCTAAATCATTGACGGAGGTGAAGGGTGAATATTGTTCTTGTTGCATCGCGGCATGATTTCAATAAACCGGCCTGAAACTGACGTTTGACCCAATTTCAGTCAATCTGCAATTGTCTCCTCAACATCCTCGGTTGACGTCGCTCAAGGACGTACCTCCTTTCAGGTACTCAGAAGTCGTAAGGAATCTGCGGCACGCATGTAATTGTCAACATGATGTGAAACCTACGGCTTCACGGTTTGTAACTGGAAACTCACTGTGGCGAGATGGCATTCACTTGCCGTCGTTGACGGAGGTGGTTGCTTGTGTTACAACCCAGGGGGGAGCGGTTTTTTTATTTCCTGACAAGGGGAGACAGCACATCAATTCCTGCGACTGGACACATCAACACCATGACGGCACCCGTCTCTCGTACTCGGACCCGGTAAAACACGTCCAAGATCGCGCCTCGTTGGCCAGCCGAGGCCGAGATAGCGGGAAAAATCGAAGAAAATGCAACCCTCCTGAGACAAACAAAACCGCCAAGTCCCCGCCATCTCAGCCCCAAACCTCGACTTTGTGGCAGCCATCATCTCATCCTCAAAAACGCATCCTCGCACTCACAAACGAAGCGCCCTTCTCTAAGAAACCAACCCGCAACCCAACCGCCAAAATGGCCCTCCTGAACCTCACCCCCTGGCAGCTTCTTGCCCTGATCCCCATCTCAGTAGGCACCCCCCAGACTCAACCTGACCCAATACCAATCCCACAACCCAGCCACCACACCCCCCCCACCCCTCACTAACTAACCTTGTCAGCTCACCATCTACGTCGCCCTCTCCATCGCCTACAACCTCTTCCTCCACCCGCTCCGGCACTTCCCGGGCCCGCTCCCCATGCGCGCCACCCGGTGGGCCTTCAGCCTCCGCCACATGGCCGGCACGCTGCCCTTCGACGTGCTCGCGCTGCACAAGCGCTACGGGCCCGTCGTCCGCGTCGCGCCCAACGAGCTCGCGTTCGCCGACCCGCGCGCGTGGCGCGACATCATGGGCCACCGCCCCGGTCAGGGCAGCAGCAGCACCACCAGCAGTAGTGGTGGGGATGGGGACGGTGGTGCTGGTGCTGGTGGCGCGGGGGAGATGTTGAAGTGGGACAAGTTCTACATGCCCGTGGAGGGCGTGCCGCGGGATATTGTCAATGCGGGGCGGGAGGAGCACGCGCTGCTGAGGAGGACGATGGCGCACGGGTTTAGCGAGCGGAGCATGCGGGAGCAGCAGCCGTTGATCAAGGGGTATGTGGATCTGTTGGTGCGGAAGTTGCGGGAGAAGGGGGAGGGGGGCGGAAAGGTGGATATGGCGGCGTGGTATAACTATACGACGTTCGATGTGATTGGGGATTTGGCGTTCGGGGAGAGGTATGTGGTCTCTTTCATTGGGGTTTGGTGGTTAAAGAGCACGATGCTGACGCTGGCTGGCAGTTTTGGGTGTCTGGATAACTCGGACTATCACCCCTGGGTCAAGGCCATCTTCGAGGTTGCCCGCGCCGGGACGGTGTTTCAGACTCTAGCGCACTACCCGATTTTGGTCAAGTTGTTGCTGGCTCTGATACCGACAAAGTTTTTGGAGGAGCGCGAGAAGCACATGAAGATGACCCTGGAGAAACTGAAGAGGCGGATGGAGGCGGGAAAGGAGCGGGCAGATCTGGTCGAAGGGCTGCTGAAGCGGGCTGACGAATGGGTAACACTATCACTTTCAGAGAAACGTGCGAGACTGAAGCTGACTGGAAACAGGGCCTCACACTCGAGAAACTCCAAGCAAACAGCGCCATCTTGATCATTGGCGGATCGGAAACCACCGCCACCCTGCTCTCAGGGGTGACATACTTCCTCCTAACAAACCCCGAAGCGATGAAGAGGCTCACGGCCGAGATTCGCGGTGCGTTCAGAACAGAAGACGAAATCGACTTTGCCAGTGTCAGCACGCTGCCGTATCTATTGGCCTGCCTTGACGAGGCGTTGCGCATGTATCCCCCCGTCCCAGTCGGGTTGCCACGCGTCGTTCCAAAGGGCGGCGCAACCATTGCCGGGCATTATGTTCCCGAGACGGTGAGTTGGTTAGCGTTCAAGTTCAATCCATCGGCGCGAGCTAATCGCGTCTGGCAGACTGTCGTGGCGGTCCATCAGTGGGCCATGTACCACAACGACGACCATTTCAAGGACCCATTCGTCTACCACCCCGAGAGGTGGCTTGGGGACCCGGCCTTTGCAGACGACCACAAGGAGGCGTTCCAGCCCTTCCATGTGGGACCGCGGAATTGCATTGGCAAGAACCTCGCTTACATTGAGATGCGTCTGATTCTGGCTCGCGTCTTGTGGAACTTTGATCTGCAGATCGCCGAGGACAGCTTGGACTGGATGAGCAAGCAACGGATTTACAACTTGTGGGAGAAGGGGAAGCTGAACGTGTACTTGACACCTGTGGCGAAATAGAACAAGCAGCAGGGATTTATGCTTCGAGTTACCAGCACCTGTATTCAACTGCCCAAGTTCAACTCTGAGGACCTGCCAAGCATGACTACCCTGAAAACTACCTGTTTGATGTTCCATCGAAATCCTAAATTAATGCGCCCCCACGTGCTATCTTTCCCTCTGACTCCTAACCCCCAAAGAGACCCCGACGAATACGCCCGAACGCGTCACCCAATGGAAACCCTCTAATACAGATATTGGCAACCCGCAGTAAGCAAGTCTCTGTAAAGTAGTTGTACTCCATCGCGTGCCTCCCTGCCACATATCCCTGCCTCGTCGAGTAGGCGTTCCTGATCCTGTCCCACCACGCCGTCACATCACCGTCCACGACCCTGGTAATCGAGTCCCGGAACACCAAGCGCGGCGTGAACAACTGCCCTGCCACCGTGTTATCACACACCCCATTCCTCCCCAAGTCCGCATTCCCCCCGTTACACTCCGCTCCAGTCCCGCCGCCACCCTCCCCTCACTCGTCTCCATGTCTCGCTCCCCGCCACAGCTATACGCCCCATAGTCCACCCCCGCCACTACCTGCCGCCCCAACAGCGTCGCCGCAAAGGCGCTCGCGAAACCCTCGGAGAACGCCAACCCCCTGTCCGCCACGGTCCCATCACAGATGCCATGGTCCCCTCCGGGCCCCGGTATTCCGCCCGCAACGGAATGCATGAAATGATGCCCCAGCTCATGCGCGAAATGATCCGCAGACCCCAGCCCGACCGACCCCCACATCTGGATCTTGCCCTGACCCCGCAGGTACCGCGACCAGTCCGACGGGTACAGCACGCTGACCTTGGGCACGTCCCACATGCCGACCGCGGCGTCGGCGGCGGCCCAGATGCCGTTGAACTCGCGCCACATGCGCACGAGCCCGGGGCCGTAGCTGTCCGGGATGATCTCGTCCACGGTCAGCGTGCCGGCGCCGTCGTCGCCCTCCTCGTGGTACGGCAGCGGGAACTCGATGCCGCCCGTGCGGCCCGCGTGGCTGGTCGTGGTGCTGACGAAGCGGAGGACCCTGTTGTCGAAGGCGACGGTCACGAGCGCGATGTACTGCGAGCGTGGGACCGAGATGGTCTTGCGCGCGCGCCCGGCGGCGTTGAGGGTGAGGGAGCTGTGCGCATAGAGCGTGCGCGTCTCGTCCTCCATGCTGTGGATGTAGATCCAGACGGTCGCGCCCGCGAAGGGCTGGATCGAGGCGCCCCCGGGCGCGGTGACGTCTTGCCAGCGCACGCGGATGGAGACGTCGCGTGTATACTTGCCGCGCGGGGGGAGCTCGCCGCCAATGGGGGTCGGGCGGAGGAGGATGGGAGTGGGAAGGTCCTCGGCGCGGGTGGGTTCGAGTTCAAAGGGATTGGTGTCGTCTGCACAGGTGCAATTTGAGGGGGAGTCGGAGGGGTGGGGGAGGGTGGGATGGTTTTGTTGTTGCGGTAGAGGTCGAGCAGCCAGTTGTCCCTGCGTCTGTTAGTCTTCCTATCTTATGGTTGGGGAGGTTCGGGCAAGGGGCTTACCAGAATGTGGCTGCGTCGGTGACCTCAACCGCCATCACCTCCTTTTCCTTGACATTACTTCCTTGAACTACAGTCAAGTAGACGATATCCTTTCCAATCTGCGTGGCAAGCGTCCCGTTTGTTTGCTTGGCAACCTCAACGGTGACCTCGAAGGAGCCACCAAGCGTGGCATTCTTGACCGTGATCGTTGGCTTGCAAGAGTCGTGACCTGCCAGAATCTGTCCAGTGGCAACCACAGTAGGCTCGACGTGTTCGACCTGGACAGGTCTGATTCCGATTGCGTACGTGAGGTTCTTTCCGGCATTGTACTTTCCCGATCTCGAGAAAGATAGGCCAAGTGGTAGCTCAAAACTCGAGCCCTTGACAGAGATGGGCACGGAGCTTGAAGGGCGGACAATCCGTGCTTGAATCGGAGGTTGTAGACAAATGGATGATTCGAGAAGAGCCTCAGAAGACCGAGAGCCGGTCAAGGATCCGATCACGATCCAAGAGACGACCAAGCCCAGGAGGCCAAGGAGAGCGGTTGAACGAGGCTGGAACATGGTGAGCACGGTGTGTTCTCCCCATCCGTTGTGATTTCAAAACAGAAGCTCAGGAACCTGTATGGTTGAAAAAGCAGTATACTTATATCATTTTCTGCCGCTTGTCCTCCTTTCCCGGGGTTAGTCGTCCGCGATCTAGGCCTCCGAGTCACTCCAGCCGCTCCTTGGCTAAGCCGAAGCCTTGCGCGATAAGGCTGTGGCGTTCGTCTGACGCGCATGGGCGCGACTCACAGAGGCGAATCATCAAGTCCCCCCTCTCCATCGGGTTTCCAGAGGGGGTTAGAGCTTTCAGAAATGAGGGGGAGACAAATCCCCAACCTTGCCTGCCGGGCGATCTGAAACCGGGAAGCTGAACCACACGGGCGGCGCCCATGCACTCGATCACCGTGTCAGACCGACCGCGCCGTATGTAGTCGAATCAAAGACAATGAGAGTATGGTGACATGCTTGGCTTCGACAACAGAAAACGCCAAGAGGTTGCCTCTCGCGACTGCCTGGAACGTGACGAAGGGCACCCGCGTTTTAGGCACGTAACCGATGAGCGCCACATGAGGGCAAGGCTCGATCTGACCGATTGCGGGAGGAGTCAACCCGGGCGCTGCCGAATGCGCAGGGAGCTCCACTGGCTGAGAGACGCTGTTGAGTAAGCATGAAAACTGCACGGTAAAAAAGAAAAGGATAGGTTCGTCATCATCAAAGCGTCTATTCGTGCGCTAGGGGTATCCAAAAGCCAACAAGCATCAAAAGCCCAACCACCACACCGCGTCGGGCTCATATCCAGCAGAGAAGCCAATACGCAAACAAACTCATCGCCGTGACCATAATCGCATCACCCCTCGCGATGCGACCCCCTGATTTCTGACTCAAACCCAACGGCGAAATGCTTGGGCCGCCGCTGGCGACCACTTGTCCGCTGTTGGCCGAGACCTTATTCCCAGTCATGTACTGGATGTTGTAAACGGGGGTGGTCGACAGCACAGAGGGCGTGCCCAGCTGGGTCGGGCAGGCGGGCTGGTTCGCGGTCGGCCAGTCGAGGGTGCATTTCTCATCGTTGCCCCACGAGCAGACGGGATCGAGGATGTTGTAAAGAATGTGGTTCTTGCCGACCCAGGTGTCGGTCGCAAGACAGCTGGCAAGGAAGTTCATGCTGTTGGCGGCGCTCAGCGGGAGCTTGCCGCCGTCGGTGTGGATCAGACTGGCGCAGGCGGATGGGTCCGCATCCTGGTATTCCATCGGAGTGGCGCCGCCGGTTGTGGGCCGTTCTGTCGCCGAGTAGCCCGTGACAAGGTAGTTCCACGCATCGTAGCTGACGTCGTGCGCGCCTTCTGACTGATCAATGCGCAAAAGGTGGACCGTCCTCCCCTCGTAGCTCAGCGACACGCAGATGTTGTTGCAGTCGACGGATTGCGGCCAGTATGCGATGCGATTGGTGTCGACCTTGCATCCGAGGACACCAACCGAAGATGAATAACTCTCGTGGGGAGTCGCCCAAACTGTCCCGCCGGCTGCGCGCACCGTGGCGGCGGCCAGCGAAGTGAAAAGAAGGTGGAAAGCGCAGCGCATGGTGGCCGCGATCAAGGAATCAAACGAATCGAAAGGAATGGATCGTCGCGGGCGGCAATCGAGGATCGCTCGGAGGTATCCGAAATGTGGAGCTTGTATATGTTTCAAAGATAAAGAGTGACTTGCTGTATTCTGAGCAAAACTAAAATGAATGACATGGCACCATGGCGGTGAAAGACGCCGACGCGGGCTCTTGAAAACGATTGAGACGAAAACGCGTCGTCGCTCGATGTTGGGCTGATGAGGGAAAATCGAGGGTCGGGGCGGGCGAGCGTTGAGATTATCCACAGAGCGCCGAGATTGGCTGCGCCGAACAGAGTTAGCGCCGGAGATGTGGACCTCCTCAATTGGTTCCTGCATGCCAAGCCCGTCAATTCTGGGGATTTCGCTTCCAAATTGCGTGCGGCCTGTGCACAGGACCCCTGAAAACAACCTAAGCACGAGCTAAGCTCACAAGCCACCAACCATGAGTGGAGAACTGGTTCACTCCTTTCGTACCTTACACATACCAGGTTCGCCAGGACTGCCTAAGAAACCGCTCTGACAGGAGACTGAGGAATGAAGTTCTGTCTACTCCCAAAGCAGGGATAGCCTATAGGGATGAGTGGTGTCAGGTATGGAAACACTTTCACACCAGTTCTAGCAAGACCTTTCCGTTCCGAAGCCTTTTTGGTGCCCTGCTCTCAATGCTCTGCTCTGGAAGGAGCTCCTCAGACTCAGAGCTTCCCACATCCCACCCGAGATCCTTCTCGCCGTCTTTCCCAAGAGTCTCGTCGTCGCAGCTCTGTGTGCCCTCGTCCGTCAGCTGCTCGGAGGACTTCATTGCACAAGCGTCAGCTTCATTCTTGCTCCCTGCAGCTTTTCATAGGAGGGATGGACTCGATGGAGGGGCTTGAGGGGTTTGTGCAGTACCTGGGTGGCAAATGACTCAAAGAGTTTGGCGAAAGAAAATTGCGGGTTGTCCCCGACATCACTGTTCCTTCGACGCTTCCTGGAAAGAGGGTTCAATCTCAATGACCGTCGCGTCTCTGAAGGTTCCCGTTCCTCGCGGTCCGGTTCATGTTGGGGTCCAGTTTTCCCAGACGCACTGCTACCGGTACACCCTCCGGTGGTGAGCTTTTCGTCAGGCAGATTAGGGTAGTCCCAGTCAATCTCATGAGCATTTCCTGCCAGGATATGGATGAACCACAAAGCCAGGTTCACCGTCAGGGCGCCATAGTCCTCTTGATTGCCACGCTTGTGGTTCTCCCAAGGGATAGACACGTATTCCATCAATCCATCAGTTGCGAGCGCTTTCCTTAGTAGTGCGGCTTCCTTGCTGGGATATTTGTTGGCAGTACCAGAAACTGGATCTTGTCAGTCTTTTTGCAAGAAAAACAAAGAAACAGAGGAAAAAAAAGGCCTTCACACCTGGCCGCCCAGTTCGGGGCTTGATGCGAAAAATGAAAGCCTCCTGAGTCGTAACGATGCAGCCATAGCGGCACCCAAAAGCAACGCAATACGTGTAAACCTGCCGGATTGGCCTGGCCTCGTTTTTCCGGGCCCGGCCTGGTGTCCATTTCCCGGAAGTACCGGTCATCCATCCGTCGAAAATGATCGAACTCTGCCATTTGGACGCTGGTTTATAATCCTTGGGAAGCCTCTCGACTTCCGAGCAACAGTTCTGGCACAATGACACAGCACCCCCGTCAGGTCTCAAGCGGGCCGATCTTTGAGCGTTCTTTCTGCCAGCCAAGGGCTTGGTCGTGAGTGCGCCGACTTTGATCTGTTTCTTCCTTGCACTTTGCACCCACATGGATGGGTGAAGCGTTTCTTGGACAGCCTGGAGAGAGGTCGCCACAATTCTATGGTTCCAGATCGTAAGAACGTGCGTTGTTGTTGGTTCGTCATAAACGACATCATCGACATTGGACAAGACCGAGGGATATGTCAGAGAGGAACGGCCCTTCTGTAGAGCTTCAGTGATGAGTCGTCCTCCGTATACAGCCTTGAGAGTGGAAAAGTCGAACTCGTCCCAGATCTTCAACTGCCTCGGATACAGAGAATTTCGAACACTGGTCAGTGTCGTACTGTTTGGGATTTGATGTTCAATGTCGGGGTTCTGAGCCGTGAGAAAGTCAAAGATCGATTCTGCGTTCGCCTTCTGATCCATGGTGGAGGGGATGCCAGATGTAGGGGATGGGCATTCGGACGGTCTGCGAACATTCGGAAAGAATGGAGAAGCCTTCCCAGATTTATAAAGAACTCAAGTGGCCCTCTTCAAGTCAAGGACCCATGCAACCCCATCATGATGCCTGGAAGCCTTCTTCAGCCTTCAGCACAAACATCACCACGTCGCAACTTGCACTGACGCAATCCCCGTTCCCCTATCAAAAATCCCGCATCAAGCTGGACTTTCTATCAACTTGCAGCTTTTATCATGCGGTGCAACAGCATCTACGCTGGCGGTTGGTTGTAACCCCTCCCTGTCATGCGCGTGACGTGGGCAGCACACCAAGTTGGTTGTCGTCCAGACTCGGCACCGCTGATAACTAACGCCGGGTTGAAAAAGATGTGCAAACTGGCAGCGAGTGTCCCTAGGGGCAGCGCACAGCACTTCGACATATTAGTGAGGCAGTCAGTTTTGCACTTGTCCAACGTCGTTACTGCGGCCCTGGGAAGATGAGCAATGATGACTGGGAAGCCAACGAGCCGGAAACGAAGAGGTGGTCGTCGATTACCGCTGCCTCTCTGCGACGGCCCACGTTTGCACGCTTTTGCGCACCCAACGGCGCCAATAGAGTGGCTAGAGAGGCTTGATGGAGACCGCCAGAGCCAGTCTGGGCCAGAAGGCTGCGTTTTCAAAGTGAGAATCGAGTCGAGACTCTATGCCCTCAAGGTGGTGAGACACTCCATATATCGTACAGAACCCTGTGGTACATTGAATTACCAGCGGGACTACGAACTAACGAGAAATTTGGTCGATTTTAGTTCAAGTTCTTTGATCCTTCGACAACTCGCTACTACTGGGGCAACTTACTGGACGACTCGACCCCTCTCTCAGAGGTTATTTTTCACACGGACCCGTTCTATGCCGAGTGCCGGGCGTACGGCAGAATTAAACAGGCCCAAGGAAATAGGCGGGGGAGACGGGAGCTCGCAGTCCCGTGCCACGGATATCTGTTCCTGCAGGAGCGGGATGCGCAGCTTCTTCGAGAGAAGGGAGTTGATTTGGATGAAGATGCTGTCACCAACGAGCTGCTTCAAGTCAATGGAGAAGACGGCCGAGTCCGAGCCATTGTCAAGGATTTCGTATCTGGAGACGCGGGGGTCAATGCCGGAAGCCTCCGCGAGATTCTGCGAGATATACGCGCTTTGAACAAGCTCGGCATCTACATTGGCGACGTCCGGGCTGACAATTTCAAGGGCGGGAAGGTTGTCGATTTTGGTCTATCCAGTACGGAGCCGCACTGCATCATGAAGTCGTTGGATGAAGTAGGACTTAGGGACACGAAGTTAGAAGACTTGGTTATGTTTGACGAAATGGTTGCCGAAGAAGGCCTGGTTACAGCCGTCAGGGCCATGCCTAACATGGAGTATTGTTCCAAGCTGCGGTCGTGGTCTAAATATTAGTTTCATTACAACCCCTGAAATTCGTCATCCCTCCTGGCATTGCTGTCTGACTCCATTCAATGGGTCTTTTGTGCGATCTGAACCAACAGACATCATCCGTAGGTACAGGTACTCTACTAGGGTTCGTCATTCCCAAGCCTGCTAAACCATCACACACTGTTCCCGAGTTGATGATGAGGGAGACACGTGGAAAGTCAGTGTCTTATTACGCTTTCTGGGTTCCAGCTCTGAGCTTGCCTTAAAATGCGGCTCCTTAATCTCATAAGATCTGTCACTCGATTTGTTGTACCACCAGGCCCTTACCCATCCATCTCGCAGATCGTCGGTTTCGGCGGGCTGTAGGGCAAGGAGGCAGCTGTTGCCACCATGGACGCTCCGATTATCTAGACGCATATAACACCCATAAAGCTGATACCTCTTTCTAAGGTCTGCGTTCACGCAATAAAGAAGTTAGCGTGCGTTTTAGTCTTCGGGTAAGACTTTTGGCCACCGTTGACTTGCCAGGACTCCCCAGAACCCTATGAGCTTGTCCCCGTCACATTGAATGGTTTTTGCAGGGGCGGCGCGAACACCGCGCTCCTCCACAGATCGGAACGTCCGACCATAGTTCGTGGTGAGCTTTGAGTTTTGGCGATCAGCAGGGTCTCTTTTACCATCGGACTCCGTCTCAGCAGCGAGCCTGAGCACAATCAGGTCAGTGGTGCATTGCCTACCTGGAACCCTGTGCACCAATTCCGTATTGGGTTGAATGCGTTCACAGCGTTGATCCGCTCTCCGCCTGGTCCATCAATTGCAAAATCAATCACCTTTGACTTTGAGCCACGGTCCCAGCAGCCAAGGCGGACTGGCGGGCGCTCGTCCGAGAATGACATCTCAATACCCAGCAGCATGGTTCTCTCCGACCAGTCGTCGACCCTGTTCACAATCTTGAGGTTGATGAGGCGACCCAAACCCTGGCCCTGGAGACCGCCGAATGTTGCGACGGATACGGCCAGGTTCCTCTGCTCGCCAGTCAATATATCCTCCGCCCCCAAGATCTTGACATGGGATCCAGGCAAGTCGGGCAACCAATGGTATGCATCGCGGGGGGTGAGATCGTTCTGCGGTTTACCTGCAGCGGGGACGGACAATGCAACTAATTTGAGAACCTAAACCCCAAGCGGATGGTCAGTTCTTGGAGGAGGATGCGGTGGGAATGGAGACACCAACATCGAAGCCGCCCCTAAAGCACTGGACGAGGTGCTGTCCGGCGGAAGCGGAGACGAGTCTTCGCAGTGGAAGGTTCCGATGGTCACCGACCCAGTCTGACTGTGTTCCATTGTCCGAAAGCACAGAGAGCCCCCGAATTCCTCGCAGGTCCTGAGCAAGAACGAAGCCTGTTATGCGAAGTCGGCCCTTGTCAGAGAAAAGCAGCAACGTCTCATCAGGGGGATGGATGTAGCCCAGGTTAACCGAGTGTCCGTCGGCCTGCTGGATCCTGATCCCAGAAACGTAGCGCCGTCCGAAAATGTCGATCATCGAGACAAAAAGCCCGACTGCGTCGTCCGGCACATTGACACTGCGTTGAAAGATCATCCTTGACCCGTAAGAAAGATCATGCCGAAGCTCGTGAAGCCCTCTGCAAGCCGTGATCCAGTGCGGATCGTCGAGGAGCTCTTGAACATAGTTATCTGCGCCCTCGCATTCGGTACCTCTGGCTTTGGACATGAGATCCCTGAGGGACGACGCAAGATGCCAGACCCGTTTCCGGTTCTGCATGCACACCTGGGACTGCAGCGGCTCATATTGCAGCGCTTTGACACCATGGTAGATCTCTTGCCATCGGCCCCGTACCCGCGAGAAATGTGAGGCGGCCTCAAAGACGAACTCAAACTCGCCGCCCGGCTGGAAACGGGATCTCCAAAACAGGTCGTGCAAGGAAAGACCGGCCCAGGCCCTGGAGGCTCGCCTCAGTGCGGCGACATCCGGAGTTGGGAGCTGGGTGACGATGGTCTGGAGAATCTCGGCTGGAAGCCGGGCAAAAGGATCAGTGTGATGGGTAGCTGAGCACCTCTGCAGCGAGGGAGAGCCGCCTGGGGATGGGCGATCCTCATCAGCTTGGTCCATGTTCTCAAAGAGAGGTTGCAGCTGTGGGATCTCCAATGGATCCATGTAATGAATCCCAATGACGACCGAGCGTATGACGCGCCCTTCTTCCCCCGGAGGTAGCGCAGACGGGTCTTCCGCTTGCGCGGTAGATCCCTCGTAGTCATGGCCCCATTGCATAATTCCGTCGTAGACCGGGAACGAGAGGCAAAAATCATAGAGAAGTCGCAGATCAACTGGGTTCGGCAGGGACACTTCAGTCATGATACGCCAGCAGGCGGCGTGGAAAGGGAAACCTGAGACGGTGTCGGATGAACCGAAGAGAGGGCTGAAGCTTGTCCGCATCAACGAGATGCTCACCGGGTCAGAGTCGTGATCGCCGGCGCCTTGGTTGAGGGAGACCAGATCGTGATTATACCCCTCGCGGCTTCCGGGTCCGGACAGGAATACCTCCCCGGGTGCTTCTTCTGATACACAAACTTGATAAGAGGTCAGCGGTAGCTGAAAGGAGGCGCCCATCGCCAGTGCATTGGGAACATTACCAGCTTGCCAGAGGCCCAGCCAGGACGGTTTGACCCCTTGACCATCAATCAAAGTGCCACAGATGACACAAGCTATCAGTCTCAAGGGCGGCGATGCAACCATTGCAGACGTGCTTTGTGGGAAGATGAGCAGAAACACCGTCGAATCCCCCAGGAACCACGTCGAAGGATGTTAGATATCGACCGTAGAAACTCTGCATGATGCGGTGAAGGGCCAGCCATTAAACCGTGAGCACGGCTTCGAAGAGGGGTAAACCAATGCGGGAGGCCTTGCCAAGACGACCGGCCCCGTTTAGGGACTGGTACAGTGATAAAAGCCCTGTAGAGATATACGTTATTCAGATCTCGCTGGGACTATCATACCCGTCGTGATCCAGGTCGTCTTCTAAAGGAGGTATGTTGACGACTTTTGTCGCGGCCATCGTCCCGCCGCGGAACGAATAGGAAAACGTCCATCCTGAGCCGGCCCCGCCGTGCTCGCCCTTATTGTTGACAACCACAATACCGCTTGATATCTTGGGGTACTTGCGCAGTATGCGCCGTACGGCATCCTCAGCCGCCTCGGTCGGGGTCATACCTCGCCTCAGGTTCTCCACCGCCTGATAGCACGGCAAGAACCGCATCATGATATCCCCATCCCCCGTCGCGCCACACCCTCCCACGTCCCATCCACATACGAACCGCTCCCAACAATGGGACCATCCCCACGCGGCCCGGATCTTGAACGCCGCCCCATTCGTAGACGTCCCAGCCCCATTCTCCCCTCCCCGTCAATCACCACCATCGAGATCGTATCATGCGACGCCTGCCCCTCATCCTCCCGCCCCAGCAGCGGCACCTGCCCACCACCACCACCGGCCGGTACGGCCCGCAAAACCTCCCCGGATCAGGCTCGACCCCAACCCAATAGTTCCCCTGACACCCCCCGGCCCTCCACGTCTCGCACCTCGCCCTGCTCTCCGCCGTGCCCAGATCCCCCTCCGGCCCGAACCCCATCGCCACCGCAAACGCCGTCGCCAGGTCCCCGACCAGGAGTGAGTGCCGCGTGTGCTCCAGCACGGCGCGCGCGACGGCGACGGCGTCGCGGATCCGCCGCAGCCCAGCCACGGCGCCCGAGTTCATGGTCGTGCCGTCCATGACCATGGCGTCGAGGGTCGTCTCGCAAGCCTCGTCGGGCGAGCCGCCGGCGCCGACGGTGCCGTCGCACCCCGCGCGCTCGCAGGCGGCGCAGCCGTGGACGAGGGCATCGAGGGCCGGGGTGGAGGAGTTGGGGGCCGGGTGGAGCAGGGAGTCGAAAGCGGCGTCGGTGGCGGCGGTGAAGGGGCCGGACCAGGTGTTGATTACGAAGGGGAGGTTGGGGTTGGGGTTGGGGTTGGCGAGGGTTGGGAGGGGGAGGGCGAGGAGGAGATGGGTGAGAATGAGAGGGGTGAGGACTTGGGCGCGGGAGGGGGCCATGGCAATTGGCAAGGTGATTGCTTCAGTTGTGATCGAGGGGATGGGAGGTCGAGGAGAGAGTGAGTTGCAAGGAGGTGTCACTGCACCATGATATTTAAGGCGAAGGAGGTTATGTTGTCTGGATAAATCCATTATGCCAAGACCGGGAGTTGGAACTTGGAAGGAGGTGAAGAGTGAGACGCCTGTCCTGGTCGTGCCTGGCAGCTGTTGGTTAACCCTAACCCGGGGTACTCGGTGTTGTTAACCCAGCAACTCGCTGGGGTGAATGGGTCGGGTTGAAAATACCCACATAAAAGTGGTGACAGGGATACCGCGCCCGAAATCCATTACACAGTAGAATGCTTGATCCTTGTGCTGCAGGCGTGCGCTTTGGAAGGAAGGGGTTCCAGCATTGTTCAATGACAACATGGAACAGAAACCAGACGCCGAGATCAGATGCGGATCGTGCACTTATCCGGACCCTTGTTCCCTGCCCGCCAAACTGAGCTCTTTCTTCCCCCCACCTCAGCGTGTCAGGACTCGACACTCGACGCGATCGAAGACAAACGCAAGCAAGAACAATTACCAGCAGACGCGAGTTCCGCCTCCAATTGTACGCACATGTTGTGCGCTTAGAAATCCCACAATTATTCCTGGTTATTTTTTCTAAAAGCTACTCGTCGTCGAACTGTTCCCGCCGTCCGCACATCTCCAACCATGGCCCCCGCCAAAGCGACCGAGAAGGCCATCGCGAAAGAGCTGGTCGACGTGGTGCGCCAGATGTACAACGGCCCCGACAGAGAACAATTGTCGGTCAACTATGCGCGCCACGTCGTGGAGGAGAAGCTCAAGCTGGGGAATGGATTTCTGAAGGAGGGCGATTGGAAGGAGAAGAGCAAGCAGATCATTAAAGGCACCTGTGTAAGTCGCATTGTCTGCTGTGGTGGACGACTCCACTGACAGCGCCCTTTGAAGGAAGAGCTTGACGCTGCCGATACCGAGCCTCCCGCGCCGACACCAAAGAAGAAGGCAAAACCTGCGCCCAAGCAGGCCGGCAGCAAGGAAAAGAAGCGACCAAAGAAGGCGTCAACTCCGTCGGATGCCGAGTCGGAAGTCAGCGATGTCAGTGAAGAAGAACATGCACCGTCGCCGCCGCCCAAAAAGCGCAAGTTGGCATCCAAAAGAAAGGGCAAGGTGCTGTCCGATGACGAAGACGAGAGTATGTCGGATGCCAATGGGGACAAGAGTGAACGAGAGCCGACCAAACCCACCGCGAAGCCGCAGCCGAAGCAAGCAACAGGAAGCGAGAGCGCTCTCTCCGACGTACCCGACTCCTCCTCAGAAAGCAAACCCGCACCAAACAAGGACGACACCCTCAACCACGCAGGAGACGACTCCTCAAGCGACCTGTCCTCCGTCATCGACGATGGCCCGCCCCCCAAGAAACGCGCTGCCAACCCAAATCAAACCCAAATCCAAAACCAAAGACGCCAAACCCGCCGCCGCCTCAACCGACTCCGCCTCCGACGCCCAGATCAAACTGCTCCAATCCCAACTCTCCAAGTGCGGCGTCCGCAAGGTCTGGGCGTTCGAGTTCAAAAAGCACGGCGCCGACACCCCGAAAGCCAAGATCGCGCACCTGCGCGAGATGCTCGCCAACGTGGGCATGACGGGCCGCTTCTCCGAGTCGCGCGCGCGCGAGATCAAGGAGGCGCGCGAGCTGCAGGCCGACCTGCAGGACGTGATGCAGGGGGAGAAGAGCTGGGGCGTGGGCGGCGGCGGGCGCGGGAGCAGGAGACGGGCGGCGGCGGCGGCGGCGACGGTGGCGACTGGGCGGGTGGTCAAGGAGGAGGAGAGTGATGAGGAAGGGAGTGGGGAGGGAGAGGATGAGGAGGAGAGTGGGGAGGAGGAGGAGGATGCGGGGAGTGGGGAGAGTGAGGAGGAGGAGGATGGGGGCAAGCTTGCTGTGAGGAGTAAGGGGCCGGCGAAGAGGAGGGCGGATCTGGCGTTTTTGGAGGATGAGAGTGAGTCGGATTAGCATTTGTCTGGAAAAGCTCTTGTTGTGGGGATTTGGGTGAGTACAAACTGATCTCGGGATTGCTCAGTGAGTTCCAATACCCTTGTGTCGGCGGATAGTGTAAGTAGTCATAACATGTATTTGTAGGCACTCTATCTTTGCGCCGATGGTGAGAGGCTTGCAGAGTGTTGACGCTGCGTTCTTGTTTGTTGGGCCGTCGTCGGTGGTCTGCCACTCATGAAGTTGAATCGCGATGACTCGCTCTCACAGGTCACTTTGGCGGAGTGGTTAACGCGCTGCCCTGCTAATCCATGGTTAGCCGCTAGGCAGTTCCTTCGGGAGCGTAGGTTCGAATCCTACAGGTGACGTTTGTTTTTGCTTCTGCTCTCAACTCTTCTGGTGTTGGGCGGCTTCATCAATTCTTTTGCATACGAGACCCCTTCCGAGTTGAATGTGGCTTAACATGGCGGACGGGAACGTTGACGTCGAGCGTAGGATGACACGAGGGGGAGAGTCCTCGGTGACAGGCTGCTTCGATGTTCCCTTGATGCTCCCGACGCACAGGTCAACTCAACAGACGGTTGCTTGGGGACAGCTTTGTTAGGTCAATGGGTGATGTTTGACTGAACATCCCGTCCATTTTTCCATCAGCATGGTTGATGTTGAACAAGCATCATTTGTCCAGCTCAGATCACTCGCAGCTGGATGGATTCACTTGCTGGCGTTCATTCTCTGCGCTATCAAGCTAAACACAGCTACAGACCCCAAAAATAGAACTCCATTATAGAACTATAATCGTTCGCATGTCAGTGATGACGCTGGAAAATGTGCACTGCCAAACTTACAGCTCTTCGGGAGACGTCTCGTTCCTCGTTGTCGGTTCTTGCTTCGATGAAGAGGCGTCTCAGATTGGGAAAGTTTGCCTGCCTTGACTCAGTCACCCCCTAAAAAGAACAAAAAAACGGCTTGACGCAACGCATACCATGATACCGTTGTATCCAATCCAGAGTGGCTTTTGAGATCAGATCAAGTCATCGGGATCCTGTTGAGACCCTCCGCTGATGAGGGAGCTTGCCGCTTTGTGAACAACGGTTGATTAGCCTCAGCATGCCTGTTGGCTGTGGATCGCTGGATCCTGAGGTCGAGACCTGCCCCACCGCAGCCCCCCACCATCTGTGGCTGGAGCTGGAACGCCAAGCCACTGTGTCCAGGGGGGTGACGAGCACCAAGCCCAGCCCAGAACCTCAACTGAGCACAAGCACCGAATCGCCTCTCGCGACACGTCTCAGCTCGCCGCTCCGGTTTGCGCAGCCTCGAAACAACCAGCCAGCGGGTGTGAACCGCTTCGATTGGCGAACGCGAGGGTGCGCCCCGCAGAAACCTGCACTCTGTTCTTTGTCGCGCCAGGCACCACCAATTTCACCGCTTTCTTCCCGGCCTTGGGCCGACCGACACACCCCGCTCCCGGCCATTCCTCCCTCCGTTTGACTCGAAATCCACACCATGGCGCAGGCAGTCAACCGCATTCGCGGGGCCTTTGCGCCCCCGCGCAAGGGCGAGACCTTTGAGCTGCGAGCGGGCCTCGTGTCGCAGTATGCCCACGAGCGCAAAGAGGCGATCCAGAAGACCATCATGGCCATGACGCTGGGTAAGGACGTGTCGGCACTGTTTCCGGATGTCCTGAAGAACATTGCGACGGGAGACTTGGACCAGAAGAAGCTGGTCTATCTGTACCTGATGTAGGCTGCTGTCCGGGAACACCGCTTCTTTTTTTGGTCCCTGCTGACGGGCGATGCGCAGGAACTATGCCAAGTCGCACCCAGACCTTTGCATCCTCGCAGTCAACACCTTCGTACAAGACTCGGAAGACCCGAACCCCCTCATCCGCGCTCTTGCGATTCGCACTATGGGCTGCGTCCGTGTCGACAAGATGGTGGACTACATGGAGGAGCCGCTGCGTAAGACGTTGCGGGACGAGTCGCCATACGTGCGCAAGACAGCTGCCATCTGCGTGGCCAAGCTGTTCGATCTGAACCCGACCATGTGCATCGAAAATGGCTTCCTCGAAACACTACAGGAGCTGATTGGCGACCCGAATCCCATGGTCGTGGCGAACTCGGTACAGGCCCTCTCAGAGATCAGTGAGACCGCGCCCGAGACAAAGGCTCTGGTCATTACGCCCGCCACACTCAAAAAGCTGCTCATGGCCCTGAACGAGTGCACGGAGTGGGGGAGAGTGACCATCCTCAGCACACTGGCAGACTACCCACCCACGGACGTCAAAGAGTCGGAGCACATCTGCGAAAGGGTTACACCGCAGTTCCAGCACGTCAACCCCAGCGTCGTCTTGGCTGCTGTCAAGGTCGTGTTCATCCACATGCGACTGGTCAACCCCGAGCTGGTCAGGCAATATCTGAAGAAGATGGCCCCTCCTCTAGGTATGTCAAGCACGAGGTACCATGGAGCCCATGCTGACCAGGTGCAGTAACTCTCGTCTCCTCCGCCCCTGAAGTGCAATATGTCGCCCTCAGGAATATCGATCTTCTCCTGCAGGCCAAACCGGACATTCTGAGCAAGGAGCTTAGGGTGTTTTTCTGCAAGTACAATGATCCCCCTTACGTCAAGCTTCAAAAGCTCGAGATCATGGTCAGGATAGCAAACGAAAAGAACTTTGACCAACTGCTTTCCGAGCTGAAGGAGTACGCCCTCGAGGTCGACATGGACTTCGTCAAGCGCGCTGTCAAGGCTATTGGCCAGGTTGCCATCAAGATCGAGGCGGCGAGCGAAAAGTGCGTCAATGCCCTGCTCGACTTGATCGCCACCAAGGTCAACTACGTTGTGCAGGAGGTCATTGTGGTCATCAAGGACATCCTCCGCAAATATCCCGGGTACGAGGGCGTCATTCCCACGCTCTGCAAGTACATCGACGAGCTGGACGAACCAAATGCTCGGGGTTCTCTGATCTGGATTGTGGGAGAGTATGCCGAGAAGATCAACAACGCCGACGACATATTATCTGGCTTTGTTGATGTGTTCTCGGAGGAGTTCACTCAAGTCAGTTGCCTGATCTGCCCAAGAGTTGCCGAACCTAACCTCACATTTTACAGACCCAACTACAGATCCTCACCGCCGTGGTCAAGCTCTTCCTGAAGAAGCCGAGCAACAATCAGGGCCTTGTACAAAAGGTCCTGCAGCTCGCCACTGCCGACAGCGATAACCCGGACATCCGCGACCGTGCCTACATCTACTGGCGTCTCTTGTCGGGCGACCTTGACATCGCCAAGGTTCGTCGCTTTTTCCAGACCCCAAATCCAAACCGTACACTCGCTAACTCGCGCCGCAGAACATCATCCTCGCCCAGAAACCACCCATCACCACAACCGTGAGCTCTCTGCCCGCACCCCTCCTGGAGAGCCTCCTCTCGGAACTCTCCACCCTCGCCTCGGTCTACCACAAGCCGCCCGAGTCGTTTGTCGGCAAGGGCCGCTTCGGCGCCGAGGCCATCCAGCGCGCCGCAATCCAGGAACAGCGCCAAAACGCCGCCGAGAACCCCATCGCCGCGTCCGTCGCGGCCGCGGCAGCCGGCGCGAATGGCGGCGCCGCTGCGCAGCAGAGCAACATCGAGAACCTGCTCGATATCGACTTTGATGGCGCTGCGCCGGCGAGCGCGGAGCAGAACCCCGCGGGCTCGGGCACGCCGGACCGCGTGGCCAGCCCAGCGGGCGGAGCAGCGGCTGCGCCGAGCGGGGGGATGGCGGATATCATGGGGTTGTTTGATGCGCCTGCACCGGTCTCGACGGCGGCGCCTGCTGCTGGGGCGGGTGGTGTTGGGAGTGGGAGTGGGATGAACGACTTGATGAGCGGATTTGCGGGTATGGATTTGAGCGGACGAGTGCGCCACCGCCGCCGGGGCAGCAGCTGGGCATGGGAATGGGCAAGGCAGCTGAGCAGAGCAAGGGAAGTGATGATGATTGGGGCTGTTTTAGGGTGGAGCGGCGAAGTGTTATGAATGAGAATAGTGGGAAAATGGTTAGATGGTGCGCGAGAGATGTATCTGCTTGGTCTGATTCCTATGCGGCTAAGGTCAAGATGGACCCAAATATGCAGAAAACCGCTCATAACAAGCCCCTCTTCCTGGAGGTGGGTTCTACTCGTATCGCGGAGCAGCGCTCGGCATATCTTCCCAAACCCAACAATCCCCAACATCCCACTGTTATCAAGAAGACTCAGCTCCCGCCCCAGTCCTAGTACTTGGCCTTCCTCCCAGTGTACTTCAACGAAAAGATGCCGCGCAATCGAATTAAGCAGAATGTATCCCGACTTGAAAGGGGTACGAAGACCACGTCCCAAGAAACGCAACCTTGCCGTTAACATCATCGTCCTCCGGGTGGCAGTCGAAGAAGCCCACCTCCTCAAAGTTGCCGCCTGTCGGGTCGAGCTCGACACCAGACACGTCAACGATGCGCAGCCCGGAACCGTAGTTGGCTTGGTAGGTTAGGCCGTTGACCACCTGTACATGCGTCAGCGATCTGATACGACGAACAAAAAGGGGCAATAGAGACGAACGTATTGGTTATGGTCGATCGACCTCGCCGGGCTCTTGTAGTAGCCAGTATTGACCGGCGCTTCAATGTTGGTCACATTAAAGATGTACGTCGTGGTGTGCCCATCCTTCCCCGGATCCGTCCCATCCCTCTCGTCCAGCTCATCATCCAACAACAAGAAGGTCATGGTCTCGTCCACGAGCCACCCCTGATGCGCGTACGAGACCCCCGCGTACGGGGTCCGCGACACAACCACCGGCGCCTTCTTGTCCGTCACGTCGTACACCGTCAGCGCGTCCTCGTTGTACCCGAAGCAGATCTGCCGGCCGCGGTACTTGTCCGTCGGGCCGGTGTACGTGACGCACTGCGCGTCGTGGACGTAGCCGTCCTGGCTCACGCAGCCCGGGGACACGGGGTGGGCCGGGTCCGACACGTCGACGGCGAACAGGCCGCCCGCGCACGTCGTGTTGCGCGCGTTGGCGCCCGACCGCCCGCCCACGGCGTACACCATGCGCGCCTCCTCGTGCGCGACCAGGTTGTGCGACGCGCCGAACCCGGCGTAGTGCGCCGTCAGGTCGCGCGTCTTGTCGAACACGCGCGGGCGCCAGAAGAAGGGGTTCCACCAGGGCTTGACGTCGAGGAGCTTGGTGAGGTCGAAGATCTGCAGGCCGTGGTCGGTCGCCTCGGAGCCGATGTAGGCGTGGTGCGCCACGACCTTGATGTCGCGCCAGCTGGTCGGCGTGGTCTGCGTGTCGAGCCGGCCGAGGTACTCGAGCTTGCCCGAGGGGAGGACCTCGACGAAGCCGACGCCGTCGGTCTGGCCGACGATGCCGAACTCGCGGCCGTTGGGCGCCGTCCAGCCCCAGACGTCGTTGCCGGCCTTGGTGGCGGAGCCGAGGTCTTCGTGGCTGAGGAAGGAGTGCAGGTCGACGTTGTTGCAGCGGTAGGTCGAGTTGACGCCCGTGCCGGCGTGGCCGTTGATGCAGGGCTGCTTGGCCGTGAACTTGCGGTAGCGGGAGGAGCCGCTGAAGAGGCCTTGGGCGCGGGCTTCGTTCCATTGTTGGGTCTTGAGCTCCATGACCCGTTCCATCTTGCCGGCTGACGCCGCCATGGCAGCCGGAGCGGCCGTGATGGCCAACAGGGTGTTGATTTTCATGCTGGGCGGTTGAGAACTGAGATGGAAAAGGGGTTATGGTTGAGCCTGATCACCGACGCCCGTTTTCGGTGCACCAGAGTCCGCATGCACTCGGACATTGTCGGGGTATTTATACCCCAGCAAGATGTAGGCCGTGTTGAAGCTGCAAATGCCATGGTGATGCGCTGCAGCATGTTGTGCGTGCATCTAGAGCTGTTGGTCAGCTTCCTATCTTCACCATCTTCCCAAAACAGGAGGTGTAAGTCAGACAAGCATGCGGGAAACCAGCGTGCGAGCAGATCCTGGACGGAAAGGGAATAACTTGCCAAGACAACGGTTCTTGTCACTTCCCTTTCTTGGGTCAACCTCCCGGTACCGTTGCACCCAGGCGTGGGGTCCGTCCGGCTCGGCATTCTCGGAATCTTCTAAGTGCCGTGCAAGGCAAGTCGCGTGAGTTGACGTGCTGCGGGTGCTACCTTCTACGTGTGGGAAAGAGGATTGAATTACCATTACCTGAGTCGTGAATGGTTAGAATGGGGAATTGACGTGATTCACGCCGACGGAGATGATACCAGAGGGATGTATTGCCAAGGTTGCGCCCCCCCTAGACTCGCTGGTTGGCTGTTATCACGCAATGAAGACGGAATTCGAGACATGACTGAAAAGTCTTGGAGGACACATGGTTCAGAACGCGAAGAGCCAACACCTTTGCCACGGTATTTCCAGCTTCAAGTTTGGATCGACGCGTCAGGGAAAGCCCTCTTACACATCCTAGAACATCTCTCTCCCTTTTAATAAATCCAACTGCAGGGCATCTAAAAGTGGTCTGTGGAATCAATGACACTGTCTGAACGAGTCCCCCATAAGTCTTGGTCGTCTGGGTGAAGGTAGAGTAGCTCTTGACCACCGTCGGTAGGTAACTTCAGATCTTCTGGCTTATATAAGGTGAGTACCTCATGCTGCGAACATCGGCAGCTACATGAAGGCTACCGTAGGACTCCACGCTCAGCAACTAATTTTTAGGTGGTTTAAAGATAGTTGATCGTATATGTTCCGTCTGCGTTGCCAAGATGTGAGGTGAGAACTTGGCGGTGCTGGCACCTAATCATGTCGTCTGTAGATATTCGCTACCCTGTAGCTTTCCAAACGCCAATGTATTTGCAAAGAAGTCGTTTTGATACTGCTTTTTTATTGGCAGATAGGCACTGTCGTCCTCCATGCTGCTGCTTTTGCCAATCCCTCAATTTTCTTTTGCGCTGCCTCGAGGCTCCGTCCTGCGCGGCGTGCTGTGCGGGGGCAGTGCAGCTGTGCGCGTGTGGCAGTGTACATGCAGCGGGGAGGTGGCAGACCAACTCAAACGCACAGCTTGTGCGAGGCTTCACGCAGAGCCTCGTGGATCAAGCCTAGTGAGCTTGCCTACTTAATACTCAGCGAGCCACCCGAGGCTCACCAGGAGTCAGACCCCCAGACAGTACCTTGCCTTCCCCCAGAGACTCCCATTCTTGAAAAGAATACATGACTACCACATAAGTCCTGTACGCAGTTAGAAACACGGGTACCTGTCCAAGAAAACATTCCCCAAGACAACAAGAAATCCAACCAGCATGCGCCTAATCAACACCCGCACTTTCGAGCTCACCCAGTTCGACAATCCGGCCTCCATACCGCCCTACGCGATCCTCTCCCACACGTGGTCCGAAGACCGAGATGGTGAAGTCACATTCCAGCAATTCACGACCCTCTCGCACGAGACACTCGCCCAGGGTGCGAGCAAGCAAGGCTTCACCAAAATCCAGCAAACTTGCCGCCTCGCGCGCGAAAGGGATCTCGGCTGGGCGTGGGTGGACACATGCTGCATCGACAAGACCAGCAGCGCAGAGCTTACCGAGGCCATCAATTCCATGTGGCGGTGGTATGTCGGGGCGGAGGTGTGCTTTGCCTTTTTGGCGGACTTGGAATTAGAGGGGAAGACTGTTGTCATCGAGGCTCAGGACGAGAAGACCAAGGGCGGGACGCTCAGAATGGCGGCCTCAGTAGGCGTCGTCACTGGGCTCGGCCGCTGCCGCTGGTTCACTCGCGGCTGGACGCTCCAGGAGCTGATTGTGCCGCGCCGACTCGAGTTCTACAACAAGGACTGGGAATTCTGCGGCGAGAAAAGCTCGATGAGAATGGTCCTCTCCCGGATTACGTCCATCCGTCCCGAGGTGTTCCGCAGGACCAACCTGGTGCCCACCCTCTCCGTGGCCGAGCGCATGTCGTGGGCCGCCACCCGACAAACCAGGCACACGGAAGACACAGCCTACTGCTTGCTGGGCATCTTTGGCGTAAACATGCCCCTGCTGTACGGCGAGGGGGAGAAAGCCTTTGCCCGGCTCCAGGAAGAGATCATCAAGGAGTCCAACGACATGAGCCTGTTCGCGTGGCGGATGACACCTGAGCAATCTGCCCGCCAAACTCACTGGGGCATCTTCGCCCCGTCGCCGAGGGAATTCGCAGAGTGTGACGGTATCGACGCACTCGTCGACCCTATGCACCGCAACGAGTGCGCTATCACCAGCAAGGGCCTGCGGGTGACGCCCGTCCCTGGAGGGCTCCAGGGGGTTGCGTCCCGGCTCTGAGCGAGTTGGAAGCTACTTTATGGACTTGCAGTGCTACCGACAGTGGAACTCTGAACGGCAGGACCTGGGAATCTTATTGCAGCAGCAGGGGTGTGATGTGTACACGCGACTGCACCCAGACAGACTCTACTGCACGCCGCCGCATAGGACGTGGGTAGAAAAGAACAGGGCGTTTTATGTGAGCAAGACGATTTCTTCATCGAGATCACATATGCTACGGGAAAGGATACAAGGGGCCATTGACCTGTCGACGGCGCTAGAGACGCTGTTGAGGGAATGGGGGTTTCAGCCGGAGAAAACGGGGGCGTTTGAGCCCGAGGGGCATTGGGATGCGCAGCGTCAGCTCTTCCTGACGAGAGGGATGCGGGACTTTGAGTGTCGAGTCAAGTTGACCAGCGACCAGCCCGTATGGAAGATTGTGCTAGTATGCTCAATGAGTCGGGACACTGAGGTATCTGTCAGTATTGAGGGTGGAGGGCCGACTCGAAAGAGGGCGAGGGGCAAGGCTGCGAAAGGGGGGCAACGGAAACCAAGGCCACATCTAGAGGGCCTAGTGAAGGATGGCATTCTGGATGGCCAGCCAGTGTCTGTAGTCCACGTCTTCGAGGTGTGATAGTGTATCGACTATGATCTGAAGCCTGCCTAGGACTTCAAATGTCGTGCATGTGCCTCGAGGAAACCTGCGCCGACCGTCCGACGATGCTCGCTGTCGGAATGTGGAACAAGCGTTGCTCGCGTAAGGTGTGATAGATGGAATAGGTCTCCGTATCTCTCTTTTTTTTTGGGAAGTGATGAGCTAAAAGGCCACCGCTGACTGTCATTGTATGGTGTTGTTTGTGGCGCTTGTTGGCTGCTGCTTAAGGTAAGAAGGACACAACAGCATCGCGCATCCCTGGGATTGTCCTTACTTAGTGCATGATAGGTTCGGATAGCATCAAAAGGGACTCACAGGAGTAGAGGCAATAGATTCAACCAGTTTCATCATTCAACCCCGAGCGGATTTGGCCCATATGATGGATGAAACAGTCAGGATGTTGCCCAGCAAGGCCAGCACAAAGCGAAACCTGGCCATGGTTGATGAGAACAATGTGTCACAATGAGGAGGAGCGCCGTTGGAGAACAGGAGGCGCCAGGAGATCTTGGACAGACTGGAAAACTGCACTTCTTTGGCGACAAGAGGTGGGCGGGCAAACTTCACGACTCAGAGTCACCGTGTTCATCCGATCCATCCGTGTGGCGGCACCGAGAGCACGGTCAGGCTTCATCCGCCTTCATAAATCACAGGTTCCCGGAAGAGAAGGCGGTAGAGTCAGTCAAACTCTGGAGAACTCCACTAAGAAGCTGAATGAAGGAGAAGTCCAAATTGGATCTGTCGAGAGCGTCGGTTTCCCCTCCAAGCTAACCCCTCCAAGCTAACTGCCGACCTTACTGTGGTGCTCGTTCTCTCATATGTGATATCGGCCCGGGGGGTGAGAGGAGGCACCGTCGTGTATATCACCCATTGTTGATTCGATTCTATGATAGGTTTAAAATGGCCGAAGCTCTTGGATCGGCGTTGTCCGTGGACCTTGAAAGATGTGAAAGGCTGGGGAACCGGCTGTTAAAAGGGGACGGCGGGAGGAGCATGTCCGGCAAGGCGACTTCAGCCAACCACAACCAGGCATGCCAACAGGTCGGCCAGCTTCAATTCATTCTTATCCAGCCTCGAGACACACTTGGAGAATCAACGTAAAGGAACCAAACTCTGAAAGGTGGGAAATTGGGCACCCGGGCATCACAGGGTTATTCTTGATTAAAGGTCCTGGGCAGCGCGGGGGCTTCGTCTCCGTGACTGACTTCCTCAGCTTCCCATGATGCAGAAGAACATTGCGGTTGACACCGCGAGCCTAGAGTATGTCGCTGAGCGCTCTGCTATAAAGATGAATCTTCATGGCCATCTCGCCTCCTAGCATCCACCTGTTGTTCAGACCATATCAGACACACACTGTCACTCGCACAACCTTTTCACCAACCTTCAACTCAATATCTCAACCATGAAGCCCACCGCTATCATCGCCCTGGTGGCCTCGGCCCAGGCGCACAGTATCTTCCAGGTAAGCCACAACAAACAAGTAGCCCAGCACGATAGACACACAAGACAAAAGCTGACGCATATTTCCCAGAAACTCTCCGTCAACGGTGCCGATCAGGGCCAACTCAACGGCCTGCGCGCTCCCTCGTCCGACTTCCCCGTCTACGACGTCAACGACCAGCAGCTGAGCTGCGGCCTCCCGGGCACGCACTCCAACACCGTCATCAACGTCAAGGCGGGCGACCGTGTCGGCGCGTGGTGGGGCCACGTCATCGGCGGCGCGCAGTGGCCCAACGACCCGGACAACCCGATCTCGCCCTCGCACAAGGGGCCCATCTCGACGTACCTGGCCAGGGTCGACAACGCGGCGACCGCCTCGCCCAACGGCCTGCGCTGGTTCAAGATCTCCGAGGAAGGCCTCGACACGTCCACGGGCAGGTGGGCCGTCGACAGCATGATCGCCGCCGGCGGCTGGTCCTACGCCACCATCCCCCGCTGCCTCGCCCCGGGCCACTACCTGCTGCGCCAGGAGCTGCTCGCGCTGCACTCGGCGTACAACCGCCTGGGCGCGCAGTTCTACCAGTCGTGCGCGCAGCTGAATGTGTCTGGCGGCGGCACCTACGTGCCGTCGCAGACGGTGAGCATCCCGGGGGCGTACGGGCAGGACGATCCGGGTGTGTTGATCCAGATCTGGGTGAATGGGGTGCCGGATAACGGGAGGAGGCCGTATACCGTGCCGGGCCCGAGGCCTATGACTTGTCCTGCTTGAGTGGTGAAGGTGGATGTCTGTCGTAGGGGGAAGGATGCTTGTTGAGTGCATTGCTTGGGGAGGTGGGGAGGGGTGGGGGTGGCAGGGGAATCTGTGGGTGTGAGTAGCTGCAGTGCTCTTCGCGTCAACGAGGGGATTTGCCGTTTCCTGTATTCGTGCTCTTCGGAAGCGTGCTTTCGCGCGTTTGTAGGTCGTCGACTTCCCAATGCGTGAATTAGATTTGTAGTCGTGTGTGGTGCCATCAGCCGAAGAACCGTCATGGCGGGATATGTGGACGGAGCTTGTCCACTGGGGTGTGGTTGCTTGGTTTGCCTCTTGATGTCTCTTGGCTCAAGGGGATATAACGACCGCGTGCAATAAACCATGATTTCACTGCATGTCCGACTACTGGGTGTCTGTACCGCAACTCGAGGCATCCCAACCCTGCTGTGAGGGTGGCTGTGGGCTGGGCACCAAGATACAGGAACGAATGTCTTGAGCGAGAAGGTGCTTAAGGCACCAAGTATTCGATGAGGATCCTAACCAAACTGCCAGCCAGATTCTCGGTGTCCTCATCCCGGACGACAAAGCCTAGAGTGTGGTTAATGTTCACAAAAGCTGAATCTCGTCTACAAAATCATGTCAGATCAAGTTTCTTATCATGTATGCGAGGAAAGGCTTCTCAACCACTTACTTCTTCAAAGTATTCGGTCAACTCGTCGGTGAACCCACCACGCTCGTCCATGAGCTGCTCCCGAAGCTCCTTGGCCTTTTCCCACGAGATCGGAAAATCGTCGACCATGGAAATCGTCATATTGACAATCTCGTTTGGCAGCATCGACAAGGAGCCTCCCCTGCGCACCTCGTCCGCCCACCAGTCACGGCGCTGCGGGGGTACGTGGGCGGACGACAGGATGGGACGGTGAGGGTTGACGAGGAACATGGCGAGGATCTTGCGATGGCCCGGGCGGGTCTTGTCCTGCAGTTCAAACGGTCCGACTTTGTGCTGCAGGCAGTTGGGGAACACGAGCAGGCGGCCCTCCCTCGTCAGGACCTGGCCCAGTTCCTGTACGGCCGACCCTTCCTGCTCCACGCCGAGGTACTTCTCGAGCGAACTGTATTCGTGCTGTTCGGGAACCATCCCGATATCATCGGGCTCCATAGCCTGACGAAACGCCAGATGGCTGTCGGTGATGTTGTCCTGGTCGTAGTAGTAGATGGCCGAGGCACAGATCATCTCGTTCAGGGTGCCCTCGACGTGCCACGAGCCGCCTTCGTACGCTGGCGTTTCGGGCGTCAGGTGGATGTTGGCTAGCTTGAAGATGACCTGAAGTCCGTCTGGAAATTTGTCCCGTAGCCTGACGTCGATTTCGCGCGTGGCACGGAGTTCGGCTTGAGGAATGTACTGCCGAGGCTCACGGTACATGAGGACACGGTGCTCGCGTTTCCAGTCGTAAAAGTGGTCTTCCCACCGCCAGTCATCATCATCGTCATCGTCGTCATCGTCGCCGGCGTCAGCATATTCTTCCGTGATAGGATCCCACACTGACCAGCGGCCCTCGCGTCCCGGGATATGGTACTTGAGCCCAGGCGGAAAGGTATAATCCTGGTCCCCGGTCCTCGAAAGATCGAAGCGACGGCGGTCGACAAAACCGCTCAGCGCGTCGTTCCAGAGAGGAACGGTGGCAGCAACGATGCGCTCTAGGGTGGAGTACAATGCTTTGTGCTCAACTGGGTGCAGGTTGTTGATGTAGCTGGTAATCTTCGCGCTGCCATCGGCTGCCAGCTTAACCTGGGCTGGCATCCATTGAAATGAACCCCATAACGTAGGTGGGCGGGGGCGCCAGTCGCGGTTTGAACCTGAACGGGCTGGTTTGGTGGTGTAAGGGGGAATGACGACCCCCTTCCCCGTGTAGGCAACGCAGTTGTCGAGCGGGACGACGCCCTCCTCCAGCACGCGAGTAAGTCCCCAGACAACGGGAAACAGAGAAGGGTGGACGAGGTCGAGAACCTTGTCCTCCTGGTAGGGGTGCCAGTCTTTCTCATGGTCGGGGACATCTTCGAGAGGCCGGACTCCGGCTCGGAGCTCATCTTGTAGCTCCTTGGAGATGGCACCGTCCGACTTGACGATGGTCAGCTCCGAGTCGAAGACGCGCGTAAACCCCGTCTGCTTGAAGTGCTCACTCTTGTCTCGAAGTTCCGCGATGCACTCAAAGGAATTAGAAGAACATTCAGTTTTTAAGAACGCGTGGTTGAGGGTCACTTACAAAATCAAACATTTGCTGTGAGAGGATGACATCCCCATCGAGTTCCTCGGGCCGGATGTCGGCTTCGGCCCGCCAGCGAGAAACAATGTCTTCATCAAAGACCTTGACTTCCCAATCGGGCTTGTCAGTAATCTGGTTGATGAACTGGAGCATGCGTCGTTCGCGCACAGTGACTCCGTTGCTGGTCCATGGCACTTCCCCGATGGCGAGGGGAAAGGTGGTGAGGCCCTCTCCCGTATGTTCGACTGGCAGGCCAAGGCCGGGGAACTGCTTTTTTGTCGAGGCAGCCATGATTAATGGAGAGACGAGAGATTCTCCAAAAGGCACAGCCAACTTGCCAGGTTTCACTCCGTCCTTTATTTAATTTTTTCCCTCGAGCACGCAGCGGTTGGAAGCCAGCTAGAGTTAGGCAGCAGTGGGTCAGCGGTGACAGCCTGTCGGCGCCAAGCCAGAATCAACCCCACTTGATCGAGACAGCACAACCTCGGGAACTGCAGACACCAACAACAGTCATGCTCCACGCAACAAAACCTTAATAAAACTAAACAACCCGCATTCATTTTCAACGACAGTCGGGTTAATGAGCATGCCCCACTCTTCCGACACTTTTATATGCATCTAAAGCCTTGTATGCTGTTGAACTCTGTAAAGCGGCTACCGAGTTTACTTGGACAACCTCCCGCCTCAAGTCGCGAGCTAAGCCGCAAATATATCAGTATCGGGGCGTTGCTTAAGCCCAGCATCGTTGAACTCTTCGTCCCCAGCTGGCAACTCCAAGTAGAACTTGGACATCTGCGCAGCGGCGATATCCACATCGCCTGCCGTTTCAACCGACAAGACGTGCCCCCCTCGTTTCCTATCCTCGCTGATGAAATGGAAGTGTCCCCCTGCAACGTTGACCCCATTCACGAATTCCGGACACCTAAACCCAACAATCGTTCCCTTGACCCCCTCCAAAGTCTCCGCTGTCTGGCGAGAGCACACGTCCACCAGCCCCTCTCTCGGCTTGCTTTGCCCGGCTACGGTCCTGAGGTGTATTCTTTTAAAGACCCCATCCACTCTTACAATCAAGAAGTGATTGTCTGCCTTAGGGAACAAGCCCATAAGTAGGCACTTCAAACCAGCATGGCCAGTTACCGGCCCCCTCCTCAGAACCGTTGGGCGGAAGTGCGTCACGCTGACGAAGGGTGCAACCGCCGTCTCGTGAGGCTTGGTGTGTACGACTGATCCGTCACCCTTTATATGGAAGACTTGTCCGTCGAGTACAACCATCTCGCCTTCGATGTTGCGGAATGTGCCAATTCCATGGTCCCCGTGTTCAAGAATGCGTGCAATCGGGATGCCCTGCGAAGCGACGCCATCCATGAGGGCGGAAACCGTGGAGTACTGGAAGACTTCGTTGAAAGCGATCGTGCGCGGTAATGGAGGACGCTGCAATAGTTGTGTCTGAGAGCACTGTAGATGGCGATTTTGAGTATTTTGTCGCAGTGGCAAGGGGCTGTAGGCAGCTGAGCGAGTTGCGGCTCTTAGCTGCCGTCCACCACCAAGTCTCAGAAAGCCAGAAGGGGTCACCATTGCTAAGAGTAAGTGAGGTGGCTAAGGCGTGTCGAGCGGTAAAAAAGAGAACGACTGAACCTCTGCCCAAACGAGGTGGTGTTTTATAGGTTGAGAACGGGAGAACAGCTTTCAGGATGAGCAGCTTGTAGCTCATCAGTCATCCCCCTGTTGCTTACCACCCTGATCCAATGTCTTCCAATTGTAACCTCTAGTATGTACAGCAGAGGAGAGTCCAATCTCATCATTTTGCCATCATTTATGCATGTCTTATGCTGCTTACTCCTGACAGTTAAGGAATCTCGTGCTGTGTTACAGATTTTCGCACGCTGCTCCGAGTTTATTTTCCTTCCTGCATGGATAAGAAGTTGCATGGAAGGATCGGAGACAATCTACTGGCTGCCGCGATTGCGCCACCGCTCAGCTCCGGTGGGTGAAAGGGTCTGGAACCCTGCGGCCCGAATGCTGGGAAGAGTGGAGGCCCATGAGCCATAGAATTTGAAATGGCGCCCAAGACGTGGGCGTTGTTGTTACTTTAAAAGACTAAAAACACCGAGAACAAAGCTCGACGTCGTTCAGTTTCATGGCAGAAGTAAATACCTTACCCACCACTAACCCAACTCCCCTACCCTCCAGCACTCCCCTACCCTCTAGCGCTCCCCACCCTGTCCTTGGTCTTACCATCTCATAGCTTCCCGATCAGCTCAAAATCGTCAAAGTACAAGGCATTGTACCCCTCATACTCCACCGGACCGCCATACGCAGAACACGAAAAGGCCACCTTGATATTGACAAAGGACGCGGCCGCCGTGAGGTCAAACTTGAGCTGGTGCCACGCGCCCGCGGCGAGGTCGCGGAACAACAGGCTGGCGCTGGCGTAGGTCCCGGCGGACGGCGTCACGCCCACCCACATGCTGCACCACGTGTGCAGCGGGTTGTCGTGGCTGACCCACACCGAGAAGGTGTACTTGGCGCCCGGCTCGACGGGCGCGTCGTGCTCCATGACCGAGTACCGCTGCGCCGTGTTTTGGAAGAGCGCGCGGAACGAGCGGGCGCCCGTGTGCGCGCGCTCGTTGGCGACGCCTTGCACCTCGAACGGCACGCCGGGGCTGGAGAAGGTCCAGCCGGCCGTGGTGCCGGATTCGAAGCCGCCGTTGGGGACCGCCGCGTTGGCCGGCGGCGTGGGCGTGGGCTCCTCGCCAACCGTGTACGTGTTGGTCGCGCAGGCGGTGCTGAAGGCGCACACTTTGGATTGCAGGCAGGAGTAGACGGGCGGCGCTTGGAAGACGTAGATTGTCGGGATGCAGGTGGCGATCATGGGGGGTAGCGGGTTGAGCGCCCCGCTGCACATGTCCCTGAGCATGTTGGCTGACGGTTGTGCCATCGAGGTGCTCATTGCCGCGCAGGGTGGGGGCAGTGACTGGTAGCAGCTGGGCAGGCCGCTCACCACGGACGTGGTGCAGCTGGTGACGGTCGTGAGCTCGGGCGGCGGGGTGATGGTCGAGGTCTCGGGAACGACTGTCGTGGCCGTGGGGCCAATGGTTGTCGAAGGCACATTGGCCGAGGGGATGTCAGAGGTTGTGGTGGCGGGAACGACTGGAACAGACGATGAGGGAGAGACGGGGTTGACGGCGTAGAGGTTCAGCCGGTTGGGGCCGCCGCACCACTGCGAAGGGTTGCCGGAGCAGAGCATGTTGCAGTCCGTCACGGCCGACGGTTCGCCACCGAGGAGTTCAGTGCCGCAGTAGCACTCGCCTGCGTATTCCACGCCAAAGAAGGCATAGCCGTCGCAGAAGGCGGCGCACCTCTCGATGGTCATGTCGGTACTCCTTTCGTCCTTGGCCGAGAGAGCACGAGTACCCACAGCGTCGGTCCAGCAGGACTGGTACTTGAAGGCTCCGACCTCTTCGGGGTTGGTTGGTGGTTCAGGGGTCCCTTCCGTGTCTTTTTTGTAGACAATCAGGCGGCTGGCATCGCCACAAATCTGCGACGCGCTCCCCGCGCACTCCATCTTGCAGTCGCTCTCCGGCGACTCGACGCTCGAGGCATCCAGCTCCATGCCGCAGTAGCATTCGATGCCATATTCGACGCCAAAGACGTTGTAGTTGGCACATGTGGCAGCGCAGAGCTCGATGGACATCTGGGGGCTGGCAATGCTATGACCGGAAAGAACGCGGCGGGCCACAGAGTCGGTATAGCAGCCGTCGTAGAAGAAGTCGTCGACGGAATCCGGGTTGATGTGCTCGTCGTCAGGGGGTGTAGTTGTACTGGCCGGCCCGTAAACACTGAGGCGCATGCCAGCACCGCAGATCTCGTTGCCATCTCCCGAGCAGGCCATGTTGCACTCAGATGCGGCAGCCGCCTCGGTAGGCGCCGTGTTGCCGCAGTAGCACTCGCGACTCCACTGTGTGCCAAAGTACTTGTAGCCCGCGCAGTTGGCAGCACACTTCGCTGCCGTCATATCGTCGGCCGAGGTGATGCGGTCGGGAAGCACACGGCCGGGGGCGTCGACGAAGCAGCCGAGGAACGGGGCGCCGGGATCCGCGGGCGGCGAAGGGGGCGTGTAGCCATCGTTGACGTAGACATCAAGGCGTAATCCAGCACCGCACTTCTGGCTGGCATCGCCGGCACAGGAGAAGCTGCACTCTGTGTCCGGAGCAATCAGCGAAGGGGCGGGAGGTTCGTTGTCGCAGTAGCATTCTCGGCCGTACTCGACACCAAAATATTTGAACGAGGAGCAGTGCTCGGCGCACAACTCAATCGTCATGCCGTCATCGCCCTTGAAGCCGCCATCGAGAGTGCGGTTTGGCCCATCGATGAAGCATCCTGTTCGAGTAAAAGCAGGCGCTTGGCGGGAGACTGGTCGACTCGGCAGGGCGACGGCGGGCAAGAAGAAGAAGGAAGAAAAGAGCGGCGCGGCCAAGAGGCCGTACGAGAGGGACGACATGATGGCAATGCCAAGTGGTCAAGCTTGTCGAGGGGGAGTGAACCACATCGTTCGTTACCTGGGATTAGCAGGAGGAGTCTTCACACTTTAAGTATTGACTGTCCATCATCTCTTTTTCCTTGATAAAGTCCCTACATCTGTCTTTTCTAAATAAAACCATGTCAATGCCGACGCCATGCAGGTGCGGCGAAAGCGCCGAGCGCCAGCGCCCCTAACGGCAAACTGACATGGGGCTCCTTGTGGGTTGGAGGATATGGGGTCCTTTTGGCTCCCTGGATTCATGCTTCTCAGAGAGCCCCCAAACAAGTTGTTCCAGGCCGAAATGCCAGAGGAATGACGGCGTTGGACTGCCATGCTTCGCAGCTCCTGGGCTCTCCAGATGGCTGTGACATGGCTGGAGCGACACGATGGATCAGAGAGGCGAGGAACTTTCTCGCTTCTCTTCCTCTTCAGGGACGCCAATTCGATAATCACCGTTTGCCGCCACGCTGTGATGGTTAGGGCTGAATCTTGCAACCAAATGCAGACACGGCAGTCCCTGCAGCTAACTTCACCCTTGCCTCTTGGTATTGCGGCTGATGCTTCCTGAGCCCATTCTCGTGTCTGGGCAACTTCAACGCTTGTCTTAACCCAAGCATTTCGCGCGGGCCTCGACGCTTCGTTGCGCTTGGCTCGCTTGGCTCGCTTGGCTCGCTTGGCTCACTTGGCACAACTTGGCGCGTCTTTGCGGCTTCTTGTCACGAGAGATGACTTGAGGAGGGTTGGCTACCTGGGAAATCCACAAACAGACCAGAAGGTCCCAGTTCTTGAGGATGCAATGTCCGGACGCTTGATGCGCGTTGATCATGATAAATATACAGAATTATGAACTATCGAGTCGGGATATTAACTTGCCAAAACCACTCCGTACTTGTAGAATCATGCGAGAAAGGATCGACGTTGTGTGGTGTGCAAAAATGATGTGTGGTTTGTGAGAAACCGCCGACCTGGGCCGCCGACCCCCCTTTTCTCTCGCCAAGGTCTCCGATTTTCCTTCGAGTCGCTGGTTGAGCCAACAAACAAACCCCAAGCTACGGAGATACTTTGCATATGTGTCGACGTCTCAATCCCGACCAAGTAAGCGCCTGCATATCAATGGGATAATGAGCTCGGATTCTCTTCGTTTGAATGCGTCCAGACGCTCGCGAGGTTGAGTTGATGTGTCAACAGTTACTCGGATCCCAGAAGCATCACGTTGATGGGCCGCCCAGACATTTAGGTCATCAGCTCGCTTGCTTAGCGCAAAGCCAAGTCGTCGGCAACGTCCCAGTGATCATCGGTCTGACCATGGATGTGACCCCTTTCCGGTCTCCAGCAGCAATATAATGACTAAACGTTATGGGCTCACAATTATGTCTTCTTGACAGAACTCCCTCATGCTTCTCCCATTAACCCATCCCCCATGTCGTTCCAGGCCACTGGGAGGGCTCCACGTCTCACTCTCTGAGTTTGCACCACGGTGGGATTAAGGTTAATGTTAAGCTTGAATCCTGGCCTAACCCTGCTCTCTCACTCCCCTCCTCCCCCTCCCCGCTCTCTCTCCCTCTCCTCCTGTCCCTCCCTTCCCTCACGCCACGCTCTGTGTCTCCTCCTTTCTGTGCTGAACGCTTCAAGCTCAATATCCTCCGAGACTGCTGTCATGCATCGTCTTAAACACAACAGTCGAAGGTTGGTCCGTCACACCTCTTTTTACAGCTTCCTCCATGATGGCCACTGTAGCAGTGGCGCCAATCCGCGTTACCCCCAGTGACATGACGTGAAGGAGATCATCCAATGTCCGTACCCCTCCGGCGGCCTTAATCTGCACCTCGGGCTTTGAATGCTGACGCATGAGCTTCAAGTGAGGCACCGTTGCCCCATGGTAGGTGTAGAAGCCATTGTCCTGCTTGACAAAGCCGTAACCACTCGATGTCTTGACAAACGCAACGCCAACATCAGAACAAATCTGACACAGGCGAATGATGTGGCTGTCTTGGAGGTAGTCGTTTTCGAAGATCACCTTGAGAATGGCTCCGTGCTTGGTCACTGCCTCGTTGACTTGGTTGATCTCGTCCGAAACATAGTCCCAGTCTCCTCCGAGAGCTTTGCCGATATTTATGACCATATCAATCTCTTTCCCTCCAGCAGCAGCCGCGGCATCAGCCTCGAAGACCTTCACCTCGGTAGTGCTGTTGCCATGAGGAAAGCCGATGACAGGACAGACAAGCACTCCGGAGCCCTCCAACGCCTTTCGAGCCATGGGGATAGCGTACGGCTTTACGCAGGCAGTAGCAACGCCATACTTTTTGGCGATGTCGAGACCTTCGCGGATGTCCTTGTCGGTCATTGTTGGGTGAAGCAAGGAGTGGTCAATCATTTTGGCCACCTGCTGTAAAGTGACGGTGATGGAATTTGGGCGTTGCTCGGCCATCTTGGTTGTCAAATGGTGTCTTCTGGAAAAGGGTTGAATGCTTTGCCTTGATGAGCAGTGGATGCACCGTAAAGGGGAGAACGCGTAATATACCCCTCACAAATAGGTACCGGTAGACCTCTCCGAAAGTACCTCAAATGGACAATGCTGTCTCCAACCGGACCTCTTGCTTCATTTGGAAACTCCGCCGGGAGAAATTCGTATCTACCTAGGCGTCGCCACTCCGGCTATCTCCGTGCACCTCAGCTTCACCATGAACAAACCCTCGCGCACCGACGACACCCTCCCCCATCCAACATAAAACCATAGAACCAGAACCCCCTGAGCTGGCGACAAACTTGACCACCCGCCAGAACCCCGGCGTCCTCACGAACCCGCGGGAGCACAAAAAGCTCAACATCACCGCCGCAGGTCGAACCTGCTGACGCCCCCCTTAAGCGCAACCTCCTCGTCCTGCCATTGCACACCCATCCGCGACTCGTCTTCTTCTGAAGCGGGTAGTATGACTGTATCCAAAGATAACCGAGTCAGCGTCTCAATGTCCAAACTCAGCACGACGCTGGCCAACGATGATGGGTGAAACAAGCCCCTGTCTGTCGGCACGTCCCAATCCGCCTTGTTTCCATCTCTCACCATCACAGCTCTGCCCACGACATCGTATCCCCCAGCAGCGGTGCGCCGAAGAACTGCAACAGCATTGGAGAACCAGAACTGACAGAGGATGTCACCAACCTCAGCGTTCGAGGGGACCAGTCCCATCGTAGTCCCAGTGCCCAGAAACAATCGGGATCCTGGGTCTTTAGTCCCAGCGTATTTCTTGAGTGGTACCACGTTCCGTAATAAACTGAAGTCAGCCCCTGGCCCAAGAAGCGTTGACAATCGTGCGTTCAAGCCGATGGATTTTCCCCGGTCGACTTCGGCGACATGTCCCAGAAGGTATGTTGTCCAACGGCGTGGGACTGCAGGATCAGAAAGATAGGTTGCGTAAGAGGGTCCGATGGCTTTGACTTTGCCGACACGGGCGCCTCGAGCTCGAATACCCTCTACACTCGAACCATCTGGAAACCAGTCCTGCTCTGGGTCGGCGGGGAGCCACAGAGTCGTAGACTTCAAATGCTTCTTCCTGAAAATGCCGGTGATAAAATCGAGAAACAGGAGATTCAGTGTTGCGTTTCGATTTTGCGCACATGACTGGATCCTGTCGTCGCCGCATCCCCAATACATCCAGGACTCAGGGTCGTAGAGGGTTCCTGGGCGCCCTAAATCCTTCACAACTTGCACTTGCTTTCTTGACAGAAGCTGCCGAGTGAGCCCTGCAAGATGCACCATGTCAATTTCCTTGTCGACCGCTCGGTAGGTGGAACGGTTTTGAAACGAGATTACCGCCTCATAAACCGAGGTCGGCGACGCTCCGTAGTCAATGTCCAAGCAGTCGCCCTCGCAATCAATTGCCATTCCAGCAAAGGCGAAAACCTTATCCGAGCTGACGGAGCAGAACGAGTCACGAAAGGCATAAAGAAGCCTCCCAAGCTCGTAAGTCTCACCATCACGGTACATGGAGGTTCGCAGGTCGTCGAGGGCAAGAATACGCTCGGCGGGGGCATAACCAGAGCCGGCAGCATATTCCCTCATCAACTCAACGAACCTGTCCCACGGGATGACGGTGGGGCCGGAATACACCTGGATGGATCGAGCCATTCCCACTTCTTGCACAATCCAGCAACGTTTCCAGTATTCTTGCGAGGCGAGCAAGTATAGCCAGTAACTCGTGGATCCCCAGTACTTGTTGGTCATTTCCGCAGCCCAGCCGTCACGCCACCTGGATGGGTCAGATTGTTGGACCCAGCGGGGAGGTGTGTAGCTTCCGATAGAGATGGCCACCCCTTTCGCCCGCCCATAGATCAGTGACATGAGTGGCACCTGCTGATTCTTCTCCTCGGTGCTGGTCTGGTCTATGCAAACGGCGTCAATCCACATGGTTCTTGCGACTGATGGGCTCCGTACGTCGTGCAAGGCGTTCCAAAGATTTGCCGTCACTCCGAGGCGTTTTCCATCGACCGTGATGTCCTTGACCACCCCAGGATCGCCCCAAGTGTACGAGAGGGCTTCGTAGGACGGGTTATCCGCGAAAGAGGCGACTTTCAAGGTGCCCTCAATTCGCTGTTTGCCTTGACCGGGAAACAGATGAAGCAGTCGTATGGTGTTGTTTGGGCTGCGAAGCTGTGGCAGGTCCCGGGGAGTCCACGCCTGGCGCCAGTCCCCGAAGAACCAGATGGCCCAACCGATGAGAGTCAAGATGAGGGCAACAGCGACATGCTGACGGCTCAGTCGAGGACATCGAAAACGGCGCTGCCTCAGCGGAGTCATTGTGTTTCGTTTTCCCTTTTCTCGTCGGCTAGCGACTGGTTGAACAAACAAAGAACGAGAACAAAGTGGCAGAACGCGTCGGACTGAACTGTTGGGTCATGAAGGGGTAGTAAATGAAAAATTCTGCAGAGGAATGTGCACTTCACGCAGAGCTGCTGCACAGCCTTGCGCCCTCATCAGCTCCTATCGAAGTTTCTCCCCGCTTCTTGGACCAAAAACGCCACGATATCGATATATCGAAGCCGCTATACCGTACCAAGCTGTTATACTGCTTAAATCGTGCAGCGCGAGGCTCGGAGGGAGCCGATACCCGCCCTATATATTTCATGCTAAGACCTGAGAGTTTTGGTGAGAAGGCTCTTGAATGGGTCTTTGCAAAATCGACTTCTTTTGAGAGGCTTCTGGTGGAAGACGAGGGAATCTGAGGCGCAGAGCAACCCCAGCCGCGGATCATTACTTCGACAACATTAAACAAATCAAAGATAATCCAGACATAATCTCGGATTCGATTCGGAAACATAATAGCAGAGAAGGTCGCCAAGCTGACCACCCAGTTGGCCGAATAAATGTCGCAGGCGCGAGAGCAGCTTACCCGAGCCTGGCGTGAGCTCGAGGACGCCAGATCGCAGCTTCAAGGCATGAGAGAGGCTTAAGAAGTTTCAACTTCCAGGAGGCTGGAGAAGGGATTGCTTGCAAGGTAACAAGAAGCCACCCTCCAGCTCGCTTGTCTTTCCGGGGAAGAAGGGTTAAAAACCTACCTTAGCTGCACCGCACACCCGTTCAAGCTTCTGCAGCAAGTGAGTGCGGCACAGCGGCCAATCGATCACCGCCAACGGGCGCAGACCCGCCCTCAGGCAGAGGGGAAATGACTGGCCGAGAACATCACCCTGCGTGATTCTTGTCATCGGAGGGGGCGACTTTCCTCTTCTATATGTGGGAATACTATTCCGTGGACATCTCTGCACTGATCCGACGGTGTTGCTTTGAACCAGGCTGAACATAGGTTCCGAAGCTCATATCGCAGAGCTCGAAGGATTGCGGCGCAGTAACGTTACTGCACTGCAGTGAACCGGAAGATCGCGCCGGGGGCGGTTTTTTTGTGCCGCCTTGCTTCCTCGTATCATATTCCTCGCCTTTGACCAAGACGCCGCAATACTACAATAACCCGCCTGTTCCACGGCGCAGCCAGGTTTGAGCCGCCGTTGCTGCCACAAAAGCGCAGCGTTTAGCGCACCGCAGTCAGCGATCAGCGCATGCCTCGCATCAGTTTTTCGGGCCGTGAAGACGCATTCTTGACGCCATAACGTCCCAATGTAGGGATTGCAATCTGTGTGACGGTGGCGACGAAATCTGCTTGAAACTGGGCAGGTTGCCGTTGCCGTTGATGTACAAACTCCACCCCATGCCCACTGCATGGCTCCTCGATGACTGACGCCTACCTCATCTTCCCTCGACTGCTGGCGGTTTTGGGTGTTCTCTTCGTCACAACAAAACTAGCCATGCCACTATCTGATACCCTTCCGGTGGTCGGCACCACCGGCCACCTGATGTCTTTGGAAGCCATGAAGGTGAGTTCAGTTTCCTGGGCACGTCCAAATTATCGCGCAGGCACCGGTTAACAGCAACAAACAATGATAGGGCGTCATCTGGACCGGCTTTGTCCTCTGTGCCATTGGTTTCTGCGCGCGGTCTTACATCCGATGGCTCTGCTTCCGCCGCCTCGTGCCGGAGGACTGGATCATGTTGGCTGTCTTGGGCATACAACTCGCTTCTGCGTGCGTCGCTCAACTGCGCCTGCAGTACGTGTACACCATGGAAGATGTTGCCAATGGCTTGATTCCCGCACCTTCGACATTCCTTGAAGACATCCCGTTGGGATTGCACGGCATGTTTATCCAAGGAGTCCTCAGCATCACCGGGATCCACGCTGTCAAGTTGAGCTTCTTGATCTTCTTTTACCGCCTGGGTCATCGAATTACCGATTACCTCATTCTCTGGTGCATTGTCGTGTTCGTGGCTTTGGCCTCGTATGGCATTAGCATGGGCCTCCTCGAATACAAATGCGTGCTCAGTTCCCTCGACGTTGTCTTTTCCCAATGCACCACCAAAGTCGAAATCGAAAGGCAGTGGAGATACATGATCACATACTGCACCGTCGACGCGGTATCAGACATTTTGAGTATGAAGCAGCCATCAAATCTGCCCCTAAACCCCGACGAACCCAACTGACAACCCCAGTACTCTGTCTCCCGATTGCCATCCTCTGGAGAGTCCGCGTCAGCATGCGCAAGAAGCTCGTCCTCGCCGCCATCTTCTCCCTGACCCTCTTCACCGTCGCGGTGACCATCATCCGCGGCACCATCCACACTGGCCGCATTGCCACGGACGGCACCCAGGCTCAAAACATTGCTTGGGTCTGGTTCTGGCTATCCATCGAGTTCATCTCCGGTAACTCCCCCCACTCTCCCCATCTCACCCACCCTCGTTTCAAATCAGAACACTCGTCTCTTCTAACTCTCCAACCAACAAAAACCAGCATACCTCGTCTCCTGCCTCGTCTCCTTCCGCATGCTTTTCGTTCACAATGAAAAATCCTCCCTCCACGCCCGGGCCGGGCGCTGCAACGATCTTCCCCATCACTCTCGGCAGCAGCAGCCGCGAAGGACGCTCTTCGACACGGTGCTCGACACGTTCCACGAGTGGGAGGGCATGACGCGCGGCGGGAATGATGACGGCATGCTGTTCCGTGGGACGCTGCCCTCGGGGAGGATGAGTGTGGATTTCATGCGATACGAGACGAAGAGTGCGGGGAGCGAGGCCTGGCCGTCGGTCTTGGGGGGAAGGAGTAGTAGTGGCAGTGTGAGGGCTGAGTCCGGTCGGATGAGTGGTGTGGATTGTGTTGAGGTTGTGCAGGTGGTGGAGGTGGAGAGGGGAAAGGGAACGGGTGAGCAACTTTAGTGCGCTCAGATCTTACTTCCCATTTGCCGATGCTTGATAATGTGAGCGTAGAGATTCAGAAATGGTGTTTCCATACCCCTGAAACGCCACTTCGCCCAAATACAAACTCTTTCCGCCGAGTTGGGAATGTTGATGCCTCCTTACATGTACTCATCAACATGCAGCCAGTGCATCTGTCTTCAATCTGACTTCAAAGCTTTTCGAACTCTAGTCTTTGGGTGTTTCATCAATTCTGTCTGTGCGACAACCTCGCTAGGCACCAACATGCGCACTGCCGGCACTGTTGTTCAGCCCAGGTCACGGCTCTCGCAGGCGCCGCAGAGGTGCATCCCTGTTTCCGGCTGTTCTGAACTGTGCCATTCAGCTCGTCTGTTTCGTCCAATGCAACGTTGTCGGCCCCTTGGCGTTCGGGAGCCGAGAAATGGCACAAACGGCACAACCAACTGCGCCGCATGAGCGCTCAGGGATCGTCTCATCTCGGGGCATACTCGAGGTCTTCGGCGCATTCTTGATTTTGAACTCGGCACGCCATTCATTTCCTGTCGCGTCAACCATCATTGTCGCCATTCGCGTCCCAACTCGCGATGGGGGATGCTGTCAACGAGACGTCCATGATGGCCATGAATGCGGTCAAAGGCAATCAGAACGCCGTGGCGGACTGGCTTGACATCAAGAAAAACCACGAACGCGAGGCTTTTGGCGTCTCCTTTTCGAACCTCCGCTGTCATGGCTTCACGTCATCCGGCTCATCACAATATCAGCCAACAGTGACCTCTTGGGCACTGGCAATCCCCAAGTTCATCGTCAATCTAATCACGCGCCAACCCAAGCAAAAGGTGCAGATTTTACACAACTTCAACGGATTGATTAAGCCGGGGGAAATGCTCCTCGTTCTTGGAAGACCAGGAAGCGGTTGCTCGACCTTTCTCAAGACCCTGGCTGGAGACACTCACGGTTTCCATGTGGACGCTACGATCAACTATTCCGGTACCTACAGAGCTCTCCTCTTATCAAATCAAGTCTTACAAGCTGACTCTTGCCAGGAATACCCTATGAGAAGATGCATCGCAAATTTAAGGGTGATTGCATGTATCTATCCGAGCTGGATCTTCACTTTCCAGAGCTCACGCTGGGCGAGACGCTCAACTTCACGGCTCGTGCCAGAGAAAACGCGCTTGGCCAGGACTCGGATACAGTTGCGCGTACCGCGGCCTCCCTTTTCTTTCTCGACGGCCCGTTCGACACCAAGATCGGAAACGCCATGATCCGCGGCCTAAGCGGAGGCGAGAAGAAGAGAACCAGCATTGCCGAAGCATTTCTCAGTGGCGCCCAACTCCAGTGCTGGGACAACAGCACGCGCGGCCTTGATAGCTCGACCGCACTCCGCTTCATCCAGCTGCTCAGAAACTGCACTGATGCCTTGCAGTCAACCGTTGCGATGAGCGTCTATCAAGCGTCCGAGGACATGTATCAGAACTTCGACAAGGTCACGTTGCTGTATGAGGGCAGACAGATCTACTTTGGCCCTATTGGAGAAGCTGCCGACTACTTCGTCCGCCTCGGTTTCGTTCGACCCAGCCGTGCCACGACAGCAGATTTTCTGACGTCTCTGACACACCCGGCCGAGAGAATCATACGGGGAGGGTTTGAGTCCCGGGCTCCCAGAACCCCAGCAGAGTTTGCTGAGGCTTGGAGGATAAGTGATGAGGCACGAGCGATACAGGAAAATATTGCCAATTTTTATCGGGAGCATAGGGCATGGCCTTCTGTCCGCTGGTCCGTTATGCCCGCCTGTGGTAGCCCAAAGAGATTGGCAGCACAGTTCAAGGCGAAAATCCCAAGGTGTGTGTTGAAGCTGACAGACGCTCTCTCACTCGAAACACAAACTGACAATGCTAGGCTTCGAACAACCACCTATGCCATCTCGCTGCATCAGCAAGTCTCCATCTGTCTGTCGCGCAGCGTGATACGGATGCGAAACAATCTGGCGCCTGTGATTTCAGGATCCATCGGCCAGATGGTGCTGGCCATCGTCATCGGCAGCGTCTACTACAGCCTCGAGCCCACGACTGCCAGCTTCGACAAGCGCGCCATCCTGCTCTACTTTGGCTTGATGCTCAACGCGTTCAGCCCGGCATTCGAAGTATGGCCATCCCCCACCCCCCTTTCCCCCTTCCCCCTTTGCCCACCCCCCGCTAACCACCCACTCCAACAAAACACAGATCTACTCCATCCGCGCCCAGCGCCCCACGATCGAGAAACAAGCGCGCTACGCCCTGTACCACCCGGCCACCGACGCCCTGGCCTCCTTCCTCTCCGACCTGCCCAACAAGCTGCTGACCTCGGTGCTCACCAACCTCCCGCTGTACTTCATGACCAACCTGCGCCGCGCGGCCGACGCCTTCTTCGTGTTCCTGCTCTTCATGTTCGTCTGCACGCTGACCATGTCGGCCTTCTTCCGCATGCTGGGCTCGCTGTCGCGCACGCTCGAGGAGACCATGGCGCCCGTGTCGACGCTGGTCTTCTTGTTCACCGTCTACACCGGCTACGTGATCCCCGAGGCGTACATGGTGCCGTGGCTGGGGTGGGTGAGGTGGGTGAACCCTGTGGCGTGGGGGTATGAGGGGTTGATGGTCAATGAGGTACGTCCATTTCCAGACAAGGAGGGTTGAGTGTGGCATGGGTGCGAGGAGGCTGACTGGGGGGACAGTTTGATGGCAGGGAGTTTCCGTGTACGAACATTGTGCCTGTGGGGCCCGAGTACCAACAGGTTGGCATGGAGGGGAGGGTGTGTTCTGCCATTGGCGCAGTGCCGGGCGAGCAGAGCGTTCACGGTGCGGCGTACTTGGCGCTGAAGTTTGGATATGTCAGGGAGCATCTGTGGCGGTAAGTTTTCTGTTCATACGAGGGTATGGCATCCAGGAATTAACATGGCTTTCCCTAGTAACCTCGGCGTTTTGTTTGCCATCATGTTCATCTTCGGCGCTATCCATCTTCTTGCCACAGAGCTCATCCCCGCACGCCGCTCTCGGGGTGAGGTGCTTCTCTTCAAACGTCCCAGGCGGGTACAGAGAACGTTGAAGAGTGATGAGGAGGTCGGAGTTACGACGAACTTCTCCCAAGACACCAGTCTCGTGGGGTCAGTGATTGATGAAAGACTGGGTGACGACACCAAGAGGAAAGGAGCGGTTGAGACAATCCAGGTTCAGTCGTCGGTCTTTCACTGGAGCGGTTTGAGTTACGAGATCAAAACCAAGGACAGCGCCCGGCAGATCCTGAACCGCATTGACGGCTGGGTAAAGCCAGGAACCCTCACGGCTCTCATGGTTTGTTCTTGCCCGTTCTATTTCTGTATGCCGTTGCTGACACGTCACCAGGGAGTTACTGGTGCAGGAAAGACCACTCTCCTTGATGTTCTTGCAGACCGAGCAACCACCGGCGAAGTCTCTGGCGAGGTTCTCATCGACGGGAAACCCAGAGACTCGAGCTTTGGGCGCCGAATCGGCTACGTCCAGCAAGAAGACATCCACATGCCCACTGTCACTGTCCGGGAGGCCCTTGAATTTAGCGCCCTCCTGCGTCAGTCCAACAACAGGTCAACCAAGGAGAAATTGGCATATGTTGACCACGTGTTGGATCTGCTGGAGATGACGGCGTACGCGGATGCCATCGTCGGAGTCCCCGGCGAGGGTCTCAACGTTGAGCAGCGCAAGAGGTTGACAATTGCTGTAGAGATGGTTGCAAGACCGGAATTGCTGTTGTTTTTGGGTGAGTTTTATGTTGTTCACCCCTAACCCCTGATTAGCACACGTCTGACCCGGCCATCTAGACGAACCCACCTCCGGCCTCGACAGCCAGACCGCGTGGTCTATCTGCAAACTCCTCCGCAGACTCGCCGACAACGGGCAAGCGATCCTCTGCACCATACATCAACCGTCTTCGCAGCTCTTCGAGATGTTTGACCGCCTCCTCCTGCTCGAAAAGGGAGGCAACGAACTCTATTTTGGTGAAATCGGGCCTGACGCTTCAACACTCATCCATTACTTTGAAAGCAATGGTGCAGCGCCATGTCCGCCAGGTGCCAACCCCGCAGAGTGGATGGTTGAAGTCACGCGCACTGGTGCGACCGAGACAGGAGAGAAGGCCAAGTCCGCTGGCGTCAACTGGCCGGAAACTTGGAGCCAAAGCCCACAGAAGCAGGACGTCCGGAACCAGCTTTTCACCCTGAAAGAAACCCTCTCTCGCGGACCAGAAACGCACCACGCCCACCAGAAAGGCGAATACGCCGCCTCCATCCCCCGACAGCTCATCGTTGTCCTCGACCGCCTCTTCCGCAACTACTGGCGAGACCCCCTGTACCTCTACTCCCGTTTCGGCCTCTGCATCTGCGTCGTAAGTGCTCACCAGCCCCGTCCCTCCCAGCTTCCCTGTCCGGCACCGCCCACTAATCAAGCCTCACACTCCCCCAGTCCCTCGCCAACGGCCTATCCTTCTACAACACGCCCCTGACCATCCAAGGCCTGACCAACCTCGTCTTCTCCGTCTTCCTCGTCACCCAGCTCTTCAGCAACGTCAACCAACAAGTCATCCCGCGCTTCACCGAGCACCGCGCGCTGTTCGAGGCCCGCGAGCGCCGCGACCGCTCCTACTCGTGGGCCGTCTTCGTCGCGTCGAGCGTGCTCGTCGAGGTCGCCTGGCAGTCGCTCGTGTCGGTGCTCGTGTTTGCCGTGTGGTACTACCCGACGGGGATGTGGCGGAATGCGGGTGGGGATGGTGGTGGTGGTGGGTTTGGGTCCGCGGAGAGGGCGGCGCTGATGTTTTGCCTGGTGTGGCTGTTTTGTCTGTGGACGACGACGCTGTCTCATGCGCTGGGCGCGGGGATGGAGCATCCCGAGACGTCGGTCAATCTGGCGGTGCTGCTGTATTGGATGTCGCTGGTGTTTTGTGGCGTGCTGGTGGTGCCGTCCGAGTTGCCTGGGTTTTGGCTGTTTATGTACCGGGCGGTGCCGCTGTCGTATCTCATGAACGGGATGGCCGTGGCTGGGTTGGTGGACACGCACGTCTCGTGCTCGGCCGTGGAGATGCTGCGTATTGACCTGCCGGGAGGCTTGGCTGATGTGGGCACGACCTGTGGTGCGTACCTGGAGCCGTACATTCGGATGGTGGGCGGGTATGTTGTGGACCCGGCTTCGGGGGGAAGCTGCGAGTACTGCCCTGTCTCCGAGACCAACGTCATTTTGGAGGCGTTTGGTATGCGGCTGGATGGCCCCTGGCGGAATGTTGGGTTCATGGTCGTTTATGTGGTATTCAATGTGCTGGCGGCGTTTGCCTTCTACTGGCTTGGGAGGGTTCCCAAGGGCCTGAAGAAGACGACAACGTAATGCGGGGTTTGGATCGATCCAGTATTCTAACGAAGGAAGACTCATCTACTTTCCGACCCCAGTGACTGGAACTCTATGCATCAACTTGGTGTTACCAGTGTGGCGATAACTAAAGAACTTAACCACCTCGATTCTGTCCATGAATGTAACTGGGGACTGTACTCTCAGGCTTCGGTGTATGTCCAGGAGTACCGACCACTACATGTCATTCTGAGGGCCAAACCATAGACCCGCCCAGCTCCCTTTCTGCGTGTTACTTGAAAGTGATGTTTCCTTCCAGCCAACATCCCCGTAAAGAAATGAGAAACGACACGTCGGATAACCCAGTCCAATTAGCCATCCACCACCGCCAAACAGGAAAGGTCCGGGAGCTCCAGGCACTCCGTTGAATGCATGGACGCAGCCACTGTACTAGTAACGCCAGCGACCTCTTCAGTGACAGGTTCACTCTCATGTTGGTCAACCAAAGACGTGGCAGGAACAACACCCTGAGAACCCAACGCCTCTTGCTGCGTGCTCATCTGTCTCCGAATCTCCGCTCGTTCCTTCCGGATCTCCGACGCCGTTTTAAGGAGCGTTGAAGGCGTTGAAGCTTCTGGTTCGAGGTCATCCGAAAATCCCACGTGTTTCCTCTTCTGTTGTCGGAGCTTTTCCTGGAAGAGCCGAGACAGCTCCTGAAGCGGACGGTCTTCGTCCCAATTGCTCAGTGGACCAGAACTCAATGTTTTGTTGAGCTTGTGAAACACCTCCAACGCTTCCAATTCCATAGTGTGATGATGAGCCCTCCTTAAAGCCTTGTTCAAGCTGGCGCGCGTCTCCATCCCGCAATCTTGAGGCAACGGAAGTAGGGAAATTGCGTTTTCCACATGAGTAATAAAGGTTGCGAAGTTATCGTTCAGCTTTTGAAGGGAACGAATCTCGAGGGGCGTGGGACTCGGAGTGTCTTTGACGAGGTTCGTATGCAGGTGTCGGGTCTGTCCGAGGGACTGCCATGGGATCCGGTGCAGAAAGATGAGCTCATTCTCGGAAAACGGATGGTCTATTTCGAGATTTGTGCTCAACGAGCTTGCATCGAAGACGTGAGCTTCGGGGGGGAGCATCGCTGTATGAATCCGGGTGACGCATACGTCGCCCCAGCGTTGCCCTCCCCAGTTCCTTGCGTGTTTCTCGGCTTTGAACACAGATAGGAAGCAGCTTGACCCTCGCCAGTACCAGTCGAAGTGGTTCGCCACTTCCCGCGTCAACATCGCTTTGTCGGTGATCACGAGTTTGGTTTCCGCGGCCATGATGTCTCCAGTTGGGGGATGCGGTTGACCTTGAGATCCGTCATGTGTTATTCTCCAAAGGATGGGTGGGAGAGCGTCATGGCGGAGCTCATAGTCTCTGAGACTGAAAGGTGACTCCATGAGTATCAAACCCAACGTACAACCACTAAACACCCTGGTACGGTGGGCTGGAGAGTGGCAAAGAATAATGTCGTCTGTCCAAGCTCGAACAAGTGTCGCTGGCAAAATAGGGAGAGCAGAGAGCTGGCGTCGGGCTTGGGGGAACAAGATTGATAACTACCCAAGCTCGCCAAGGCAACCTTGCTTGGGCAGCAATTGGACAAGGCGTTACACAAAGACGCCAAGGGCAAAGTTGGTCACCTGTTGGGGCTATGCTCGGACAGCAAGAAGATGCAGTTGGTTCGCGCACCCTGAGACCCTGCGCTCCAATCAATAATGCGTTTGAAGCTCGTCTCGAGGCAAAGGATATGCAGGTGCCTTCGGCGTTGGAGCGGGCGACGGCTTAAGGCCGCCGGTGTTGGAAACGGAAATGAACAAGGTCAATGGGACGACTTCAGATACTGGGTACAGTTATCATTACACGTACGTAGGTATTCTTCTAAACATGTCGGTATGGAGTTTGCTTCCAGTCGAAAATGGCTTGCAGTGTGAAGAAACTCTGTGTTGTAGGGCTACCTATTGATATGATTCCCAGAGCGGGAACACACCAGCCCCAGTCCCAGCCGGAAAAAGACGCAGGTCGTTCCATCCCGGACATAACCAGTACCCGGCAGGCGCGCTATCGGCAAGGGGTCTCCAGAGTCGATGGTTATGATGAGACGCCAAGTAATCCAGACACCCCAAGCGCTCGACTATACCACATAACATCCGTCAGCTGCTGTGGATTACAAAGACCGATAATCATTCCTCAAAAATCCTTGCTCGATAGGTAGTGCTGGGGAAGGTACCTACCATGACTATGCGTCTCGAGCTTCGCCTCCCGCTCCAGAAACATGTACCAGCCAGCGGCCTGGATGGAAACGGTGAATTCCTTCCCCGGCCCGGGGCCGATTTGGCGGAACATGTCCTCCAGTGGTCCTAGAATGTGGCTGTCGACGAGTGAGAGCCGATCCTCGATGGTGGCGGCAATAATGCGGGGTGGGGCAATGTTGGCTTGCAGGGCGATGTAGAGATGGCGGACGTTAGGGAAGACCTTCGGAATCAGCTCGCAGAGGGTGTGGAAGTCTGTTTGCGGCGGAGATGAAGGTGGTGTCGATGGAGAAGAAGTTTCTTGTACTCGGCCCCAGACAGCCCTCATGGTCTCGCTATTCAGGAGGTGAGGACCTCTGAAGTTCCAGAGGAGCTCGAGGGACGTTATGGTAGCCAGGTGTTGTGGCGCCATCAGATGCGGAAGGTTGAGCATTAACGGCAGGCTCGCGATGTGGAATGTGTTTGTTCGGTACAGGACGTCTACTCCGTCCACGTACCTATTTCACGATAGAAACCTAATCAGCAAGGATCATGAAGACGTCGAGGCGGCAAGAGGTTGGACGCACGCTTGCCGACACGCCAACAGCCATCCTGTGACGCCAATGAAGCAATCGCGAGCCAGAAGATGGTCTTCGGCTTCGCATTTCCGTAGCACCTCCGGTGGGGGGAATTTCGCTCGGCTTTCAAAAGGCCGGCCAGGAAGGCAGCCATCTTCAAAAGGGTCAATCTTCGTATAGTTCAGGTATCGCCAACCGTTGTCATGACCGTTTCCTCGGTCAATGCCGCGATGGCACACGCATCCAAGCCACTGCCACTGCTTTGGCTGGCGGGTGTTGCGGATGAGATCGGATCTAAAGTCGCAGTGAGTATGGTTTCGTTCTGTCTCCGCAGTGTGTGCCGTGAATGTGATGCGTAGTTTGTTCCGTCTGGACCGCGACTTGGGGGTAAACGGGTGATCGAAGGTGAGTTCCACGTGGAGAGTACGATCGCCAAATGCGTGCTCAAGGATCTGTCGCCGGATCTCTAGCGGTAGATACTGGAAAAGACCGTAGTTCGTTGCTATGTTGGCTGTGGAAGCCGGGATGCTGGGCCAGTTGTGGTGAAATAGGAGTTGTAGTGTGTCTTGGCCATCATCGATCTTGGGTTTCTCTTTGCGGCAGCCAACTTTGTTTCTAACCCAGTCTTTTACGGATGTTGTCATTGTATTCGGCTTCAAGCTTTTGAATTGCCTGCACAAAACCAGTGCTGGGGAGCCGTCCAGGTGAAGGGCTGACAGACTTTGGAGCCAGGCGCGACTGAAAACCGACGTGAGAGTGTCCGCCGGTGCGGCGGGGTTGGTTTCAATGAAGATCGATGTTGGAGAACATGCAATGTGGTGGCGTATGGAGGCGTATCGAGACCATGAAGGCTGATCAACACGACGCGGTGGGCCGAAGTTGTGTACTTGCAGGTTTTGATGTTTATTTGAACTTGAAGACAGAAACCCCTGACCCCGCCCTCGACCCCTGAACTCGACTGCGGGGAACCGCTCTTCGCTAACCCCCACAGAACGTCCAATGAGGGGCACGGGACCAGTCATGAGTACGGACGACATCAAAGAAGCTAACGCAACTACACACTCCTCCGGGCACCCAGCCACAAGTCGGCGGCAAGTTCCTGCTGCGCCAACCGAATCCGCTGTTCCTCAGAAAGCTGAGACATACCCACAACCGAATCGTCCTTCTCCTCTGGCTTGCCAAAATAAGGGTTGCCATCCGCGGCGCATATCGTGTGCTTTGATGGCAGCTTTCCCTCAACCAGGTACTCGCGCACATGTTGCGCAATACACAATGACGGCACGGCAAGGGAGCAGTGGCCGTAACCCTGGACCTCGACAATCTGAGAGCCCTCAAACACCTTGTTTGCCGACTTCGCCGACACCAGCGGACACACCGGGTCGTACGTGGTCGTCAGCAGCAGCAGGGGGTGCGCCGTCTTGACGCTGCGCTTGGGGACGTAGCTGTGCGTCCGAGGGATCGACCAGGCCTGCTTGGCGAAGTAGAAATCCAGCTCGGTCTCGCTGAACATGGACTGGTTGAAAAACGGCGCGAGCTCGTTGACCAGCCCGGTCCGGTCGACGGGCCACTTTTCCGAACCAGACGCGCCGTCGTTGAGGGCGATGAAGTTCAGCGCGTCGCCCTCGCTGTCCCAGGCCCTGTCCATGCCGTAAGCCAGGAACGCATCCGTCGCGTTGCCGCGCAGCAGCCCAGCAAGGTTGCTCGCGAGCTCCTTCCAGCCCGCCGGCTTATACAACGCGGGAAACACCCCGTTGCCCCACACGGCCCAGTAATCCAGCACCCCGTACACCGTGTTATTGACGTACACCCCCAGCGGCTCATCCCTCAGCTTCCCAATCTCCTTCACCAGCACCTCCCTCAGCTCCTCCTTGGACCCGGCCAGCCCGGCCAGCGCACAGTCCGCCTCCCCCGCTTTGACGCACTCGTCCACAAACCCATCGAACACCCGATCAGTGTCCTCCAACATCTCGGCATCGAGCAGCGCCCCGTACCAGTCAAACTGGTTCGCCACGCCGTCAATCACCACCCGCTCCGCCCTGTCGGGGAACATGGTCGCGTACGTCTGCCCGAGCAGCGTGCCGTAGCTGAAACCCCAATAGTACAGCCCCTCCTGCCCCACGGCGTCCAGGATGGCGTTCATGTCCGCCGCGGTCTGGGGCGTGTTGACGTACCGCCCGTGCTCGCCCATCGTGTCGGCGCACGCCCTGACGTAGTTGCCCGTCCACGCCCACAGCTCGCCGCTGTCCTCGCGCAGCTTCTTGGCGCGCACGGCCGACAGCTCGCGCCGCGTCTCGGGCGACGGGTAGCAGCTGGCCAGGGGGCGGGACTCGTTCACGCCGCGCGGGTCGAAGCCCAGCAGGTGGAAGGTGGTGTTGCCGTCGTCGCCGAGGATGGTGGCGAGCTGGGCGCCGCGGCGGTGCAGGAGGTTGGTGCCCGAGGCGCCCGGGCCGCCGGGGTTGAGGAGGAGGTTGCGGGTGGCGGCGGTGGCGTTGGGGGCGCGCAGGCGGAGGAGGGGGATGGTGAAGTTTTTGGTCAGGGAGGGGGTGGCGGCGAAGTGGTCCATGGGCACGGTGATGTTGCTGCATTCGAGGGTGCGGTTGGCGAGGGTGCCGCAGGGGGTCCAGGCGATGTGCTCGCCGGGGTAGGTGACGGGTCGCGGGGTGGTTGGGGATTGATGGTGACAGCCATGGTGGTGAGAGGGGAGGCGAGGGCGGAAGAGGCCGATGGTGCTTTGATAGAAGAGGAAACAGACGATGCCGGTGAGGAGGGACTGGGCGAAGGCCTTGCGGATGGAGAGCCGCTGTGGTTTGGCGGGCGACGACCCCAGCGACGCATCAGCGCTGGGGTTTTTGCCCTCTAGGAAGGGCGCGCGCTCGCAATCCATTCGCGATGCAGAATTGCAGATGCGCGACACAAATGAGACGATTCGGCCGAGTGATGCAGGTGTTGACGACTGTGTAAAATCGACAGTGCGCGGTGCCTGCCTGTTCCTGCCTGTGCCTGCCTGTGCTTGTCAGGGACCCGTCTGGATGCCTGTCTGTGCGGTTGTTGCCTGCTGCTCGGCACGCGACCTTGCCGCGACTCCCGCCGTGGCGTCCATGGCGTGGAGGGTCTCGGCCTGGGAAGCCTGGCTGGTTCCACTTGGCAAGGCGGGGAAGTCTCCACTGTGGTGGGCCAGCCGAACGTTTGGTGCAACAAGTCCCGAATCAACTTTCTTTCGACGACATCCAACACTGACCGAAACAGGTCAACCTGAAAGCCATCGCCAAGACTACGAAACTGCGACTCTTTCCATTGCCTCCTGCATTACAATGTCTTCACCGACATGCAGCCGGCCCGATCAGTAATCACCGTGCTGTGGCGTCCTGCACGACGTGTTCTACTCTCCCCTCCTTAACCAGGGCAGACCGACGAATCACTCTGGTCGGCGAGATGACAGCAGGGCGGAGTAGCTCCAGGTTCTGGAAGATGGCGGGATGACGGGATGGCAATGACATTCCCCATGTCGTCTTTCTGCACAGCCTTCAAGCAAGTTGTCAAAAGCCCGGGCCGAATTCAGATGGCTGCATGAGGCCCTGAGTTTGGACCTGAGGAGCGCGACTTCATCATTCGCTGGTTCACCTCCAGTCAAGTGCGATTCTCACAGCCTTGTCACTTGTGCTCCGCTATGCCCACCACATCTGGTTGGGCTCTTTTGCCTGATTGCAGACTATTGCTGCAAACCAGGGGCCTTCCCCTCCGACACCACCACCCACATCCTGCGCTGCGCCGCCCTGCTTGCTTGCCAAACGGCCTGATGGCGTCGCAACGCAGCCTGACCCCGGTGAAAGTGCCCCGGCCGTGGCGTGCGGGGAGGGCTAACCCGTCCTTGGATTGGATCCATGCAACCCTCTGCGCCCAAGCCGCACCAGCCTTCCAAGTATCGTGGTCGGCTGCCTTGACGACAGTACCTCCATCATAAGCTTCTCGCCCCATCTCTGAGTTTTTCGAGGCAACCTGCCATACTTTCTTGAACCAGGATATCCAAAGAATCTGAGGCTCCGTTTTTCTCTTGTCTGATAATGTCCAGCATCCTACTGGCTGCTTTGCTCCTCAGCCTGTTTCTGGCCTCGGTACGCGCATCGCCGCCATGCTACCCCCTTCCGATCATCCAACTGTCCCTCGGAAATTGCACCGTACTTGAGCCAGGCCGGACCGACGTGCACAGCTGGGGCGTCCGGATCGAGGTGGAGGGTGCCGGTGATCAATGTGTCGTACCCTCAACTGTTGTCACGAGCAGCTTTTTGACCACGGAGGACGTGTGCGCCGACTCACAGCTTGATGACTCCGTGAATCGCAAAATGACTGCGGCACAGTGCCGGTCCAGGCGAGGGGGCTTTATCTCCCAGGCACAATCAATCTTGGATGCGTCGACCGATGGCCTCGACACAACAAACCGCAACTGGAAGCTGCTGGGGAACGAGATGAAGAAGGCCGCGCATGCAACACTGAAGCTCGGGGACGGAGCAGTGGACATGGTCGTCGGCTTGATAACTGGCGGACGGAACTTTACCGCGTCTCACCTCGGTCTTGCCTCGGGATCGGTATTCTTACAGACCTTGAAGGCTAAGGGCTTGATCGCCGCACAATCATTTGGAATCGACGTTGGTTCTCAAAGCACCGACTATCCTCGACGTGGCAGTTTGGTTCTGGGCGGCTATGACAGCGGCAAATTCGCCAGCTCTTACAGACAGTTCTTGGTCAGGACTCCGAACAACGACGACGACCGCCTGATTGAGCGATTCTGCCCACTTCAAGTTAAACTCAGCGAGATCAAGTTGATCGGATCCTCACTCAACAACACCAACGGGCTGACGAAACAAATGGAAGCAGTCATTTTGACTCGGTCAAGCAACACTGTTGCCTGCATCGAGCCGTGCGTCATCCCACTGGTCACCAATCTTGTCGCAACAAAGTGGCTGATACCTTTTCTTTCTAGGTACGACAACCTGTTTAGGCTTCCATCTGAGACAGTCAAGCCTGTCATGACCTGGTTCAGCGACCTTACTTCATACACAGAAGGCCCTGTCAAGCCCGAAAAGTACAACGACAAGCTGTTGAACCTCGAGCCGGGGCTGGTTTATCCCCGTACGGCAGGTTCATTCAACGGGAGCATGAGAATAACAATCGACGAGGACTTCACGGTGGACATCCCGCTCCACGAGCTGTGGAGGCCTCTGAGAGGCCTTGATTCTACGGGTGAGGTGATTTTGCATGACGATTTCAATGAGCTTCAAGTCTACGGTGCCGATGCCCGGGAGTCCTTGTACGCCCCCGTTTTAGGCAAGGCCTTCCTGTCGCAGGTAGGTACCTTACTCACCCTCGTGGGCTCAGTCTCTGTCTCGTATGGAACTAAGAGGCGCCTCATCAAACAGGTGTACCTGTTTGTCGATCATGACGCGCAGCCGCCCTTCTTCAGACTAGTCCCTCAAACGCCTGAGACAACCCCGTCATTTGCGGTCTCCTCGGCATCGTGCCCAGGAGGTCTGAGTCCTTCCGACAAGGGGCTTATTGGGGTCGGTAGTGTTCTCGGGGCTTTACTCTTTGGGTTGTTGGCGTTTGTCGCGTGGCGTCACTACCGTCCTACTAAAAGCGAGAGCAAGCCGGAGTCGGACTCGGCTTCGACAACGGGTCCTCCAAGGCCACCAACACCTCCGCACTCATCTCCTTCCACCAGCACCAGAACAAGCATCTCGGAGGGAAATAGATCCCCGAGGAATGGAACAACAGCTCCTCCGTCGCGAAACGGAAATCCCCAGCCCTCTGATGGAAGCGTTATCATTACCTAATTTTGGGCAAAGGACCTCCGCAGCTTGGGTATTTTGGTGTCAATGAAGGATTTTGGAACGCTTGGCCGTAGAAGCGAAAGTATTCTTAGTAAAGCATATTCGGAGAGGAGTTCCGGCGAAGCAAGCGAAAGGCTTTGTATGTAGGAGCCAACTGGTAGAAAGTCCCAGCACGTTTCAGCTCCTACCAAAGTGTACATGTTTGCAAGGAACCATCTTAATCTCACGATCATCGGCTGCCCTACACAAGGGCCGATGAAGCTCACATGGGCATGGAAGCCTAAACTGGCGGGTATGGGCTTCGTCATTTTGGGTAGATAGGTTGCGGCTGAGCCTGCTGCAGGCTCAGACGCCCCGGAGCGCGTGCCCCGGTCCTACCTTGGTCTGCCGGTGCGTTTCCATGTATTCTACCAATAGAACGAAGAGGCCGAGCAAAAGGCCGAGCCGAGTTACGTTAGGCCGCCCCAATGTGCAGGTATACCCCGCCATGCAGGAGGAGCCTTGCTCAAGCTCCGCCCATACTTCTTCTCCGTGTCCCTCTGTCGCATCCCAGCTGCTTGGGCTGACCCACTTTGCTGGAACCTTTACACAGCATCATGACACACTTGTCTTACCTCTTCTGTAGTGTCAATCAGCAAGACCTCGGCCACCATGGTTCTTGAGCCCATCACCATCACCACCGCCATCATAACCCTGTCCAACACTCTTGAACGGGTCATTCGCCTTCTGAACAACTTCGCCAACGCAGAAAGCACGGTCGCAGACATCAGACGAGACTGTGTCCTCACGGGCAGCATCCTGGGGTACATCCAACAACAGCTCAATTCAAGAGCGCCGCCAACCCTCTCCATTGATGGCTCGGATACTCAAGATGCCAGTATCAACCTACAGAAAGTTCTGAGGGACAATGTCGAACAGCTTCAACTCGACCTCAATGTCTTGGAAACGGAGCTCTCAGCGCTCAGTGACCCCAGCCCACGCGACACAATAATTGGCAAGCTCGTAGCCAGAGGTCAAATAAGCTGGAAGATGTCAAACCTAAGGGCGATGCATCAAAAGATTGTGTCAAAACAGTCGCAGTTTCAGCTGGCTCTCACCGGTCTCAACTCGTGAGCGCTGCCATATTCCAATTCATTGACATTTGTTGCCGTCTCTCATAGCTTATTAATACATACTAGCAACACAAACGTCCCCGCGACTCGACGAAGGTCGTCGTCCGACGACGGCGACAGCACACTGTTAGCCTTCTTCCTTGAGAACATTCTCGGGCGCCGTCGTTCAAGCACGTCACATGCTTCTTCAACCCCTGATTCGGACGATCAAGACAAGATCATCCGGGCAGTGAAACGTTCACAGAAGACGGAGTTGAAAAAGCTGCTCAAAGGTGCCTCCCCAAACTTTCATGTGACGGTCAGGGGAAGAGAACTATCTCCGCTTCAATTAGCGGCAATGCGCGGCAACCTTGACGTCGTCAATCTTCTCATCTCCTTCGGCGCCGAAGTCAACTGCTGTGGAGGGGGCGAGGATACACCGCTCACTCTCGCAATCTCGCATGGCCATTATGTCCTTGCTCTCACATTGATGCGACGAGGAGCGGACATCAGATTAGCCGATGCGCAAGAGAGAACACCTTTACACCACGCTGCCAAACAGAACCTCTTAGCCGTGGTCCAGGTTTTGATAGACAATGGTGCCGACGTCAACGCATTCGACAGGTCCGGACGAACACCGATCATGGAGGCAGTACGTCGCAGCGACCGAGAGGTCCAACCCCACGATACAAGCGTTCTCCGAGCTCTTTTGTTGGCGAGGCCTTTAGCCGCAAATCCAATGATAGGAAATCTGAATCAGAAGTATACACCCATCCATGAGGCCGCTGCGCGAGGGTATCTCCAGGATCTCAAGCTCATGTTGATCTCCACTCCATTCGACAACGAGACAGGCATGCCTTTGGTCCTCGACTCCACCGATCGAACACCCCTCTGGTTCGCCGCGGATACCACTGGACTTCCTCCTTCAACAAGGCGCCCAATCCCACATCAACAACCTCACCCGCGACCCCGACCACCCCACCGCTCTCTGGGCCATTGCCACCAGCAAAACGCCTTCCTCCCTCCCCGGAACATCCACCCTCCTCGCCGCTTCCGCCGACCCCGACACTCGCCACCCCACCACCCAGCAAACCCTCCTCCACCACGCGGCCCAGACCAACAACCTGCCCCTCCTCACCCTCCTCCTCTCCCACTCCGCCAACCCCCACCTCCCCGACGCCACCGGCTCCCTCCCGCTCCACCTCGCCGCCTCCCAAGGCCACGCCCCCATCCTCACCGCCCTCCTCCACCACCCCAACCCCCCGAAACCTCAAACTCACACTCACACATCAACACCCCGACTTCAGCAGGCTACACCCCCCTCATGCTCGCCGCCTCCCAAGGCCACGACTTCCTCCTCCCGCCCCTCCTCGCCGCGGGCGCCTCCCCGACCCACCGCGACCCGCGCTCCGGGTGCGACGCCTTCTACGTCGCGTGCGCGCGCGGCCGCCTGCTGTGCGCGGCCTACCTCCTGGGCTGCGGCGCCGCGATCGACGGGCAGAACGCCAAGGGGAACACGGCGCTGCATGTGGCGGCGCGGATGGGCCAGGTGGAGGTGGTGCGGTGGCTGGTCAGGATGGGCGCGGATAAGGGGGTGAGGTCGTGGGGGGCGTTTGAGGGGTGGATTCGGGGGTTGTGGGGCGGTGGGGGAGGTTGTGAGGGGGGTTGGGTTGGGGATGAGATGGAGGGGAGGGTTTTGGAGGCGCTTGGGGAGGGGGAGGGGAGCGGGGAGGTGAGGGGGGATGTGGGACGGGGCGGTGGTGAGAGGGGGGCTGTGAGAAGGGCGGTGAAGACTTTGAGGAGGAGTGGTAGTGATCTGGGGAAGAGTTTCTTTCATGTTTGGTTTGGTTTTGATGGGGTGAGCGGTTCAGGGGTTCAGGGGTAGCCGAACAATGTCAACAAAGGACCCACTTGGATAAAGGGGCTGATGCTTTGACAGAACCCTAACCCCGCCTGTGTGCTCAGGTTAGGCCCGACGACCTCCTGTTCTCAGGATGCTCTGGACAAACGCAAATGGTGCCCAATAAATGAACACATCAAGCACACTAAAAGGGAGGCGTGTATCAATGTTTCGGCAATAGGCTTGGGGCCCGATGACCAGCTGTTAGTCAACTTCAGCATGACAAAACACAATGGGAAGGTGCTAAGGCAAACATTCTTGTGTTATACATGAGAACAAATCACGATGCGCTTTACTTCTGGAGGGTTCTTGTCAGTTATTAATGCAGCCTGTGCACCCTTGTGTGCACTTCAATGGACATGTGCGAGTGCAGGTGATCTTCCTTCGCGCCGTTTTTACGGCAGTATCACGCCCATGATTGATGTCATTCAAGCCTTCGAGCTCCACACCGCCTGGATAACTAATGTATAATACTTTCCCATTGAGTGAGAGCTATCATTATACGATCAGAGGAGCGGTTCGAAATCTCCTAGAGCATACAATAAGGGGCAGCCTCCGCTTCAGGAAGACGGCCAGGTTTCCGTCAGCTATGGCATTGTTGTGTGGCCGAATTTGAGCACTGTGGATGGGTTTGTTCTTGGAGTTTTGGTTTTGTGTGGAAAACGCCAGATTTGCATGTGACGGTGGCTTATACCGTGGTCATTGCGAACAGGAATGTGAGGCTATTGTCCAGAGAGTAAATGGGAAGTCACATTGATCTGTTTCGGGTTGACCCCTGCAAGTGGCCTAAACCTCCAGAGGCCCAACGGCCGTAAACTGGAGCGAAAATGGAAAGAAAAGAACTCTCAAACGCGATTACAATGCCCAAATCAGTTAATAATAGGAAAGTACCGGGTCCCTGAGATGGGATAATAGACATGAGCCGGGGGGCTTACGCAGAGACTTTCTCGCGCTTGCTTCAACGGCAAGTACTTCTTTAGAAAGAGATGGGATGTATTTGAATCAACGCGAAGCTAACGCGTCACGCGTAGCAGATTTGATCACGTTCACAAAGATGGAAGTACACCTGGGGGCAGATGGAGTGGGATTACGTGCCTCTTGGGTATAAGAACCCTACATTCTTCCTCCTCCGGTCCTCTTTTTCCACACTCAACCACCTCACAAAACACCCAAAAGACCACTCTCCCACTCCTTCACAGACCGTCACTCTCCTTCAAACCACATCACAGCCAAAAACAACTTCAAATAGGTCACCTTCATCGTGTCCACCTCCTCGGCCGTCATGGCACCCGTCATGGGCGCCGTCACGCCTTCGCCGATCGCCCCCGCCAGCGGCAAAGCGCTGGCCGTCACACGCCACCGGCGCCCTCAACGCTGGGCCCTTCACGTACTAACCCCCGCGTCGGGTGCCTGTGGTCAGACCCATTCCGACTCCGACTCAGTTGTGGCTCTCGACGCCGCTGTATCTGACCGCTCCACACCAACCGATAACCCAACAACGCACCTCTCGGCGGCCGCAGGATCCGCGCTTCCTACAAGCGCAAAAGCGCCGAAGTCACTCTTGTTAGTCGTTGCCCGGGCTGCAACTTGGCTGCTTTGAGCCTGAGCCCGTCTGCGCTAAGTAAATCCTTCGCCAATTCCAGAGTGTGGAGGGACCGGGCTAACCTTGATGTTTCTCTCTTTAAGAGGCTCTTGCCGATCTGAACGGCGGCGTCATTCAGGGCAACTGGAGGTGGATCTAGGTCTAATAAATCTGGGCCCAACCTGGCAGGAAGTGGAGGGAGTGTGGATTGGGGATTGCGGTTTCTTTGGGAAATTTTTCGCGAGAGTTTCCAGCGCGGCATGCCCAGCGACGGGGGAGGTGTTGGGATCCAGGTCGAGCTGACCTAGAGGGGCGTTGACCACTGCCGAGTTAGCTTGGGGGTGGCCTTGGTCCTGACGTTACTGGATGCGATGCCTTTTTTCTAAGTCCTGCCTGCTTTTGTTTGCGGCGGTGATCGAAGAGGTGAGTTTGTAGCGTGGTCCTCGTGAGAATGCAAACCTCCTTCAAGACGCAATCGAACACGAATTGGAGGACGAGCCCCATCTCGTAACAGATTGCTTAGCATTTTTTGAGCAGGGAATGCATAGGGAAGTTATGTTCGCACTGAGCAAGATTTGCTCTCGTTTTGGGGGGATTTGCGACGGTATCATTCAAGCGTTACCTCTCTCCGGCCTGTGACTTGTAACGACCTCGTGTGGCGGGAGAAAGCAGGGAATGGCGACAGTTTTATGCAACATACTGAGGCAGGTAATTTAGTCTAAATACATTTTGCATGTACATGATTAACATTAAGGTACCCAACCCAGAGAACCACTTTTTCCCCAAGATTACAGCATCACGCCTTCTTCACCCTGGACGTGCGCACCCTGAAGATGTAGTACAAGGCAACAGCGCAGAAGACGTTGAAGATGAAGTAGGACCAGAATATGCCATAGTTGCGCCAGCGGTCCTTGTAGTAGATCTCGCGCACGGCCAAGTACTGGTCGGCCGTGGTCATGGCACAGTACTCGCAGCCCGCAGTGGCGTTGTCGTTGTACAGAGTGCCGACGCCGGCGGTCAGGAAGTCATGCATGTACTGGCCGCAGGTCTGGCCCGGAGGGGGGTCAAAGATGCTCAGCTCTGTCTTGGAGCAGATGACGTCGCGGCCGTGCAGGGCCGTGCTCCCGATGCCGCTGATGTAGTAGGTGAAGGGCGACACGCGCCACATGAAGATCCAGAACCCTGGGAGGGCGTTGGGTGGCTGCATGACACCGCTGAACAAGAAAGACAGTCCGAACATCAGGATGGCCAGCATGGCGGCCAGCGGCGGCTCCGGGATGGCGGCAATGACCATCTGGGCCATGCTCGCGGCGTAGATGTAGAACTGCACGATGAACAGCAGCACGAGGCCCGTGGTCTCGCCGGTGCTCTGGGTGCCGAATACAGAGAAGAAGAAGCAGGCCCAGGATACAACGCCCAGCAGCACCTGCCAGGGTAGCTCGACGAGCATCTGCGACAAGATGAAGACCTTCCACGAGTAGACGCGCGAGGGCCGCTCGCGCACCTCGTACAGGGAGCGCTGAACGACGAACTTGGGCATGATTTGGTTGACAAGGGTCGAGAAGATGGTGCACATGAGAAAGATGGCAAAAAGCGCGTTCTGGAACCCCTGCACCGTGTCGTTGGCCTTCCAGAAGGAGAAGCCGATAAATAGGCCCGTGGCGATCCCCAGCATGAACTTGCTGAAGATGTACTCTGGTTGCCGGAAGTACTGCTGGAAGGCTCGAACGGCAACGTAGCGGAACTGCACGGCCAGGGGCGCCGCGAATTCGCGGTTCGTGTCCTCGTTGGGATGGGCATCGGGTGCGTCAGCAAGCCGGGACAGACGGTCAAGCTCGGCGAGGACTTCGGTGCGCTCGGGGCTGCTGTTCCAGACCGACACCCAGTCGACGTCGCACGCGTCACCAGAGACTTCCTCGAGGATGTACTCGGCGGGATTCTCGGACTTGCCGCAAGGCCGGGCACCATTACGAGCGAAATACTCGAGGAGGGTGTGGGACTGCGTGCCAATGTCGCCAAAGTACACCGTCTTGCCGCCCTTGGCCAGGAAGAGCAGGCGATCGAAGGACTGGAACAGGAGGGCGCTAGGCTGGTGGATGGTTGCCAGCACGGCTTGGCCTTTATCGGCCAGTTTCCGCAGAAAGGCGCAGATAGTCCAGGAGCTCTGGGAGTCGAGACCGCTGGTCGGCTCGTCGAGGAAGATCAGCAGGGACGGCTTGGCGGCTAGCTCAACGCCGATACTCAACAGCTTGCGTTGCTCGACGTTCAGGCCCTCACCCGGGTTGCCCACTACCGCCTCGGCAAAGTCCTCCATGCCGAGCATCTGGATAACCTCCTCGACGTACTCGTGCTTTTCCCTCTCGGACACGGACCTGGGCTGGCGTAGGACAGCGCTGAAACGGAGGGCCTCACGGACGGTCGTGGTCTCGAGGTGCAGGTCCTGCTGCTGCACGTAGCCGGTCCGCCGGGGGAAACTGGAGCTTGGCATCTTACCATTGATCAGGATATCGCCAGTGACAACACCGATAGAGACACGCCGAGCCAAAACGTCTAGGAGTGTTGTTTTCCCCGCCCCCGATACGCCCATCAGCGCCGTCAGCGTGCCCGGTTTAACCCACCCGTTGACGTGGTCTAGAAGCCGACGTGTGCCGTCCTTGACGGGGATGTCGTAGTTGACTCCCTTCCACATCAACACGTCCGTCTGCTCTGGAAGGTGAAACTCTTTCTCTCCCAGAGACCCCGGCCCGGCAGTCGTGATGAGGTTCGTCGTTTTCTGCGAGACCTCGACATCACTACCCTCGCGCAAGTATTTGGGGGCGTGGCCTGGGCGGAAGACAAGGGCCTCGGCTTTGGAGCCGCGGCCTTTGTTGAACTCGGTGGCGGCCAAGTAGAAGCAGTGAAAGAAGATCAACATGGCGACAAGGATGCCGTAGTTCCGCCATAGGTGCGCGTACTTGTACTCGTAGTTAGCCTCGATGAAGGCGTCACCCGACACTGTGCGCGAGCCGGCCACGGCACCGACGACGCTGCAGATGAAGTTGTCGCCCGTGCCGTATGGGGGAATGAACGACCCGCACGCGAACTCGCGGCCGTGGAACTCGTTACTGACGAGGGCCTCGAAGGTGTAGTAGACGGGGTTGATCCACCGGATCCACGACAGCCAGGGGCGCATGTATGTCGGGGGCAGCGTAAAGCCCGTGTACACCACAATGCACAGCACCAAGATGCCGGCCAGTCCCATGGCCTGGGACGAGGTCTTGGTCGCCGCGCCGAGGCTGCGGAACAGGCCGGACATGGTCAGGATGGCGGTGATGAGGAACAGGTAGAAGATGAAGAAGTTCGAGGGCTCGCGGCGCAGGTTGGCCATGAAGTAGAGGATGATACTAAAAGCGGTGCAGCGAGCGAGCTTGATGGGCAGGTCGATGATGACGCTGGCCAGAGCTTCGGTAAAGGGGTGCACGAAGGCGTAGCGGGCCTGCTTCTCGACGATGGGCCGCTGCGCGTACAAGATCAGGATCTCATTGATGGTGATGAGGGCATTCATCAGCACGGCGAAGAACAAGACGGCGCCCTTCTGGAAGAAGGCGCTGCTCGTGTCGGGCGTCCCGTAGAAGATGGAGCCTATGATAAGTGAGAGGACGACCTGGACGACGACGGTGGAGAGCGTGGTAGGTAGGTCGTTGCGCATCCGCTGGTAGGCCCGGCGCAGACACAAGCGGATCTGCATTGGCACCGAGAGCAGGTAGGGACTGGCGTCGCGCGTATGGCGGGCTTGCTGCTCCACGTGGCTGGCCTGGAACTGGCGCGCGTTGTCGCCGCCGACCGGGTACGCGTTTTCGTAGGCCTCAATCTCGGCGATCAGCTCCTTTCTCTCGTTGCTGTGCTGCCAATACTCGGCGAACTCGGCGGCAGTGCGCGGGACCTTGTCCTCCATGCCCTCGCGGGGTCGGCGCTCGCCCGGGTTGGTGATGGAGGTCAGAAAGTCCGGGGCGACCTGCTGGGGATCGCGGTGCCAACCCATCTCTTCGAAGAAACCAACGGCGCGCTCCGACGACCCGTAGAAGATCTCGTGGCCCTCGTACAGCACGACAACCTTGTCGAAGAGGTCGTACATGGACTGCGACGACTGGTATGCCGCCACCGCGTGACACGACCGGCCCAGCTCGGCTGCCAGGCGCAGCGACCGCGTGAACTGCAGTGCCGATGCGGCGTCCAGGCCGCGCGTGCTGTTGTCCCAGGCGCAGATGCGCGCGTGCGACAGGAACATCTCGGCGATGCTCACGCGCTTGCGCTCGCCGCCGCTGACGCCGCGCACAAAGCTGTCGCCCACCTTGGTGTTGTACGTGTGTGACAAGCCAAACACGGCCATCGTCACCTTGACGATGGTCTTGACGTATTCCTCGCGCCCCAGTGGCCCTGGCCGCCGGTGCGGCACCCGGGCCGACGCCGCGAACGACAGCGTCTCGCCGGCCGTCAAGTGCGGGAAGTGCTCGTCGACCTCCTGGTTGTACGCCACCTCGCCGCGGTACTGCCGGATCATGGTCTCGTAGTCGATGCCCTGGAAGTGTATGCGGCTCTGCGGCTCGAGGGTCAGGCCCCCGAGGTTGCCACACAGTGTCTTGAGAAAGGTAGTGCAGCCGCTGCCGGGGCGGCCCAGAACGAGCAGCAGCTCGCCGCTCTTCAACAGCCCATCGAAGCTGTGCAAAATGCGACGTGGGGCCACAGCGCGACGGCCAGGGACGAGACGGGTGAGCGCGCGGAACGGGGTAGCGAAGCTCGAGAGCACTGTCTCCTGGAACTGCAGTAACGCGCCAGAGCCCGAGACCGACAGGTCGGAGAAAACGACGCCCTGCTCCTGGGCAAAGATGCCGGCGCGGTTGGCTGACAGCAGCGCCACCTGGGCCCAGCGGTAGTGATCGAACTCTTTGCTCGTGGGGTCGAGTCGCGGATCGGCCATGTCGTCGTGTGAGGTGACGGCGGGGAAATCACTCACCGACACGCCGCGCGAATGTAGGTCCGTGGCGATGCGCGCGAGCGTATCGGCCTCCTGGTCCTCAACGATGCTGGCCCTGGACTGCTGCCGCGGGAGACGGGTCTGCGATTGCGACGGCTTGATCGGCTTCAACTCGGGGCCGGAATCCTCGACGGCATCTTCTGTCGACTCTTTACCGTTCATCGTGGTCCTCTCCCCTGTGGAGGGCCTGTCCAAGTTCTCTGATGCGTCTCTTTTCCCTCTGAACATGGCAACTTCAGAGAACGAAGATGATGTTGGCGATGATGCCGGCGATGCTTCTGTTGTTGTGGATGGTGTGAGGGAGGTTTCAGTGTCGATGGGAGGTTATGGAAGAAGTCTTGCGAAGACCCATCACATGGGTTGATGGAAAACAAAAGGAAACAAAAACGGCAATAATCACGGCGCATACAGGCTAACCGATCAATAATGGAGTCAACACGAACAGAGAGGAGGAGGAAGCCATGCACGCCCTTGTCTCGCCTCTTACACGTGTAGATAAGTCGGTAAAATATTCCAACCAAGCACCGATGGGAGATTGACCGGTCCACATCGCGTGCGAGGCGGCCTTCGGATCTTATTATGTATGTCCAAGAAATCGCTGACCCCATAGGTAGGCAGTATCAGGCCTCGTGCCAGACAGATCTGGACGTCCACCAACAAAAGGCATCGGCAGACCTCCCGAGTGGGTCATCCAGGAACAGGGTTCGCAGAGCCTTCTGAACAGAGTTTAGCGCAGCAGCGGCCGATCAAATGCCGGACTGCCGATGATGAATCAACTACGCCACGCCCACGAGACGCTGTTCAAGTTCCCGACAATGCCGACATTCTCAGGGGCAATTTGTCCGAACCTGTCCTGTCCGACGACTTGTGACCAGCGAGGTCCAGCGCGGGCCACCACTTCAGAATTGTCGCGCTGCCTCCGAAACGGCCCAAGGTGAACTGGTATGAACCAACGCGCCAAGGAGGGATCCTTGCCTTCGGTCCCACGGTCCAAGGGCTGCATCAACTGCGTATCTCGAAAGACGCGTTGCGGTATGTTCTTTCGTTCTTGCGTCGCACCAGCTGCCCATTAGTGTTAATGCTCGCTACAGATGGCAGGCGGCCCATCTGTCGGGCCTGCGAAGGCCGCAAGCAGCGATGTCGCGGATACCGGAGGGATGAGTTCGTCTTCATGAGCGACGGCTGGAGAGCACCAGGAGTGGCTTCTCAGCTGGCCAATAGCCCGTCGAGACAGTCGCCCCGGAATGAGATATCTCCTGTACATGAAGATTGCCGAGACGATGACAATAGCAGTCATGCCCGCAGTCGTGTCCGCAGTCTTGTCCTGTCAAGGCCGCTTACACCAGAGCCCATGACCATCTACGCTTCCTTCTTTCTGTCACAGTTTACCCCTAATCCGCCTCAAGCAGTCCTCGTTATGATTCAAAACTGCCGCCGATATCTCGGCCAGCTTCTTGACCGGCCCTCGCCCGGTAGTCCTAAATCCAACACTGCCCACCCCCACCCGACGACTGATGCAGCCGAAGCGCTTGTCATGACTTACTTCGGCCGGCAACATGGCTCAGATTGGCTCATCCGCGAAAGCATCCGCTCGTACGCTCGCGCACTCAATTCCTTCTCTTTGAAGCTAGACCAAGTGCAATCCATTGGCCTTGTTTCTGTGGACGAGGATGAGTGGATACAACTCGCATTCTCGTGCGTTTTCTTGACGCTCTGGGAGGTGAGTGGGAAACCAGCAACTCGCCGCTCCTGGCAGAGGGTCTTCTATGAAGCGCTGACATGAGGGGGAAGCTGGCCATGCATCCTAGCGGTACTGCTTGGCAGAAACACGTCAGGGGCCTGGCATCTCTAATCGAAGAGAGGGGACCACAGGGCTTCCAGTCTCCTCGCAGTCTCCAACTTGTCGCTTTTCTGCGCATGCTCGTTGTAAGCACCGCCATCCCACCCAGCCTAAGTACAGCGACGGGGCTTATCTCACAGCCAACTGCGCCAGTTGCTCGAAGCCATTTCCTCAAAGCGCCGCACTTTTCTCTCTCGAGAAGACTGGCAAGCTTTTCGAGGCTGCTGGCCCGGCTCTGCGGCCTCAGCCGCCCAATCTATCATCCAGTCGGCCGATGTAGTTGGCCCGATGCACCTTATTGACTACCTCATCGACGAGCTAGTCACCATCTCTAACCTGACGGCGGACTTTGCCGGACTGCATGACGGAGACGGAGCTGCCACCAGCCAGGATCCTCGTTGCCTGGTCAAGACCCAATCCGCACTGAGCGAAAGCCTCGGAGTCCTGCAACGACTTGAGGCTGTTTTGGCACATATGCAAGCAGAACTTGAGATTTTCTCATCCGGACCACCCGACAGGGCTCAATTTTTTGGCTTACCGCTGAGATACAACCTCACCAGTCTCTGCCGGACGGCTACAATGACACTCCGGTGCTTGATGTACAACCTCATCAAACAACAAGGTGGAGTGGACCAGGACAGATTATTGCACCAACACCGTGCGGCGTTGATGGCTCATGCCGAGGCTGTATTGGAAGCCATTCCATATAGCTCCCGGAGCGAGATATTCGACGCCGCCCCCATGTGTTTTGTCCCGGCATTTCGAATGGCCGAGGCCGTCCTAGTGAAAGAATCTAACGCTCTACGGACGGAGCTTGGAAGGGAGAGTGAGTTAGCGAGATGCAACAACATGAAGCAGTTAGTTCGGTGCCACTTGGACTTCGTGGCAAGCAAAAAGATCCCGGTCAAGATAGACGTCTTGAATTCCAATGAATCTTGACGTTACACCGGAATCAGAACCCATTGGCTTTTCCACAGTCCTTGGAACGGTAATACAGAGCATATGCTCGGAATTCTGCTCATCTGGATCGAAAGAGCACAGACGTATGAGTCCGTCCTCTCCCGAATTGAGTGGTTAGATCAAGCTTCAGCATTGCAAAATATAGTTCAGGAATAACGCGATTTGAATGCTCGTTTCGGTCCCGGTACATGGGGCAAAGTGTGGAACAGAGATATTAATCTGCAGGAACACCATTTGTAGCCAATCTGCGGATTCTAACCCGGGCAGTTCCGCTCCTCCACCCAATCTAAGCATCTCACCACCGTTCAGGCAAAACACGGACAGGACCCCAGGGCTGACTGGGGATTAACCACGATTAGCCGCTCGGACACTCACAACACCGGTGATGATGCTGGGGCATAACGCCATAATACCCTGCAAGGCAAGGGAGATATAAACCGCCTTCAATCCGCCAAGAGAGGGACCAGAAATTTCCCGAGAGCGCTCAACGGTATCCAGTAAACCCCTATCTGACCAACCTCACTAAACAACATGCTCGCTCTTCCCGTCACCCTCCTCGCCCTCGCGGCCACCGCGCTCGCCGCGGATCCCGCTCCTCCCAAGCTCACCTACCTTTACAGCGCCAACCTCACCTTCGCGGCCCCCATCACCATCGGCGCGGTCCCCACCGGCAACCGTGACCTCCTGACCATCTCAGGCGGCACCGTCACCGGCCCCAAGATCAAGGGTATATAACACCTCCACCCCCTCTTCCCCCCCCCAGAGCCCAGCCCAACCCATCGCTTCCCCTTCTCTACACTCCAACAACAAAAAGGCAAGATCGGAACGGGCCTCGACTGGGGCCTGACCGACGCCAAGGGCGTCTTCAGCCCGGACGCGCTGTACACGCTGCACACGGACGACAACGCCACCGTGCTCGTCTTCGAGAAGGGCCACGCGCCCAACGTGCACATCCTCTTCGAGACGGCCAGCGAAAAGTACGCGTGGCTCAACAGCGCCGTCGCGTATGCCACGGGCGGGCCCAACGACAAGGGCATCGGGCTGGACGTTTGGCAGGTGAGTAGGCCCTTCCCCCGTTTTTTGTTTCTGCTTGCGGAGTGGAGGGTGGGGGGAGGTGCTAGGGAGTGCTTGAATGCTGATTTGGGGTAGATTGGCGCTTGAGAATTTTGATCATGGACTTCAGATTGAGGATGGAACGAGGCGTTAAAGGGGAGAGTGGGTGAGGGTCGGTATGAAGAGGGAGGTGATAGTAAGGTTGGAGGTTGGGAAGCAGGAAAAGCATTAAGGGGATGAAAAGCAAAGACAATTGGAATTTTTAAATAGGTATTGACAGGGTTCTGTTGTCGTCGAGAAAATTGCTGCACAGAGGTATAGTTCGAAACGTGAACCTACGAAGAGACCCAGCCCTCCAAGTCCAACTCAAATTCAACGAGCAGTCCCTTCTCATCATCCTCCTGCCAGAAGGGGCGGCCCCCAGTGTCGCCATCGCGCGATGGCGCCGAGTTCTTGTCGGTTGTCAGGGTGGAGAGGCGCGAAGATGGTAGGTTTCAGCGGCACCAAAAATGGGCCCATGTCCTCGTCGAAGGTCAAACATGCTCGGCGGCCGGCTCTTGCCGCAAGGACAGAGACGGGGTCACGTGAGTTCGTGAAGACCGGTGATGGGAGCACACGCCGATCGACCCATCCAAAAGCTTGTTTCGGGGAAGAGGGTCAAAAAGCTGATGGTCTTGGGAGTTGGGGTCGAAAAAAGTCAGCCCTGCAAGTGCGGTCCCTGTTTCAGAAAAGAGTAACACTGGCTCCAATCACGTTTCTACGCTTATGCAGGTGCAGCACAGCGGCTAATTGAACGCTGCCATCGAACATCACAAGCTGATGAAGACACCTCGCACACGCTTCGGGGATGGTCAGCGTTGCAGCCTGTGGGCCCGGGCAGGAGAAGGATCAGGACGCCAAGCCAATGTGGGCACGGAGAACGTCGCAGCGCGTCTGGCAGCGCGTCTGGCAGCGCGTCTGGGGTGACGTTCGCTGTGGAGGGCTCGCATGATCACCGCATCGCCTCAGCAACCCTGCCTTGCCCCGCCAAATCTTTACATTCGGCGAACTTCGAAGTGGACATGCAAGCTGGTCAATCAAAACCAACAGATCAGCTCCCCGGGCCATGCTTTTGTTAGTATTCCCATGCTTTGGCTCAAAGACTCGTGCCGTTCCGGCGAGTGCGTGGTGCATCAGTGCAAGGGAGAGTCGGGCTTTGAACTCAAACTCAAATTCGGCTCCACTTGGAGGGCTGCAGCCTGCAGTTGAAGGAAACGGGAAGTCAGGAACCAACAGCCACATAACCCACGGCTCGGATAGGCCAGTATTACCAGGGGAGCAGTACCCATGAAACCTCCCAAATCCCGCAGGGCTTGTCAGTTCCTGGTTTCCTTGACACTCCCCCATATTTTGGTGCAACCTACTCCTGCCCCCATGTGGCATCAACGGCCGCCGTTTCGCCTCACCATCCTCACAGTGCGCATCCGCCCCTTTCCTTAGCATTTCAGTCAGTGCCTTGACTGTCAATTTGGGACAGCCCAGGCGGTCCCCAACAAGCTTCAGGGCCATTTGCTCACTATTTGGACGTCGACATGGAACAAGAGTCCCCCGCGGAGGCTCGGCCAGATTATTATGACCCGTCTCTGCAGCCTGGCAGCCATGGGGTGTGGAAGCCCAGCGAGGCAAGACCAGACCTTGACTCGCCATCGCCACCTCAGCAAAACTCGAGAGTTTCTTTTGCGCCTGTGAGTCCACTTTCTGGGACCAGTGCGGGTACTCCGTCCAGCGTTGGCTTGGACGTCGGGTCAACCGACCACCAGACTCAATTCCAAGGATACGCTCCTGTCGTTTCTCGGGACTCTTTTCAGCAGGATAGTTGTCCATCAACCCCGCCGCCCGCAAACGACTCGAAAAAGTCTGGCATTGCAGTCCAGGAATACGATCTCGGCAACCCAGATGACGCTGCAGACTATGGCACTCCCCCGCCGCCTGGCAGCCGCTTTTTCCTCTTGACCCAGTCCGGGGCTTGGAAGCTGCTCTCCAGTGGGTGGCTCATGTACGGCATGTTATGTGTCGGAGTCGCCTTTGTTGTCGGCCACCACGCCTTTTACAACTACCTCGACGGGAAGCCGGCTGACGACCAGATCCGGATGATGCGCTTTGGAAATCTGCTGTCTTACGCCGCCAAGGCATCCCTTCTGGCTTCCGTCGTCTTCGCCTACCGTCAGCAGATTTGGGTTACTATTACCGACAACGTACTGCGGCTCAAGACCATCGACAGTCTCTTCTCTGCTGTGAATGAGCCAGTGTCACTGTTGAACTGGGAATTCATCAAAAAGGGAAGGATCGCGATGTGCTTGGCTATTTTGGCATGGTCAGTGTTTGCATTGCTTCTTTCTCCCCGCTCGCTCGCTCACCTTGCTTCCACTTAGGCTGTTTCCTCTTACCGTTATTCTGACGCCCGCTACTCTAACTGTAGTCCCGCTGATAGAGGTTAAAGAGGACCAGTGTTACAATGTTCGAACGCTCAACTTTGAACAGGAAAGAGAAAGGAACTGGAGAAATACGGAGAAGATCAACGGGCTTCGGGGCGTCTCCCTTTCGCTGTGGAACTGTACCGTCCAAGGCTCGCTTGGCTTGGATAAAGTCCCCTTTAACGAAACTTTCTTCGACTATTGGACCGATTCCAGTTTACAGCTAGAGCTGATCACAGCTCAAAGTGCTCTCACCCGCACAGTCATCCCCAGAGACAATGTCGCAATCGAAACATGCGGCGGCGGTTGGAATTGCAGTTACACAGTGTCGTTCAAGGCTCCCGGGTACAAGTGCTCGGAGCTAGCCAAGGGCCACACACTCGACGCGGACGCCCTCGAGCGTCAAGGTGTGCCGTTCAACGCCAGCGATCTGATTCCGAAAGGCAACTACAGCTATATCGCCAGAGCAGAAATGGGCGACTACGCTAGCGAACAGATTGATGCCTACGTTGAAGGCGCTCCCGTCATGGCTCCTCCTTACCCAAAGAACCTTGGCGCCTTCAGGACGGAGCCTGTCTTGTGGGTTGGCTATTCGGTGGTTAATGGGTCTGACAACCCCCCTGAGAAGAGGACCGACCCGCGCTGGAACACAGCATTTGAAGCGGCGGTCTTCCGCTGCGAGCACTACCTTACCGACTATACAGTGGAGTTCAACTATACCTTTTCCCAGCAAACCGTCAGGGTCCTCGAGAGCAAATACCTCCACCCCATCATCAATACGACCTTCATACCAAACAAGAACGCCACAGACGGCACCAAGGACAACACCACCGCCACCCCAGAAACCAACTACGTCCTGCCGCTCGACGTGGAAAACTACCGCCTCACAGCAGCCTACCACTCGATCGGCAAGCGCCTCCGCTCCTACCTCAACGGGCGTCTCCAGTACACGCCCTACGCCATCGTCGAAACCCAAGCGACCAAGACCAGCCTGATCGACATCGAAACCTTCCTCCCCGCGCGCGACCTCATGGCCGAGATCCAGCACCTGTACGAAAACGTGACCCTCTCCCTGCTCTCCAACCCGCAATTCTTCGTCGTCTCCTGGGCGGCCGACCCGACGCGGCGCAGCGGCAACAGCAACGCCACCGCCGACCCGGCCCTCGCGTACCCCTGCGTCAAGACGCGCGTGGCCAACACGTTCGCGTACAACCGCGCCGAGCTGTGGACCGCGTACGCGGTGGCCGTCGGCGCCGCCTGCTTCGCCGTGGTGCTGGGCTCGGCGGCGCTGCGCCAGAACGGCTTCCGCGTGCGCGACGCGCGCGTGTCGAGCATCGTGGCGGCGACACGGGCGCTGGGCTTGGAGGGCCTCCCGTGGGAGGCGGCGGGCGAGTGGGGCGGGGTGAGCGACGAGATCCTGGGCATGAAGCTGGGTTATGGCGCGGTGGCGGAACCCGGGCCCGGACCGGATGGCGCAGGCGCACCTGGGGCGGCGAGTGGGAGGGTGTATTATGGGCTTGCGCCGCGGGAGGCTCTAGAGAGGACGGGAGCAGGGACATTTGCTCAACCCGGGCAACCGAGGAATCGAAGGAGAGCTTTGAGGTTTTGGACTCGGGAGTGAGTAGGATTGGGGCTGACGGTAAAGGGGAAGGGGGCAGGGAGGGGGTGCGCTGGGAGGGTGTAAGGTAGGGGCCCAACCCTTGTAGGATGTACAGTCGGCTCTGAGCATGCATGCAGTTGTGATAGGAGCATCGGGGAGGGTTGGGACTGGGGTAGAATGAGTTGCTGCGACACGAAGGTGTTCACGGCTGAGGCTGATCCGTTGGTTGTGCGGAGGAGACTCAGCAGAGTTTGTATATTTGCTCGCCTTGCGGTGTTTGTATCTATCGTCACGAGTCATCAATCCTCTATAAAGGTCGCACGACGTTCGGTTTTAGTCAGTACGTACGTAATGCAGGGGGTCGTTCGTGAAAGAAAACAAAGCCAGTTGTAGTCCTTCTCGATCATATCAGGAGGTCTGTGTGATGAAGACGCCGGATCGGATGGCCACCACAGAGGCACTCTGGCGCCGCTGCAAGATCCAGAAAGACCTGACAGAATACCAAAAAACTGGCAATGGAGACATTTCGTTTTCCAAAAAGGGAAAAAAACATACAACACCAGGGATTCGCTGGTCGTCACCGACCCAACTACTAGTCTAGCGGTCGCCAGTTTATCTAGGGGAGAGCGGACGGGATCCCGAGTTTTCTAGCGCCTATGGTCGTATGTGGTTGTTGAATGTGTTCACGGGGTTTATCTGCTTGCGAGGAGAGATGTTGTTGTTTCAACACAATGGGGGACAGACTTGGCATCTGTTGTGTTTACAGTTTTGCATAAGACCAGCCTGAAGTTAGGACAGGCACTTGAATATTTCGTCTTTGACTTGTGCTCAACTATGATTGACAGAATCCTGAAAGACGAAGCAGGTTTGACAGTTTCTCCTCGTGAAGATTGAAGATTCAATTGCGACGCGAAGGTTGCTCAATCGGGTTGTTGCACAGCCCAGACCAAACAGCCTTGGCTAGCGCCAAGAGGTGAGGCTATGTCGCCTCTTCTCCAGACATATCAACCACGCCTCAACCACCTCAGCAATGACTTTAATCTTCTCTACAGTTCTGATCGGAGTGGTCTTCAACACAGCAGCCCACCTTCATCTGCAACAAACCTACCCGCTCGCATCAAAAGCAGCGACGCGCAACACTCCCTGAACCTTACCTCACAATGCCACCTACACACCGCCACCCTCCCAACTCCCAACCAACCACCGCTCCCCCGGAGGACAAACCACCCCTCGGCCCGTCTCCCACAACAAAAGCAGACGCCGAAGCCGAAGCCGAAGCGGCGGCCGCCCGCATGCGCGCCGACATCGATCGCATCCTGGAGCGCCGGCCGCCGACCGAGGAGGAGATTGAGCGGCTCACGGTGGCGTCGAAACAATTCTACCAGCATGCGATGGCGCTCAAGCGGCAGCGCCGGAGGCGGCGGTTGGGGGTTTGCGCGGCGGTGGGGGCGGTGGGGGCGTTGGGGTGGTGGATTTATTCGTACCTGTTAAGTTAATGACGGCAGGGAGGCGAGGGGGTTTGTTTGTCGCCTCTTCCACTTTTTATTGTTTCCCTTCGATCTTGGTAGGGGTTGCCGTTACCTTCCTGGCGTGCTTCGGTGCTGGGTTGAGATCAAGGCGGGCGGTCAGGCAGTGTTGCGGTCAGCGGGTTGCTGTTACCACCCATTTCCGGTCGCGCAAGGTTTCGACAAATGGGTCTCACGGACCGGATTCCAAATTTTCCATGCAGGAAACCGACCATGGGCGAAACCGAGTGTGGAATAACGCCTCGACGAGCCGGGTTATGTCATCCAAGACGCGGGTCCTGGCAAACACGCAGGACGCTAGCGACTGGCGCACTTGGCACACACCCGGCGCTGGTCAGCATCCTGGTCTGATCGCTTCGGTGTGCCGGGGGCAGGCCTCGAGAAGTGCCGGCGGCTTGCCCGGACAGTGACGAGCGCCAAGTGGATGGTGTCGTGTGAGGGCTGCCTGACTGGGCTGAGAATTGTTGATGGCGGCGGTGATGGCGGCGGTCAAGAATCGTCATCCATCTTGTCGTTGCGCCTGGGGCGAGTTGCTGCGCATCCATGAATCCCGTACAGGACGAAATCCTCCGGATGTACTCTGTAATTGTGTGAACTAGGTGTGCGGGTCCTGTTTGCCTTCTAGATTAGCAAAGGAACATTGGAGGATGTTGTGTCACCGCTGCCCGCCATTTGGGTTCCTCAATTCCAGACCGTTGACGGGGTTTCCGAGACCTCCACTGAGCGGAGCGGACGAAGGCAGAGGCATGGCGGCGGCGTGGCGTTGCACGATCGACAAGCCTCGTTCGTCAATTGCTGTTGATGAACCCCGAACCATGCTTGAGGGCGGTTGATCGCCCACCGACTTTTGCCTGATTTTTCGTGGTGTGATCGGAGCAGATCTTTGTCGAGCCTTCTTTCGGCTGCCAGCAAGCGATCGTGTTGGTTGCGCTACGTAATAAATCTTCTGGTCAGCGCGTTCCCGAGTGCTGGGATTGGTGTGGGAGGTAACGTACCGTATTCTGGGACAAGTGTATTCGGGCTGCTGTTACGATGCCCTCCCGCTCCGGCAAATGGCTTCACCTTACCCCGGATTTCGCAAACCGTTTTCGGTCGGGATGCTGGAGCTCGTGACCATCACCGTGAGGAGATCTCGTCTCTTCGGGTCTTGCATTCCTCGCTTCACGCAACCAATTGCGACGCCCTTTTTTCAGCTGATGTGCGACATGGCGGCCAAAAGCCGTCAAGGTCGCCAATCGTTTCAATGTTCAAGCTTTTTCCCCGCAATGGGGCTGTCCCTTGGCGTGGTCAGGTTGGCGCCGCCAAGATCGCCTTCCAACGGCCTGGCTCGCCTGGCTCGCCCAGCAGGTTTTAGCGCCGTGAGTTGGTGGGCGCCACCGGCACTCGATGGGTGGATGGCTGGGGCAAACCGAATGGGTTCTGGCACAGCGGACCGGCACCTGTCCACGTTAGCGCGGGCCTGAGCCGTCGCAAGTCATGGGATCGAAAGAAGATGACGGAAGGCCGCAAATGGTTTTGTGTTCTTCGGACGAGATACGGGACTATCGGTTCGGGATGTCGTCATCGGCTCAGGGACGTTTTGCCTTTTTGAACCTTTTTGTGACGATGTCTGGGCGGCTGGGAGAGTAACCAGCGGGGGGGGCGCCGGTCAAACAAAGCGTTGTGATCTGGACCCAAAAATTCCAGGGCCACGTGAGCATTGCTGAGTCTTTGTTCACTGTCGCCGACGGCGACAGCAGCGCTGGATTTGCTGTGGTTTTTGAGTCTGACTGCGGCGAGTCGAGTCTCAGCGCGCGTGACGCGAAAGTGCGGAGACTTTCGGCCCGACCCCCCCAACCCGCCTTGCTGGACTGCATGATCCTGCGATACGGATACGGAGGTTTACCCTAACTCGGCGTGGAGGCACATGCTTGAAACGGAGTTGGGGAACTGGGGAGCTCAAGAGCTGGGGTACGGGGTAAGGGATTGGACTCAAGAAGCGGCCACTAGCGACAGCAGCGCCGACGCCGCCGACGACGCCAATAAAACGGCCCGGTTCGTGAGGCCTGCAGCGAATGGGCTCGAGAGAGCCGATTCGGATCTCAACTGGGCCAGCTTGTTGTCGCGACCCTTCGCTATCTCGGTGACACCAACTCGATGCAACGTTAAGTGCTGTCGCTTCTTTGCAGCTTGTTATTTTTAAAGTGCGGCGCACATGCCCACGATTGGAACCTTGTGGGTGAGGTGTGAATGGAGGACTTGTTGGTTGGCAGTCGCCGTGAGATGAAGTTGGAGCTGAGCTGGATGACGGTGGGGCACGAGACCAATTGAGAAGGGTTTGCATGTGTCTTAAGTTTTTCGGCCGCCAGCGGGGTAGAACTTCGGATGCACAGAGGGTGCTCCATAGCATGGACACAACATCTTTCACTTCTCCAGGTTTTCAGAGCCAGCACCTGAGGGCTGGATATGGGGTGATGGCGGGGAAACAGAGAGAAAAAGGACAACAACAACGTGAACTGCCTGGAGAAGGGTTTGCACCTTCGCTGGGGTAGTGGGCCACGACCCGACGTGTGGTTGGTGGGGTCAGGTACCTGGAAAGACGACAGGGAAAAGCCCGGATCGCTCTGACCAATTGAGGACTCCCCGATACACCCATCTTGCGCCGAGACAGCCACAGATGTCATTCGAGATCGTGGATGCAGAGGGAGGAGGGGTCTTCCCAAGCTCTGCGAGTCATTCTGGAAAGCCACTGGCGGAGCGTGAGGCAGACAAGCGACGAAGAAAAACCTGGAGGAAAAACCTGGAGAAGAGTTCTCCCAAAGTTCCAAGGAGTCCGTAATTCTGTGGGGCCCCGAGGTTGCGGAGCCCAGACCCAATCCAGCTCCCGAGAAAGGACCGTTTTTAGCCCGCGGCTCCCTGCAAACGGATCCATCAACTCCAGAAACCACAATCACGGGCAAGGCGCAAGGCAGTCAGAGGAACGGGCCCTCGGGACAGGACGAAGGCAGCCAGCAAAACGTGGTGGAGCCGGTCAACTGACAGGCCCCGGCCGGCGCTGACTGAGGATGGCGGCCGCCAGTGCTTGTAAACGAAGGAATACCGCCGTGTTCAAGGCCGAGTGGTGTGTTGGTGTTGGCCCGACCTGGGCTGGCGTCTACCTTCTTTGCATCCGGCGGCGCCGGGTGGCTGACGGCACCGAGTCGTTGGCGACGAGATCGTGGAGTCGTTCCCTTCTCTTCCTCGTGGCGGCGATGCATCGTTTCCTCGTGACGATGCAATACACAGGCGTTGAAAATTCGTGTCTAGGAATTGTGACGTTGGGGCCTCGTGTCCGTGCATCATTACCTGGCCGCTGCCCCAGGACTCGGCCAGCCAGTGCCGAACAAAGGCACCAAGAAATCAGCAGATCTTCCCCGGCCAGATGCAAACGACGTCAGGAATGCTCTGGTGGAGGCCGAAAACTCCAATGAAGCTGTCATCGTCCGCCTATTCCGGCCTCGCGAGGGTCACGGGCCGCGGGATATTGTTTGCTTGCTTGTCATGATCTGGCTTGCTGTGCTTTGCCGCTGATGAAATTTGATGGCGAGCAGTGTATTACTCTGTCTCGCAGAGCGGTACCTTACCGTAACTTTGGCACCGGGCGGTTGGCTGGCCGTTTCGACGTGTGCAACCCTCCACGGGACAACATCCAGCGAATCGAAGCCGGATCTCGGCATGACGGTGAAGGATGCAACGCTCCGGACCGACTCGGCCAATTTACAATGCTATGTCGAGCCATGCTGCACCCGCTGGCCTGGCCACCCTTCCTACTGCCCCACGGGGAGCGCCGCAATACGGTCCCCAGGAGTCCAGCTCGGCCATTCCACTGCGTCTGGAGCACCCCGGAGCGGAGAGGGGATGGGGTTGTGGAGGCCGAAGGAGCCTCAGGGAGGGTTGCGCGTGGTTGTGCATGGAGTGCCGCCGTGGAGTGAGGCCGGGTCCCGCCCGGGGCAATTGGGCAGGGTTTGGGTTCTTGGGGGCGATTTTGTGCTGAAGGGTGGTGACTGCGGGCAGCGTCCTCCCTGTGAGCAGCCCCGAGTGTTGCAACGAAGCCAGGGGTGTGCCGCAGATGCTCGGCGGTATTCTGCATGCCCCATCCCCGCGGGGGCCCAACTAGGATCCACCGCCCCAGAGCCAATGCAGGCAAATGCAGGCCAATTCAGACCAAGCGCGCTCGATCCGGCGGGACAGCGGCGAAATACCCCAAGCATGCTTCCTGCCAAGCCGGGGGTGCTGGACCCTGCCGCGCTCTGTGAGTGGCCCGCTGCACTAACACGCCTGCTGCTTGCCAAAACCTGGAACAGGCTGGTCCCATCAGTTGACGAAGCAGGCGAGGGCAGGACATGGAACGCTTCGTTTGTCTGGGGGCGCGCCGGGGCGGTAGGGGGGAGGGGTGTGGGTTTGGGAAAACGGTGCCACCTTTGATCTGATCAACCACCACACCGTTCACCCTCGTTTTATATGAGGCCTGCTTTCTTTATATTACACAGTCTCGCTCCTTCCCTCCCCGCCGATCTTGTCCCTCTTTCTCAGCATCGCTCCCCCTCAACACCAAGCACTCAAATATCGACAAGAAGGGCGATACACCATGTCCTCTCACGAGAAGGAGTCGGCTCCCGCAGCCTCTCACATCGGCGACCTGTCTGCCACCCAAGATGTCGAGCGCATTGAGGCGCCCGTCACCTGGAAGGCCTACCTCATCTGCGCCTTCGCCTCGTTCGGTGGTATCTTCTTCGGTTACGACTCCGGTTACATCAACGGCGTCCTCGGCTCCCCGATCTTCATCCACGCCGTCGAGGGCCCCACTGCCGACGCCATCTCGGAATCCCACACCTCGCTCATCGTCTCTATCCTGTCCTGCGGTACCTTCTTCGGTGCGCTCATCGCTGGTGATGTCGCCGACATCATGGGTCGCAAGTGGACTGTCATTCTCGGTTGCTTGATCTACATCATCGGTGTCGTTATCCAGATGATCACTGGTCTTGGCGATGCTCTCGGTGCCATCGTTGCTGGTCGTCTCATCGCCGGTCTCGGTGTCGGCTTCGAGTCCGCCGTCGTCATTCTGTACATGTCTGAGATTGTAAGTCGACCTTGTGATCCCGCTCACGCATTCATCGGATTTGCAGCTGACATGAAACGATCACAGTGCCCCCGCAAGGTTCGCGGTGCCCTGGTCGCCGGCTACCAGTTCTGCATCACCATCGGTATCATGCTTGCTTCCTGTGTCATCTATGCCACCAAGGAGAGGCCCGACACCGGCAACTACCGTATCCCCATCGCCATCCAGTTTGCCTGGGCTCTCATCCTCGGCGGCGGTCTCCTCTTCCTCCCCGACTCCCCCCGCTACTTCGTCAAGAAGGGCAACCTCCAGGCCGCCACCGACGCCCTGTCCCGCCTCCGTGGCCAGCCCCGCGAGTCCGAGTACATCCAGGTCGAGCTCTCTGAGATCGTCGCCAACGAGGAGTACGAGCGCCAGCTGATCCCCTCGACCACCTGGTTCGGCAGCTGGGCCAACTGCTTCAAGGGTTCGCTGTGGAAGCCCAACTCCAACCTGCGCAAGACCATCCTCGGTACCTCTCTGCAGATGATGCAGCAATGGTGAGTTTCGTTGTCCACCGTCTTTAAATTAAATTGGATTCGCTTGCTGACAGTGGTTTGCGTCCAGGACTGGTGTCAACTTCATCTTCTACTACTCGACTCCCTTCCTCCAGTCGACTGGCGCCATTGACAACACTTTCCTCATCTCCATGGTGTTCACCATCATCAACGTGTGCTCGACTCCCATCTCGTTCTACACTGTCGAGAAGTTCGGTCGCCGCACCATCCTCTTCTGGGGCGCTCTGGGCATGCTTATCTGCCAGTTCCTTGTCGGCATCATCGGTGTGACTATCGGCTTCAACCACACCCACCCCGACCCCACCGACCCGACCAAGAGCATCGCCAACAACATCCCGGCCGTCAATGCGCAGATTGCCTTCATTGCGATCTTCATCTTCTTCTTCGCCTCGACCTGGGGCCCCGGCGCCTGGATCGTGATTGGTGAGATCTTCCCGCTGCCGATCCGCTCGCGTGGCGTCGGTCTCTCGACCGCCTCCAACTGGCTGTGGAACACCATCATCGCCGTCATCACCCCCTACATGGTCGGCGAGCACCGTGGCAACATGAAGTCGTCCGTCTTCTTCGTGTGGGGCGGTCTCTGCACCTGCGCCTTCGTCTACACCTACTTCCTCGTCCCCGAGACCAAGGGTCTGTCGCTCGAGCAGGTCGACAAGATGATGGAGGAGACCACCCCGCGCACCTCGGCCAAGTGGAAGCCCACCAGCACCTTTGCTGCCCGCGCCCACGCCGACGACGCCTACCTCAAGCACGGCGACGCCGCTGTCTAAAGTGGGGGTCACGCATCGCAGATGCCGAGGGGGATCGGCCATTGCGCTTGCTTGCTTGCTTGCTCTTAGTACCATGATACCACTGCGTATATCAACAAGAAGTGGCTTTACGAATTACATGGCGTGACTCGCGACAAGTGCTGGTTGGATCAGTGATCAGTACGCAGTACTACTCTCTTATCGGGCGGGAGGATATCTGTCTAGAGACGTGGTACAAATTCTGCCTTTCTTCTGTTTCTTGTGCATCGGGCCTCGGACCCGACTTTGTAAATAATTCCCTAATCTCTCGCAATCCCGAGCAGAATGTGTCAAACTTCTCCGAGTCCCCAACCCAAACTGTGCATGTTGTCCCATCCAATATTGAAGTCTTGTGCAAGTCTTGACTCTTTCGAGCCTAGACTCTCCGAGTCCACTCCACTCCCTTGCTGAACTCCTGAATAGCGGGGTCTCCCTCAGCTGAACAACCGAATTGGGTCTTGAAACAGGGAGAAAAAATGTGCACTCCAGGGGAGCTCCTGGGCCGTGAGATGAGAGTTAGCGATGGGCAGAAAATCGAGACATGCCCACCGCCCTTTTTTGGATGATCGTGCGACGGATCTCGCGGTGATCGCCAACGGGGCTGAGGGAGGGCCGGTTGCACGACGACTCGCGGACACAACTCGCGACGTCGGACCAAATGCAGCCCAGGGACTGCCAACCCCGAGCCGTCGTGGAATGCAACGCAGGTTGTGCTCCTTTGTTGGATGTGCACAAGTACGGAGTACACCACGGATACAACCTGCAAATTGGATGCGGTTGCATGCCGGGAAATTTCCAAAGGGGGAAGTTCCAATCTTGAGGCTGCGGCACTGAACCCTGTCGGCTGCATGTGACCGCAAACAGACATCGGCTTCGCGGCGCCAGGCACGCCCAGGGCGCGCCACCTCCGCAATCGCCAGGCACTGGCGTGCAGCTGGAGCAAAGCCAAGCCAACGGCCAGGAGCCCCTGCCAGAACACGTCTGCAACATACAAACCAGAGAGACACAAAAAAAAAAAAAAATAAACGTTAACCAACTGCCGTCCAAGCCTTTCAGCGCCTATCCCAAGCTAGCTCGTCTCTCGCGCCTTGTCGGCCGGCAATCCGGCCAAGCTTCCGCGCTGCTGCCAACCTCATCAGCCGCGCTTCTTTGCCGTGCGGGAATTCTATTTCCCCGACCAGCCAAAGTGCCCCGCAGCACACCCTTCAACCCCGCACAATCCATCGCGATTGGGACAATAGCGATGGGGTTTCTTCACTGCCGCGCGTGGCACGGTGGGTGCTTCACGCCAACGTGCGCCTGAGCACCGCCGATTGCGGTCTGATTGGGGCGAGATGCGCAGGTCAATGGCTGTGTGTTGATGGATTCGAGGGGTCGAGGTCGGGACTGCCGGCTGCTGGCCCCAGCCGTATATAGCCCTCTGCGCCCATCCGAAGCTCTGTGCCACCCTCCCTGCTGACGGATTTACATATTGTATTGCCTCACGAGGGTATCACAGAGATCACCAACAACCAGCAAACCCCGGAACCCTGGACCCGGGGCCCCTCACCACCGAACGCAAAGCACGTTGCACGCCGCCCCGCGACCCGCCCCGCCGCAGCACAACGGAGGAAGACAAGAGCACGGAACTGAAACACACAACGGACCGAATTCACCGGCCCGCTCCGTGTGTGTAAGACAAGACACCCGGCCCGCAACAGCCAACCACACCCGCAACCCCCAAATTTCAGTCCACGGAACCAACTCGCCCACAATGCCTCTCCCCGCCGGCGTCTACCGCGCCGACCACGTCGGTTCCTTCCTCCGCCCGCAGCCCATCCTGCGCGCGCGTGAGACCCTCGACGGCGCCAACCCCATCCCGGCCGCCGACCTCCGCGTCCTCGAGGACGAGCACATCGCCACCGTCGTGCACAAGCAGATCGCCAGCGGCCTGCAGGCCGTCACCGACGGCGAGTTCCGCCGCGCGTGGTTCCACATCGACTTCCTGCAGCACCTCGCGGGCGTCGAGCGCCACGGGAGCCTGAGCTCGACCAACGTCACCTCGCACGGCGTCACGCCGCCCAAGCTGGTCGTGGTGGGCAAGCTGGGGCATCCGCAGGGGATCCAGGTCGAGGACTACAAGTATGTCGAGGGCGTGCGGGAGAAGGAGGTCAAGGAGGCGGGCGACGCGAAGAAGGTGACGACCAAGGTGTGCATTCCGAGCCCGACGATGGTGCACTTCCGTGGCGGGCGCGAGGCCATCTCGACCGAGGCCTACCCGACGCTGGACGGCTTCTTTGAGGATCTGGTCAAGGCGTACCAGGCCGAGATCGCGGACCTGTACGCGGCGGGCTGCCGGTTCGTGCAGCTCGACGACACCAACCTGGCGTACCTGTGCGATGAGGGCATGCGCTCCGAGGCGGCCAAGAGGCACGGCGAGGACCCGCAGAAGCTCACCAAGCAGTACGTCTCCCTCATCAACGCCGCCGTCAGCCAGCGGCCGAAGGACATGGTCATCGGCATCCACCTGTGCCGTGGCAACTTCCGCTCGCAGTGGTTCGCCGAGGGAGGGTACGAGCCCGTCGCCGAGGTGCTGTTCAAGGAGCTGGATGTGGACGTTTACTTCCTGGAGTACGACGACGCGCGGTCGGGCGACTTCTCGCCGCTGCGGTTCCTTCCCGAGAACAAGACCGTTGTGCTGGGCGTCATGTCAAGCAAGAAGGCCGAGCTGGACGACAAGGAGGACATCGTCAGGCGGGTGAACGAGGCGGCCAAGTTCTGCCCGCGCGGGCTGGACCAGCTGTGCCTGTCGCACCAGTGCGGCTTCAGCTCCACCATGGAGGGCAACGACCTGACCGAGGAGCAGCAGTGGGCCAAGGTCAGGTTAGAGGTCGAGATTGCGAAGCAGGTTTGGGGCGACGATCTGTCGGTTTAAGGGGTGGCCTTGGAAAGGAGTTGACGTTCAACATCGATACCCTTCGCTATTCAACAGCGAGCATGAATGTATGGGGCTTGTACATCAGGCACTGGTCTAGAAAAGGCAGGGGGCGTGGCCCGGACTGCCGCTGTATATAGAAATCTGCATTTGCCGGTCAATGATACTAGATCTTGTACATGCTCCCAATCCTATCCCATGGCTATCCTCCCTTGCTCCTCAGGCGACCTCGATCGCCCGCAGGAACGCCGCACTCTCGCAGCCCTCGCGTACCTTGGCGATGGGCGTGAGGTATGCCTCACCGCTCTCATCCTCGCCTTGTACCTTCCGCACATATGCCTGCGCAACTTTCAACCACATCGCCTTCTCCGCCTTGCTCGCCCCCTGTCCCTCCCACACCCAAATCGTCTTGCCCGCGTCATCCAACACAAACACATCATCTCCATCCAGATCCCTCATCGAGATCCCCTCCCCAACATCCCTCACCAACCCAAACTCCAACCGCCCCGACTCATCGCTCAGCCTGAACAACCTCCTCCCCTCCGTCTCTCTTCCCACCCCCTGCGCACCCACGACCGGCCTCTCCGCCCTCAGCACTCCCGACTCCGACTCGGCACCACCGCCGCCCAACATCCTCACCACCGCCCTCCCGCCCGCCTCCCCCTGCGCGACGACCTCCACGTCCCCCCTCTTGGCCAGCCTCATCTCGTGCACCACCTGCGCCGCCTTGGCCCGCTCCATCGGCGAGCACCGACCGCCCTGCCACACCCAGATCTTGGCGCCGCGCTCTAGGATGAAGACGTCGCCCTCGTCGAGGCTGCGCCACGTGGGCTCGACCTCGCAGACGATGACCCCCCCGTCATTTGGGGCGGGAGCGGCGGCGGAGGAAGAAGAGGGGTGCTTGAAAACCCTGAGCAGCGTCGTCACCTCATCTTCTGGGGTGGTGGTTGGAGGAGAAGTCTCGACGACGTGCCGGAAGCCCGACGCGACCCCGCCGCGGAGGAAGGTCAGGCGCGGGAAGAGGGCGAGGAACGACGGCGAGGGCCGGGCCTGCAGCTCGCGATGCTGGACGGCGGCGCCGCGCAGGAAGGCGTCGAGCTCGACCGTCTTGTAGGCGGCGGTGCCGGCCTCGTCCTGGGTGGTGTGCGCGCCGAGGAGGAAGTGGATCGCGTGTGTGAGTTTTGTGGGGTCGGTTTTGGGGGACAGAGCTTGCGAGGAGAGGATGATGTAGCTGTCGCCCGAGTAGAATTGGCCGTGGGCGGAGGGCGGGACGGGGACGACGGAGAAGTCCTCGATGCGCCAGACGAAGAGGCCCGGGGTGACGCCCACGCGGCCGTCGTTCCAGGCGGGCTCGGTGGCTGCCGAGGCGTACTTGACTTTGTGGTCGAGGTCGGAGCCGATGAGTTCGATGTTGCTGTCTTTGATGTCGTATTCCTTGAGGTGGACGAGTCCGTTGTGGGGTGCCATTATGTTTGTCTGCCGGTCGAAAATCTTGAGCTGAGTGTGTTAGTGATGGTGGGGTTTGATTGAGTGGGTTTGGTGAAGTGGTGAGTGAGTGAGAGTTGGTCTGAGGACGAGTTGTGGGGTGGTCAATGAACTTGGTGTCGATCAGTGTTTCAGACAACCCCATTTGTGCCACATTTGGACGGCAGATGCGGATATTCCTGGACTGGCTTGAAACGTCCATCCACGCACCCACGTGGTTATGTGGCTCATTGCTGACCGTCCGCCGCATCGATTTCTCACCCTCAACACTTGGACCTCCTCAAAACTAACGTGAAGAACATCAACGTCGTAGGCAACAAAGAAGCATCAATTTGACACTAGCCTTTTGTTGCATCACACAGCTGAGTGCTCTCCTTTCCAATCGCCAACCCCCTTGCCCCGTTGCTTCTCATCTCCTCAACCTTGATGTTGGCGACTGGAGCTGTGACCCCGACTCCCCTGAACAGGTTCACTTGTCGCACTTTGAGCAGGTTCTTCGGCTCCTACTAGAACCTCAACTGTCCGCACGATGGCCCTGCTTTGCCCATTCATGGATTGTAGCGGAATGGATGTGTCAAGTGGCCCACCGGAGATACACCAGGACCGTGACTGCCGACGGAGGTCTGCTGATGGCGAGAAAGAGTGAGTTGCGGCCACCCCTGAATTACCTCCTCTGGCCAGCAGCGCGCCATGAAGAATTGGTCTGGGAACCTTGTGGATAAAATGACGCAGAACAGGGACTGACGCCGCGACGATGATGGCCACTGGCTCAGCATACGTCCACACGACCAGGGGAACGGAGTCGTCTGCGCCAGTTAGCAACCTAGCTCCAGCTCACATTTTTGGCAGACATACATGTGATATCGTGTTCGAAATGTTCGCATCTCATGTGATCGATTTTAATAATCGCCGTCACTCCAGACCTGGAAAGTCCGTGTAAGTGTTTGTCATCAGCGTTGACGATGTTAAGCGGTGCGGAAAGAGACTGACAGAATCCCGAAACTCATGGCCGCCCCCAAACCGATTCTCTCTGCTACTTGCATGTGCAGATGCCAAATGAAGAACCACGGGAGAATGGCAAACGCAAAGTCTGTAACGACCGACCACGCTGGAAGGATGTCAGCCGTGTCCAGTGGCAACAGATTGCACCACTCGAGGCTCAACTAACCTGGTCCGAGGAATACAAAACCTCTGATTCTGCCTTCCGCGTTGCAGACGACAGTGACCTGGTGGTCCCAAATCACAACCCAAAGAAAGATAGCAAATCCGACCATGACGGCGTTGACCGACACAGCAAGTACCCAGACGACCCTCCGTTGCCAACGGTCTCTGACCACCTGCAACAACGTAATAGCAATCGACGATTTGCCTAAGGCGCTGGAGCTGACAGCAAAGAACTCGCAGGCCGCCACCAGCCGGAGCGCGGGGGCGGGACCGGTCTTGAGGTCCGCGAGGTGCCGGCCATATCCAAAGGAGACGGCGATGGCGATAAGAGTGAACGAAACGATGAGAAAGAACTAAGCAGTTGTCAGTCTGGGACATAGTCTGGATACCGTTCGACGCCAGACACTTACCCACGCCGCGATCAAGGTGTAGTCGTCCCAGCGGATGGGCCGCCCACGCATGCGCTTGCAAAGAATCCGCAGCACGACGGCCAACGTCGCGAGAAGTGTGAGTACTGAAAAGGCCCATAACATGGGCTCAGCCGCGTTTGAATTTGCCATTCTTGCCCCTCGTTCTCCGTGCTCTGTCTTCGGCGTGGCGGCTTGCAAGTCATGGCGGAAGGTGAGGTTCAACGGGCCATGGCTTAATATAAATCTCGTAGAAGAGTCACCGGAAACTCTGAGAAACGTGGCAAGGGACACCAAACGCTGGTTGGTTCAACGTGGAGCGACTTTGCTGCAATCTGAAAGCAGTTCCCGCTTCGGGACCATTGTCAACATCAAGCAGACAAAACGACACCATGAATGCATCCCATTGCGGAGTCATAAAACTCATTATGCAATGTTGAAAAGCCAGTGCAACGTGCCTTGTGTTCGCTGTGCCTAGCCATCCATCACCTTTGCTCCTTTCAGGCCGGTACTAATGGGGGCTTGATCAAAACAACAATCAGATGGACAAAGGTTGTTTATCTTGAACCTCTACCTTAGCAACAAATCGGTATTAGGTGTTTCATTAACCCAAGAATGCTTGCGTGTGATTTAAGTGCCAAGCTTTGACATGGTGGCGCAGTGTAAGTGCAGGTGAGATGGAGAGTTGGGCACGTAGGGGGTCTATTGTATGCTCGCGTCACACTTGAATTTCAACTTGACATACACGGTACGTGATGAAACTAACAACCGTAACTACTGCGTCCCACGCTTGGGATTGAACCCTATCCTTTCATGGCATCCTGATACACAGTGGGATCGACAAACTTGGCCAAGTCGGCCCTCGTAAAGGCTTGCCGTCTGTCCGCTTTGGACAGGTACTGCTCCTCATACGCCAAGTAATCAATCAGATCTTGTCCCAGGCTCCCGGGACCCCATTTATGGTCATCCCACACCTTCTTCAGGACAGGAACATCCACCCCGACCGTCTGCGCGACGGTCGAATACACCTTGTCCGGCTGGTTCTTGAAGACGTCATAAGTCTGGTTGAGCGCCCTGACGAATTGCACAATCTTCTTGCGAGTACCGGCGTCATTGAGCTTCTCCGCCGTTGAGTATAGGCTGTAAACCTCCCTGTATATGCTGGCATTTTTGAAGACAGCGACGTTGGCCTCCCCGAGGGCTTCGATCCCAAGCTCCACGGCTGTCTCCCAGATGCCAAAGGCGTCAATCTTCCGATTCTTGAGCTGCTGAGGGAACGAGTTGGCGCCGCATGGTGCGCGCATGCATACGTCGCCGCTGACGACGGTGTAGTCTTGCTGTGACAGGCCCGCGCTGGACAGGAGTTGGCGGACAAAGACTTCGGCTGATGAGCCGGGCATGGTGCCGATGCGCTTGCCCTTGAGGTCGGCCAAGGTTTGGATTCCCGCGGCCTTGTTCGCGACGAGGCGGTAGGTGACTTCGACGATGATGCCGATGAGGCGGTAGTTCTTGTTGCGGACGTAGTTTTTGAGGCCTTGTGTCTCGGCGTTGGCGCCGAGATCGACCGTCTTGTCGCTCAGGCTTGCAACGCCGCCATTGACGATGGTGGCCGTGTCGCCCTTGTAAAAGTTCTTGATTGCGTACGCAATTGGCGTATGCTCGATCCAACTCTGACTGCAGGCTACACGCAGACACTTGGCCTGGGTACCGAACAAGGCCGCCAGAGAAAAGAGAGGGAAAAGACGCATCGTGGGCGGCGCTGTGCTGTAGAGTAAGGCAAGTCTCTGACTCCCCGTGGCCTGTGTGAGAATACACGGCTGCAGCGTCTCCTCGTGTTCCTTTATAAGCTCCTACTTCTTACGTTCACACATGTCTGGAACGCCATTCAATATATTTCGGATGTCCAGCCGAGCCTGGAATCTGGGGAACGGCTCAAGCTAATATGGGGAAATATTGCATCAAACCTCATTCGCCCAGTTCAGTGTGTGAGTTGCAACCTCTGCCAAGAATAGTGCTCGTCCTCACCATCTTTTCATTCTCAATCTTGGTTCCAATCAATCTGCCAGCACCCTCGGCAGTGCTATGATAGGTAACCCCGTGCGCTAGGGCAGCATTGAAACCAACGCAGGACGCCTTTCTCGCGATGCTTGGCAAGGGTTTTCGGTTTTATATTAGACTTCAAATTAGCCGTCCTTCTGGGACAGTCCCTACCGACCCTTCAGTTTGGGACATAGAGTGGGAAGCATCCAATGAGACCTCGGCAGTTGCGCTGTACAATCACAGGTCAGGGAAATATAAACAGACAGTGTCGGAATCCATGCTGTAGGGGCAGGTATGGTCTAAATTCCCTTATCGAGGCCTACTGAAACCGAACTGGACCACCCCTTAGCTTTCACCACACGCAAACCCTAAAAAAGAGGGTGGCCTAGCGACCTGCCCTCGCGGTCTCGCACTGAGATTCTTCCACTCTTTCTGGCCCTTCCCAGTCCCTGTGTGCCCTGAATTGCCACCTCTCTAACACTGTCCGCTGCAGCGGCGCAGTTGGCTGGGATGGGTTTCCAGTGGACGCGCAGGGAACAGACCCCCGATTTAGCCACGAACCTTTACCCAGGTTTTACAACCGCCAGGTGATTGACTTGAAACGTTATGACTTGGGATTCCTGAATGTCGAGTTGACGAACAGGACACTTTACAGAGGAGAGGAACTGCGTCGTCTCTCAGGTCCCTAAGGTATAGAGGTATCCCATCCGACTTGGACAGCGAGGCCGTGATGCCGCTTCGCCCCCACGGGTGCCTTGACAACTCAGCCAGTTTGAGCTTATCAGGGTGTGACAGGTGATTCTACTGGACGAAGAACCCGTCACATGGGAATTTTCGTATGCGTCCCACTGTCGATTTGCATTCGGTCCAGCCCTGTGAGAGCCTGAAAGGAGGAGTTGGTGCAGCATCGTACCTACGTTTCCCTTCCCCTTGACTCCCAGCCTTTCATAAACGGTCAACCCTACCGATAACTTTGTGATCTGGTTCCCGGTTATCATCGCTGTGATACGACCAGGCAACAACCCAATGCCTGGCAGGCGTCACATCCACACCCGCTTCGCCGTTCTTCTGCCATGAACCCGTCTTGCACCCACACACGACAACCGCACATAGCCGCCATGTCAAACGGTTACACCGAGCGGCGGTCCACCTGAATACCGTTCAACCTCGACACCGACACGTACACGCATTTTTCTCGCTGCAGCGAATGAGGTTGACCTGTGCTGGCCTCGGTCAAATCCCACCGGCGCAGTCGCTTTCCAAACAAGACGGTACCTGGTTATTGGAACTTGTGTGAAGAGAGGTGGTACACTTCCAGTTTCTGATTGGCGGGCCCCTGAGCCGTTCGTTATGCGTTGAATTTGGTATCACAATGCCCATTTTATTTTGGGGGCCATTTGCCATCCTGCAAGGGGGACGCCCTCGTCGGTGAGCGCCGCAAATATCACAATCCTGACCGCCGTGACTCACGCCTGAGGCAGTGCTGCTGACCACCACAGGATGCCTGGGATGGAATGGACAGCTGCCTCATGGGACTTTGGTTTGGTCGTGTGATGGAAAACTGTGCCTCTCGTCTGGCATGGTACAAGTATTTGAACCGAGATCCCCCAGGGCAGCGATTGTCGTCTGAACTTCGTCGACAACATTGTAAATCTTCTCCTGAGAACACACCTACTACAACAATCACGAGCGTCTAAGCTTTTGCATCATTCGAATCACAAAACTCAACATGCTGAGCAATCTCTGGTCCAACGCCCTTATCTGGGGGCTCCTCTGCTCTTCCGTCCTCGCCTTGCCTAGTGGTCGCTCTGGCTACAACAGTGCGGGTGAGATTGAGGTTGCTGGAGGTCGCTCTGGCTACAACAACGTCGGCGAGGTCGAGGTCGCTGGGGGTCGTTCTGGCTACAACAACGTGAACGAGACAGAGGTCACTGATGGGCGGTCAGGTTACAATGGTGCCGATGGAAACAAGTGACACCGCCTTGTCTGTCAGTCATTGGGTACGTCTTGCCATCATGATTAACTTCTGCCCAGTACCAGTTGTCGCCATGTCGTCTTGGCGGCTTGTACACTCAACATTGAAGAGAAGCTGACAAAGTAGAGGTATCAGGCCGTTTTGTTTCTTATCATACCTACCTTGGTTCCATTCTGCGAACTTGGCGTTGGGGGGTTCTGCTTAAATTAAGGGTTACCGACCGTAGGGGTCAGGTCAAGCTGAGATGAAGAAATGCTGCCCCTGAATTGGGCTGTCGCGGCCGGCGAAAACGAAAACAAAGCCTACGGCCAGAGCAAGTATTGTCCATTAGTAATAGGTCCAATCAGGTTCCAAGATTGAGCTCGTCCATTTTATCAACTGCAGCTCTCGTTTTCTCCTCAAGGAACTGACTGCTTCCCTTCGGGCAGACGCTCATGGAATGCCTTATTCATGCAGGGCAAGTTTCCCACAATTGGACGGGGGGCTTGAGGGCTGAACTTCCCAAACGGCAACAAGGCAGACCCGTTGAGCGGTGCATGTGGTGGCACTGCCTCCCCCGCCCGGGCTGCGCCTCGAGAACATGTGCCCTTCACCGACATCTCCACAAGAACGGCAGCCGCCTCAGCTTCCCTCTTTTTGTTGTGCTTCTGGCGCGTCGCCACGCGGCGAACTTCGGGCTTTGTTCGTGTCGCTGACAGTGGGAATATCAACCCCTATCTTTCTGCACCCCCCTTTCACCGTTATTATTGGAGACCGCAGGTGCGTTGTCAACTCGCTCTAGGCATCCGGGATGGACGCATCAACTCAACCAGACCATAGGTCAACCAGTTTGCGGTCCCGGGTTCAATGTTTGTTGAGCTCATCTTGACGAGCGGGTGGGGAAGGCTCGGGTTGTATTCCACGGCACGGTGAACATGATGTGCACAGGTATGCCGAGAGCCTGTGCACAATGAACATGGGCGAAGCTTGGAGGGCTCGCGATGATGGCATCGGCAACAAACGGACGCTGGGTGTCGGGATCAGGTTCGATGCAGGAGGCCCAACACCCCCGCAGCATTCGACGCCGTGTTTAGTCGCATAGGTTGAGCCGGGGCTGCGGCGGCTAGTAGCGCGCCTGGCTGACTGGCATTGTTTGAAGAGGGCTCGAGTTGAGGATGCCATCCGCTGACCCTAATTAGAGGATTTCTTCCCGTCGCCATGCCAGGAAACCAAGCGCCTGACACGCGGTCGCAGCTGTGGTGGACAGGAACTGTCCAGAAGAATGCAGCTCGTAAGGTGGTGGTGGAGGTTCGTCTAGAGCCGCTTGGCTGATATTCATGTTCCTTGCCTCTTCGGCCGCAGGCATGCTGCCCCAAGATTTCGGGTAACAGGAGGGGTACGAAGTTGGGTAGGCGTTGGTGAAGCTCTCAACCGGGCGCTGGGCGACAATCCGGGTGAGACTATGTCACAAATTGATGGCTTAGAGCGCCAAAACATTGCCAACCTAGATGCGTGACTCAGCGACGGTTCGCCGACCACGACTTGTCCTATGTTCACTACAGGGATGCAAGTGGATGTATTGTACATACAGATTTAATGATGTGAGCTCTCTGTGCGTCCACGAAGATGGGGCATCGGAAGGAATACGACTAAACGAGGCTAAGCGAAAACCCAACCATGGGTCAGGGTCATGGTTTGTTAGAAAACCGGATATGGACAGGATTTCAGAGAGCAACAGTCCGGCAGTTGCCGGGGCTGGGTGCAATGCATGACATTAACATGCCGTCCCTTGTCCGCGCGCTCGGTACTTTCCGCACCGCCTTGCCCCCTGAACATCATCGTGACCATTTGCTTAGGGTGATCTTCATTCGACGGGCTGACCGATGCACGCACAGTCTTTCATAGTCAAGATGTCTGCAGGGATACCCTTGACGAGAACTTGTCTCCAATTGCCGTGCTCTTCCGCGTATAGCTCGGTCGGAGCTGGTCCTGTGCGACGAGTGGACTGGAAGTCTTGCGCCACTGCTTGTTTGCGCGACATGTGGCCTGCCTGGGCAGTGACCCCAGACCTCAGGCTGGCTCACATCTTTAAAAAGACGTTTGTGAACCCCTGTTTGGTGGGCTCTTGGTCTTGGGACTGCCGAGAGCCCGAGTTTCACGGTCTTAAAAGGCCAACCTCGCCAGCGAGTTGAAGCATTGGCATGATGCTATGAGTCTTTCACCCTCACCTTCGCCATTCCCGCAAAAGCCGCTTCCCAGACTTCTCACCTGTGCTTCGATCAGTGGCATCATCTTGGAGGCGGTATGGTTGGGCTAATCTCGCTCGGCCTCTTAGCCATCACAGCTGCTGCCGCTGTTACTCGAACCCAGCTGCATCCGCCACCAGCTGACGCTTCATTGATCAATGCTCACGATGGGCCAATTGTCCTGTCATCAACTACGGAAGAAGGCGGCGTTTTCATTCTCGACTACGGGGCAAATGTGGAGGGCATCCCATCCTTTGAGATCATTGGCGCCACAGGCGACACGGCGGTTTTCGAGATCACGTACTCTGAAACCAGGGCTGGCTTGGATCTGTATATGGTACGCCCATTGCCCTCTCACTGCCGCCTCTCCCATGTGTTCCCTCAGCCTGAAACTAATTGTTGGCTTGCCATGCATCAGGCAGACGGCCCGATTCCCCTCGCGGCAGCCATGGACACATACCGCGTCAACCGGTACCACATTGCTGCGCCGGGCCAGTTCACCAATCGCCATATACAAGGAGGCTTTCGATACCAGAAACTGAATCTGTCCTCGCCCGGCGAGCTGACGCTGCAGAACGTTGGCGTGATTCCCAGTACCCACACGACTCCGGTCAACAAGCTGCCCGGGTCCTTCAAGAGCTCCGATAGCTCCATCACGGACATCTGGGCCGTCGGTGCAAGAACCGTTCAGCTGACCGAAATACCAAAGAGCTCCGTCCCCGAATTTTGGGACATCACCAGCGAGGGTGCCGTGATCGACAGTCTTGCGCCCCAGGCAAATGGGGGCATTGTTGCCGCCACCAGCACCGCCTACCGCCTCGACTTCAAGGTCAAGCCGCTGGTTGGCGGCTTTGGGTTCAGCGTGCTGTCCGACACTCTCAACTCGGCAATCTACATGTCGGTTGATGTTGGAACGAGGACAATTGCGGCCTACGTCGGATCGACGACAGAGGATCCTGAGCTCACGAGAGCCACGGTGTCGTCGAATGTAACCCTCGCTCTTGGTAACTGGCACACGGTGCATGTCGAAGTGGCCATGACCGATATTGCCGTCAGTATCAACGGCGGGCTGGTGCTCAAGTTTACCCAGTACTCCAAATTCTATGGATCCTACGGCCTCGGTGCGTCATTTGGTCACAGGGCCGTCTTCAAAGACCTCATTGCGGCCGACACCGCGGGAACCGTCACCTACCAGCATCCCTTGAACGACAAGAGCTGCCTCGACGATTTCATGTTAGGCACCAACCCGCTCGCTGTGTCCGTTGACGGCTCGCGCCGAGATCGTATTGCCTACGCCGGTGACCTTGACGTTGCCGGCTCTGCCGCCCTGGCCTCCACCCATGGACTGGAGTTTATCCAAGGCACTCTGGAGCTGTTGGCATCGTTTCAAGCCGCTCCCGGCTTTTTCACTCCGACAGCCAAGATCCAGCAAGCACCGCTCTCCACTGCCTTGGATGTCAACATCACGGGCCTGATAGGATATTCGTGGAACCTGCTCACGGCCGTCTCTCAGACGTACATGCACACGGGTGATCGCGCCCTGGCCTCGCAGTGGGCACCCAGAATCGTGAGAATGCTCGACTGGTCGCACTCGCAAACGCTGCCGTCCAGCGGTCTCTTCAACCTCAGCGACATCACCTTTGGCGGGGACTGGAACTACTACGACCCTGCCCAATCTGGAATCGTCACCAAGTTCAACGTCCTCTACGCCTACGCGCTCCAAGAAACAACCGGGCTCTTAGCCGATGCCGGTATCGACGTATCCGTGTATCAAGAACGTCTCGCTGCGCTGCGGGCAGCCATTGATAAGCATCTCTGGAGTGACGAGCTAGGCGCATACGTCTACTCTGAGGGCATCCGGGAGGGGTTCGGTCAAGACTCCAACGCCATCGCCATCCTGGCTGGCGTCAACCTGGACCCATCCCACTCGTCCGACACCATCCTGTCAACCCTCTCTAGGGAACTGGCCACGCCCCGGGGCCCGCTCGCCTTCTCATCCGGCGTCCTCCAAAGGGGCTTTCAGCGGTACATCAGCCCTTACGCCTCTGCCTACCATCTCCGCGCCGCCTTGACCGCGCAGAACGCGACCGCGGCCCGTGAGCAACTCGGGTCGCTGTGGGCGCCCATGGCTGACCCCAACAACACTAACTACACCGGCTGTTTCTGGGAGACCCTGGACGAGTCCGGCCGTCCCGCCTTTGGGGTCCGTACGAGCTTGTGCCACGGATGGAGCGCGGGCCCGACGGCCGAGCTGAGCCGTTTCGTGCTCGGCGCCCAACCCACCAAGCCCGGCTGGGCCGAGTGGGCCGTCACTCCGCAGACTCTTGGTCTGGGCTCCGCCCGGGGAGATGTGCCCACGCCTCGGGGTGCTCTTCGTGTGAGCTGGAAGTTCTGTGGAACCCTCCTCGTCATGTCTGTCGAGGCTCCTGCGGGCACCAGCGGGCTGGTCAGCCTCCCTTCGCCGCTCTTGGTTCCGGCGTCCCAGTCCAAGTTCACGGTAAATGGTTCTGTTGTCAACAGCACAACTCTGAGGATCGAAGGGGGTTCAAAGGTCACTATTGTGCAGTCAAGAAAGTGATTGGAGGCCACGGGGACTTGGGTACCTTGGTGTGTGTCTTGAGGTGCATTAAACTAGCCCAGTATTATTTGATCAAGAATGGCGGGGCCTTTCAATCTCTCCTGGGAGCTAATAGCTGCCGTGCCTTTCAAGTTTACCTCACAAGCGTTCCGTAACCGACGGTGGCACCCACCCAATTTCCTCCACAGCCCAGTGAATCCATAGCCGGCCCTCATCGCCCAGCAGCGCATACGCATGGGCAATGAGATGCCCCGCCCAGCTCTGCATCCACCAGTGGCCATCCAGCTTCTTCAGCAGCACGCAGAAAAAGGCGAAGATGGCCACGGCCTCCTGTGTCGGCGCCCGCAGCAGCGGCAGCAGATCCTCCGCCATCAGAAACACCCAGATAAAGGCGTCTGCCATCTCGTACTCGGCCGCGTACGCCTCGGCCTGGCCAAATGACTTTTTCAGCTCGGCGATAGCCAGCATGTAGACCCCGCGCAGCGCCTCGTCCTCGAGCGGCCGCCGCGCCACGACGGCCTCCAGCTCGGCCAGCGCCGCGTGCGCCGACGACTCGGACGCCTCGGGCCCCTCGCGCAGCTGGAAGCGGGCCATCGAGTGCGCGAACAGCGGCGCCAGCGGCCCGGCCGTCGGCACCCCGGCCAGCTCGATGAATCCCTTGGTCCCGCGCAGCAGATAGATCCAGTCCGGGAAGCCCGCGTTCTCGCGGAGGAGGAGGGCGTCGTCGTCGGATTTGCGCGGCCAGCCCAGTGCTGTGTACACCCAACCACGCCAGCCATGTGAGCAAAGGGTACCCAATTACTCTGTAAAGTGATATCACAAGGTGCGGATAGATACAGTAGGGGTGGGGGAGGAATGGATGCAAAGGAGATAGGAATGATGATGGGCAGCTGCAGACGGCATCTTGATATTATCTGCGGTGAGACCAAACAACCATAACGCACGCACCGTAGTAAGTTGTCAAGACGGAGAAGAGGAAGAGCAGCTGTGCGTTCTGGGGCGTCGCGCCCGGCACGAGAGGGATGGTGGTTTGCGATGCAGCCTGGTGATGGGTGATGGCCGCGAGGAGGTAGTGGTCGCGTGTGCGGGGGCGGTGGTGCGCGAGATGAAGACCCGACAGAGCCAGCACGCCCCGCATGATGTAGTCGCAGTCGAAGCCCACCTGCACCACCGTGTTGCGGTAGAATTCCCGGATGGTCTGTTTGGGATGAGGTGTGCTTGTCAGTCTAGACATCTCCTCCCCTCCCCCACCCTGCATAAAAAAAAATGGGAAAATTTGAAGGAAGAGGAAAGAACTGCACAGCTCCCTTTAGTAAAACCTTTGTCTGATTTGATACGGTGCAAAAGAGGTTAAACGACAGACAAGATCGAAAGACAAACGTACCGGGCTCTCCGACAGAGTCTTGTATGTCGTCGTCGTATAATTATGCAGCAGCTCCAAATCCGTCATGTTCAGACCTGTGGGAGACACACCGGGCTGGGGCGTTCCGACTGCGCAAAAGTCGCAGTCTACTTGGCGCCGGATGCAGTTCGAACATGATGGCTTCTTCTCGTCACACTATACCGAGATGCGGTCAACCGAATGTTAATTAGGTAGTGCCACAGGTTTTGGCCGGAGCATGCCTGGATGATTTGGGGCCCGAGCGAGCAGTGCTTTCATGATGGGCAAACTCGTGTAACACAGAGTGTGCCGTCATCAAGAATTCTCGGTTTTTCCTGGTGTCACCACTGGGAGGCCATGGCCCAGTCTCACTCCTCGCTCAGCTCCTGGCAAGGCCGCAAGTCTATCCCGGCATGCATCACGGGGAGGGGACCGGATGCATTGGCACTCACTTTTATTTTTCTCGCTTTGCAGTTCTTGCAGCCTAGGATGCGTCCACTTGTTAACCATGCCTGCTGCAGGTAAGGTACCTAGGTACAGATTGACTAAGGTCCCTTAGTAGTGCAGGTGAAACAGCATAGCGGGAAACGCAACTGCAGACTGCGTGGGCCCCCTCTGCGGGATTGGCAGGGTGACGGTTGGAATGTCAGGACGAAAGGCTCTAGGGGCCTAAATGCCCGGAGCGGACCTACCGAGGCGGCTCTTGTTGTGTGCTTTGCGTTTGGCGGCAGCCATGACCGATCCGCGCGGGCGGGTGACCGGTGATGGTGATGGGTGATTGGCAGCTGAGCAGCTCCGAAATGTCGCCTTGTCCGATTCGCCTCTTGCACACAGCGGCGGTGGCGAAGACACGTGATGGAGCTGTATCTTGCAGCGCGCGCTGGTGCTGAGTACCTTACTTTCAAGATGGGGGAACCCGGATGGATGCTCCGCCCAGGTTCGGTTCGGGGAAAGGATTGGGAAGTTACCTTAGTCGGCGTTAACTATCGGAACAAGCAAGATGAGGCTTAATCCACAGTCCCAGGCTGTGCGGCTGTGCGGCTGTGCCCAGAGTTTTGATCCAGGGTCCTTGACATATTCCTTCAGCGCTTACCCATTTTGGGAGCGCTGTGTGGATTTCTACTTCAGGGTTCTCAGGGGTGTAAACGGCAGCTCAAATGCTTGGAAAGGGCAGCAAGGCGAGAAGGACCTGCCCTGTATAGGCCGGCGCAGGTGCTTCCTAGAAGATCATCGCTGCAACATGTTTTCCCTTTCTCCCTCCCTTTCTTCAGTCTTTTCTTTCGTTTTGACGGCTTCGGCGGTATCCGAGACCCTTAATGGGTCTTCCGCTGTTTCGCTGTGGGGCTGGACGCAAGGTGTAAGAAAACCCCGTGGGGTCTCGTTTAGGTACGAGTGCTGCGCGTATTTCTCGCATAGGTTGGGTAAAGACAGGATGTGTCCCTCCTCGCCCAGGGGCTGGCAACGGCCTCTTCACCGGTCTGACCACTCATTTTGTACGTAGCTGATTGCCCCAGCCTGTCGTCAATTCTCACGCCGCTCTTCTTGACCTCATTATTTCCCTTCCTTCATTAAACACACGCAGTTCGACAGTACTTCCGGTGACGCAGCTTTCTAACGACCGGTGTCATTTTGTTTTCTCTTTCTTCGGCCATCTTTCAGGGTCCTCCTCGCATGCCCGTTATTTCTTCCATTTCTTTCATTCTTTACCTAGCAGCACCCCGGCGTTGACAACTTCTCAAACAAACAAGATGGCGGTCGAATCGACAACCTCAGCCAGCGCCGGAGCGTCGGGGGCTGAAGGTTTTGATTTCGCCTTGTACCGATATCAGCTCTCGCTACCCTTCGCCATTGCTGCCGTGGTCGTCTTTGCAGTCCTAACGCTGCTTCACGTCTGGCGGATATACCGACATCGCTCATTCTACTTTACCGCCTTTACCATTGGTGGTTGCTGTAAGTACCCAAGATACCTCCCGACTTGGCCGTGGCTCCGGTCCAATGCCGGCGGTTTGGCCGCGTCAACGGAAAGCTCGCGATGTACGATTTCGCTAACAAGGCGTTTCCGTCTCGGGTCACAGTTCAAGTAGTCGGTTACTGTGGCCGTATCTGGTCTCACTTCGACAGCACGGCCATCGGCGGGTTTGTCATGCAGGCCATTCTCATTCTCGTCGCCCCGGCCCTCTACGCGGCGTCCATCTACATGATACTGGGCCGCTTGATCCGCGCTCTACACGCCGAGCCCGCGTCCATCGTCCCGGTCAAATGGATGACCAAGATTTTCGTGATTGGCGATGTCTTGTCGTTCCTCATGCAAGCTGGTGGCGGCGGCATCCAGGCGGCCGGTACACTGGAACTATACAACGTTGGCGAGAAGATTATTATCGTCGGCCTCTTCGTCCAGATCGTCATGTTTGGCTTCTTTCTCGTCACCACCGTTCTCTTCCACCTTCGGTTCCGCCAGTCCAGCAGCTCCCATGGCCAACAAGAGTCCCCTATCCGATGGAAACACCATTTGGCAGTCCTCTACGTTACCAGCGCAATCATCATGGTGCGAAGCATCTTCCGCGTGGTAGAATATCTCCAGGGGAACAGGGGCTATCTCATCTCGCATGAAGTTTTTCTCTACGTCTTTGATGCTCTGCTCATGGCCATGGTTATGGCCGTCTTTTTCGTTTTCTACGTCGAGGATCTGGAGCTATCCGAATCTGGGAAACGCGAGAGCGCCATGGAGATGCTTTCAAGCCAAGACAGCAATGGACGGGGGATCGTGCCGCGTCCTTATGGTGTTTAGATCACCCAGTGTCACAGAAGAAAGCCCAAGGGAGCGCACCAGTTGTCGGGGAAATGCTTTTGGACACGGCTAGGTTCCGCTTGGGGTTACCGAGTTAGCTTGTCAACAAATTCTCAATAGTCACTAATACATGTACATACCCCCGATTGACACGAAAAGACAAAGTAGTTGCCGAGAACTTTGGCGACGCTTAGTCTCTCCCCAATTTTTGCTGCCAAACTTGAAAAGGACCACCTGCGCTGTGATATAATACCTCCGACACCGCGAACACAAAACTAGCGCGTCGTATATGGCGTTGCGACGAAACGCGCACCACTCGCTTATAATGTATGTATGCTACCTGATATATACAACCTCGCAGCAAGACAGTCGGATGCTTCATGCTAAACACATTCCCAGGGACTTCTCGCTCTCAACGATAACTAAGGTATCTTACTTCCCACCCTTGTTGCATCCTAGGGTGGCTTTTATCTCGGCAATAACTGCCTCCGTAACCTGCTTCGTCGTCGCTGTTCCCCCAAGATCTGCTGTCACGACACCAGCGCCGCAGACATTCTCGACACATGCCATGAGCTGAGCAGCAGCTTCCTCCTCACCCAGCCACGCCAGCATCTCGGCAGCGGTCCAAAATGTTGCCACCGGGTTGGCGATGCCCTTTCCCGTGATGTCAAAGGCGGAGCCGTGGATCGGTTCGAACATGGACGGGTTCTCCCGCGTGGGGTCCAGGTTGCTCGTTGGCGCGATTCCGATCGAGCCAGCGAGAGCTGCTGCGAGATCTGAAAGGATGTCGGCGTGCTAGGCTGCGGTGAGCGTACACCCCTTGTCAGGTTCGACGTATATTCACACTTACCAGATTCGTCGCAACAATGGTATCCAATGACTTTGGATTCAGCACCATCCTGGTCGTCATGGCATCGACCAACATCTTATCCACCGTGACATCTGGAAACTCCCTCGCCATATCGGCCGCGACCTCATCCCAGAGCACCATGCCGTTCCGCTGGGCATTGCTCTTCGTCACGACCGTCAACAACTTTCTCGGCCGAGCCCGCGCCGTCTCGAAGGCAAACCGCATGATGCGCTCCACGCCATGGCGCGTGAAGATGGCGACTTCGGTGGCCGTCTCCCACGCACGGCCCTTGTGTGACCGGCCTCCCTGGCCCGCGTACTCGCCCTCGCTGTTCTCACGCACGATGACCCAGTCCAGATCGCCCGGCTTGCAGTCGCGGAGTGGAGACCGCGTGCCGCGGAGAACGCGCGTTGGACGTACGTTGGCGAATTGCTGGAAGGGCTGGCAGATTGCGAGGCGCAGGGACCAGAGGGAGACGTGATCCGGGACATCTGAGCATCATCAGCATGTTATTCCGGGGAAAGAAAAGAAAACGAAGAATACAATGAAAAGTAAGGGGCTTCCGTACCAGGTGCGCCGACTGCACCAAAGAAGATGGCATCGTGCTTGCGGAGTTGGTCCAGGCCGCCGTCGGGTATGTACTTGCCCGTCCTCTTGTAGGTTTCGGAACTCCAGTCGTAGTCGGTGAACTCGAGGTCAAACGAGCCAAGGGTCTCTGCGAGACAGCGCAGGACGGCAACGCCGGCGGATATCACTTCAGGGCCAATGCCGTCGGCGCCGATTGAGGCGATGCTGTAGCTTTTCTGGAGTGGAATGGCGCTGGGAGACATGGTGGATAACTCTTTGTGAAGGAGGGTGCCAAAAGGGGCGAGGAATATTGCAAATGGATTGAAAGAACCCGTGAAAGGGAGACGTGATGAGGTGGGTTTCAATTGAAGAGCACACTGGTTGCAGTCTTATATCCTAGGTTTGTGTTTCTCGCAAGCAAGCCTTCTTTTGTACTATCCGTTCTCTGCTTCAAGATATACAAACCAGCTCCGGAGTGTTTGCCGGTTTTGCCCCTGGCGGAAGCGGGGGCGTGACTGTGGTCCTGGAGGTGGTGGTGGATGCGGGGTTGAGAATGTCCGCGGCCTTGTCTTTGTCCGCCGGCGGGTCTCAGTCGGACAGGGGACTGCTCACCACACATTCGTGCGGAGGGATTGCTTGCAAATGTTTGCAAAGATCTAAAACCAAGTTAAACGGTTTATCCTTACGAATGACAACTGTTTGTCACGTCAGGCACCTAAGGTACATATCGTGCGCCGTGCATTTTTCTGCATGTATCCTTTCCGACTTCCCAGGACTGACATATTGCTGAGCATCTCAACACCATGATCGACCAAGGGGCTCTCACCACTCTCCTTCAGCACCTTCTACCACACATCCAATCCCATAATAGCGCCAACGTCAGACCATTCATTCTTGGACTCTCTGGCATCCAGGGAAGCGGCAAATCCACCTGGGCGGGAGCGTTAGCTGACGCCCTTACCCATCAGCATGGGATCAACACCAAGACATTGTCACTCGATGACCTCTACATGGATCACGCTGAGCTAGTAGCCCTACGCGAAGCTCACCCGAACAACAAACTCCTCCACAGACGCGGCCAGCCCGGAACGCACGATGAGGAGCTTGCGCAGAAGTTTTTCAACAATATCATGATCGCCGCGAATCACCAGGCAAACATGGCAAATGCGATTCAATGGCCGGCGTTCGACAAAAGCCTGCACAACGGGGAGGGCGGGCGAGTGCCGAAGGAAGACTGGATCACTGTCCCGAGGGAACCAGGAGTGGATGTCGTCATTTTCGAGGGCTGGTGTCTTGGTTTCCAACCCCTGACACCGGAGGTCGTTGAGCAAAGATGGCGACATGCCGTTGGGAAGTGTCCTGCGCGGAAGGCTTCCGGGAATGGTGGTCTAACGGAGACACTTGCAGACCACAGCTTGGAGGACCTGCTGTTGATAAATGACAATTTGGCGAGGTACTGCAAGACGTTTATGGGGCCGTGGCGGTTCGATGCTTTTGTGCATCTTAGCACGGAAAACTTGGGCAATGTGTACAGCTGGAGGTTGGATCAGGAGAGAGCGCTAAGACTTTGCAAGGGTAGAGAGTCGGGGATGTCGGACGAGGAAGTCGTCGGGTTTGTGCGTGGCTACATGCCCGCATACGAGTTGTATTTGGGGGAGCTGACGCAGAAGTCTCTGTTTGCGTTGCCTGAAAACTCCGGCTTGGAGAGCAATGGTAAACTGCACCTGAGGGTTGTCCTTGATGCTAAGAGAACTGTATGTAGCATTCGGGAGATGTAGAGTATTGAAGCATTCGCGTTTTGTGACAGTATGGATCTGGTTTGTCGCTTGAGCCTCACGCCGCGCAACATCTCAAAGCGCAAGCTCAGGGACCAAGATCACGGCCATTACCAGAGAGCGCACATCGGTGAACCGACTCTGCCGCGGGCAGGCAAATACCACAAAAGGGAAGCATCCAAGCCAGATCAGACTTCATGGAGTCACTTTCACACCAGGTCATCTCTACTTCCGAAAGGGTCTCGTTAACCAATTCCTGTGGTCAGGTATCAGCAGGTGCCGCGAGCCTAGCAGCGAAATGTGCAAACCCACACGTAGTTCCCTTCGATTTTAATGTCACTGAGAATCGGATGCGAAGTACCAAGCCAGGTGACATCGCCACTCAGCCGCTGTGCTTGGTCTGAGATGTCAACGGAGGGAGGGAGGAGGTAATCCCGGGACAAGAACGTCACGCGCTGACCTAGCAGACGGCTGAGACTAAAAACTGGAGCCACGGATTTGGCTAGAACAGCGGGGACCGTCGTCGTGAGACGCTAAGGGAGTGCGATCTTGCGGGGAAGTTAGCGCCCGCTTCCCCGCAAACCCACCCCCAGATCTCGGGCGGACTTGTCTTCCTCCGCCGCTAGCAAATGCCGGGGACGCCTACACGAGAAAGCAGTTGACAGGTTCGAGAAGCAAGTTGCCCTTTGGGTGGCAATACATCTTGGGAAAGATGTCACCAACAGCGACGCATATGGTCGGAGCAGAAGGGGGTTCAGTATAAGAGAAGGTTGAAGGCCGTGATCTCTTCTGCATCCTCACAACAACAACTTGCACATTCGTGCCCTTTCCGACAACTGCGGTATCAACACCATGAAGCAATCATCGTCTCCCTCTGCTGAGAAGTCAGGGCAGGCCGCTACGACCCTCGAGGATAAGGCCATCGACAACTTTGTTGAGACGGCGACGATGAACGAGAAGGATGCGGTCGTCCAGGGCGGTGACTACTCGGGGGCCGTCAAGAAGACAAGCGAGGAAGAGATCCGCCTGGTGAGGAAGCTCGATTGGCGCATCATGCCAACTCTATGGGCCATGTATTTTCTCAACTATGTGAGTCTCTCCAAGTGTCTTCAATACCTCGGAGTGGGTGCTAACAAGGTTCCATGGCAGCTCGACCGCAACGCCATCGCCCAAGCTCGCCTCGACAACCTTGAAAAAGACCTCAATCTTCACGGATCCCAATATAACACGTGCATCTCCATCCTCTTCATCGGTTACCTGCTTATGCAGGTGCCGTCCAACATGCTCATGTCATCCAAGCTGGTCCGGCCATCCATTTACATGTCGACCTGCATGATTGCCTGGGCTATTGTCTCAGCATGCACCGCCCTGGCACGCAACTACACGCATCTCGTGGTGATCCGATTCTTCCTCGGTGTGGCCGAAGCCCCTTTCTACCCCGGCGCCATCTACATGCTCTCCATCTTTTACACGCGCAAGGAGATCGCCACGCGCCTGTCGATCCTGTACTCGGGCAACATCTTCGCCACCTCCTTTTCCGGCCTCATTGCCGCGGCCGTGTTCAACACCGTCGACGGGAACCATGGCCTGTCGGGTTGGCAGTGGCTGTTCATCATCGAGGGCTGCCTGACCTTTGGCATCGCCATCATTGGCATGTTCACCCTCGCCGACAGCCCGCTCACCACGCGGTGGCTCACGCCCGTCGAGCGGCAGCTCGCGCACGACCGCATGGTCCGCGACACGGTCGGCTCCGAGGAGAGCAAGGGCGCCAAGGCGGGCTTCATGCAGGCGGTTCGGGACCCGCGCCTCTGGCTGCTGTGCTTCATCCAGAACATGCACCTCTCGGCGTGCTCGTTCAACAACTTCTTCCCCACCGTTGTCGGCTCCCTCGGCTTCAACCGGACCATCACCCTGGTGCTCACCTGTCCGCCGTACCTCGTCTCGGGCTTCTTTGGCTACGTCGCCGGGCTCTCCTCGGGCAAGTACAACGAGCGGACGTGGCACATCACCGGGTGCATGGGCATGGCCCTCGTGGGCTTCGTCATCTCGTGCGCAACCATGAACACCCCCGCCCGCTATGTGGCGTGTTTCATGTTCGCCAGCGGGGCGTACGCCGTCAACTCAATGATCATCGGTTGGGTGTCGGCCACGCTGGGCTCCACGCCCGAGAAGAAGGCGGTCAGCCTGTCGATCGTCAACGTCATCGCCAATGCTTCATACGTCTATACCGCCTATCTCTATCCCGAGAGCGATGGACCAAAGTACCTGACAGGCATGGCGGCTAACGCGGCGTTTGCGTCTGCGTGTATTGCGGGGACTTGGGTGTTGAGGTTTTGGTTGATCAGGACGAACAAGAAGCTGGATCGGCTCGGAGAGGGCGGTGCTCGTTATGCGTATTGAGTGACCAGAGTTGGAGAGACGAAGGGATGAGAAGATGTAAGGTAGCTATCTGAGCATGGGCCATGCCGGATCTAACCAAGGATCCAACTGTGTTGTGGTCGCCAGATATGGATACTCAATCGCCCCGAACGGGTTGACAAACAGTTGATCGTACCAAAGAATTGGCCCCTGACCATCATCAGCTGTGGGCGATGGACCTGTCCGCCGAGGGTCCTCCCTCATCCCCTGTTGGAACAAGTTGATGTCATCCTCCGTGATTCGATCGTTGGATGACACGGTTTGGGGGAATGAAGCACCAGAGAGACCTGTTGCCGCACCCCCGGCCGGTACCGGCGTAACACCACCGACACGAGCGATGGTTGCTACCGAGTCTCTTCTCTCGTTTCCTTGTTGCGTCGCGTTCTGTCTTGGCCGGGGAGGCTGAGACGTTTCCGCCCTTGAAGCGCCGACGGTCCTCTCCGGGCTGGCAGTGGTCTGTGGAGACACCGCAAAGGGATCCAAGCCAGAGAGCTCTCTGATAGCGGCAGTCAGCTCGTCGATTGCGGAAAGACAGTACTCAGGCCAAGACGTGTCGCGGGCTGCAATGTGCCGTAATAATTCCTTGCCCGATTCAACGTGTTTCAAAGCCGTGGCGATGGGCACCTGCTTCTCAAAGGCTGCATACGCAAGAATGAAGGCGCTAATCCACAGAGCCCAAGTGAAAGACGGCCAGAGCAGAGGTACAGCCGATGGTTGACTTTGATGGCGCTTTACAACGATAAAGATAGACTTGGCCGCAAAGATGCAGTTTTGCAAGGCAGCAGAATATGCTGCGCTTGCGGGATCCGAAGCGATCATGGGTCGATTGAGAGCTATTGTGGACTCGTGCTTCAAGAGGAGCAGAAGTACGCGATGACCTGGTGACAAGCCCGGCTCCGTCTCCTCTTCGACCGCGTCCTGGATCTCGTTGGACCACTTGGCAAGCTCGGCGTGGACGTAACTCGCCCGATCGGCGGTGTCCTGTCTTGTAGCTATTGACTTGTTCCTAAGCTCGAGGATAAGGCCGCGTATGCGTGCATGTCGTGCGACGTGGCCGAGCAGAAACAACACTGCGTCTTCGGGGTCGGGTGCTACGGGTACCGCCTCGTGTCGCTCATCGCCGGGAAAGCACACATCGACGTCGTCGTCCCTGATATCCAGGGAAGCCGAGAGACTGACAGAGATAGCGTTCCTGACAGTAGAGAGACCAAAAAGACGCGTCGGCGGAGACGAGCTTCTTGCCCTGAGAAGGACGCAAATCTGGACGGACACCGGTGGAGTCCGAGATGGAAAGCCATGCGGACAATCAGACCACCCAGGCGCGATGCAGCGTTCAGGCGAAGGAGAGAGACCAGGAAGAGCTGGATGGCAAGAGCTGTCTGGACAGTTCGGATGGAAGCCGGCTGGCGAAGTGGGAACTGTGCACACGACAAGGCGTCGTCAGCAGTGCAAAAGAGAAGTGATCGAGGAGGCGGGCCATGGCGGTGGAAATCGTCCAAATTCGCCCCCTGGCGGCTGTCTGCGAGCGATATCGATATGACGGCCTTGACGATGGCAGAATCCAAATTGCCAACTGCATCGATGCCAACGGTGCTGATGTCCTCAAAGATCCTAAGGATGTCGGGCGCGTGAAGAAAGGGCGCGATTGGATGCCACGCTTCAAAGTAGCTCTTCGACCATGCCACTAGCTGCTCGAATGACGGCCTCGGGTTTTCATGCTCCGCAACTTCGTGCTCGTGCCAGAGATAGTGCTGGTTTCCAAGGTCTCCGTCCCGAGACGTCGATGTGGCTTCGAGACGAAGCTGGTCGTCCTCGCCAGGGACCAGGTGTTCGATGGTGTCTGCTCGGCTGCGCGCCGAGATGGATTTGCGTGCGAGCTTGCCGTAAACAGTGCAAATGAAGTGAATCCCACTGCCGCTGCCAACAAATCTGGCGGCGCCCTGTCTTCCAGGGGCTCGCATCAAGCCATGCTCGCGAGTCGGTTCATCTCCGGTCGGGGATTCAGCCGCCTTCCGCTTCCTCCGCTTCCTTGACATCTCGGCGGCGGCAAACTCGGATGCAGGAGAGGATCCCATCGTTCATTTTGCCCATAAAAGTTCTGTGTCTGCTCAGAAGAGGCCAGAACTGGTGTAGCTATGAGAACAAGAAACCGCCCCTTCTGAACACCAACGAAGACCAGGAGTTTTCGTTGTTTCGCGAAAACGTGTTCTGGGCCTGCAGTTCACTTTTTTTTGGGCAAGTTGTTTGAGCAAACCTTGGGTCACGTGTTGAAAAACGTTTCTGAAGTAAAACGGTGGGGAACGCGAACGCGCTCAGTTTTTCAGTATCCCGGTTACCAACCTCCAGATAAATCCTCCATGGACGCAAGGAAAGCCAGAAAAGGCAGAGACTGGCCGTCGTAAAAGATGTGCCTACTGAGCAGTCTCACACCCCCTCTGGTTCATTCATTACCAATTCTACAACGCACCCACGCCAAATCTGTTTTCCCTCGTCAAGCCGTATCGTATGCCGGAGTTGTTGGAGAGGATGAGGATTGTTATGGGGAGGGTTTTCCCTAGAAGAGTCACAGCCTCCCGGTGTCTTGGTGATTTGGTTGTTCCGCCGTTCCATCTCCCTTATTTCCAATGAATAGCTACTATCTAAGGGACATACGCGCCTGGTACTCACTATGACAGGAGCCCCCATCCATGCCATATCAAGACCAGAGCACCTCGGGAGGCTCCCGATAATATATCCACCATATCTCGAGCGGAGGCACCATAATAGTATAGAACTCAGCGCCAATCATATCGGTCGATACCATCATCCACCACTCATCCTCCGGCTTAGGGGGCGTGCCCAACTCCTCATCCTCCTGATCCCAAGGCTCTCTTATATCCCGCTCCTTATCCTCCTCTACGCTCTGAATATATTCGTCCATCTCGTCATCACAGCGTACTAAATTAACCCAGCTCCCGTCTAATACATTTCCATCCCCCTCTACCACGCTCTGGAGTGACTCCTCATCTACCTGCAAAAAGAAGCGGTAGCGCCCGCTCATAAAGGTAACTGCCGGGTCCCGGCGCGGATTCTCCGCCTGCACTGCCGTCTTGCGCCACGCGCGGAAGCGCTCGCGTAGCTGCTCCCGCGACGCGCCGTCTAGCGTCGACCGGTCCGAGATAAAAGTCCAATCCATGCCGCGCAACACGGCGGGCGGCGCGTCAGGGTCGTCAATCCTTGTCCACTTGTTGATACGGTCCTTAAACAGCTCCCACGCGGCATCGTCATTGTACGTAGTGCGGTAGATGATCCAGCCCCATTTGTCTTCCTTGTGATATTGGAGATCATCGGAGATCCACTTGACGGATTCGGACATGTAGCGAGAACGGGGCCACGAGCCGGGCGGCCGATGCGATGGGAGGCATGCGAGTAGGGGTCTGCGGAGAGTGGGTATGGGCTGGAACTGGGACAAGCTTCGGACAAGCGTGCGTCCGAGAGCGCGGGTGGGTGCCCAGCAGAGGGGCGGCATTGGGTTGAACGAGAATGAATGTGGGTGGGCGGTAGGTTTGAGGGCAGTGGTCGTGGGGGGCGAGCCTCAAGTAAGGTAGTTTAATACCAGAAACACAACACACAGCGGGGGTGCCTTGAAATTTCTGTCCCCCAGACACGCCAAGATGCGGGTGGGACACGTCCAAAAGAGAATACGTCCTGGTTGCGCCGAGTTGTGAGAACATCAACCTGAAAATGGCTGGAAAATGTGGTAGTTTGTGGTATGAGGAAAAGGTTGCCTGATCGGTGGAGCTTAGGCCAAGAACTGCCTTAAATACAGCGAACTTTGCGTATCGTCACTGCCATCTTTCAACAGTTGCCCGTAACTCCTGCACGGGGTGGCAAGGGTACGACAGGGGCCACAGGGCAGTGAATAGCGCTGAACGCCGGGCGGGGAAGGTTCCGAGGCAGGGGCTCCTCCGGACCAGACCAGGGACCTATGACTCGGATGAGATCACCGAGAGCGGAGAAAGACAACCCCGCATCCTCTGCGCACCATGCGTTGTCCTCTTCAACATCTCTCGAAGTTCCGGAGACCTTCAGATTTGCTCACATGGATTCGGATGGAGAACTCGGTTCTAGCCATATTGCGTTGGCAAGTCCAATTGCATGTGAAACCTGTCGGCAAAGAAAGCGGAAAGTGCGTCCTCTGTTTTGATCAACCATCTCTCGCTCGTCCCTGCCGTCTCTGCCATGCAGCTTCCATTGACAGCGCCTGCAAGAAATGAGCAGTTTACTTGCGCTAACGCCAAGAAAGTGTGACAGAAGGCTGTAAGAACAACTTTATCAGCGGTGCAAGGAGCTGTCTCATTTGACTGAAGCTGTCATCAGTCCCGTTTGTCACCAATGCCAGCAGGGACATTCAAGCTGCCAGTATCCGGAACAGAGCAAACGGTATGGTTCCCCCTACATCCCGCTCTTAACCTTGAGACACTAAATTCTGAGACAATCCCAGAGGCATCCCACTCGGCTACCTTACCAAGCTAGAAAACCGGTTAGCCGAAACCGAGGCAGCGTTGTTTTGCGTCCTTGGTGGCCAGGGCGATGTAGGCGAGTCCGTGTCACGCTCCACCGGCACACAAACTTCAACACACGCCTCGTGGACGGCGAGACGAAACAGAGCTGAACGTGTGAATGAGTGGGAGCAATTGCCTTTGAGGGGCCCGCGTGACATCGAAGCCTGGTTCAAGCACAAGAAGACGGAAGAGTTTGACTTCACGAAGGCCGTCAGTCCCTCGACGACGGCAAGAGACCACACCCTCACACCCCTGACTGTATCGTCATTGTCAAGATCACGGGAGTCACTTGACAAGCGAGTACCAGACTCGGTTGTTGAGCTGACCGAGACCTCGGACGATGCAAGAATGAGCGGCATGAGCAAAGCAAAGTTGCTTTCACAGGCTCAGAAAAACATTTACTTCTAGCCGGATTAGTTAAAGACAACGGCATTGAGGATTCAAGGCCCAAGTCTTCCCGTCACCCGGGAAGTGAGAACAAGTGATACGCAAGACCTGACCGATTAGATATCAGAGCTCATTGGACTCAAACTGAGGCGCCCTTTCCGGCAACGTCTCTTTTGATGTCTATTATTCAAGAGCCTTGTGGCCGAAAAAGACCACCTGCACCGTGATATCATCCCTCAGACGCCGCGAAAAGGGCGCGCTAAAGGCGAGCCGGCTGGCTATCAGCTCGTGGTGGTTTCCGCCAAGCGAGTTGCGCACGAGATGGACCGCGGCATTCTCGTCTTGCACCGTGGTCCTGGCCTCTGTAAACCTTCTCTCCACCAAACCCTTTCGAAAATGACTAAAGTCCAACGTCTCGTATCTCGGCGGCGCGGCCTCTGAGTTTCCCTCCCTTGCCCCGCTCATTCGCAGCCACTTCCCCACGAGATCAACCGCCTGCTGGTTGGACAGATTATCCCACAGCCCATCACTCGCCATGATCAAGAACGACGGCGTGTCGGGATCAATCCTCGTCGCGGTCACCACCGGCTCCGCCGTCATGTACGGCGGCGTGCGGACGTCGTACCTCGGCGTCAGCGGCGCGGGCCCGTTGAACTTGCGCCATAACGTCTGCTGCAGCTCCAGAGGCCACTTGAGCCGCCCGTCGCCGAACGCACGGGAGACGGCAAAGCCGAGCACGCGCCCGTCCTTGGCGATGGTGTCTTCCTCGCCCGGGTGCTCCCGGTTGATGCGCGCGATCTCGTCGGCGTTGCTGCCGGTCTGGTCGACGGAGAGGGGTACCGCTTCCCAAGTGCCGTCGGGCTTTTGCCGTCCCAGCACGGCGCGCGAGTCGCCGGTACAGGCGACGTGAAGGGTGGTGGAGGAGGGGTCGTAGAGGGAGAGCAGGGCGCAGGAGCCGGCGTAGCCAGGGGCGAGCAGCTTGACCTTTTCGTGCAGCGGTTCATTACTCTGTGGAGTGTCCAAAGCGGCCTTGGTGATGGAATCGTCGAGGCTGACGAAAGCGCGCATGATGGCGTTCCGGACGGCGTCCACGGCAGCTGGCGGTCTGCTGATTTCGGCTTTGGCTTGGCTCAGGTGGTGTCGCACAACGGGCAAGAGCTGCTTCTCGAGCAGGTCGGCCGTCTGCCAGCCCGCGTGACCGTCGAAAACGGCCCACGCCATCCACTGGTTGCCATCTTCGCGCGGCGAAGGGAAGATACCGTGGAGAAAACGGTCCTCGCACGGGCTGCTGGAGGCCAGCTGTGTACCGTCGTATCGAGAAACGCCGGCGACGTTGTTGATTGGGAAGGAGTATGCTCCTTGGTAAAGAATGCGAGAGACGTCGTCAGTTGTGAGGGCGGGTTCATTCGCCAGGCGAGCGATGGGCGGGCCATCGAGACGAGGTACATCGGTCGCGGGATGAGATTGTCTTGAGGGATCGCGGTTTGTTGTCACCCACCACAAGCCCAATGCACCAGCCACACCCGTAACCGCAAGGTATGTCGTTTTTGTTGTTTTGCCAGTAGCTCGAGAGGCTGCAGGTAATTGTCGTGTGGAGTAGAGTCTCCGGAAGATGGGCGAAGGCAGACCGCGACGGCAAAGACGCGTCGGATCTTGGCGAAACGCGAACATTGTCACTGAGGTGCGGCAATAATGTGGAAGATAAAGCGTCTGTTTCTAAACGTCGCGATGTCAAAAGATTGCATGCTGTTTCCCGATCGACAGGATGTTGAAGGTGGTGGTGAGACTCGAGTCGCGGTCGGTTGGAACACGGTGAGTTTCAGTTGCAGTTGCCTGTGCTGCTGACATGCATTTTTCGCTGAGCCAATCATTCTGTCTTAAAAGGATTGGGCATGGTCTCTTCTTTCAATGGCTATGTATTAGACTGCAAAGATTGCAAGATGGCTGAATACATTTTGATCAATTCGATAGTGGTGCGAGAGAGGTTTCTAGTTTCCAAAAAAAAAAAAAAAGAAAAAAAAGAAAAGAAAAAGACATCTATTGTAGGGAGCCCTACAGGTTTCTGGTTACTAGACACTCCTCCTTGTTGAAGACTTGGCTAAACCAACAAGAGTGGCTAAGAAGAGGGGACAGACATCCTTTGGGACATGTATTGAACAGAACCAGTTTACAATCCTCAATCTGGACCTAACATCGCTGGTAACCTGCCAGTAACCCCACGGTTTCAGCCCCGATTCGCTTCCTGTCTCAGCTGTTCCATCTCCTTCATTTTCTCGTCCACAGCCTTTTGAGCGAGCCCCTTTGCTTCACCTGCGCCCTCTGGGAGTTGAGCGATCCATTCCCTCGTATCCACAACGTACTGCTCTGTATATCGAAGGTTCCCCGCCAAATAATCCAGTTTCGTCTTCATCTCCAATCCGTCGACTGACTCGTCAGGGTCCAGGGACGAGATTGACCTGCCCGGACAAAGACGCTCGGCGTCGGCTTGGCTCGCTACGCACGCCTTCTGGAGGGTTGCGATTAGTTCCTCGTCGTAGCGAATATATTCTTGAGACGTTGGTAGAGCCAATGTTCCGGCGTTTTCCAACCGTTCCTTCAGCCACCCAAGGGAACGTTGCTGATACTCGAGGACTCTCCGCACTTTGTCCCATTCCCACAATGGCAAATCTTCAACCTTCTGACGTCCTCTTCCCTGAGCTATCAGCTCCTCAGCCCTCTTTAGGCGATCCTTCGACTCGCAAGTAAGTCGCTCCGCGTTCCAGATCTGCCAACGCGCAACCCACTCCTCGTCGACATCGTTCGTGGCTGCCAGTTTCTCGTGGCCCTGGGCGAGGGCGGCTTTCTCGGCCTTCTCGGATTCTCGCACCATGTACTCGAGGTATAGCCTTGACGGCAACACTTTCTCTGGCTCGAACCGGATTTCGGCTGCGGGTTTGACACGCGCTCGATCCACAACAAAGGCGTCCCCGTCAAAGTTCTCGCCTGGCCAACCGTGTTTGCGGTACGCGGCCCTCAGGGCGTCGTCGTGCCCTTCCCACTCTTCGTCGTCCGCGGCACACCCCGGAACGTCAACAAGGTCACGATACCAGCCGAGGATGTCTCGCAGGACGGCGCCGGCGGCGCGGGCGTCGAGATAATCAAAGTAATGTTCCTCCTCGGCTTCCTCGTCCTCTTTCTCTTCCTCTTCCTCTTCCTCCCCGTCATCCTCCCCATCATCCTCCCCGTCTTCGTGCTCGGCTTCCTCCTCATCCTTCTCTTCCTCTTCCTTCTTGCCTTCCTCATCGTCTTCCTCGTCTTCCTCGTCCTCCTCCTCGCTCACGCTCCACTCGTCCCTGCCGTTCCCCAGGTTCCGGTCGTTGTTTTCAGTCGAGTTGTTATCCATGAAAACCACCACGTGCCGCCGGGCCTCGTACATGACGACCGCGCCGTACTGCCCCATCTGCGACAGCGCTGTCGTCCACGGGCGCAGCTCGCAGAGCGGGTCGTCCTCGTCGTGGAAGAACTCGCGGGCATCACGCACGTGTTCCTCGTTACGGGGGTCGAAGAAGCGGCAGGTCTCGAAGAAGCAGGCCGAGCTGGCGCTCGAGGCGACGGGGTCGAGGCACGGCATGATGCTGTACAGATAGATGACGCGCTGGTCGAGGCCGAGCGAGGCGTACAGCGGGAGATGGGCGGTCAGGTCGTGCGGGCCGGGCTGGATCCAGGCAGCCTTGATGCGCCGCATACGCGCGAGGGTTTGGTAGATCTCGAGGAGGAGGTCGGCGACCTCGTGGAGCCGGGCTTTTTGCTTGGGGGTGAGGCCCACATCCAGGGCGGGGCCGGCAGGCGACGGCCTCAAAGGGATGGCGGCGGTGTTCAAGTTCATGATGGTGGTGGTGAGGCTGTCAGTCGTGGTAGATGGTGAGTCGCGCAGGAGGGCCTGAGGGGATGAATCAACAGCTGCGGGAGCCCTGGGATATGATGGTAAGTGAAGCGAGGCGACGACGGAGCCTGAGTCTGGTCCAAGTTCCGGAAGTTGGGGTTGGTTCTTGTGCTTTTAAGTAACTCGATGCCCTCAATAGTGTGTGTCCCGGCGAGCCAGAAAGTCTGCGGCGGACCTACGCGCCATGCCTGACCCGGGCTCCTTCCAAGCCCAGAAAGGAAAAAGCCTAAACTTACAGAGCTCTTGGTGCCCCACATGCGGCAGGCAGCAAGACTCCAGATCTCCACATCTTCCAGGCTCACCTTCCACACAATGTTTAATTGGGGATAACTGAAGTGATTTGTATGTTTCTCTGTTTTTGCTTCCTGTTCTCCGTATGCGACAGATCTTCCAAAGACAAGACATTGAAACGATGGTAGTTCAAACAGCACTGCTCCTGCGCCGTGTCGGGTCGTTGAGAGCAACCAACGAACCAAACAACCCCCACCCTACTGAGGAAAACTCATGCCAACCAACATCACTCAACCCCAGCCGAGAAACACCTTTGTTTTGGCCAGAGACGATCTCTCACAGATCGCCATTTCATTCCGTTCATTTCCTCCCCAACCCACATATCTCCTCCACCCTACCACCCTTTACCGACTGTGTGATCCTTCAATCACTGCCCCAAGCGCGGTAATTATTCCTCATCGCCAATGCGGATTCTGCCCTCGGCAGACAGGCCCTGGGACCAGTATCCGCCCAAGTCGATGTTCGACTCTGCGATGGCGCGGTGGCTGATGAGCAGCCAGAGGCCAAAGACAGGCTTGGCAAGGATGTCGAGCACAGCGTAGATGAGGATCTCAGTGTCGACACTGGTCTTGTGCGAAAGAGTCGCGATACCCCAGATACTGCAAGAGGCGTCAGTACAGATTCACTCGATAGCAACCCCCCATGTCACACCATGGAAACACTCACATCGGATACGCGGCCCAGACGGCCAAGGAATAAATCGCCACCGACGCCCACAGCTTGGCCACGCGGCCGCCCTTGTTCTGCACCATCCTCGTGCCCTGCAGACCGACATGCCACACGACAAACAGATACCCCAAGCACGAGATGGTGAACCACCCCCACTTCTGCGCGGTGCCATCGGTGCCGTACGCGGCAAACAGCCCGGCCAGGACCATGACCAGATCCGCCACGATGGCCATCAGGGTGTGCGCGCCGTCGACGCCCGCCAACAGGCACAGGTTCAGCAGGATCAGCGGGGTGGTCAGCGCCCAGTCGACGTAGCGGGCCCAGTAGACCTGGCGGCACTCGTCGTGGAAGGTGTCGGGCACGTGGCTGTGGTGGTCGCGCACGGCGTGGCAGCTGAGCGACGAGGCCTGGCCCGAGGCCATGGCGAAGTAGGTCAGAGCTGAGACGAGCGAGAAGAGCGTCGTCGTGATGTGGTAGATGCGCTTCGACGTCGGCACGTTCCACGACAGCAGGGCGAAGATGCCCGCCGACAGCGTCATGCCCGCGAAGAGCACCCAGAGCGTGCGGTGGCCCGTCTCGCCCGAGAGTTGGTAGTGGGTTGGTGTTGCTGCGAGAGGGTGTTAGTGAAACTGGTTGCCAGGGTGGTTATAAGCCAGGTGGTGTAGAGGGAAGACGTACGGACGACGGTCGGGATCGGTCCCGGCTTGCCCGTGGAGGTGGCTGCTGGGTAGAGCATCTCGGCGACTTGGTCGGGGTTGATCATCTTGGGCAGCTTTGTTGATTGCTGTGGATGAAGCTGGGAAGAGGGAGAAACTGCGCAATCTGGCAGCCAACGGCCACAATGAACTTCATATATCACAAAAGAGCACCGCCAAAGCGCGCGTTGGATTTGCCATCTCGGCGGTCACCTGGTGCTGCTGTCGCAAGCTTTGGTGTAAGAGCGACGTCATCACTGGCCGTGTGCGACCTCTGATGCCCGCCAAGTTTCGCCTGCGCTGGAGGTACCGCGCCCGGGCACAACAAGGTCAAGGCATCATGGTGCGTGGGAGGAGAGCTTGCAGCAATCCGATTCGACAATGTCCCTAACACAAGACTCATTGCCTTGGAGCTGTGCCCAATCATAGCCGCATGGAGATGGGACGGTTAGGTGCTCAGAGTTGCGTTGCAGAATGTGGGGAAATCCATCAACCGTCTGCAGCCGACGCGGGCCTGGCAGCCCTCGTTGCCTGTTGCCTGTTGGTTGTGGAATTGTGGAGGATGCTGAGCAGCTCTTTCCATGTGACAAACTCAACCGTTTGCGGAGAATACACGCCTCATGGCAATGAAGCTCCCGTCAAGTCCCAGGTCCACTCCATCGCAAGCTCCTACCACTCACCGCGCACCTTTGTTCGTAACACCTTCAGAAAACCATCGCTGGTGACAAGGGGGGCGAGGGTCGTGTCGGGCTTCGTGGGGCAGACTCTGAGACCGCCCTCTGACCAACACCTTACTGATGATTGGCTCGGTGCTTGCGTAAACGGTCTGGCCGCCCCGCCATGACCCGCAGGGTCCCGCCAGCCGCTCCCATCGCGGCTATCCATTGGTCGCCGCACCACGCTTTGCTGCCCCTCCTGCCCCACTACGTCATGAGCTGACCGGGAGCTGCTGTGGTCAGCACTGCCCTCGCGGCCCTTGGGAAAGGCCAGGCGGACAAAGAGAGCATGAGCGGGCGATTTGGGCTGATCGTTATTAATATCAGGCAACCGTCTTCGTGATCGCCCAAGGCTCGCCTTCCGTCATCTTCGAACTGACTCCTAAAAACCCGATCCTGAACCTCTTCCTCGAGCACCACCATCGTCGGGCTACAAGCTTCAGCCTCGACACCCATCGATATCCTTAAGCCCAAACCCAAAACCTAAACCCAACCGAAAAATACAAACCATACCGAAAATGGCCTCCGCCCAGCAAATTAACTGCCCCGTCGTCGGCACCACCAACACGACCCTGCCCCCCTCGCACCCGGACATCGACCTCTCCCAGCCGGGGCAGACCTGCCCCGTCGTCGGCGCGACGACCGACCACCACCACAACCTGCACAAGCACCCGCAGGTGCCCATCCCCGCGGACCGCGCGCCCAGCGACGCGTCGGCCTGCCCGGCGCTGACGGGCCGCATCGTCAACGAGGACAAGGCCAAGGCCATGGACGACGACGTCTGCCCCGTCGTGGGCACCGCGACGACGGTGCTGCCGCCCGACCACCCCAAGACGGAGGGCAAGGGCGACGACGCCGTCTGCCCCGTCACCAAGGCCACCGTGGGCCACCACAAGGGGAAGCTGCACGGGCATCCGGACGTGGCGGGCAAGGACGGCGTTTGTCCGGTGGCGGGGGTGAAGGCCGCTTGATTAGGTTTTTGGCTGACATTTGGTAAAGATGGGAAAGGGAAGATGCAGGTTTTGGGGTTTTTTGGGGCATTTTTTTTTCTGTCTGCAGAGTCGGAGCAATCAACAGCATTCCAAGCGGCCGTTTGGTTGTACAGCATTTTGGGCTCTCGGACTTGCGCTTGGTTGAGCGCTGCAGATTTGGTGGATTGTGTGTTCTCCAGTGCGGTCCCGGGCCTGCTCTGCGTAATGACCACCCTCTGCGCCTCAGGCTCTCAACGCTTGTCTCTGGGTTATCTACCGTCACCGGATCTTGTTCTCCGTTATCTGCGTCGCAGGTCCTCGTAGGCTTATGCCTCTTGGAGGTCGTCAGGGCTTGGCTGTGCAGTCGACAATGGCATTCTGTCACCAGAGAGAGTGCAGGCAGTCACGGCTGTCTTGCAGCGGAAAAGCAGACTTGGAATGCATGAACTTGCACTCCATGGTCTGCGCTAACAAATCACCCGCAAAACAAATCAGCTCAGACCGATAGACCATATTCTAAGACTCGATAGGAATACCAGAAGCTAGAAAAACACAGAGCATCACATGTTGAGGAGAGAGTGAGCTCGACCCCATGAAGCTTGGTGCTACCCCACTTCAGCCCACCTCCACTCACCCTACCAACAACACACTCTCGACACTGCAGCCATGTTCCAGCCAAACATGTTGAATTGAATCTGTGCCCATCTTCGTATTGAAACACAGGCGCTCTCGTTGGTGCTGACAGCCCCAGAACGCCCTCAGATCCGATGAGATTCGTATGCGGCCCCCACAGCCCGTCAGCGACTTGGTGCTCTCATGACATCATTTTCAGCACTGATCAAGACACAGAACGAGGGGGAAAGAATCACACTGCGCAACAGCGCCGCCCGGAGCATGGTATCCGGAAGGCTGGAACGATCCGATCCGATAAGTTTTTGCGAAAGATAGCGGATCGCAATGCACTCGTCCTAGTGTAGACCAGGTCGGTGGGCCACAGCCCCAAGAACATGGCCAACACGGCCTTCCGAACGGGCTGTTTCCAGTTTCAGCAGCTGCGCGTGGGGAAAGTTAGGGCAAGGCTCGCGGCGCCTACGCCACGCACGCCAGATGACAGGCTCGTTGAAACTGTCTGGGAAGTGGCTGTTGGTGATCCCGCGCCAGCTGATTCGACGACAGGGCACAGCGCCGCATGGCCTCCAGATGGCGTCCCGATGGCGTCCCAAACGGGCGGGTGACCCTAAATTTAGCGCCCCGAAACGTGTTTTGGGCGTGCGAGCCCCGCGACCAATGAGCACCCGGCCCGGGTCCGGTGACCGGGGTGTCTTATACGAATGATTAAAACCGACGACGCCGGTCAGGCCGCCGTGCAAGATGACCTCGAGGTCTCTCAGCGCGGTTGACCCGTTCTCGGCTTCGCATTAGGCTTCTTTTCTCTGGTTCAGAAGTTTGTTTCCGGGCAAGTGCTGGCGTCGCTTTGCATTTCACCCTAAATCTTTTCAACACTTATCACAATATCGCCAAAATGCCCTCCTTCACCAATCGCCGCTACACCCCGGACCGCCTGAGCTCCCTCCCCCAAGACGACCTCATGGACGACATCACCCACCATTCAACCTCCCCCAACCGCCACCACCGGCCTAAACACACCAACCCCTCTTCGCTCTCTAGCTCTTCCCTGGGCCTGGTCCCCTCCAATGGCTCCCTACTCGACCACTTCGACCTGCCCTCACCGCCAAGCACCCCGCACCGCTCAACCCACAGTCTGAGCTACTCCTCCCTCAGCAGCGCGGCAGCGACCGGTTCTCCAAGCCTCGCCGCCCGCTCCTTCGCATCCTCAACGCCCACCTCCTCCCCGCCGTCCTCCTCCACCACTCCGCGCTGGCCAACCGCCTCCCAGCGCATCGCCCGTCTGCCCATGCGCTCTCGCTCCCATAGCTCCTCCTCCTCCGCTTCCTCCTCCTCGTCCTCCTCTTCTTATTCTTCTTCGTCCGCGTCCTCACCCCGGCTCGACCTCGACGCCGACGTCGAGATGGGCGGGATGCCAGCAACAACGCCAATAAGTGGAAGCGGGACGCCGCCGCCGCTGATCCGCTCGGCGCGGCGCACGCCCTACTACCCGCCCAACGCCTCGCGCAACTCGGACCGGACGCGCGTCTACATGAACCGCGGGCCGCACTACATTGCCAACTGGACGCCGCTGTCGAGCTTGCCGAGGCACGTGCAGCTGCGGATCGAGGAGCGGATGGTGAGGTTTACGGCTTGAGTGCAGAGTTGCATACATGTAGGATTTGGGTGGATTTGATGAGAGGGGGGGGCTGGTCTGTCTGGAAGGGGATGTGCTTGGGAGGGGTTCCGGCGTTTAAGGGATGGAAACGTGAGAAGGAGGGGGTGGAGGGTTGGGATTGTTCACCATGGATGGTTGGGTTCTTTCTGGCGTTTTGGACGTGGGGATGCGAAAGGCGTTGCTGGTTTGAATTTTGGACGTGGGGGTGGTGCATTTTGAATTGGCAGGGCGAATGCATGGAAAAGGAAACAACATTTAAATGTAGGGGGGGGACTCGTCGTGGACTAGAATCTGGGATGGGGACTGGAGGGAGAGGCTAGGGGCCCTCACGTATCACATCATGTTGTAATTGCCAGTCGAGAGGCTCAATGTTTCAGTTCACATCCAATGGAACGGTATCTTGAACAGGTGCAGGCAAGAGAGGACAAAAAAACACAAATGTGTCTACTGTGATTAATCCTTGGACCTGCACGACCCTGCAACCCAAGCCCACGAAGGACTGTCATTCGAGCGGAACTCCGAAGAAATCACCACCGCCGTCCTAACGCCCTTCAACCCATCTTCCTTGATGCGAAACGACCACCAATTCAAAGAAGCTCCCAGACATTCGAGCCATGATCCACTTCACCTCTTCGTCAGCGCCGAGTAACAGCGCATTCTCCCCTGAGCGGCCTTTTCGTATTTCAAGTGCTTCCCCTCACTCGTGTCTAGCGGCGCCTGCGACGAATACGAGAGGTTCGACTGCATCCTGTATGGGGCAACCCCCTTTCTGAGCATTGTTGGAGCCCATTCTTCAACACCGGTAAATTGTTTTGCCTTGCCCCGTGTGACCGGACGCACTTCGCCGTCGTCGTGCCAGTCAATCGCCCGGAACTTGGGCTTCTTGCTCCTGAGGGACAGTCGGAGGAGGGTGCGTCGGAACCACATTTCAATGTTGTAACTGTTTTAGTGATGCAAAAGAGTAAATGGGGGAAAGAGGTCGATATGGAAATGAGTGCCGTCTTCGGTGAGCGGATGAAGGGCTAAGTATCATACCGGGAACGGAGGACGTCAACACCCTTGTACTTGGCGTCAACAAAGAGGACAATGGTGGCTGAACCCCTGGGGAACTCAGGGTTTTGGTTTTGGCTCCAACACTGGGGATCTGGAGCGGCTGAAACAAACACCCCGGACTTCCTGACAGATCAGATGCCACAGTGCTTTGAGCAGATGAGACGGCTGAGGTGCTTGCGACTCTCAGGCCGAATGACAGAGAGGACGGAGTTTCAGTCATGCGAAGCGGAATTGGTAAAACTGTATACAACATGCTTCAAATAATTATATTAAGAAAACCCCGGGGGGCGCCTATCTCCTTCCAATCTCTCGCTGTCGGGCTCCGAGAGAGTGGATCCCTTCCGGTCCGTGCCGCACAAAAAGTGGAGCAGGCCGGACCCGGCCTCGGCCCGCCATCCGGTCTACCCCGGCCGGGCATGAAACAGGCAGACGAACAGGCTTCAAACGCTGCACGGCCGACAAAAGTGCCAAGGGCCTGGCCGTCATTTCAAAGCCGCCCACAAAGCGTCCAACAACACAGCCCCCGAATCGCAGCTCAACGCTGAGTTGGACCACGGGCCAAGACCGCATCCAAAACAAAACAACAGACACCACAATCGGCGCCCCGGTCAGAGGCCTGCGATGCCATAGTCTGGAACCATGGTCCCGAGCAAGCCGTGTTTTGCCGCTCTGACGCACGACCGGGCACCTATAAGGACGGCATGCACCTGTGCCCCCTAACACCCGTCGATCACTTCTCCCACTTTCTGCCTCCGCTCAGCTCTCAACCGCGATCATCGGTCGATCCGAAGACACACTGAGAGTCCGAGGCCCCCCTTTGAACTTCATCAACACTGAAAACTCTCTACACCATGAATCGCTCACGCTACGTCCCCCACCCCGCCTACGCTATGAGCCCCTACCAGCCCCAGCCCTACGGCGCCATCCCGCCCCAATCCCAAATCCCCGGCATGATGCCCACCCAGCCGCTCTCCATGCCGCCATCAGCATACGGCAACGCCCCACCAAACATAGGCCAGTCTCCCATCCAAACCACCCTCTCGCCCAACGCCCTGTGGGCCGCCAACTTCGCCAACGGCCCCATCATCGAGGACCTCTGCGCGCCCCCACCGCCCATGGGCATCCCGTCCGCCTCGCCGCCCATGTCCGCCTTCCCCCCGCCGCGCATGGCCATGGCCCCGATGCACCCGGGCGCCATGCCCCAGGTGCAAAACGTCTACGGCATCCGCCCGCACGCGCCGCACCCCTTCGCGCCGCCGGGGATCCAAATGCACCCGGGCCAGGCGGCGGCGGCTGCGGCGCAGATGCAGGGGATGCCCGCTGCGCGGGTCATGGGGACGTATCCGCCGTACACGGGCCAGCAGCACGGCATCGCGTACGCACCTGCGCCGAGGACGATGGATCCGAGCGCGGCGTTGATGGGGCGGCCGAGGCTGGAGACGGGGTTCCCAACGCCGGTGGGCGGCGGGCCGGGGAGTGGTGCTCTGGGAATGGGGCAGATGAACTCGCCTGGGGTGGGCACGGTGTCGGACGCGGACGGGGTTCCGCCGTTGACGCCGGTGGAGGAGGCGCTGAGGGGGTTTTTGAGTCCCGATCTGGGGGATTTGGGGCATCCTTGATATTGCAGGGGTGATATATGGTGTGAAGGAGAATTGGCTTAATGATTCGAAAAACTTTATGACTTGAATAGCGGGAGGGATGCCCATCATGAGGGGGATTGATTGGTGTCAAGATTCATTGCGTCGGAGTCAGGCGTTTAGCATTGCACTGGATAGCATATCATCGCGAGATATCATTTTCGAGTCTGAATTGGAAAGAGACTCAGCAGTGAGCCGCGTGCTTACAACTGATACAAAATTCATCCAGACTCGAACGTTTGCCCGCCCCCTAAATATGGTGAGAGACAGCATGTTCATCAAACCAGTTCAAGACGCCTGCATCTCGTTTTCTTTCCCAGACCACCGCTATTTCCAAACCGCGAGTGAAAGAAAGACGGCAAGAGATGCAGTGCTTGCAGATCGACTAAGGTATCCAGCTAGATAATCTTGATCGAGGTCCTGTTGTCCGTCATCGGCAAGACGGGCTCATAGTCCTGAAAGGCTCCGATCCTTTCGTAAGTTGGACCGTCCTCATCGATACGTCTCAAAACGAGCCAAAACCAATTGTCCTGCGACTCCATGATCCTTGCACAGCAGATCTCGTCCTCGCCTTTCCACAGCCACTCGCCATTGTCATCGCACAACTGGACGTCTGGGACGAACCACAACGGCTCGAACTCGCCCACTCGAACCATGAACGACCCTTTCCCGAGCTGCTGCAACCCAGCCCTGGGGCCCTTGATGCCCTCGGCCGCTGCAACTCGAATGTCTGTCCATGGCTTGTTGGGGACCAGGTACGGGTCCTCGGAGAAGCACAGTTCCGCCTTGACCACCTCCGCCGAGAGCATCAACCATGACTCGTTCCTCTTCACTTGGCCCCTCTCATCCTTTCCGGCTGGCACGCTCCGCACCTCGAGCACCTTGGCATGCACAACAGGGTTGGCCCACTCCGGCGGCCCAGCCAGCGGAATCCAGAAATGCACGGGATCATCCACCGACGCCCAGGACCACGAAGGCGCAGGTCGAGCATCGTCGATCCCCAGCCTCGGCAAGTCATTCACCCTGGTCCGCTCGAACAACAACGCCTCGGGAAGCACCTCCTCCCACTGCCCAGCGCGGTACCGCATCCCCAGCGCGCCCACCATCTCCTGCGCCACCCCCGAGAACGCCGGCAGCCGGTCCGCCGAGAACGTCAGCGCCGGCTCGTGTACTCCTCGACCATCTCCTGCCAGCGCGCGAGCAGCTTCTTCCTGCGCTTGGCCGCGCCAATCTTGCCGCTCTTCCCGACGCGGCACCCACGTGGAGCGCGGCATAATGCGACACCTTGGGCGGCAGCTGGCCCGTCGTGTCGCGGCTGGCGTACGCGCCCATGTGCTTCGGCTGCGCCGACGCCTCGCGCACGCCGCCGCAGTCGCAGTCCAGCGTCTGCATGCACTCCCAAAAGACCTCCTGCGGCCCAAAGTGCAGCACGCGCGGCGCCAGCAGGCGCTCCTGGTAGCCCCAGGCGCGCGCGAGGAGGGGCAGGGAGGCCTGCTGCTTGGACGGGTCCGCGTAGTGGGAAAAGTCTGGGTGGACGGTGGCGAAGCGCAGGGACAGGCGGAGGTTCTTGCGCAGGGCCGCCGCCTCCGGGAAGAGGATGTCGATCGTCTCGGCGTCGGGCGGGTCGTCGGCCTGGATCCAGACCGCTTGCTTGCCGCGGAAGATGCCGCTGCTGGGCGAGGAAGAGGCGGTCGCGTAGACGGTGAGCCAGGAGTTGCGGTACACGGCGGCCATGCGGCTTGCTTCGAGCTCCCAGTCTGCGGCGCTGTCCTGGATGATGCACAGCGAATCGATCCAAAGGTAACGGATGCCCAACCGACGCGCAATGTGACAGGCGTCCCGAAAGGTGGCGGGCAGGTTGCCGATTGGGATCCCTGCCTTGTGCTGGTCGATGGTGGCGGTGGTGGTGGTTATGGGGTGCTCGCCGCCCCAGCTGTGGGACAGCGAGATGTACCGTCCAGTCTGGCCGGGGGACGACTCTACGAGTCGGATGCCCTCTGGCTCGCTGTCGCTGCCCTCTTTGTCGGTTGGGGCTTCCCCAAGATCGAGTACACGCGTGGGCAGCGCAGAAGGCTCATCGTTCCCGCAGAGCTTGTGGTTGGCCAGGCACTCCTGAATCCAGTTGTTCGCCTGCGTGAAGCTGCTTTCGGCGGACGTGTCCCCCGGTGGTTCATACGGCTGCGGCTCGTCTACCATGAACCAACGGTACTGCAGCTTGACCGTTTCGTCTGGACACGAGGCCTTAAGCGAGCCGTTTGGGTCGGCGTACACACTCATTTCGCGGCGGCGTTCGAACCGGAATGTGGCATCCTCGCCGAAACGGGCCTCGAGATCGGGAATGAGGTAGAGGAGTCCTTCCAGCAAGTTGGCGCAGTATGGACAGCCATCCTCCGCGTGGTCTTGGATTTCGGGCAAAGAGGACCACCGCTCTTGGAACTGTGCCCGGCAGAGTCCACAATTAGGGTCGCCGGCCGACGGCGGCATGGGGTTGCCGTATCGCGACATGGTGATGTGCTGACAGTAACAACGACTGAGATTTTAAACAGAGCATGACCAGTGGGTGGGCTCCACATCCGTTATATACACGGCAGCCCCTGCCCCTGAACTGCAGGGTTCGGCGGATAGACAGGCCGACTGACGCAGAAAGGCTCGGGACTAGCTCATGCAGGTTTAGCCCCCAAGCCCGTTGAGGAGTCGAGTCTTGTTGGAAACATGAGCGATTACGCGCATTGTCAGATATCTCGAATAGGTATGTCCAGCTAACAAGGTACCAGATAAAACCAACAGGGAACCTGTCTTGGCTGTGGCTTCTCAACGCCTTGGAGCGCCTTATGATCGACGCTTCTCCCTTCTTCTGGGCAACTTAAATGTACACTTCTCAAATACCAATGTTCTTGCCCCTGATACACGTGGTAATACAGTTGCTGACCACGCTACCTAGTTACAAGAGAGAGAAAGCAGTACCAGCAATTCCAGCAGCTCGGACAAGGAGCTCAATCAAAGCTCCAACACGCACATTCACCTGTGCATTTGTACGCAAACTGCGATTGGAAGCCGCAATAGCCCTCCAGTTCCTAGCCAACTCGACGCGGTCTGACTGATGCGTAAAGTTGTCCTGTCGATCGCCACTACCCAGGGTGCCAGAGATGTGGCCCGAGTGGCTCACCGACCACGACTGGTTATCCGCGTCGACAAGGACGCAAGCCACGGCGTAATTGTAGTCGATCAGACCCGAGTCGTGGAACCCTCCCCGAAATGTCGTATGTCCACGTCGACAAGGACGCAAGCCACGGCGTAATTGTAGTCGATCAGACCCGAGTCGTGGAACCCTCCCCGAAATGTCGTATGTCCACCCGAGGTGATGGTCAGGGCGACCCAGCCACCGGCAGCGACTCCTGATGGAAAGACAATGTTGATACCCCCCCAGGAAACCTCGCCCGGAAGCGCACCGGGTATGACGTGTGCGCCCGTGGCGGGCGACCAGTAGATGGACCCGCCTTTGTTGAAGTCGTTGTAGCGTCCACCGTGATCCCCCGCGGATGACTCGTCGGTGATGGGATATCCAAGCATGCCAGGTTCGCCGCCTGTGGATTTCCACTTGAGGAAGATCTCGCCATAGATCAAGAAGGCACCACGGCTTGAGGTCCAGTAAACTGCGCCGGTCGGGCTACCGTTCTTTGCAAAGTTGTTGTAACGACACTTGCCATCGGGGGTCGAGGTCTCGTCAGTGATCGGGTAGCCGAGCCCACTGTCTTCGCCGCCATTGGCTTTCCACTTCAACCAGATGGAGCCGTAAATCAAGAATGCACCGAGGCTTTGGGTGTAATAGATCGATCCGGTGGGGTTGCCGTCAAGCGCAAAGTCGTTGAAGCGACACTGGCCATCAGGCGTCGACGTCTCATCCGTGACCGGATAGCCGAGGTTGCTGGTCTCTCTGCCGATGGCTTTCCATTTCAGCCAGATGACACCGTAGATGAGAAACGCCCCGTTCTGCGAGGTCCAGTAGATGGAACCCGTGTCGGCTCCATTGATTGCAAAGTCGTTGTAACAGCCCTTGCCGTCTTGAGTGCCGGTTTCATCCGTCTTTGGGTAGCCCAGGTTGCTCTTCGGCCCTCCTGCTGCCATCCATTTCTGATAGATTTGGCCGTAAATGACATGTGCTCCCTCTGTCCCCGTCCAATAAATGGAGCCTCCGGTGTAGTTGATATGATACCCGAGAGTGCCGCCAATCCCAATGTCTTGAGTGAGGTCAGTTGTTGCCCGGCCGAGAAATCCAGCCTCTCCGCCGAGCTGTCTGTATTTCTCTGCGATTGCTTGCGATGCCATGTGGACAGCGAATTTTATGCAATGCAGGGGGGAGTTGTTAAGTTCTCAGTGCCTAGGTTCAAAATAAGCAGACGACGACAGGTTCTGCGCAAACATGTAATCCACGGAGGAACGCACAAGGTGCCGAGACGTCGAAGGAAACAACAAACCGTGTTATATCACCTCCGCTCAATACCTGATTAGTGTCGCGTTCCCAGGGTTCTATTTGTTGTAATTCCTCATCATATCAGATGTACCAAAATCAAACTAGACCATCGTGAGGTAGCATGAGTTAATTATTGCGGAGAAGAAGAATGTGACAAGGCCGGGTTTGTGTGTGTGGGTGTCATGGCATGTACAGATACGAGCAAGATCTCAGAGCAGGGATACGGAAGGGGGACAGTGGCGAGGAGACACTGCATCTCTGCCCATGAGACGCATCTCGCCCTTCATTAAGAGAGAGCTTGCTTCTCAGCAATACGACTGTCTCGTAGTTGTAATGCCGAAGTATTTCTGACGTTCGGTGCCAGCAAGCTTGGTTGGAGGAGGAGTTTGACATCGGGTTACCCTTCACTCGCCACCACCAAAAGATGAGATTCCGATGAGGTTGTCATGAGCGAACCACTGCGAGAACGACAAGTGGGACGAGATGAGACATGAATGTTTCTTGACGTATAAAGGTAATATAGGTTGCCAAACTGGCGGAAAGTTCTAGGTGTTTTATTTTTAGCGAGCTTCCTGTTGGCACAACAGAACTTCAACTTTTGACTACGAGACCACGAGACCAGGGGGAAGTGGGGATCGCTAATTATAACCATCTTTAGACGTATCACATGTTCACTTGCGGCAGGTTCCATATGGTTTGCATCCATTAACCGACCCTCCAAGTGCGATACTCAAGTCACCCGACATCACGTCTCCGTTGCTTCAACATACCAGACCCGAGATGAGATCGGCATTCCGAATTTTTTGTTGGACCGATATTGGCCCCCGTTTGAATGAAGCCCGACCCGTGATTCAGGCCCTTGGTCATCAATGTTGTCATAGTGAACAAGTGTGAACACGCCTCACACACCCAAACACCGCACCTTACCCCGTCGTGGTGTCTCTAACCTAAGGGAGGGAGGCGTCAGAAGACAGGAAGAGGCAGCTTCACCAAGCTGTAGCTCGTGTTGGTTCTAGAAAGATCACCTACGCGCATCGGATCCAAGGAGGAGCACTCGTGTCTGGCACTCTGGTCAAGAATCAATAAGACGCGACCCGCGCCCTGGAACCCGTAAAGAGGCAAAAAGCTTCGTGACTAATGTCTAAGGAAAGACACCTCCGTGCCGCCTTGCCCCTGAACTCATGATTGGGGGCAGCCCTGGGTCTCAAAGACAGCTCCTTGGAAAAGTTCCTCCCAAATCGCGACAAAATGCAAAACGAAACGCTCCCCTCTCTCTGGTCAGTAGACCCTCTCTTAAACGGGGTGGTTTTAATGAGACCCCTTGAGTCTTTCACCTGTCACCAACAGCCAGTGTTTGGGGGATCAAGAGTGGCAGAGGAATCAGGCTTGGCTCTCAGCTGAGCCAAACTCCTGGCGGTCAGCCCCCTGACTGTGGACCTCAATTCCGCCCAGACCAGGCAGGGTCTGTGATGCCCCGGTTTCGACATTTGACAATGAAAAAAGGCAGGTCCATCACGTCAAATGTAAGGCGCTTGTAGGAGTGGCCAAAACCGCGGGATTATGAGGCCATGCGCCGGCCAAAATAGTGTCCAGACCGCGCGGCATATGTTGTCTTAATGGCAAACGGGTATGTCGGCGATGGACCACCGACCGCCAGGCAACCTCTCAACAGGTACAGTGTTCAGCAAATCGCGGCGCTGCCTGTAAGCGTTGCTGCCTAAATGTACATATCATCCTTCCCCTTAATTTCCGCGAGTTTTGAGCAGGAACATCGAAATCTTTCAACGTCCAATCTTCCGATACTGCCATCTCCTCTTCTCAGTCGATCCCCCTTGATCTCATTCCTCTCACTTGAACTCGACCAGACACCGCACCATCACTCAATATGACTGCTCAGGATGTGACCGACCTTGAGATTAATGAGAACACCATCTGGTCAACGAACAGGCTTTATCTCAGCCTCCTAGAAACCTTCCCCAAATATGTCGCAAATTTCCAAGCCAAATGGAATGACTGGCAACAAGACATTTCCGCCACGGAGTTCGCGCCCCTTGATCACCCTCTCCTTTACCCACCCATTAACCTCCCTTCAGCCCATCAGTCTGGTCCTCAGTCGCCTCCTTCACGGCGCTGACCGCGCTCGGCCCCAAAATCACGCCCCTCGTCGTCTACCAACTGGCTTTGAACCCAGACGACGACGCGGCCGTGCATCTCTGTATCTTTCCCCGTTTCTCTTTCTCCCCCCTTTCCCCTATTTTACTTCCCTAACTCTCTTCCCCCCAGATACAACAATCGAAACCGACGCCCTCTACCTCCCCTCCACCCCCGAGCCCAGCACCCCCGACCCCAGCACCACTCCCGCCACCACTACCATGTCCCGCGGGCAGCAAATCCTGAGCCTGTCCTTCGAGCGCAACCGCGCGGTGCGCAACGCCCTCGCCGACTTTGCCGAGCGCTGCGAGCGCGTCTCGCGCTTCCACAGCTCGTCGGCCATGCTCACCGAGTGCGCCGAGTACGACGCGCTGCTCGCGTTCGGGCCGAGCATCATCCCGCACGTGATGCTGCAGTACGCGCGCGACGTCGAGATGAGCCAGCAGGGCGGTGGTGGTCAGACAAGCGCGAGCGGGATCGGCCGCGGGACGCTGCTCTGGTACGAGCTGCTGCATGAGCTGGTGTGGGGCCACAAGACGGCGCTGCGGACGGTGCGGTTGGGGGAGGTTTATGCGCGGTGGGAGGCATGGTTTCAGGAAGGGTTGGCGGTGGAGGGTGCGCCGAGGTTTAGCGGGGAGGATGCTATGGTCTGATGGGGGCGGTTTGTGAGATTTCGGGGACGGGGTTGATATTTCTGAGATGTGCCGGAATAGAGAGATTTCCTTTTCGTTCTGTGTCAAAGACAAGCCGTCGACTCGTTGGAGTCGTGATGTTTCCTGGATGAGAGTCTGCGTAAAGACGCCGCATGGTATTTTCAGTACAGACATTATTGAGCAATTGGAAAGCGTCTAAACTAGGATTTATCACAGGCATCGTTTGGTTCCAGTTGTTGGGCCAAGCTTTCGAGAATGGGCCGGACAACCTCACACGTTCAGCGACGAAAGCAATACTCTACAAACGCTCATGGGGGGCGGGGGGCGGTTGGAAGACCGCAACCAAGCAAGATTTCACATCTTGAAACCATTAATACACCATGCCTCGCCTTGTCAATGTTCGTGTCTGACAGGATTGAGGTCCCTAAATTCCCCTCTCAAGCTCTCGATGCCCTCCTTCCTGACCTCCTCCACAAGCTTTGCCACCTCGGGTGCAATGACCCCCTCATCAAATCCAAAGTATTTATACGCATCCTTACCCGGCCAAACTCTTGCCAAAGGTGGACATGGAGAACCCCGCGTCGGCATACCTCTCCCACCCATTCACGGCATAGGCCTCAATGACCACTCGGGGCGTATTTGAGCGGTATCTCAGAACCTGGCGTTTGTACTCGAGGGCTGGGCGTCGAAGAGGCGCTGGCACGGGAACGAGACGATCCGCGCTGTGATGCCGTACTTTTCCTGGAGGACCTCGCGGGTCTTGACGGCGAAGGTCATCTCATCCGACGCCAATGAGCGTGACGTCTGCGTTCTCTGCTTCGATGAAGACGTAGGCGCCCTTCTGCACGCCCTCGCGGCTTGAATATTGGGGTATTGTTCAAGGTTTTTGGCGGGAGAGGGAGATGATGCTGGGGGTGTTATTTGCGTCGAGAGCGGCGACAAACGCCCCTGCCGTTTCCTCGGTGTCGCACGGGCGAATGTAGAGAATTGGGCATCGAACGGTATAGGGCGGGGAGGGCGATGGGTTGGTGGGTTGGGCCATCCTCGCCGGTTCCGATGGAGTCGTGCGTGGCGATGTGGATGGCTTGGAGGTTCTGGAGAGCGCCCATGCGGACGCCCGGCGCGGCATACTAGCGATGTTAGACGCAGACTTGTTACGTGGGTTGTTTGGAAACCGGCTTACGATGTAGAACATGAAAAAGCTAGAGGTGACGGGGAGGATGGTGCCTTTGTTGTAGGCGGCTAGACCATTGGAGATAGAGGCCATGGCGTGCTCGCGAATTCCCCAGTGGATATAACGGCCTGTATAATTTCCGTTGATACCACAAGTGGTCTTAAGATTAGGCTGTGGGAGATTGGCTGTCAGTAACGCGGATTCCGAACCCTCCGCGTCATTCCAGGACACTTACATGTTGGAAGTCCACCTTATCTTTCCAGATCATGTTCACCGACGGGGACAAATCCGCCGTACCAACCATGAAGTTCTTCAGCTTGGCAGCAAGAGGATTGCAGATGATGCCCGCCGACTTACGAGATGCAGTGGGCGTGGTGGGGAATGTCTCCTTGGGTGGAATCAAGCTTCGCCAGTCGTCCGTAAAACGGCCCTCGATCCGCTTGACAAACTCCTCATACAGCTGGGGGTGGTCTTCAGCATAGGCGTTGACAAGCTTGTTCCAGTCGTCTTCCAATCTGTCGCCACGCGCCTTTGCATCTCCGAAGAAACTATATACCTCGTCGGAAATGACAAAGTGATCATCGGGGTCCGCCCCAAAGGCCTGCTTGACAGCTCTGACACCCTCGGGAGAGAACGCTGCGCCATGGGCCTTGGCGTCACCAGCGACTTCACTGCCAACGCCAATGATGGTGCGGATGTTGATGAAGGTGGGTTTCTCGGTGCTTGCCTTGGCCTGCAAGAGAGCCTTGACGAGACCCTCAACGTCATAGCAACCATCCTCGACGTCAATCACGTCCCAGCCACAGGCACGCATCTTTGCGTTGATGTCCTCTGTGTTGCAGAGGTCGACGCTGCCATCGCAGGTGATCTGGTTGTTATCGTACATGACGACGAGATTGTTGAGCTTCCAGTGGCCAGCCAGCTGGATCGCCTCGAGCGCAACGCCCTCCTGCAGACAAGCATCCCCGATCATGCACCACGTAGTGTTGTTGATGAGGTCGTAGCCGGGTTGGTTGTACGTCGCAGCGAGGTGCTTCGTCGCCATGGCGAGACCAACGGCGTTGGCGATACCCTGCCCGAGAGGCCCGGTGGTAACCTCAATGCCCTCATGCTCGATCTCGGGATGACCCGGAGTAAAAGAGTCGTAACGTGAGGAGTGGTACGACTTGAGCTGCTCCAAGGTCATGTGTCGGTAGCCAGTCAGATGGAGAAATGTGTACTGGAAGAGGCAGGTGTGCCCGTTGGAAAGGACGAAGCGATCGCGGTTGAAGTAATTGGGATTATTGGGAGAGTACTCCATCGCGTACTTCCAAAGAGCGACACCGATGGCAGCCATTCCCATTGCGCCACTGCCCATTGTTAGCCCTGATGATGGGGATAATTCGTGTCGGTCTTACCCAGGATGGCCGCCATTGAACTGCTGGCAAAGGTCTGCAATCAGACAACGGAATTGCCGCAAGACCAAATCAACCGCCTGAGCATCCTTGATCAAGGGTTTCTTGGTGATGCTGGAATTGGTCACAGGCTCCTCCTGCACCTCGGGCACAATTGCACTCGGCGCCATCTTGGGATTATTCGCTGGCAGATGACGATGTCTTCGGACAGAATCTGAATTCAACATGGACTCATGGCAAGCCTGAAAAGCCCAGATAAAACCTCGAGATATAGCATTTGCGGATCTTTCACTTCATGAACAATGTTAGACTTCCGAGGGACACATATGATGTGTTCCTCGATGGCGAACCTCTTCCCGAAACGCTTCGAGTTCCCCGATTTCTGAGAGAGGAGATCGTAAGCGCTGACTTGGTGGTGGCCGACTATTAGTGCGACGACGGACCAACGCCATACGTAAACAAGACAAAGTTGAGGGCTGTAACAGGATGGGTGGCGTGGCTCGTGGGTCCCCATCCGAGTTGACGGAAGTAAGAACAAGCCCGGCAAACCGTGGGCACGGGCTTCGGCTTGCCCACCGAGTTCCTCGTCTCCCACCTCGTGTGTTGGCCCCGCACTGGCGCTAACGTTAGCGCGCCAACTGGGATGAAAACTGGGGTTTGCGAAGGCAATTTAGTCAGGTCGAGCCGCTGAAGGGCGCGTCGACTTGCAAACGGGGCCCTTTGAAGCGTTGCCACAGCAGTCTTGCACTCCAGTCTTCTGTTGGCATCAGTGATCCCGCGCATTCGGCAAACCATCTTCCAATCTCGTCTCATACACGCACCATGCCTTCCCAGTCACCCAACCCATCCTCGACAGGACACGGTGAGCTCAGAAAACAGAAACATTGTCGCTCCCGATCAGGATGGTACGACCATCGCGCCCCCTCCCGCCCCGTTCCCCCACACACCTCCCCACCTTTCCTGACCCGCAGAGGGCCACGGCACCCAATATGCCCACCTCTCGAGCGAGAAGACTCCAGCCTTAACATTTATTGACCTGCCAAAATAGCCTCCCCTGCCGTCGGCGGAGACGAAAATGTGGGTATGAAGAGATTCGCGCCTCTGTTTGGCTCCTCCTCCACTGAAGTCCACCATTGGTTTCTCTTGGAAATGACCGAGTCTAACGCGACGGATACTACCTAGGCGATGGGCACCGTCCTGTTTGTCGGGAGTGCAAGACGCGGGATGCTGGGTGTGTCTGGGGATTGAAGGTTTCCTTCCATCCGTCAAGATCGCTCCAGCTCTCTTCGGAGCACACTGCAGCCCTGTTAGATCTGGACAAACAGAGAGAACACGCTCAGTCTGACGGGCCCGAGCCCAGCGTCCAAGGTGTTGCGCCGCTTATTGTAAGTCTCACGTCTTTCTATCCCCCTGTACCCCGCCTTCAAACGCGCCCACTGACAACTATGTCTTGTCTAGATCATCGACGATACTGAGGAGGTTGTTCGCTCCTTTGCCAGGGATGACGGTGATTCCTACTCAGCAGATGAATCCGACGGAGGTGCCCCCGAACACTCCTTCCAGGAGCGCGACAATGGTGCCTCACCCATTGTTTCCGACAATGTGACGTCTTATGGGCCGTTACTTGGATCCGACAGGGAGGAAGCACGAAATGACAATGCGAGTCCTGGCGGCGGTCCAAACCCGAGTACCGGCTTTGTTTCCGCTTCTGGCCATGACGCGGCGTTCGATCCTTTCAATTTCATCCCTACAGCACCCAGCCTGCCACACCCAGCCGTTGTCAGCACACCACTGGTCCCTGAACTCTGGATCCCTGATTTTCCCGTTGCCCCCTTCTCCCTGGGGCAGGCCATTTCTCGGGGAGCCTCCCCCGAGCCCGAGCCGACCTTCCCTGTCTCGCAGACGCTGAAGGTTCACCTCATGTCCGCTTACATCAGAGAGACTGCAACATGGTGTGAGACGACGGATTCAGAACTGCACTTCTCAGCGCGGAGCGTCCATCACATGATGGATTCCAAACCCTTCATCGCGGCAGCCATGTCTCTCGCGTCTCGCCAACTGGATGCGAAGCAGGGCTGCTCCCGACATGTCACGCTCGAGCTTTACCAATACACGATTCGCCTCTTGCTTGGGCATGATCCCGCAGACGCAGACTCGTCCATTTTGGCAACGTGCACAATTCTCTGTGTCTACGAGATGATGGCATCAAGCGTTGCGGAGTGGAGGCGGCATCTTAGGGTATGTAGACATGTGCCCCCGTGTCTCCCGTATTGACCGAGTCCAAAGTGGGAAGCTGACTAGTGTGCGCACTGCACTCATAGGGTTGTGCTGGCTTGCTAAGAATGCGTAAATGGAACGGAAACAGCGAGGGCATTGTCAAAACCTGCTTCTGGTCTTTTGCGAGGATCGGTAGGTTGGCTCCCTGCCTGGTAACCGGTGTACCCGGGGCGTCATTAGAAGTGCCTGCTAATCTGTGTTAGATGTATGGGCTGCGTTTATTTTGAACCAGACCACGTTGATCCCTACAGATTCATGGGTGGACGAGGACTCGCTTAGCTTGGTGGCCGCAAAAGGGAACACGGATGATTACTGCAACTTGGCCATCTTGATATTCGCCAGGATCATTAACGTTCTCAATGAAGAAGAGGGCGCCGGACGCACCTCTCCCGCGGAGCTAAGAGAGAAGGCTCAGACGTCATGGGAGGAGCTTCAACGATGGAGACGCTGGCGCTTCCGGAGTGTGAAGCCGTTGCTGAGGGTAGACAAGTCAGAAAAGAAACCCTTCCCTACCATCGTGTTTGCGCTTTCTGCATCAAGTGAGTCCCAGCACCCGCAACGCCCGCAACTCGCCACTAACCGCGCCGTCAGTATGTGGAAATACATTCTACCACGCTGGCTCAATACTCCTGCTGCAAAGTGGGTTAGTCAAGCCTGACCCTTCTTTGGACGTGGGCGAAGTCGTATGTGTCCCCATCCTCTGCGTGGGATATACCTGGTGACTGGAACTGATACCGCGCAGTTGGATCCTGTTTGGCATGCTCGGGAGCTAGGAGGTATCTCCATCAGCAATCCTTCCCAGTAAGCCTCCTACCCACTCTGTCAATTCTGTTTCTTTTTTTTCCCGTTCTAGCCTTCAAGGCCGCCCTAACTTTGCCTCGCATTGCAGTGCAAACTGGGTAAATCATCTCCAGCCTTTGTATATTGCAGGCAGGGTACTGGCCGACACGCCCAAGGACGGCACCTTTGTTCAGCAAGGGCACCAAGCGTATAGAGTCCATCTCATCCAGGAATCGGGACAGCTACGGCAAACTGACTCTGGGTTGGCCGGGAGCGAGAGGTTTGGAGCCGGCACCACCCCAGGAACGGATGCAGCTGAGGATTGCAACACGCCGTCAGGTCCGGAGGATTTCGCCGCTGAAAAGATTGCTCTCTTGAGGCATTTGGCCAAGATTGAACGCGAAACGGGCTGGAAAACCTCGGAGCGGGCGAGAGATTTGAGAGTGCTCTGGGGATTGGAAAATTGACGACCTCGCCAAGGAGCACCGTACTGCAAGATATCATTCATCTCTACAAACAATAGCCTTGGGAATCCAACTCTTCCACAGCATCATGAGAAATCCTTACTGGAAAGAAGTTTGTCGCCGTCTCGGCGGGGTTTACCGGGGCGGCCAGTTCACAGCAGACGGCCCCGGCCAATGTTACCACGCAACGAATCAAAGTCGACATTGTGTTCTCGCGCAACGAGACGTACAGACGTACCGAGATCATCCCTATTATCCTGGCGGTGCAGAAACTGCCGACCTGGAACGTCAACAACACCGCCATGGAGTGGGTGTGGGACATGACGCCGTATTACTACGGCTACATTCCACCGGGCGTTACCTACGACGTGGGCGTGTTCGAAGTCCTCCCCAACGACTCGCCGGCGACAGAACCAACCTTTCTCATTGCCCTCACCAATGTTACCGAATGGTATCACAGATACTCAGGCAAGGCATGGGGCGAGAAGAACATGTTGACTTGTGCTGCAGCCTGGGACAGTCCCGACAAGCTCTGTTCTGCCGCCCGCATTGGCAGTGTTGAGGCGATCATGTTTGATGTCGAACTCTCAGAGAACAACAGATGGTCTGCACGCTACAACTAATCCAACGGAATTCCTGCCGATATCCCGCTAGCACCCGAGTGCCCCAAGCTCATCCAAGTCGCTCAGGGTACCCTCAATCCGACACCGGCAACATGCCAGCCTGACAGCACTCAAACAGCCGCGGCCCAGGACAATCCCTGGCCGTCACAATCAATGAGGCCGTCGCGACCAGCCTCTCGAGCCGCCTGGCGAGCTTGTCCTCAAGGATGTACACGACCTTCATCCGTCACAACCACGAACAGCAGACTCGCCGGGTCCTTGCCCTCCTCGTCCGGCTGCATGCCCGCGACCTCCAAGAGCACCCGCTCCTCCTCCGTCGCATGACCTAGCACCTCCCGGCGCAGCTCGCGAAACCTAGGCGGCGGCTGGTCCGGCAGGTCCGCCGCGAGGTTGATCTTAAGCTGGGAAAAGACCATGACGTAGGCATAGCCACGTAGGCGTGCGTCGACTTGGTGAAGCCATGCCGGTTGGGGACGAAAATACGCTTCAGGTTCCCAGTCTCGCCTCCGCCTACCCTGCTGCCCATGTAGGTAGACTGGGGGTCGAGAGGCGGGCCGTCGACGCCGGGGAGAGCGGGGAAGTCGTAGATGGGCGCATACCCAAAAGTGGGTTTGACGCCGTTGGCTTCTAGGAAGCGGTCGGGCACAGCGACGGGGGTATTGAAGCCGCGCAGAATGGTAGTTAGGCCCATTGTTATCGCAGTCTTCGGTGTGCCCACAGGCGCAAGCAGGGATTAGATGTGCAAGAGCAACCCTCCCTGACTTCACGTCATGATGTATCTCCTTTGAGCTCATGATTTTGCCAGAAGCTGTACTGCAATACGCTCCCTTTCCCGCCATCACGACTGCTGACTACGATATCCCTGAGTCGGACATCAGGCTTTCCCCAGGTCACACAAGGGCCGCGCCGGCAGGGGCTTCGGTGTGCGATTAGCGCGGCGACAGACGAATCCAAACCGGTCATAACGTTGGATGAAGAGACCTTGGTCCGGTCTGCTCCATCGTCAGGGAAACAGTTGCCCGACGTACTCTGCTGTCGCCTAAGGTATGGGTGGCGGCGCTACAGATTACTATTTTCGGCATCTTGCTTTAGAGACTTGCTCCGGCGGGGTCGCGCGACAATGAGCGGCGAGTGGTCACCTCCTCACCCAGCTCACCCAACTCGCCCCCTCATTGGCGGGTGAGCTGGACCCATCCAAATCGCAGGCATATTCTATCACACAAAACAGACAAGTCTAACCACTGCCGCCATCGAACCTGAGTGGCCGCCTTGGGCACCATCTTTAGATCAGGTACGTACCCAAGGTAGGATACATAATCGCATCATGTTTGCAGCCCGAAGCATTAGAGTAAACATCAGGAATCGCCAACTGCGTAGTCTCATCGAATCAATTCTCGCGACCTTCTCCGGCATTCTGAGAGACATGGCACATGACACCACGGCCGCCACGGCCGCCAAGGCCGACCGCCAAAACCCCAGTCTCGTCGTGACGGCTGATCACAGAATCAAGATGGAGGAGGCAGAGATCCCTGAGCCGGGAGTTGGCGAGGTTTTGCTCCACATCAGGGCCACGGGAATCTGCGGAAGCGATCTGCATTTCTGGAAGCACGGCGCGATCGGGAGTCTTACGGTCGACGGAGACTGCATCTTGGGGCACGAGGCCGCGGGCGTCGTTCTGGCCAGAGGTCCTGGTGTTGACCATTTGGAAGTCGGTAGGTCAATCATTTCCCTGCACCAAGAAGCCGCGATGCTGGGAGTGCTGACGGCAATGAAAGGGGACCGTGTCGCTGTTGAGCCAGGGGTGCCTTGCGGACACTGCTTCCTTTGCACCGGGGGCCGTCCAAACCTCTGCGAGGACGTCCACTTTTCTGGGGTTTATCCCTACCATGGAACGATTCAGCGATACAAGGTGCACAAAGCAAAGTTTACGCACAAGCTGCCGGACAGCGTGTCGTTTGCCTGCGCCGCGTTGCTGGAGCCCTTGTCTGTGGGCCTGCATGCGCTGAGGACTTCCCCTGTGAGCGTCGGCTCCCCTGTTGCGGTCTTTGGTGCTGGTCCCATTGGCCTTCTCACCATGGCGGCTGCAAGGGCTTCTGGTGCCCATCCCATCGTCATCACCGACATTGACGAAGGACGGCTTTCCTTCGCCAAGGCCTTTGAGCCTCACTGCTTGACCTACAAGGTCGACCCGACGGCCACGCCGGAGGTGACGGCAAACCGCATCCGAGATCTCTTCGAGCGTGAGGGGCGAACGGCTGGCTTGCCGCGAACCGAGTACGACATGCCGCAACTCGTGTTGGAATGCACCGGGTTTGAGTCCTCCATTGCCACCGCTGCTTACACAGTCAGGAGGGGAGGTTGCGTCAATGTCGTCGGTGTCTCCTCCAAACCCTTGGTCAACAACATCCCTTTCATGCACATTTCCCTGGCCGAGATCCAGCTCCGTTTCATCAACAGATATCACGACACGTGGCCGGCTGCGATCAGGGCTATCGAAGGGGATCTCATTGAACGCTCAAAGCTGGAAAGTCTCGTGACGGATGAGTTTCGTTTGGAGGAGGCGGTGCAGGCACTCGAATTTTCTGCCAACTCGCACAAGCGTGAGGATGGCCGCATCACTGTCAAGATTCAGATAGTGGATCCGCCTCTCAGCGAGCGTACACGCTCTACTTAGATATCATAATAAAGAACTTGATCCTTCAGGGATAGAAAGACTTGTGTGCTCCCGTGTTGTACCAACCCTTGCTTTATGGTTTTTTTTTTTTTTTTTTTTTTTTTTTTTTAAGAAATAGCAGGACTGTGTCAAATTCTGAAATGACCAGTATCTTGGGTACAGCTTGATTACATTCCTTGGACCATGGCTGAACAGAGTTGAGACAAACGGGATGAGGTCAAGGCAATATCCATGAAGATTCCCGGATCCCCTTCATTCTGATGTGCTGTAATCTCGGCATTGGGCTTTAATATGAAAACGATTATAAATGCTGCATCAGAGGTACATGACAAAGCTATCGCTTCAACGACGTTCACAGCAGACGATCAATATAAACGCCTACCAGAACATATCTGAGCCGCGGAATGTCCGCCATGAGATAAAAGAAACAGCGTTGATGGGATTGCCATGTTAACTTGTTTATTTCTCCCTCTATGTTTTAACAAAACCCCTTGAGCGTTCCCTGTCCATACACGATCCAACCCTGCGAACGATTGATGCAAAATGCAGCCTACAGGCCACTTGCTGCACTCCTGATGGACTTCTTCACTGAGTTTGAGGCAAAAAATGTCCTCATGTCCTGCACAAACACATCCGCGCACTCAAGGGATGAAAAATGGCCCCCAACGTCGTATTCTCTCCAGTACTGGATGTTAGCAGCCTGTTGCGCCCAATCCCTGGGACACTGGAGAAGGCGGGGAAAGGAGATGGTCAGCTGCCTATGTTCGAGAGTTCTCTTGCGGCTTACTTACATGCAGTTGTTCTTTGGCATACATGCTGACGCCAGTAGGGCAGCTAACGTAAGTCTCAAAGGTCTTCTCTGCCTCTCGCCGAGAACCAAAGGCTTCACGGTAGAACCTCAGACCCGGTGTGGCGCCCTGGATCCAATGCATGACAACGAGGGTTATCGTTGTCTCGGGGTCAAAAGCTTCATGGACGTGACCCCAGTCATGGAATTTCTCAACGAACCACGCCAGCAGACCAGTTGGAGAGTCGCCCAGCGCAAATCCCAGCGTTTGCGGCCTGGTTCTTTGCTGCTCAAGATAGCCGCTCTGGTCTATCTCAAAATTCCTCCTCACCCGTATGGCCTCCCGCTCAAAGTCGGAATAGAGGACGCCCGAGAGGCACCATCGAAGGTAGGCCATGGGCGCAGACCACAACGTGGGAGGCGGCACGGGGAACATGTTCAGGTGTTGAGCGCGAACCAGCGCGGGGAACTGGATCGCGATGGACCTGGTGATGAAAGATCCAAAGTCGCCGCCTTGGGTCGCGAACCATTTGTACCCGAGCACCTCGGTCATGAGGATTTTGTACGCCCGGGCCGTAACCTCGGGCCCGACTCCTGACTTTGTCGGAGCAGGAGAGAAACCAAACCCCGGGATGGAGGGCGCCACGACATGGAAAGTCTGATCGGTCGACTTTGTGGGGTTGCTCAGTTGTTTGACAACCTTGGACGCCTCCAGAAAAGAGCCGGGCCAGCCGTGGGAGAAAAGCAGTGGGATGGCGTTTTGGCTCGACGACTTTGCATGCGTAAAGTGCAAAACCAGTGGCCCGTAGCCCGGAACTTGGAGTTTCACCAAGTAATGATCGAACGTGTCATTGAGATATTTCTGTTATTTTTGGCGACTTAGTGCCTGTTCTTATCATCTCTTTTTTTCTTTCCAGGGTATTGGTCCTCACCTCCTGCTTTGCCCAGTCATATTCGTCACGCCAGTATTGGGCCAACAGTTTCACTTTGGCCACTTTCGCGCCTTGCGACCAGTCATCAGCCCCAAAGTCACTCTGCTCGAAAGGATATCGAGCAAGATCAAGCTTCTGCCGTGTGAGATCGATGAGGTCTTGGCTGAAGCGAACAGAGAACTGGACGGGTTGGTTGAACCTTAGGTCCGCTTCTTTTGGGAGAGATAGATATGAGGAGGCCATGATTGACGTGGAAAAATGTGTCGGTTGCAATGTTTGAAAAGGGGACCAAAACAAAAAGGATCAAGCAGGCCTCTCATCTTGTACCTAACCAATGGAGCGGACGCAGGCACAATTAATGGGCCGCGTGCTCCTCCATCTGATAGTTCTCCATTGCCACCAAAATGCTTCAACAGGGAAGCGATAATTTGATAAAGAGCTGCAACTGCATGCATTTTAGCGTCATGTACCGATTACGGACCTGGAAAGAGAAACTGGTCCTTGAGTACCGTTTCCGCATGCCATTTACCTGAGTAACTGAGCCCGGCGGAACTTGCCACAGAGAGCATCCCTGACGCGGCGCTTCAACTTGCCTTGCTCTTCTTGGCGCCCCTTGGCGACCCCACTGGATCATGTCTTTGGAACTGTGGTTCCATCTCCGGGTGGAGAGAGCTGAGGTCGGTTCCCTCCGCCGGCTCCGGTGTGATGGCAGCAAGTCCGGTAAACCCTCTCCTTGTGGGCAAAGACAGAAAGTGGTGCACTGGCTCTTCCATGAAGCGTCCATGCAAATCACGCAACTCCGTGATGGATCCTCCAGATGCAGTCGCTCCGTGTTCGGCAATCGTTGATGCAAGCGCTGATGACATAAGTCCGTCATACCTAAGCAAAACAGTCGTGCCATCTTTTTTGACTTTTGATCTCTTCTCTTCTTTTGCATCCCAAGGAGTAGGGATACTAGGGCAATTCCATGAATTTGGACTGTCTTGTGCACATTCAGAACCGAAAATCGCGCAGAATGTCGGCTCCTGCCTCATGCGAAGCCCTGGTTGTTAGGGTTGACAGCAGCAACACCCCAACCCTCGTCAAGGAGCTGGTGCCGGTGCCCACGCCTGGCGAGCACCAGGTCTTGGTGAAGGTGTCTTGCGTGGCCCAGAATCCCACAGATAGTGAGATCCATTCATTGATTTTGACGGTGGCCTTGGGTTTCTCTTTTTTAATGTGATACAGCACTGACCCGGTTGTCTGCAGTCCAGGCCTTTGACAGCAACGTTTTTGGGGATGGCGCAGTCCTCGGCTGCGACTTTGTTGGCGTCGTCGAGAAAACCGGGCCAAACGTGACGCGAGTTACCAAAGGAATGACCGTCGCCGGCCTAATCTGGGGTGGTATGTGCTGTCTATCTCATGGCTGCTTTCGTCTGCCCGTGATGCTGATCAAGAGCAAGGCGAGCTCAAGGGTCTGGGAGCTTATAGCCAGTACACCCTCGCTGACGAGCGCATTTCCTTCCCTGTTCCTCACAATCTGAGCGCAGAAGAAGCGTCTACTGTTCCCCTTGCATCGTGTACAGCGCTCCTTAGCTTATTCTCAAAGGACTGCTTGGCCATTGACGCGAGTGGCCAGGAGAAACCTGCGGTTCTCATCTGGGGGGCCACCTGTGAGCTGAACTTCTTTTTTTCATGGTTCTATCCCTGTGACTGACGGCACGGTTAGCAAGCGTGGGGCTCTACGCAGTTCAGATTGCGAGATTGCATGGCTTAGAAGTCATTGCAACTTGCAGTTCAAAGCACCATGACCTCGTCAAGTCTTACGGGGCGAAAGAAGCGTTTGACTATCGAGATCCACAGGTAGTCGAGAAGATCCGAGAGGCAGCTCCCGGTCTTCGATATGTGTTTGACACGATTGGAAACACGACGTCGTCCAAGACAGCATCACGCGCCATTTGCGCCGAGGATGGGGTTTTGTGCACCGTCCGCCCTGGCAAGGCGAACACGGAAGACGTCGCCAAAGGCGTCAAGGTTACTGACGTCCTTGTTTGGACTGCTTTTCTCAAAGAGCATCGCTATGGGGAGTTCTACTGGGCAGTGAGTACCTTGCCCATTCAAACGACTGGAGCATAGGAAAATTGGAAACTGACAAGATCAACAGCCCCACGAAGCGGATCACGCCCTTGCTTCAGAGTTTTTCCAAACGCTGCCCGCACTGCTTGCGTCGGGCCAGTTGAAGCCAAACTCGTTTAAGCTGATTGAAGGTGGTTTGGATGGTGTTTCAAAAGGATTCCAGGAGTATCGTGATGGCGGAATATCGAACTACAAGATTGTCTATAGAGTTTGAAGAGAGTGGGAACCCTCGCAACAATTTCTGACTGCGTATCAGATTTCTGAGCTTGTGGTGGAGATCAACAAGGCTTGAACGCCAACGTAACCGAAAGAGACTGCATTTCGGTTTCGAGAAACTCAATGGACCAACGTTGTTGAAACAGCGGGCAGCGTTATGGAACGGACGGACCGCGCAACAAATGACAAAAGCTCTGCAAACCATGGACTAGCGATTGCTAAATGGATGTCTTGATCGATCAACCTAAATATTCTTTAGTGCTAAGTTGGGCGTCCGGTGTCCGGTGTCCGGCTGCGAAGGGTGTGATAGGAGCTTGCTCCCTAAAGGGGCGCAGTTTTGCGATCTGCTGCCCCGGAGTATGCATGAAACTCTTCATTGTGTGTTTATCAACAAGACTGTCTCTGGCCCATCGCACTGACACCCCACAATCACATCAGAACAACAGGCCGAAGAAAACATTTGTCAGAGTGCGGGACATTTTCAGTGATGATCCGAGTTAATTCTGTTGAGCAAATTGATGTTGCAGACCCGAATCCTGTGCCGAAGTCCCAAGTGTTAAGCACTTTCCACCGTGACACTCTGCTCCTTGTCAGTCCTAGTCGAGGTTGAACTGCGCGCGGTGCCACCATTAGTCTTCATGTCCTTCGACATTTGGCGCGCCACAGACACCGGGTTTCCTCCCTGCGAGAAGATCAGGTCGACATCCTCCAGCTTGAAATTGCTCGTCTCCGGGAAAAAGAAGTAGAAGGCGGGCACAAAGAGCAAGTTCGTCACCATGAAGATCAGATACGCCTTCCACTGCAGACGGTTGATGATGACCGGCGTAATCATCACCACAGTGAAGTTCCAAAGCCAATTGGAGCTGATCCCGATTGCCGTTCCCCGAGTGCGGGCCTCGAGAGGGAGAATCTCGGGGACGTAGACCCAAGGGACACAGTTGACGCTCATGCCGAAGATCAGCATGTACAGGAAGAAGAAGGCCACTGCCGCTGACGCACAAGCATGGCCGTTGGGGTATCCAACCCGAGACAGCAACGCTGCCACCATGAGCATGCAGATGCTCAGACCTGAGCAGCCCCAGAGCATTGTCTTTCGGCGACCCATCCGGTCCAGGGCAAAAGAGGGCAAAAGCGAGCCGAACATAAACATCATGTTGATGCAGCCGCCAAGGATCTGAGCCGTGTGTGCTGAAAGCCCGACATTCTGAACCAGGACTGACGGGATGTAGTAGACGACGAGGTTGATTCCACCAGCTTGGTTCATGAACTGGACGCCCCAGGCAAGGAGGATGCGGTACCTGGTCCTGATGCTGTCCTTCCTGAAGATGCTCAGGAAGGAGTCGTTGTTGTTCGCCGAAACTTCCAGTTCGATGGCTTGCTTAATGGAAGTTGTTTCCGAAACAACGAAAGGGTCTGAAGGCTTCTTGTCGTAGACCTGGCACAAGACATTGACGGCCTCCTGGTCGCGGCCTTTTAAGAGCAACCAACGCGGGGACTCCGGTAGTGCGAAAACCAGGACGATGACGCCGAGAGCGAAGACGATTTGGAAGGCAACGGGAAGTCTCCAAGCGACAGCACCACCGACAAAAGACATGCCGAAGTCGAACCAGTAAGCGATGGTGATGCCGACTCCGACGAAGAGGACTTCACTGGAAACTAAGCGGCCGCGAGCCTCGGGTTCGCAAAGCTCAGATTGGTACCTATGTTGATGTTAGCCACTGCTATCCCTGAACAACTCACACACTCCGGTGACTTACATCGGCACTGTCGAAGTCTTGATTCCGGTCCCGAAACCAGTGATTATCCTCCCCACGACCAGATGCGGAACGCTGTACGCCGTGGTTTGGAGAACCGCACCAACAATCACTAAGCCCATGGCAAACCACATGGTCTTGCGGCGACCCAGCTTGTCCCCAAGAAAAAAGTTGACTGGAATAACAAAACACATCAGCATGCGAAGTCCATCTCCGTTGAGCAAATCCGCCACGTACCAACACAGCCTGCCAGGCAACCCAAATTGTAACAGGAGACGATAATTCCAGTCTCGGTGTCATTTGGGTGGTTGAATTGGCTTTGCCAATCTTCATTCTGCAGAATCCCCCCGAAAACCCCCTGGTCGTAACCGAAGAGCACGAAGGCGAGGAGACAACAGATGGTTATTCCCACCTGGAGGCTTTTGCCTCGTCCGAGACTGAACAATGCCATGATCGCAATCGAGAAGAGGAGATTCACAGAATAATCGTTATTGTGCGAGAAGAAAAACAGTTAATTGGGTTCCGGGTTCTGGTGATTTTGGAATAATATTGACAGCTGAGAGGGCAGTTAAGTATTCGACTCGAACCCATCACCCCAAACTTTGGAATGCTTCCCCAGACTTGCCAAGCTTTCCCCAGAAGTTTGCGGGGGTCTCCGCTTGGGGCAACAAAAACCGATGTGGATACGATGGGGGTTAGATTTGCTTTCCTTGGAACTTCATGGATATCCGTTCATACGGAAGGTTTGAGCATCGGCGCTAACACAAACTAGCGTTTCCGGGTCAGCCACCCAGCGCTTACGCTTACAATGGCCGGATGATGGGGCTGGATGCGATGAGTGTTCAAAATTCAGCGCGCGGCGACGACTCGACATGACCAAATTCGGCAACCATCTCAGGTGGCTCAATGACGGCATGTGTCTCTCTCGGGTCTCTCGAGCTTTTCTTGTGTTGCTCGAGTGACAGCTTCGTCCTTGGCAAATGCGATCGTCGATCTCTCCTTCCCTACTCTGTGCCACGTGGAGAAAACAAATCATGTTGCGCAATTGGGACTGGCCATCATTCACGGAGAAGATAATAAAAAATTCAACATCGGGTGTTGAAACAAACATTCATATCGAAAATGGCACATGAAATCCCTTCCTTTCATCATGGATGTCCTTGGAACACTCATTCTCTCACTCCAGGCTGTCCAACATGCTACAGTACAGGCATGTTCCTACTATCATGTGTCCCCCCAAGTTCCTTCGTTCCCCCTCTTCGCCCCCTTCCGGGAGCCTAGTCTAGACGCAACACATCTTCATCGTTATTCCAACACGGCTTCTACTCCCCTCAGAATACTCTCCACTCCTAAAGCTCCAGGATCCGGAATCCCACCTTCCTCAGCAAACCGGTCGCGGCCAACATAGCTTGCTCGCCCGAGCGAAGCTGCCATCCACCTCGTGCTCTCCGCGCCCTTGCGCGCCTCCGAGACTGCCTCTCGAACTGAAGCCCCATTGCTGTATGCTTTGACGAAGGGTATGAGCGCGTCCATGAGTGTGCGGTGGCCAATGCGAGCAGGCGTGTATTGACAGAGCTCGTCCAGGCCGCGCTTGAGGGATGTGCGGATGAGGTGTTGTGGATCAGCGGAAGGATTGGCGAGGGCTTGGCCGGTGAGGCTGTTGGCGACGGCGTTCAAGAAGATGGCGTAAATGGCTCCTGAGGTCCCGCCCATGGTTCTCTCAACGGTGCTTGCAGCCCGTCGAAAGATTTGTCCAACATCGACAAAACCCACCAAGTCGCCCTGGAACTCATTGGCGAGACCTAGACATCTATCCGTTAGCAGCAGCACCGAGTTTTGTAGGTGTGTGTTTCTCACCGCCGACACCGTTCAGGAGCGTCTCTCCGCAGTCTCCGTCCCCGGCAAGTGTGTCGTAATGCGTAATTTTCGGCTCGTCCTCCGCTGTTGCCTTTGCAACCGAATCAAGGAGAGCCTCGACAAGTGAGCTGGCAACTGTTGAAGGTCAGCTGTCGGCTTTCAAAGTTCACGTTGTCGGACTTACCCTTGACCCCAGCCTCCCTCCCATCAGTATCAACGCCATTCGTATATTTTGCAATCACCCTTGTCGCCGCTTCGGCACTGGTTGCCAATCCATGGATCGAGCGAGGCCACGCAGGTGCGGTGGTCGGAGCATCGAGCAACTCCTCGAGCTCATCATCAAGCTGAAGAACCGTCACCGAGAAGCCAGGTCCGTCAAGCGACGTGACGAACGTCCCCTGCAGACACCTCTCGATCTTGATTCCCCAATCGCCTACCTGTCTAACGACGTCTTCGACAATGATGCCGAGCTCAAGAACACTGAGCCCGCCGAGGTTATTGACCATCAGGGCGACTCTTAGACCAGGCTTTGGATGCCACATGCCATTTTTAGGCGTAAAGATCATGCCAAGGACTCTCTTGACCGTCGACTCGAGGCTGGGGATGTTCTCACGCATGACACCGGGTTCGTTGTGAATTCCCATGCCGAATTCGAGTTGACCCTGCGGCAACGCCTCTTGGTTTGCTCGACCAGGGACACCGCATCTATCGAGACTCGCAGCGGCGGTCGCCATCTGCGAAGCTGCTCTCCTTGCAACCGCCGTCACCTCCTCAAGGCTCGCTCTGTTCAACGCCACATTAGTCGATGGAAAGAATATTTGACTGGGAAGCGGGAATCACAAACCCCGTGGCTGCAATCGCACCAGCAATCTTGTGCACAAACACGACGCCCGCAAGGCCGCGTTGACCGACCAAAGGGTTAGCCTCGACCGAAACATCATCTCCCACCACCACCATGTTCACATCGTGTCCATTTGCCTTTGCCTTTTCCGCAGCCAGGCCAAAGTTGAGCTTGTCGCCAGTGTAGTTCTTGACAATCATCAGGGTTCTGCAACTCCAGTCAGCATTGAACGTCCTGCCTGCTCCCTTTTGCGTACCCCTTTGGTGACCTGACGGCATGTATGCCAGCCAAGATCTGAGATGCCGAGGGAGATGCAAAGATTTCTCCTGCGACGACGACGTCGAGAGCACCCTCCCCCAGGTAACCCGCATGAGCAGGCTCGTGGCCGGATCCGCCTCCAGAGAGAAGGGTGACCTTTTCACTGCTACTGCCCGGCTGTCGATAGAGAACTGACAGTTTGCATCGGTCAGTGCATCAGGGGCTGATCAAGTCTCGAGGTCTTGGTTAAGGTACATACCCTTCTCTGATATGATGAGGCTCAACGAAGGGTCCTGAAGTACGCAACTTCGCAGTGCCCGTTCGACAGGGTCATTGATCTCGCTGATGAAGCTTTTGCCTTGGATACACTCTGAGCCACGCAAGTCATGGATCCTGATCAACTCCCGTGAACATACCTAAAGACATTTTCGACGTCTTCCTTCTTACTGAGGGCAGATGAGTTACACGACGGATACCTCTTTCGCAGATCCAGCTGGGTTTTCATTGTCCTGCTCATTCATTCTAAGTTGTGGCGCCCGCAAAAATCCGAGTTCATAGCAAGCGTCTTCACATGCCTTTTTGGATGCCTTGCAATTCTTAATCCTTCTGCATTTCGGTCCTAAGGGTTTGAAGCACTGCGTTTCGGCTCCAACAGGCTTAGGTAGGTAGTTGTCATGCCGCTTCTCGAGATCATACTGAATAATGTGTCACGTACAAATCTCGAACCACATTTCATGCCAAGAATTGAAAGGGGTTCCACGCGCATCGAGACTGCGTGTGGCCTTGGCAGTGCGTCCACCTTCCTGGACTGGGCCATATGTTCCGTCGTGGTATCCACAACACAAGACAAGCAACCTGTTCCACGCTGCAGGGGTCTGTCAATTGCTTGGACAACCACGGCTTTTTTCGTGTTCTCCCTGCCTAGACGAAGAGGCAAAAGCCGCCACAACTATCAACGTTTAGCGCCATGGCCATTAACCCATCGGGCCACCCGAACCGGAATGTGTTTTCCAGGTTGAGTTTTCGAGGACTCGGAATTGAATAGCGCGCAAGTCTAACCGCAGCCGCCTGCCCATGGGCTTCCTTCCCAGGTGTGTCACTACCTACTGGCGTTCTTTTCCAGACTGCAGTCACGTACTCGATTATCTCATACTTGAGAGTCGTGGGCAATTGAAAGTCCCATAAGAAGAGCCATGGCGACCCAAGCACTGCAGGCAGGCAGGACTCTTCTCACGAGGTCGAGGTCGTCAGTATCGACACAAATCTCTTGATTCGCCCATTTGTGTCCTTTTCTCTCCCGCCTCACTTTCGCATCAGGTCCCACCAGACATGGCTCGCTCAAAGGAGGTTGTCATTATCGGCGGAGGCATCTCAGGCCTCGGCATGGCCATCCAACTCAAGCGTCTTCTCGGCCATGACAACTTCACCATCTACGAGAAATCCGACAACATCGGCGGCACTTGGTGGCACAACCGATACCCGGCATGTGCCTGCGACATTCCCAGTCATTTCTACTCCTACAGCTTCGCGCTGAACCCCGACTGGACTACTATGTATCCAGGACGCGACGAGCTCCACCGGTACTTCATGTCGGTTGCGGAGAAATACGACATTCTCCCCCATTGTCAGTTCAACACAATGTGTTTGGGGCTGCAATGGGATTCGGCGCGCTCGCTCTGGATTTGCACCTTTGAGAATGTCCAGACGGGAGAGAGGTTCACCCGAGAGGCGCCAGTCGTCGTGAGTGCAATCGGCACCCTGGATCGGCCTTTTATTCCGCAGATTGAGGGTTCGGAGTCCTTCCAGGGCAAGATTTTCCACAGCGCTCGGTGGGACGACACCCTGGAGGTCAAGAACAAGAACATAGTCGTCTTGGGCAACGGGGCTTCCGCAACCCAGTTCGTCCCTGAACTTGTCAAGGAGGTTGCTCCCAAGGGCAAAGTTGTCCAGCTGGTGAAAAGCGCTCATTGGTGGACCAAGAGAGTAAGTCGTCTTTGAAAACACCATTGTTCAACTTGCTATTCCGGGTTTGGCACAGCCTCAAACTAACCTGACACATCTAGGGTAACCCGACTTATTCATCCGCCTTCAAGTTGGCGATGAGGTACATCCCGCTCGCGGCTCGCATGTACCGTGTTCTGCTTGCTTGGGAGCTCGAGAAGGTGTTTTATTCCTTCCTCATGACCAAGGACGGCGCACGCATGAGGCAGAAGATCCGTGACACCACCAACTCATACATCGAGAACGACGCCCCCCCCCAGTACCGCGACATCCTGAGGCCTGACTATGAGCCTGGCTGCAAGCGGCGAGTCAACACAGCAACATACCTGGCCGCCCTGCATTCGCCAAACATGCACTTGGCCAAAGACAATGTCATCAAGATCGGCCCCCGTCACGTCGAGACAGCAAGCGGCGCCACCTACCCAGCAGACAGCATCATTTTCGCCACGGGGTTCATGACCCAGAAGTGGCTTCATCCGATCGAAGTCAAGGGCGAGAATGGGCGTGACTTGCATGAAGTTTGGGACGCCACGGGCGGTGCCGAAGCCTACAAGGGGACGGTCGTCACGGGTTTCCCCAATTTCTTCATCATGTACGGTCCAAACGCCGCCACGGGCCAGCACTCGGTCATCTTCCATTCTGAGTGCCAGATCAACTACGCTTGCCGGCTGCTGCGGCCAGTTCTCGTTGGCGGTCACCCTGCGACCTCGATCATGGTCAAGCCTGAGGCCCAGCGCCGCGACTTGGCTTGGGTGCATGGCAAGCTCAAGGATCTTGTCTTCAACAGCGGTTGTCAGAGCTGGTGGATGGATCCCAAGACCAGGAAGAACACCTTCATCTATCCGGATCCCATGTTTCTCTACTGGCTGCGGACCATCTTCCCACGCTGGTCGGACTTTGAAGTGCGCAGGGTTGAAACGCCTCGGGCACCGGTGTACAAAATTTTTGCGAGCACGCTGCTGAGCCTCGGCGTAGGTTCTCTGGCTGTAATGACGTGGAAGGATCCTGAGAAGTATTCGGCACTTGTCTCATATTATCTGCAAAATGTCTTTCCTTCGCTGTCAGTTAGCTAGAGTCTACGCAGTCTTAAGATCAGAGCAGTTTGTAAACTGGAAAGTCCCGTTTTTCTAGAGCACACTTGACGCCGACACTACGGAGATCCACGCGTGTGGCGCCTAGATCTCCACGAGACCCTACAAAAGTCTCTCCCGTTCGCGCAATACATTCTCCATGCCCTTGCTCCCAACCAGGCGCTGTCTATCCCAGAAGACATGTCCCCATTTTTTCAAGCTGGCCGGAATGGCACCCCCATAGCTGTTACTATATCTCCCCCTCCACTCCGTGACCCACGCAAGGGGAGGCCCGTCCTCTGTGTCACCGCGATACGGAAGTCTTTCTCTACGATCTTCAAGCAAGTCGCCATCCATCGGGTACCTCCCCCGCCTGTTACACTGATTCGTCCAGCCTAAAATGGTCTCGAATTGGAAATCGGGACACAAGACCATGTACTTTTGCATTCGACGAACCAGCTTCTCGTGTTCTTGCGTCCTTAGGACTTTGTGGAAAAGGCGTAGCCCCCTCGAGACGGTTCCCTCCCGCAGGCAATCGCGCATGACTGTCAAGCTGTCAGTCTGGGGAAATGCCCTTGTCCGGTCTCAACAAACACCCGAAACCCGGGACCGTACGTTGATGGTAGAGAGCAAAAGAGCTCACATTCGTTATCCAAGCGAAAGGCCCCAGGAGGAGTGTCAGGCCAGCGCCAGTCCTCGAACTTTGGATGATCCCGGCAGACGTCCCATTGAATCGCCTCCAACACTTGTTCGTACTTGTCACTGACCAGCATGTATATGCAGTCCATCTCTTCAATCTCCCAGGGTCTAAAGATGCAAAAGAAATCGGCGAGTCTCTGCGCATGACCATCCTTGACAGGAGGGCCCTTACGGTATCCCCAAGTGCCTGCGCCAAAAAGGTTGCAGTAGATTTGAAATCGGTAGAGGGCCCGGAGGAGACGCGTTTGTTCCGTCTTGGACGGGCATTCAACTCGCAGAGGAGGGTCAAGGTTGCGGCAAAACAAAGTCGCACACTGCAGAACCAGGGGCCGAGCCAGAGCGTGATAGAAGCCCGCCATGTCAATGAGGTCGTCTTCGATGAATTCCTCCAGTATCACGTCGGGCGGCGCGGTGTGCATCGCAGCGTACTTTTCAAGGAACAGCTTGATATCCTCCGCTTGGACGGGTCCAGAGCCGTCATGTAACTCGTCCAGCCAAACAGACCTCTGTACGGCGTAGGCGTCTACTAGGTAGTCGCCGAGCGTTGACGTGAGCGCCCGGCGAAGCAGCGCCTTTCGTTCGAGCAGGTACTGCTGGTAGAAGACGGGCGATGCGAGCACAAGCGCTCTGAGATCCTCAAGGTCCGAGATGTGGGAAAGAATTTGACACCGCAGTTTGGCCGGCAATCCTTCGAGTGTGGCCATGGGGATGACTGGTGTGCCAGCTTGACTTGGCTCATTCACCCCATCGGCTGAGCCGCGTGGGGTGATCTCGACGACGGTGCTGTTGCCAACCCCGGGTTGAGGTTGTTGCCAGTGCCGGTTCGAACCGAGTGTTTCGGGATCAAGGCCATCGCCAGTGCTAGTGCCCGGCGCCACGCTATCCTCTGTCAACGTGTTTGGATCAGCTCGCTTTCGCTGCTTCAGCCGCGCAAGGAGTTTAAGCTTTGAAAAAAGGTCCCTCATGTTGATAGTTGGGCTGCAGAAATTGACCCACGAGAAACACACGTCGACAACTGCCGAACCTGGTTAATGCTTGATGACTCTTTCTGTGGTACCGATTCGGCGCCGTTCCCGAAATCGTCGTTGGTTTCCCCACCCCCGGACCCCTAGCCAATCGATCTGCTCCGCTTGTGTCCTGTTTCCCAGCAAATCGGAATGCGGAGCGATCTCCAGGTTCCAAGAATCTTGGAGAGACCAAGCTTTGCCGGTCCGCTTGGCCCTGCTGCAACACAAACGGCCCGCTGCCCTATCCCCGGATTGCTGATTTTGGTCGGGAGCCGTCCGAGCGCTCAGTCCCCCTACCTCTGCTTTTGTTGATCGGACCGTAGCGTCCGGGGTTTATGCGGCTTCGCCAACCGACGGGCCTACTTCAACACGGTCGTTAGGCCGAGGCTGGTGGAGTCTCGCAGTGGACCGAGAAGCACGACCATGCCGTCGAGCAATGAGCATGAGGATGACAACGACGCGGAGCCCAAAATGGATGAGCCCCGGACGGTGTCGCCGAGTTCTCGTCGGCTGACTGAAGCAAGCGCTCAAATATCTGCATCCTCTCCCAGACTTGTCTCATGAACACTACGCCTCTCTCTTTTCATTTCCCAGCTCGGATGTCCAAGATGCACTCAGTCGCCCTTTCTCTTGCCTTCGTAGCGGGCGGTGCCCTTGCCCAGCAGACTGTCTGGGGACAATGTGGTGGCCAGGGATGGACTGGACCGACAACCTGCGCGAGTGGAAGCTGCTGCGTGGCCCAGAACGCCTGGTATTCTCAATGTTTGCCAGGGGGCTCATGTGGCGGTGGTAGTGGCACAACCTTGACCACCCGGACAACCGCGGCTGTCCAGACCACCACCACCTCCACCACGGCCACAACCTCAACACCCGCGAACAGCGGCAAGACCCGCTTTGCCGGTGTAAACATTGCAGGCTTCGACTTTGGGTGCACCACTGACGGCAACTGCAACACCGCGAAAATTTGGCCCCCCGTTAAAAACTTCCCGCCGGACTACAACCACCCCGACGGCGCCGGCCAGATGCAGCACTTCTACAAGGATGACCACATGAACATCTTCCGTCTGCCCGTGGGCTGGCAGTACCTTGTCAACAACAACCTCGGCGGCAACCTCGACAGCACCAACATGGGCTACTACGACCAGCTGGTCCAGGCCTGCCTCAACACCGGCGCCTACTGCATCATCGACGTCCACAACTACGCGCGGTGGAACGGCGCCATCATCGGCCAGGGCGGCCCCACCAACGACCAGTTCGTCAGCGTGTGGAAGCAGCTCGCCACCAAGTACGCCAGCCAGTCACGCATCTGGTTCGGCATCATGAACGAGCCGCACGACGTGCCCAGCATCACCACCTGGGCCGCCACCGTGCAGGCCGTTGTGACGGCCATCCGCAATGCCGGCGCCACCAGCCAGTTCATCTCGCTGCCCGGCAACGGCTGGCAGTCGGCGGGCACCTTCATCAGCGACGGCAGCGCCGCCGCGCTCTCCACCGTCAAGAACCCGGACGGCTCCACCACCAACCTCATCTTTGACGTGCACAAGTACCTCGACTCGGACAACTCGGGCACCCACACCGAGTGCGTCAAGAACAACATCGACGAGGCCTTCGCCCCGCTGGCTACTTGGCTCCGGCAGAATAAGCGCCAGGCCATCCTCACCGAGACGGGCGGCGGCAACACGGCGTCGTGCCAGACGTACATGTGCCAGCAGATTGCGTACCTCAAGTAAGTTACTTTGAATCTCGTCCTTTTTTTTTTCTTTTGGTTTCTACTAGAGCAGTTGGCTGACCTGGCATGATGTAGTCAAAACTCGGACGTCTATCTCGGCTACGTCGGCTGGGCTGCCGGTTCCTTCGACAACACATACGAGCTGGTCGAGACACCGACCTGGAACGGCAACTCGTTCACTGATACGGCCCTTGTCAAGTCTTGCCTTGCTCGTTAACCGTGTGCGGGATGGTCAGTACGTCTTGTTGGTGAATGGGAACTTTCAGGGGACGGGGGCCATGGTGGATGCAACTTCCACGGGGACGATGTGGAAGTAGGGGCGATTGCCACTTTCACCTGCACATATTACAGTCTTATGCACATATTCCATTCTATTGTCCATAGTTTTCAACTAAGTTATTTCAGGAATTCTTGAATGAGGCACCAAGACTTGAGGAGTACCCGTCCTGAGAAATTAGGATGGTTAGGTGCTGTGATAGCAAAATCGTGAATATAGGTGAGAAATCCCCACACTGCCTCTGTGCCCTAGGTAATCAGCAAGCCAGTATTGCCCTCTATTCTCCCGTTGCCGGTTCCACGTCATTGCTTTTCAGCAGCCCCTGACTCCGAGACTGTCGATCCCTAATCAGACCTGAAGCCACAGCGGCGCAACTCCCCAGAAGGATCCATGTCAAAACAGAAAAGCTGATCACTGGCAGCTATTGGAATCACTTGCCGTGTAGCAGTCACGAAGTGAACCCAATTGCCGAAAGAACCCACTAGTCATGAGAACGAGGTTAGCAGAAGGTTCATCTCGTTCGGTCTCTGGTGTCTTGGCTCAGCACTGGCCTTGGACATAAAAACAGAATGTGCTCTGTAACCCGATTGGGGCGCTTCACCAGCTTGGGAGAATGCGGCGGCCCGACGTGTTTTCCAGACCAATAAGCGCTCGTTCATGCACCCCGCCCTAACGTGGTGACATTGTGGTTGCGGCTACGTTGGCCAAGACGTTACAAGTCCTGGTTCGGTTCCGCGTTTCCTCTTGGAAGTTTGTCTCAATGCAGCCCGGCGATCTAGCTGGCATGCCTCGATTTGGAAATGTTCCGGGAGCCAAGAGAATCCTCGGATAGCAAGACCGGCAGATGATCTGAATGTTGGTGACTGGAAATGTTGTTATTCACTTATAAAACGGACTGCGAAGGCTGGTCATGTTTCTTGCCAGCTTCTGCGACCATCATCCATCTTGTATCCGGACAACATGATCTCGCTCTCCACTCTCGCCTTGGCTTTCCTGGCCACCGTCCAGGCCGTCGAGTCTGCCTCCGTAGGCTGCGGCAAGGCGCCTCCGTCGTCAGGCACCAAGTCCATGACGGTCAACGGCAAGCAGCGACAGTACATCCTCCAACTGCCCAGCAACTACAACTCCAACAAGGCCCACAGGGTCGTCATTGGATACCACTGGCGCGATGGCTCCATGAACGACGTGGCGAGCGGCGGTTTCTACGGCCTTCGGTCTCTGGCCGGCGACAGCACCATCTTTGTCGCCCCCAACGGACTGAACGCCGGGTGGGCCAACAACGGCGGCGAAGACATTACCTTTACCGACCAGATCGTGGCCATGCTCAAGAATGATCTCTGTGTTAACGAGGCCGAGTTCTTTGCTACGGGCTGGAGCTACGGCGGTTCTATGAGCCACAGCGTAGCCTGCTCTCGACCGGGTAGGTCCACCCTCCTTTTCTTCCTTGTCTACTTTTCTTGTTTTCCTTGTTTTTTCCCTTCTTTTTTTGTACTCTCCTTTGCGTTGATCTTTGGTCTTAGTATCGAACAAGCGTGCTGATAAAGGGGGCGAACCAATAGATGTCTTCAAGGCTGTGTCTGTTATCGCCGGAGCACAGCTCTCTGGATGCTCAGGCGGCAGCACCCCGGTTGCATATCTCGGCATCCATGGCGCCGCAGACAACGTGTTGCCTATTAGTATGGGACGCCAGCTGCGTGACAAGTGGCTCCAGACCAACGGCTGTGCCTCCAAGAACGCACCTGAGCCGTCGTCGGGGCAACAGAACCACATCAAGACCACCTACAGCTGCTCCAAGGCCGCCGTCACCTGGATCGCGCACGGCGGCGGACACGTTCCCGATCCGACCGGCGCCAATGGTGTCAAGTTTGCGCCGGGCGAGACGTGGGATTTCTTCAACGCGGCCGTCTCCAGCAACCCTGGCGCCTCGACCACGGCCCCGGCCCCGACCTGGACCACCACGACGAGGCCGGCTCCCGAGTCGACCACTGCTACAGCCCCAACGAACTGCTCGGCTAGGTGGGGACAGTGTGGAGGGAGGGGGTGGACGGGTCCTACGTGCTGCCAGAGCGGGAGCACCTGCCGGGTGTCGAATGAGTATTACTCGCAGTGCCTGTAAGGGAGAGGTTACTGCCCTGATAGTATTGTACCTATGTATATACAAAATCGAGGGCATTCAGCCCTCCATATAGTCAACTTCGTCAGAACTCTATGTCACGCGGGATCATCACTCTGCAAGACATCCAATACTGCAATTCATACCGTGCCTCCAATTAGTGCCCGTGTAGCCGTTGCTCCTTGCAACCTCGGTCCTGTGACCGCTGCCAACCCAACCATGTCTAGTGCACCACGAACAGCGTGCGTGAGCGGCGCTGTTTCCTCGTCACCTTTTCGCGGGTCCCATCACGTTCGTCGGCGGCATAGTGCTGATGCCCTGGGGCTCGTCCGGCTCGTGCAGATCCGTGGCCTCGTGGTCATCCGTGAAATGAGGCACGTTTCCGGGGCCCGCCTCCTTGGCCTTGCTTACACCGTCTCCCTTGGTCTTTGGTGTGGGGGTGCCATTCTGCTTGAAGCCGCCAAACGGCTTGTGCGGGTTCGTCCGGAGGCTCGCGGAGACCTTCTCCTCGAACTCCTGGTGAAGGCGGTTTGCGTCCACCATAAACACCTGTCTGGCCCCGGAACTCGACTTGCTCAACGAACGACCATCCAGTGGAGGCATAGCATTGGTCGGAGTGATGTCCTTCCAGCGTTTCTCGCTGCCGAAGCCGCCTCTGGAGGGGGGCAGCATGCAGATGCGCAGCGTCGAGTAGCACAGCGCGTCTTGCTCCATCTTGTCGAGCGCCTTCCAGGATATGTGCACATTATGCATGATTGTCTGATGAGTGCGGTCCCGGCTCTTGTGCTTTAAGTCCTCCAAGGTCTGCTCGCCCTTTAACTCCTTCCACCGTTTGAAGCAGTACTCCTCGCTGTCGTCCTGCACGTCGGGTTGATTCGGCGTGTACATGAATCGCTGGCCTCCTAGATCCCAAGCCCACACATCGACCGCGTCGAGGAACTCACGACTGGGTTTCTTGAAGTACACCTCGGAAACGTTGAGCATGGTGGCCTTGAAGAAGCCGGCGTAGTCGTGTTGGTCGGCGCTCTTTTTGGCCATCTCCGCCTGGAGTGTCTGAACTGTAATGGGGACAATGGAAAGCGACTTGTCCATGATGACAGAAAGGTTGCGGAGAATGGCCGAGAGCCCAAGAAGTGGTGCTGAGACAGTTTGGACGTGCGAGGTCGACTGCGTGTTGGCGTCGCTGGCTGGAGACAGTGAGGGAAGCCGGTCGCAGCGTTATATGTCTCGAAACCCGACCTTGCTGAGACCAGGCTAAGCCTTGGTATTGACGATATAGGAATGGCCTAGGCCTCCCGAGATCAAGCGACACTGGGGAACCGACTATTGTTGCCTCAGCGTTAACAAGCACATGGAACTAAACCGGAACGGGGTGGTGGCGGCGAGGCGTTGATGCAAATGCTCCCATTCGACGCTCGAGAACCAGCTGAGAAGACGCCACGAACGCCAGAAGTAGCCATGTTTCCTCCGCACCCTTCGCTTCCGCTGGCAACTTGCAGCGCGCTATTGAAGAGAAAAGCGAGACCCAGACGTCTCAGTGGCACATGTCAAATAATATTATCCTGCAGCATCCACTGGATCGCCTGCCGGAGCGTCCGCACCGGGCGTAGCACCAGCTCCACCACGACCCCCTTGCGGATCAGCTCGTCGCAGGTCTGCGCGTCCAGCTCGGCGCCATCTTGCAACCCCATGCCGTCCAGGATGTCGGACAGCCGCTCGCCCAGACACTGCGTGCTGAGCCCGATTTCCTTGCTCGAATCAAACAGCCGTGCGGCCCCCTCGCCGCCGCCCTCGGCCCGCTCGTTCCAGTTCTTCCCGGCCAGCGTGTCGTAGCCTAGCAGCGTCAGCGTGCTGCCCGATGCGAACGTGTCGAACGCCTTCTCCCAGTGCTTGCTCGCCTCGAAGAAGAGAACCTCGGTGGTGACGGTGACGCCGTAGACCTTACGCTCCTTGGTCGCGTGCGCAGATGAGCTCAGCAGCAGGGCCGTGTCGCCACCGAGACGGTATCCGGCGACGTAGTAGTCGCCGTATCGTGACTCGAGTGCCTCGATGCCGCCGTTGTACCGGATCATCGCGATGGCTTGATCTGTGAGCCGCGGGGCCCGAGCCAGCTCGACCGAGCCGGTGCGCAGGCTGGCCCGGATCGACGTCTTGTTGGAGTCGGTGTTTTTCATGACGTCGCTGTCGTAGTGGCCCTTGACCGACACGGACGCCAGGAAGGGCAGGCCCACGCCAACCCCAAAGCCTACCGACAGGTGATCACGCGTGTTGCATTGCAGCGACGTCTCGACCGACTTGTAGGTGGCCGTCGTGCCAAACTCGCGCCGCAGTACCGCCGGCACCTGGTACAAGTGTGCCAGCAGAAATGGGCTTTGCATCTCGTCGGCCCACGGGTTGTCGGTGTGCAGCCGCGACGAGTGCAGGCAAGTTCCGAGCCGAATCGTTTTGTTTCTGTGCCAGGGTAAGGCAATGTCCCGCCCATCACGGACAAGGTTCTGCAGTTCACTCCGCTCGACGGCGTCGACATCTTCGAATTGAGGGACCTCAAAGTCCTTGTTGGTGGCTGGCCGAGGGGCCCAGGGCACCGGCGTCGCTGGCATTGCTGATCGGCTTAGACTTGAGGTCGTCGTCGATGTTGAGTCGAGGCAGAGGAAGGCTGATGCGCTTCAGCTCCAGCTCGGAAGGCTTGTAAGTGAAGTGAGCAAGGCAATCCATGCCCATGCTTTGCCAAGGAAGCCACCAGTAACATTGCGAGCTAAATGGCCCTAAAAAGCACAGCTAGGAGGAGCTATGTAACGGTCCGCAACGCACGCTGCTGTTTAGACACGCCTAGCTCTTCTCTGTCCCAGCCACTCAGATGACACCAAACCCCTCCAGCCGCGCCCACGCTCTTGACGCAGCCAGCCAACATTCCCCCAAGGGTCTCCAGCTAGTTATCCGTGGCATTGCCTTTTGGATGGCCAAGATCCATCTGGAGCCTGGATGACGCCGACCACCAGCTGAACAGACCCCTGTCGCTCAGGGGCACTCACGCCATCACGTCCATTAGTTAACGTTATTGAGCGTTTCGCCCCTGAGCACCGACAGACAGCAACCGTAATGTCGCATCGCAGCAATTTGTTGCGTCCGCCGTCTTCTGTGAGGGATGCGGGGCTTTCAAAATGGTATGGAGAGGGGCTAGTATGTATATAAAGCACCTACACAGCGCATGACAGGCGCTGCACCGGCCGGGACACCACACGCTGGGTCCAGCATTCCGTATTCGTCGGCTATTCTGCACATACATACCTGAGGAGACAGTTGCCTTCTATTATCAGTCACCATGGGACTTCTCCTAGTGCCTTACACCAATGCCATGCGGCTTGGCCAAGGGTTTGTGGTGTCTCGTCCTGCCTTCCATTACCTGGACTGACGTGCCCTGTTTCGGCAGCTTCAACTCGTACACGCAGCAGATATGTGTCGACGACGCCGTTGTCGTGAATCCGAACCGGGCCGAGAACGTCTTGCTCAACGACGGGACGACCATGCGCATCCTTGCCCAGACCGAGTCCAAACCGTCCGCCTGGACGCGCCAGCGTGAGGTCATCGTCAACGAGGACACTGCCGAGGCTGTAAAGATTGCAAGGGAGTCTCTGCCGGCCCCGGAGCACGACAATGTGACAGACGAGCAGAACCAAGGCACTGCTCAGACGGATGTGGAGCCGCCAGAGCCGACGCAAGATGAGACGACCCCGGCCGAAAACGAGAACCAGGATGGAATTGGGGACCCTGTTGATGGCCAAGACGCCGCTGATACCCCACCGGACAGTGCCGTCGGAGGCGTCGAGGAGCCCGAACATGATATTGCGCCCGAGTCCGAGCCCGAGCTGGAAGCCGAAGTCGAGCCTCCCACCACTACTACGGCAGGGACGGATGTTGCAGCGCTCGCAGAGCCCAATAACGCAGACGAGCTCGAGTCCACAGCTGCCACGACAGCAACCCAGCGGACTGCCAAGAGTCGCCAGCGTTCTGCCTCTGTCGCGCCCGTCAAAGGAATAACCAAGCCACCCACCAAAGGCTCCACGTAGACACCGCTGACACGCCCCAAGTCGGCCGGGTGGCGCAAGCTGCAGCAAGACGCGGCGGCTCGCCAGGCCGCGGCGAAGCTTGATGCCGAGGAGCTTGCCGAGACACGCAGGGCCGAGAAGGAAAGGCTCCAGGCAGCGCGTGCGCTACAGCTTGAGATGGAGAAGGAGGAGCGTGCTGAGGAAAAGAAGCGTCGGCAGGAGAACCGCGAAGAGCAGCGCAAGATCCGCGAGGAGAAGCGCAACTTTGAGAGGGAGCGGCGCCAAGAGACGTACCAAGCCATCAAGGAGGCTGCATCCAAGTGCAAGGATGCCATGACGATGGATCAGATGAAGGCCATCCTGCAGCAAAACCAGTTTGTCGAGCGGTTCAACGGCATGGGTGAGAACGACCCCGACATTGTGTTTGACGCCAGCGCGCCACGGGGCCCTAGTCAGACAGTGACATACACCAGCCGCTTTGTCGACAGGCTGAGCGACATCACCGACGACATGTGCGTCTCGGGCTCCCTGTCGATCAAGTCGGGCAAGATTGGTGGCAGCGGACGCGGATCCTTTATCGACAGCGACAAGTTCAAAGAGTCGGACCTGAACTTCTACATCTCAGTCAAGGTGGTTAACCAGACGGTCAACTTCAAGGACGCGCTCGAGTACAACCCGATCTCGTGCCTGTCCAAGCAGAACTTTGCAAAGGTGTACGGTGACAGCTTCATCTCGGGGTTCCTCGAGGGAGGCGAGTTCAATGCCCTTGTCAGCATGAAGATCCTCAACAAGGCCAAGAAGACAGACATCCAGGCCGAAGCCAAGGTGGCTTTGACGGCGGGGCCGGTGAGCGTCGAGGCCCAAGCCGACGTCGGCATTGCGCGCGAGAACATCGAGACAAACACCGAGACCACGATTCAAGTCAGCTGGTGTGGCGGCGGGCACATCAAACCCATGGAGCAGCAGTGGGACATCAAGAGCCTGATGCAGGCCGCCGCTCGCTTCCCCGACCTCGTGGCCGACTGCCCGCAGCGCACCTACGCCGTGCTGACGAAGTACGAGAACCTGCGGAGCTTTGTGAAACGGCAACCCAAGTCCTACTCCAAGCTGGCCTACGAGAACGCTCAGATGTACACTAACGTGCTGATGGATGCCTTTATGAGCTACAAGGCCCTCTACAAGCAGCTGTCGGACCAGATCTTCCAAGTGCGTCAGAAGACCATGGAGATCCTGCCCTGGGAGAGCAAAGACGCGGCTGACAATGCCGCAAGGGCCGCCAGAAAAGCCGCAGAAGCGGCAGCAGCGAAAGCAGCGGAAGCAGCGGAAGCAGCGCTTCAAAAAGCCCTGACGGCCCCGGTCGGTGGGCTAGCTATCAGAGCCGCCAAGACGAGCACTGCCAACCGACCTCAGAAAAAGAAGGCGAACGGCTTCTATCCCTACGTCGAAGATAACACACGTTTTGAAGCGTCCATCGGCGGGCTCGACCAGGCACGCAAGGCCATCCGCCGCCAAATGGCTCGCATCGTCCACGAGGTCGATGTCATCGAGGAGTTTCCGTCTTTGGCGACCGACGAAGACCACGAGGAGCCCTTCCAACCACCGGCATCGTTCGAGATGCGGCTTCCGACTGTTGACATTCCCAAGCGGCTCCGGCCCCAGGTAAACCCGCTGACTGGTCACCGCATCATGGCCGTTGCGCAGACCGAGGAGGAGCGCAGAGAGGAAGCCCAGCGGCTCAAGGATCTCGAAGAGGCGCCCGCGCTGTATCCGGAGAGCAAAAAGACCAAGTTTGTGCAGGCGGAAGCTGACGCCTTCGCCAAGTGCATCGAGCTCAACCCAAGGATTGGCTACCATCTCAATGTGACGCCGGCAGTAGGAAGTGAAGACTGGGGCACCATGTTCAACAATCTGGACTTTCTGCGCGAAGACTGGCACGTCAAGAGTATTATCGTCCACGTGGGCCAAGGCATGCTCCGGTCCGTGGCCGTCGAGTACCGTAACGGACTCATCGTCCAAAAGGGCCATGTAAGTTCAACCCCAAACCGCCGTCCTTCGCTGTCCCTCTCGAGACTAACGCGTGCAAATGAAGCCCGACTCCACCACGAAACGCTTCGAGCTCGGCTCATTTGTGCCCGGCGAGCGTGTCACCGCTGGCTCCATCGAGGTCGGCGAATCGGTCGGCTCCTCAACGCCTCATGCTGCGGTCCTGGGCGTCCGGCTCTTCACAAACCACGGCTGCAGCCTTGTCGCCGAGGCGCAATACAGCATACCAGCGGCCGAGGGCAAAGTCAAGAAGGACGGCTTCGAGTACAAAGACATCAGGATCCACCACTTCGACTGCCCGCTCAGCCAGGGCACGCTCAAGGGCTTCTTCGGTCGCAGCGTTGACACTGCCGACAGCAACGGCGTGTTTCGCCTCGGCTTCATCCGGGGCGATGTGCTGCCACGGCAGCCCGAGAATGCGCCAGAAACACTCACCGTGTCGGCTCCCAGGGCTGTGCCGTCTCGCTGGGGCCAGACAACTGCCAAAAGCCCCGAGGGCAAATTGGTCGAGCACGCAGCCCGGTTCGGGTTGGCATACCCCACGCCGCCGAAGGTACTCTGCGCGTTCAGCGAGGTCCGCGGCATCGAACAGTCCAGAACAAGGCCCGTGTCATGGCAATACTCATCCACCAACTCTAAAGTCTCGACAGACTGTTTCAGCTTCTCGACAACCCTGGACTCGATCATCACGAATCTCGCATACTCGTGGCTCACACTCCCCGAAAACGAAGTTAACTTCAATTTCGGCATTTTCGACTTTGACGCGACCATCTACGACGACAAGCGGGACCCGACAGGCACCCACCAGGTCGTCTTTACCAACCCCTACGGGACTGCGCCAGCCCCGCCCGCCGTGTGGTGCGTCACGATGGACTACACGGGCACCGGTGACAACAGCCCGGACGGCCGCCTGCGCCATAGCATCTCGGACCTGACGGCAACGGGCTTCAAACTCAATATCGAGACATGGGGCGGCGGGCACCACGCGGGCAACGTCTGGGGCTGGTGCACCTGGGACAAGGAGTACGACGGTGTCAAGGTCAAGTCCGAGTCTAAGGTCGTCTGCTGCGGCAACACCAACGGCACTCCGGCAGCCGACCCCATCAAGGGTGCGCTCGAACTGTGGGAACCAACCTTCCCTGGCGGCAAGCAGCCGGTCAGCATCATGACGGGCATCAACGGTTACGACATCAATGTTGCCGAGGGCAAATGCACCCACCTGCGCAGCCAGTGGCAGGGCACGCTTGAGAACGGCAGCATCTCGTGCGGCGTCGACGGGTCGGGACGGGCTCGCTACGTGTCGGCCATGTACCTGGCAATTCTGGAGGACTGAGTCAAGTATGCGGGATCTGTTTGAGGTCCTTCCAGGCCAAGGCATGGCACCGGAGGCGGTTTGCACCCCTTGCGCGTCATCACCGGCCTATGTCTGCCGCCTCCATGTAGCATATAACTGCGGAGATGGAGTCGAGAACAAATTGGAACAAAACGGTGTGAGAAAAATCCCCCCAGACATATTCTGAATACGATAGCGCCAGAAATTGACCTGACCGGGGATGCCATTTACCCTGAACCTATCATCTCATGACAAGTACAAGACAATTCTCCTCAACTCCTCACCACCGCCTCTTAGCCAGAGATGGTTGTAAGCATGTGCGATAAGTAGCCAGTCGTTCCTCGGGAAGCCAGCATAACAAGTTATTCAGAAGATCAGCTCAGCCACTCGCGTTTCTATCCTTCTCCCTCACCCCTGCAGGCAGTGATTATCACACCGTTGCAAGGCGGAGAAATTCATCAACCAACTAAACATTCAGGCAGCAGTAGATGCTAGAGCAACTGTGGGTGCCGTCATCAAACAGCTGGTGGCCGTGGTCACGCTAGCAGTTGAAGTTGTGGTAGCCGTTCCAGCCAGGTCTATGGTTCTTTGCATCATCAACGTCCCTCACCCCAACCCCTCGTCGTGTCTCCTCCTCCCCCGGGAAGGTCTCACCTAGCATATGCCCCCGTGCTATCCCACTGAACGCCGCGCGGGAGGTCGGAAGTATGAAGGGCTGAGTCTGCGAGGTCTTTGAAAAGTTATGTGAAACATCATGATAGCTTAGGTATATCAGGTACTCATCTTGCAGCTGCCTGTTTTGGGGCTTCCTCGAGGAGATTGCTGGACCCCTTCCGATACCCTGAACTAGTGCTAACGAGCACGCAGGGGGTCTAGTAGGTATTCGGTAAAGGTAATGCGAAGTAATGGATTTTACGGAGCAAGTTCAAAGACGCCAGTAAGCAGGATGTAACGTCGAATTGATTCAACCGAACAGCCGCAATTCTCCCTCTTGCTGCTCACTGTTTTTGCATCAGTAAGCCCAGCTGAGAGCTAGGAACATTCAGCCCTACGCTCAGTTTGGTTTCGGTCTTGATCCCGATATGTCGGTTTTGATCCTTACTTAGGGGAGGGGTTGAAGACAATCTCGACCTGACCCGTAGTACGGGATCCCCCTACCGTCCACTCAGCAGAGAAAGAAGGATGTGTTGGAGATTACGTTTGTTAAAGGCAGGCAAAATACTGTCGCTATTTTGAGGTACGCAGTTACACTCAGAGGCACCAGGACCGCCCAGAAAGCTCTCATTGTTGGACTCCGAGACAAGAGACCTCTGTACCAAGGTAGTCATCAACATTTAGTTCTCAAACCACGTCTGACCAACCATTTCTAGATTCGTCGAGCAATACTCGCACTTCATGGGCAATCGTGACGTATGGAATACCGGAAGACAAGGCAAGCGTGAGGTTTCACGAGACGACCTAGACTGCAAATACAATCGGAAATATTAGACGAGAAGCGTGGAGCTGGAAAGGCACCTCTGCGCCAAATAACCCAGTGCCTGTCTAAAACCCAATAATCCCATTCAAAATCGCCGCCATGCCCGCCACCGGCAACGCCGCCGGACCCAGCAGCACGCCCGCCAGCATGGCCGCCGGGCTCCCAAACGGCACCAGCCCGTACGGATTCCCCCCGTTTCCGTCCCAGGTGTGCGTCTCCCTCCTCTCCTCGTGCGCCTCGGTGATGACGTTCATAAAGTCCGCCGCGTCGCCCACGCCGTCGTTGCCGACGCAGTCCATGCGGAAGGTCAGGTCAAACAGGTTGTAGTTGACTTCCTTGTCGGGGCCGGGACCTTCTTCCTTGGTCGGCGGATCCTGAAGGGCTGGACGACGGGCTCCGAGGTGAAGGCGGCTCAGCACCAGCGAGATGCCGCTGTTGTCGTCGCTCTTCTCGAAGCGCGGGTACGGCATCTTGAGGCACAGCGTGTCGGTCACGGCGTCGGCCGGGCGCAGGAAGGAGCGCCGCGTACACGTCGTGGTAGTAGTCGCGGTAGCCGCCGGACTGGTCCGCGAAGCTCCACGTCAGGCGGAAGTCCTCGCCGTGCTTGAAGGATTCTTGCTTCGTCGCGACGGAGAGGTTGGTCAGGGGGGACATGTCGGACGCCCGGCGCAGACGCCAGTAGCATGGCTCGTCGGTGCTCGTGATGGCGGGCATGAAGGCGCCCTGGGCGTTTCGGTAGACGGTGAGGGCGAGCTCGGCTGGTTGCGGAGCTGACTTGGACGAGGACCGCACGGGGGCGCAAGATTTGATGCACACTAGGCAGTTTGGTCCGAGCTGATACTGAAGTTAGTACCTGGGAGGTTCAAAGGAGAGAGACAGAGAAAGGCGTACGCTGTACCCCTCGGCCACTTCGAGCCGCCAAACCGTCTGCATCAGCTTCGGGTCCTGCGTCGTGCCCACCTCCTTGCCGCCGGGAAACATGAGCACCGGCGCCTGCACGCTGTGCGGGAAGAACATGGCGTCGGTCCGGTGCACGTCGACCTGGCGCGTCGTGTAGGTGAGGTCGACCGTCTTCCAGAACCAGGTGCCGCGGACGTGCTCGTGGATGTCGGTCTCGGGGGCGAGCCGCTCCAGCGACATCTGGATGGGCTTGGGCGGGCGGTCTGGGTCGACACCGAGGTACGCCTGCTCCTCGGGGCGGCCCGTGATGTGGTTGAAGCTGCTGTTCTGTGCCGCCACCTTGAAGCGCACGTGCAGCACGCGGGACTCGGGCACGACAAAGTACTGCGACAGTTTGGGGACGGCGCTCAGGAACCACGACTTGACCTCGCCAAAGCCCGTCATGGCTGCGATGGCGTCGACGATGGGCGTCAGCTCCGTCTGGTTGACGACGCGCCAGTTGTTGAAGTCGGCCACCGAGTTGGACCACGCTGGTGGGCTGTTGTTGCATCAGCGTGTTAGTAGATATTTACCTGGTAGATGACGGATTAGGGGCGACTGACTTTGCTGCGAGGATCGAATTGCCTCCCGTCGCCTCAAAGGTTAAGGCTTCGCTCGTGTTGGTCTGAGACTTGAACGTGGCCTTTGAGTCCGAGTTTTCGTGGCTGCTCTTGACGCTCCCCCCGACGCCAATGGGCTGGTAATGGGTTAGCACACCATCGCTTTTGTGACAGAGTTATAACGCACCGTTGAAAAGGCCACGCCGACAGAGGCCTTGAAGGCTTCCTTCTCCTCCGTCTCGGTGGTATTCTGGTCGCCCGTAACAATCTTGGTCGTCTGCAGACACCCTCCCAGGGTCACGGCGTGGCAAAACAGGTGTGCAAAGGTCTAATAGAGCTTCCGGAGGTTGTTGATGTCCTTGGTCGACTGGACCAGTAGGAGTGCCTGCTTCAGCTCCGGCGTGGGCTCCAGGTCCTCGGGCCGCAAAAAGACCGACACACGCGGGAACATGTAGTTGCCAATCATGCGCTTGGAGAAGGTCTTGTTGGTTTGGACGTTCTTGCTGCTGTTCTCGCTGGCGTAACCAGCCGATACGCCGGCCGAGAAGCCAGCATAACCGCCCGAGCTGTGTTTGGCCCGGATTAGTACACCAATTCACTGATAAAAGGAGACAGCATCACTCACACTGAGGCCTCTACCGAGGTCGAATCAAAGTGGTTCTTGGCCATCGACTCCTGGAACTCGCTCGAAACCGTCGTGATCTGGATCCTAGACTGGTCGTTGACCACAAACGACGGAATGGCTCCGAGCTTGGCGGGTATGGTGCCTGCAATGTCCTCCGCAGTCAGCGCGAGCTCGCGGGCGGGCTGCGTCGAAGCAACGGCGTCCTCCGCGCCGGGGGAAATGCTAGTGGTAGGTGTATCCGGATTTCTGCCCGAAACGCTGCCGATGTCACTGCCGTTGTCGCTGCCGCCTGTCGACGAGAGGCCATTCTCGATGGCCTTGGGCTCGCTCGACGTGGGTGCTGTCACTGCTGCCGGAGGAGGAGGCGAAGCCGGGGTCGGGACCGGGGCCTTATTCTTGAGCCGGAAGGCGGGCGTCGTCGCTCGCTCAATCTGGTTGGTCTTCTTGTTGATTTTCCATCCGTACAGCAGGCTGCAGTTGCGCAGGACCGCGTCCCAGTCGGACTCGTCCATCTGACTGGTGAACTTTGCAGGGCTTGCATCAGTAGCCGCAAACTGGGAGGCGTCGAGCTCCTCCTGCACCTTGAATCCCGTCTTGTCGACCTTGAACTCCTCGGCAGAGTGGTCCTTGATGGTCAGGTCGGGCCGCAGCTGCTCCATGGCCGCGAGGACCTCGGCGCTGGCGCCGTGGAACTTTGAGGCCGCCTCGGGCGCCGAGACCCTGGCGTCCGTCTTGCGGTAGCGGACGAGGATGGACGGCGTGGCCTCCTGCTCACGCACCCCCTCCTTGTCGAGACCGAGGTACTGAGAGAGCGTGAGCTCATCCCCAGCAGCCGAGCCGTCGACCGAGCAAAATGTGTGCATCTTGGGAGACGTGGACATCTTGCCAATCATCCGGCGGAGCTCGCCCATCGGGAGACTTGATGGGTCCTTGCCCCGAAACGCAGATGAGTGCAGCGAGCCCGTATTGAGCGCCTCGCTTGGATTCTCGCCCATCTGGATGAACTTGATCTGGAAGGGGGGCTTGAGCAGAACTTCCTCCTGGGTGGCGGTGGGCTCGTTGCTCGCGACGATGAAGACATGGAAGAGGCCGTCCTCCGAAAAGGCATCTTCCCCCAACGTCTTGGCATATGCCTGGAGAGAGATGTCCTCTGACGATGCGACGGCACCTTCGTCGGTGCAGAACGTGAACGTCGCCCCTTTGCGGACCACGCCCTCGAGCTTGTTACGCACATGCGCGAGTTTTGTTTCCGAGAGAAACGAGTTGCGGTTTGGGCTTTGTGGCTGTTAGTCTCAGCAATTCATGGACGAAAATCTGGACACTCACCTGGCAAACTCGAGATTCGTAATGGGCATCTGCGATAAAACACCCTCGGAGGCTGAGAGAGCGACGACCTTGACAAGTACTCCAGGGCCATGGGGCGTGGGGCTGGAGTCACTTGCGACGTGGTGGTCTCCTGTCTCGACATCATCGTCGTCTTCCCAATCGGGACCACTTTCGTCTCCAGAGACTGGGTCGGGGCTGGGTGCACGAAGAGGAGCTTTCTTGGGCGGGGGGGCCCGGCTGTTGACAGGTTGCGGTGTTGCTTTGGGTTGCTGCTTAATAGGAGCAGCTGGGGCAGAAGCCTTTCGCTGTTGGGTCCCCGCGGCCGCAGATGGTACTGGCTTACCGGCGGGCGCTCTCGCCTTGGCGGCTCGAACATTGTTGGACTTAATCATTGTGAAGGGTTTGATGTTGGGTACTGTGATGCGCCGAAGGTGGGATGAAGGTCGCAAGAGGCCCGGCGGGCGAAGGACTCGCTCAGCTATTATCCCCGGAAGCAGTGGGATAAGCAGCAAGGAGTCGCGTCTTCGACGTCAAGCGCGAAAAAGGGATAATTTCTCGTACGCAATCCCTGTCAGATATCGAGAGTCGTCCGGAATGATGATAGCCAACACTGCAGCTTGTTACCTTCACGCCACCGTTCCCCTGAATCCCCCATGCCATCTTCTTATTTGCAATAGTCCTCGGACATGCCACCCGCCGTCACATCGCTCCATCGATACCATGAGAGTGAAGGCGTCAATAGTCTTGCGTTTGAGGGTAGCATTGAGCAGTTGCGTCAACTCTTTCGCTCCTGTCAGCGTGCCAGTTCAGCTGTCGTCGATCTTGGTCTGGAACGCCCCTAGGGCTCCGAAACAACACTAGCGCAAAGCCTCGATCCGGGACACAGGGGGTTCAGCGGGGTGCAGGCTGCGATCTATTGCCAAGAGCGGCCCAGCCCGGCCGTTCCGAGCCTCCCGAATGGTCAATCTAGTGTCCAATAGCCTGCGTGGGGCTGCGCTGGATGTGCTGCGAACGGAATAGGTCCAAACACCCCCCCCCTAGCTTGACAGCTGTGATGAATCTAGAACGTCAGCTCTCCTCGCTCCAATTTCTTTGCCTCTTACCGGCCGTCCAAATTTCGGCTCTCGGTTCTAGATTTCGAAAGGAGACTTGAGGGGTTGCCCACCGCTTTGTCACTCTCAAAATCTAGCTCGACAACTTGTATACCCCCTGTTTCGTGGCATTGGTCTCTGGCCGCACTTGACAGAGTCGACATCCAAATACCCACCAGTGGCCGAGCCTGGCACTCGAGCAACCGCCCACACACCAAGCCTTTCCTTCACGCTGCCCAGCATACCAACAAACCACCGTCACAATGGTGCACCTTCTTCTCGCCCCGTACAATGACTCGATGCAGCTCGGGCAGGGTTTCAACTCTTTCCTGCACAAACCCTGCATCGATGGAGCAGTCGAGATACCAGAGTCCTCGCTGCAGACCCAGGCCGTCAAGGCTGGCGGAGCTGGGAACGTGAGCCAGGTCGTGTCGTACAGCTCTCGGTTTGTCGAGAAGATTTCCGAGGTTGTGCGCAGCATGAACATCTCAGCCGCGTCGAGCATCAAGTCCGGGACCATTGAGGTCTCAGGAAACTCGTTGAGCGTCGACGAGTCCAAGTTTGCCGCCAGCGATCTGAACGCCGTCATCAGTGTCAAGGTCATCAACCGTAAGTGGCCATTTTGTCCAAGACCGCGCGTTAGCTCGGCTGACAGGATCAGAAACAACAACCACTCTGAAGAACCCCAGGTTGTAAGTGCCACACCCAGCGCAGGTAGATCAAGCGAGGTCACTGTCTGACATGCGACCAGCTGCCCCCTAGAAGGCGTCAAAATGAACTCTCAGAAGTTCTTTGAGGTGTTTGGAGACTGCTATGTTTCAGGTGAGCTCCACGGATCTTCTTCTGCAAGGAGGGGTTCTGACCTGGTTTCCTTTTGTAGGCTTCATGGAAGGGGGCGATCTCCACGGCATCGTGTCGGTCAAGGTCCTGGATGCTTCCAAAAAGTCCGAGGTAGAGGCTGTGTAAGTTTGTTTCCCAGCGGCCCCGGGGCTAGCTGAGCACCGAGCTGACGATGTGTGGATCAGTCTCAAAGGCCAGATGAACGGCTCTGGTAACTCCGGAGAGTTCACGCTCGGAGAGGGATCCGGCATGTCCACCTTTAACGCCGCCCTTAGCCAGACAGAAACCACGGTCACGGTCAACTGGTCTGGCGGTGGCCAGATCAAGCCCGATAACGAAGACTGGACGCTCGATACGCTCGTCAAGGCGGCGTCGTCTTTTCGTCCCCGCGTGGCCACGTGTCCACAGCGCACCTGGGCCATCCTCACGCGCTACGATAACAACCGCAGCTTCGCCGCGTGGGCCGACAAGCACGACATCAGAGTCCCGGACTTCAACCGCGTGCAGCAGATCACGAGCGACCTCCTCGACAACTTTATGGAGTACAAGAACAATCTCTCGCGCCTGCAGGCCGTCATGGCCGATCCCGCGGCCTTCAAGCTGTCTCCCTACCGTGACCCCGTCGGGCTCTCGGTCGAGGCCCTCGTCAACGAGCGGAAGCTTCTCAAGGACGAGATGAGCAAGATCGGCGCAATCGTCGACGGCCTCAACAAGGACCCGCTGCAGCCTCCTTGGATCGAGATCAAGAACCCCATCCTGTGGGCCTGTCGTCTGCCAGTGCCTATCGACGCCCCTACACCTGGCGGGCACGCTGGTTCGATAATGGTGTCGCCGGCGGATAAGGTCGCCGTGATGGGCGGCTTCTCCTTTGTCAACGATCCCATTGTCAACCACCCGGCCCCCGTTGTCCCGCCTGCCGCGGCGGCGCCCCCCCTCGACCAGGCTGTTAAGACGGCCATTGAGAACGTGACCAAGTCCACGACGGACATGGCCAAAGACATCCAAGCAGCACCGTCGCCCTTCGCACCACCGCCGCCGGGCCCCATCACCACCGCCGGGCTGGCGGCCGAGATGAGCGAGGTCGACCGGGCGTGGGTCAACGACGACGCCAACAAGCGCACCTATGCGCAGTTCCGGTTCGACAGGCACGTCGGCAGCGAGGGCGGCGGACCCTTCAACGACGCCGTCGAGCTCGTCAAGCCCATCGTGCCCGTGGCGTGGCCGCAGCGGCTCGAGGTCCGCATGATCTCGTGGGGCGGACACAACATTGTGCGCTACGTCGAGGTGGCGTACGACCAGCTCCAGCTGCGCCACGGCTCCGAGGGCACCGTCGCCGACTCCATGACGGTCCATCTCGGCGCCGGCGAGAAGATTAACCGCATCCGGCTCGGCGAGGGCCAGGAGACGTGGGGCGTCGAGGGCGTGGCGTTTGTCGAGATCCACACCACGAGCGGCCAGGTGTGTCGCGTCGGCCAGGAGGAGGGCAACCAGGTGACGGATTACTATCCGTTTGACGGGGCCGAGGGGTTCAAGGGATGGTGGGGGATGAGCGGCGACATCATCGATAAGCTTGCGCCTATTTGGGGACGGTGATTTGTTCTTCGAATTTCTTTCGTCGAAATGTCTTCTCCAGAGCCTTGTTTGTATTGTAGTACTCTACGGTGTCATTTTGCCAGTGATTCAACTCGGAGATTGATTTGCTGCTATGCATTTGATCCGCAGACGCATTGGCGACACTTCCACATTTTGGTCAATGGTCACAAATCCAATCCATCAGTTGATAACGCTCGGTATCGTCACAAGAACGGCCGGGGTCTTGACCTCTTGCGCTGTCGTTATAGCCGTTAGGCGACTTCTTGTTCAAACGCCTACTGTGGTAGATGCTTGTCTCCTGTCTGCTCGATGTGTGATCTTCAGCCGCCTCAGGTAAGGTAAGGTACCTTAGTCAGTCTAGCAACAGACTCCGTCGTCTCGCAGGCACAGTGTTTTGCCCATTTCCCCCTTCTTTCCAGTCTTGGCCCCAGATTTGTCCATAAACCAGATCGAATGCAAGGCAAAACATACTGAAATCTAGAACTCCTAGTCTGGCGCCAACAAAGTGATTATTGATGTGAAGACCATTTCGGGCAGAGCTGGGGAAAAGCAAAAGCTGCGGGACTGGTTTGGCGCGCTGAAGTTCAACTGTGCGATCGATGTACTGTTGTAGCCTAGACGGCAGCTGAGGGCAGTTCGGAAACTAACCTCCGGAAATGCTGGATACGCTTACCCCAAGCGTGGCATGTCAAAAGCCAGCCTGCATCACCATTAATGCAGGTACCTTCTAACGTTGATTAGTTTGCAGGGTGCAAGGGATGCTCTTTCTGGACCGGTCGAAAAGGCAGAGGACAGCTGAAAGCGCCCGCCCCCGCCACCCCTTGTTGGGGTGGGTGTCCACTGGTCCTGTTGAGCCCCTGAAACGGAGGGAACTCCGCCCAATAGTCTCTGTTCTCGACCCCGATGGAACCAGCAACCAACATTTCAGGTTTGTTGTCACGTCAGAAATACCACCTCCATAGTACCCACCCACGAGCCACCCCCTCATACGGTCAGTTCAGCCAGCCTCCAGCCTCCAACCTCGTTGATCGCCATGAGCCGCCCAAAGCTGCACGACAGTGCGCCCAAAAAACTGGAGCGCTGGCGCAAACAGCATAGTGGCAGAAGGAAATATTGTCAAGAAGAATTCGGGAAAGATTGGGACTGGACCGGGGTTTGCACCTTCAAAGGGTGATTTAGTCAAAATGAAGCACTGGGTAGTTGATGGGTGAGCAGCTAACCATGAACAAGGCGCGGACAGGACACAGCTGTAGCCCCTTTTTCCCGTTCTCCAGTGCACATCAAAATTTTCCCATGAACGTCGTCGTTTTCAAGACCCAGTGAACCCAAGACACCCACCTACATCATCACATCCACGACATTTTAGTTGACTCCCACAGCAATGAATTTCTCTGGGAACAACATGAACCACTCACAAGATGCCCGGGGCGGCCGACTTGGCGTCGTCTACCACAATACGAATCAAGCTCAAGGTCATGGTGGCAGCAGGTACCGGGTCGACAACTGGCAGATCCCGGTGCCGATTGGAGACGCTAGTGCTCATTTCCTGCTCAAGGTTGGCAACGGACCGAACCCAGAGGTCGTCCAGTCCTTCTTCATGGACGGGGGAGACGACGCTCAGCACGGCCGCGGCGAGGACACGGCGTCAAAAAAGATCGCACAGGCCCTCGCTGTCATGAACGAAGCCTATTCAACCACCAACTGGACTTTTGACGCCATCGTCACCACCCACCACGACAGAGACCATTACTACGGCCTGTCGCAGCTGCTCGGCCAAACCGTGACTCGCAATGACGGCGAAGCGGGCAGAACCTATCAGCAGGCATACTTCCGCCCCGACCTTACCTACTACAGGGGCAACAATGACAACCCCGGGGCCCCCTTTCCAAAGTGGCACCCAATCTGCCCCTGCACCATTGCCGGCGAGGAGGCCATCGGCATTGACCTCTTCTCGAGGACACGCATGTTCTACAGACACCGTGACACCTTCATGGCACAGAGCGCCATGGACAAGAAACACGGGGTGATCGCGTTCAATCACAGCGAACCGGACATTGTCAGGAGGCCGCGGTTTGTCGTGGTGGGGCGCAACGGCTACGGCGTCAGCGTCGATTCGGCCGACCGCATCACGGTCAACGACCCGACAGAGAACCAAAAGTCTCTGCTCGCCGTCCTGTACTGGCCCCAGACCGGCCACACATCCTACTTTACCGGCGGCGACGGCAACCCCAAGGTGGAGCTAAAAGGGGTGGTGCCCTGGATGTTGGCAAACGAACATAAGAACTATCTCCCCAGGCTCCCGGTGAAGATGGTCAAGCTCGATCATCACGGCTCCCTCAACGAGACGCTCAACGACAAGGACGTCGGAGGCTTCGACAAGACCATTCTCACCATGATGCAGCCCAAGAGCGTCCTGGTGACACCCGGCAACAAGCACGGGCACCCCAACTGGGTCGTCATGGAGCTTGTGAGAAGGCACTTGGCAACCACGGGGGGCAAGCTGTACACAACTCGCTCCCCGTATTGGTTGTCAAAGGGGAGAACCAACATGCTCGACACCAACACAAACCACGCGAGCTACAAAAAGGTTGCGCCAATGTTTGCCCCGGGCAAGGGCGACTGGGACGATAAAATCGGTGGCGACGCCGATGACGACCTCGTTGACGACCCCCACACCACCAACGGCACGCTCATGATGGAGAACATGCATGACTGGAAGGGCGACTATGACGATTACAAGGTGCACGATGGCGACTTTGCCACGGAGCTGATGTCAGGACCTGATTTCGACCAGTACATCAAGGATGACGGGAAGCCGAATAGGAAGGCCATCAACGAGGAAAAGAAGAAGAGGGCTAAGCAAGTGGTAAGTGCTTTTAGCCAAAAGAGACGCGTCGCCAATCTTGGGCGAGCAAATGCTAATCTGTTATCCCTATTTTAGCTCTTGGCTTTGAAGAATAGCCACAGGCTGACGGTCAAGGACAAGTCAAACCTGGAAAAACGGGCAGCGCAAGAGGAGGAGGTGGACGAGTCAGAACTCCAGGTTGCCCACCGGGTGACTCAAGACAATCGGGACAACCTCCGCTGGCAGCACAGGCAGGTCTGGGAGCAGATATGCGAGCAAGAGATCTGCGACCGCGGAAGCCCGTATTTTCTCGTCCGCTTCTCGTTCGAGCAGGGCGAGGACCCGGTCGTGGACTGCGACATGGACGAAGCGGGAAAACCGAAGCCCCTGCAATCAGCCGTCCCCGACACGCAAAAGAAGGTGCACAAGACCATCGGCGAGTACGACATGGTGGATGATCGCGGGCACGACGTCAACATCACGACTGTCAGCACTGCGAAATCCACGGCCGAATACATGTACGAGCACGCCGAAGGCCTCGAGACGCTCACGGCGCGGTTGAGCTTCATGAACTACGAGCTGAACCTCGGGCTGGGCCAGCACTTTTCGAACCTCAACTTCTTCCCGCAGAAAAAAAGCACCAAACAGCTGCTCCCAGCCGGGCTGGCGGGGATCGGAGCCATGCCCGGCAACTCGATGGACAACGCCAAAAACATTCGCATCAAGCTACCCGACTTCTCCAAGACCAAGGTCAAGGACGCCACAAACCAGGACACGGCAAAGCCCTTCACGGGCGGGTGGCCAGAACTGCTCAGCTTTACCGCCTTTGTCAAGCAGACCTGCCAAAACTACAAGGACGTCCTGGAGTACACGACGCCGAACGGGATCAAGTGGAAGAAGGGCCGGGGCCGGGCCAAGAACGGCTACGAGGAGGCCACCGACATGCTGTGGAAGATGTACCAGCAGTGGATTGTCCTGCAGGACGCGGTGGAGAAGGCTGCGACGGGCCAGTACGCCACACATGTCAGCCAGCAGTTCAGGAGGCTGAAATTGGCCCGTATTTATGTGCGCCCGACGCCTCACCGGGAAGACCTTGAGGAATTGGATTAGTGTGAGCAGCTGCATGTGTTTGGGTTTGGTTGGGTGAGCCTGATGGACACGTCTTGTCTCGGGACCTCAGGAGAGGCACTGTCTTTAGGAGCCATGTTGCACCGTCATCTTTGTTTGAATATTCGTGTGTATATTCCGTATATCACCTTTGTTAGCTCGGAACGATACTCTATCCCGCAGTCACAGTCTGTCAGTCTGTGTAAACTCCCCTCGTCCGCAACAAAATGTCAAACAATGACGGATTTGAACCGACATGGGTCCGCTGATGAACTGTACTGCCCAAAGTCTCGACAAGGAAAAGGAGAAACAAGGCGGTGTTGTAGCGTTTTCCGGCGGAGTTTGGAAAGGCTATTTCGCTCTCCCCACAGCGACATCTTCTGGTCTTTGGTGCTGTTGTCGAAGTGGAGCTTGACGAACAGTGGGTCGGTGGATGTGCCTGCTGCAGTGATGCAAGAATGGTGCCAAGACAAACCCCAACCGACCCTGGCGACCCCAGCCTTGCACTTGATCAGCTTGTGGAGCTCGCACAGACCCACTGAGGTCATCTGCCTGGTGACACCAAGGGTCCCATCGTGCTCCTCTCTTGCTCCGAACCCAGTTGTTTGGCTTGCAGGACGGCCACATCGTACGGATACGCGCTGCGCTACCCGCGTACCTGCGTCGATCGACATCGACCTCCAATCTCCTCTCGCGACGATGCGATCGGCCCTACAGAGACCCTGATTGAACCCTCTCTGCTACGGCCGCACTTGCCCGTCGCATCCCCAACAAACCGACCCAACTCCGCCAACGATCACTCACCACACACCACCACACCACCACCACCACCACCACCACCACCACCACCATCCGCCCAAAATGTCCCCATTCCCCGCCCGCCCGGCCACCCCCGGCTCCGAAACCTCCCCCCTCCTCCGCTCCTCCCGCTCGCGCTCGCCCTCCCCCTCCACATCGACCCTCAGCCCGGCCCCGAGCTCCCGCTCCGCCTCCCCTTCCTCCCTCCGCCGCCGCCGCCGCAAGACCACCACCCGCCTCGTCCGCGCGACCTCGCTCGCCTCGGCCCTGCTCTCGGCCCTCTGCGCCGGCTCCATCACCATCTTCTCCCTCTACGGCCACATCCTGCAGTCGCGCCTGCACTACACCCAGTTCCAGGTCAACGGCCTGGCCTCGGCCGCCTCCGTCGCCATGTACATCCCCGTGCCGCTGCTGGGGTACCTGTGCGACCGCGCCGGGCCCGCGCCGCTGAGCCTGCTGGCGGCCGTCATGTTCGGGGGCGGGTACGCGGGCGCCGCGGGCGCGTTCGCCAAGGCGTGCGTCGCGGAGGAGGGCGCGGCCGAGGAGGGCGGCGGCGGCCAGCGGCAGTGGTATGCCCTGATGGTGCTCGCGTTCATGGGGGTGGGCGTGGGCACGTGCAGCATGTACATGAGCGCCGTGGCGACGTGCGCCAAGAACTTTGGGAGGGGCCGGCATCGCGGTCTGGCGGTGGCGCTGCCGATCGCGGCGTTTGGGTTGAGCGGCATGTGGCTGAGCCAGGTGGGGAGTCGGTTGTTCTTGAGGAGGGATGCCGGGGCGGAGGAGGGGGAGGTGGATGTGGTGAGGTTCTTCGTGTTTCTGGCGGTGCTGTTGGTGGTGGTGGGCGTGGTGGGGATGTTTGGGCTGAAGATTGTGGACGAGAAGGATCTGATTGAGGAGGCGGTGGAGGAGTTGGAGAGGAGCGGGATCCTGGATGGGAGTGTCGTCTTCACGCCGGGGCGCCCGCAGAACGGGTACGGGGCGGTGGCCGAGCGCGGGGACCCGTTCGAGGAGTTGGAGAATGCGGGCATCAAGGACCCCGAGGAGGAGGAAGCCCGGCTGAAGAAGCAGTGGGTGCTCAACGCGGAAACCCGACGCTTCCTCACCGACCACACCATGTGGTGTTTTGCCCTCGGCTTCTTCTTCATGATCGGCCCCGGCGAGGCCTTCATCAACAACATGGGCACGGTCATCAAGACCCTCTACCCCCCAACTCTCCACTACGTCGGCAAACCCACCTCAGCCGCCACGCACGTTTCCATCGTCGGGATAACCAGCACCGCCGTCCGCCTCCTGACCGGCACACTCACCGACCTCCTCGCCCCGAGCCCCAAAGCCCGTCACATCCAGATCACTGCTTCGACCCACAGCCCTTTCCACCGCTCATCCTTCTCCATCTCGCGCGTCACCTTCCTCCTCTTCTTCGCCCTCCTCCTCTCCCTCGGCCTGGCCAGCCTGGCCTCGGGCTTTGTCCAGAACCACGGCGACCGCTTCTGGATCGTGTCCGGGCTCGTCGGCGCCGGCTACGGCGCCGTCTTCAGCCTGACGCCCATCATCATCACCGTCATCTGGGGCGTCGAGAACTTCGCCACCAACTGGGGCATCGTCGCCATGTTCCCCGCGCTCGGCGCCACGCTGTGGGGGCTCGTCTACTCGGCCGTGTACCAGGCCGGCGCGGACAGGAGGGAGGCTCTGCCTGGCGGCGGCGGTGGCGAGGACGAGGATAACCTGTGCTACGGGGAGGAGTGCTACGCCCCTGCGTTCTGGGCCATGGCGGCCAGCGTGTGGATTGCTTGCGGGCTGGTCCTGTGGGCGTGGAAGGGGAGGAACGGGTGGTCGCAGAGGGGAATTGTGGTGTAGACAGGGTAAGACTGGGTATGGAAGCTGTTGCGGTGGATAAACTGAACATAACTACGGCATCTGAAGAGTGAGGGTTCAAGTGTAGCATGTATATAGCGTTGGTTAGCCTAAGTGCATTGCTGAAATATCAAGTATACTCGACAGCCGTTCAAGTTGCCTTCCTCTTCTCCTGCGCAAACAGCGCAAGTGAGGTCCGTGACTGAGGCGCAGAACTGTTTGCTCGGGAAATGCAGTCATTGGACGAGCCATGAATGCGGCAGACTGTGCTCTGCCTGGCCTGTGTTTGTCTGGTTGGATGAAGAATGACGGAACGACAAGGCTTCCTGGGAAAACCTGCAGGTGCCCAGACAACGACCGTAACACGGGTACCTTCCCCGCAGCAATGAGTCGGTGTCAGGCACACGCTCTGCATCACTGCCTGACCACTCGAGCGCGACTCTTCCGTTTGCACCACTGCCCCAGAGCTATGTTAACCAGCCATCCCCTCCCTCATCGCAGGTCCCCATTTAGAAACAAGAGCAACCCGAATTTGAGGCGAGACGTCACAGTGTCGAGGGCAACCATGGATACCCACAATGTATCAGACAGCCCGCAATATGCCCAACTCCTTCGCGGCCAGCAGCAGAAACTGCGAGATGCTCAGGCCCGCATAGGCCAGCGCCCGACGCGACAGCCACGGGCTCAAGTTATTCTCCAGTTTCAACTGAAACTGATGGCATCTCAAGCTCAAAAGGCTGCTCAGAAGCAACAAACCTCTCACATCAGAACATCATTTGTGCCCTTGCCATATCCCCCGTGCGTGATCCCACTCTCCAATCTCAAGAAGATAATTATCGATGATCTGCTTCTTGAGACTCACCACAGGGGCACCTATCTGCTGGTTCGGTCAGTCACCCCTCAAGATCGCATGACTGCAGTCATGGCTATCGTGGAAGACGAAAAGGGCGACGTTCTCATGGTACAGTTGTACCATCAAGAAAATGACGCAGTCGGACAGGCAGAGGATATACTCGTCGAGGGTATGGTCCTGATCCTCAAGGAACCATACTTGAAGTTGATGTCAGACGGCAACTACGGACTTCGTGTCGACCACTTGTCGGACGTCGTGTTCCTCTCGGCAAACGATGAACGAATTCCAACGAGCTGGCAACGGGAATCGCCTGCGCTCAGCGGCACCGCCTTGACTTGGAAGGCCAAGGGCAACGAGCATTTCAAAACCTCGGCGTATCGGTCTGCCGTTGAATGGTGCGTTCAGTGAAAGCTGTCATTCGCGTCAAGACTCTAATGTAACCTGCATGTTGACAGCTACACCCGAGCTCTTGACTGCCCGTCAACCCTGGAAGAGGGTCAAGTCATCAGGCTCAATCGATCCCTCGTGTTCCTCAGATTACAGCAGTACGATGCTGCCCTTTCAGACATCGAATCCGCAACAGTCGCCGAGACCGCCAAATCACCCGAGAAGGCCCTCTTCCGCAAGGCCGAAGCACTCTATGGTCTTGAAAGATATCGTGAATGCTGCGAAGCCCTCAAGAAGCTCCGTCTCGAGTATCCCGACAACACGGCAGCCAAACCGCGGTTAACCCGAGCCATTGGCCGCCTCGCAGAACATACCACCGGGAAATACCAGTTCAAGCAGCTTCACAGCGAGGCCGCCGAGCTCCGGCCACCGCACTTGGATCATGCCACCTACATGGGCCAGGTCAGCATTCGACCAGCGGGATCTCGTGGCCGCGGGCTCTTCACGACCAAGGGAGTCAAAGCCGGCGATCTTCTCTTTTGTGAGAAGGCATTTTCCCACGCCTTCATCGATAAGGAACAAGGCCGCGGTGTTGACATGACACTGCTGATCGACTCGGAGAATGGAGGCACAATGGGGGCGCAGTCCGACCTGAGCGACATGACTATCCGGAAGCTTTACCGGAACCCTTCGCTGATGTCAACCATCACCGACCTTCATCACGGCTCATACCAGCCCGTCGATACCATTCAGGTTGACGGAAAGCCAGTGGTTGACACGTAAGCAATACTCACCCCTTTTTCAACCCAACAGTCCGTCCGACCTTGCTCTAACCACACACCTCATCCCAGCTTCCTCATGCGGCGCATCATCGCCCTCAACGCCTTCGGCTGCCCCCTCTCCACCCTCGCCTCGCACCAACAGCACCCCAACCGCACCCAGACGACCAACCCGGCAGAAAAAGAAACCTTCCACTCCTGCGGCCTCTGGCCCACCGCGTCCGCCATCAACCACAGCTGCACCAGCAACGCCCGCCGCGCCTTCATCGGCGACATGATGATCGCGCGCGCCACGCGCGACCTCGCCCCGGACACCGAGATCACCTGGTGGTACCAGGTCCCCACGGCGGACGGCCACGCCCAGCGCAAGACGGCGCTGCTGCGCCACTGGGGGTTCGCGTGCGACTGCGCGCTGTGCGAGGACGAGGAGCGCACTAGCGCGGCGGTTCGGGCGCGGCGAAAGGGCCTCGCGGCGCGGCTGGAGAGATGCCTCGTGGCGTTGGGAAGGGGGCGAAAGGGGGAGGAGGCGGCGGTCGTCGCGGAGATTGAGACGGTTGCGGAGGCTATGGCGGCGACGTACGACCGGCCCTCGCGTGAGGTGCCGAGGTTGGCAATCTGGGAGGCCATGCAGAAGCCTCTGATGGCCGTGGTGGAGATGAAGCAGGTGCAGCCGGCCGGGTGGGTCAAGCTGTTCTTGTCAGCCTTTGCAGCGCTCGGGTATGTCATTGAGGGCGGGATGAGCGGAATGATCGTGGTTCGGGAGTGGGGTTTGATGGTGGGCGGGGTGGTGGCAGCTTGGATGTCGCTTCGCGACGTATACCGCCTGGCGGCGCCTGAGCTGGTGATGCCTGCGGAAGGTTACGCGAAGACGGCGTACAGGATGGTGTTTGGTGAGGATGAGACGTTTGAACCGTATGGGGAATGCTGGCTGTGATCACCCCGGACCTACTGACCGTCTCGGTCGCCGAGTCTCGGTTCAACGGCCAGAGCTGATCATGGACACGCTGTCCCTTAGGTGTGAGCCGTGCACGGGCGCCGGTATCATAGGTACATACTTACACAAAGAGGAACGCTTGGCCGGGTGAATTGGTTGACTCAAGCTCAGCTGTACACCATCATCCTCTCCTTGTCCATCTATGCAAATTGAGAGAGGCGTTATCCTAGTAGGCGTCAGCAACGTGAAATCCAAGACCACATTGAGAGCTAGACATTAGAAGAGAAAATGAGAAAATGAGAAAAAGAGAGAAAGAGAGAAAGAGAGAAAGAGAGAGAAAGAGAGAGAAAGAGAGAAAGAGAGAAAGAGAGAGAAAGAGAAAGAGAGAAAGAGAGAAAGAGAGAAAGAGAGAAAGAAAAAGAGAGAGAAAGAGGGAAAGCGGGAAAGAGGGAAAGAAGGGGGGGATAACAATATAAAATATATATCGTCTGAGTTAAAATTCCAAGACCACTTCCTAACAAACACGTTTCTACGATATCTACCTTTCATATGTCCGAACCTATAAACTGCTGAAGCAGAGGGGTGACCTTGGAGAGATGTCTATCTCTTCACTCTACATCTTCCAGTATCCTAAGGCACTCTCGCTTGGCTGTGTGCGTGTGCGTGTGCGTGTGCGTGTGCTGTTGCGCGAGGTCGAGGGATGGCTTTACCATTTGGGTAGACTCTTCGGGGTTTACTTACCTACTGACTCTGCCCAGGCACACTCAAGCTCGACATAGCCTGGCAGCGGAGGCTGTGCAAATAGGCACTAACCATCAATTTCAGCCCTCAGATCTCCTTGTCTCGTCCACTCTCGCGTGCGACTGGCTCAGCACCAATTGGGAGGCCTGGAGCTTCATGGAACGTTCGAAGCCTGCGGGGTGAGGTCAGCTCCTCCCGACAGCACCTGCGTCACACAAGCTTCGAAACAGTGACAACACGACAGTAACAGACTAACCTCTCCCTTTGGGGAAACCACTCTCCCATTGGCTTCTGGAGGTCGTGAAATCGGTCTCTCCGCCCAGCACCCTCCATCGCAAACCGGGCAGCCATGCAGCGCCAAGCGAGCCAAGGGCTAGACGAGCCCGTTGCGGTTTCATTTTACCAGAGCCAGACATGTGCTGAGACTCTGTCCCCAGTCGGCAATAAGACGGGTCACCTCAATCCGCATCGATCATAAAGTGATTGCCTACTAGGTAATACATTCCTTTCTAAAGTTATGTACAGTTTTTTGTCGCTTTCCTCCACAAAGCTGATCCCCAGTCATCCCCGTAAACCAGTTCTACTTGAAATCACCCCGCCCTTTGGAGGAATCGACGGTACACCGACGGCCCTCTCATTTTTAGTGCTTCTTACAGCCGCGGGGGGGTGTGGAGATGGCCTCGAGGAAGGCGTTGTAGGCAGGCTTCTTCTCGAAGTTGCTGTCCCAGAGCAGCGCCTCGCCCTCGCCCTTGAACGTACCCGGGATCCACGAATATTTGTCCGAGATGCCCTAACGTGGAGAAAAAGAGGTAAAGTCAGCAGTTGTTGGCAAAGGAAGGTACCTGTCAGGAGGGATCCCGGAATACACAGCCAGGAGGGCGCCCAAAGCGCAGGCGAACTTACCCAGAGGGTGATGCCCACACAGCGCTTGACATTCAGGCACGACCGGCCCACTCGGGCGTAGGCATCGGCCAAGACCTGCTGCTTCTCCGCGTCGGCAGGCGTGTTCATGCGGATGTCGAGCTCGGTGTAGGCGACGTCAACGCCGAGGTTGGCCGTCTTCTTGAGCGCCTTGGTGAGATCCTTCTCGGAGGGGATGGGGACTGAATTGGTCGGCGTGACCTCGGTGGTCAGGTGGCCCTGGTAGCCGACGCCGTCGATGCGGACGCCGTACTGCTGGAGGAGCTTCACGATACGCACGGCGCCGTCGAGCTTGGGACCCAAGTACTCCAGGTTGTAATCATTGTAGTAAAGCTTCGCCGCGGGATCGGCGGCGGCGGCGGTACGGAAGGCAATGGGGATGTAGGCCTCGCCAATAACGCGGAGGAAGACGCTGTCGCGGTAGGTGCCGTCCTCATTCAGCGCCTCGTTGACCACGTCCCAGTGGTTGCACCGGCCCTTGTACCGGCCCATGACCTGGTTGATGTGGTTCGTCATGACGTCGATCAGCGTCGCGTTGTCGAAGTTGCTATTGGACACCCAGCTAGGCAGCTGCGAGTGCCAGACGAGCGTATGGCAGCGTACGTCTACCGACAGGAGTAAGCATCGCTATCCTATTTCCAACCAGCCCAATCAACCAATCTGCACATTGGGTGACTTACGCTTATTGTTCTGCTGCGCCCAGTCGATGTGCTGGTCTGCCGAGGCGAAGGTGAATTGGCCGCGGCTGGGCTCGGTCGACTCCCACTTCATGGCGTTCTCGGGCGTGATGGAGCCAATTTCATTCCGAATGATGTTCTGCTCCGTGTCGTCGTTGCGGAGCGTGAGCGCGGTGCCGATGTATTGGCGGCCGGCGGCCTTCATGGCGGCGTTGAGAGTTTGCGTCTGCCGGTGGATGAGGCTAGAGAGTAGAGCGTTGGACGTTAGACCCGACTTTTTGGTGTGGCCGCTCAACAGTCAAGCAGCACTCACTTCATGGCCTCATGGTCAGCGGAGATGGGCCCGGCAGCGGCAAGGCCGCTGAGTGCCAGGGCAACAGGGGCAGAAAATCGCATCGTGGCCGTCTGCACGTGGTGTTTCTTGTCGATGAGGTGAAGGCGATGCAGAAAACTGTGAGACGACACAATGATCACTTGATGCAAGACATCGCTTCCTCTTATACATACTGCACGCCCCTTAGAATATCTGTCGACAGCCAGACATGCTCCACCCTGAGGCGGTCCCAGCTGGCTGGATAAATTGTAGGGTAAACGGGTGATAGAGAGGTACTCTCGGTACTGCCGAATCAATTTCGGAAATGCAAGGAAGCGCGCTAAGTGGGACCGCGCCAGTCATGGGTGGGGCCCCGATGTGTTAGCGGCGCTGGGGGATGCGGGGGATGATCATTCAAACCCGGAAACACTGGCTTGGCGGTACCTTGGTATCCATCGATCTCGTTTTGTCATTTATTCGATGCCTTGGCCAGATCCCGTCCAACAGCCGGGTCAGTCGAGCCTCCCCTGAAGCGTCACATTGCCGCGCTGGGTTCATATACCCGGGTCTTGGAACCGGGTTATTCTGTCTCGTCATTGCCTCCAATTGTTGCCGAGTATTATATTTTCATTGCCACGATGGATTTTGCTGCTTCCTCCGACTCGCGCGCCAAGAGCGCGACGAGTTGCGATGGGGAGGAAATCTCTTCGTCCACGGGTGGTTCCCCGCCGCCTTTGCCGCCTCGCCTTGCCCACGTCTTCGGTATCTCAACGTGCAGGGGATGTCACAGATCCCTCGGGATCTTGTCATGTATCGGTTCTGATTCGTGACGTTATTTTAGTGTCTATGCCCTTGACATATCTCTCTTGAAAGAACAGTTTTCTGTCAATGGGTATGTTATTAGGCGGTTCAGTTTGAGGACCGGCTTGGTACTTGCGCATCTTCCAGCACTTCTGGTCACACAGCTCTTCACAGCCCTCCCATTAAATTGATGAAATGGGCTGGTGAGGCTCGGGAGTGTGAAGTAACCCTGGCGGAACGTCTGTATATGAAATCGAAAAACGCAGAAGTAAACCTTAAAATTCAGAGGGGCGTAATGAGAAAGTGGATAGGGAAACGCTTCATTAAGAGGAGGCGGGGGGGAGGGGGGAGGGTAAATCACATTTGCTTTATCCACAAAATGAGAGTTTGCCTTACCTAAACCCAGCTATGGAGTACCCATTCACCGGAACCGCCCCAATATCCCACAACTTTGCCAAACGGTCGATGCTTGTCGAGCGGGTTGTAAGCTAGCAAGCCTTACGGTTCCAACACACAGATGGTATCACCAATTTCCCAGATCTGTAATCCTCTTGTCGTTGCTTTCAATTTTGCCATGTACTCTGCAAGCATGGACATTCACGCAGACAAGTTCCCACTCGACGACATCGTACTCTCGGCGAAATGCCTTGTCGTGGACGAAGCTGGGCATCCAGGCGCAGGGGAAGGGGACCTAAAACGAACATGTGACGATTCAGGCATTGCAAGAATAAAGGAGCAAGCAAACATAACAGTACGATTCTTGAACTGGGATATCCAGTAGCAGACTCGACTACACATTGATATCCTCAAGCGGCCTTTAGGGGCTCGCAAGTAGCCGAGGTACTGAGCACGTTGACGGCAGCGTGCACTGTGAGATAGGCCTTCGACCCAGCCCTACAGGCCGGTTAAGTCAGAGCCCGGGTGGTGAAAATTGTAACATCCGTCATGGCACTATTCTGTGCTTTTTGTCAGCCAACCATTTCAATGTTGTGGTTAAAAGGGAAAGAGAGAAAGCCCAGGGCAACGCATGCAACACCGACGAAAAACATGACCCTGCCCATCATCTTCTATAAAACAAAATTCACAGACGATAGAAGTTTGGAACAATTCGGAACATATTATGCCATTAGCAATCTCTCTACACCCCCATATAATACCGTCAGCCCGCGCACGTCTTCTACAGCAGCATCAATGTTTGTTATGCCGAGAAGCATCTTGGTCACCGCCTCGTGTCAATTCCCGGCGGCCCACCATAGTATCGTCCGGCCGTTTTTTCCTTGAGTTGACCTACTTTGTCGAGAAGCATCTTTGACCATCCCCTCATATTCAACCCCAGCGGTCCACCACAGCGGCGTCCGGCCGCCGTTATCCTTGGAGTCAATGCCGGCCTTTCCTATATTCAGAAGGATCTTGACCACCGCCTCATATCCACTCCCAGCGGCTCACATTAGCGGTATCCAGCCGGTTTTATCCTTCAAGTCGACGTCCGTTCCTGGATTGAGAAACATTTCTTGACCACGGTTTTGTGGCAGTTAGATCGCGTTGCGCGACTGGTTTGTGGAAGACGAGCGCGCCGACGTCCAATCATTCCACTAGCCAATCAGGAGCGGCTCACGCTTGGCAGCAGTGAGCAAACAACAAGGCAACCAGTCAGGAAGGCTCACGGGCAACAAAGGTTAGCCTCAGTCAAAGGAGCAACAGTCTCACGGGTGAGGAAAGTGAGGCTGGCTCGGAGAATCACCAGGGACAAAGGTGATCCAGCATGTATTTTTACACTAGACAGTGTGTCACTCGTTGAGGGAGCTGGGAGCTTCCTCAGAAGCAATCACAGTTGGACTTCACCAGTTCATTGAGACCAGATCAGTGCATCTTGTTGTAGACCCTTTGGCTCTATTGAATCTTTGTACTTGACCAGACATCACCTCCGGGACTCTTTTCAGGAAGTGGATCAGGGTGAACGATTTGTCACAAATATCACTTTTGCCGCGCCGGGCGGCGGCTAGGCACGCGAAAAGAAACCTATTACACGACGGGAATCTGATCATAAAAGTAAGGAGAGGCAGAAATACAGCCCGAAATTCATATATGGGTACTGTCTCGCGCCGTACATCGCCATGGCTGCGGAGATAATCGTGATTGCTAGCTCTCTAGCAGCCTTTTCAGAGAGCTGGCAGCCTTTTTAGAGTGTAGGCAGCCTGACGATCCACTCAGTATATCCTAGCGGGATTTCCACACATATAATACTAAATCACACAAACATATATATTCACCGTATATAGCGAGGCGATCAGAGTATACTTGGTATAAAATAATACAGCTTCTAAGCCTTCCCGGCGGCCTTGAGCGGCTTTGCAAAGCCATCAAGCGAGTGATTACCGCCCTCAACGCGCTGCTTTTCGACCTGGCCTGCGCCCTCTTCCGGCGGCCCACTGGCGCCAGCGAGCCTTATAACCTCGTCCATAGCGACTTCGCGCAATGTGAAGAACTTCCTCTCGTTACGCAGATGTCATCGTGAGCCTCACCACTTCTCTAGCTCGTCAACAGAAGGCATCATGGTGAGCCGTGCCGCCAGCGCTAAAAAAGGTCCTCGACGATAAAGGGCGTGCGTGGGAACCGGATATGCGGCGGGCGTTGTTGCGCGACGGTCATGGCCGGCACCTCGAGTACCGCAGGGCTCGAGACCGCGGCTATCGTAGCCGCAGCTATAAGCAAGGGTCCAGCCAACGGCGTTTCCGGTCACCGACGCTCTCTCTAAACTTGCGCCTTCCGGACACTCAAAACCTGTCAAGCTGCCCTGCATCCATGATCGGCCTCTCATCCAACACAACCACCCAAGTCGCCCAAGCCCGGAAAGCCAGGATTCCACACTGAACGAGGAAGCTACTCACCATTAGGAATTAGGTAAACAAAACTTGTATGAAGCTAACCACGGTATCACTTAGGTAGACAGCTCCAAGCAAGTCCAGTCATTTCCTTCTTCATTACTCCCACCATCGTCTTCGGCAGACTCCCACCATTACGACGCCTGCGGTCCTTTGTCTCCCTTCGCTACCCGCCCGGGCTTGGATGTACAAAATTTCAATCCCTTGTTTCTTCCACCAACAAGATGTTCCGTCTCCCGGGACCCCCTAGAATCGCCGAATCCAATGACCAGTGATTTTCAAGACACTTACACATAGGTACCAGGTTGCGCGTTGTGTGTGACCGGCGCTATGCCCGTCTCACTGGTGGCTTCACAGGCGGGCGGCGTGGGCCCTCTGATCTGCGAGGTTGGCGGGTTTCCGACGACGCTGCATGTGCGAGGGGTTACCGGGAGATAAGATACGAAGAGGAGTGAACACTCACGGTGTACCAGCGGTTTCAGCCTGACGCTCCGTCCTGCTCTCGCTCCAATGCTTCAATACGACGTAGCCTCCCTGTCAGCCAGTCAAGTTAGACGGACATCCAATGTTTGGAGACGATACGGCGGGTTGCAGTCACTGTACTCACCAGGAAGGCCGTGACGAGGAACGCAAACATAGCCATAAACGAAAACGCCAGGGTAGCTCGCAAGTTGCCGCATCCCGCAATTATGACACCTTGGTTACCGGGCCTATCCCACCAGTCATCCCAGTAGAAACCCCAGTAGTTGTTGAACCAAGGCGAGCTGCATGTGTGGACACCAGTTCGCTATACGCAAAGTCAGCCAGCGTGCTACGACGGAACGAGTCGCCGCATCGTAACCTACCGTGATGAGCAGGCAGAACAAGACCAGCCACATGACGAAGAAGGCAAAGTCGGCTGGGAACGCCAGGAACGAGTACATGAACGGTGCAATAAAAACCAGCGAGAAGGCAGTACTGATGGGCGCTAGAACGATACCATACACAAGCCAGTGTTCCTTGTGTGCCCCGGCCTCATTGAGCCGGTGGACGAGGTACGCAAGGATGCCTAGCACGATGACAGAGCAGATTAGCTGGAAGATGCGCAGGGCCACGAGGGCCCCTCTTGAGATGGCATCCATGTCGCTGTTTTTGTCGTTGCTAGTCTTTCCTGTTGATACGACGAAAGACGTCCGCAAATTTTTCAGCCCGAGGAAGTTGCCCGTGTCGGATACTTAAGAAGCGAGTTCGCAACTAGCGTTGCAAGTAGTTTGTACCCAGTTGCTTATACTGCGTAAGGCAAGACTTTCTGCTTTGCCTTCCCACAAGGGCCGATTTGATTCTGACAATTGATACCATTTGATGATCTTATCGTCGCCGTCGCGTCTCCTCCAATCATTGCCCTCACGGCCCCAAAAGTATGACGAGTCTCGCCAACCTCCAGATACAGATTGTTGTCATAGCCCAAAAACAGTCCCGCCATTTTGAACACATTGTTACATCACTGTCACCTCTTTTGATGTTTTACGAATGCCAAGCCCCCACGGGTGCCCAGACCGAAGGGCGGAAAGGCGGAAAGGCGGGAAGCTCACAATGAACAAAACATCCGTTTGGCCGGTGCGCCATGAAGGCCCTCCGCGTGCTACGAGAGACAGCATGGTCCACACAGGTAAGCTCCCCTAGCGTCCCTACCAGTTTAATGTCAAGAACATACGCTGTGCTGCTAAGCCCAGGGCCTGCCGTGCTATGGCCAGGATGTTTTATACATATCTCGGAAAGGTGAGGCGAGTGGGGATATCTCTGAACGTGAAAAGGCAGGGGGGAAGGGGTGGGAGGGGTGGTGAAAGGGATAGGGGCCGCGGTTGGTCAACCCCTGCATGTGTTTCGCTAGCCATGTGCGAAAATTATCTTTTAGCAGTAGTTGGAAGAGATAATTTTGTGACAATTTAACCTGTCAGTGTCAACAACGACGCAATGTTGGGCCGGTGCCGCTCCCCCGCGAAGGTGTCGAATAATGTAATGTACCATCCTAATCTCATGCAATCGCCGCGTAGCGTAACTCAAAGAAAACAGCGCATGTGTATACATCCTTGCATCACCACCTTCCGCCCTTAGCAATACCCGAATCGCTCCGTGACCCCACTAAGCCAACATCGCCACCACGCCAGCGACGACACTCAGCAAACACAACGAGGTAGACAGGCTGGTGCCGCTGTTGGGGTTGCCGCCCCCGATGCCGCTATTCGACCCGCTGTTCGAGCCGCCAGAGCCGCCAGAGCCGCTGTTCGCGTTGGCGGTGGGTGTGAGGAAGCTGCCGGTGTTGGTGGTGGTAGGCTTGGTAAAGGCCGAGGTCGTCTTGGAATCATCGTCGGTATCTGAACCCTCGGCGGTCGCCGTGGCTGTTGCCCGCGTGGTAGCCCTCGTAGTAGTAGCCCTGCGTGTGGTGGTGGTCTCATCGTCGTCTCCACTCCCCGAGCCGGTACCACTGCCCGAGCCACTGCCCGAGCCACTGCCCGAGCCGCTACCCGGCGCGCACTTGTCGTTGGAGGTGCACACCTCCCCTGCGTCGCAGTAGCCGCCGGTGGTACAGCAGACGGCGCCCTCGGGCATGCAACTAAGAGCCGAATCATGTGAGGATGGTGTCTTGCTGGGCGGGTTAGAGGTTCACTCAGAGAAGGTTGTTTACCTCTTGCCGCAGATTTCGTAGCCCGTTGGGCACCCACCCCCGGTTCCGGTGCAAGTTTTTCCTTTCTGGATTCATCGAATTAGCGTTGCGTCCGTGGGACCGATCGAGGTGGAGGGTCTGGGAGCAGGCATATTGTACATACCGGGCAGCACCCGCTCACGGCCATGCAGTAGTTCCCGGCGGTGCAGTACGTGCCTCGCGAAGTGCAGCACACGCTCCCAGAAGGCATGCATCCGTCGACGCAAGCCACCTCGCCAGGATCGCAACCGCCTGACTGGCGGACGACAAGGCCAGCAGCCGGATTGGGCGACATCATCATATCGGGGGAGGGCAGGGCAATAGCGCCGAGCAAGGCGCGGGCTGCGATGTCTTTGACAAGCATCTTGACCTTTGGCAAAGTGCAATGAACGATGAGGACGGAACGATGAGCGAGACGCCTGAGAGAACGAAAGCTGCAAGCCAGAACAATAATGACAAGCGGCAAGGGGGCCACAGCTCTGCTTTTTATCCCATCTGCTCCATTCATTACTTGCTCCCCTTTTTTCACGAATGTGTACAGTAGTCTCATCTCGCGAATCGGCAGCTGAGCCTTCGGGCTGATCGCCGTTGGCCACATCGAAGGCACTTTGAGTCAGTCCTAGGCATCGTTCGGGATGCCAGCCACTCAGCCTGCCGCATTACAGCAGGGGTTTTCTTGGCAGGAGATCGTCTCCAGCCAGCCGGGCGGTTGCGATAGGGCTGCTTACTGCTCGGTCGGCATGATTTTGCCTGCGTGGTTCTCGGCGCGCCGCAGTGTAAGCCTGATTGAGACTCTTGAGCCTTGTGTGGACAAGGTTCCTTGGGTCAAATCCATGGCGATCTCCGACCCAAGCTTTCATTTAAGATTGTGGGGCTGAGGATCTCCTAGCTCGACCTTCCAAACTCGGTTACTGCCGCGGTAGCCAAGACTGGCCCAGAAACGGGTTCAAGCATTGCTAAAGACACTTCGTCTTGAGGAATGTGAGGACGGCCCTGCAATCGTGGAACTGACACACATGTTTGACAGACACACTGAGTTCATGAAGATCGTTGATCGTGAGAGTTTTATGAAACCAGCAATCTGAATTTGTGAGAGACGAGCCACCATTGTTCATAGCTAAAGGACTGAAACCTCTTGTGGCGTTGTCGTCCTGCCATTCCCTGAGATCCTGACAGTCCTTCCTGACCCCCAGGGCCATACGAAATGCCCATCAGACTCTCCACAGTATGTGGAAGCTCAAAACTTTAGCCCAGTTGCTCTGCTGTGGTACCAGCAGAGTCAGTGTCAACCACTCGACTTTGAGCTCGAGGAGGCATGCTGGAAAGCAATGCTTGCACCCCAAGCTCAGTCCTGCGTCTTTTTCATCTCCTCGGCAAACGCTACCATGAGCGTCTGTGCATGGATGGTAACGTCGCAGGCTGCGGATTGATTCGAGTGGGCCGCGCATCATTCTGGAGAGGTGGATGGCAGCATGGAAAGCGGCGAGTCGCTCGTGGAGGTTTCGAACCGGGGCGACGTCAGTGGCGGATCCGAGTTTCTTCATGATATCCTAGACAGATGTGTGCTTCAAGATGCCGCCATGCTGGTCTGCGACAGCTGTTGCAAGGTTCTGAATGTCCTTTCCAGCCCCCCGAGCGATTTGATGGTGCTTCCGGTGATCCGAGCCAAGACTGTGGTCATGTTGCCGGGCAAGTGGAATTTGTCGCCCAGCAAGCTGGGTGGCATGTGAGTATTTCGGTAGCGGCTGGAAATCTCGACACAGTCGAGCCCATACTGAATTGCCGCTGAGATCTTTGCGGCGTCTTCCTCCTCTGGGCCTCCTCTGGGCCAACCATGCGATGGCAGTGCTCAAGAAAAAGGCCCAGAGCGCCATACGGCGGTTTGCTGCCGCGCCTCACACCGGAATCTTAATCCTCGCTGCAGAGAGCCTCATGAACGAGGATGATGGAGGTCCGGCATGGTGGGGCAAGCCCTCTGTTGAATAAATGAACAAATCAGTTGAGTTTCATTCCAGTATGTACCGCCAACACTCGAAGACCAGTTTCACGCGTCGGGAGAATGAGATGTCATCATCAGCACACCTTGAGCTGCTTAGCCAACAAGCCGGCATCCTCAATGTTGAGCGGGGTGTCGAGGTCATAAAAGCCAGCCACATCTTGGTCTCCGTATCGTGACCGTACTCGTAGTTGCCACCGGCCTTCTTCCCCATGTCGACCATGTCCTGCACATACTCGGTGTTCTTTGTTTCTTTGAACAGGGTGTGAGCCGGAACCAGTCACGCTGTCCTGGGTTCCGAGCGGGTGACGGCCAACGGATGGGCCGCCATCAGCTTCTCCATCTCATTGGCGGTGATGGGGGCCTGGGGTTGGATATACTCATGGACCGCAATGAATACTGTCATGGCGGTCTCGTCCCTGGGCGGCACGCCCGTCATCTTCCGCTCCGCCTCTCTCGCCTTATTCCGGGCAAGCACAACCGCTTTGTATTGTATGGCCGCATGCCAATGACCAAGCCAGCCTCGATATAAAGTTTGGCTTCGGCATCCGGGATCAAGCCCCCTGGCTTGGGCACCGTGGAGGGGATCCCATGCGCAAGCCCGTCGTTCAGTTTCTCCGCTCAGTCTGAGTAAGGCGCCTCCAACTCCGCGGCTGCCAGAAGACAGTGGCTTTCATTGTACGCTCGCCACTGGTCAGCAGATACAGTGTGACACGCCAGGCTCTACGCCATTGTCACATGCTGCGGCATGTTCAACCTCTGTACGGAATTGCCGACTTTTCGCCCGGAGCATGGTGGGTTGCTTGACTAGAAATCCATGGTCAAATTCCATGTTCCCCTCACCCTGAGACCTGAGTTTCCACGAACCCGTAGCTCCCTGGTCTAAGAGAGCGGCCGCGCCGCCCGGCTTAGCGGTTGCCGAGTCGGTCTGGTCGAAGGTGATACACACTTCCACCGCGGCGGGCCACTTAGGTCCGTGTCGGTCGGGCACCCGTATGCTGACCATTGTTCCTCACCCTAAGCGCGTACCAAGGGCTCCAGCCAAGGATCAGCGTTCTACTATGCTCTCCGCTGCCGCACTGACCCGCGACTGCGCTGGCGGTAGATCAATTCATGGGCTTATCGCCAGCGTGCTGCGCATCGACCAATACGCAATGTGAGAGGTAACTCGATCTCGTGAGGACACGACAGATCCGACCTAATCATACCCATGCTTCATTACCTTAAGCACCCGAAAACAGTACCAGCCCCAGTCGTGGCACTCCAGCACGGCCTGAATCTCCCTGCAATTTCCCCTGATCCAAACATCAGAGAGCGGCCATTCACGGCGAACCCGCAAAATCCAAAGAGCTCCCGCGCAGATGACCCCTCGCAAGAGCACCATCCCCACACGAGAATCACGTCGAAAGGTAGCCTTCAGCAGCCATCGAACTTCCCGCTGGAAGTCTGGGACAACCTGTCCAAGGTCCGGCTCACCGGGCGGGCACTGCCAGGACTTAGCCGGCGGAACAGCACTTAGCTTACCCAGGGCCAGCAGCAACTGCAGTATACACCACTGATCTTTCCCGCTTCGAAAGACAGCGCTGCTGGCGGGGTGGGTTCGCGTCGACCGGTGAGCGTGGCTTGTGCGATCGGCAGCGTGGTGGCGCACATTTCTGGCGAAAGCGGCGCGGTGAAGGCTAGACGACTGTACACGTGTTCAGTTGGGGATTATCACGTTCAAGGGGATATACACCACCAACCTTGGGGACCGGGTGATCGAGCTCAGGAGAGCAGGACAAAATCGAAACCATTCGGACCGAGACCGACGGAACTCATTGTAGTCAGCAACCTTCGCCTAAGAGCGAGAGCCGATGCACTTAGAGTCTCCTCCCCTCCCAAATTGTCACCATACTCCGTTTAGCAAGTTCACTGAAACAAGTGGCAGGAGCGCGCAGCTCATTCCGCCACCTACAGACATCCTTTCTCGCAGCAGAGTCAGAGGCTGCCACGTGGCTGCGCACAGTACCTATCCAAGGGGCGTCTGAATGCCATCTTGTCTGAGACAATACATGCCTTGGCGGTGCCTCCGAGTGACTCCGCTACGGATTGCACAGGCACAAACTGTTGCCGATGCTGACAGTTTGATACGGAATCTGGTGCTTTTTCATAGCTCTCTACGTTCATATACCAGTCTTTAAGGCATAATTAGTGTCTGGTCGTTGTGGGAGACAACAAGTATCAAGGAGCGTATTCATGCTTGGTGTTGCCATGCGATGTGTGTACAGTAACCAACTTCTTTTCTTTTCTTTTCGCGCATGGGGTGATCCCACTATGGCTGGTCTAGATACCACGACGGACGATCCGTAGATCCCATCACGGACGATCCGTAGATCCAACCACGGACGATCTGTAGATCCCAGTACGAACGACTTGCTAAGAATCATGAGACAAAGCATCCTGAGAATTGAGCCAGGAGAAAATGAGCATCGCGATAAGTTTAAAAAGATAGGTACCCACCTCACTCAGTGCCTTGCCCAGATATCTTCTCAATCCACCATCTCTTTCCTGTACCTACGTGTCAAAAACCAAAACTCACTTCCTCGCCCAAGCATCATGAAGCCCATTACAACATTGATTGTCGCTGCCTTGGCACAGTCGGCCAATGGTTAGTGCCAGTAAACCCCCAGACTATTTGATCTCAAGCTGACTCTCAACATAGTGTTTGTCGCCGCCGAATGCAAATGGCATCAGTGTTGGGAGATCACGCACCACGGCCCCGCAACCGGTTGGAGAGGAAGCGAAGTGTGCGAGGACAAGTGCCCAAGTGGCAGATGGCGGGACCGCTCTGTCTTGCACCTCGATAGATGGGGATGTCGTTTGGATGTCGTCGATGACGAGGAGATCGCTAGCGAGTTTTATGCTTGTTGTGCGGCTCAGGGTGAGGGTTACAAATATTCGAATTACGACTGCTAGGATGGTCAGGCAAGTTGGTGAGGTTGATTAGAGCCCGGGTGAAGGAACGAAGTCCGTCGTACTGGAGGACCGGGAAGGCAGGCTCTGCTCTTAGGGCTGAATCGTTCACGTTACCCAGAGGAATCAGAAAACGGTCTCTTCGTATTTTCAACTCCGGCTCTTGCGAGTCCCCGGCCCCTCGATCCCAAAGTAATGGAAAGGTGGAAATGGAAAGAGATACTGGGATGTTTCACGGACTGTACACCCCAGCCGGGGAAAGTAGTCCGAGTGTAGCAGAGGTTGCGCGTTTGCGTCGCCACGCGGTGTTCCGGCAAACACCCATGAATATTGCTCTTTCGAAGTCAGACACGCTACATTGAACTATGACTCCCTAGCAAGTAGATAGCCGGACACACCTCAACCTCAGGTCCCCCGTCCACGAGTGAGAGCGCATTAGCACGATCAGGTTCCGGTCTCGACCATGCCTCAAGAATTCATGCCTACTGCGACTGCCGAACCCCGGCCACGAGGCCGTGGCACGCAACATACAGACCAACCAAAGCAAAAGACATCCATCCCTCGGTATACAAGGATAACACGCTCGATCCCTTCCCGGACCCACTGTGTATGTAGACAGCCCCTCCTTCAATCAACCTGGACTCTAGAGCATGAGCTCAATAACGGAGAGTAGGAGAGTCTGGCGGGGGCCAGAAGCTTTGGAGTGAGTTGGAGCCCGGCGGGGAGTGGAAGGCCGAAAAGGAGTGGGAGCTCGGGGGCGCGCTGGAGCCGGCCGTGACGCAAATTCATTGCATACGTGAAGCGCAACGACCCGTTCCAGAGTAGAGGTTCTAGCTCCGCACCGCGTTTACGAGAGCCTGCTAAAGCTCCTAGCTGGCAAGGGCGGTCCAGACGACGACTGCGGTCTCGAGGAGAACATGAATGCCTTTGTCCACAAGGCGGATCCGAACCATCCGTTCATGAACCAGCGGATGGCAGGTGAGCACTCTTCCCAACGCTTTCCCACTGCAAACACCCTGCTGACTAGCAGACTATAGGTACCATCGCTGAGAGAGAATCGCGCCGTCGCGCCCGGTTTGCTGCCCCGGCCGTCTTGGACTGCGATCTCAACCTGGAGCGACTGTTCGATGAGCATTTCGGTACCGATGTCGCCGAGGACGAAATGGACAACGCGGAGGATGGAGATGGAGCCGAGGCTTCGGACATCGTTGACACTCAGATAGGGGGGTATTTGAACTTGACCACAGCTGGAGTGGGAAAAGGAGAATGAATGGATGGATGGGTCAGGGGGTTGGCACAACAGTGGGGTAGTGGGACAGAGAGGATTGGGAATCGGAGGCCGGCCAACCATGACTGTTATACCTGATTACATAAAGAGAGATAAACGACTCTCGATCGACGGGCCAAGCAGCCCCCCCCCCCCCCCCCACCGCTTCTTTTTACGTATCGGTTTGGGGTCGCTCGGGTACATAGCTACATTTAGCGAACGGAAGTCCTCCCTGTTGGCAGAGTAGACTAAGCTACGAACTTTAGTAACAGCGATAGTTCATTTCCCAGTTTTCTCATCAGAGAGCTTTCCGCCTTAAATCGACAATCGCGATTAGAGAGAGCCCACTAGGATTTGGCACAGACCCCTATTTTACAAGGAGGCTATTGACAATGATGAAGCTCCATTCTATATGAAATAACATAAAAAAAACAGGAGGAAGAGACGAAAGAGAGAAGAGATAAGGGAGATAAGGAGGAATAGAAGCCAAATCAAGAGAACGAATGAAGAAAGAAGGAAAAACAAGAGAGAATAAAGAAAAGGAAATGAGATAGAAAGAGGTAAGGAAGATAAAAGAAGAGATAGAAAGGGGGGGGTAGAAAGGAGAAAAAGAAAGGAAAAAGGCGAAGAAGTCAAAGAAAGGAAGACAAGGGCGAGAAAAGAGAAGGAGAGAGAAAGAGAAAAGGAAGACGAAAAGGAAGACGAAAAAGAAGACGAAAGGAAGACGAAAAGGAAGAAAGGAAGAAGGATAAGAGGAAGGAAGGAAAAAACGAGGAGGAAGATAAAAGCAAGATAATGAGGAAGACAAAAAAAGAAGATAGAGAGGAACATTTGACCCTAGCTCACAGCCCCCCAAACATGAGCATGCCGTCCATGTGCCATCAAGTGCGAAAAAACTCTATCATGATGAATTTTTGACTATTATACAGCCAACCCTCTGGCAGGATGCGCTTTTGCCCAAACGCTCTATGCTCTAATGTGAAGCATTCTCGCCCGAGACAAAATACAAGAACCAGATCCCGCCCAAGAGTTCGCAGACATAGGAAAGAAGGATCTCATTTTGTTCTCCCAAAAATCCACGCAAAGATGCCAGTTTTCTCGGGAATTCCCCCGCCTGTCGTTGGTATTGTTGTCATGAGCAAGCCAGCAAAGGGGGAAGAGCTTGCCACAGTGTGTCGTTCGTCCCCGGCACAGTGTCGCACTGTCCGGTCCACCATTCTGCACCACCACCTCCCTTTTCACCTTCTTTTCACCTCCTGACCCCATTTCTCGCCAAAAACACCATGAAGTTGTTTATTTGCCGATCTCCACACCGCCAGTGGCGCCCAGGGCCTTCTTCACGTCGCCGTAGATGGCGAACTGGAAGGCAGTGAGGGTGCCGACCATGAAGAGACGGGCACCGATGCCGGTGTACGAGCCCTTGAGGCCGAGCTCCTTGCCGATCTTGATAAGACGGGCGGTGGTGCCCTCACCGGGGAGACCCTTGGTCTTGTTGATCTTGCTGAGCATGGTGTCGGCGGGCTGCGAGACGATGGCAGCAGCGAAACCAGCGACGAGACCGCTGCCAAGGTTGACAGTGGTCTGGAGGCCGTCCGACATATCCTTCTTGGGATACATGCTGTAGACCGCCTCGGCGACCTTCTCGTAGACGACGAACTTGGCCATGGTGTAGGGGATCCTGGACAGGCGTGAATTTGTGCACCGCGAGGGAAGCTTGGAGCGAACTTACTGCTTGAAGAGGATGGGGCCGAAACCGGCGTAGAAGGCACCGACACCCTCAGTCTTGAGCATCTTGCCGAAGCCGCTGACGAGGCCGCTGGCGAAGGTGGGCTCAGAGACGAGACGGATACGGGTGGCCTCGAGAGGGCACAGGGCAATATCGGCGAAGAACTCGGCCGCGGCGGACGAGGCGAGGTAGACACCGGTGCGGTACTTGGAGGCGGTGTCGTAGCCGAGGTAGTTGATCGACTGCTGCTTGAAGAACTCGTAGCCGCCGAACTTGAAGGCACCCTGGAGGAAGTAACCGGCGAAGGTCGGGCCGACACCGGTGAGCAGGGCACCAGCACCCTCGCTCTGGACAACCTTCTTGAAGCCGCCGATCATGCCATTGTTGTAGGTGACGGGGTCGAGCTGGATGCGGGTCTTGACGCTGCACAGAGGCGACGTGTTAGCTGGGAATCGCGTTGATGGGGGAAGGGGGGGCCGCAATGCGCATCGCAACACAGCGCAGCTCAGCACGACAGAGCGCGGGGCAGAGAATTGGGGACGTACACATCGACGGGCGTCAGGGCACCGTGGGTGACGGAGCAGCAGATGGCGCCGGCGAGGGCGAAGCGGGAGTAGAGCTGAACACCGCTCAGCTGCGCGGCGGGCGCGTCGACCTTGGTGGCCATTGTGACTGTTGGGGGGATATTAAGAGATTAAAAGAATTGAGTGGAGTTTGTTCCTGACGCTCGGCGGTCGGCGAGGGTCAAGAAAAGCAGTCAATTGGACCTGGTGAGCGGTTTCCGGTGTGGTTGGCAATGCAATGAGCCTTTTTGCAAAAAGTGAGGTAGGAGCTGGCTTAAGTTCGGGGAAAAAGCGCTGGGAAAAAAATTGTCCGGTAAATCCCGGGTAACCCGGGGAAGCGGCGTGCACGAGCCACACAGCCTGAAGTCGCGTCTTGGCTCCCGTTGCAAGGGGCTTCCTGGCCGCGGACAGCCAACCGCAGGCCGTGGATTTATCTTTCAAAACCAAGGGTCACGGTCACGTCAATCAACCAGGAACACTTGCTCTTCGTCTCTCAGAGCACGATTCCAACGCAGTCTCCTTGCACAAGTCACATCAATCACACTCAAAGACTACAGCAGATGTCAGGTCTATACCGTGTCATTGCATTACAGAGATAATGGCGCGTTTGTTTCATTGTTTCTCTGTTGCTATTCCTGGCGCGGCGAGGCGGTTTGTTGTTGTGTTCCAGTTGGCGGCACCCTGATGTCGTTGCGGCGGCTTGGCGCACCTGTCAGGGCAGTCCCCTGACGCATGTGCCTTGCTGACTCGATGCCGTGCATCCGCTCGTCATTGGGCGCCGCAAAGATCTGGGGCACGCAGCACGTCGCAGATCGCGGTACGTACCGCATGGCTGATGAGGCTGACATGAGCCTCATTTCGTGCAACATCCTCCATCTGGCCTTGAAAACCAAACACCAGCATCGGTGCCCGTCTCTTCATGGTCGGCACCCTCACTGCCTTCCAGTTCGCCATCTACGCCGACAAACCTGGACAAAGTGGCTGGCAAAAACCGCCCCGCCCCAAAAAACCGGTGGGGTTACCCGAGTTACCTAAGACTTCGGGCCTTCGGGCCTTGGCCTTATCTGGCGTGGCGAATGTTCTTGGTCCGGGCCATTTTGCGGCCTTCTCATCCCTGTGCCCGGCTACGCAGTTCGTCTGCCAGTCTCAAGAGATAGAACTCCCTTGCGTCAGCTGGCAGCTTCTTGAATGCGTTTGCGATACGAGCAACATCCTGCCTCCCCTTCTCATAGGCTGCCAGATCACGGTTGCCGTACACATCCCGCCCCGATGCGTAGTGATTGCTCTCAAGGTCCTTGAAGAAGACGTTCACAGCGATGCTCTTGTCCGAGGTTGGCGTAGCCGTGTGCAGCCAGAGAGGAGGCAGGAACAAGACGTCCCCTGGCGACAGTACAGCCTCGTGAGGGTGGGTATGCGCGAGTTCGGCCGACTCGAGAGATGAGAAAACATCGATGCTTGAGCTGGATGCACCGGGGGCAAAAGACAGGTGTTCGACATCAGATGGCGGGAAGAGAAGAAGCCGTTTTGAGCCGCCGATTTGGCAGTACACGTTTGCCATGACCTTCATAATCATGGTCAGTACTTCAAAACGACGAGGACAAGAGAAGAGGGAAAAGAGACTAGGGGAGCCTGAGCCAACTTACATCGTAATGCAGCCACATATTCACCCGCCCCGACATCCTCAAGACAGAGCTGAAAAGATTTTCCGCCACCAGAGACAGCTGCGCAGGAAGCACAAAGTCAGGAGCCAAGGCTGGGAAATCCTCAGCCAACACCGCCGGCTTCTCTGACGGCTTTTCGTGTGACAACGCCCTCAGGTACAGCTTGTCGCCTTGTCCCACCCTCTGGGCAAACTCGCCAAACTCCGTCGTCACATAACGAAAGTTCTTGGCCTTGAAGTCCATGGCCTGGGTTGCCGCCTCGTGGACAACAACCTTGCGATCCGCCCCGACCTTATCGACAAGGTAGTCCAATGTCCAGGCTGATACACAGCTGCCCAGGTCTAAACTCTCCAGGACAACCGGCTGGCCGTCACGCACGACCTTGAGAAAGTCGTCTGCTGATTCCAGCTTCAGTCGAGAAATGGTCGTGACACTGGCAGGTTCACGACCATTTTGATGCTTGGTGACAGCCGGAGCACTCCACTGGACCGGAGTAATGTCAACGGTCCTCTCGTGCACCCATCTAGAAGCAGGCGAGGGTATCGATGTTGTCTCGTCACTACCGCTCGCCGGGGCACGCAGAGTGTAGACCCCCTTGTTCCAGAAGGTTCCCATGGAGAAGCATGTTGCTCCGCCGCCAACCACCACGACGCTACCGTCGGGCATCGAGACTGCCGAATGCCCAACAAACAGCGGACGGGGCGCAGGCTCGCCATTCTCTGGCGTCGGATCGCCATTCTCTGGCGTCGGATCGAATAACCGACGAGTGATGGTGAGCTCGCCGTTTGACGCGGAGCACAATATCACTTCGTCCTGGTGTCTCAGGAGATGGCCCCTAGCCACGCCACCGAGCAATATGAACTCGTCTCCGTGCTGCAGGCAAGTTGCGCCGAATCTTGTCAGCAACCAGCGAGACGGGTCCTCTTCGACGTTGCCAGAAACTTTCAAAGGGGTGAATTTGACGGTTGGTTTCTGTGACGATGTCAGTCCTGGCTCCACAGTTAGGTGACACAAGCAAGCTCATACCTGGATATCAGAGACATCCGCTTCCCACGACAGGATCTGATCAGATATCAGTCCGTCTTCTAGACCACCGACATAGATGCCGTTGAAATGGGAGGCAGTATTGTTAGCGGCACAAGACAGCACCGCTCCGTAGACAGCTGCCGGTTTGTCGCCCTGGATTTCGCAGTTCACCCACCCAGCCTCGGGGTGAAATAAAAGGCAGCCATCAAATGCTTCGGTTGCTCCCCGGCCGCCAACCAGCATCGCCAGACCCGATTCCCCCAGCGTTGTGACAGAATGTCTGTACAGCGGAAAAGGGAGGTCGTGCGTCTGCGTCCAGGCCTTCAGGCTCTGATCGTAGAGCCAGCAGTCCTTCAGCGGACTAGACGGTGAGCCACGCCCGCCCGCTAACAGCGCGCTGTTAGTCCCGAGTTCTGTTAGCGAGTGGCACATCCTTGTCGCCGGGCCTCCCTCTCGAAACGTAAGTGATGCTTCGCTCTCAGCGGCGCCTGCGCTGAAGAGATCACACGACTGCAGCCGACTCTTGGTGCCCAGCCCAAGGACATTCAGCACCGACTGCTGTGCCCGGTCCTGAGATGCCCGCATGGCTGCGGCAAAACGTCGCTGGCCTCTCACGCCCGGGCATTCATCGAACTGCAGTGCTGCCGATTGGACAGGCATGCCGGTGCCAGAGGGGATTGATGGTGCTGGCACCGCAGTGACGCTCCCTCCGACTCTGGCATGCACCACGCAGTAGTGGCTGGCAAAGAGGGCAAACTCCTCCCACTCGTCAAACTGCTCGATCTCGTCCAGTGCGCGGCGTTCGGAGGCAGAGAGAAAGGTCTCATCGGCCCATGCTTGCCACAGAGTCCAGACTTTGACGGATGCCCACCCACGAGAGGAGAATCGGGTGTGCTGGTCGGTCACATTAGGGTAGGTGCTGACTGATTTCAGCTGCGTGTTGAGCTTGTGGAAGTGACTCAGCATGGTCGAAGCGAAGGGGTGGTGTTCGCCATCCGGCAGGATCTGCTCCAGGAGGACGAACTCGGCTGGTCACCGTCAGCACCGAATGGTTGGAGGAGTTTACAGCATACTCACCATTTCCCACAGTCGAGGCCCAGCGAATGACCTCATCTGCCCCTTCCCGCTCCATATATGTGATGGACACCTCTGCGACAAAGATGAACTCGCACTCCGCAAAATCCCCCACCGCCGCCGCCAGCCCTTGCTGCAGCGTCTTGAGATCTCTCAGATCACACCCGATCTGCACGTACTGCTCGCTTTCAAACACCACGGGCTTGACCAGTGCCGCGGCCTCCTTCACCCCGCTCAACATCCCAACAACTCGGGCGTGCCCAGCACCGTCTGCCTCTTCCGCTCGATCAAGTCGGGGAAATCGACATCGACAAACTTGACACCACAGTCCTCCGGAGACCGGGTAAGACATTGCCAGGGAAGCACATCACTAATTAAACACCCACCCACCCACATCAGCACCTCCACTCTTTTCCCGACCTTTCCGACCCAAAAACCACCAACACAAAGAAAAGACTCACCTGCCACACCCCAAATTGACCACGACGCCCCTCCCCTTCCGCTTGGCCGCCCGCAGGAAATCGCGCACCAGCACGTCGATGGCGCGCAGGCGCAGCCAGTAGCCCCTGTTGATGAGCGGGGCGCGGCGCTGGAACTTCTTGACGAAGTAGCGGAAGAAGTGCGGCTCGTCCGGGTAGTAGAGCTTCTCGACGCTGCGCTTGGAGACGATGCTGCTGTTGTTTGTCTGTGAAAGGTTTGCGAGTTAGAGGGGTAAGTTGAGAAGAGTAAGTAATGTGAGGTATGGTGGGCTGGAGATAGTTGGGGGTGATGTAAAGGAAGGGAGAGGATGGGCACGGGAGAGGGGATTTGGAAATTGAAGAAAAGGGGGTGAGCGCACCGCCATGACTTGGTCGTCTTGGGCTTTGGCTTGGGCGGATTTGACGAGCCCCACGGGGCTGTCGGCGCCTGGAGGGACAAGCTTTTTTCTGGCCATTCTGTTGAGGTGGGTGCTGGGTTGAGATTATGAACTTGGGTGGCAGTAGTCGATGGCTCTGTCGTTCGCTTGTTGTTGGACTAATCCATAAAGTGAGTGAGCGCAGGAATTTCCATCCACTTTTTGATGGGTTGCTCCGCACTGTGGGGGCTCCACATGGGCCACATCGCTCGTTCGAAACTTACAACAATCCACAGCAACCTCGACTTCCGTCCTCTTACACCTCAGGCTGTCGCCCGAATCGTCAAATGTCCACCTCTTCAGTTCCAAGACAAGAAACCAACAACATTGGAGAACCATGTCTTGTGACGATCTAGTGATATTCTGCTGGTGGTACTCAATGTATGCCTCCTGCATATTGCTGCGAGGCTAGGGCGCGATGAAAAGGGTCGGGAGGGAACAGAACAGGAAGGCACAGAAAACGGCAGGGTCCATCCTGTTCAACCTATGAGCCACTGTCACTATCCGCGAGTTTTTGGTAATCTACCCAATCTTCGTTTTCTGCGCTAAATCAGTGCAATTCTTCCAGTTCCCTTCCTTGGAACCATGAGTCGGAGCCGAATCAAGACCGCCAATGTTCTGAGCAATCAAAATCCGTCGCCGCAAAACCGCCTCATAAATTCTTCGGGCCTATCATGTCACAGGACAGCGGTCTGCGCAACTTCAGCCCCCTTTGGGCATCGCGGCTCTTGGGCTGCATCCCGCGTCTTCAGCTCGCCCTCTTGGGTTCCCTTTTGCTCGATGCCTTTCAGAATCCCAGCCATCTGAGGTGCCCGAGCACCTCTGAGGCTGCTGCGATCTCGTCTTTCATTCCTCCATTGACGCTTTGGAAAATGGGCTTCACAAAACTCAAGCAGAAAATCGGATTCCGGGGCTCTGCTGCCAAGGCCGATGCCGGGGGCAGCTCCGCAACCTTGGTTGAGCGGCCGGACGATGAAGATCACGGGCCAAACAATTTTACCCCTATCGATCAACCAGTTCAGCCAGTCCAGCCAGTCAAAGCGACACCAGGACATGTTGGACCTCCAGTGCCACTCGTTGTTACTGACAACGCCGCGTCGATCTGCGAACTCTGGGATGTTGCGTATAGAAACCTCCGTGACGAGGACGAAGCCTTGGTTCTGGACTTTGAAAGAAAACTCTGCGGGGATTTGCACGTCGGCCTGGGTTCGATTCTCGGTGCCAAGGTCCTCGGCAGAAGAGAGCAGATGGAGGCCGTCCTACGACGCAAGATGGACGAAATCAGCCGGGAAACCTGGAGGCTCCGGTTTGGAACCACCGAGATCATGGTCAAGGATCTAGCCCAACCAGTCTCGGGCATCATCACCAGGGTGAACGGGTACATCAATAGCGCCTTGGCTTCGAACCCCTATGCCTCTTTGGCTTGGGCAGGTGTCACCCTGCTACTACCGGTATGTCAAGCGCTGCATCAATGATTACTCTTCGCATCCTTCGTGGCTACCATCACAAACAAGCAAGCTAACTAATACTCGACTCGTAGCTGCTCCTCAATCCTTCGGAGCAAGCCGCGTCCCTTGCCAAAGGTCTCGATCACATCTCGGGCCTTATTGCTCAGAGCAGGATGTGGGAAGAACTTTACGTTCGGCGCTACGGATTCAAGGCCGGTGGCTGTGGTCCATCAACCACCTCGCCGTCTCATGTCGAATACAAAGCCCAACTTGAGATACTATACAGGAAAATCCTCAGGTTTCAGATCACAAGCTATTGCTACTACTCCAGCACCTTCCAGCTAAGCCGGGACGCGGTCAAGTGGAACGATTGGGGCAAGCTGTTAGATGACATCCGCGAGGCGAAGCAGAACTTCTCTGATGCCAGCGAGACTTGGCGGGATATACAATATGAAGAGGAATGCTCCGCCGCACACCAACGGCACCGAGAAGCAATGCTCGGCTGGAATTCAATGGGGGCCGACGTTGCAGGGCTGCGGCGAGCGGTCGAGAGTGCCCAAAGCGAGACCAAGCGCGCCACTCTGCTCGCCTGGTTATGCGACATCGACCCGTCCGAGGGATACAACACCGCTCGCAGCATGCACAAAGAAGGGACCGGTAACTGGCTGATAAAGGATAGTGAGCAGTTTCGCGCCTGGGAAGTGGAGCCATCCTCATTTCTCTGGTTGCATGGGAAAGGTACGTATGTACTAAATCCACTGGGGCCATCTCACATGACGCTGTTGCGATTTGAATACATGACTGACATCCAGTGCTAAACGGCGCAGTCGGTTCGGGGAAGACTGTACTCTCGTCCACTGTCATCAACTCTCTCCGGGACCGACACTCATCCGACCCACGGACTGCGCTTGCCTACTTCTACTTCAGCTTCAGCGATGCGAGAAAGCAAGATGTGATCGGAATGCTTGCGTCTATTGTCAAACAACTCTGCGCTCGCCGACCCCTGTTGCCTCAGCTCGTGGAGAGGTTCTACGAATATCAAGAGAGAGGCGAGCGACCCGACACCAAGACGCTCGAGGCCGCGCTGCTGGCAGTTCTGGACGGATTTTCTATGGTCCACATCGTCATTGATGCTCTGGACGAATGCCCGCGCCTGAATAATGAGCGGCAGAGGCTCTTGGATACCCTTGGACGGATTTGCAAAACGGCGCCCGCCAATCTGCACCTCTTCTGCACAAGCCGAAAGGAGGCAGACATTGATGCAACGCTTGGCCTACTCTTGTCGCCGCCTCACAGAACCGCAATTGATCTGACTCGAGTGGAAAGCGAGCACGTTCAAGATATAGGGCTGTATATTGACTCCATTCTCGCCTCCAGCGATTTCGGCTCGTGGCAGAATGACCTCAAGAACGACGCAAGGGCGGTGCTGATTGATAGGGCAGACGGCATGTAAGTACCCTAGGCAGAGAGTTTCTCATGCCACGCACGAATACCTACTCGCGTGATCGCTCTTGCTGACTGCAGCATACTTGCTTTTTGCATCCAGGTTCCAATACGTAGCTCACCAGTTCGACGTCCTCCGCAAACTCTCGTCGGAAAATTCCATCAGAAAGGCCATCCGGGAGTTGCCGGTCGGCCTCGATGCCACATACGATCGATTGCTACAGAGTATCGACCCCGAAGTCCAGCCCCAGGTGGCCAGATCCCTGATGTGGCTGGCGTGTTCCACCGAGTCCTTGACGCTCAAGGAGCTTGCCGAGATTTTCATTCTTCGCCTGGAGGGACCGCGCACCGTTGACAGAACCGCAATGCTCTTCAAGCCCGAAGATGTTTTGAAATACTTCTCCGGTCTCGTGCTTGACCAGAGTTCTTCTGGTACATATAGGCACTGGTGGCGGGGGGGTCCCTTTGTCCGGCTGGCTCACTTTTCCATCAAGGAGTACCTGATATCCCCTCGCATCATCAAGGGATCTGCTGCTCGCTTTGGCTTCAGCGAGGTTGACGCCCATCTTTACATTGCTCGCTTGTGCATCGAATACCATCTGCAAAGCAGCACGCCCGGGGAAAGTCGAGACAACTCAAAAAACGACGGGGATCACCTTGAATTGTCCGGTTATGCGGCCCGCAACTGGCCACTGCATTTGGAGTTGGTCCCACGGGGGTGTTGGCCGACAGACCTCGCAGATGCCGCAGTCGATGCCCTTGCCGCAGGCAGCAAAAGCTTGAGGCAGATGTTCAGCAAGCATCATCTTGAAGGGTTCGCGGACCCTCTGGTCCCGGGGAAGTTTTCCAGGAGGACTTCTCTGTTCCGCATGCTACGGCTGCCCCTGTGCTTCACGGCCCGTCGGGGTTTTGTCACGCTTACCGAACTGCTCCTCTCGTCCCATGACTACCTAGTTCAAGAGGACTTGGATGCAGCACTGGCGGATGCGGCGTATGGGGGCAGCACTGCCGTGGTCGATCTCCTCCTCGACAGCGCCATGCCGGCCAACATAAACGCCGCCAGCGATGTTTTCGGTGACGCATTGCGGGCGGCGGCATCTGCAGGGCACGTGGAGACTGTCCAGCGACTTCTGGATCGAGGTGCCGATATTGACGCCCAACGCGGGGGAATCGGTTCGGCGTTGCAGGCCGCTTGCGCGATGGGGAGAGTAGACGTCGTTCGGCTCCTCGTGGATTGCGGAGCCGAGGCCAAGTGGTCGCTCAACAATTCCGGCAGCATGCTAAGTTCGGTGACTGAGAGCGGCTCTTCCATAGTTTTGCGACACTTGCTCGAGAGCGGCATCTGTCCGGAAAAAAATGGCGGCGAAACGCCTCTGCACGCCGCCGCGCGAAATCGTCTTCGGTCCCTCGCCGATTTCCACACACTCCTTGAACGAGGCGCTGATGTCAACGCGCCCGGCGGCGAGTACGGCTACCCATTGCAGGCGCTATGTTCAAGGTTTCCGGCTCCGGCACACACCAGCGACCTGCGCTCCGCGGTCGAGCTGCTGCTTGATAAAGGCGCAGAGATCAACGCAACGGGTGGGAAGTACGGCAGCGCCTTGCAGTGTGCCTGCTATCATCACGACACAGACAACGATGACTTCAATGTCGTGAAGGTTCTACTCGACCGAGGCGCAGACGCCGACGCCCGAGGCGGTTATTACGGAACGCCCTTCCAATCCGCCTGCACAAACCCCAATTTCCGGTCCATCGGACGGCTTCTGGTGGAAAAGGGGGCCGACGTGCACGTCCAGGGAGGGTACTACGGAAACGCTCTGCAGGCTAGTTGCCACAGAGGAATTCTCGAAGCAATCGAGTGGCTGCTAGACCTAGGCGTTGACATCAATGCCTCTGGTGGCGAGTACGGAAGTGCGCTTCAGGCAGCAGCGGCTTCCAGAGCGTTCATTACGCACGTCGGCAAAAGCCGATTCACCCTACGGCGAAAACACGGTTCAGGGAGCGCGAAATCCACAGCACTGAAGTGTTACGACTGCTCCTTCGAAACGGTGCTGAAGTCAACCAGCAGGGCGGACGCTTTGGCACCGCGCTCCAGGCGGCCGCCTCCCGGCCATCTTAAACAAGTACGTCTGCTGCTCGACCACGGGGCCGATGTCAACGCCGAGGGCGGGGAGTACGGCACAGCACTTCAGGCAGCGTGTTGTACCCACACGTCAAGGTTGCGCTTCTGTTACTTAACCATGGCGCAGACGTGCACATTCAAGGCGGCCCCTTTGGCAGTGCCTGGCATGCGGTTTCATCGAAGCTTGCAATCAGGGGAGAACCTAGGTGGGAGACGGCGCTGCAACTAGTGCTGGACCGTGGGGTCGACATCAACGATACTAGGGGACGCGAGTGTGCGACCGCATTGCAAGCCGCGCTGGAGGCTTACTGGTCGGAGAGCGAGTCCCAGATAAGAAGGGTTCGTTTTCTTCTTGATCGGGGGGCTGATGTCAACATTCGGGCCGGGCAGTACGGGTTTCCGTTGCAGTCGGCGTGTTGTTGCATGATCCAGGACCCCTTGGATGTCGATAGAGTCTCGTATCGCTGTCCCGTCGAATTTCTGCTGCTCAACTGCCCGAACATCGAAGTCAACGCCGAGGGCGGCATCTTTGGGTCGGCTCTACAAGCAGCGGCGTACAATGGCCGGACAACCGCGGCCAAGGCGCTTCTCCAGCACGGAGCCAACGTTGATATGCGCGGAGGCAAGTACCGCAGCGCACTGAACGCGGCCGTCTTTCAAGGCTTCTGGGACATTGTCGAAGTGCTTCTAGCTGCCGGGGCGACGCCGGATTCCCGACACCTCGCGAAACCTGACGAGAAATGGCTTGAGCTCGTCCGCGAGGCGGACGGCCAGGGCGCTGTGGATCGGTACCGCCTGTTTTGGGACAAGCACAAGCGAACAGAAGCTCCGCGACGCGCAGACTGGCTCCTGTGGCTCTGTGTTCTAATGGGCGCTGCAGTTGGTGTATTTCTATGGTATAGTCTGTGATCTCAAAGTAGATTGTCGCTTTCATATCATCCGCTCTTGCGCGACTTTGCCTTCAACCACCTGTAGCCGTTCCGGAAACCCTCGCCGACCTTGTCACCATTCTCCCTCGCCTTCTCGAGTCCTCCCATCCTCAACCCGCCCGGCAACAGCCACCACATCAGCAGGATAAACAACAAGATGGCCAGCACAATCGGCTGTAGCACCTCGACTCCCTTGCTCTGCGCAATCGCGCCAATGGCAAACGGAAACAACGCCGCACCGCCTCCTCCAAACGCCGCGGCAAACCCGATGGCCGACACATGGTAGTCCGCCGGCAGCAGCTTCGTGGCCGCCACGATCGCCGCGGGGAACAAGGGCCCCAAGAAGAACCCCAAGAAGGCCACAAACGTCGCCGACGCCGCAAAGTTGGGCACCAGCCAGTACAGCAGCTGCAGCGCGACCGACAACAGCAAGTACACCGTGATGGCCAGCTTCTCGCCGATCCTCCCCGTGACAAACCCCAGCACGACCCTCCCGATCGTCAGCCCCAGCCAGAAGAACGTGGCCACCAGCCCGGCGATGAAGGGCTCCGCGTCGCGCACGCGCAGCATGAACGTCACGATCCACCCGCCCAGCGACACCTCGGCGCCGACGTAGCCCAGCAGGAACAGCGCCACGAGCCAGACCACGGGCGACTTGAGCACCGTCCGCGTGGTCGTCCTCTTCCCGCCATTGCTCGCCATATGCGCCTCGCGGTGCACCTTGGCCGTGGCCCGCCAAAACGCCGGCACCAGCAAGAAGAAGCCCAGCCCATCCAGCCCAATCATGACGTAGTAAAACGTCCACCACCCCAACCCGGCCTTGGTGACCATGGCCGTCGCGATCAGCGGGCCGATGGTGGCGCCCAGGCCGTACGCGCCGTGCAGGAAGCCGAGCAGCTCGTTGGCGCGCTGCATGTTGCCGATCCAGGCGTTCCAGGCCGAGTCCATGATGCCGTTGCCGAAGCCGGTGAAGAGGAGGACGACGGGCAGGGCCGGGTAGGCCGGGTGGAAGACGAGGGGCACGATGCCGATGAGGCGCGAGACGGGGCCCAGGATGGCGACGCCCAGCTGGCCGAAGTGGTGGTGGATGAGGTTGTTGAGGAGGGCGGCGAGGAGGTAGCCGACGAAGGGGGAGAGGAAGACGAGGGAGACGACGGTGTAGGAGATGTGGTAGTAGGTTTCGATCTGCGAGGGGGGTTTAGTCGGGGTTTGAGGAGTGGGTGAGAGAGGTTGGACGTACGTATGGGAGGAGCGCCTGGTGGTGGGTGTTAGCGAGAGGCTTCTTGATGGTTTGGTAGGGAAGAGGGAACATACGCCAACAGCACCATCTGTCATGCCCATCAGAATGAAGCAGTACATGGTGGACATGAAGCGGAAAATGTTCACGCCGGTCTCATTCCACCGCTCAAGCTCATGGGTTGGCGGCGTTGTGGGCCCCCCTAACTCCTCGTCGGTGACATCTTGAGCCGTGTCAACCTTCTCTGGGTCGCGCAGTTGGCCAGCCTGGGCTTTCTCCGAGTCGATATAGTCGTTCTTGGGCACTCCTTCAGGGAGAGCAGCGGACATGGTGGAAGGAAGGCGGGTTCGCTGCTGGCCTCGGAGAAGTACCTATCCATTCACAACGCAAGGCAGTCGTGAACTTGGGGAAGAAGCTGGGTTCGAGAATGAGGCTCTCGTGAAGGGGGCTCTCTCTTTTATCTCGGCCCCGCGAGTGCCAGCCCCGTCTTCCTCGTACCTCTGCCCAGCCGAGTCCCTGAAAACCTGTTGGTACCCCACGTGCGAAGGGCGCAGCGAATGCTCACAGTCGAGTCGGGGTACACAGCACACCACAAACGGTTAGCAAAAGAATGCGGGAAGGCATGTCCCGACGAAGTCAATAAAAAACCCGAAGAAAAGGCGAAGGGGGTGGCGGGGGAAGGACCCAAACAAGGGTTCATATTGAGAGGGCCGCATCGAGGTCGGGTCTGGGTTCCATCCTGTTGTCGGGTGTGGGTCGTTATTCCCGGGGCGAATGTTGGTGGGTTGCCGGCGGCGTCATCAATGGAGCGCATTCCAACCCTTTCGCTCTCTGCGCAAACAGCAGCGGCACCGGCCGCTTGGCGGGACCCACCCTACCCCGAGGTTCATCCGCCGGGCCGCATCTGCCGCTTCCGTGTCCGGCAGCTCCGCATGGCGCCTCGCACAATCCCGCCATGTCGGCAGTCAGAATCTGATGGCCACATGACCCATCTTGACGTTCGCTCTTGTCGTCGGTCTCGAAACCGATAGCACAAAGCGTGGGTGCTAGAAAAGGTCTGACTGACGGCCCCACATGGTGCCTTCTCTTTGGGGATGGTGCACTTGCCGCTTCGTGGTATTGACCCGGCGCACCTGCCGTGAGAGTCCAAAAATGGGTACTTTTGCCCGCAGCCCTATGACAAATCCCACGTCGAGATTACCGTGTACGCTCCCGATCGACAAGCTCCAGGCCTGATTTGCGGTGTGAGCCGTTGCCCTGTGTCGTTGCCCTGTACAGTTTAGTCTTGAACTGGAAACTCCGCCCCGCTCCGCTCCCGCATACTTGCTCCACAACACATCCGACCCCGGCTCCGACAAGTCGGGCCCGTTCCAGGGTTTTGCATGTTGTCGGTCCGACATGCGCAGTTCTCGAGCTGATGCAGCTCCGCCCAACCACCATTTCTGATAGGTGTGTATTTGAGAAGCGAACTAAACTCGTTCAGCATCAGCAGGACCAAAAGCACCAACACCCTCGCTTGACACTCTGTTTGTCTGTGTCAGGCATGGTGTGGCCACTTCCACCCAATGCTGCACTTTGAGCCACATCGTGAAGCATGACTGCCTCTCTCTGCACTTGTCTCTCAGCCATCCTGAACTGCCAGATCTAATCTGCCAAGCAATCGGCCAACTGCACCACCAACCATGACTCTACGCTGTGACTCACCAACCCTAACGAAAAGAGAATAGAGATACAAGTAGCCGCGCGCATTCATCAATCCTCGGAAAAGCTCAGTCAGTAGCCCAACATGCCCGAAGATCTGCGACGTACACTCGCCAAAGCAGAGTCCCCAACCCGCCAACCCCCTCGCCCACGCTCCAAGTGAGCGCCAGGCGCATGGCAAGCCGCGGCAGCATACAACACCACTAAATCAGAGACACAATGTCCAGTCATCGTCGGCGGTGACAGCGTCATCCGAAGAGCAGAGCAACTGCGCGACGTCTGCCAAATGTCATGCGTGCCAGAGGTCATTGAGACCACGACAAGTGGTATCTTGGCTCTTCCCAAGGACGAACCGGAGCCGGTACATGACCCAGATGTGCGGCCGGTCCGGATCTGTGATGTCAGTTTGCGCCAGTGGTTGGATCTCAAGAAGAACACCGAAGGGAAGAAGGTTGTTGTCTGGTTCCAGGGACAACGGACCTATGCTTGGTTGGTGCTGTCACTTGAGAAAGGGCCGGCGGTGGAGGACATGGTGGAATCGCCAGTGCCAAATGGGTAGACCATATCCGTCCCGTAGCATGCTTCAGGCGGCAGAGAGCAACCGAGAGAAATCTTGGGATAATATGTGTGAACATGAGGATATCGGACACCAAGCTTCTACGCAATCCGTCCGCCTGAGCAATTCTCCGCGCGGAGCTGCATTCGCCTGCCGTGCCTGCAAAACTTGTCCCTTCCCATAGTAATGAACCGCCATCCCTACCCCAATAACAAAGCAACGACGCAAGCAAGCAACGGGTATCACAAGCAACGAACCACTACTCCCATCCCATACCAAACCCCACACCGAGCGAGCCACACCCACTTTGTCATCCCAATTCATACCAGCCACCATCGCCGCCAAAAAGACACAGCACCCTCAGGTACTCACGCCTACTTCTTCAAACACTTCAGCAACGGCGCGATCCGCGACCTCTTGCTCAGCCCCACGCGGTACTGCACCTTTTGCCCGGCACCGCCGCCGGCTTTCCCATCCTTGCCGGCAGCAGGCTGCTTCTCCTTCTCTGTCCCCTTCTCCATCTCTCTCTCTGTCCCCTTCTCCATCTCTCTCTCTGTCCCCTTCCCCTCCGTCTTCCGAACCAGAGCATCATCCTTGGCAGCAACAGCCACCACCTCCAACCCGCCATTCTCTTTGCCTTCATCAACACCAGTCACACACAATGGGACTGAGTCTGCTGGTGCTCTGCTTGGCTGTGAGTTGGGGCTGGTTTCGGAGAGCGGTTGGTGGTGGTGGTGGGGCGTGTCCTGCTCTGGCTCATCGTCGATGACGATCGGTTCGGCCTGGGGCTTGGTACTGGGCGCGTCAGCCTTGGCGGGGCGGCGCTTGCGCTTGGTTGGCGGCTCGGGATGTCGGCGGGCTCGGCGGGTTCGGCGAGCGGTTCTGAGGCGGGTGCTTCTGGTGGAGGTTTGTGGAGGTCGGGAGTGGGTTTGGGGTCTTTCTTTTTGCGGCCTCGTTTGTTCTTGGGAGGTTGGTTTGAGGGAGGGGGGCGTCGAGGGCTTCGACTTCGGTTTGTCCGGGTTCATGGGTTGGTGCCTCCGGCTGCGCTACGCTATCGTCGGCGTCTCCGGGTGCACCTTGATCTGATGTGTTCTGTAGCAGTGGTTCGATGTTCTCTTGGGTGCTTCCTAAAGGATCGCGGTCCCAAGAGTCGTCTTCCGCTTCGCGAACGACCCTCCTCTTCTTCGTCCTCCGAGCTGATGGAGGCGGCTCGAGTTCTGACGAAGTCCCCGCCGCAGATGACACAATCTTGATCCTGCTCCTCTTCGCTCTAGACGCCGTTGAAGTGGTCATGTCGGTGAGAACATCAGGTGAGGATTGCTGCGAAACTGTCAGTAGCTGTCTCGTTCTTGACGTCCAGGGCAACGAACCTGGTGGTCGGCATCCACGGCTAGTGACGTGTCCGCACCATTGCCGTCCATCTCCTCAGTGATCTCCGGTAGCCGTCTCGACGAGGCAACTCGGCTCGGCGTCGGATATGCAATCGTCGTTGCGCCGCTGGATTTGTACACCTCCCCTGCCCCAAAAGTCTGGTCGGGTGGCAGCATTTCCGACCCTTCCGGCATGGCCTCGGACGACAAGCTGACCGTCCTGTACTCCCGCTTCTGGCTTGCCGTGAGGGTGCTCTGAGTGATGTACAGCGACGGAGCAGCGGTGTCCGGCATGCTGGACTCGACCTCAAAACCGCCCTTCTTCTTGCGAGTGCTCCGTGTCCGCCTGTCCGAGCTTGTGGCATCCTCTATTGGGACCAGCATCACCGGACTAGAGTCGGGCGGTCGCTGTGTTGGACTGCGGGGTTGGTCACACCCAACCTTCTTCTTGGTGGGCGGCGTCGCATCGGGAAACGCATACGGGTCCTGGGTATCTGGCATGGCATTGGGCGTCAACTCCTGCTCGAGGCTGAGCTGTGCGAGCTTGCGCTTCCCATATGTCCTGGTCGATCTCTGCGATCTAGCGGAGGTCGGCACGTCCCACACATCGCTTCCCGAGTTCGCAACGTCCTTCCTTGGCGTTTCCGTCAGATCAATCACATCCGTCTGGGAGGTCTCATGGGCCCTCTTTGACTTGCGGCTTGTCGGCAGCGGATCGGTCATGGAAGAAAGAGACGAGTGATCCTTGAGCTGGGGCTTCTGTGCCGGAGGTGGTGCAGATGAGATCTGGGTCCAGTTTGACGCCGAGGGTCCGGCTGGCGCGGTGTCGGGAATGACGTCCTGCGTGTGTACAGCCTTGTTGCTGGTCATAAATGCGCCGAAAGAACGAGGGGTCGGTCGAGTCGGTGCCCGGTTTGTGTGATGCCTCGACAATCTCGAGGGGCTCATCGCGGGCATTTCTGCCTCGTCAGGCACACCAACGTCTCCAAAGCCTGCGCCGTCGCCAAAATCGCTACCCTCGTCCTCCGAGTCGAGAAATCTCTCGTCGAGGCCCATGGTGCAATGCCCGTCAACTTCGAGCTCAATTGCTCTTGCCTGTGCGTCGTTGTCGCGCGGGATGTTGAAGGGTGTCGCGTCTCAGATGCGCTTCCACTTAACGCGCTCTCGCGGGTTGCCAAGACGACTCGTTGTTTTCTTTACTAACCCTAACCCTGCATCTTCCCCTGGCAACCTCACCATCGTCCGGCGACTGGAGCAGCACCGTTGAGATCGCTCACAAACACGAAAGATCTGCATTTTAGAAGTCCCAACTTAACTGAATGAATGCTTAAAGTCGAACTACATGCAAGAATGACCAGTCGGAAACGGACCGCCAAAAAGTTACCCACCAGGACCTCGGCCTCTCCCTCCTGGATAGAGAGCGGCAGGAAAGTATTGTCTCGTGCAGCCTATTCAATCTCCTCAATCCTCGGCCTCGTCACGGCGCCAGCGTTAGACGTGGTCGGCCGCTCCGGGTTGATGTCAAGCCCAGCCAACTTCGTCAGTCCTTCCCCAAACATCTGCTGCTGACTCCCCTCGGCCGGCAAAAGCTTCACCACCTGCCACGTCTCCAAGCTCTCCACCACGTCCCTCGCATGCTGCACCACCAAACCGTCATTATCCGTCTCCGCCACATACCTCAGCGTGCGCATCACATCCTCCTGCGCCTGCCTCCCGAACCCAAACCCCAGCTCCTTCCCTCTCTCCCTCGCCTCCTCCAGCGCCCTCACAAAGCTCAGAACAAACAACACCGCCGCCCGCCTCAGGATCCCCTTCTCCACACCAGCCTCCATCTGCAGGACACTGACGCACAAATCCACGCCCGCCGCCACCACCCCCCGCCCCAGCCCGGCCACATTCACCTCCACCGCCGCCCCCAACACCGCCAGCGCCGACGCGCGCACCCGCACGTCTTCCTCGCCCCTCGTCCCCTCCCACCCCTCGACGATCCTCTCCAAGATCTCGTTTCGCTCCCTCTCCCTCTCCGTCACGGGCTCGCTCATGTCGGGCACGCTCCCGCCCCACGCCTCGGCCGCCTCTCGATCCTTGCGCTCCTGCACCTTCCTCTCCCTCTCCCGCCTCGCCTCCGTCTTGGGCCGGTGGCCCCGCCGCCCCGCCACCCCGACCAGCGCGGCGGCCGTGTCCCGCGCCAGCGGACCCGTGAACGTCTCGCCCATCCGCTGGATGACCTGCAGCAGCGCCTCGCCGAAGCGCAGGCGCGCGTCGAGGGTGTGGGTCTCGCGCTTGTCGACGAAGTGGTCGGTGAGGTCGCGGAGGACCGAGGATGGGTGGTGGTGGCTGGCGAGGAGGGTGTAGAGGCGGATGATGCGGAGATAGATGTATTCGTCGGCGTCGGCGATGAGGGTGGAGAGGAGGACGAGGATGCCCGGGATGTCGAGGACCGGGGAGGATGCGGTGATGAGGGTGGCGATGAGGTTGAGGCCTTCGGAGCGGACAGGGGGTGGGGAGTCAGGGGCGGTGATGTAGGAGATGGCGAGCTGGTAGGTTTTCCGGTCTTCGATCTGGCGGTTGGTGGGGAGGGTCTGCGGGGTAGACGTGGCGGAGGGGTCGATCTCGTCACGGTAAAGGAGGAGGAGGCGGAGGTTGGTGGCCGTTTGAGAGAGGGTGCTGGGGGTGGCGGAGAGTTTGTCGAGGGAGGTCTCGATGAGGGCGAGGATGTCTGGGACAACGCGGGATCGTTGGAAGCCGGGGGCGGTGATGATCATGTTGAGGAGGCTGAGAGCCACCCCGGTCACCTCGTCGTCATCGTCTGTGCTTTCCCCTGATCCCGCCAAAATCTGGCTTACGAGATCCAGAATGTGCTTGGGCTGTGTGGCAAGCTTCTCAGGGAACTTGTCCATCATGGCTTGCAGAGTTTTCATTTCTGTCAAGTGGGTGACAGGATCCTGCTCGTTCTTTTGCTTGAACAAGATGCCGCTTCGTTTCGACGCCCGGGCGGAATTCAGCCATCTCTTGAGAAGTTCGAGGAACGCAGTGGAGGTATCGGCCTCCGAGAAAGTGGAAGTGATGAGATCTAAGAGTTTAGTAATCTTTGTGTCGATATCTTCTAGACTTGCCTGACGGGCAATCCCGCCGGCTCCCATGACCTGCCTTGCATCCACGATCTGAACCAGTCCTTCCCCGGTCGCCTTGAACATCCATTCAGGGTTGCTCTTGTCATGGCCACCAAAATAGTCCAGGTTCTGAATGAGCAACAGAATGAGATCCGGGGACGGAGTTAATTTGATGTAAATCTTCAACAACTCAAGCGCAGGTGTGCACAGTTTCTCTGCAACGGATGCTTCGGCGTTCGGCCAGCATGCCAGGGCCCAAAGCGGGAGGAGCAGCGGAGAGAGCAGCCGCTTGCATAGCCCTGGGTTTGGGTGCGAGACGACCAGGGAGCGTAGCCGGTGGAGTGATGTGATGAGATCGTTGTACTGGACGAGTACCTGTGTCTCTGCTGAAATCGATGACCCCATCTGAGTCCGCTCCTTCCTCATTGGACGAACCAGGGGGAGGCTTGATGCAGTTGAGCATGGGCCGGCAAGAAACTTCCAGCCGCAGTACCTTTACAAGTTGTCAGTCTTGGCCGTGTGATCTGAGGCAGGCCATACCAGGAGCCCTGACGCCTTGCGACCGAGCACACCAAACCCGATGATATACGACGCAGCCTTGACCAGCTCCGGACCTTCGGCTCCGTCAAGCAACAACAACAGTTGCGGCGAGATGGCGGAGTACCACATCTCGGGAGTTACCGACGCAGGCGGTGTGGAGAGCAGGTTGCTCGCAATGTTGAGGGCCTCGTGGGTGATGTTCGCGCCTCTCTTCTGTGGGACTGCTGCCTCAGACACTTTTACCGTGCCCGAGGGGTGGACAGAAAACACGAATTCCAGTGTGCCTCGGACACCATCCGGGCGCAGCGGCACAAGGGTTAGCTTCTCCATCAACCTGGTGCGCAGCCATGGCGGGACGTGGCCTGGGCGGACCAAGATATTGAGAGCCCCAAGGACATTGAGCGTCTTTGTCCTGGAGTGCCGGTCAGAAACTGGGCGGCACGCAGTGAAAAATCCTGCTAAACTTGCCTCTGTATCAGATCGTCAAAGTCCCGGATCGCCTGCGGTCGTGAGTCCTCGGGCCCATCAGGGTTGAAGGCTTTGCTGCCGGCCTCGATGATGGATTCCATCAGCTTCTGGCGGCCGCTCTTCTCCTTCTCGCTCGTTGCCTTCTCCATGACGCCTATTCTGAAAGAGAACACGGCAGTGACCTTTGAGCCCGTAACACTTGCTGCGGTTGGCCTGATTTGTGTGACTCTAGTCAGTTGCGAGTGAGAAGGGCGGGATGATGTCAGCGCCCGAGCTTTATTGCAGTCTCCCCTCGACCGAGTTATGGCAGGAGAGAATTGACTCCAGGCGCCAAGTTCCCGAGTTTCACAATACAAATCTGGAAATTAACCTCTCGACCCTCCCGTCGCCGAATGATCGTCCTTTGATTCAGTGAGGCATTGAGGAAGGAGTGGAAGAGTTCAAGAATGGCCGCTCGTGACTTCGCGAAGCTTCGAAATCCCGAAAGTGGTAAAATGCGGGGCGACAGGGGACCCCGGCAACCAGACGCGTTCCTTCAAGTCCCAGGCGCGTTGCTTCCCTCGACCTCCAATTCCCATCCTCCAAACCCACAAACTGCCCTCACAATGTCCGCCAGGAATCGCCATGGTCTTGAAGCACGGCCAAACCCGAGAAACCCGTCCGAGATGCACTCTTCGTCAATTCACATCGAGATACACAACCCGCATCCGCGATCCCATCGTCGACGCCCCTTCCCAACCAAAGTCTTTCGCCCCGAGCACTCTTTCACGCACCTCGCCTCCCCCACAGTTCTCCGACTCCAGTTTTCCGAAAGGAATGTCGTTCGCGACCGCCCCATTGAGACCTGGACCACCGCAGTACGTCGCAGCTTCGATCCTGTATCGGGAACCTCCAAGCTTGCCGCGCATGGGAATTACTGCGGCCCACCTCTTGTCCGTCACAGGGCAGGCCAGGTCCCGTGGGTGCGAATTGGTCTCGGAACTTAACCCTAAGTATACTTTTGGTTCACCAAACAAAGTCTTGCGCTCTATAGTCATTCGGACCGCCTTTTATGCCCGCGTCACCCGAGGGGCGGGTCGCTGCCTGCCGCTGAAAAGCGGTGCAGTCTCGCTCTGGCGGCGACATGGGAGGACCGGCGCGAAGAGCTCCAGTCACCTCCGGGTGGGCAACCGTCCCTTCCCATGAGTCCACATGGTAAGCGCCTCTGGTGAGGTCGCTCGTCGGGAAGACGACACTGGAACTGGTACTCTGGTCAAATATGGATTGTCCCGCGGCGGTGTTGGCCGGGCGACTGGGAACGGCGGATACGTCGCGGCAGCTTCGTCTGTCCTCATGCTCATTGTGGTTGTCCTCCGTCACAGAGCAGCCGTTGGAAGGAGAGGGAGAGCGCAGCCTCGGCTACACACGATCATCCAGACATTTCACCCATCCCGTCTGCAGCTCGCCTCGCAGGAATCACTTCCCCTCGGGGCGGTGAGCGAAGGCTGCCAGGCTTCCCACGGAGATGTCAGCGGATGGTACCCCACCCCCCGCCGTGCTGTCGCGCTCTCGGTACCCTCTTCTTCTTCCTCCCCCTTTCTCTGCATGCGTACCCGACCCCCCACGACCCCATCGACCCCCGCGGGCCGCGCTGCGGCAAACTCTATGCCCAACGCGTCATGGATCTCATGAACTCCGACCAGGCGCATTAACTCGTCCTCGTAGGCTCCGTCCTACGTCCGGCGAGACGCCAAAACTTCCCTTTCCCCTTTGTCTCCGCCGGGCCTGAAACATGGTACTGGTTCGGGAGATGACAGCGCGGTTTTTGAGGATGTCTTTTGTCCGCGCGGAACCTGCCCTCCCCGACCCCTCCACGCCCATCCCCGGATGGTGTGTGGTTCAGAGGGAGAGGAAACAAAAACTAGTCCCAGTTGGCAGTGCGATACACACGGAGAGACTTTGGGCTGGGTTGGGTGCTTTGCCCCTTGGGATTTTGCGAGCGGTGGTTGCCGATTTTTGACGAAGTTTGCATCAGCGACGGCGGGGTTCTACTACGGTGTTTGGCGCGTGGAAGGCCATGGCATCTTGTGAGGGTTGGGGTTGGAACTCGGTTGGCTGATTGCGAACCAAGGCTTTGAGCCGAGGTCTCCTGTTGAAGGCGGCCAGAGAGGACGGACCAGGTACCGGGACCCATCTCGAGTTGGAGTCAAAGCTTCGTGCTTGTCTGGTGCTTGGGGCTTGTCGTCTCTGGTTGTCTGAATTCGGGGGGCTCTTCGGGGAGGGCTTTGCTGTTTGTTGGTCTCCCGCTTGGACAAGGACGGGCCCTACGGGGTGGTCCTGGTTGTCCTCTCTCCAGAAATGGCGGGAGGGCAGCCCCTCTTTTTCGGGGATAAGTGCCGTACGTTTCTTCGCGTTGATGTTTATCTGCTAACCCGCGAATAGGAAGGAGATGAACCATCCGAGCAAGGGTGGCGTTTGGAAAGTATGTCAAGATCGTGACTTCAATACCCATGGCATCCAGATTTGTTACGGACGATGTTCCTTTCGGCACATCACTTCGATGTATCCCGTCCCGTTTACCTTATCTCAAACCCCCACAATTCGCATCATCAGGCGCTGTGATCTCACGTTTCCTCCATTCCGGTCTATGATCCCAACCCCTTGGTCATCTTGCGAGTCCCTGTGAGCATGGTCTTACACAACTGTCTCGGCTGGCTTTGGCCAGGAGCTCACTCAGAGTCTCTGTTCCCGCCACCATTTCCCCTTTCCATCTCAACAACCACGCCCTACTTGACGCTCTCTGCAGCACCTTTCTGTCACATACGACCATATCTGCAAGAAAACTCGGGATCCCGTCCGCTCTCCCCTCGATAAACTTGCAAGAGCTCGACTAGTAGTTAGGTCGGTGACGACTAGCGAATCCCGGGTGTTGTATGTTTTTGTCCTTTTACTTTTTTCTCGCAGAGGCGGTTCGTTTTCCTTGTCTTGGTGAAGTCGTATTATGGGAAATGCGTAAGGAGCTACTGAGTTGGCGCATAAGGGAAAGCGGCGTTGTGTTTTCTGTATGTTTTGCTGGATGGAGGCTGTTATTCCCAGGCGGGTTCCAGGGTTCACAGGGATCCCCACCCTAACTTGATGTTTGTTTGGTCCTTTGCGGTTCAGAAACTGCCACAAGAGGAAGTGCCTGCAATCATCTAGATCCTATGTGGATGTTGTCATTGTATCAAGAAGGACAGCTAGGCCTTCGGGACAGATTCCAACCTGGACGCTCTTGCTCAGGTATGTAAAACCCCTGGTCCACTTCACACAGTGCATGATCCCTTCTTGGCCTGGGCTGTTCCCCTGCCCAAACCAGGAGAAGACGGTTCGTTCCAAATGATCAATGGGAAACCGCTTTTTACCTTGGTTGAATCCCACGTGGCTGCCTAAATAAAACCGGAGCAAACATTCCATCCCCTGACACGAACGGTGCGTCCGTGAGGTGGCATTCATGTTTCCGTTCTTGCAGACACGGTAATCTTCCTTCCCGGGCACCATAGATCGCACTGTCAGCAATCTGAGCAGACGGGGGCCCACAAGCGGGAGGTTCCCATCGTTTCGTTTCGGTCTTCACGGCCTGTTGAGATTCCGGAAGGGGATTCCTTGTGGGAGAATGGAGAAGTGGGCCGTCATTTGACACTGGACGATACAAAGTCGTGTCTCTTGGCTGGATTCCATTGGTCCATGTTCCAGAAATGGGCCATTCTTCCCTCCGATTATGCACTCACTCTGCTGTGGGGCTCGTGAAGCGTTGACTAGCGCACGGGATATGGTCTCTCAGAAGGTTGACTGAGACGTCTCTGCGGAAGTAGCTGGCCGAGGAAATTCTGTCAGTGAGGTGGTTTCCCAATGTCGTGATTACTGCACAGTAAGGGACTGTTCCTCCAGTCCCTCCAGTCCCAGGATTGGTCAAGGCAATGGTTCTGCCCCGATGGGGTGCTTCTTGAGGTGAGACAACGCCGGTGGAGCTCGCCGTTACGCTAGTCCCTCACTAACGCTAGCGTAGATCAGCGGGTTTCGGCAGCGCACCCGGGCCTTGCCGGTCCCTGCGGCGATGATCAAAACGCTTCGAGAACAGTTTGGGCAGGGGGCCATGCCATGGACGATGACATGGTCCTGCGGGGAAGGTATCTCTGGGGAATATAATCCGGGACTTGTTTACTGTATTTTGCGTTGGTTTTGATATTGAAGGAATGGCGCATGATGCAAGAGGACGGGAACATCGTCTTGTTGAGATTGCGACTGGCGTTTGCGCTAGCACTGCAGTCTGATCAGACCCTGACGGATGTTGCATTCCTAAACCTGAAGGCCCGCCATTGTTGATGACGACAGGGATGCCAAGAGAACAGTGAGGTACTTCTATTGCCAGGAACACGACGGAACCCTGCCGCATCGCTCGTAACACACGCACTTCCTCGTGTCGACTGCTTTATCAGTCGAACAACAAGGTGCGGAAGGAATGCGCGTCAGCGCGGATAAGCCCCGGCGGGCAGATCCGGCTTACTGTGGGGAGGGTTGGAGAGCTTGGGCAACTTCACTCTCTGGACGTGTGTCTGTCGGACACTTTCGAACAAAGTTTTTGATGTCAGTCCCGTCTTCATCTGTCTCTCTGGAGCCCCGTTCGTATCGAGTGGGTTTTCATGCGGCCCTGCATGGGCCGCATCTTGCAGCACGACAGGAACCCGTCTGCCCGATAAGGCACGCTTTCTTGGAAGCGACTTGGCAGACGACATGTGATGCACGCACAATCTTCGCAGGTGGCATCCTCGGCGCCGCATTGCATCATTTGCTTCCCCGATTCTCACCGACGAGGTCGGCGGCTTTGACGAGTGGTACATATTGCAGCGTCGCCTTGGTGTGTGTTTTTCTGTGGCTGCCCTCCGTCGAAGCTGGCCAACGAGACACCATTGTGGTCCGTTGCATTGTGGCATCAGATCATCTGGTTCCCGCCTCAGCCCCTCTAACTTTCCCAAGGGCCAGCCTGGCAAGGTTTCTGTATCTCGACCTGCGAACCAAGAGTCATCGTTCACACCGGCCTGGAGGAGGGGCGTCCGACTAATCACAGCTAGAGGTTCGAAGCTGTGGAACGAAGCTGTCTAACCTTGATTCGCGGCCACGAAACAGCGAGGGCAGCCGCGGTTCTGCGGTCGAACCATGAGCAATATGCCGAGCCGTGAATGGACGGCTGCCAGGGGTGGTGACTCCAGGCTGTCCCTGTCCCGATGGGCAAGACTGCGGGGCGATATCGGGCTGCAAGTCTCGGACCTTGTTTTCTAGAACGTCCTGCGTCAGTGCACGGAGATGAAGTTCTCTTCTCAATTGAGCATCAATGCAACCGACGGGGAGCAGCCCGCCCTCGGCCCGTATCGTGAGCTGTGGCTGGCGGCGGGGGAGCCACGACGCCTGGGAATCCTTGCTGGTTTCAATGCTGTCTGCACGCTCCGGGCCTTGTTTGACAGTCACGCCATGAGAGCGGACGGGGGCAATATAGCGTTGCCCTTTAATTGGCTGGGCTGGTGCGTCGAATGTGAAGTGATTCGCTCTCATTCTACCCTCTGATGTTCAATTCGATAATGACAGAGCCCAATAAACCTTTGATGATCCCCCTCAAACAAGCTGCGCCGCGAACCCGCAGGTTGCAACGCCGACCCGATCCAGCCATGTAACCCAGAAACCCCCATGTCCGCTTAACCTGCAGATTAACACCCCACCCAAAAAGGTACCATTGCTCAACGGTCAAAGTTTGGTATCAATCTTGCGCGTCCCAGATTTTTTTTCCAGGTGCTCGCCATGCCCCTCCGAAAATGAGAGGGGCTGCTTTTGGGGGATTAGGCAGGGAGAAAAAAAGTGTGGAAGAAAATGTTTCGGCGCCAAAACCAGCGCTGCGTTCCAGGACATGTGCAATCATCCCTGATCAGCTCCAGGCTGTAGCAGGTACCAGCCGTCAAAAGGCCATCTGTCCAGTCATGCCAACAGATGCCATGACTGGCCGTGGTGTGTCGCTGGTGGTGATGGTGCTGTAGGGAAGCGCCCGTGGGGCCATCGCTTTCTGCCGCAGGACCCAGTACGCCCCGGGCCCCGCGTCTTCGGTGGGGATGATATCCATAATAGTGTACCGCAGTGTTCCGTGAATGGCTTGTGGAACGCAGATCTCGGTCGAAGACGGCTGATTTGGCTGCCGCTGGTGTTGCGGACGCTGCCAGTTTGTTGAAGAATGGGGGTGAGAGGGCATTGATGGCTCGGATTCTGCGGCATCACGCCCTTCAGCCTGTGAAAACCGGTTAGATGATGTCAAACACAGGTGCCGTCAGGATGGTGTGGAATTACCAGGCACATTGCGCAGGCGTGGCCGTTGCAGTAGACCCAGTTAGGGCAGTTGTAGGTGTAGAAGTACTTGCACCTGTACTTGTAAAAGCCGCCAGTGCCCGACATGATGAAGCGCTGGCCAAGCTGTCGTAGACGGTGCCGGGTTTCGTGTTGGGAAGGTGGTCGGGTGTAAGTGGACTGTCCGCTGACAGCCAAGCGGTTGAGAGAAAAGTTAAGTGGGGGTGTCTTTCACTTCCTTCGTGCACTCCCTCAGTCGCAGAAGCAAAACGCGATGCATGTGAAGGCGGACTGAAGGGTCCGCGATGGCAGCCGGCTGCTTTATACTTGGACAATTGCCAGGGCCCGGAGGGTTGTGGCGTGTGTGCATTGTGCTGCACTGATCTCCCGGCCAAGCTCTCGGAGACATGCCGGCGGCTGTCAAGCCAAACCGGGTCGAGCAGGGGGAGGTGGCCGGGGTTGGTATATGCCGTGATTCGATGCGGCATGTCGCAGCCTCGTCCACTCACATCTCGACTTGTCTTGCTCCTATTCGAATCGTATGTGGCTTCTCCATATGGCCTTACCACATGCTCCACGCCGCTGGCGTTCTCATGGCAGCTGAGCCGTCGCCCCTCGCCATCCTCGACTTCCGGCGAGCCGGAACCCCAATCTTGATATCCCTCACATACCGACACTGATGAATTTCGGAGGTTCCAAAGTCATTGTTTCTCTTTTGATGGGATCAATCGACTCCAGGGTACGACAGCCGGCGGGCTCGATATAGGAGCCCTCTTGGGAGCATTTCGGCCCGTTGGACGAGCAATCCCCCTCCGCCAAGAGACCTCCTTTGCAAATGCGGCAGGAGGAGACCGGTCAAGAACCAACAGGACTTCAAAAATGTTACTTCCACTCAACAGATGGTGGAGGCAGCATCTTCGGCCGTTCCGCTGTATTAGTTCCCAGCATGAACAAAGACTGTTCCAAAAGGGCCCTGTTTTGACAGCGACGAATAGCGGACGCCCGGAATGCTCCCGGCCTCCTTCTCGTTGCAACGCCGCTTGCAGCAGTGAGTTTTGACAGGCCGGTCGGGAACGCTTCCCGTGCGCTGTGCAACAATGCCGTCGTTGGAGACGTCAAAGACACCCGAGGTCGTCCAAAGCACGGCTGAGGTGGCTGCATCGTCAGACGGCCCGCATCAGCTTGGCCGGAGCCGAGGGTTGCACAAACCGGCGACGCGCCATGCTCAAAGGGTCCAGAAAAAAAGAACGGAGCTCCAGACGCTGCCAATGGTTCCTTGAGTGGTTTCAGTTCAAGGCGCGCCGACCTCTGCTCTTTCTGCTTGCCTGCCGAGTCACGGCGCTGCCACCACAATGGAAACAGCTTTGAGCAAAGGAAAGGACGGTGGAGCCATTTGGGGAAGAAGTGGCCTGGTTCTTACCGTGCACGTTATGCCGCTCTGCACTGTCCGCGTCTCCCCACACCACCCTTGCCGGTTGCCTTCCATGTGTTGCTTTCCGTTCTCATCCTTGCGCTTTCCAAACCTCCAAAATGACAAGATCAGGCAACGTCACCCGTCTCAACACCTTTCGCCGAAGAAACCTCAAATTGACAACCTAAATGGGCCGCCGCGCTGCCGAACGACATCCCTATGGCAGTCCTGATCTGCAATGGGATCTCAAGCACCAAGGATGACGCATCACCGGATGCCTTCATCTCCAATGTTTTTTGTGAGGCTAAAGCGGGACCAGCTTGAGACGTGCAGAATTATTGCCTCTTCTGCCTGCGCTATCTCCGGCCGAGCTGCAAGATCCTCACCACTTTCAGGGTGTCATTGACTCAATAACACAAGGCAACTTTTCCGCCGTTGCCTGTCGTGGTACACTCGTATCTACCGGCCTCTGACCCCGCCGCAGCTGTTCTCCCTGCTGTTATGGTTCCTGCAGCTTGACGCCCTCGCAGGAGGAAAAAGCGAATGGCCGCCGGCCCCCTCCCACCCATATAGATGCAGTCTTCTCAAGTTCATACGCCAACCCGCTCCCATTTTCGCTTCCATTTTCCGGGGGACGAATCATCAGCAACCCAGGACGGCTCAACATCATAGCGCCGCTGATGCCACCCTCATTCAACACGGTGCTCGAAACCCAAACATTTCACTTCGCTGGCTCGATGGAACCACGTCTAGTGGAGTTCCATTAGAGCGCATTATCGTGTCTTCGGCCGCGGTGTAGCCGAATGCAAGGTGCTGCAGTGTGCGAGTCAAGTCTCCCTGGCGACACTGCCAGGCTTCAGGACCCTGAAGCTGGTTCTGTTTCCATCTTTCAGTTTCCCTTTTAGGATTCGAAAGGACCGCTCTCCGCACGCTTTGGGCTTCCGCTGCAGACTGATTGGGACAGCGTAGTACTGTCTCGTTCAGGCAGTCTTGCAATACAGTCCTGAGACCCGAAGGCCAGATTCCAGACATCCCGTCGACCGAACGCCCGGCAGTTTCATGCGACTGAACCACCAGCCCAGAGCCATGCCGTTCCATTGCTGGCGGCTGAAAGATGGAACCTCTTTTCCAAGTGATTTCGACCGGCAATGGCGGCATTTTCTCGAAGCCAAGGGTCACGAGTTAGGACAGTCATGATGTTCTCACGAGACAGCTCACAATCAGCTCGTGGCAAACATGTTCTGGACTGTTCTGTCACTTGTTTCCTTTTCCAGCAGGCAAGCCCTGGTACGGCATTGGTGAATGGCAATGCCATGAGGAGATTTCATGTCCCCTCCCCCTGCTGTGCTACGCCGTCGTGTCCCTGGTTGGTTGATAGGGTTCGTGCAAAACTGCACATCGGAGCCTTCCTGTTCGCTTGGAGCTCTTCACAAACCCGTGAAGGCAAAGAGCTCACCGTCACTTGACTCACGCGGCGTATCGGAAGCAAGGACACAGTGCCGGTAAACTCGGCGAACATGCTGTCTGCCGCGACAGGGTTGGGCCCAGTCGGGCCGGTGCCTCTGGCGAACGCGGACCTTCCCGACCCGGTCGGGACGTCAAAAGAGGGCCCCACGCGGGCGCTAGGGAAGTTCCCATGCCTTGCGGCCCGGTTGGGCTGCGCCGGTTCTTGATCTTACAGGTGTCTGTCCCGATCAAGCACTGCTAGCACACTTCACATGCATCCTGGGGCTCATGTAATGGATGAGAAACATGGCTCTTGGGAGCGAAGGATCCAGCTGCAGAACGCCACGCTGCAAACCCCCGCCGTCCGACACCCTCGACGAGGGTGCTTTGCAAACCTCTGACATCTAAGTGATCACCCCGCAGGCAGGACGTGGGGTGAAGCAACAAGTCACTCCCCCATATTGCAGGCTCAACTTCGGCTGGTTAGACGGACAGCGAATCGCAATGTTTCCCCCAACTCCAAATGCTCCTCTTGCAGCAACTTGAGTAAGTTCACAACAAGACGTGAGGTTGGTTCCGAGTCACGGTTCCATCCATGCCGCTCGCGGCCCTCGATTGGGACTCGAGTCCATTGTCATATGATGGACTTCTCATGATATATTGGATACGCAGCCTGAGGCTCTAACGACCAGGTCGATTTTGTGATCAACCACTGTGGTGATCGAACAAGGGCTCCGTCTCTTTTCCTACTCGGCGTGATGTTGCTTATTTCCGGTTACCACGAGTGATGAGCCACAGCAGATATAAGCAAGGAGTTTCTGCCGCGAGGCTCTGGAGAGCAAGGGAACATGGGGCACCCAACATTGGCGAGGGAGGGAAAACCACGGGGACGGAATGCGGGGGAAGTTTGGGACCCCGTGCGGAATGTTTAGCCACTGGGTTGGGTCACTTGGGGTTCTTTCGGCACAGAACCATGTTCGCCAAAGTGTTGGTTCGCGCATCGTCCAAGACGACGCTATTCTTCGTCAGGTCCACTTGGGCAGCCAACACAGAACCCCCTTCATCACACGATTTTGCTGGTTGTGCTACGGGTTTCTGTGATCCAATGGGATGCTATCCGCCCAACCGAAGCCGGGGAGGAGTTATGGTGGCACCGGGGGTAGGGGCACCGACCAAAGAGGTCCAGAAACAGGGGCACCTGCTGCGTGAGGCCATAGCTACGTGTGGTTCCCAATGGAAGTGCCATGTTATTTCCACAGCACGTCATTTCAACTGGTGCTTGGGGTTCCTCGGTGACCAAGACATCTTTGCCCCGTCAAGAGCACACACGAGCAGCTCATATCTCCATGGTTTCTTCAATGAAGTTGTCATGAAGACCGGAGACCATCTCCAGCCAGAAAGCAGCTCGTCTCAAGCCCTTCCACGAGCTTCACTTGTCGAGCAGACGGACGGCCTCACATTAACACACCTCACCTTCAACCCCTGCCAAGACCCAACACCAACGCAACTTGAGATGACTGACTTCCCACGCCTCGCAGTTCATCTAGATCAAAGTCTACCAAAGGTCTAATGCCGTGATACACACGGGGTTCGTTCCACTCTGACAACAAAACGCAAACACCATAGGATATACATGGTACCATTTTCCCATTTCCCATTTTCTCTTTACCCCCTACACCCCTCAACCCTTGCACAACTGTCGCTCGCCCCTCAGCGCCCGCCCTTCATGGCCTGCCGGCGACGGACCTTCTCCGTGATGCGCGTCAGCGCCGACTTGATCTCGCCCTTCTCAAAGGAGTCGACGTCGTAGTAGATTGGGGCGATTTCCTGTCACGTCCAGTCAGCATCTGTCTACATGAAGAAACATCATGGGGTTAAGTGGGTGAAGGGGGAAAAAAACTTACGAGAAGCCACTCCGGCCTGATATTCGTGACGGTGCGCACGTACTGCTTGGTCGTGAGGACAAACTCGTTGTAGACGACCCAGTCGTAGGGGCTCGTGACGACGGTGCCCGGGTGGATCATGACGAGCTGGTCGTCCTTGACCGTCTTGTACACCTTGGAGTTGCTGCTCTCGCGCATAGCGACTTGCATGAAGAAGCCCGCGAGCAGGGCCCGGCGAATGTTGGTGTAGTACTCCTTGTTCTGGAACGGCGTGCTGATCAACTCGATGCCGTGTGTCTCCATGATGCGCTTGAGCTGCGCGCGAACGTTGTCGGCGCTCGACAGGTGGCGGAAGGACAGGAAGTGCTCGTGGCACCACTTCTTGACGTCTTCACCGGACTGCTCGGCGCCCTTGTACGCGTGGTAGGCGTTGAGGAGAGTGAGGTGGTCGCCGTCTGGGTGGGCAAATTGCTGCTTCATCTCGTCGGCGCGCTTGCGCGCGTTGTTAGGTCGCACCCATATTTGGGGCACCGAGAGCAGTGCGGTGATGGAGAGGATCTCGTTGGAGCAGTAGAACTCGGGCGCCGAGATGAGCATGACAGCGAGCGCGGGGTCGAGCGGGAACTCGGACGCTAGGCTGCCGAGCTGGGTCAGCTCGCCGTCGTCGTCGAGGCAGGCGAGGTAGTTGAGTTCCTCGAGGGCGCGCATCATGGTCTCGGGCGCTGGAGGGTCCATGAGGTCGAAGTGCACCAGGTCTTCAACACCAAGCTTCTTCAGCTCCAGGACTGTGTTGGCCAAGTTGGACCGAAGAATTTCTGGGTATGTCTGCTCGATGAGCTCCTTCTTGAACGCCGTCTCGGTGTACAGCCGAAAGCATTTACCAGGCCTTGTACGACCAGCACGACCAGCACGCTGTTGAGCGGAAGCCTTGGAGATGGGGGACACCAGAAGTGATTCTACCCTCGTGCGAGGGTTGTAAATCTTTTGCTTGCTGAAGCCGGGGTCCACAACGTAGACGATACCGTCGATTGTCAAACTGGTCTCGGCAATGTTGGTCGCGACAATGCATTTCCGGCCCGGCCGGCCACCCTTGCGTAGGGCGTCTGGGTCCTTGTCGAAGATCCGTTGCTGCTGATGCGGCGGAAGCGTACCGTAAAGCGGGTAGACAGACATCGGCCCAGCGTCTGACTCGCGAATCATGTCGTCCACCTCGAGGCCGATGCGACGGCAGGCATCCTCAATCTCCTCCTCGCCTGTCAGGAACAGCAGAATGTCGCCCTCGGGCTCGCTCGCGTGGATCTGCAGCACCGTCCTGACCGCGGCCTCGACGTAGTCCCGCTCCGGCTCGGGGGTGTAGAAGATCTCGACGGGGTGTGTACGGCCGGGCACAGCGAGTAATGGCGCGTTGAAGAAGTAGGTCTGGAACTTTTGGGCATCGAGGGTGGCCGACATGACAATGATCTTCAGGTCTTTCCTCCGCTCAGCAATCTGCTTGAGCAGCGCCATAAGAATGTCAGTAGCGAGCGTGCGTTCATGGGCTTCGTCGAGAATGATGCAGCCATAGCGGGACATGTCGTGGTCGTGCATGGCCTCGCGCAGGAGCTGACCGTCGGTCATGTACTTCAGCAGCGTCTTGGGCCCCGTCTTGTTCTCGAAACGAATGCTGTAGCCGACCTCCTCGCCCAGATTCACGTCGAGCTCGTCGGCGACACGCTGAGCAACCGACATGGCCGCCACTCTCCTGGGCTGCGTGCAAGCAATGAGCTTGCCGGTCAGGTGCGGCAGTTCATCATAGAGGACGTATTGCGGGATCTGGGTGGTTTTGCCGGAACCGGTCTCACCGACGAAGACGAGAATCTGGGTGCTGTGGTACATGTCCAGGAACTCCTGGCGCTGCTTGTGCACGGGTAGGTCGCGGCGCGTCTTGAGGATCTTGAAGTACTGCTGCGAGTGGGGGTTGTTGGTCCACGGGTTGTTGTCGGAATCCTCAGCCTTGGATGCCTGCTCGGCCGTCGTTTTCTGGCGCTCAAACTTGTCGAGCGGCGACTTGAAGTTGAAGCCGCCGCGGACCTCCTCCTCGTCGAGGTGCGCCAGGTAGGGGTTCGGCTTCGCATCCATCTTTGCGCTGCCGTCGCCGTTGGTCTTGAGTCGCTTCGAGTCCTGGCTTCCCTCCCTCTCGGCGCTTGATCGCTTGAGGTTTTTTGTCGAGTCGGCCATCGCAGTTGCGGTTGCAAGTCGGTGGTTGTGGGCACGAGATGCTTGCGATGAGCAGGAACCTTCTTCTGTTCGCCGCTTGCAAGGCTGCAGCCTGGGAACTTTTTTTTGTTTAGAGACGCCGAAGAAGAGATCGTTGGATTGGGCCAAACTTTTGGGTGGGGTCTGTTGACCGATAAGCACTTAGGCGGAGCGATACCGTGAGGCTGGATGGCCGACTCATCGCAAGCCAGGCAACGTTCCTCTGAGATTCATGATCTTGAGGGCACACGGCCTCACTTCCCGCGCCGAGTATTCTTGAACAAAGCCCACTTCGTCGCTCTATGGCTCCTGAAAAGGGAGAAAAGGCTACAGCAGTCCGGCTCCCTTTACATGCATACTGTTTGTCCAAGATGTAGTATACAGTTATCCAGCATAAGGGACCCCGCATCCCCACAGTCCGGAACCACAACCGACACCCTGAGAATTTCAACAGCAGGCAGGTGGGTTGGGCTGCTGGGGAGGAAATTGTGTGACCTGGTCCTGCCCAGGTGCTGCTGGGCTCCTTCCTCACCGTACCGTACTTAGCAGGTTCCCGGGATCCAGGAGCGGTTTTCACGAGAGCAGTTCTGACATTCTCTTTCCTGTCTGTATCCACCATGGCTCTCTGAGTACCAAGAGTTAAATTCTCCAACTCGTTTTTCTTCCATTCCACTGGTCGCACTTGTGAGCCACGAGTCTGTGCTGGCCCGCCCGAGGTGTCCCTTGGTTAATCTCCAGCCTGACTTTATTTTTTCCCCTCGAGGTGTATCCCTTCGGTGCCTTATTCCTAGGACCCAGCCGTCGCCATGTCCTCAAGCGGGAGTCTCAATCCGGAGTCGGAGACCTTCGAGAACCGCCCGGCGTTTTACATTGGGCAGCATGATTCCGCTCGCTTTGATGTGCTCACAGACGACCAGTACACTCAAGTTCTGAACAGTGGAGTAAGTCCGACTGCAGCATGTACAGCATTCGGGTCAATGCTAACCGGCAATAGTTTCGCTTCGTCACAGCGCCTGTCACGAACCAGCATTTCTTCGACCGTGTCGTGGCCTTGTATCGGCGCTACCTCGAGGAGAGGGAGCAATGGACTCAACAGCGGTCCCTCATAGACCTGCCGCATGCCGAGTTGAATGAGTCTCTGCCCGGCCCTGTGGTGCCAACTCTGACGGACAAGGACACGGCACTCTCGCCAAGCAACTACATCGGCTCCCTGGCTGTTTACTTCAGTCCCTGGATCGACCTGTGCTCTCCTGACCCGCATATCTCCAGCATCTCGCGCCAGGTTCTGAATCTCGAAGCCGCGTTCGCCAACTTCTGCGGCGCCAGGACCATCGTGATCCCCGGACCGCGCCAAGATGAGAGTGGCCGTGGCATCGCCCAGTACGCTCGCGCCATCCGCGAGGCTCTGCAGGTAGCCAACCGTGCCAACATCATCATCCACATGCCCATGTACCGGGAACCCGGTCTGGAGGAGAAGGCGAAGACGCTGTCGGACATCTTCAGCCCCTCAAATGAGTCCCAAGCAGGTTCCAAGAAGGAGATTGACCTTTTCAGCGCTTGGGATTCCTGGAACACCATCAGATCGGTTTGCAACTACTCTATGAGGCTGTTTGTCGGTGTGTTCCCCAGTTTATCCCAGAAGCCGGGCTTAACCGTATACTGACCCCTGATAGCCCTTCGGATTCCTCGCCGTGTGCCTGAAAAGACGCTTCAGGAGCGGTGGTTTGCCGAGCCGCTGCATTACTTGACGATTGGTCAGGAGATTTTCCAGCTTAACAAGGCGGGACATCCGTCGCTGAGCAGGCATCACCAGGATCTGATCAACCGCTACATGCGGCTGAGAAGCATTCCGTGGCTTATTTTGTGCGATGTCGGCCCTCGCCCAGAGGAACTCGCGGCCCTCCCAACCCATGTGGATACAGAGTTTCCGTCTCTGGCTGAAGTTTCTTCGGCTCTTAGAGAGAATCGACGACCGCACATGCCAGCTATGAACGCGCACGTCGGTTACATGAGATATCTCGAGCGCCAGCAGCCGCCCTTCTCTGCAATGGAAACACCCGCCCTTACCAGCTTTCAGGATTGGCTGCAGCCGCCTCTTCAGCCCCTGGCCGACAACCTCGAGTCTGCCACGTACGAGGTGTTTGAGGGTGATCCGGTCAAGTACGATCAGTACGAGAAGGCCATCACCGAAGCCATGATCGAATGGAAGGAACTTGATAAGCGGACTGCGGCAGCCCCCTTTTCCAGCCCATATTCCCACGAGCTAGTGGTTACCGTCGCCGGAGCTGGCCGTGGACCCCTCGTTACTCGTGCCCTACGCGCCGCGCAGACCACCGGCACACCTATCCAGATTTGGGCGCTCGAGAAGAACCAGGACGCCTACGTGTACCTGCTCAGGAAAACAAAGATGGAATGGAACAACAAGGTGACGGTCGTCAAGACCGACATGCGCGGCTGGGAAGGCCCGCGTCTTCGGGGGTATGAGGACTCGATCGGCAAGGTCGACATTCTCATCACAGAACTGCTCGGGTCGTTTGGCGATAACGAGCTGTCTCCCGAGTGTCTCGACGGCATCCAGCACCACCTTGCCCGCCCGCACGGCATCTCGATTCCGCACTCATACACTGCTCACCTCAGCCCCATCTCCACGCCCCGTCTGTACGCCGACATCAGCTCCCGAGTCGTTGGTGACCCGAACGCCTTTGAAACTCCGTGGGTCGTCCGCCTCTTTGCCATCGACTATGTCGCGCAGAAAGTCCCTGGCCACCCACGGTTTCAACAAGCCTGGGAGTTCGTCCACCCTGTCCTGATCTCGCGGGCCGACGAGTTTGCTGCGAAGCACGGCATGGCGGCCAGGTACGTTACTGGCGGCGTGGGCAGCATGGCCGGGGCGAGCGGCACCAATGAGCACAACGCTCGGCACTGCCACCTGACGTTCGTGTGTCCCACGCGCGGCGTCATTCACGGTCTGGCCGGCTTTTTTGAGTCAGTATTGTACAAGTCTCAGAAAGAAAATTCTGGGAAGGAGCCGGTCGAGATTAGCATTTTGCCGAATCAGATCGACCAGAAGAGCAAGGATATGGTCTCGTGGTTCCCTATCTTCTTCCCCCTCAAGGTGCGTTCTCCTTTTTTCGGCTTGTCATTATCAGAGACGATGTGCTAACGCAGTCCAGAAACCCCTCTACTTCCCCCAAGACACAGAGCTCGAGGTCAGCATGTGGCGGCAGACGGACGACACCAAGGTGTGGTACGAGTGGCTGGTGGAGGTGTATGCCTGGGTCGGGCCCGAGACGCGGATCAAGGTTGGGGCATCGGATTTGCATAGCAGCCGCAAGGTTGCCTGTTTGATGTAGGGTTCGGATTCAAAATTAGCGGACTGGGGGCCCGTTAACGCCCCTAGATGCTTGCTAGCTCGAAGGGATGGCAACCCCTCTCGTAGCATAGATATAGCGTGGGATAGCAGAGCATACCATACCACGACAAGTTATTTTCCGGACAGTTGCTCATTTCCGTCCCGCACAGCGTATCAACCCTGGCCGTGTCGTAACCTTTCGGCATCCCGTCTCCACCCGCCCGGGCATGTCATGATCCCGTTGTGCGTTTCTCTCCATTCCGACTCCTCAGACACCATTCCACGCCCCTGCCGGCAATTCGCGTCCCATCCTTCCTCTTCACAGCAGCAATCTGACCCCTCTTCAACCCTCCATCTTCGTGTCCCGATCCCCCTCGCCCTTGTCTGCGGCCGTCACGTACAACACGTTGTTGCATCTGCAAGTCCCCTCGTCAGCCCAAAACACCCCCATCATTCCCCGGAAGTGAGGTTGGAAAAATAAGAAGGGAGGTGGGAAGAAGAAAAAACGCACCGTATCAGAACTTGCCCCAGCGCGCCCGTGAACTTGCGGTCGATGAACTCCTCCGTGTTGCTCAGCTGGATGTTCATGTAGCTGTCGATGCTCTGAACTCCCGCAACGAACCGTCAGCAAAGACCCGTCTCCATCTTCAAAGCATGAGAATGGTAGAAGGAAGGAGGGGGAAGGGGGAAGGGGGGAGGTGGGAAAGTGTACGCACCACCAGTCTCCCCTTGTACTCGGTCTCGCCCCACTTGAGGCGCACGACCACGTCCTTGTTGACCAGGTCCTGCAGGAAGGGCCGCGGGTTGACGGGGACGAAACTCATTGTCGCTTTATTATAAGTCTGTTTTGCTGAGCTCTCTGTTGTGGGCGTTGTGGGATTGGGAGGCGAGTGCGGTTTGCGCTTGCGGCAGGGCAAGGCTGGTTGGTGGTGGTGGTGGTGGTGGTGGTGGATGTGGTCGGGACCGGTTTGATGCGCTTGGGTTCGGTCTTGAGATCCTTGTTGGTGGTGCGAAGCGGCTGATGGAAGGCCGCGTCTTGGGATGTGCGGGGAAAACTAATGTTTAGCCGTCGTCGTCGTGGAGGGTTTGGCGCAAGGATGCAATGGGACGCGGTGCGCGGTGTGGTGGTTGGAGCTTGGTGCTCTGCTGCGCTGCCAGGCTGGGGATTTTTTGGCTTGGCAGATGCGGCGGGCAGGCAAGGCTGGGTTTGGGTGTTTTCTTGGCAGCTACGACAGCTGGCAACAGCTGGTTGTGTTAAGAGAATGAGAATGATTTCTGAAGAGTTCAACATGTCCCAATCTCCCTTCACCCAACCTCGAATGCAAATATGCTCAAGTAGTTGACAAGAAGAGACTTAAAGAGCGTCATTACATAGAGTAGCCCAGTTTAGAGCAGCTGGTAAATTATCAAACCCAGACCAGAGCCGCATACTCCTCCCAAGTCCGTCTACCAAAAGCCAGCAAGTAACCCATAAATCCAAGAAATATGTACTGCCCAACGATTCCAATCCAGTACCCATAAACAACCTCCGCTAGCCATGCTTGTGTCCGAATCGAAGTCGGTTCTGTGGTGGTGTAAAAGATGCGAACAAATATGCGTATGTGCAGGTGTAGTGTTGTGTTGTGTTGATTCCCGGTCTGATGACGGCAATCCACGCCAATCCCATCCAAAACTGTGTCCATCCTGGCAGTCAAAAGTTTGTTTTCTGCGTTGCGGCCGGCCAACTTGTCGCCGCTCCTCCTCCACGTGTATGGCGGTTGCGCCGGGCCGACCCGTCGATCGCACAAACTCCAACTCGCCACCACGTGCTGACCACGCAGCGCAAACATCCAGCCCGCCACAAAACCGGGGCATGTTCCCAACATCCCTCCTTCCCTTAAACCTCCTTTAGATCCAAGGCATCGGCATTGTCCCTCCTCTCGCCTGCCGATCGGTCCACCCACTGCTCTCCGATTCAGGCGATGCCCGATCTCTCAACGACGCCTCGCTCGGCGCCTCCAGCTCGACGGCATGATGCCCCCCCAACACCTCGCTGTCACCTCTTCCTCCTCGCGCAGAGGTCGGTGTCCATCCCGGAGCGGGTGACATGGACAAATGTCGTTTGGAAATGGAGATGGAGTGCTGCCGCGGCGAGGCCGTGTCTGAGAGCTCGTACGGCGGGGGCACGGTGCGGTACGGGACGGGTGATCCGGGAAGTTCCTTGGGTGGGACGGGCGGAGGGGAGGAGGGCGGTGGTGGTTTGTCGAGGCTCTTTGAGCGCTTTTTCCTCCGCCAGCGCAGGAAGAAAAAGAGGCCTATTGCGCCGGCGAGGAGAAGGGCTGCAACTGCGGAACCGACGCCGATGCCGATCGCTGCGGTGGTGCTGACGCCGCTGGTGGAGGAAGGGGAGGAGGTCTGGGCGGGGACGAGAAGTTGGGTTGGGATGGAGAAGGAGGGGGCTGATGTCCGGGTTATGATGGAAAATCCCTTTCAAGGTACGTTAGTTGAGCTGTTCGCTCCAGCCTCGGCGTGTGTTGTGAACTTACGGGATCATTAGTTCTCGGTGCCGGGGTCGGGTCACCGGATCTGAAGCGAACTTGGATGCCGTACGCCGTGATACCATTCGCCGTCTCGGAAACGACCGTTGCGGTGCCGACCTTGCCGTCGCTCACGACCGTTACGCCGAGCACTGCAAGCGCAGCCGACCATGATGTCGTGCACCCTAGAGAGGGTTGGCCCAGAGAGGTGGAAGCTAGACAGGTATAGCTGAAGTGGCTGCACAAAGACCGATTGTCAGGTTCGCTGTCCTCAAATCATTGCAGTCAATCCTCGGTCAGTTTAACATACGTCGGACAGCATATGACGGCGGTCTCGGTCTCGGTGCTCACGGATGCGAGGCTTGAGCAGGCCGATGTATACCCATACGGGCACCATCCGGGCGAGTAGTAGTTCGTCGGCGCGGGATCGTAGTTGCTAGGGAAGCAGTCCGAGCCTGAGGTGAAGAGAGGCCCTTCGACATAACTCGAATCGGATCCAGCTTGGACCTGGAAAATCTGCGGGGTGGTGGTTGTGCAACTTGACGGGGCCCGGAACGTCGTTGTCAAGGGGCCGACGACCGTCATGGTTGAGCCGTCGTGTGCATCGGGCTATCGCCGTTGCCAAACCATCAAAACCCGGCGGCTGTTGGCCCGAAGCAGACAATCGACTTGGCTTCGAAAGATGGAATGGAATGACGAAAGAAAATTCGCCAGGATGGAAGTTTGGAACGAGCTCCAAGCCAACGGCGCAATTTCCGCAGGATCGAGTGCTGGGGGGTGCACGCCTCTCTCTTACTGTGCTGGATGCGAGAGCTCCTCAGTCACTGGGCTCAGCGTGGGGTCCGGAGGCGGCGCAGGAGCTGTCTCGAAACCTCTGCAGGAACCGGCGACACGACAGCGGTCCCTGATGAGGGACCTCGCAGAAAGCCCAAGACATGCTGCTGCTGATAAGTCCAGAACGCGCCATCTCGGCAGCTAAGGACTTGCCTGCAGTGCACGCTTGGACTGAATTGGACTGTGAGCGGCAATCGCACCAATGGCGGGGTCCAAGATCGGGCTGTGTCTGCTGCAACCGCTTTGGGCGCCAGGTCGCTCTGTGAAGCCAACAACTGCCTTCAAGCGGGTTTCAAGTGAAGATGGGCACACCATCAACACCCGACTCTCCGGGACGGGGCCGTCGACGGCACGGCATGCTGCCGAACGGGCCAGGGGCTGCGGCTGGACGTTCACCAACCCCACTGCTGACGAGCTGACCTCAGTGCTGTGGTGGAGTTGGCCCAGGCTGCGCTGTACATAAATTGGGGTAAAAAAAGCACCAGGCCCAGGGGGTTGCATCGGCACCGTCCGAACACGGTCAGTGGGATGGATGCCCAGCCCGCGCCGCGTACCTGCCTGTGAAGCTGAGGAGGACACAGGACCGTTCTGTCGTTGCTGTTTCTTGTAAACAAACGAGTCACATCTGGATCGCTCCCAACGGCAGTTCTGCAGATGAGACTGCTGATCTCGACTTGTTGACAGCCGTCTTGGGCTGAGCAGATGCAACCAACAACAAATGGCCGAAGGACCCTGCAGCCCTGCAAGTTGGCGCCAACAGACCAAAACCATGTCGATCAACGGCCGGTTTTGGCGAGAATTCAAAGTGGAGATTTCAGAGTGGAGACCAGCTGAAGGTACCAAGTACAGAAGTTCTGCCGTATTTTGCTTGTGTGACTCTGTCGTCACGTGGCTCAGAAAGATCAGATGCTGAGATGTAGGGGTTAGAATCTCGAGGTTACACCCGTCTTCGTTGCCGTGAATCACTGACGGCAAAGAGGTGACAACACTGTTCAGGTCGTCGTGGGATTTGTGACTTCCGGGTTGTGTAAAGACACCACACACCCCGGCAGCCTTGGCAGGCAACACATGGGTCCACTTTGGGATCCTGGTCCTTGCCGACAGGTCCACTTTCCACATCATCCTCACAAACCCGACCTTCACACAGCAATCGGAATCCCAGCACGAGTTATCCACAACAATGGTGAGGTGAGAGTTGCGGGTGCTTTCCACTCTCCTAACACGGTTTGTAACCTATGTCTGTTTTGCTGAACCCACGGTTGGCGTTCACTGTGTACTCTTCACTTGAGGAGCTGAGAGGTAACGTTAGCTGGAAGATGGAATGGAGCAGTGAGGTACCTTCCCGTCAGTGCCTGAGCCTCAGAGTGAGGTGTCACTTCCATCAATCAAGCTCCGCGTCAGTCAGACCTTCCACACCTGTCTCATAATGGAACTTACTTCTTTCCCGTATTGTCGGTGGTCCCTCGCTGCTTTGTTGACTGAGCAAAGTCGACGGAAGATCTGAGCAGGATGTCAATTCTCCGCTCTCAACTCACCAGCTCGCAGCCGTTCACTGTTGTGATCTCAACAGAACATCCCGTCCCTCTCCCCCAGCTTTTACGTGCATATCCGCGTCGCATCTTTTTCAGTTTATCTTAGCAGTTCATACCCTTGCTCGAAAGTATCCATTTTTACAATCTTTCACACGCCGACCTTGGCATCGGAGCCATGGCCGCCCTAAGGACGACTGTCCTCGCCCTGTTGGCGAAAACCACCTTGGCTGGACCCAACAATGAGCGGGTGTGGTCAGCCGCCTCGTAGGTCATGTACGGTGACCATACACCTCCTACTTTCTCGGACCCGGCAACTCTCACTCCCCAAGGGGCACACCAGATGCTGGACCAAGGAGCCGCTTTCCGCAACCGCTACTTGCGCCCCTCGCGCTACGATGAATACGTCGGAATTGTCGGCGTCAAATCCAAACACATCAACAACTCACATCTCAATGTCGAGGCGTCCACTGACCGCCGTTCCTCGGCGAGCGCCACGGCGTTCCTGCAGGGTCTTTATCCACCATGGCCATACACATCCTGCGACCTGGACGTTCCACCCCATAACCGGGTTGCCAACGGCTCCATTCTCAACTACCCTTTGAATGGCTACCAGTACCCTAACATCAGAACAATCTCACCTGAGAACGACCCCGACTCGATTTGGTAAGTGTCTCATCCAGCGTTCCCCCATGATGTGCCACTGACAAATATTCAATCGCAGGAGCCATGGCCACGACAAGTGCAACAAGCACGAGCAGTCGATGCTCATGTTCCCTAGCAACAGCATGGCTGAGTCGATCCATCAAAGCAGCCAGGTATTCTACAGCAGCCTCTGGGACAAGGTGTTCTGTGAGGCATTCCCCCGCTCAGAGGCCAACTTCTACAATGCTCACGAGCTGTACAACTACGCCGCCTTCCTCTGGGGCCACGATAACAAGACGCGTTCAGTCATGACGCCCGACAACTTGGAGATGCTGCGTCAGCTCGCCTGGCAAGAACAGACTCTCAAACATGGAAACATTCCTGCCTTGGGCGACCCTCAGGAGGACCCGCTCTCCTTCATCGCCGGTCGCACCCTTTGTTCCAGAGTCGCGGCTCTATTTGCCGAGAACATCGAGTCCGGCGGCAAGCGGAACAAGCTAAACCTCGCTTTCACTTCGCATGAGCCGTTTTTGGGTTTCTTTGCGCTGGCGAACCTCGCCAACGGAGCGTCAAGCAACATCTTCTCACAGCTCCCCGACCCCGGCGCAACTTTGACCTTCGAGCTGTTCTCCATCGAAACCGAAGCGACCGATTCCTACGACAGTTCCACTTCTTACGGCCACAACGTTGCCTACCATGACGAGAATGACTCTTGCAACCAAAGTGGCTCCTGCAGCCAAGACAGCTCTTGCAACGAAGATGACTCCTACAACCAAAATGATTCCTACGAACAAGACGATCCCTCCTCTCAGGACAGCTCTTGTGACGGGGATGAGCCTTCTTCTGATCAATCCGCTTCAAATCGCAAACCTCCACCGGTCCACAAACGCAGGACTCGTCGCGGCTACGGAAGAGGGGACACTGATCCCTACCCCATCTCCAACACCAACAAGACCACCAGTCCTTGCGGTCAACCGCTCACTCCATCCTCTCTCTCTTCTCAACAAGACACCAACCCGTCCTTTCCCTCCATCGACCAACTCTACGTCCGTCTCGTCCACAGCTCCGCGCCGGATTCCACTCCTGTCGCCCACCCCCTCTTTGGCAGCACCCGCACGGCAATGAGCTTCAAACACTTCAACGAAACCATGTGGGAGTTGGGCATTGCCAATGCGACGGCATGGTGCGGCGCGTGTGAGAGCGACGCGTTCTTTTGCCGCGGCGCGGACCCCCGCGTCATAAGCACAAGCACCACTTGCTGGCGGTGCTGCTGGGGTCGGCGGGAAACGCTGCTTGCTGTGGCGGTTGTATTGGCGATTATTGGGCTTTTGACGTGAATGTTTAGGGGTGTCGAGTGGGGGCTGGGTGTGTGTTTGGAGATTGGGTAGGGGGTGGGTGAGAGTAATGGTAATGGTAATGGCTGTCTTAGGGGAGGGGTGAGGTTTGGTGATGACGTTGGTCGGGCGTATATTACGTTAGTATTCATTAGGGAATATACACTTTGATGACTCGCAGACTTTGTTCACAGATTCATATTGTTGTTGTGGTACGGGTGTGCGGCCATTTACGAGTCAACTGTGCCTCAACTCTGCCTTACCCTCAGCTCTCCGCCATCTCCATCAGATCTATTGAACTCATAAGCTCCATGCTTCTCCGTAAAAGGTATCTCATCTTACTCTGTCCCGGCCTGTAAATGGAAAGCATTTTTCAAAATTATTTATCGTCCCACGATGTTCACCCTGTCAACATGCCTCCCGCGGCGGGAATGTGTGTTGCATGGGTCATGCTGTACCACATCTGAATGGAGTATACCCCAGTTCTTTTTAATGTCGTCATGCGGCACGGGGCACGGGGAAGCCGATGGTAAAAACACGTGGGTTATAAGTTGTGCGGATTAGGCCGGAAGGATGTCTGGGCATTCAGGGGAAGTGGGTTCAGGGGTGAACTTGGCTGTGTTCTGTTTTTTAGGGCGTGTGGCTTGGACTGTTCTCGTTAAACATGTCCTCGAATTGGTGAAGAGGTTAAGTTAGGTGCTGAGAGAATCATTGTAGACTCATCTCAGTAATGAGGTGGATGATAAGGGGCGAGTAATCCTCGGCTGGTTTGCGATTCTGGTCATGTCACCTAATGGGTCGGGGCTTCCCAGGCCGGTCGTGTATATTTATTGCTGGGGCTGGTAGAAGCTTAGAGCACAAAGGGAAAATCGGTTTCCAGAAAGAGTGTTAGAGTTTGAGTCCAGAATGGATGCTCAAATCCAGACTGGCCCGTTACCGTCATCCATCCCAGACATCAACTAAGCAGTGACTGAAAAGATTGTGTAGAGTTAGAAGCAACAAAAAATAGGAACTTTGGAAAACAAATGAGCCAATCTCAAAAGAATGACCTTCCATCCACCAACTGTTACCAGAAAGAAAAGGGCCGCGCACAAAGAAAACTAGACAATATCGAAGCAGCTCTCAGTCGCGCTCAAAACTCAAGCCGCACCCGCAACGACAGCGCGGGCATGCGCCTTGCCCACCGGCAGCGTCTCCTCACCACCATTCTTCACCCCCCCACCATTCCGCTCCACCCCGTTCTCCCTCCCATCCTCCCCTCCCTTCCGCAGCAGCAGCTGCTGCTGCTGCTGCCCCGCCGCCGCCGCCGCGCTACGGCTCCGTCCGCCGGCATCCACCACCCCTCCGTTCCTCTGCCCGTTGTTCCCCGGGACTGCCTGGAACGCCTCCTGCCAGTCGAGCCGCACGCGCATCGGCACGCCGCCGTCCTGGGGCGGCGAGCCGACCGCGAAGAAGCTGACGCGCGAGCTGCTCGTCTCGAGGTCGGTCCACGCGGTGGCGACGTAGCCGCGCTCGCGGAGCGCGTTGGCGGCCGCTTCGCCCCCGGCGTCCATGATGTGCTGCGAGGTGAGCCCGGGCCAGTTGATGGTGCCCGTGTAGGGAGCCAGGTTGACGTGCGCGCCCGTGGTGGAGAGGAGGACGGTCAGGTGGAGGAGGGCCTTTTCGATTGAGATGCTGTGGGTGGGGGTGGTGGTCAGTGAGTGGAGTGGGATGGGTAGGAAGGGGGAGAGCGGTGGATGGCAAGGGGGTTGGCTTACATCTTGTTGTGGATGTTCTTGTCTATGGGGCCGGTCTGTCCGTGGCCGCCGCCACCGCCGCCTGTCGTGGTGTTGCCGTCGGAGTCACCAGTGTTGCCCTTGCGGACGCCGAGCAGGCCCGTCTCCAAGACCGACGGCGGGGCAAAAGGGTCGTTGGCCCAGACGCCATCATCGTATTTGTACGTCGTGGAGATGTAGAACAGGCCCGTTTTGGGGTTGGGGGCAGACATGTCGAATGTCTCCATCGGCGTGTCGGCCCCGGCGATCATGGTTGCGGTGCGGACGCCGGTCTGATACCACCACTTGACGGTTTCCTGGGGTTGGTACCAGGAGCTCTAGATTGGCAAGGTTATTAATGTCTCCCCTGACCTGGATCGAAGAAGACAAGGGGTCTGGTACTCACCATGTTCAGGCCCAGCTCGGTGGGGTCGACGTAGATGACGTCGTAGCCCCCGGTGGAGTTCTTCACGCCGACAACAATGTGGATGCCATTCCGGCCCGGGTACTTGTATTTGTTCAAGCCGACGCTCATGTAGTTGGGCCTGGGGGTCACGCCGCTCGGGGTCCACAGGCCAACCTCGGAGAGGTCATAGACCTGCCCCAGGGCGCACGTCTGCCAGACGCCCCCGAGAGTGACGGTGATGCCCGGTGTCGGGAGCGTCAAGGCTAGAGCCGGGGCTGTTGTCAGCATGTGTCTCTCTCAGGGAGGACCCAGACTTGACAGCTTCACCTACTCCAGTTCAGAGCGTAGATGGGCTCCCACGAAATGCCAAAGCGGGGAGCGAGGTTCTTGGACTGCCAAACAATGTTGTACGTGATCTCGCCGTTCTTGCCGAGAACCGACTTGGCAAACTGAAAGTTGAACTTGTTGGAGTACAAGGCAAGCAAGTCGGCCGGTGATTCCCAGACGGCCACCTCGCGTCTGTTGTCATCGTGTGCTCCCGGCATTGTCAGGGTCGGATGATGGGCTTTCCGTAAGCTTGTTTGAGTGTGTGCTGTTGAGTTGCTGGTGGTTTCAGGCTATGTTGCCCCTTCATGAACTACTTTACCCTGGTGCGAAGGCTGGCTTATATAGACGAGGGCGAGCTTCAGCCTTCACTGTCGAGTGCTGTCGGCGTTCTAGACAAGACATCTTTGAAAATCCCCCCTCAAACTGTTGCCCTTACATTTCTCAGCTTAGCCACATTCTCGTATTGCACCCTGCGCATCAACCTTCACCATGTCGCTATCTTGTCATCCTCGAGACACACTTCGTCCTAATCCTTGGCTTTTCTTGACCGAGTCGCATTGGTTTCTGGAATTGGCCAGAGTCCTATGTCTCAGATGCCATCCAAAAGAGTTTCATGAGGGCGGCGGCGCCGATAGTATCGTTGACGACGACCGAAGGAGCGCTTCAGCTCGCCAGAAGAGGTGTGAAGAGGTTGTCCAAGAGAGCCCACGGCCCCCAACTTTACGAGTTTGGAATCTGGGCGCACTTGCGTGACCAGACGCCGGAGCATCGGAGCCCATCGTCCGCGGTGAAGCATCCAAGCCACTTGCGCCTATGCTTCTGGGATTTCTTACTCGGGAGTCGACGATTATGTATGGTTGGTCGGCGTCAAGTGTGACAAGCCTGCAGGTGCCAGCTCCTGCGCCGGGATGCACCACATCTGCAGATGATCGGGCCCAAGGTTTCAGCTCGTCTCGATGCATCGGCACGTCCCGAGTACCTGGTAAGCATTGACAAGTTGTAGCTCAACAATCTCGCCAATAGCGTGTTCTTTAGGCCAGCCTTGCACTTTCGAGGTGTACCTTGGTTCCTGGCAGTTGCTCTTCACGCATTCTGTCTATGAAATCGTACCTTTGAAGAAGAGAATCAAGAGGAGAGACACCGAGCCTACCCCATTCCCATAAGACACGTACTGTATACCCCTGTGACCTGCCAGATCGTTCACAGGGACCTTTGCTTCTTTTTTATGCATGAACTTGTGTGCTGGAGAAATCAATATTCGACGACATAGCCGCCCAAACATGGGCAAGAGGTGACCGCCCTCTGGGGTTCTAGATCCCCATCTGAGGCCTGTGACGCAATAGCCAGCCCCGAACTTCAACCACCCAAGACTGAGAGGCTGTCCAGGGGCTGGCTGATGGCAGACATGGGTTGTGGTGTGCGTGAGATTGGGGCAGCCGCTTGAAGCTAGGTAAACATCGAGATTCTCCTCCACTGGCGGTAGTCCTCGTGGTCCGATACCTCAGCGACATCGGCATTCTATCATCGATCGCTGCTTTTGCCAAGCTGGTTTGTCCCTTCCTCTCTGCTCTCCACACCCTGTCGGCAGCTGTGACTCTACGCCAGGAGGCTAACTGAATCCCTTACCTCGCCACTACTCCTCTTCGGGCCCTTCTGAAAGTTTCTCCAACGACTTCCACAGCCAAGCATCCCCGAGGCGCTGAAAAAATGCCTCACGTATCGCCGGTGACGGGCGAGAACATCATGTACACTTTCACATCACGCCGCCACGGCCAGCCAATACACGCCCGACTCACTTCGAACTCCCTCCCCTTTCCCTCCTCAGCAACACCCCTCCCCTCACAGAAACCAACAGTCTCCTCAATCCCCATCCACCCCCCTCCCATCCCAACCTCCACCCAAGAACCCCAAATACGCCCCAACATGACCACCCCCATCCACCGCCTCGCCCCGACGAGCACCACCCCCAAAATCCCGCCGCCGCCGCCCACGCGGCCCCGACCTCCACCAGCGTGAAACCCCGGCCATCGCCTCCGGGTCCCCGCCAGCAGCAGCACCCCGCCGCACAGCGTCACGAGGAAGATGTTGGACCCGACGGTGTTGGCGACCAGGATGCCCGGCTGGCGGCGCGCGCCGCCGAGGACGGCGACGAACTTCTCGGGCAGGGTGGTGGCGAGGGAGAGGAGGGTGGTGCCGACGACGGTGGAGGACAGGGAGAGCTCGCGGCCGAGGGTGGAGGCGCTGTGCGCGAGGACATAGCTGGCGATGAGGAGGGCGGCTAGGCCGAGGGTGAGGTGGAGGAGGTGGGTGAGGAGGGGTTTGCGGTTGGGTTTGTGGGGCTGCGGTTTAGCAGGGGGGAGGGGAGATACTGCTGGGGGTGGCGGGTGGAGGAGGGGTTGTTCTTCGTTTGGGACCGGGTGGGTGGTTGGGAGGGTGGTTTGTCTGGTGCTGATGTTGGGATTGGTACTAGCGCTGTCATTATCGCTGTCGCTGTCGCTGTCGTCGTCGTCGCTATCGCTCTCGCTGTCTGAATCGTTTTCAGGGGCTGTGAGCGTGCCCTGATAGATGAGCGTGGCCACTGATGCGACGTAGACGGCAAAAATGAGGGTTAGCAGCGAGCCGGTGATCCACGTCGGAACTGTCTTGACCGTGGCGAGGAGGCCCAGGAACAGCGAAGTGGCGGCCAGGAGGAGGGTGGTGTAGATCTTGGAACTGCGGTCAAACTCGGCCTTTCCAATGACCAGAAGCCCGAGTGAGAACGAAGAGAGAATGTTGGCGATTGACGAGCCGATAATGTTTCCAAGGGCGAGATTCGAGTTCTTCTGGCCCAGAGCAACAATGACGACGACAAGCTGGCATGGTCAGTGATGAGGCTCTCATGAACTTCCGCTGGGGTTGAGCTCACCTCCTCCCATTCGGCACCACAAGTCAGGAGGCCGATGAGTGTTGGCGAGACATTAAGCCGTTTGGCAACAATTGCTGTGTGGTCAATGAACTTATCGGCGCCATACTCGAGAAGAAACAGGCCGGCGATAAAGGATGAGATGTTGAAAAGGAGGACGTCCGCATTTGCCACCCTCATGGTGGGCAATCAAACGGCTTCGGGAATTGGACGGCCTGCAAGCTATATTCAGTCCTCCAAGCCTACCAGTCCAGCACCAGAGGAAAACTCATTGATCCAGATAGAATGGTTGTGGTGGGTTAATGGTCATTGGAATGAATCTTCAGGAACAAGGAAACGTCATGGTCCGGTATCGGGAGGTTTCATTGGCGCTCGTCGGGAAATACCGCTGGGCGTCTGACTGGCCATGCATCGCGTGTGCTTTTCATCCTCCTTTCATCCTCCTTTTCATCCTCCTTTTCATCCTCCTTTTCATCCTCCTTTTCCATCCTCCTTTTCATCCTCCTTTTCATCTCCTTTTCATCTCCTTTTCATCCTCCTTTTCATCCTCCTTTTCATCTCCTTTTCATCCTCCTTTTCTCCTCCTTTTCATCCTCCTTTTCATCCCTCCTTTTCATCCTCCTTTCTCCTCCTTTTCATCCTCCTTTTCATCCTCCTTTTTCTTTTCATCCTCCTTCATCCTCCTTTTCATCCTCCTTTTCATCTCCTTTTCATCCTCCTTTCATCCTCCTTTCATCCTCCTTTTCATCCTCCTTTTCATCCTCCTCCTTTTCATCCTCCTTTTCATCTCCTTTTTCCTCCTTCATCCTCCTTTTCATCCTCCTTTTCATCCGCTCTTTAATTTCTTTTTCCCTTCTCCTTCTCCTACGCCCCTCGAACCTCCTTTCCCTTCGCCTTTTTCTCTTTCCCTTCTCCTTCTCCTACGCCCCTCGAACCTCCTTTCCCTTCGCCTTTTTCTCTTTCCCTTCTCCTTCTCATACTCCCCTCGAACTCCTTTTCCTTCGCCTTTTCTCCCCCTTTGTCATTCAGAAACGAAATTGAAGGCAAACTACCTTTCAAGCGGTATTGCAAGGCCACGATTGAAGGAGGAGAGGACCTTGAACTCCGGTACTAGTAGTTGTCCTGAACATGATGGTCTCGTACAGTCATCCAGGTATCCAAATGCAGTCTGTAATGACCGTTCCTTGCGAAACCTGTTCTCGATACAAAATACAAAGTAGAATGCCAACTCAAAACTATGCGAACCCCAAGTGACCAGACCAACCAAAAGAGGGTTTTCTTCATTCGGCGGCTCGGCGCAGCATCAAGTCCATTCGGCGAGTCGATGACTCAGCCTTGGTGACTCAAGTCACTCAACAATGCCGCCGAGGATATGCAGCACCACAAAACCGGCATCCACGCCAACCCCATCTCCATTTCACCTGACCCATCAACACCATTTCAAAATGTCCCACGATCTAAGCCGCGACATCGCCAAAGCTGAGCTGGAACGCCGGAGGGCTCCCCTGCGTAGCAAATGGGCACCGGGTTCGTGGCAAAAGGCTGCAGCGTACAACGGAACAAAACCAGAAGTGCGATCCCCCATACTCGTCGGCGGCGACAGCTTCATTCAGACGCCAGAGGAGCTGCGCGATCTCTGCGAACTCTCATCCGTGCCACCTCTCATTCAAACAACCGCGACGACTCCCTATCCCTTTCCCGACGATAAAGAACAAGATCCAGAGAAGGAACCCCTCTACGTCTGTGATGTCAGCCTGCGCCAGTGGCTTGACCTGATGAAGTCGACAGAAGGTGATATGGTTCTTGTCTGGTTCCATGGTCAACGGAGATCTGCTTGGTTGGCACGGTCGAAGAAGTCGGAGGATGTAACTACCCCATCAGAACCCCAAGTCAACGTGGCTTGATCGTCAGGAAGAGCTCAACGGAAGGAACGTAACAGGATTACACGCGCGCCAGGATGATCCGGCCCCCAATGCCGCTCACACAGCCAACGCACTCCGGGCGCGCCGATAACACTTTGGCCCAACCACGCCGCCGAATCTCGATGAAGTGCATTGGCACATCAGCCGTCTGCTTTCAAGGGTTCTGATTCTGTGCTAGGTACCGAGGCCATCGGAGTTGGCCGGGCTCCTCGCGCCCAGAAGCAGTGCGCGTACTCAGGGATTCGACAGCAAAGCGGAGAAGAGAAGCTTGGGCTGGCGACGATGTGCCGCGTGGGTGTTTTGTTTGGAGGCTCAACTTGGGCACGGTCGAAAAGGGCATGGGACTTTCACGTCTTAACTCTACAATACAACCCATTGTCCATCATCCAGGTTCCCTTCCTGATTACTCTAACTTCCTCATCTCCCCACCCCCACCCCCCAGGCTACCTCGACGATCCATACGCTCTCCCCCATTCCGCAAACAGAGTTTACCCACCGCTCGCAGTCTGCTACGAAGACGAGCCCGCTGTGGCCCGAGTGCTCCAGTCATCTTTCCTCCCCTCAGCCTCCTGGCGGACGTGCTGTGGACCGCCGACCAGCCTGGCCACCATGCCCACCGCATTCCAGGGGTCGCCATCCGTCCCTTGAAGCTTCCAGTTCTCGAGGGGACTGTTTCCAACAAAGGCAGGGCTGTCGTCCTTGGGCTGTCCTCGTTGAGGTCGTTGCGTTGCCGTCCACTTCAGGTTCGCCAACTGGCGGGTTTGTTCAGGGCTTGAGGGCTGGGGTTGGGCCATGTCTGAGGTGTAGGTCAGTTATGCCTGCTCGGGGAGTTTGGTGGGAATGGGTTGAGTGGGACGCCATTACCTTACGTTTGGCCGGTGAATAAGGGTTGCAAGCGGGCCGAGTTTGGAGGTAGGCAGGCCGTCAAGGTCGTATGACAGAGGCAGGGTCTGGAAACCGACGAGATGTCAGAACTTCTTGCTTGGAGTATCTGGGCGGATGGTGCCTTGGCTAGTCTAATCATCAGTTGGATTTGCGAATGCACTCGGAACAGGTCTATCAGCACGGCATCGTCAGGGCTTTATAAGCCTTCAGCAGACAATTTTTTGGTCATCACTACGATCAAGCGTCCCGAGCACTGCTGAGAATTTTGGTATTGTTGGGTTGCGAAACTGGCCCCGTCAGGTTTTCTCGGTTTGCGATGAAGCCGTGGGTCGCCACCGTCGGTGACATGGCATGCAGAGAAAACTGGCCCCCTTCGCGAGATGTGGACATTTATCTAAGCCCCACGGGTAGCAAAGGAGCGAAAAACTGGCCCCGGGTTTGCGGATAGAAACCGGCAACTTGTCCTGGGATTCTGGAATGTGTCAGGGGCTCAGAGGGTTCCGTGTTTATGGGCTTGGAAAATTGGCCCTTTCCGGTCCTGAGATTCAGCCCTGTTCGCTGCCGTTGGAGGCAAGCTTGAACCGATTGGCGGACGCAATTGGCCCCAGATCTGCATGTTCGCTGTGAAAGGGATGGTGAAGGGGGCCAGTTTTTGTGACCAATGGGCAGTTTGCGCCTGTTGAACCAGCTCGTCCGCCGGCCTCCGACGACTTTCGACTTGATCCAGCAACATCGTCTTTACCGCCTTGTCTCAGTCCTCGCCAGCGACAATGGATGAGGGGTCCAAAGCAACATCCAGCGGTCCCAGCCTGGAAAGGCGCGCACATGCCGAGGCTGCAGCGCCGAATCAACAAGAAGACATGCAGCTCTCTCCTGAGAAACAGTCGCCAGACACAGTCTGCGAGGAGAGCACAATGGCAGTGGGGATGGCCAACCTCACCCCACACCAGAACGGCACAGACTTGCCCTCCTCCGAGGACGCCCGCCGCGCGAGCGGCAGCCGCAAAGCCAACGCCCGAGAGAAGCAACGGGCCAACCGCCAACTGAAGCGGCAGCTCAGGCGGGAGAGCGCCGCCCCGGAACAGACAGAGAAGCCAGCCGGCGGGGACCGTCATCGGCCGAGCCCGGTCGAGCGGCGCATGGTCTTCTTTATGAAGATGTGCAGCTGGGCCTACCCCTTCGTACACAGCGACGCTGGGCTCCGGGCTGATCAGGATGGCCAGGAGTTGGACTACCCCACAGTGCACGCCATCTCGCAGGTGGTCGAGCAGTGTTGGCTGAGCCAGAAGGAGGGAGGGGCAGGTAAAGTAGGGGGAGGTGGAGGAGCAACGCTGAAGTTCCACAGCGTTGAAGAGCTGGAACAGTTCGTCGCCGCCAAGGAAAAGGAGGTTGCGTACGTGGAGAAGCAGCTCAGCGCCATGCCGGCGCTGCAAGACCCTGCCTGGGAAGCCTACGTGACGCAGTTAGACGCAGAGACGCCGGTGCCGGTGGACGAGGCGCTCGAGGGCCCGGCCGACTTCCTCCGCCACACCATCGTGCCATGCCTCCGAGCCCAGGTGCGTTCTCTCAACGCCAAGGTGGCCAGGAGCAGAGTGCTGGAGCAAAAACACGAGGAACTGAAAAGAACGTGCGAGCGTCAGAAAGCGCTGGGCGCGCGTGTGCAATCTCTCCGGCAGATTCAGGCCTGGGTGATGCCTGTGTGCCCTGTGTGGAAGGAGATCGAGACGGAGATCAAGCAGGCGCAGAAGGAGATCCTGGATCCACGTGCATGGGCGAGATTGCAAGAGCAGATGGAAAAGGCTTGGTTGGAGTACCAAGCAGTGCTCAACCAAGCGTGTGGTCCATAGGCACAGAGATACTCCCCTACTTTCGCTCGCAGACCAAGGTGTCGATCCCATGGCATGTCACAGACCAGAGTCCCAATTTTGTAAACGAGTGACTTTAGTTAGTATTTATAGAGATCTATCCTAGGTACCGTGCAGGACTGCGTTGAGCCCGGGTGCAGTGGAAGGGGCTGTTCTTTTTTTTGGTTATTTCTTCTTTTCTTTGGGTGGAGTGGATGTTGGTGATGGGATTTGGGGTGCTGTGATGGGAGCCACTTGGTCTCAATGCCGACGGACCATAAAGTCCATCGGCGCGAGGCCTCGGCGCGAGGGGAAAGCACGAAGCCATGCCCGACGCGCAGTCTCAACCATCAAGGGGTACGAGGGGGGAAGCGCAAAGACGTATCCAACGTGAACATCAATGGGTCATAACTCATGAATCATGCCGTGACAACCAGACAGACGCTGAGTAGCCTGTCACCGGAGCAAGCCCAAAGGCCCACCCATGCCTGGCATACGAAACTTCGCATGGTACATGGGGGGTGGAAATGGACCAATATCCATCGTTTGCCGAACGGACTTGAAAAGGACCGGTAAAAGACCGGTCCATGCCGAATGTTGATGGACCCAGTCAAAGCTTTGATAGGTGAAAGGGCTGGTGTCAAAGAGGCATAGAGCTTGTGCTCTGCCAGTCGACAGCAGCAGCCCGGCACAGCCATCATTCTCTGCATATGAGAGGTGCCATCGACAGAACGGCAGATGTGGCAACGTCTTCGCCTCAGCAAAGCCAGGAAACCAACCAGCCCAGAACCCTGCCAACACGACGGGCCGTGGAAAGAACGGCATTTGCCGCCCACATCACCAGCCATGAGCGTGAAGGCGAGCAATGGCCGCGAACCGGAACGGTCACGCGGGTACCGCCGACTTCCTCGGTCGTCCAACTTTCTTGTACTCCAATTGGCGATGTTCTCGAAAGGATGACAGGCTCTGAAATGTCGCACCACACTGGCAAGTGAAGCAGGGGACCGCATCCGCCGACCGCCCCGCCGCTGCGCAGGAAGCGCGGGCGTGGTGGGCGAGGAATTTATCCCAGCGTTGGAAGGACTTGCCACAGATGCATTGGTAACCGGGTGGTGCTGAGCTTCCATGCCCGTTGAGGAAACGGCACTCCCGAACATGTCGGGCCAGCCCGGGCTTGTCAGCGTAGTGCTTGCCGCATTGCTCTGCTGGGCAGACGTGGCGGACCTTGCATGCAGGAGGCTGGCCGGGACGTCGCGGCTTGAGGTGAGCTCTAAGAGTGCCGACGGGTTAGTTGGACCCCAGTCGCTAGAAGACTCGGGTGGGTTGTTGGACATACCGAAGCCGCTCAGCGGTGAAGTGTTTACCACAGGTTGGGCACGGGTGGTGGACGGAGCGCGGAAGGAGGATCTTGGCATTATCGTTGCCTCCTTGGGCGATTCCGGGCTGCTTGCCACCGCTGGCACCCACGCCATATTGAGCCAGGGAGGGGGCTTCAGGGCTAGTTTCTTCCGGGGTGTCTGCTTGGGAAAGAGACACAGGTGTTGTTGATGATGAGCCAATCGTGATTGGAGAAGAGTCAAGGTTGGGGACCGAGAAGAGCGGATGGAAAGGGTCTTGCTCGGGGTGGGAATCTGGGGTGAAGGCTTCTGGTGGCGCAGGAGCTATATCACCGAGAGCGGCTTGGGCGCCACTCTCGCCGGTGCTGCTGGGTTCGGGTGGCAGATCGACGAACTGGAAGAGGTCGTCGTTCCAGAAAGCATCCGGGTGTGATATCCACTGCTGATCGCTCGGCCAGAAGTCTAGGTGGTCAAAATGGGGTGCTGAGGACGGAAGAGTTGGGTCCCAACTGTCAAATCCGTCGAGGAGAGCTCCCGCGTCTAAATGATGACCATGGTGTTCGTCAAAGATGGTGGGGGCGCGGACTTAGAATCCGCGCAGTTCTCTGTGACTGACTGTAGTCTGTGGTGCCTGGGGCGGGGCCTGATCGAGGTGACCGGCCCCCAATGTGAACTCTTGAGGTTGCTTGCAAATGAGTGTCGGAAAGTGAGAAAGCAAATCAAGTTTGCACGCCAAGTCCGAACACCACATCTTGTGTGAGACGGCCCATGTTTAAATCCTCGGCCGCGTTCGCGGGGCCAGTTTCCTGGACCTACCGCAGGGCTGTTAGCAGGTACGTCAACACTGCCACAAAGTTGGGTGTGTTTGCGGGCTGCTCACTCCTGGGGAAAAGTCTCCGTCCAACCTCAACAAGTCGGCGAGGGGCAGATTTCCGCATCCAATCGCACAGTAGCGCCAGGCGTGTCGCCGCGGACCATTTTCGGCAGGCAACCGCCCTAAAGCCTCGCCGGATTCAGGCGATGCTTGGGCCCTGGCGGCATCTGAAATCGGGGCCACCGTGTCCTGGATCCGCCAGGTGTACGGCGGCCTCTTGGTCTGCAGGATTTTGGCATTTTGAGGGGAGCTGGACAAGGCGAGAAACGGATTGGGTTATTGGAAAGTGAATGGATGACGGGGTTAGGGTTGGGCGCTTGTAGCACTGACACCCAGCAACAACGTAACTCGAGCTCTAAAACGAGACCCGACTAGGTTTCTGGTCTGTGGTTCCAGGTTTCCTGGAGAAATCGCGTGGCCATCCAGGTCCGTTAGAAGAAGGAGGGAGGGTTTGTTACCCGTCCCGAGTGAGGAAGCGCAAAGGAATTCATGATATTGATCATCATCCCAACAACAGCTGACAGCTCCTCAGAGTGGAACAAACATCCACTGTGGGTCACTTGACCAACCCGCGGTTTTAGCGTGTTTAGTGCCGGGAATCAACCTTAACGGCAATGCGACGAATTAGAACAGGCTGGCAATCAGCGGCAGGCATCCACTGCCGGTGCCCGGCAAACCACGTCATCAGTCCGACCTGACAGCAGGGCTTCCTTCCCTCACCGGAAAGCGTCAACATCCAGATTCTTTCACGCCATGTCGTAGACCTACCAAACAAAACCAAAAGGCTGACATTCTGACCTACGCCAGCTCTATCTCTTATCTCTTCCTGAACTCAGAGTAGTATCCGCGACCGCAGGCATCCTCTATGTCGCTGCCATAGCCGACCCCGACAGGCGGTGTGTGCTGCCTGCGCTCGATCCTTCTCTCGCTCCTTGCAGTGCATGGGACAGAGGTGTGCAACACCAGCAGACTCCGTCAACACTCTCTCCAAGACGGTTCCCACGAACTATCATCCAAACCACACTGTTCCGACACCTACTAACATCATCCCCCCCTCAGGACACCAACCATGACCACCACCACAACCGACGCCCACACCCACACCCCGCCCTGCCGCCTCGCCCCGATCCCCTCCCCTCCTCCCACAAAGGGCCTCGAAGGCATCCCCCCGATCCGCGCCCAGTTCTTCTACGCCTCCCCCATTCCCATCGACGACCCCCTCTCCGCGGCCACCATCGTCGGCGCCTCCGACGCGAAACCCTCCAAGCTCCCGCTCCGCCCCTTCTCCGCCGGCGACAACGCCGCCCTCGAGCGCGCCTGGCTCGGCCTCGCCTCGGACCGCGACCGCCGGAACCACACGCATGCCCAGCGCAACCGCAGCCCGAGTCCCGGGCTGGGGAGGGAGAATGCCGAGAAGCTGGCGGCGGTGGTGAACAGCCTGGCGGCGAAGCACCGCGAGAAACACGAGCGGGAGGGGCTGGGTGGTGAGGATGGTGCAGGTGGGGTGGTTGGGCCGGTGACGCCCGAGCTGGGCGGCGTGCCGGTGTGTTGTGCGGAGCTCAAGATTGATGCGTCGGCCGAGTTGAGGAGGGAGTTTTGTGCGGTCACGAGGCGGAGGCAGCCTATCTTGGATCAGGACCGGGTGTTGGAGGGGGTGATGACGCAGCTGTCGAGGTTGAGGATGGAGGCCGAGGGCGCGAAGGCGGCGCCAGCGGATGTGGGGTTGCTGGGCACCAGTCCGGCGGTGCAGGTTGTGGGCAGTGTCGGGTCGAGGTCGTCGACGCCGTCGGCGGATGGGCCAATCCTTGCGTCGAGTCTCCCTGTTGGGGGGTTCATGACGGCGAGGCCGCCCGTGCTGGATGATGGGATCTCGGGAAAGCCGTTTGTGCGAGTGGAGCCGACGTCGAGGTCGAATAGATCGTCTGGGGTCGCTACTCCGGACGAGAGGGCCATGAAGACTGTGCTTCGGGGTAGGACCAGAGGCGACAGTCGGGCGTCGGCACGTGGACGGCCTCCTGCGGAACGGCTGGAGGACTCGGTTGAGCTGCCCGTGGGCATCTCGAGGCTGCACATGGTCTCGCTTCCTGTGCTCCAGATGAAGCCGATATACTGGTCTCCGGTCAACGACATAGCGACCGTGCTGAGGGCTACGTGGTTCTACAGGTAAGCAAGCTTGCCTTTACAGTTGGAGTGTTTCTTAGCTAACTGGTATCTAGAGACACCATGGTTCCGGTAGAGCCCATGGTCGCGAACCAGTTAGAGGCTGGCTACCGCGAGCTTCGGCCGTGGACAGAAACTTGGGCCGATGAGCTCAAATCCGCCCTCGATGTTGGCCCCCTCGGCGAGGAAAAGGTATCGCACCGTCTCTGGCCAGAGGAGAACGATAAACGACACAAGAGCAAGGATGGTCTGGCCCCCGAGCCGCCAATATCCACCGACCCCTTCTGCGCGGCGAGGTGTTTCCGTGGGGAAGCCGCTGCTGAAGGAACGCTGGAGCCCGTCCACACTGAACAGGACACGGCACTACCCCCTCCCGAATCTAGGATGTATTCCAAAGCCCATGTCATCTACAAAGATGCCTCGACAGCGTTTTTGCTCAAACCCAGCCAGAAGCCGTCGGCGTATTACGGCCGGAGGCCCATTTCCAAGATCGTGAAGGGCATCACTGTGGGGCTCCCAGTCGTTCGTGGATTTGACCGCACAGCGTGGGAACGGGTGCACGATAAACGGGCGGCTTCACGCAGCAAGACCACGGCACCCACAACGCCAGCGGCGGAGCTGCGCCAAACTGCTGAGCAAGGTGGATGCCCTGGCTGCCAAATCGAAAAAGACCGCGGCCAAGTTACCGATCTGGTCTTGGTCGCCCACGGCATTGGCCAGAAGCTATCCGAGCGTGTCGAGAGCTTCCATTTTACTCATGCCGTCAACGCCTTCCGGCGAGCTGTCAACATTGAACTTGAAAGTCCAGTTGTGAAGGCCGTGCTCCGGCCTGAGCAGAACGGCATCATGGTGCTTCCTGTCAACTGGCGCCATCTCCTAAGCTTCGGAGACGGCGACGCCAGCGAGGAGGATAAGACGGCCTACTCGCCGGAGGGCTTCAGCCTCAAGGATATTGAGCCTCCCACGATTCCCGCGGTGCGGAGCATGATTTCGGATGTCATGTTTGACATCCCCTTCTACATGTCCCATCTCAAACCCAAGATGATAGCTGCCCTCGTCGGCGAGGCAAACCGCGTTTACCGCCTCTGGTGCGGCAACAACCCAGGGTTTTCCGATAAGGGCCGCGTCCACCTGATCGCCCACTCTCTCGGCAGTGCCATGGCGATTGAGGTTCTTTCCAAACAACCGACCCGCGTCCCCCGCCCGCTCAACCTCTCCAACCCCACCCCGGACACGCGCTTCTTCGAGTTCGACACGACCAACCTGTTCCTCCTGGGCAGCCCGGCCGGCTTCTTCCTCCTTCTCGAGCGCGGCGGTCTAGTTCCGCGGCGAGGCCGCCTCAAACCGGGCGCCGACGCCGCCGACACAGTCGCCAAAGACGTGGTAGGCGACGTCGGCATGTTTGGCTGCATCGCCGTCGACAACATCTACAACATCCTCGCCAAGGAAGACCCCATCGCCTACCTGCTCAACGGCACCATCGACCCTGTGTACGCGGCGGGCCTTAAAGTGGCCTACGTCCCGAGCATCAGCACCTCCTTCTTCAAATCCGTCGGCGACGCCGTCAGGGGTCTGGCCGGCGCGACCCCGGCTCCGGCCGCGACCGCGTCGTTGACGGCGGGCCATGCGCAGGCAAAGAAGCCGTCTGTGGCGCGGCTGCCGTCGCAGCTCGAGCTGGAGGTGCATGATTTCACGAGGGAGGAGATCGCGGAGCGCAAGGCGTTCTTGTTGAATGATAATGGGCAGATTGATTACTACCTCCGGTCGGGAGGCGGGCCGCTCGAGATTCAGTACCTGAACATGCTGAGCGCCCACACGAGTTACTGGACGAACCAGGATCTGATCAGGTTGTTGTGCTTGGAAATTGGGAGGGTGCCAGGGAGGGAGCATACCTTGGGCTCGATGAGAGCTGTCAAGGTCAAGGGCAGGTTTGTGGGGCAGGATTAGCTGGGGTGAAAGGGGGTGTCAGGGGGATAGTGAGTTTGTCTGTTTTGGATCAGGATTTGGATGGAGGTTTTGGCATTCTTAGCATGGCGTTGGCACACTGGTTATTATGGCCCTAGATTGGGGTGGCATGGGAGCGACGGGGCGTTTGATCTCGTACCACACGATGGCGTTTGGTTCCCAGACGGCGCACAGAGAGGTGATAGCATCAATACCCTGGGATAGAATAGGTCGTAGGCAAGGTGTACATCATTCCAGCCACGGGAGCATACATGAGCTTGTGTACCTCTGGTGATCGGTGCTGGTGCTATGTTCCTGAGACGAATCTCACCCTTCGACCATAGAATGCCCTGTCTCTGTCCTGTACCTCTCGAATGCTGATCAACAATGCATCTCCTGCGGGGAGCGAGCGACACAAAACTTCTTTTAGTAATCTCGAAACCAGTCCATCTCAGTTTCTGGGTACGTTGCCAATGACTGGTGACAAACAATCCCTACCTCCTCTTACATCCCCTACGGCTACCCTCTTGGATTCACCTCTTACCATCGATTACGAACAAGGGCAAGAAACCCGTAGCAATAAATGACTACTTTAGAAGGATATGCGGGAGGGTGCCGTGTTTTCGGGACAGTTGGACAGGTCCTACGCTCTGAAATGCCCATGTTGTAGGAGTACAATTGCTTCCAACAGAGGCATCTGTCTGTCTTGAGGGGATTGCAGACTTGACCCTGGCCGCACCTCGTTGTTTTCTGGGGGAATCTGATACAAATTGATGCCCTTGTTTCTACACAGACGTCGGATCTCCATAAGATACCCAGTATTCCCCGATGGAAACCCGGGTCTTTACTCTAACGGTTGTTGATCAAACCAGCAGCCCCTGACCTTAAACTTCCAAAGAACCCAGAGACTCAAGAACGGGGCAAATATGGAGATGTCAGCGGTGTCTATACCATAGAACATGTCTCTTTTGCCACCAGGCTGCGCGTCAACACCCAGCCTCATCGACATTGAGGGTGCAGCAACAGGGAGCCAAGCAGGCACTCCAAGCAATAAACAAGGAAAAAGGGGTAATATGATACTGTCACACCACACCTATGATCCTTCCCCATTATGCCTAAGGGTGCGGGAAAACAAGGGGCGCAGGGACGGGATGGACCGCCAAAGGATCTGTCATCTCCACGATGGCTGTATCAGCACGCCAGCTGTTGCTCATCTCGCCCTGCCCTCTCCTGACAAGGCCCCGGAAAGCCAGGGAGTGAGTGCCACGCCGGCGTTCTAGACTCTCCTTCCAGCCCCTTCCAAACCCCGTCCAGGTCTTGAAGCCTGAGGCGGACGGGACGCAGTCGGCCAGAAACGGGTAGATCACCCCCTGCATAGATCCAGACCACGCCGTCTCCATACTTGACCCGGGCTCGAAAGTACCACCAGGGTCTCGTCCGAGAATGCCCACATGTACCAAAAAAAAGTTCACAAAGATCAAGACCAAGACCGGGACGGGAAACGGGACGGAGGCGAGTAACGGAGCCCACGATGGCGACAGTTCCGTCAGTCGCATACCATCTCCCCCCTCATACTCAGCCCCCCTTCCCGCGCAATAATTCTCACCAGACCCAAACTCAAACGCCTCACGGCTTCCCCGTCCACGTACGTACCACGCACCGCCATCTTTCTCACACAGACGGCCCCCACGTCATCCCACCATTTGGCTCCTACCCAGAGAATCACCAAACAAGCTCCTCCCGCATGGCAAGTTCCGTCAGCACTCCGCCTGCACAAACAATCCTACGAAGTGTACTGTACGACGCCGGCAATGAAGACAGACACACCAGCGTACCTCGCTGTGCCTGCGCCATCCTCCCTTCCCGGCATATCATCACCAGGTAAACAAGGTAAAGTCACAGAGAAAGAGGGGTGTGCCTACGAGCAAAAGACCTCAACTCTCGCAAGCATGTCTGCATACAACCAATTATGGAGGTCGGAACTTTCCTCCAACCCCAGATATCCCCAAGCAAGCCAAACCGGCGCGCCGGCGCCAGCAAGTCCCCATCGCCCACCCAACTCGGACTCGCATAGAAACGCATCACCGTACCATTCTACATACCCAAAAACCCGAGCCCAGTTCGGCTTGATTGGCCCAAGGCCCAAGTCCGGTGATGACCATGACCTCGGACTCGGCCATTTGCCTTCCACCCCGTCCACGTTTGAACGGGCAGTACCATATCCCCAGGCCGGCATCTATCTGACGCACGAGCCAAACGGAGAAAGCACGGGGTAGATACATTACCTCAAGCCTGCATGGTCGGTCCGAGCCCACGAGACTGGAAATCCAGGATGTGACAAGGCCAACCAAGCCCAAAAGTTCGAGGACAACACTCGCCGCTGACACGCAGCCAGTCAGTCAGTCGCTCTACTGCCGTGCGTCGGTCCAAAGTGTCAGAAGTTTAAACCCCCCAGTCAACTTGCCAACCAGCAGTCGGGGTGTCGCACACACAAATGTCACGGGTTTCGAAAGTTCCAAAACGCTTCCAAATCCGGAAGAAAGCCATCTTCCCTTGGCGATGCTGCGCTGCAGGCAGTACGGGAAGTGCGCCGCTCAAGCGCGCTTCTTCCTCCCCTCCCAGAGCTGCTGTCTGGGTCAATGCCCTCTGTGGTTAGTTTATTCCAAATCCATGCAAAGAAAAACGCCAGCTTGCCAGCCAGCCAAAATTGCCGCGAACAACACAGCGCACTGCCAACGATTGTCGGTGACCAAAGCACCCCCTGCTTAAGGTACCTTACGCCAACAATCACCCCCCAGCCAAAACAGCGGGGATCTTATGAACAAGGGCATGTTTCTCCCCAACACTAACGGCCCTGCACATCCATGCCACCGGTCCCGAACCTCACCGTCGGCGCCGGTTCCGGGGACAGATCGCCCTGTCACCTGCCGTCCTTGACAGTATCTTGGTCTGATCATGACAGTTGGCGTGGCCCAAATGCCAACATTCCAAAACACCGCTGCTGCGACAATGCGACAGTTCAGCCACTTCAGCGCACTATTGACGAAGAGCCGTCCCGGCCCATGCAACCCAGCGGCCAGCCCACACACCTCCCCCACGTGTGTTCGGTCGTCGGCACGCGGCACAGCAATTGCACACGCCAGGGCTGCGGCGGAGGCGGCGGCGGCGGCTAGGTGCGTCTACGCATCTTTCCCATCCCCGCCATTGCCATGCGACCCGACTGGCAACTGCCGAACCGACGGGGGACCCTCGGCAGCAGAGCGCAGCGGAAGGGATGGAAGTGCAACTGGACTGGTCGCTGCCGCGGCCACCAGCAGAGAGACTCCAGGTTGTTCTCTGGCTTTAGGTAGCGTTCCTTTGCTGGGGTGAGACGCAGGAAAGTCTCCGAGCGAGACGGACCAACCGGGGTGGGTGTCGCGCCGGGGACAAAGTCGCGTCCTTCCCCGGCGAGTACCAACGTCACGTCTGCTGGTCCAGGTGACGATCGGCTCCCACCCGGTGTATAGTGCCTCGTAATAATGCGCGCGTCCTGACAATCAAGCTTGGTGAGGTATGCACGATCCTTCGACGGCCCCCTCGTCTCTCTCAATGACACCGCGCCTGTCGCCTGTCGGGTGGCAGGCTGGATCCTGACAAGCGCAGGGAACCGCGCGGACGCTTGAGGACATCGCCGAAGGGTTGCGCAGCTAGCGCGAGTTGATCCAGACAAGAGACGCCGAGATGCTCGTCCAAGCGAGGTGTTTTCTTGGTTCTGCATCCGTTGGGCTGGTCCCGGGAACTTCCAAGCCGCCGTGCGTGCAACCTCGGGGTGTCAGGCGGCTGTCTGGCCAATCGCTGTCCCGCTGGTCTCCTTTCCTGCGGGCCACTCCTGATCCAAACCCGCACTGGCGTCTGGCCCCCAATGGCAGATCAGCAGGACCATTGCCCTGCACGCCAAAGGGTCAGGGGTGTGCGCGGCGTTCCTCTGGGTCGATTCGGGCATGCCGGCGATGGCAAGGAAATCAAGGTTTGGGGGCTGCAGGAATCGCAATAGTGGCCTGTGTGACGCGGGCAGGCTGACGATGGCCGCGGATGCGGCCGGAGGATCTGATGCACGCTGCAATGTGTCTGGGAGCCCGCGTGTTAACCACACCGCCAAGGGCAGTTGCCATTGCCGATGTTGGGCGAGCAAGGGCTGCCTCGATGCGCACTTGGATTGTCGCCAAGTGCCTTTCGGCCGGTTGTGTAAGTTTTTAGTCATGGGCGAGGGTGCTCCTTGCCCCATGCCTCGTGGCGTCTTGCGCGCTGACAGGAAGAGGAGATCTGCTCCAGTTTTTGAGAACCTTGCATGGACTTCGGCGACCGTTGGATCGCTCGCACGGCCGTTGGGTCTCGGGGACGGAGGGAAGAGGAAGCCTGGACAGCGCTAGGCTCAACCCCTTGCCCGTACCGAGCTAATCTCACCACCTGTGCACTTTAAGAGGGCCTGATTGGATGGACAGACGGCAGTGACGTTTCGCTTGTTACCGCAGGTCGGCCATTGGCCCCCCCCCGTTTGCCCAGGGGAACGGAGAGAGCCGTTCGGTTCCTTCACGCGCACAGGCGTGAATGCCCTCCAATCCCGCGAAGGGGAATGAAGCAGGCAAAAGCGCAGGTCGTTGGTCAGGGAAAGACATTCCGGCCTATGGGACGCCGAGTCCTCGCCACCCAAACAGCCCTGCCGAGATTGCGGGTGCAGGCAGGTGCTGGCAAAGCGGCCGACCTGTCTCACGCCGTTCTCCCCACAACGATAATCGGCCGACTGCTCAATTGGAGTCATCAACTTGCGCAGACCGCCAACGCCAACAAACGTGAATGCGAGGCGTGACATCGTTTGGGGTCCAGGAAGGAAATAAGGGTCGTACGCCCGCTGCGAGTGGACGGGCAGTCCTGGGATCTGCCGTGCGACGTCGGACCATAGGGCTTAGGATGACGGCAGCTGAGTGGCTGATAAACGCGACGCTGTGTATGGTCGCCCTACCAAGACCCTCCAATTTGAACGACGTGCCCCCAAGCATTCCAGCATCCAATAGCGCGGCCTTGTGGGAGGGTAAGCTGCTGTTGTGGCCGGGTCAGCCGCTTGCACGTCACTGGCGATCCCGTCCCATCCTGTGAGGTGGTGCAGATTGTCTCTCGGTCAGCGCTGCGGTGTTCAGTGGAAGTTGCATCCAAGTTGCGGGGGACGTTGTTCCTCGCTCCTGGAACTGACGAGGGAGTCATGCGGTCAGAATATTGCCCGCACTGGGCAGGAGGATCCGTTCGAGCAGATGGAAGGAGCCATGTCATGCAGCCCTGCGTCCTTCCCGCCCTCACAGTTGACAAATCAGATGAGACGAACGCGACTGCCATCCAGCGATGGACTCGGCAATTTCAAGTTCGCCGATTTGTCATGGTACTGAAAGTGTCGGAACGACGGGAACTGGACTTTCCACGCTTCGCTGCATCCGCCAGGCTTCGGTGCTTTCGCGGGCAAGGACGAACTCGGATAAAGTCACGGGTAACTTGGTTCGCAGGACCAGGGAAGGAGCCACCATTAGGCGCGTTGGCGCGTTCCTCATCACCACAAAGTGGAGCGCTCGAACATTAGCGTCCAGGCCCACCGTGCCAAGCATGGAGTCGTTGAAGATTCACTTTAGCGTGGGTGCGGTCCGTCGGCCGCGGAGCGGAGCAGAGGCTGCGGCACAGGCCCCGATCCACTGCAAAGATCTCGCCCATTTCGTTTAGCTCCTGTCAGAACCAGGAAGATGCTAGTTTGCGCTCGAAATCAGGCGATGCGAGGACCCAATGTGTTGCGAAACTTTGTGTGTTTGTATGTTTGAAGAGGCTAACAGATGCGATTCTTTGTAGGTCTAGTGTATGTGCAGCAGAATACACGTCGTACAGTTGGGGTTCTCCTCCTCCATATTCCCCCAAACAAGCCGAAAAGGAAAGAAAAGATGGAAATTGTTGCAGAGACAATGTAAAGCCGCCCGTTGCCGCGAACCAAGATCGAGGTCTTGAACCCGATCCCTCCCAATGTATATCCAAACACCCCGTTCGTGCCCAAAAGTTGCCACCATATCGCGTACATTATTCATACAGAGCGTGTAAAAGGAATGAAGCCAACCCCCACCAAAAACCCGTCTTGTGTCCTCGACGCCTCCTTGGTATCTACCCAGAGAATGTGTGTGAAATATATGTCCAATCAGAAAACCCGCCCGTCGTGAAATTGACCTTCTGTCAAGTCATCACCGCCCCCAGCTGTGGCCTTGCGAGTGGTCGCCGGCTGCCAGGTGGTCCCTGGGCCTCATCGAGGGGCCCATGGAGCCGAGCATGCTGGGGTTGCAAAGGGGAGGGATGGCCATGGGGGGCAGGCCAACCGGTGGCGGGATCATGTGCGTCATGGGCGCCATGGAGCGCGCGCTGGGATGCATGCCGTCGTAGGACTCGGCGCGGAGGTCGAGCGTGCCAATGTCGAATCTCTTGGAGCAGCCATCTTCCATGTGTCTGGAGGGGGGAACCATGTCAGCAAACCGCTTCGTCTCTTATTGTAATGGGTGTCGGTTAGGGAACTCACCTCCTCAGAGTATCCTTGCGCGCAAACATGCGGCTGCAGTAGTCGCACTTGTGGGTGCGCTCCCGGAGGTGCACGCTCTGGTGGTGGCGCTGGAGGTCCGTCTTGCGCACAAACTTCTTGCTGCAGTCGGCCACCTGGCACGGGAACGGGTACTCGCGCTTCTCGTCGTGCGTCTCCATGTGCGCCTTGAAGTTGTAGCTGCGGCTAAAGAGCTTGCCGCAGCCCTTGACCTCGCACTGGAAGTTGGCGTCCTCCTTGGTCGTCAGCCGGCGCGGTGCCCTCTTGGGCCGGGCCACCCGGTACTGCCTCCTGGCATCGTGCAGGAAGGCCGAGGGTGGCGGCGGCGGCCCAGGGTAGTAGTGCTCGGGCTCCATGGGCTGATATTCGGGCTTGTGCCATGTCGTCGACCCGCTGTCCGACAGGTAACCGGTCGAGGTGCTGTTGGTGTACGCGCCGCTGTCAGAGTGGTAGGAGGTGTGGATCGATCTCGGCGAAGGGTAGTGTGACGCATCGGTGCTCTGGCTGTAGTCCGACGCCGTCTCCATCTTGACCCGCGGGGTCATTGGAGCGGGAACCGAGGTGACCGGGGTGTACGGCGTCCTCATCGCAGGCGACCTGGGTGCGGAGCCAGTGGGCGGAGGGGTCGAGGCATGAATCGAGGGTGTGTGGGTGGTAGGGTGCGCGTGGTAGACATCGTGGCTATACGGGTAGCTGCCGAAGCTGTCGTAGTCGCCCGAGAGGACGCTGGGCATGCCGGACGCGGACGAGACAGGATGGATGACAGACGTGCTGTTCCAGTCCGGGTGGCCCATCGAATCGAGGGGGAGGAGAGCTCGGGATCCATGGGCGGGCTCACGCAGGACTGGTCTCCGTAGAGCGAAGTGATCTTGTATTGCTGCTCTACTAGGCCCGGCGAGGGGTAGTCAAGCGAAGACCTTTCTGAGGGGCAGTAAGTGTTTGCGGGGGACGACGGCGACCTTGTGAGGGCGGGCGGCGGTGTGTGCTCCATGGTGGATGTGGTAGATGTGGTGAAGTGCTGGGCCGGGGGGAGCACGGCCTATTTATTCGGGTCTGGTGGTTGGTGCACCGGTGTAAGATAGGGGGTAAGAAAAGGCTCGCGGCGCAGGAGGGATGTTGGTGTTGCTTGGATGTGCCCAGGTGGGAGTGTCTGAAGTCCGATTGGTGGTCAAGCGCGTCGACGCTCTGTAAGACTCGGACGAGGGAAGCAGGCCAGATATAGCAGACGGCTTTTCAGGCGTGTGCTAAACACAGCAGCATCCAGATGAAAGCAGGTCAGAGAGAGAAGAACCTCGCGTCAACTCAAGATGAATCTGCGGCAGGGCTGTGGGAGCAGAAGGATGGTGTGTGTTTGACAAGGCAGACAACCAGGGTGTCTTATAAGATTTGTAAAGGGACGAGGTTTCTGCCTGGCTAATAATGGAGTATCTCCAGTCACGTCCGCTCTGAAGAAACTGGGGGCCGAGAGATGCATCTTGGGGACTCGGAATCTGACCGGGGGAGACGGCAGGGGGGCGCGCAGCTAGCGATGCGACAGGGCCTGCAGTTGCCATGGGGGAGACGAGGGTCAGCACGAACCCTGCCCTGGAGCTGTGATGCAGACAAGGCTGGCGGGTACCAGCCCGATAAGGAAGGATCTGGGTGGGAAGGCATCGGCAACACACACGATGCGGTTAGTGCCAGATGTGCTGCGGGCCCGGGGAGTGTGGCTGGACATTGGGGAGGCCAGGGGGGTGTGGTGCGAGGGGCTCCCACTCGGAATAAAATAGGAAAATAGAAACGCTACACCATGCTGGGAGAGGTGTCTCAAGGGTGCAGGGGTCGTCTAAAAGTAGCCAGGGTAGGTAGCCAGGGTAGGGGAAGCAGCCCCTGTGAGGTACCCTGGTTCAAGCTGTTGGATCCCGTTTCCAGCTCCAGTGGGGCAGTTCCCCCCCTTCTCCAGCAAATCCCTCCTGGGCAAGACTCGAGAGATTTGGCCCTTCTGCGGGGTCCGTCGGACAAACTGGCCAGTCACACCGGAGCCGGCGGCACCATCCATGCCTCGAGTCCAGAAGCTGTTGGTGCGAGTGTTCCGAGTTATCGTTGCTGCAGCCAACGGCGAGTTTGGGTCGGGCTTCTTGCAGAGCATCTCGGCACCCGGGAAGTGGACGCGGGAACCTGCGGCAGCATCCTCGGGAGCTAGATGCTGCCAGGACGAAGGGTCCGAAGCCACCTCGAGCCATGAGCCGGGCCCGTCGGCATGATGGGCGCCGAAAAGCTCTGGTGAGAACACCGAGTGTGCTGGGCAACGGCGGGGAACTTTTACAACGGTGAGCAGCGGCCACACCCCGCAACCCACAATCTGGCTGCTCTGAAAACACACTCATGCTGGAGCTCTTCTCGGCCGTCCGTTGGTCGGCGACCCAAGAGAAGGGTCCAGGGACGGGAGACCAGGGCCAACACGGTGGGCTGCACCAACCCATATGGCCGTTCTGCGCTCATGGACACATGAGGTACGGTGTTCGGCGTGCAGCCCTGAGACAAGACGAAGGTACCACTCCGGTATTGCCACACGACTATCCAGGAAGTGGGTGTGGGGGAGGCGAGTGCTCGCGCCTGTCGGTCGCGCTTGCGAGTGGCGCGATTCCATCGCTTGTCCCTCGCCATGTCGTCCACGGTCAATACGGAGATGTTCCTACCCCGTTTTGGAGAAGAGCAGAGCGCCATGGGGCATCTGGGAACTTCCCTGGAAGGGAACCAGGACCCCGTTGTGGAGGACCCGCAAACTGAGGACCCCCAAGATGCGTCATAACTTCGCGACAAAATTGAAGGGATGGCGCAAATGAAGTGGGAAGCGCAGCAAGCGGAGGGCTCGAGGGGAAGAACTGTCGAGGGGACCGGCTGATTGCTGCCTCAAAGTTGCTTTGGTGAGTGGGTGCCATGGGAGTTGGAAGCACTCCGTTCCCCTCGCCAGCATTGTTTTGGCCCCCAACCTCATCAGCCCTGCAGCGAGTGGGGAACCTCCAGAAGAAATTGTCCGGCATAGAGTTCTTGTCACGGTTGTTGTGCAATCGCAGAGCTACTTTCCTGAGAAAGCGGCGCGTTTCGAGGCCTGTGTTCTTTGTTGCAATCATCGAGCAAAAGGTGAAAATGGAGCAAAGGAGGGGATCGTGAGGGGACGGGGAAAGATGGTGGTGGAAGATGGCAGCCAAGCGACAGGGGCAGATCGGGGAGCTGGTGAGGGACGACTCCATCCACTAATCTTTGATTGGCCAAGTGTCCGGAAAACGGTAGCGCGAACCACACACAGATCGAACTGGTCCGTCGCGGTTCCAGACATGTCAATCTGGAATGGGTAAAAAAGTTTAAGTGAACTCTCAATTTGTCATTAGACCCTGTAACAACATCGTAGTAAAATTTCTAGCAGTTACGCCTTCAGTTACGCAGTCAGTTACGGTCTGTTCTGACATGAACCCAGATCAGCTTCGGCATGGCCCTTGTGCTCGGAGCACTGACCAGGCGTTGCCAGTCCGATGCGCTAGGCCAGGGCCGCAGTACCCACTGCGGAGACGCTAGGAACTGCTTCGGTGCCGTTTGGCCCGCCGTTCCCGCTCCCGCGGCTGTTCCTGACTGTGCTCCGGCACGGCGTTGGCCGCGGTTGACCATGCTCCCCAGGGGCCGGCACATTCTTCACCGTCCACGCTGTGCAACACTGCAAGGCTCAACTATCGAAATCGCTCAATCATCAACTTCTGTTTTGGTAAGGTTTGCATATGCAACGCTGACGGGCCTTTTCCCCTAGCAGGAAGTGCCACGACCAAGTGATGGTGGTGCAGACCAATGACAGGACTCCACTCGGTCCGCAAAGTGCGATGCCGTGCGCCCCACCCGATCACAGCCCCGAGGAACCGCAGTCTTCCGCCAGGCAACAACTTTTTGCATCCCCAAGCCTGCTGCCCATCATCGGCATGGGCTCTCTGAATATACGCAGATCAGGCCAAACTCACTCATACCTCAAGAAGTGACGTCTTTTGGACATCGACACTTAACCGGGGTCATTTGTCGGGTTTTCACAGTATGCACAACTGACAAAATCCGCCGGTGAGCGAAATGAGTTTTTGTGTAACGGTAACCGAGCACACGCCTAGGACCAGGCGCACCACCAAAGATCTCGAGACAGCGGTGTTCCGCCCCCAGCTCAGCTGCATCACGATGAGAAGCTTTTGGAGTTGAAGGAACCAACGCTCAACAAGCAGGATCTGTCGCTCTGAATCTGAAACACGGCAGTCTGCAGGCGTTGTGTGGCACTGCACACCAAAAGCCCACGACGTGTGGGGCAAGGTCGGCTGTGCCGACTGCTTGGACCAGAAAGAGTCGACGATGAGTGGCCGCCCTATCCAGCTCTGGTATCACTCCCAGCAACTTGGCACCACAGGGCTATTGACCCTGCAGTGGTCTACAGTACCGTGAGTACCAACTTGATTCCAAAAATGGCCGGTCTCTGCACAACACTCCATCTTGAAACACTGGGAACTCTCCAGCTTGACCATGTGCTCAATCAGCAACAAGCCACCTCGCATACTATTCTGTCCTTGGCGCAGGTTCGGCGAGGACGGGAGAGCAGGCATCACCAACAATGCTGCTGTCTCATCCATGCCGCTTCACGTTGGGTTGGGGGTGGGTTGGCATCCAATCTCTTTCTCCCTCCCAGATTGTTGTGTGTGGACTATGGAATCAAGTGCCCAGTTATCGTCGCTGAACACGGACATTGCCGGCCGGCTGTATCGTCCGTCACCCGGGAGCGAGCCTGCAGTGAAAGCCCCGAACCACAGACAGCCCATTCTTGGTACGGCCGAGCATTAGGTCAGCGCTTTTTTGGGTGGATGGGCCCTGGTTTTGACAGTGGACCCGGTAAAAACTCGGGCAAGATCTGAGAATCGCTGAAACTAAAGTCCAAGTTTTTGAACGTCAAATCACATGTCGGGAGGCACGTTTGGGTGCTGCGTTATTTCGTACGAAATACCCTGGGCCTATGCGTACAGATTACACAGTACGCAATACAATCGTTCGCAGCTTCCCTGTCTTTCTCTTCTCGCCTGTGCGTGGATCTGAGATCAACGCCCAGACTCCACTCTGGTCCACGCGGCTCCGCTTCCCCGGCTTCGGTGCACGAGCCAGGCGCTAATAAGACTGGAAGGATCACCCGACCCACATGAGAAATCTGCTGATGTGCTCCACTGCGCGCAAAGCACTCGGATTCTCTCATCTCAGAGAGAAAACATCCCGGGGCAAAGAAACAGCAGGGTCGACTAAGGTATCGAACAACATCGAGTAACCGTCAACGCAGGGTAATCTATTCCTGCCCTGTCACCGGTGTTGCAATATCTCTCAACGCCTTGCTGCGCCTCAGCACCTTAAATCCTCCGCCGTGTGTGCGGCATTCCATCACACCCGGCAGGCAGGGGCAAGCCAGGAACGACGGCCGGTTGGTCAATGCAACCGTGGGCCAAGGAAACGTCGTACCGAGAGGATTCTCCCAAGATTGGGCCAGCAGAAATGCTGCGCGTGCTGGGTCGCAGAGAAGCAGGCCAGCCCCGGGGAACGCGCAGAAGTTCACGGCCGGTTGCAGCGCTGCAACGGTACAAGCCCTCGGTGCACAAAACGGAAATCCTACGCTCCACCTTTTTTGCCTGTTCGTGCAGCCGACCTGACAACAACTCGCTCGCACGTGCCAGAGGCTGCAGCTCTGCATCTCGTCAGAAATGACAGCGTCGACTAACGATGAGTGGCTTCGGGAGCGCTCGCTTACTGGCGTTTGCCAATCACTCGTTCGGGACAGAAGCAGCGAACCTGACCCAGGCAGCCGAGACATTCTGACCACCCTTCCAGAACGACACCAGCTCAATTGGGATTGTTGATATGCTACAAGCCGGTGAGGTCAGCACTTGGGCCAACAAGAGCGCCAATCTTGGACAGGATTGGACAATGTACTCGGCACGAGCCGTCACCGATCAACGCGGACTCATCACCAACACCAACTTCGAACTGAATCGTCCACTAGCTCGGCCCCCACGAACCGAAACCTTTCGCCGCACGCTACTGTGAACTAGCAGAGAGACGGACGGCGTGACGACGCCAGCTCGCCTGTTCAAGTGTTTTCCGGCTTCGAGTCACTTGGCGTGCTGTCCGCCTCCCGTGCACGAGGAGAAACCGACGGGTTGGATTGATTAATCGGCGATCAGAGCAGGCTTGACAGTCCGTTGATGCGAGCTGCAACTCTGTGCTACCACACAGCACCCCAAGCCCCAAGATAAAAGTACCCAAGTATTTACCCCTCTTCAACTGTCCAGCTTACCTGCACAGCCACCGCGAAACATCCGCGGGAGGTGCGGGCTGCCGATCGAAACAAGCGAGCCAAGCGCAGCGCAGCATCGCATCAGTCGACGAGACATCCGCCGGCGCTGCTGCGGGAGCTAAGCCGGTAGCGTGGAGATGAAACAGGCGAGCAGGAGCTGGATTGCGCCATCGCATGCTGGCTCCTTGACCTGCCCTTTTGAGTTTGGACTCCCTGGCCATCGCGTTTATCTAGCGCTCATCCCCAAGTCTGCATGCGCATCTTCCCGATTGGGGGAGGGGTGGGAGAACAGAATGGACGATGTCACCCTCCATCAGCCCACCTTGAGCGAATTTTGCCCAAATATAGCTCGGACGCTGATTGGAGGGCGGCTAACCGTCCCATTGTCCCCATCACCTCGCAAAGTGGGAAGGCTATTTCCGTTTTCTGCAAATGTCAGCCAGAGTGTGGCTGATGATGCGATGGACTTGTTTCATGAAACATCACGACCCCCAACCCAAGGTTACAATCACGCGTGAGGAATTAGCTTGTTTTCTCGCAGGTGTGCTGATCGGGAAACGATGAATCATGATGAAGACGGTGAGGATGATGAACTCCTCGCAAGGTGTGGACTATGGTTGCTTCGACATGCTTCCCTTGCCCCGATGTTTGAGACACGCACTGAGCCAGGATTACTTCCGTACCTAGCTTGGAAAGTACTTTGTGTCTGTGTTTGAAGCCACACACTCTTGCAGCAGCTCATCGCCAGCCATTACCTACTAGGCACACCCCATTCTCCCCCTATTACGATCAACACATGCACACAAATCGCATGGGCTTCCCTACCTCCCCCCTCGTTCCCTCCACCATCCCTCGCTAGCACCAGCGGCCCGCCAGCACGGCCCTACTCTTGTTCAAATGTCGACGTCCAGTAGGAGCACCACGGCAAGCACAGACCCGGCTCAAAAGGTTCAACTTCTCATTCAGAAAACAGACCAACCACCGTGGTTTGGGGGACATCTGACGCTATGCGGACCCTTACTAAGTGTTCGACGCACCAGACATTCATCACACGCACACATACACCACACAGCTCAGCTCAGTTGCAGGAGCTCAGCTCAGCTCACTGCACCTTCTGTCTCAAGGGCCCAAAGTTAGAACCAAAAAAAGAGAGAACAAAGCAGGCATCCAGATACTGCACCGCCAACCTACTTGCGTACATGATAACTGGGACAAGAGCTGAACATTCTGAGACGGAACCTCTTGCCAACAACAGCCTAGCACAAATCAATGTGGAGGTGGCCTGCAGTGTGATCACAAGCAACCCACGCAAATCGTGTCGTGTAGTGTCGTGTCTTGCCAAAGTGTGATAGTACATAAACCCGTCTATTTTTGTCTGTCCTTGTAATACGCAAAGAAGCGAAGTGGGAGCGGAGCCGGAACAGAGCGGGAGCCGGGGCAAGTCGCAAGATCCTCACAGCTCCAGCTCCAACTCCGTTCAGGTTTCCCGTCCGGCCCGATTCGGGCTCCAGCAGCATCTTGCAACAAGGCACCGCTTAGGGCTGAGAGTAGGGGAGTGGGGTGTTCCCTGTGGGAGAGAAGGGAGGTTGGCGGCGGTGTCCCCCCCGCATCGCACCGCATCGCTTCGCATCCCGGCGGCGAGGGAGGGGATGTTTCAGATATCGACGGCACAGCCCGCTCGAAATCTGGCTGCCTGGGGATACCTGTGTCTTTCTCTCTCGGTCAGTGGTCAATCACCAGGCGAGCCAGGCTAATGCCAGGGCAGCAGGACAGGACAAGGAAACAATGAGTGGAGCCCGGCATTCAGAGAGGGGAGGGAGGGGTGCCCCCCATGTCCTGGCTCCGATCCTCGCGTGGCAGAGCACGGCCCTTGTCGTTCCTCGGGGAATGGGGGAGTGAGGGGGGAAGGGGTGGTTGGTCGATACCGCTGCGACCAATGGGTGGGTGAATTTTGCCCACATTGGGGAACAGGGCTGTGGTTCGCCCCGCTCGCAGCTTTTGTTAAGTCGGTGCCTGCGGCTAATCTGCAGGGGATTGTGGCTTAAACAGCCGCCAACAAGCGCAACCGGCCGGTGCATCCCGTCCGGAGAGGGCATTGGCGAATCGGAGAGGGGGTGGGACGGGCTCGAGGCGGGGTGTGATGGGCAGGCTCCCAAGAGACAGCAGACGGGCCAACTGCCATTGTGAGTAACTGCCTCGCTCGCCCCCAACTTCGGCTGCAGTCAGGCTTGGATTTGGTGATTTACTGGGCGGGAAGGGCATGTTCCTGCTTCCGAGCGATGTAGCTTCCACCCCCCGCAGCCAGTGGTATCAGTTGTCGGACCCGGGCAAGACGACAGTGTTGCTCGGTCTGCCCGTGAGAGCGTCACAGTAGGAATCCAACCTTGTCCATTGCCACGCGCGCTTCCCAGTATCGGGAGTGGGGAATGACGGAATATTGATCATGATGGAATATTGGGGCCGAGACGAGACATGGGGTCCTAACGGGTCCTCGAGGGCCTCACCAGTAACCCCCTGGCGCCATGGCAACGGGCGATATATTGCGTACAACGTTGGGCTCGACGGGACGGCGTCACCGGACCAGCCAGAGAGCTTTCAGGGCTGCATCTCTGTCTCGCCCTCTGTCTCTCAGCCGCACCCCTGCTTTCGCTGTTACGTCTTGGAGTCTTCTCGAAGGCTTCCATACATGTCCTGTGCCGCTGATGTGCTGAAACCCTCCTGCCGGCCAGTGATAGCGCCGACCGGCATGTCAGACTCCCAGTCTGACGCTCTCGTATGAGGAGCAGGAAATGGGATGGACACCACCATCTCGAGATGAGCTTGGTGGGTTGAGGTTACACTCCGCATGCGAATCAGCGGCGCTGACGTTGGCATGTGGGCGACGAGCTGGAGAGGGGCGTAGGAGTTTGAGCCTTGCCAACAGCGCCCTACTCGGCATGTTTTGAAACGCGGGATTCTCGAGAGAATCCGCCCGTTAGCTGCAAGTTCACACAGACTCCCGTCAGTGGAGTCCTCGTCCGGAGCGTGGGTGCTAAAAACAGTACTCTTATGAAAAAAAGACGGGCAGCACTCGACTCGTCTCGTCGTTCGGCGCTGGTCAGTTGATGCTGTGTACCAATGCATGGAGGAAGGGATGCCAACTCCCGCTGTCAGATCAGCGCAGGACACCCTCGTGGCTCATTCCGAGGGGTTGGGACGCGGGCACATGGGAGGCGCGCCCGTCCACCCACGTGGGCACCCGCCCGGGCCCGGAGGAGAGCTGGCGGCGCAACGGCGCAACGGGCGCATGGGACCGATACGGCTCAGTTCTTGGTCGGCGTGGAGCAACGCACGACGAACACGATGGTACCTGGATATTGATTGAAGTCTGGTCAACAGCGCGTCAACGCCGCTCGGCTGCTCATGTCTCATTTCCCGTGACCTCGGACGAATGCTTGCCCGCGCAAGAATGGTCGGCGGGCAGCATGGGCGCTGGTGTCGTTGCAACGCGGGGCGGGGCGGGACAACCAAAAGGGCCGTGATGGCGGAAGCCTCGTGGAGCGGATGCATGGAACGTCTGGGAACATCTCGAAGGGTTCCGTGGCAGACGCGTGATAGGTCTTCGGCCTTCTGTCAGCGGGGCGTTGCAACAATGCACCGTCCGAGTGCGAGAATGCATGGTATCGGAGGTGCTGCGTGGTTGGTGGGATGGCGCCGGGAGAAGCGGATCGGGATTGCCGTTCAACTCTCCACTGCATCGCTGTGTCGGGTGTGATGTCGGGGCCGGCACAAAATACGTGATAGGTCGTCGCCTCGGTCTGTCTCAATTAAACAGTGACAGACTGCGACGGCAGAGTGAGACCTGCATCGGGAAGGATCTTTGGGTGCTGCATGTTACGTGTTGCATCCAGTGTTACGTGTTGCGTTGCCGCGTGCCATGGTTCCCGTCGGAGCAGGAGCGTGACGGTTGAGCCGTGTTTTGGTGATTTGGGCCATGATTGACTGGAGACGGGAAAGTTGATTGAAGCCAAGATTGCTTGAGGGCAGGGGCGAGCTGTTGAGTCGCGGCACTTGCCGTCCGCTTCCCCATGGAAAGTCTGCCGGGGCAGGTCGGTGGCTCACCTCGGTGTGCCCGCCACACCGAAGCTTGGACCTGCCTCAAACACTCAACTTCAAAGTCTCGTCCAAGGCAGCAACGCCACGTGATCTCCAACTTTCAACATCAACAATCAAGCAACGATCAAACAGCGGCCGACTCATCTTACTTGCGATACCTCGCGGCTGTAATAACTTTTTGCTTCAAACGGAGACGGCTGCGGGACTAGGATAGAAATCAGAACGGTCGAAAGAAGAGTTGGGGGGTTGTGCGCGGGTTGGAACTTGGAGTGGTGCTGGAGTCTCGCGCCTCGACCAAGTGCGAGTCCCGGAGTTAGAGGAAGGAGCCGAAGGGGAAAATACCCTAACCTGCAACGCACGGAAGTTGAAGGTCCCATCTCCAGTCAAGGCTGCAAAACCGGCGATAGAACGTCTCTTCCCGCTTTAGTCGCTCGTTCGCAGCATAGACCGCCAAGATGGAGTTCAACATTGAGTATGCCGACGGGGTGCTTCGTCCGCATGGCCAATGACTAACCAAACGGCGACAGTGATCTGCCAGTTCTCTTTCCTTATCCCCGCATCTACCCAGGCAGGTCATTCTTTGCATCGTGTTTTCTTTTTCTTCTCATGGTGCTAATGACTTACTAGAGCAATATGCGTATGTTTGACCCCAGCCGTGCCGCTGTGGACTTCACTGACATGGAATGCTGTCCTACAGATACATGGTGGACTTGAAGAGTAGGTTTTGTTAAGCGGAGAAACTATGGTTGCCAGCTGACATGTCTCAGAAACGCTCGATGCTGGAGGAAACTGCGTGCTGGAGATGCCTTCGGGGACAGGCAAGACAGTCACCCTCCTGTCCCTCATCGTGGCCTACCAGCAGTACTATCCGTCACACCGCAAGCTCATCTATTGCTCCCGTATATCACCACCTCTCTTCAGACTCGCCCGCTCCGAGCTAACTGGGCATTCCAGGGACAATGTCCGAGATTGAAAAGGCCCTTGTCGAGCTCAAAGCCCTCATGAAGTTTCGCACAGAACGCCTCGGCCGCGAGGAAGAGTTCAGAGGCCTTGGTCTCACAAGTCGCAAAAACCTCTGTTTGCATCCCTCGGTCAAGCGGGAGAAGAGTGGTAACGTTGTCGATGCACGTTGTCGCAGTCTGACAGCCGGCTTCGTCAAGGAGAAGAAGGAAAAGGGGGAGGATGTGGAGGTGTGCGTCTACCACGACGTGAGCACACCCCCACCACATTACCTGCCACGACATCTAATATCTTCCCTAGAATCTTGACCTCCTCGAACCCCACAACCTGATTCCCAATGGCATCTGGACACTGGACGGCCTTCTGCAATATGGCGAGCAGCACAAGCAGTGCCCGTATTTCACCGCCCGGCGGATGGTATGTGTCTTTTGTTCGCCCCGTCATCCCCGTCGCTGGCAGCTGACCCCTACAGATGCAATACTGCAACGTCATCATCTACTCGTACCACTATCTTCTTGACCCCAAGATTGCCGAACGAGTTTCCAAAGACCTATCCAAGGACTGCATCGTTGTTTTTGACGAAGCCCACAACATCGACAATGTGTGCATTGAGTCTCTGAGCACAGATATCACTGAGGACTCGTTGAGGAAAGCCACCAGGGGTGCCCAGAACCTGGAGAACAAGATCAACGAGATGAGGGATTCGGACCAGCAGAAGCTGCAGGACGAGTACGAGAAGCTTGTTGAAGGGCTCCGGGGCGCTGACGATGGCCGCCAGGAAGACTCCTTTATGGTCAATCCCAGTAAGACAATCTCCTCTTGATGTGGCAAGCATATGGGTCTCATGCTGATGTTTTTTTCTAGCTCTCCCCGACGATCTTCTCAAAGAAGCTGTCCCGGGCAACATCCGCAGGGCAGAGCACTTTGTTGCGTTCCTTCGAAGGTTCATCGAATATCTCAAGGTCAGTCATGCACAGCCCGTCCACGCCCTTCCAGCCCTGCTCTGTGCGTTTTTGCTGAGTATCAACAGACGAGGATGAAAGTCCGCCAGGTCATCTCAGAAACGCCGCCATCCTTCCTCGCCCATCTCAAGGAATACACCTTCATCGAGAAGAAGCCCCTGAGATTCTGTGCCGAGCGGCTGACCTCGCTTGTGAGGACACTCGAGCTCACCAACATCGAGGATTACCAACCCTTACAAGAAGTCGCCACGTTTGCGACGCTTGTGTCGACGTACGAGAAGGGCTTTCTCCTGATCCTGGAGCCGTACGAATCCGACACGGCCGAAGTGCCCAACCCGGTCCTACACTTTACCTGTTTGGATGCCGCCATCGCCATCAAGCCGGTGTTTGACCGTTTCAGTTCCGTCATCATCACGTCCGGGACAATCTCTCCATTGGAGATATACCCCAAGATGCTCGACTTCCCCACCGTCGTTCAAGAATCCTACAGCATGACCCTGGCGCGGCGGTCCTTCTTGCCCATGATCGTGACCCGCGGAAGCGACCAAGCGTCGATATCAACGAGCTTCCAGGTCCGCAATGAGCCCAGCGTGGTTAGAAACTACGGCAACCTCCTCACCGAATTCGCCAAGATCACCCCGGACGGCATGGTCGTCTTCTTCCCCTCGTACCTCTACATGGAGTCCATCATCAGCATGTGGCAGGGCATGGGCATCCTCGACGAGGTCTGGAAGTACAAGCTCATCCTGGTCGAGACCCCCGACGCGCAGGAGACCTCGCTCGCGCTCGAGACATACCGCACGGCGTGCTGCAACGGCCGCGGCGCGGTGCTCCTCTGCGTGGCGCGCGGCAAGGTGTCGGAGGGCATCGACTTCGACCACCAGTACGGGCGCACGGTGCTCTGCATCGGCGTGCCCTTCCAGTACACCGAGTCCCGCATCCTCAAGGCGCGGCTCGAGTTCCTGCGCGAGACGTACCGCATCCGCGAGAACGACTTCCTCTCCTTCGACGCCATGCGCCACGCCGCCCAGTGCCTCGGCCGCGTGCTCCGCGGCAAGGACGACTACGGCCTCATGGTGCTCGCCGACCGCCGCTTCCAGAAGAAGCGCGCCCAGCTGCCCAAGTGGATCAACCAGGCGCTGCTCGACGCCGACACCAACCTGAGCACCGACATGGCCGTCAGCAGCGCCCGCCGGTTCCTGCGGACCATGGCCCAGCCGTTCCGCGCCAAGGACCAGGAGGGCATCAGCACGTGGAGCATGGCCGACCTGATCAAGCACCAGGAGAAGATGGGCGACGACCGCATCAAAGAGCTGCAGGCGCAACGCGACATGGAGGTCGCCGCGCTGTCGGCCCAGGTGACGGCGCGTGTGGGGGAGGATGATGGGCGGGTGAGTGACTACGAGATGGATGAGGATGATGAGGCCGAGCTGATGGCGCTGGATAATCACAACTGAGCGTCCGGTGCTAGTTTCTGGGACCTTCTACTCGTAGAGGTAGTTATCATGGAGGAAGAAGTACTGGGCACGTGGCTCTGTGTCTGTCAACGGGAGGAGATATTTAAGACCTGTGCAGTGAAGCACAATGCTCTGACGATCTTCATGACACTGAGCCGTCAAGATTTGCTGTAGCAACTGTTCCATGCATGGTGCCTTGATTACTATCACATATCGGCGTGGAAGCGCAGCGACGTCGACCTCTGAGCGCCGGGGCTTCATCTCGGCCCTGGCAAGACGCCTCTTCATGTAACCCCTGCTTCACAACGGCGTATTCTTCGCCTGCGTCCAGAAATTATCCATCTTGCGATGCGAGAGAAACTCCCTCGCCTCGCCGTCCGTCTCGCACACCTTGCTTCCCCACTTCTTAAACGCCGGCGCCTTGGTCTCGCCCTCGAACAGCAGCACGCACTTGTTCGCCGACAAGTCCTTCAGCTGCCCGTTCTCGTCCTCGCCCTTGAGCCAGTCCCTCACCGTGGCACCGCCACCCGAGGCGGAGGCCGCAAGAGCAGCCGCGTCCTTCTCCCTCGAGGGCAGCGACTCAGTCCATGTGATCCGGCGCAGCATGAGATTCTTGTAGTTCTTGATGCTGTGCTCGCCGCCCTCGACGATGACGAGGCAGAACTTGGGGTGCATGATGCAGACGCCCGTGAGGCCGTGCTGGGTGGCGTTGATGCCGATCTTGTAGCGGTGCTGGCCGTTGGCGAGGCTCCCAATCTTGAAGACGAGCACGTGGATGCCCTTGGCCGCATCCTTGGCCTGGTTGGTCGCGATCTTCTCGTGCCGCTCCTCCTTGCTCAGCTTGCGCTCCTCGTTGGCCTGCATGTGCTTGTCGAAGCGCGCCGCGATCTCGCGGTTGACGCGCGCCTCGACGGCGGTCGGGTCCTTGACGGCCTCTTCGCCGAGAACGCGCATCAGGTTCCCCTTTTTGACTTTGGGGGGCGGTGCGGGCTCGAGGCCGAGGCGGATCTTGGCTTGTGTTTCTTTGAGTTCCATCATGCGCCGCTGTCGCCGGAGCTTCTTCTGCTCGTTGGGTGTCAGGTACATGGGTTTTGGCGCGGGCGCGAGCTTGTCCTGTGGCGGCTCGATGGCAACGGGGTGTTGGATGTACAGCGTGACGATGCTGTCTGGTCCCGTCAACTTCAACGACTCCGGGATGTTGCCGTAGTCCTTGCCATCAATGAGCCCTTCGTCCCACCACTCTAGCTCTGGAGGTGCCTCAATCACAAATGCCTTCTCCACGGCCCTGTCTTCCTCCAAGCCAGCCTTGCGCGCCTGCTCGGCGATTCTCCTCTTCATGTCCTCGAGCGCGGCCTGTCTCCGCAGGGCATTGGCCTGCTGAATGTATTTGCCCTTTTGATTGAAACTGAGCTGCCTTGACTCTCTCGCCCTGCCCGTAGGTGCATTGCTCGTGTCGAGATATGGATTCGCTCGGGGCCCATCCTGAGTCGTCGTCGAAAGCCCAAATGGCCTGCCCTTGGCGGTCTTTGCGGCATCTTGTGTGGAGCGCTGACCTATCGTGCCTTTGAGGGAATCACTCGGTTTGACCGGCGCGTTAAGGTCGGCGAGGGCTGGGTGGAGGGGCGTATTGAGGCCGCCCTTGGCCTTTGCAGTGCCGACAGCGGCGGCGACTCGCGCCTTGAGGGCAGCCATTCGGTCGGCTGCGGACTCGGGCTTCTGAATCCTCGACGCAGCGTCATGGCGGGGACCGAGCCCGCCAGGTTGCTGATTTCGATCCATCGTCAAGGCATGCGCCGGTGCTGGTTGGCTTGAGGTTCGCAATTCGGAGTTGTTGAGACTGGGGAAGGCGGACAGTGGCTCTCGTGCTTGGGGTGTCGAGAGGTCCAAGAAATGTTCGTTTCTTGGCTGCGCGTTGAGCGGAAGCAAAGAGAAGCTGGGCTTCTCAAGATCGGGGCGGCTGTTGGCGTGCTGGGAATTCAGGCGCACACAAGTGAAGCTGGAAGCTCAAGCGGGTTATTGATGCAAGATGGGCGACGGAGCAGTGATCAGATGGGTTGTCACCTGGAAGCTTGGCTGGCGTTTGGAGCGTGCCCTGCCCCATGTCAAGCCCAGCTGCGCCCAGGCAGTTGGGTGGAGGGTGCCCCACACCGTCACATCCCATCGTGCCCATGCAATTCCCAGAGCCGGTGGGGTTCTGCCTGCCCTGACCGCCAAAAAATATTCTTCGCTGAAGCTGCGTCTGCAAATCCCCACCAATCACCGATCTGAAGCTGCTCGTCTCAGAGAGGGAGAAGCGTTTGTCGCGACCGAGTTTCGACTTTGCAATCCGCCCCGAAGACTCAACGCCTTCCCCAATCTCTCTCGCCACGACGGGGAGACTGCGATGCCGGATTGCTAGGCGGCTGAATCTCTTCCGTCCGCTTGCCCAGCATGAATATCGCACAGCCCGTGGGGTCGTCGCTGGAGAGCGTCGAGTTCACCTTTCTCTCGGCCGAAGAGATCCGGTCGATTTCTGTCAAGCGGATCGAGAATGACAGCACCTTCGACAGCCTCCTCAATCCGGTTCCCGGCGGTCTCTACGACCCGGCTCTAGGGTCGTGGGGCGATTCACTGTAAGACTGTCCATAACGCGGCTCTTGGTCCGGTTGCCGTGGTGTCTTGAAACTGGCGGCAAATGGACGAAACGGAGGGATCGCGGGCTAACAGTATGCAGATGCCGAACATGCAACCTGAACCAGGCCCAGTGCCCAGGGCATCCGGGCCACATCGAACTCCCCGTGCCTGTCTACCACCCAGCCTTCATGGACCAAGCCTACCGTCTGCTCCGAGCCCAGTGTGCCTACTGTTTCAAGTTTCGACTGCCGCGCCACGAAGTTCACAAGTACATCTGCATGTTCCGCTTATTGCAGGTCGGCCTGATCCATGAGGCGCAGATGATCGAGTCTTTCTCTGTCAGTGATCTTGGAGAACAGCTCAGGAAACTGACCTTGTCCGACGTTCCCGATGTGGAGGCGGATGAGGCGGAAGAGGAGGGAAGCAATTTACACGATGCCACCATGCGCGCCAGGGAAACATATGTGCGTCAGGTCCTGCGGGAGCACCGGCTGAACGTCAACATTGGCGACATCCGGAAAGGCAAGCACGAGGGAGCTTCCGAGATGAGGCGCGGTCTCGTCAAGGAGTTCCTTGCCCAGATGGTCAAGGAGAAGAAGTGCAGAAGCTGCGACGGCATCTCACCCGTCTACCGCAAGGACCGCTGGGTCAAGATCTTTGAGCGGGACCTTTCCGACAAGGAGAAAGCAGCCATGGCTCAGGCGGGGAGGAAACGGACCGACGCGCTCGCCCTGAGCCGCAAGGCCGAGAAGCACAGCGATCTCAACCCCGACGAGGGGATCGCTGACGTCGACTCGTCCTCCGAGGGCTCGTCTGGAGAGCGCGACAGCGAGGGAGAGGGTGAGGAGCTGGACGAGAACGGGGATGTGGTCATGGCAGATGCCCCCGCAAAGGCGCAACGGGGCAAGCCAAAGCCCGCCAAGAGTGCCAAAGCTGGACAGCGGTACCTCACCACTATAGAAGTCCACAAGCGCCTTGAGATCCTCTTTGAGAAGGAGCAGGAGCTGCTTTCCCTGCTCTACAACTCGAAGCCTCGACCCCGAAACTCCAAGCCGCTCACCGCATCCATGTTCTTTGTGTCGACCCTTCTCGTCCCCCCCAACCGCTATCGCCCAGAGGCTCGCATGGGCGACTCGCAAATCTCGGAAGCTCAGCAAAACAGCCTCTACAAGATGATCCTGAGGAGTGCATCTATGGTGGCGCAGATCTCCCGGGAGATTAGCGGCGGGAACAAGGAGGCTATGGAGGAAGGCAGGAGAACAAGGGATATGAGCTCTCTGTACCAGGCATGGACAGAGTTGCAGGATGCCGTCAACTCATTAATCGACCGCGACAAGAACCCAGTTCAGGGCGCGGCTGCCAAGCGAAACGAGGAGGGTATCAAGCAGAAGCTCGAGAAAAAGGAGGGTCTGTTCCGGAAGAACATGATGGGCAAGCGCGTCAACTTTGCTGCCAGAAGTGTCATCTCGCCCGACCCAAATATCGAAACCAACGAGATCGGTGTCCCTCCTGTTTTCGCCAAGAAGCTCACCTATCCGGAACCCGTGACGAGCCACAACTTCAAGGATCTTCAGTAAGCTTGTCTTGACCTCGTCTTTGCAAACAAAATCACAGCTAACAGAGAATTCCAGACAAGCTGTTATCAACGGTGTTGGTAGGTTTTGATGCAGAACCATGCTCGGCTGTAAAGGTTGCCGTTGCTAACCATGGTTGTAGACAAGTGGCCCGGTGCCGCAGCTATCGAGAACGAGAATGGTCAGATCGTCAACCTGCGAAACAAGTCTCTCGAGGACCGTGTCTCGCTGGCGAACCAACTTCTGGCTCCGACGGGTAATAACTTCAGTGGTCTGCGGAACAAGAAGGTTCATCGTCATCTCACCAACGGCGATGTGGTCTTGATGAACCGGCAACCGACGCTCCATAAGCCCTCCATCATGGGCCACAGAGTCCGGGTGCTCCCAGGCGAGAAGACCATCCGCATGCACTACGCCAACTGCAACACCTACAATGCCGATTTCGATGGTGACGAGATGAACATGCATTTTCCCCAAAACGAGATTGCGCGCGTGGAGGCGCTTCAGCTCGCCGATACCGATCATCAGTACATCTCGGGAACGGCCGGAAACCCCCTGCGTGGTTTGATTCAGGATCATTTGTCCGTTTCCGTGGCCCTTTGCAGCAAGGACGTGTTCCTCGATCAAGGCGCCTACCAGCAGCTCATCTATGCCGCCCTCCGGCCCGAGAGTGGACACGTCACGGGTGAGAAGATTGAGCTTGTGCCCCCAGCAATCATCAAGCCAGCGGCCCGCTGGACGGGCAAGCAGGTCATCACGACAATCCTCAAGAACATCAGGCCGGCCGACTGCGGCGACCTCTGGATGAATGGGTCTGCTAAGATCAAGAGCCGCAGCTGGGGCGAAGACTCTGAAGAGGGCAACGTAATGTTCCGCGATGGCGAGTTCGTGTGCGGTATTCTCGACAAGTCGCAGTTGGGTCCGAGCGACGGTGGTTTTATCCACGCCGTGCACGAGGTCTACGGCCCCTCGGTTGCAGGAAAGCTCCTCAGCAGCATGGGTCGGCTTTTGACTCGGTACCTGGCCATGATCGCCTTCACTTGCGGTATGGATGATCTGCGCATGACGCCGCAAGGCGAGAAGGACCGCAAGGAAACGATCAAGGCCGCCGCACATATCGGTCTGGAGGTGGCGGCCAAGTACGTCTCGCTTGCGGAGCAGAAGCCGACCAAGGAGGACCCTCTGCTTCTAGAGCGCCTCGAAGAGGTGCTCAGGGACGACAAGAAGCAGGAGGGCTTGGAGTTGCTTACCAGTCAGGAGTGCGCCAAGCTCTCGACCGAAATCACCAAGCTGTGTCTTCCTGCCGGTCTTGAGAAGCAATTCCCGAAGAACCACATGCAGTCGATGACCATCTCCGGTGCCAAGGGCAGTCCCGTCAACGCCAACCTCATCTCGTGTAACCTAGGCCAGCAGGTTCTAGAAGGTCGCCGTGTCCCTGTCATGGTGAGCGGCAAGACCTTGCCAAGCTTCAAGCCGTACGATACGGATGTGAGGGCAGGTGGTTACATTGTCCAGCGTTTCTTGACAGGCATCCGCCCGCAAGAGTACTACTTCCATCACATGGCCGGTCGCGAAGGTCTGATCGATACGGCCGTCAAGACATCACGCTCCGGCTACCTCCAGAGGTGTCTGATCAAGGGCATGGAGGGCCTGAGAGTCTCGTACGACTCGTCCGTCCGGGACTCGGACGGCACGGTCGTGCAGTTCCTGTTTGGAGAGGACGGCATCGACATCGCGAAGCAGAAGTACCTGAACGATTTCGAGTTTGTCCTGCGCAACCTCGACTCGCAGCTGCCGCAGATCCGGTACCACGAGCCCGGGACCCAGGCCCTGTTTGAGCACAAGGACGAGGTCATGAAGCGGATGAAGAGCGCCATCCGGTCCAGCAGTGGTCGCAATCCCCTCGACCCAGTAGCATCGGAGCTAGATCCCACCGCCTTCGCGTTTGCGACATCGGAGAAGTTCTACAGCAAGCTCATGGACTACGTCAAGACAAACAAGGACGGGCTGATCAAGGACAAGAAGGGGTCGGACAGCCAGAAGGGCCAAATCGCGCGCAAGACAGCCGAGAAGATTCTGGCAGCCAAGTACATCCGGTCGCTGGTCGAGCCCGGCGAGGCTGTTGGCATCGTCGCCGGTCAGTCTGTCGGAGAGCCATCGACACAGATGACACTGAACACATTCCATTTGGCTGGTCACTCGGCCAAGAACGTCACACTGGGTATCCCTCGTCTCCGCGAAATCCTGATGACTGCCAGTGCCAAGATCTCGACACCGTCAATGACGCTCGTTCTCAACGAGGAGCTCTCGGAGCAGGACGGCGAGCGGTTTGCCAAGTCCATCAGCGTCCTCCCGCTTGCCCACGTCACCAAGGAGGCAGTAGTCCGGGAGCGCGTCGGCCGCGGCGTCGGGCACGCGCTGGCCAAGTCGTTCGAGATCAGGTTGCGCTTCTTCGAGGCTGAGGAGTACGTCAAGATGTATGCTATTGACATTGCTGACGTGCTCGGGACCGTCGAGAAGAAGTTCATCCCGCTGCTCTCGGCCCTCACGAGAAAGGAGATCAAGAAGAAGTTCAAGGAGAACAGCGCGGCCACCCCCGAGATTGGCGTCAAGTCGGGCGTCGTGGAGTTTGCGCCCACCGGCGCGGAGCGGGAGAGGGCCGCCGACGATGACGACGACGACGACGACGGGGAGGACGACGCCACGAGCGCCAAGCAGCGGGCCAACCGCAGTGAGGCGGTCTCGTACGGGCCGAACGACGACGAAGACGACCGCATCCAGAGCCAGCTCCAGCGCGAGACGGACGACAGAGAGGAGGGCGAAGAGAGGCTCAACTTCGTCGACGAGGCGTACGGCGGCAGCCCCGAACCCGAGGACCAGCTGGGCGACAAGACGGACGAGGAGCGGTCGCGGTCGCGCGAGGGGCGCATCAAGAACAAGAACGAGCATGTGGCGCGGTTCCGGTGCGACGAGGTCGGCGGCGAGTGGGTCGAGTTCACGCTCGAGTTTGACGCGTCCATCCCCAAGATCCTCATGCTCAGCCTGGTCCAGGAGGCGGTCAAGAAGTCAGTCATCCAGCAGATCCACCAGATCGGCAACGCGGCGTTCGAGCCCAAGAAGAAGAAGGACGAGGCCACGGGCGAAGAGCACATCGTCGAGATGCTGGTGCACACGGACGGCGCCAACCTGCGGGCCATGCAGCAGTACGGCGACTACATCAACCCCAACAGGATATCGACCAACGACATCGCCCAGGTGCTCGAGGTGTATGGCGTGGAGGCGTGCCGGAGCAACATTGTTGGGGAGCTCAGCGGCGTGTTCAGCGGTCACGGTATCGCGGTGGACCCGCGCCATCTCAACCTCATTGCCGATTTTATGACCAGGTAAGTCACTTCTGCGCCCTTTGCCGTTCCGTGATTAGTGATCATGCCCGACTGACCCATGTTTTACAGGAACGGTGGCTTCTCTCCCTTCAACCGGATCGGCTTGACGGGTAACGTGAGCCCGTTCACCAAGATGAGCTACGGTATGCCTACAATCTCCGTCTCCAACCGTCTATCGCGAATAGTAGCTGACATGGCACATGACAGAAACCACGGTCGCTTTCCTCAAGGATGCGGTCCTCGACGGCGACTGGGATCCTCTGGCCACGCCGTCGAGCAGGCTTGTGGTAGGCAAGCTGGGGACGGTCGGCACGGGCTCGTTTGATGTTCTCACGAAGGTGCCGACGGAGCACAAGGTTGCTGCGTTTTAGGTGAATACACTCTGAGCGAGGCCGTGGAAAGATGGTGTGCTGGAATAGATTTTGGGAGGAAAGGGTAAACATTTGGGAGGAGAGTCGTGTAAGTAGGGAAACTCAGTGTGTTGGTTAGACATGTACAGCTACGGTTGCGCAGGCGAGCAGGGTACAGTACGGTACTGAATTCAGGATGTGTTTGGTCGACCAGCTCCAGTCACTGTTGTTGAGTTCCGGGTCGTCATTCAATGAGATGATCCCTGTTGCTGCCCCTGTACCCCACACTCTGGAGCGGGTTGATGCTGTCTTGGCCTCCGGGTTCAGCGTTCCTCGGCTCGCTGCTTCGGTGTTTGTGGAACAGGGAGTGGCAACTGCGCCCCGAACAGCATCCCATTTGGCGGTGTCCCTTTCCGTTGAGGTGTTGTTGAAAGTGCCGGAACTATCCATCCGTACCTACGTGCATCCTTGTTTCCCAAGGGCGTACATACCATACCCCTTGACAGTCAAGTGGGTGCATAGACCTCGGTTGGCGTCGTCCCCAAGTTTCGTCCTCGATTGAGTGAACAGACGTGCATGGGATACAGTTCCCGCCGTGTACTTTTTTGTATAACAACAAAGAGACCGCCACTTTAGACAAGGGAGAGCCAGCCATTCTATCCATCTGTCTGCGCTCCGCATGCTGTCATCGCGGGTTTTGAGAACGCCCCTGAGAAGAACAACCCGAGCCGCTATCGCCAACATGGCCCGCCCCAAAATTACGCTCTATGTCGACACGGTCAGCCCGTTTGCCTATGAGGCGTACTACATTCTGAGGGTGAGTTTGAGAGTCTGGTCTGATGTGGACTGCTGAGCTGACAAGAGATGCAGCATGATGAGGTGTTCAAGGGATGCGACATCACCTACGTGCCCATCTTCCTCGGCGGGCTGATGCACAAGGTGAGTTTCTGGATAAAACCTTGGGGATGGGCATGGGTTGACGGAGAGTGTTTTGGCAGTGTGGAAACACGGCGCCGATCAAGATCAAGAGTACGTCCAAAGCCCCGTCCACCCCCCTTCTCAACCACCACCCTCTCTCTCCCGCCTCACCAGTTCCAGACTGACCCCCCCCTCCCACCCGCAGACAAAGACGCCTGGATCAACCGCGAACGCCTCCGCTGGGCGCGCCACTTCTCGATCCCCATCACCGTCCCGCTGCCGCCCGACTTCCCGGCGCCGTCGCTCCCCATCATGCGCGCCCTCTGCGCCATCGAGTCGGAGGACGGCAACGGCAGCGGCCAGCCGCGCCTGACCAAGGCGCTCGACACGCTCTTCTCGCAGCACTGGGGCAACGCGGTGGCGACGCACAAGCCCGAGGTGCTCAAGGAGACGCTGGCGGGGCTGTTTGGCGCGGACGAGGCCGAGAAGAGTGAGTACACACTACCTACTACGTACCCAACAGCACACATATGTCCGTTAGGCTTTTGTTGCATTCGCAGCTGCATTGCATCAAAGAGCCCACCTTGCCTTGCACTGCATACCCCTCTCCCTCCCCCATTCTCACATAGCAAAGAGCAACAAAACTAACACAATCCACCCTGTGCCCCCAAAAACAACAGTCCTCACCGCGTCCACCACAACCGGCAAAGCCGCGCTCATCAAAAACACCGACGCCGCCTTCGACAGCGGCGCCTTCGGCCTGCCCTGGATGGTGTGCACCAACGCCGAGGGCCAGACCGAGGGGTTCTTTGGCGTCGACCACCTGGGCCAGGTCGCACAGTTCCTCGGGCTCGGCGGGCGGGGCGGCGCGCAGGGGGAGAAGAACGCTGGGTGGCGGGCTCTGCTTTGATTCACCACTCTCGATCTGCATAGGGAAATCTACATTGTGTGCCGGCTGTTGGGTTGGGCTTGGGATGTGGGGATTTATCTATGGAGGTAGACAGACAGCAAAGGCAGGCAGTAGGTTCATCGAGTCGTGATACATGGCAGAGAGACTTGCTGTATCAAAATCAAGAGAGCGGAACATGTTGTGTTGTGACATGGGTGTTGAACGGGGCAGGGGGGTCGCGTCACGGCTCCACCACCACGAGGGTCAGCGGGGGCTTCGCGATGTGGAATGTTATGATACCGCGCCAGGCGCGTCGCGTCGGGCGAGACGGGCAGCTGGTGAGATGGAAAAGCAGGGCACATGGTCACCAGTCACCAGAGGCACAGACAAAGACATCGTGATCATAAAATCAGCGTCGATATTAGCAGCATGCATCCCTTGCCGCCATGTAAGTGTACAGCCCCGAGCGAAAACCCATCGCAATCAAAAACGCCGGTATCCCTTTGTGCCGTGAATTGCCCTTCATCCAGAGCGTCCCAAATGAGAAAGTCATGACCACCCAAACCCCAAGCTAGCAAAGACCGAAAAGACCATGCTTAGTTGCGCTCACCACGGAGGCGACGAGCGAGCTGGATATCCTTCTGCAGAGGCTGTTAGCAGGCTGTTCCCGTGGCGTTGTGACTCGGAGAGATGTGTGCGTGGCAAACTTACCGACTGGATAGTGACACGCTTGGCGTGGATGGCGCAGAGGTTGGTGTCCTCGAAGAGGGAGACGAGGTAAGACTCGACCGACTCCTGGAGAGCGCCGATGGCAGAGCTCTGGAAGCGGAGGTCGGACTTGAAGTCCTGGGCGATTTCACGGACCTGTTTGCGAGGCGCGTTAGTGTGGCTGTCAGAGGAAGCGGGCGACCGCCGGTCGCGTCGCTGCGACCGACGCGTAGAGTCAAAAACGTACCAGGCGCTGGAAGGGGAGCTTGCGGATGAGCAGCTCAGTCGACTTCTGGTAGCGACGAATCTCACGGAGAGCGACGGTACCGGGCTTGTAGCGGTGGGGCTTCTTGACACCGCCGGTGGAGGGAGCCGACTTGCGAGCGGCCTTGGAGGCGAGCTGCTTGCGGGGGGCCTTGCCACCGGTGGACTTGCGAGCGGTCTGCTTAGTGCGGGCCATTGTATCTGATGATGTGGGATTGATGGGTAATGGATTTGTTGATGGGAAGTCGAAAAACCGCGATGGGGTTGATGATTGATGTGGAGTGGTGTGTGAGTTGAAAGGGGAAAGAAAGTAGTGGGGGGTGCGAGGTTTAAGTAGGCAGGCGGGGGCGGTCACGCTGCCGGCTGATTAAAGTGGGCGGCCTTTTTTGCTTTGGTTGATTGAGCCTGCCGTTTTTTGTTGATGCGCGCAGCCAAAAACCGGGGTCTGTTGCAAGGGAAAATGGGTCAGCTTTCCAAGCGCGTTTTCGCTTGGTTTTTGGGCGGGAATTTGGCTGCGCAATGATGGCTGTCAGCTGCGCCGAATTTCTATTGGCCCAAAAACCTGATGCACCTGACGCAAGGGCCAGCTCCGGAATTGTGGGGTCAAATCCGCTTCATTGCCGCAACCCATCAGCAGCCAACCACAGCCGGGGTACGTACCTCCAGTTTCGAGATCTCTCACACGGGACTTGGTAAGGCTGGGAAATGCGAAGGGATGCCGTGCGATATCCCAGCGGACCACGACTCGGAATGTGATGTATTGCGTAGTTGCGGAGACAGACGGTCAGGGTTTGGCTCGTTTGGCTTGCTTGGCTGTTCAAGAGAAACGGGGACGTGAAAAGAAACCAACCAGGAACCGTCTTCTCTGTGGTCAGAGTTGCGGTTTCATGTGCCCGAGTCACTTGGGTTACGCGATTTCAACTTTACGCACAGAGACTTCAGTCCGCTGCTCTGCATCCAATACAACGGATACTCTTCAGTAGCAAAATGGCAGCAAACTCCGATTTCAGATGGTATGGGTACGGAGGTATGCAGGGAAGGAACTCATGTCAGAGGCTTTGGTGTGTGCATATCCATCTTGTGACACTGCAGAGGCACGTGCATACCAACGTTGGGACTCGAGACACGACGATATCAACAGGCTCCGGTACGTCCATTACCCTCCGGGGACCCAGGTGAGGCGAGGGAGAGCAGCGGCATGGGTAACTGGCATCGAGATCTGTCATCCCCGCATCGCCCGGTAGGGCAGAGCGGAGGACGAGTCTCCTGGGGGAGGAAGCTTATCCACATGTGATGTACGTACTCCGATGCCCAGCGAATCCGGGACCCGGAATGCGACTGCACCCGCTCGGGGTGTCATGGGAAGAGAAGGCTCTGGCTGGCATCAGAATGCCAGATGCGAGTTACGGGAAGGGAGTGGCGGGTGCTGGGAGAAGGCCCGCAATGATCGGGCCGTACTGCGTGGGCGGGAGCCACATATCACAGTCTCCCTGTCGCAGAGTAAATCGAAACAGTTCTAGCGGCAAACTCGCCCTTCCAGAGAACTGCGTATTTTTGGTTTTGAGCCAGTCAAAAATCAGGGCGTGTTGGAAAATGGCACATGTTGTTCGAGGTGGGGCATGCTGCCGAGCAAAGGCGTGTTCCACCAGACCCCTGCGCTCCTGGGAACGCGTTCCCAAAATCAGCTGCAGGGGTTGGAAAAAACAGCGCCAAGCAAAAATCAGTCTGATCTGGGCTCTGATTGCATTTGCAGCCGCGTTGATGCCGCATCGGCATTGCCACATTTAAAGCCAGCTTCTTCCCCACGTTTCCTTCCAACCTTCCCCCATCCCTCGTACACACATCCCACAACCACACAGCTGTCGCACATCGTCAGCCTCACTTCACACACCCACACTTCTTCCATCCACTTTTACATCCATCAACATGACTGGACGTAAGTTGCTTCCATGCATCCATCGCCCACCTGCTCCTGCACGCAAACGATGCTAACCTCTCCCCCACAGGCGGCAAGGGCGGCAAGGGCCTCGGCAAGGGCGGTGCCAAGCGCCATCGCAAGATTCTCCGTGACAACATTCAGGGCATCACCAAGCCCGCTATCCGCCGTCTGGCGCGTCGTGGCGGTGTCAAGCGTATCTCTGCCAGTATGTCAATCCCTTCTCAGACGCGTCCCATCCGCGCACACACAAGAAACGCGTTCACTAACGCGTCATCCCAGTGATCTACGAGGAGACCCGCGGTGTCCTCAAGTCCTTCCTCGAGGGTGTCATCCGTGACGCCGTCACCTACACTGAGCACGCCAAGCGCAAGACCGTCACGTCGCTCGACGTCGTCTACGCGCTCAAGCGGCAAGGCCGCACCCTCTACGGCTTCGGTGGCTAAATGCTGCCGTCGCCACGACCTTGATGAATCTTTCGGCGCGCTTTCTCTCTCACACTCTCACACAACAACAACTTTTTACACCATCGGATTATGGCTGGTCTGCGATGAGTTTCATGGGCAAATGGGTTTTTTTATTACTTTAGTGCTTTCGGTCTGTCTGGGGTTCAGTGTACCATAGGGGCGGTCAACAACAATGGGTGTTTAACATGGGGTGGACATACCAAAGCATAATTGATGCGGCCCTCTGCTTGCTGCAGAACGGGTTATTGATCAAAATCTTCTCTGTGTGCCTCGCATTTGGTGACCTGTGGCGTGACGCGTCGGGTGTGTTGTTTGCGGGGCCGCCGTGACGCGCTCGTGGTCAAGGCTCTCTCGGGTGGAGCAGACCGCCGGTCTGACAGCCGTGTGCCCGAGTTGTGGTTTCAAAGGAGTCGTCGAGTCTTTTTCCGCCTGACTCGGCTGGTCCGCTCCTCCGAAACCTGACTCATGGTTCTTGTGTTCTGCTTCGGCGGCTGCTGCCTGGCGTGTCTCTTCTCAGCGAGGGTTGGAGGCCTGTCGTGATGACGCTTTACGTGAAGTTTTGCCTCGATCCCTTTCTTTTGTACAAGTCTGGGCGGGTCACTGTCCTCTTCGTAGTTATGACCGCGCATTTGTAGGGTTCTTTGCCAATTGATTCTTTTGCAAAGCGTCTGAGTTGTGGTGGGGTGGGATGTTCATGTCACCGGGCTTGGCTTCAGAGGTGTCATATCGGACAATGGAATGAACAAGGGGAACTAAATCAACGAGTGAGCTTCCGTGGTTTCTGTGTTGGGTAGTTATTCCAGTGGATGTGCTGCCTTTGCATGATCGAGGCTCGGTGTATCATGTGTGGTTTCCTTGGAGACATCGGTTGGGTGTTAAAGTTACCTTATCTGACGTTGAGCAGCAATATCGTGATCCGATTCTAGACACTTCGGCAATGTCCCTGAATTTATGTCGCGTAAAGCCTGCCTGCACGACAAGATCTGAGTTTGTTGTCCTATTCTTCCAGCTATTTCTGACTGCAGCAGTTCTCTTGTGGGTGTTGGCTCTGTTCGCATGTTACTTGATGTTGTTAAGAATTGTAAGTGGAATCCAGTCCACCAAGCGTGACAGTTTCCCGTTTTGGTGTCGTAGCTTGATATCTTAGAACCTATTCATGGAGAAAAAAACAAGCAAGTCTTAATTTACCCGGGTTTCAGGCAACTGCTTTGGTTGCACCGCCCAAATTGGTGGATGTCATAAGTTGAAAGTCATTGAAATGAGAGAAGGCGTGCTGGTGTGTTGGTGCGTTGATCTGGATTTCCACTCAACTTACCGAGTAGTAAATCATCAAGTGATGCTGGCAGTTAGGATATCATTGCCTCGGTAGGTCGTGACGGCATAAATAGGAATCTATCTACCGCTTTCTGATTTGTGAGGTCGGAGATTTGCGAATCGATGGGCTTCGTCAACATCCTAACGCATTTACCATTGTAGCTAAATTTCATACATGGTGAAAAGAAAAAAAAAGGAGAAGAAAGGTGACAATATCAATATCACCCAAAATGTATGCTAAAGAGAGAACCATGCAACGCAAGTCTGCTTTTTCCAAACTTAATGAAGGTATGGCGGTTGTAGAGTATATGGCGGAGTGGTGTCTAAAGATGCGCGGTATTCTGATGTCCAAGTTTCACCCTCATTGCAACATTCATTATGACTTTGACTGTCCCAACCTCACCACTTAGACTAAAACCCGGTTTGACGGGTGCAGTGGTCGCCGAGCGCATACTTGGATTCATGATATTGATTTCCACGCACCTTCACTGGCGCACAGATTAGATGCTCGCCAGTGCAACATTTCCCTGTGCCAGTTTATCAACATGCCTGAACTCCGCTTGCCTTCTCACATCAACCATGTTCACTTGACCCAGGATTGCCCAAACCTTGCGATCCCAGTTAATACTTTTCAGACCTCACGCCGCGCGGCATGGCCGGCACTATCAACAGAGCAAACGGACAAACCCGATGGCTGACGTAGAGGCACGTGGCGGAGGGGCTTAGGTCTCTTTTGGTCGCGCAGCTATATTCTGCTAGAATCTTCACCAACCACCCACCTCGCACGACACCTCAGCGCCACAATCACCCAAACACCCCTATTGCCAGGCGGGAGAAGTCGGGGAGGTTCGACTTGAAGCCGGACGGGCCTAAGTTGCCCGGTAGTCCCAATCCTAACCGGAAGTGGTAACTCCGACTCAAACTAGGGGGTTCTAACAAGGAAGACTCCCGAATCAACTCCGACTCAAACTAGGGGGTTCTAACCAAGAAGACTGCCGAATCAACTCCGACCATTTCTTGCCACAGTAAACGTCTACCCAACGCTAAGGTCAACTTCACGCTACCGCTCTATCGGTCGCAACGTGGCGTCATACCGACACTAGGGGCGAGAATTTCGGGTAGAAACCGCCACTCCGTAGCCCCCTGTGTTTAATGACGCCTGCCTACCTAACCCGAACCCAAAGAGAAACCAATAGAAACAACAACTACTAGACAGCCATGACTGCGTAGCACCCTCGACGACGCCACCCCATCTACACCATATTCACAGCGGTGCCCCACACAGTAAATGATCAAGGCAGCTCGGACAGGTACCGTTATCTCCGTCTGACCTCGAAGCAAGTAGAGACCTCTACCTTGGAAGCATTCAAGCACAATTCTTAGTGTCACATGCCAGGTGCCAAGGAGAGCGACGAATCAGCGTTGCTTGGACCAGTCAACGTTGAGTCTGATGGAGTGTTGTTTCGCCAACGCGAAACCTCTAGCAAATTCCCAGGCGAAGTCCTTGAATCATAGATACCTGTGCTAGGTAGCCATGTAACCTTGTGCAACACCGCTGCAGTCAACTTTCACGTCTCCGAACAAGCCTTCTCCAAACTCGGCTAAGCAAGTGGTGGCATGTGGAGGGGCTTTTCGCTGCATGTAGTTACCTCCCTCCAACTTGTCGTTGACTCAAAACTAAATTTAGCACACCCCTGCAGGGAATCTTCAACCCCTTGAACCGCGACCCAGCAGCCACAGGATCATATGCGTGCGATGCCAGCGCACCTCACAAGGGTTGCGATTCTCTCTCAACACTACTGGCTCTCTCTGAGAACAAAGACAAGTTGACTTCGTGTCGTCCCGACGCATGACTTCCAAGACTCAAGCCACCGTCTGAATACGAGATGCAAAGGCCTGCGGCTGCAGCTCTTGGCTTCTTCTTTCCGCTTAGGCGAAGCGGAAGTTGGGGTTCCAGGGTAGCATGATTGGGGACCAAGCAACCACCAAGCCGCCCCCGGAATGTTACTTCGCTTCAACTGGGGCTGAAAAGATCCTGACTTTCCCCGCAGGATTCTCGGAGCTTGGTATGAGTTTGTCGAGTGGTGTGCATGCCTACAAAATGGCCAGAGGCAGCGCCAGGGTAACGGTCGATGGTTCCGTTCCATCTGCGCTCTCTGCACCGACACTCGTTAATTGAAGGTACTCACCGGGAAACCGTGAAACATCAACAGGCAAGATGATGTACTCGTCGCTCGTTCTGGCAGGAATTGCCGCCCTCATGTAAGTGCACATCACACCTGTATTATTCCTGCGGACCCAGCAGCAGCAACTGACCACCACAACCCTGCCAACAGCCACCCGGCGATGGGCTCACCTGCCTGCCCTGCACCATCAAGCAAGACAACTCAGACGTCCACCACAACATCATCGTCGACCTCGACCGGCCTGCCGGCCTCCTGCACCTACCGGCCCACGGCCACATGGTACGCCACCACCGGGTGCGCCATCGCTTGCCCGACCCAGCCGCTGTGTATCGCAGACGGTGAGTGATAACCGCCTCTCCCACCCTTCACTTCACTCCCCGTTCCGGGAGAGAAGAGAAAGATAGAGTGAAAAGACGTTGGAGAACTGATTCCTCAACCCAAGCCTTTGTCGTGCTGCCCTGCGGATGCTCCCGGGCCGCCGTCAGCCCGACCACCGTCACCATCTGCCCCACCAGGTCGCCGTGCTACCAGTGCAGCACCGGCTACGGCATCGCGACCATCACCGACTCCAAGTGCCCGCCGAGCTCGACCCCGACCGCGCAGACCACGGTGGTCTAGGAATCGGCTGGAGGTTCTTGTTCAGGGAGATGGTAGGCAACGTTGGGCCGTGGGATCGTTGATGGTTGCGGGAACGGGGCAAACAGCTGGCTGGCGGATAGCAATGGGCGAAGTGATGTGCTGCTGCTTCGAAGTCAGGGGTGAAGTGGTGGAATCGGAGGAAATGCGATAGGTTGTTGCTTTCCCGACCCAAAGAGGATACCCTAATGTCAGTTGGCTTTCCACAGCAAATGGTCCTGCCCAGTCACCTGGAATGTCCAGAGAGAAGGCATCGCGCGCTGGTGTCCTTCCTTTCTCTGCCTGCATTGACTCGGCCTGTGACAGTCCCAAGCATGCGAGAGCTACGACCCAACTTCCAGATGCAGAATCTGACAACCACGCACGATACCGGACTCGGAGCAACGCTGATGCCCCACAGAAGTGCCTGGGAATTTTTCCACCCCGGATTCGTAATGACGTGCTGTCGACGGTCCTCCATAAACTCGCCACGGCCTGATCTTGGCCGCACCTCAAACTGCTCCGAGATGACCACTGGCCATTCATGAGCTCATGGATCGGAGCCATGGAGCCGCTGAGTTGCATTACGTTTCAGATGTCGCACCAGATCTCGAAGCCAGATCTGATCATATCACGACGAGGAGCGGTGCACAAGGTCCGGCGGCCATCGGGAACTCGGGGAAAGCAACGAGAGAACAGACGGGGAAGAAGGCAAGGCGGGGAGATCACGAACTATCGCTGCCCCATCCCTGCCACTGGGCTGGATGTTGTCGACCTGAAGGGAGCCCCGGAGGGTTCAGGGCGGGGAAGGAGTCGTTTACACACGGCAGGCATGGGGAAAGAAAGAAAGAAAGAGAAAGGAGAATAAAAAACATAAGAGAAAAGTGGGGAAAAAGAGAATCAAAAACAAGAGCAAAGAGAAAGAAAGAAAGAAAGAAAGAGCCTGGGGTTCCGGCAGCGTCCTAAATAGCTGCGAAACCTGCTGGCTGATTTCGCTTTAATGGGAATGGAGACGCGCATGAGCGCGCGCTGGTCGCGTTGGCCAGGGGGAGATCTCGCAGCGGAGATTTTTGATTGGCTGACGACGCCGAGACTCCCAAAAAGGGCATGAGCGCCTCCAGGGGTTCTCGGTGGGGACTGCTTTGCCCTCCTGGCGACGCTCCTGCCGTTTGCAATCTGGCAAACCTCAATCGCACCGACCGAGTTTTCATTCTCCCCGAGCCCGTCTCGGACCGAGTCGTTGTTCTCACCGCCATGAATTCCACCGGTTTGCAGCATCCTCACAACATACAATGGCTTCGTCGTGGCAAGCGCTGGCGGCCCCGGCCGGTTGTTCTCGAAGTTCTCGTATCGGCGATTCAATACGGTACCAGGTGATCGCGCCGTGTTCCGGAGGCCCTAGCGCCCAACCGCGCACGAGCGATGACCCCAACACGGGGGACTAGGCGCTCGATCTGGCGCGCATCGAGTGATGTTTGAAGCTCTAGTACGGATGACAGCATGTTCAGGCTGCCGGCGTCAGGACGGATGAAGGGTAATGGGGATGATGCGTGGATCTCGACCAGCAGGCGGAGATCGGCGCGGCCGCGACGCAAACCATTTCCGCCTGCTGATCGATTCCTGGCCGGTGAGAGGAAGATCGAGCAAATGTTGATTGTTCGATGGTGTGTTTCGAGTTGTTCGATTCGGGGCCTGGAAGCAAGACCGTCATCGCGTGGCAGCCACCTCGACGGGATGGGGAAGTGGCGGGTGGGATCTCCCGCTCCTGAACACCCGCAGAGGGGGACGGTCTTCTCTGGAAGCCATCCCTGACCTGGTCCGTGGATGGCAGCCTCGTTTGGAACCCTTGACATGCGGCTGCAGTAGGGCTCCAGCCCCCGATGCCCGGTCAGCGGTCGGCGGGAGAGGCGTCGCTCGCTAACGGCCGTCGCTGCAGGGTCCAGCCTTTGTGCAACGGCGATCCAGATCGGAATCAGACGAGCATGCGGATTGGGCACGCCGAGCTTATTTCCGGTTGACAGGCAGCTGCCAGTGGGGGTCGCCGAGGGCTTGACCTGACATCATCTTCGTGGGATGGGGTTGGTTTGGACGGAGAGCTCGTGTTTGCTGCAAACATGCTACTGGCCAACACCGTGTGGGATGCGTGGTCTTGGGCCGGGGCCCCGGGATACGACCAAGGCCGTTCCCCAGCATTCAAACCTGGCATCTCTGGCGTTTGGTATCGTCGGTGATACCACGCGGGGGTTGTTTGCGCGCAATCTCGAGACATGCGCCGGCGGCGGCAGGGTTTGCTGCGTTTGAGAGCTCCGTTGTTACCCACCGCAACGGAGCCGAAAGGGGTCTCCGCCAGTTCCGATGGGAACGGGCCGAATAACGTCACTCCACCGGCCGTGGGATGGACTTGGGCATCTCGAGGGAATGACGACAGACGGTGCCCTGCAGGGCCCACGCACTACGGGCCCGTCCGGTGGCGACGAGCAACTGCCGCGATGCGCAGACTCGAGGCAGATCCAGGGTGCACACTGGTTGTGTGATTTGTGCGATGGGTCGCCTGATACGATGGCAGTGGCCAGGGACGAGCTGCTAGCCCTGAGCTTGCGGCAGGCACGGCCACACACACGGTGCCCCGGTGGAAGGCGCCCGCTGCTGGAGGGCTCGCGGAGCATCCACTTTCGGCAGGACCGGTGATGCTGGGCGGTCTGCACCTGCACGCTTCGACTCCATGGGGACCCCTCGTCTCCTCGTCTCCCCCGACTCCCGCCCTCGTACTGCCCTCCCCCATGGCATGGAAAGGCCGCATGTCCAGCTGATCGCAGGGAATCCAGCCAGATCTATCGTACGTGGAGTGCCCATGGGAAGCTCGTTCAGCTCGGCCTACCCGACTTTTCTCCTCTGCCGGTTTTGAATTTAACAGGACCTCGACCCCGGGCTTCATCGCTCCTTTTTGTCTTCTCATCATCCAGTCTTTTGACCATCCGGTCTTTTCATCATACAGTCGCTCCATCATCCAATCTTTTCTATCATCTCGTCATAGAGACAGCACAACAGTACCCTCCACACCGTGGATTACAACACTCTCTATTTTGAACTTGTTGCAAACACTCGTCATGGGCTTCATCCGCTCTAACAAAGCGTCCGCCGACCACGGCAAGCCGGACGGGCCGGCGCCTGTCGACCTTGCTGCGAGCAAAGGTCACGGGCAAGGCCATCTTCCTCGGCATGGTCGCCAGTGTTGGTGGCTTCATGTTTGGCTATGCCATGTAAGTTACAACTCTTCCCCGCCCCCCGCCCCCCGCTTGACGGCCTGTGCACTGCGGCTCGTTGCTGACCACGGGGACCAGCGGTCAAATTGCCGGTTTCTTCGATATGGAGGACTTTGGCAGCCGTTTTGGAGAATACAACGCCGACACCGGCAAGTATGACTTCAGCGCTGCTCGCCAGGGCACCATCGTCGGCCTCCTCCCCGTCGGGTGCCTCTTCGGCTCCCTGATTGGCGGCAACCTCGCCGAGCGTCTCGGCCGCCGCCTCGCCATCTGTGTCTCCGCCCTCTTCTGCTGCATCGGCAACGCCATTGAGATTTCGTCCTCGTCTTCTTGGGTCCAGTTCGCTCTCGGCCGCTTCGTCTCTGGTCTCGGTATCGGCGCCCTCTCTGTGGTCGTGCCCATGTACCAGTCCGAATCGAGCCCCATCAAGATCCGTGCCCTCCTCATTTCCTTCTACCAGCTCTTCATCACCCTCGGCATCTTAGTCGCCAACGTTATCACCTTCGGCACCCACAACATGTCGGGCTCCGCCTCGTGGCGCATCCCCAACGGTCTGGCTTTCGCTTGGTCTCTGATCCTCGGCGGTGGCATTCTCTTGCTCCCCGAGTCGCCCCGCTTCGCCTACGGCAAGGGTCGTGAGGAAGAGGCTCGCCGCACCATCGCGAGCCTGGCCGGTCTTGACGAGAACGCACTCTCGGTCAACCAGCAGATTGATGAGATCCGTGCCAAGTGTGAGGAGGCTGCCGCTGGCGCCACGACTCGCTGGTACGAGATCTTCACTGGCCCTCGCATGTTCTACCGCACCATGCTCGGTATTACCCTGCAGGCCGGCCAGCAGCTCACGGGCGCCAACTTCTTCTTCTACTACGGAACCACCATCTTCCGCGCTACCGGTCTTAGCGACAGCTACGTGACGCAGATCATTCTCGGCGCCGTCAACGTGGCCTGCACCTTTGGCGCTCTGTATATTGTCAAGAAGTGCGGCCGCAGGAACGCGCTCCTCGTCGGTGCCGCCTGGATGATGGTGTGCTTCCTGGTCTACTCTTTCGTCGGAAAGTACAAGCTCGACCCCGTCAACCCCGCCAACACCCCCACCGCCGGCAACATCCTCATCGTCTTCTCGTGCCTCTTCATCGCCGCTTTCGCCACGACCTGGGGTCCTCTCGTCTGGGCTGTGGTGGCTGAGCTCTACCCCGCCAAGTACCGCGCTCCCGCCATGGCTGTCGCGACGGCCAGCAACTGGTTCTGGAACTTCATGCTCAGCTTCTTCACCCGCTTCATCACGGACGCCATTGGCTACCTCTACGGTCTCGTCTTCGCCGGCTGCTGCTTTGCCCTCATCCTCATCGTCTTCTTCTTCGTCATTGAGAGCAAGGACCGCAGTCTTGAGGAGATTGATACCATGTACCTGATGCACGTCAACCCCGTCACCAGCGCCAAGTGGGACGAGAAGCGGGCCATGTCCGAGAGCGGCCACTCTGACGAGCACATCGAAGCCTAAACGGGGGAAAGGATTTCTGGGAACTGAATCCTTCTCCTAAATGATGATTTCTTCCGGGAAAGCGGGCGGTGTTGTTGTTGCGATAGACGGCCTGGTGTCACGGTGCTCATTTTCCTTTGGGGCATTTACAAGTTTTGCGGAGTTTCACCTCGGTCCAGTGTACGATATGTGTGGCAGTGCTGTGGGTTCTTAAGAGGGTGATGTTTAATGGGAGAGGGGTGTCTTGGTGGGAAACGGTTGGGGAGTCATTACTAATTGGGCTTTTGGGATCCTGGCTTTTGCCTTTCATTCACGGTTTCTATTTTATTTTTGGCTGTTAACTCGGGGCGGCGAGTCTTGTATGATAAAGGTGCTAGCTAATAGCTGAAAGTAGAGAAGGGGCGCGAGTTTTCATAGTTTGTGTTAGACAAGCCGGGAGCCCAGGAGGCAATCGAAGATTATTCTGTCATTGGTTTCGGTCCTGCCCTGAACTGTGCGACTTGTTTCTTCCCAGTTTTGGGGGTTAGTGAGCGACTTTTGAGTCTTGTGCTTGCTTGCTTGCTTGCGGGATCCATTCTCCTGCATCATGGTTTCAAGGTGTGTTTTTCTGTTGATGTTGAAGAGTGGACTTATTGGCGTTTGAGGAGTGCATGGATGGATGGATGGACGTCGGAGGTTGGGACCGGGGCCCCTGTCGCAAAGTGCCGGGCTCCCGTGCCATGCCTGTCCACGCAGTCGTCGTCACCCCCGACAGGCATCTGAGCCAAGATTGACGCAGTTGTGGATTCTTGTCCAATTTTTGTCTTTTTTTTTTCCTTCTTATCTCACTTGTTGCGTTTTTGATGCTTTGCAGGATGGATACCTATGGAGATTGTGCTGGTTCACATGGAAACTATGTACCATACCCTAGCGATACTATGTCACGTCGTTGCAACTGACCCTTTCCTTTCACTTTACTTGTTTATTTTGAGATGCCGCGTAGATAGGACGGGCCAGAAATGATCATCCAGCAAAGAAAAAAAAGCTCTGAGAAGATCTAGTGGCCGTTTGCCACTCTCTACGGGGGATCCTGACTTGGCGGTTTTGTGGCAGGGCAAGTGAGTGGGTGGAAGTTGACTTTTTGCCAAGGGGTGTGAGGTGACACCGGAGTCTTGCCGAGTCGCCGCAGCGTTGCAACGCGCCCATGCATGCAATGATCGACGGTGGAGTCCGGCTTTTGGGAGGTGGTTCTCCTCGGCGTTTTTTTGGAGGGGATTATTAATGGAGCTTTTGGGTTTTGTTGCAATTGCACTTTGCATTATTGGAATTTGTGTGTGTGTTTTTTGTGTTGTTGTGCGTGTGTGTGCGTGTGAAGTGTGGATTATGGTGGATGGAGGTTTGTGTGGGTACGGACTGTTTTGGATTGGTGTCAAGGTCTCTCTCTGTGTTCGGTCGAGGGAAGGTTCTGTCAAGGTTCTTTCGCCTGTCAAAGCAAGGTTTGATGCAGTTTGGTTCGGCTCCGGCCGGTGGGGCCGTGGGCGGGAAGATGCGTGGTTGGTCCGTGGCGTGTGGTGGTGAGGTTTTTCGGTGGGCCGAACCGGGCTGGCCTGGGCTGGTTCGGTCCATTCGGTGTTCGGCGCTTTGTCTCGGGTCGCATTCTGCTCTGGTGGTTTGAGGTTTTTGAGCAGGCGTGCTTGCGTGCTGGATGGCAATGGGGGAAGGAGGCGAGGGAAGAAATTTTGAGCGCTACTGAATGCATGCAACGTCTTGATCATTTTCAGTCAGTGGTATGAACTAGAACAATGCCGAGGTTGTATGGAAAGGTTATATAACCCCGAGTTTGTATGGTGGACAGGTGTGAAGCGTTCGTTGGTGTTTGTTTACCATCAGCATAAGATCATTGTGGACGGTTCGGTGAAGCTCAACTTTGCTACCCCTGACTTTTCTTCTCTCCATCCCAAGTCGGGTTGAAACTCGGGATCATCTCATCATTTCCATACGACGCGCACACGACGTACCCATATCTCGGCAACTCCCATACGCTATCCACTTTACGAGTCTCACCACCGGAGAAAAGCCTTGCCCACGCGGACAGGGTTGTGCCTACTTGCATTTTTTCATCCGGTTCGCCTGCCTCGAGCCTACATACCAAGAGCCGCCCGGAAGCTGCTGCCGGTCCCTTTCGCCGTGCAGTTGCGCCTGCTGCATCGGTGTCGCTGTCGGGGTTGAGCCTGCCAGGGAAACTCACTAGTCCATCCAATCGCCCACTCACTCACCACTCAGCATTCATTCATTTGTTATCTCACTTACACGACGCTACGACTTTCTCTTATCGGCGTCGCTTGGCCTCGGGTCTGGAGTCTGGTGGTGTGTGCTGGGGAACCGGAAAAAGGGGTCTCCACCCTCGACTTTTTTCTGACTCCTCTCCCCCAAAGGGGCTCCGGCCGTGACTCTTGTCTCTCGGTGCTTCTTACCTGCTGGTTTCCACTGTTTCCCCGTCTGTTCCAGTCTGTCGGTTGTTCGGTTCCCGTTTGATCTCCATTCTGGACTTTGGAGTTGCTGCCAGGTATCGTCGCGCGCCGCAATCCATCTCGAGTCGAACACCACCCCCGACCTGAACGCGCATATCCACCCGCGGCGGGCGAGCGAGAGAAAACACAGGGCCGATGAAGCCCGACGAGATCTGGCCGGCCCACCCGGCCGACTTCTCCTCCTCCGGCGAGGAGGTTGGCGTCGTCAGGGAGACGGGCATCTTTGGAGCCGGCGACGAGAAGGGCGCCAAGAAGGGCGATGGCGTCGCGAGCGACGCCGACTCGGCCCACGCCGGCGAGCTGCAGCGCCAGCTGTCCGGGAGGCATCTCAACTTCATCGCCATCGGCGGCACCATCGGCACGGGTTTCTTCCTCGGCACCGGCACCGCTCTGGTCAAGGCCGGGCCGGCAGGGTGTCTCATTTCGTACATCTTCGTCGGGTCGATCCTGTGGTCCGTGATGGTCTGCTTGGGTGAGATGGCGACGTACATTCCGACGGCTGGCGCTTTCTCGGCGTATGCGACGCGCTTTGTCGATGACAGTCTGGGCTTCGCGGTGGGGTGGCTGTATTGGTTTAGCTGTAAGTCGCCTGCCTTGGTCCTCCCAACCGCACCCTCGCCGAGTGGGTTGGTGAGTTGAAGCAAAGCACTGACAAGAGTGTGGAAACAGGGGCCATCACCTACGCTTTGTCGCTCGTCGCAGCCGGCCTCATCATCCAGTACTGGAAGGAGGACGTCAACCTCGGCATCGTGATCGCCGTCTTCTGGGTCGTCTTCACACTGGTCAACTATCTCCCCGTCGGCATATACGGCGAGCTCGAGATGTGGCTGTCGAGTCTCAAGGTCATCACCATCGTCGGCTTCATCATCTTTGCCATCTGCATCGCCGCCGGCGTCGGCGACGAAGGGACCCTGGGCTTCAAGTACTGGCACAACCCGGGCGCCTTCAACGAATACCTCGTCTCGGGCGGCGTCGGCCAGTTTGTGGGCTTCTGGGCCGTCCTGATCCAGGCGTCGGTCGCGTACCAAGGCGCGGAGCTGGTCGGCGTCGGCGCCGGCGAGGCCCGCGACCCGCGCAAGACGGTGCCCCAGGCCATCCGCGTCACCTTCTGGGGCATCATGGCGCTCTTCGTCGTGACCATGTTCCTCATCACCATGATCGTGCCCTCGGACGACCCCAACCTCCTCAGCGACTCGTCCAACGCGTCGGCCTCGCCGCTCGTCATCGCCGCGCACCGCGCCGGCGTCAAGGTTCTCCCGGACATCATCAACGCGGTGCTCCTGACGGCCGTGCTCTCGGCCGCCAACTCCAACGTCTACTCGGGCAGCCGCGTGCTGGTGGCGCTCGCCGAGGAGGGCCAGGCGCCGGCCATCTTCAAGCGGACGAACCGGTGGGGCATCCCCGTGTACTCGGTGGCGGGCACGGCCGTCATCGGCCTGTTCGGCTTCCTCAACCTGTCGTCCAGCGGCGGCAAGGTGTTCAACTGGCTGCTCAACATCAGCGGCGTGGCCGGCCTGACCAACTGGGCGGGCACCTGCCTGTCGCACCTGTTCTTCATGCGCGCGCTCAAGGCGCAGGGCATCTCGCGCGACCAGCTGCCGTACAAGTCGCGCTTCCAGCCGTACACGGCCTACTATGGCCTGATCATGAACGTGCTGGTGACGCTGACGCAGGGCTTCACCGTCTTCATCAACTGGAGCACGAGCGACTTCTTCGCGGCGTACGTCAGCCTCATCTTGTTCGTGGTGCTGTGGGCTGGACACAAGGCGTGGTACCGGCAGCCGATGGTCGACCCGGCCAAGGCGGATCTGGTTCGCGGTCGCTATGACTCGTGCGGGGAACGGTCTGCTGTGGACGGAGGAGTCTGAGATGAGTTTTGAGATGAGAGATGAAAAGGAGCAGAGAAAAAAAAGCGGCGCTATGGGCTTAGGGTTGAGTAGAGAAACAGGACGCTAGACAAAAGGATCGGGACTAACAGGCACGGCGGATGTGCCGGATTCCGGCCGGTATCGGCGAGTCGGAACCCAACAACGGGTACTGTGTATGATAATAATGGCTGGCATGCATGATAGATAGCGATACGTAGTACCCCTTTGTTTTTTGGAATTTATGGTTGCCTTTTAGATGACATTGCGCTCGTCGCCTGCTCGTGCTCAGAGGATCATGTTCCAGCTGACCTTCTTGCCTCTCATCATGGCCAACACACCGACCGGCAGGAACTGCTTGTCGACGAGGCTCAGCCCGCCAAAAGTCTCCAGCAGTTCCTTGGCGTAAAGCTGAAGGAACCACTTCTTCTCCGCGTCGAGCCGGACGCTGTCGGCGGCGAGGAACTCCTTGAGCCCACTCTCGACCTCCTTGCTGAGCGCAATCTCCTCCGTTTCTGGGACGGTAATGAGCTTTTGGAAAGTCAGGAAGAACCTGTTGCTCTGCCGCTCGCGGAACCTGGAGAACTCGTCGAGCGAGTAGAAGGTCTCCATATCTGAGTCCGAAATGGCCCCCTTCTTGGACGATTCAGTGTCCGGGTAGATGTAGCGGAGCCGGCGGCGCAGGCCGTTTTCATCCATCGCCTCGAAGGACTTCTTGGATTCCAAGTATTGGTCGCGCTCTGATTTGAGGAACTCGTCGATGATCTCCTCGGGCGTCTCGGTAATCTTGTTCCGCACCAAGAACAGGCCGACGAAGGGGTTGCGAAGCCCCAGACCGCCCAGCTGTTCCGGCAGGTAGACAAACGAATCAGGCAAGTCCGTCACCCCGAAGCGATCCTGGATCATCTGCTTGACTGGTGGGTGCAAAAGCGGTTAGTCGAACTCGAAGGATCGGGCCAGAGATGTGCAGAGTGGGAGTTGGAACTTACTGTGCTCGATAACGCTTCCCTCCTTGCCGTCGGAGCCGGGGAAGAGCCTCCGCAACATGTTCTGGTACGTGTTCAGGACCTCATTGACGTGGTCCCGCCCGAAGCAGTGGGCAGGTTCGCCAAAAGTGTGGCTGAAGAAACGGCCGATGCAGCTGTTCCACGTCTGGACCCAAGAGAGCACGCTCTTGCAGTCGGTCAGCTGCTTCTTGAGCTGATCGACGTGCGCAACGACGAGCTTCTGATCAATGACCCATTTGCCACTCTGAGGGTCTAGCGTGAGGAACCCAATCTTGACCGGGCCCGTCGGCAGTGTCTTGGCAATGGTTGCGTCTCGCTTAGATGAGCCGTGGATGTAGACGGATCCTGTCTTGGCCTTGTTGAAGTCGAGGCCAAAGACCTTGGCAAAGGACTGCATGCAGGTCCAAGCCTGGGCGCTCCTTTGGGGTTCGCCGACGAGCCAGATATCATCATGCAGGCGGTATAGCAGGATGCCGGTCTCGCGGTTGACGGCAAGATCCATGAAGAACAGCACCAACTCTCCTGTGAACTTCTCCGAGGCGTGTGCCATGGGAACGCCCCTCTTGCGAATGCGAGGGCCGAGCTGGGGACGGTCGTCGGAGGCAGCATCGAGATTCAGCGGCGACTCGAGGTATTTCTTGAAGAAGTCAATCCAATCCTGGCCGAACCCAATGTACCGCATGACGGCGAAGACGGTGCTGTGGGAGAGACCGGTTGCATACCACTGCAGATCGGTCTGGACGAGAGCCACGCCGTTTCCGGGCCCTTCCCGGGTATCGTGGGTGACGTTACGGAGGCGGTGGATAAGCAGCTCGGCTGTGAGATGTCGCAGGAGCTGTTGCTTGATGCCAGAGCGCTTCTGCGGCGAGGTTGCCACGTCGGTGTTGCTGGTGTCGTCGCTGTCGTCATCATCGTCGTCGTCGTCGTACTTGTGGTCGCCGTCAAACAGCGAGGTCTCGGTGGCAGGCAGCTGCGAGAGAAAGAACTTGGCAAAGTAGTCGGTTTTGCGCTGATCCTCGATGGTCGCATTGATTCTAATGCTGTTGTAAAGATAGAAGCGGCGTCTTTCCAGGTCGGCTGCGGACGGTGCCATGTGGCCCTCGACGTTCCTGGAGTACACGACCTCCATGAAGTCCTTGAGTGCGGGCTTGAGCAGATTGCACAATCTAATGCCAATGTATTGGACAAAGATCATTTGCAAGATATCGTCATCCGCCCAAACGCGGTACTTTCCATTCAGGCCACGGCGGGGCATGACGCGAATGCCGTCCTTGCCAGCGTCCCAATGCCACTGCTTCAAGTCGGAAAAGCGCATGTTGAGGACGTCGGCAATCTCAGACTTGGCAATATCGCTCTCGAGGAAGTCGCGCAGAATGGCCTGCTTTTCGTCGCTGAGGATGTCTTCGGTCAGGAGGCCCTTGATGCAGCTGGTGAGAGACTCCTCATTGAATGGGGCAGCCTCGGACATGAAGCTCGTGCTAACGTCGGCAATCTTCTTGCGCAGCTTCTCAAGCTCCTTCTGGCTCTCCTCGTCTGGGAAGAGTTTATCGAGGAAGCTGACAATCTCGGCCTCATCTGTCTCAAGCGGCTCAAAAACAACCGACTCGAACTTGTCGACTAGCTCGCCCAGACGCTGGCGCTGGCGCTCCACCAGCTCGAAGGAGTCGTCGGCATCCTCGGACGAGGCAGGCAATGCCTCATCAATTGGTTGATCCATCCACTCTGCACTCGTGTATTAGAACTTTGGTTTCAACGCAGGCAGGCACAGCGAGCGGCATACCGGTCAGGAGACGCGAGTACAGATGGGCCATGTCCAGCTTGCGGCTCTGGATGTCGAGCTTGGCGCGGAGCTGGCGGTTGAAGCTGGCCAGCTTGGAGATGGGGATCGAGGCATCGTAGCGGGACTGGTCCAGCCAGCGCTGGAGGTTGTTCAGGCCGGCGTCCTTGGAGGCTGTTGGGTAGAGCTCCCTGACAGCCTCCAGCAGACAGGCGAGGCGGTCGCGCTCGTCGGCAGCGGCATCAGCCTTGGCAACATACTCGCTCTTGCGGTTCTCGTAAGACTTGTGGCGCGATTCCAGCTCGCGGATCTTGCTGAGGGTGATGCTCTGCAGGGTCTTGGAGAGGACCGACTTGGGGGTCGCCATGTTGGGGCTCTGTCTCAGGTCAAGGTGCGCAGGCGGCAGACGGACGGCTTCTTCTTGTGGCGGCGGATGTTGGTGATGGACAAAACAGCAATGCTCAGAACCTGTTGTCGTCGACGGATTCCCAACGGCTCGCTTGCTTGCTTTATCTTCAGCTCCTGAAGCCAAGCCGACCAGGGGCGACTCTCGACGCTAGAGCAGAAGCGGGAAGCCAGTCTTCAGCTCCAGGCAGAACGACCACGGGGGCCATGACCTGGCGAAGACAATGAGAGGGGGGAGTTACATGTGTCATTTTTCGGGTTAGGGCAGCAATGCTTGAAGGGGTGTCTTGATGCCTGTCAATGCCCGTCGATGCCTGTCGATGCCTGGTGCACCCTGCTGTTTGCATGCAGAACGGCAGTTGGATGCTAGTGCCAAGCCCGGTGGTTGCATCTGGGGAAGGCAGCAGCAGGTGGGGCTGAGAGCTTCGGGGATAGCTTCACTCTTTTGTTGGGCATTCTGCCCAGGTATTTCGCAGAGCTTGCCAAAAGGAAGTAATGGTGTAACAAGCAAGAAATTTTACAAAGGCGATCAGTCAAGAGAGTCAAGTTTTTTTTTATTGTCGGAGAAAATTATGACCCGAAGCATGGCAGAGTTCCATGGCGGTTGGAGTGGTGGCTTCGAACGGAGCAGACTCCGTGGGAGAATGAGTGGGAGTATGTAAGCGGTGAGGAGCTCGCCAGCAAACGGCCCTGCCAAGACATGACAGACAAAGCACAGGCCAGTTGAGACTCTGAGAGCTTGGGATGAATTGCCCCACCGTGCAGCTCGTTTCCGCTTTCCCATGATCACCCCACTGAGCCCCGCCATCCGTTGAGCTCCGACAGCGGCTTTGTTTCTTGTGCCCCTCCGTCTGGTCCACATCAACTTCAAAACGAGAAGCCTCCTAAAAGGTGCGCTGTCGATGAACAACCAAAGCCATGTGTGTTGGGTTGGCTGTGAATGCTTCATAGAATCACAGCAGCATTTAGATTGCAGCTGTGACGAGGAAGAATGCTGATCCCGAATAGTTAGCAATTTAAGCGAGGGGCCGACGTGGGATCAAAATCGAGAGAGACCCGGCTTCAGTCTTGCATCCGTTTCCAGACCTCGCGGTCCGAGTAAAAGAGCAATTGGCAGAGCTCACGCAGAGAAGAGGCGTGGTATTTATACGGGTCGCCTCCTGTGGCCAGGCGGTGACAGAACAGTAGGTAATCATCAGCATTCTAAAGCCCGCTGTGTCATCCAGAGCTGGACCCGAGGATCGCTGCTGCGAAGGGGTCCGCTTAAGTTTTTTTCCCCACGGCGGAAGAGCTCCCGAACGTTCTTGAACCCACGTCAAAAAACCCACAAATTGCCCACCGCCCACCGCCCTCGTACCGACCCCGGCCTAGGACCTGACAACCTCAACCTCCAACCTGACAGCCCGACAACCTGCCCACCACCACAAGCGACAGGCGCATGCTGGGCCCAATTGAGCCCACACACACCGTCTGATCACCATGGCGGGCTCCGGCGACTCGGATCCCACGCGGATCGCCATCCTGGGCAAGGACAACATCGTCGTCGACCACGGCATCTGGCTGCGCTTTGTGACTCACGACCTGCTCCAGAACCTGCAGTCGTCCACCTACGTCCTCATCACCGACACGAACCTCTACCAGACCTACGTGCCCCCCTTCCAGGCCGTCTTCGACAAGGCCGCCCCCAAAGATGCCCGCCTGCTCACCTACGCCATCCCCCCCGGCGAGTACTCCAAGGGCCGCGAGACCAAGGCCGAGATCGAGGACTGGATGCTCGCCCAGGCATGCACCCGCGACACCGTCATCATCGCCCTCGGCGGCGGCGTTATTGGCGACATGATCGGATACGTTGCCGCCACCTTCATGCGCGGCGTCCGCTTCGTGCAGGTGCCCACCACCCTGCTCGCCATGGTTGACTCATCCATCGGCGGCAAGACGGCCATCGACGTGCCCATGGGCAAGAACCTGATCGGCGCCTTCTGGCAGCCCCAGCGCATCTACATCGACCTCGCCTTCCTCGAGACCCTCCCCGTGCGCGAGTTCATCAACGGCATGGCCGAGGTCATCAAGACGGCCGCCATCTGGGACGAGTCCGAGTTCACCGCCCTCGAAGAGAACGCCTCCGCCATCCTCGAGGCCATCCGCTCCAAGGCATCGAGCCCCTCGGCTCGCCTCGCTCCCATCCGCCACATACTCAAGCGCATTGTTCTGGGCTCTGCCCGCGTCAAGGCCGAGGTCGTCTCGTCCGACGAGCGCGAGGGCGGCCTTCGCAACCTGCTCAACTTTGGCCACTCGATTGGCCACGCCTACGAAGCCATCCTGGCGCCTCAGGTTCTGCACGGCGAGTGCGTCGCCATCGGCATGGTCAAGGAGGCCGAGTTGGCCCGCTTCCTCGGCGTCCTCCGCCCCGGCGCCGTTGCTCGCCTTACCAAATGCATCGCGAGCTACGAACTGCCCACCTCGGTGCATGATAAGCGCATCGCCCGCTTGTCGGCTAGTAAGGAGTGCCCCGTCGATGTGCTCCTGCAAAAGATGGCCGTCGACAAGAAGAATGAGGGCCGCAAGAAGAAGATTGTGCTGCTCTCGGCCATCGGCAAGACGTACGAGCCCAAGGCCACCGTGGTCGATGACCGCGCCATCCAGATCGTCTTGTCTCCGTCCATCAGGGTCACACCGGGTGTTCCCAAGGACCTCGCCGTCAGCGTGACCCCCCCGGGCTCCAAGAGCATCTCTAACCGCGCTCTGATCCTGGCTGCCCTCGGAGAGGGCACCACGCGCATTCACGGGCTCCTCCACTCGGATGACACGCAGTTCATGCTGACTGCCATCGGTCAGCTCCAAGGCGCCACCTACTCTTGGGAGGATGCGGGAGAAGTCCTTGTCGTCAAGGGCAAGGGCGGCAAGCTGCAGGCCAGCAGCGAGCCTCTGTATCTTGGCAACGCCGGCACCGCCTCGCGCTTCCTCACGTCTGTTGTCGCGCTCTGCGCGCCGACGTCTGTGTCCTCCACGGTCTTGACGGGCAACGCAAGGATGAAGGTGCGCCCGATCGGCCCGCTTGTCGATGCTCTGCGCGCCAACGGCGTGGCCGTCAAGTACCTGGAGAAAGAGAAGAGCTTGCCAGTTCAGGTGGATGCCAACGCCGGCTTTGCTGGCGGCCTGATCGAACTCGCTGCCACTGTCTCGTCGCAGTATGTCTCGTCCATCTTGATGGCTGCCCCGTACGCACACAAGCCCGTGACGCTCCGCCTGGTGGGCGGCAAGCCCATCTCGCAGCCGTACATCGATATGACCACCGCCATGATGGCCGCCTTTGGCGTCAAGGTCGAGAGGTCCACTGAGGACCCCAACACCTACCACATCCCCCAGGGCGTCTACAAGAACCCGGCCGACTATGTCATTGAGAGCGACGCTAGCTCCGCCACCTACCCCTTGGCCGTTGCCGCCATCACCGGAACGACCTGCACCATTCCGAACATCGGTTCGAGCTCGCTCCAGGGAGATGCCCGTTTTGCCGTCGACGTTCTCCGCCCGATGGGCTGCACTGTTGAGCAGACAAGCACTTCGACCACCGTCACTGGGCCACCCATCGGAACGCTCAAGGCCATCAAACACGTCGACATGGAGCCCATGACGGACGCTTTCCTGACGGCCTCGGTGCTTGCCGCTGTGGCTTCGGGGACGACCCAGATTACCGGAATCGCGAACCAGCGCGTCAAGGAATGCAACCGCATCAAGGCCATGAATGACCAGCTGGCCAAGTTTGGTGTGCATTGCAACGAGCTCGAGGATGGCATTGAGGTGACGGGGAAGCCCATCAGCGAGTTGCAGAACCCCACCGAGGGCATCTACTGCTATGATGACCACCGTGTCGCCATGAGCTTTGGCGTGCTGTCGACCGTCTCCCCGCACCCCGTCCTCATTCTCGAGCGGGAGTGCACCGCCAAGACGTGGCCCGGGTGGTGGGATATCATGTCGCAGGCCTTCCATGTCCACTTGGAGGGAGAGGAAGACCCGACTGCCAAGCACGTCGTCAAGCCATCTCGCTCGGGTACCGACCGATCGATCTTTGTCATCGGCATGCGGGGCGCTGGCAAGTCGACTGCAGGCCGGTGGATGTCTCAGATTCTGAAGAGGCCCTTGATCGATCTGGATGTCGAGCTAGAGAGGAGAGAGGGCATGACCATTCCCGAGATCATCCGTGGCGAGCGCGGCTGGGAGGGTTTCCGAAAGGCCGAGCTCGATCTCCTCGAGGATGTGATCAAGAACCAGTCCAAGAACCACATCTTCTCGTGTGGCGGTGGGATCGTCGAGACCGAGGAGGCGCGCAAGATGCTCATCGCGTACCAGAAGAGCGGTGGTTGTGTTCTCATGGTGCACCGCGATACCGACCAGGTCGTCGAGTATCTGATGCGCGATAAGACACGCCCGGCTTACTCGGAGAACATCCGGGAGGTCTACTACCGCCGCAAGCCCTGGTTCGAGGAGTGCAGCAACTTCCAGTACCACAGCCCGCACCTAGACGGCTCTGAGGCGCTGCTCGAGCCCCCTGCCGACTTCAGCCGCTTCCTTTCCGTCATCTGCGGTCAGTCGGCGCACCTGGAGGACGTCCGCAAGAAGAAGCACTCCTTCTTTGTCTCGCTGACCGTCCCCAATGTTGCCACGGCGCTCGATCTCATCCCGAGAGCGGTGGTGGGATCCGACGCCGTGGAGCTGCGCGTGGACTTGCTGGAGAGCTACGACCCCGAGTTTGTCGCTCGCCAGGTCGCCCTGCTCCGATCAGCAGCCAAAATCCCCATCGTCTACACGGTGCGGACAGTCAGCCAAGGGGGCAGGTTCCCCGACGACGACTTCAAGCTGGCCAGCCAGCTGTACCAGGTCGGTCTGCGCACTGGAGTCGAGTACCTTGACTTGGAGATGACGATGCCGGGCGAGATCCTCGATGCCGTGACCGAGGCCAAGGGGTTCACGCGGATCATCGCGTCTCACCACGATCCCCAGTGCAAGCTGTCGTGGAGGAACGGATCCTGGATTCCCTTCTACAGCAAGGCGTTGCAGTACGGCGACATCATCAAGCTGGTGGGCATGGCCCGTGAGATTGGCGACAACTTTGCTCTCACCAACTTCAAGACGAAGATGCTCGCTGCCCACGACACCCCCATGATTGCGCTGAACATGGGCTCCGCGGGCAAGCTCAGCCGGGTGCTCAACGGCTTCATGACGCCTGTCTCTCACCCGGAACTGCCGGCCAAGGCGGCCCCTGGCCAGCTCTCGGCTGCTGAGATTCGGCAGGCGCTTTCCCTCACCGGCGAGCTCGAGTCGCAGTCTCTGTACCTTTTCGGCAAGCCCATCAGCTCGTCGCGCTCGCCGGCGCTGCACAACACGTTGTTCAAGGCGACTGGCCTGCCCCATCACTACTCGTGCTTCGAGACGGACGTCGCCACCGACGTGCAGGATCTCATCCGGTCCCCCTACTTTGGGGGTGCCTCGGTGACGATCCCCCTCAAGCTCGACATCATGCCCCTGCTGGACGAGGTCTCGGACGCCGCGCGAGCCATCGGTGCCGTTAACACCATCATCCCCGTGCCGTCGGCCGACAGCGACAAGCCCGCCCTGCTCGGCGATAACACCGACTGGATGGGCATGGTCTTCTCGCTGCGCTCCGCCGGCCTCGTCCAGCCGACCGAGGCGGCCCCGGGCGCCGCCATGGTCGTCGGCTCCGGCGGCACCACGCGCGCCGCCATCTACGCACTGCACTCGCTGGGTTACGCGCCCATCTACGTTGTCGCGCGGACGCCGGAGCGCGTGAAGGAGCTGTCGGAGGGATTCGCAGCCGAGTACCAGATCCAGCGGCTCGCCACGCCCGAGGAGGTGACGGCCGTCGCGCAGAAGGACGCGCTGCCGACCGTGGTCATCAGCACGATCCCGGCGGACAAACCCATCGACTCGGGCATGCGCGAGGTGCTGGTGACGGCGCTGCACGCCAGCGGCGCGGGGGATAAGAGCAAGGCCGGACCCCGCGTGCTGCTGGAGATGGCGTACATGCCCAGGCACACGCCGCTGATGCAGCTGGCGGAGGATGCCGGGTGGAAGACGATCCCCGGGTTGGAGGTGCTTGCTGCGCAGGGGTGGTATCAGGTATGTGTCCAATCTTCCCTCTTTCGAGGCTGGAAGTATTTGAATCTGGCGATGCTAACGAGACGCAGTTCCAACTCTGGACGGGCATCACGCCGCTGTACGCCGACGCGCGGGCTGCGGTGCTGGGCAATGAGGCTGCGTAGACGGGGACGGGAGGCTTGTGGGAGAGGATAGACAGACCCGTCCAGCAATTCGTCCGTTGGATGGGATTGGCTGTGTGCTTGTCTGGTGGTGGTTTTCGATTCAAACTTTTATTACCCTAGTTTCGTACACGGAGGTTGTCTGCGCGTGGCTTTACGGCTGCGTTGTGGGTGGTCATAGAAAAAAAAATAAGACGGTGGTTTTTATCGTTAGGGGCTCAGTACTGTCTTGCTGCATCCGTTTACTGTGTAGAAACATGGTGGTAGTTCTGGCTGGCTGGTGTGCGTGTTGGACTTGGCATGTGGATGTCTCTCTCTGGTGCATGTGTTCTTTTATATTGTGCTCTCGTCTGCTTCAGGACTGTTTCTCCCTAAAGAATCCAGTAGTAGTTCCTTGGGTGTCTTGTCTTTTTCATCCTCATAAACATTTCTCACCCAATTCCCCTTGTGTTCAGCGCATCCCATTGACGCTCCTCTCTGGACGACAAGGGGGCTAGACGGAGTCCCAGCAGCCATGTGGGCATCTGTGATATCAATACCACCATTAGGGTTCGCATTAAGGTTCTGACATGCCCTGCAGGTGATCGGCATTTTCCATCCCAAGTACCTCATACTTCGGCGCGGTATGGTTGGTGTCTTTTTGTTCGAAGGTTTTGTCCCAAGGTTGCATTCGCGCTGGAAGTGTGGAGGGGGGTGCAATGTGGATTCCCTTCCGGTTTGTTGATTGTTCTCTGCTGTCCCGTCACCACACACGGCTGCCCGTTTCTCCACTGAGATCACCCCAAGACTAGGGCGATCAGCGTCATGGACCTTTTCTTCACAACCCCCTTTCCCCAATCAAAACGGGAACGGTTTTTTTTTCCCCCATGGCTCAATTGGGCATTCAGATCGTTGAGATGAGTGTGGGAATAAATTCGCCGAGGTTCGGGGTAGGGCACGCCCAGACAGACGGAAACTGACTGGGGTCAGCAGAGCCCCCCCCGTTTTGCAATGACATGCCATGTGGCGTCATGAAAGCAGCCCATGCCATGCCACCCCACCACACACCACACACGCTCACACAACGGTCGAGGGGGTAGGAATAAGGTTGGTGTGTGTGTTGGGTGCGTGTGTGTGTGTGGGAGGGAGGGATGGATGCCGTAAAGCCAGATCCCGAATCCCCAAGTCTGGGCCGATGTAATCAGTTGACACTGTCGTTTTTTGGGTCGTTTGCTGCGGGCCGTTGCTGCATCTTGTCGTCAATTCGGAGAGTAAGGACAGTCCAAGTCGGTTATGGTCAGTCCACTCGGGTCTTTTTGGCGGGCTGAGTCGCAGATCTTTTCTTGGGTTCCCGTTTTTGTGTTGATGATGTCTGATGGAGATTGTTCCCAACCCGCAGTGCAGTACTTGGGTTGACTACATGGACATGCCGCTGCATGGCGCATCATCACCAAAACAACAACTGTCACCCATGCTTCCTCCCCTCTCCTTCTTACACGCACGTAACTGGTAGTTTCCACCCAAAATCGAATTACTGTAACCAAAGTCACTCTACCACCTCCTTGTACTCTTAGCGACATTTCGATGCCAGACTGCCTCGCCTGACAAGCGAACCTTACACACTCTGAGTCGACGACTCAATACCAGACGAAAAAGACGGCGCCTCTCCCCGTACATCTATCACCAGGACACCCTCCTATGCCTGACTCGCCCGCACGTGGTTTGAAACATCTGTGCACTTTTGCTCATCTGCCATACTCGAGCATGCTGCGACCCATTCACTGCGGTGACAAGCACACACTACATTGCGAGTAAGAAAAGCACACAGTGTGAGGCCAATAGTACTGTCGTCAGAAGACATCATCATCATCACCTTTTTGTTCCCGGTCCATCCCGTCGGCCGTTTTTGCCCGGGGGTTTAGAGAAAGCTGGAGTAGGGAGGAGAACTGCCAAGAGGGTTGTAGAAGAGTCGTGGTGCTATCATTCATGTCCAACCCCATATGCCCTAGCCCTAGAACTTGTCTAGCCTCGGGGGGGGGACGATCAAGCTATGGGGTGTGGTGGGGAAGAAAAACCACCTAGTCAGTCAATCCACCTTGGTGATGATGGTGATGGTATGATTGTCTGTACAGTACATTGCACAAAGGATTGAGTGAAAGGGTTGGTTGGGTTTGGGTTGGAAGGGTCCCTAGTACAGCTGAGCCGCTACATCATGACACCCCCCACTAAGTACGCTGGCCCGTTGCAGGCATGCAAACAAAATATGTGACGGTATTCTCTCCCGAGATCCGCAAAATGCAATCATTCACCCCCTGCCCTTTCTTCCACCCATTCCATGGTCGACGTCGACGGTGACGGTGACGGCAGCGACAATGATAAAGTTGCAGCAACAGGCGGGAACACCCTCAAAAGTGGTGACGGTAAGCTCGTGCAAAGTGACGGAAACGTTTTGGGGTGATCCCGTCCTCCCGCTGTATAACGTCAGAGACCAGAGAGCAAGACACCCACCCCCTCTGCGTCACCATGGGGTTGCTTGCGAAGAAGCCTTGGTTAGCGGGTGCAAAACGGTGATGCTAGGGCTTGTCGATCCTGGGGGAATTTGGGTTTAGAGGAGGGGTTTGGAGGGGCTGGTAGCGAGTCAATTCGGGCGCTCACTAATCTGGTTTGGAGAAAGGGAGGGGGGAGGGGGTGAGGACGGGAGGGGTTAACCAGAGATAAGGGTTGATGGGAATCTGGTTACAGGTCTTAAGATAAGCGTTATTACAGAGCACCGCTGAATGGGTTCTGTGGCTGACCAAGGATTACGGATGTGCATTTTGGCAATCTCGCAGTAAACACTCGAGGGGAGAACTGTAAGTGATGTGATATCTTTCATTCAGTATGTCATCTAGACTACGGCAGACGACCCAATCTAACCAAGGCGCCCATTGAATGCACCCCGTCCCGATTCCCCCCATCCCAATGCTGCCCTGTGCCTTGATTCCCAAGACAATCTTTGTTCCCCCGCTGCCCAGTGGGAAAATGCCCTCCGAGGGCCAACCCTTTTGATCTATACCGGATATCCGTCTTTAGAAACCCTTCCCCCATAACAGATATATGGTACAAGTCCCAGCGAGGGTGGTGGAACACATGACAGTATACAGACCAAGAAAACCCCGAGTATGTGTGAGAGACAAGAAAAAAACGACTCGAGAAAGTCATGAAAAAAGAAGCCATGCAATAAATCCCAATGCAGTGCGCTGTTGTTGATGTGGTGGTGGTGGTGGTGGTGTCATCGTACAAATCGTACAGTCTATCGTGCCCCGAACCCCGTCTCAAACCCATGCCATCATAACACTCGTAAGATAGAGAACGGGAAAGAAACGAGAAGAATCGACAACGCCAAGCTCCGCTCTAGAGGAAAAACTCTCCTCCATTCTTTCTTCTTTTTTTCCTTGCCTGCTAGCCAGCTAGAGACGGCTGAGAATACAGGAAACGAAAAGAACGGAAAAAAGAGAGTTGCGTAATAAATGCTGTAAGCGGATAAGAATGTGACGCTGAGAATGAGAAAGTGAGGCTGCCGAGGCGCCCGGGAATGTGGTTGAGGGCGCCCACCCAAGTGCCGATTTCCAAGGCCGAGGGTGGTGATGAGGAATGATGGGCGATGACGGAGAATGGACTCGAGGTGTGCGCCCATGACGTCATTGGCGTTATTGATCGCACGAACGCTGAATTGGATCACAGCACCACCCCAAGATCGGCAGGGTCCTGTCGGTTGCTTGGCGCGCGCGGGCCAGTCGGGGATCGCGCTTCGGCATGCAGAGCCCCAGAAGGCGCTAGAAATAGCCAGGGGAGGCTAGGCCATGTCGGTCCCTGCATCCAAAACAGCTTTTTTGGCCGGGGGGTGTGCTTTGCCCAGACCCTGCGTTGCGGTGGGGGGGAGCAGCCCGGCGTCCCCAGGGCCAATGGCGGGCTGCGATTGGACGTCGTGATATGTCATCGCAAACCCTTCTTCTTCGAATTGAATCGAGTGCGTCTCGACGACGTCATCGCGATGCAATGCACCGACCCGACACGAACCAATCTGATTCGCAATTGGCGACCCTGGGAACCGCGCGCGCATCGAAGCCAATCGAAGCCGTGTGAAGCCAAGCAAGCCCCTTGGGAGGGGCTTCAGTTGGACGACGAACGGCCTCACATGTTGTGGCCTCCGCGGCGGCGCTGCTTGCCCGGGAAGTCGACATCGGGATGGCACACGCGGTAGTGCCGGGTAGGAGCGTCGGCTCTGCTGAACGTCTTCTCGTCGGTGCACAGGTCGCACCGGACCTTTTGCTTGCGCGCATTGTGGATCGTGTCCTCGTGGCGGGTAAGGTCGTAGGGCCTCGAGAAGACCGTGTTGCAGGGCTTGCCTGTGCTCGGGTTGATGCGGTCGCATCGGTGGGGACCGGCCTGCGTGTTCAGCAGGGTCGAAGTCATGCCGGGCGCATCAGGCCGCCGTGCGCCGTTGAGGCCGTGCGCCTGCCGGTGGCCCTCTCGCTTGTGCTTCTGGAGCAGCGCCGGCGTCTCGAACCGGAGTGTGCACCCGTGGTACGTGCAGGTGTAAGTGCCGCCGTCGGCGCGGGTGTCCATGGGCCGCTGCGGGGTGCCGTGCGCCGACTCGGTCGCGCCTGTATCCGCAGACCCGAGCCTGCTTGTCGCCACAGACACGTTGCTCGTCGAAGGCACGGCGCTGTGTGACCGCTGGTGCGCCATGAAGGGATACTGCTGCGGCACCTGCATCGCTGTCGGCATCGACGTGGCCGAGGCCAGGAAGTTGTTGAAGGTGCTGGTGTCCATGGGCAGACCGCTAAACACCTGCTGGCTCTGGGCGGCAGCAGCCTTGTTGATGGCGTCGGCGTTGAACCCGTTGTTGTTTTGCTGAGGGAAGAGCGGGAAGTTGGCATCACCCTCGGGCTCGTGGAACTCGAGCATGGCATCCTTGGGCGAGATGGTCTGCGGTGTCGACGTGGCCGCCGAGCGTGCGATCTGCTGCCTCACGGCCTGGGCGTCCCGCATGGCCTTGTTCTGCTCCCGCAGCTGCTGCGCCGACCCGAAGCGCACCTGCGCAGGCCCCATGGCCGCCGACGGGAAGTCGTGCATGGGCATGGGAGCCAAGGGTGACCCCTGGCGGAACGGCGACCGGTCGCGAGATGTCGCCGAGACGGGCGAGTTGGTCACGGCCGTCAGGTGCTGGTTGTTGGCGGCCTGCAGCCGCTGGTTGAAGAGATCGCTCGTGGGGGAGATGGAGGCCTGGCCCGACGAAGACGATGTGATGGTGAAGTTGGGGCTGTAGAGCTCGTCCGTGTAGGCGTCCGTCATGGTGCGATCCAGCTTGGGAACAGGGGGCATGGCTGCTTCATCGGCACATGGTGAGTGGGGTTCGCTCGACAGATAACCGTCCAGGGTTGAGTTAAGCTCACCAATACCGTGCTTGCGGTCCTCTTCATGCTCCCCCGCTGGCGTGGCTGGTGAGTCAGACGCGACAGAGACGCGACCGATACGGGGTGTGATACGGGCTGTGGCCTGCCCTGCCCAATCGGGTGCTCGGACTGCGGGAGCACGCCTCGGTCGTTCCTGCGCCTCGGTGCGGTAGCGAGATACGGGTAGGGCGGGATTCCGGTGCCGTCTGCGGCTCCGTAGGCGGGCAGGGTTGTGTAGAAGTTGTCGTGTGTTACGCCAGGGAACGACTTGGCGGCCAGCTGGTAGTTGCTGAGGTCATCAGCGCCCGGGAGGCCGTGGGAAAAGCTGTCCCCGGAGTCGTGCGTCGCGATCTGGGGGTTGGAGATGTTGTGTGAGAATGGGGAGACGGGGCCGTTGGAACCCATCGACGACCGCGAGGTGTCGCGCTGGTGCGAGAAGCGGCCGACTGACCGGGGCGTCAGCTGCCCGTTAGGCATCCACGCTTCCGTTTGCATCGCGTCGGCGTGCGCAAAAAGCGGCGCGGATGTCTCGTGGAACGGCTGGCTGCTTTGTCGCGAGGACGGGAACAAAGACGGCTCGGCGAGCGTGGGCGTCGGGATGCTGTCAAAGGCCGACAAAGGCGTCGAGAACTGCGACAGAATCGACTGCGTCGAGACGGGCGATGACGACACGCTCTGGTAGTTGAGGTTGGCGGCGTCGAAGTCGAGATCGAAATCGAGGTCGCTCGGATTGTTTGAATCGAAAGGTGACGTGGTGTGATGCGCCGGGTAGTCGTAAAAGACGGGCGCCGGTTGCAGGTGGTGTTGGTGTTGTTGTTGGGAAGGGTATTGTTGCTGGAAGAGAGGCCGACTTTGGTTCAGGGTCATGTTGTCGGAGCTCTCGATGCTTGTGTAAGTCAGTTTTGGTATGTGTGGCAAAATGGGGGGGGGAGAAGATGGTCGAAGTGTCAACCCCCGATTCCTTTATAGCAAGATGCAGCATTCGACCCTGGAGAAGAAGGGTGTGCGCGGCTGACGGATGGGGTGACTCGAGCAATGACCCTGGTGGATGACGTAGCGGCACACACCCGCGGAGTCACTCAAAGGGCAGCCCAAGCCAAGACCCTGCGCAGGGGTGGCCTCGACTTTGCAGATGGGGCACTGCCAAGTGCAGGGGATGGGGGGTCCGGCCGTGTCCGCCGACAAGTCCAGGGTACATTGGCGCCTAAACGTACAGTGTACAAGGTCCAGAGTGCTCAGCCCGATGGGTCGGCCAAGTGGATCTGTGTGGGTTGTATGGTGAGGTCCGCGGGCCTGGGCGCCTTGGCGCTGTTCGAGACGCTGAACCTCTTGCAGATTTGTGAACATCGCGGCAGCCGATGCAACACTTCGCGAGAGCGTGTTGGAGCGAGAGCGAGGTCGACTCAGCCAGCACCTTCCCGTAACAATTAATAATTGATGGTTCAGCTGTTCATTACTGATAGCAAAGGGCTGGGTCACGGGGTGTTTGTTGAGAGCACGCTGACAGGCGGTGAAGCTGGAAATAGACACGGGCTGTTCGTCTGTGATTGACTCCATGAGCTTCCATTGGTAACAGTTGGTGTGTTTCGTTTGGACCGAGATCAGGCGTGGATCTGGGTTCTGCAGATGCATCTTGCGCGCAACATGCTGCGGTGGTAGGGCGATCTCAACAACGGGTTGATGGCAGGTCGGGCATCTGACACGGGGAGGTTTCTCGGGTGGCCGAAGTCGGTCCTGTTTGCGCCTTCGGTCTGCCGCAAGATGGGCCGGTGACAGGATCGGGTCGGACGGCATGCACGGCATGGCTGATTTGGTTGGTGCGCGTCCAGACCTCTGCAAGGAACAATCTGGCTGGCTTGGTGCTGCCGTCCCCAGAATCGTCTGTTGGGATACGAGACGCTCCAAGGGCTACGGGCCGACCACGAATGCAACCAAGCAGCCAAGCTGAACTCAAGTCGACCAACAAGTGAATCCTCGGAGGTCTCGAATCTCTCAATCAAGGTCGAGTGCTTGGCGTTGCTGGGCACCACTGGGCTTGGCGGAGGGAGCTGGGCACGGACCATTCCACTACAGAGGAATGCCGGTTTTACACCAAATACATGATACATTTGCAGTGTATTTCTGTAGCTGCAGCTTTCAGCTGCTGTCCACCGTAAAGGTGAAAACCTTTTTCCACCCTTCTCTGCTGCAGGTTCGCACAGCCACGCGGCACTCCCAACCGCGATCGATCCAGCGGATCGCACTCCCCGTTCAGCATCCTTCCCGACAGCCCGGACCCAATCCGGGCTCGTCGTGCATTGTTTGCTCTCTGCTATGGGGACTGTCAGGTACAACGGGAGCTGACCACTCGCAACTCGCTGTGTGCTTGATCGCGGCACAAGTTCGCCCCCAGGGGCATCGGAGCAGTTTGTCGCAACCTCCGATCATGGCTTGCGCGTCACTAGCCACATCTGCCGAGGGAGATCTGCCCCGCAAAACGGCCAATTGCACAAACAAGAAGCATGTGAAGTGGCTGTCCTGCTTTGTGTTAATTCAGGGTCAATGCCAGCTGGAGCATACGTACGCTTGCAGGCTGATCTTTGGTTGGGACCTGGTGCACCAGTGGTCGCCCTCGAATTAACAAGCTGTGGCCACTGTGGCGCAATGGAGCTTTGAAGCAACTGTGGCTTGTAACCACCTTTACACGTGTACCGAGATTTGCAGCATCGCAAATCTTCTTCCCAACAGGCAATCGCATACCCGGAGGCCTGTGGTTTCCCAGTCTTCGTTTCCTCTCGATTCCAAATGCTGTCTTGGCACTGCAAGCGAATACCTTTGCTGCATCACGAGACGGGACTTGTAGATAGAAGGTGTGGTCTCCTGACATGCATCACATGACCCCTGCCAGCTGATTCCAAGTGTCCCAGCCCAACCGAGTGCAACTTCCCTTCCCATATTCCATCCAAACTCGAGGACGACACAGTGCTGAGTGAGGAATGAGTCAGACGGAGACGACTGAAGTGTTATTTGCCCTGCCCTGCGGTTGCGGAACCATTTTTGCTGTCGTCGAAAGACTTGATTGCGACTGTGAGTCGCATACCCTTCTTGGCGACTCCGATGGTACCCTTTGTGCAAGCCGCTGCAGACGATCGGAGTTTACGTGGGCGGGCACTGCGACATGCGGCCTAACGCCGCTCTTCCTGCAACCTGCAAAACTCTCTTCCGCGAATACCATCCCACGTGCCTCCAAACTGCAGCTGACATACGACAAAACTGCTGGTTGCGACTTTGTTCTGCCTGTTCGACTTGGCAAGTGTTCCAGGCCAGCAACCGGGGGGATGGGGGCCCTGGTCGGGCTCAGGCAGTCCCGCTGCGGGGATAACGGCCCAGATCCACCCCGGATCCGGACCCGGCGCTGACGGAGCAAGCAATATCCCGTCCTTTCCAACTGCTTCCACCCATGACCACCTTCCTTTAGTAAACATAATACTGCCTTCAGCAACCTTGGAACCGATGAGTGGGTGGTGATGCCTCAGCAAAACCCAGTCGCACACTACAGGGATTCCAGCAAGCCACTGCTGCCGCCGTCGCAAAGCTGCCAATGGGTTCACCGACATGGCGCTCGCTCCCGACCCGGCTTCGGCTCTCAACCCGGATTCGGCCAACCTCGTCCGTATTAACCGATGACACAGCCGTCCGCGACCATTATCGATGCAGGGAGAGCACCAAGAAAAAAAAGGAGGAGTGGCCGGGCTGGAATCATTCAGCGTGGCTTGTTCATTCTGCTTGCCCTGCTTCCAAGGCAGAGGAGGGAGCACGGCAGGTCGGCACTGACGAAGGCCCATGTGTCGCTTGCTGTTGGGCGACGTGGTGCATGCATGCAGTTCCCTGCAACGCTCTCGGACCAAGCAGCGACATCGACTGACAAGTAAGGCCGTTGACATCTCAGATCTGGAGCACCACTGTCCACGTGTCGCGTGCAGCCAGCTCTTGGCGCACAGCGTTTCTGGCCCCAACCGCCCGGTCCCACACGTAGTAAAGTTGGTAAACTTGCTCAGCTGTGGATGGGGGTGGGACGTTCTGGTCGTCGGCCGCGTGCATTGCAGAGCTGCAAGAGATTGGCAATCCGTGTCTTGCGGTTGTCCAGATCGCCGCGACCCCTCTCGCGGTCCAGAGCACCACCAATCATGGCACTGGGTTGCACCAAGAGATGGCTGTGCCACACCTCTGCCAGATGGGAACTTCGGTCCCCACTCCTCGCCATGGAGCGCTGGCCAATCACGCTGAGAGGCCGCCCTCCCAAACCGGCAAGTCAGAGGTGCAGATCTTTTCCTGTGGCTTGTCTCGCTGTCGGCGCCCCCGGTGGTGTCCCAAACTCCTGGGAGCGACCGTTTGGCGCGAGGGCACGGAGGGCACACGACACCGACACCCCGCTGCTCTGCAACTGCGCTGAGCTTCCCGGTCCTCAGGTTGACAGGGATAAGTTTTCGCCGCCGATCTTTGCGCCTATTCGACGTTCTGCGACATGCAAAGGTTCCGAGCTGGGAAGCTCAAGACACACTGGAGGTGGAGACTTGTTAGTCTAGAGTCTGGCCATTTGACAACTTTGCAGCCTGGAGCACGTCGCAAAGAGAAATCAGTCATCAATCATCAGTCATCAGCCATCCTTCCCCATCACCAACAGATTACAGAGAGTTGATCATCAACAGTCAACATGACGCTCCTGCATTCCTTCGATCTTGGCGATGTCGGCGTTGTTGGCTGCAGGTTGTCTCGCTGTCTCGCGAACTCGCTCCAATCTCGGAATGCAACAACTGGTGCATTGTCCACGTAGCTTGGAAGAAGAGAAGCCATGTACTCTGGTACATGCAAACAACAGGCTGCACAATTCCCTGCGATTACGAAAAAGACCCCCGATCCGACATGTGGCAGCCACACTTGCAAAACAAAGCAAAAGGACCCCTCCATGACGGTGTTGTCACTTTTGTCAGAAAAGGGAAAAATGCAGGAAGAAAATTTCTTCCATCCTTGCAGGAAAAAGTGCCATCCTCCCGACAGTGCGGGTGGGAGGGAGACCGAACCGGAAATGTCTCTTTTCCTGGGGTTGCACTGCAGGCGGCTAATGCAGGTCATCGAGCTGCCCGCGCCTAAAAATGGGAAGCCCTGCAGCGATGGGGGACTTGGGACCAGCTCGAGACAAGCCCGCTAGCCCAAAAGAGGCACGAAATACGGGTCTGCACGAAGGGTGCACAGGCCCCTTTGAGCCCACCGAGTGGGCCTCGGAAGTCGCCGAGCTGCAAAGTCTCTTGGACTCGCCAGGGTTCGGCTCTTGGGAGCACGGAAACCAGCGGCCGGAGGGAGTCGGGACTCGGCGCCGACGAAATTTCTCTTTTGGCTCACAGCCCACAACGCTCACCGACGACCAAACCGCTTTGATTTGTGAGAGGTGATGGTGTCACTTCCTGAAGCCATTTGCGTAATTTTTCCGTTTTACCCCTGGATGCTCCGATGCACAAGGTGCGCGATCCTACGCGAAAGAGTTTTTCCAGAACCCCTTTTCTTGTTGCGCAGCTTTTCGGTGTCAATCGAGTACGAGAAAGCACCGAGCAGTCCCCGTACCAAGGCAGTATCCGATGCTCTGGGTCACGGTTGAGACACCCTCACCACGCCCATCGCCGGGTTGCTTCCCCGATGCCCGTCGGCGTGCCGAGGGATACCGAGGCAGCTGTTTCGGTTTCGTACATTCAATCAAACGCCGAAGTGTTGGAATCATTACGAGCGGTTGAACCCCGAGGGTGCCAGCCCTCGTTTCCCGTCTGGGAATAACGGTACAGGGACGCGACCTGGCGACTTACACGCCCTACGCCCTGCCACACAGGGCCACACAGAGCCACACAGAGCCACACAGAACGAATGTAACACGGATACGATTGATGAACTTGCTCACTGCCGCGACCATGCATTGGACCACGCGCCTGCTCACTGACGCACCGTTGACGCAGCACTGCTCCATTCCCCAGCGCACGCCCTTCGTAATGCTCTGAATCCTCAAACAGCACACCCAGCCAACTGTAAACAGAGCCTCAAACAGCGCCGCAAACGCTCTGACCACTCTGGGGAAAATCTCCCCATCGACATGTGAGATCAAACGAGACCCGCCCAGCCGCCCTTGGCCACCCCCGCCCGGCCCCATCCGCGCCGCGGCACAGCTCCCAAGACCCAAGCAGCCGCAAGGGTTCAGCCTTTCAGGCGCGCCCGCTGCCCGTCACTGCGTCAGCATGGCACCCCAGCCCTCCGAACCGCACCCCCGGGTCCCGGATCTGCGCCCGATTGCTGCTGAAAACCGCGTGTCTGCGGCGAGGCTGCAGGGTCCTCCCCACGACAACACGGCCCTTGTCCGCCCCCGATGCCGCCCCGATGACCCCCGACAAGCCCCCGATGCCGCCCCTTGCGCACAACAAACACGCCAGGGCACGGCCACAGGAGGGGCGTCGCGGGGGATCGACGCGGCCGAGGCCCGGGGAATCAAGCATTGGGAACCTTGATGGGAGCTTCAGCCCAGAGCTAGGTCACAAGGCTGGCCCTCACACCTCACACCTCACCCCCCACAGCCCCCTCCACACCCCCCTTTCCCTCAAACTCGCCTCCCAACAAGCCCATTGACCACCACCTACTATGCACACAATAGCCACCGTAGCCAAGGAAGTCGCCATAGATATGGTACGAGTGCTGCGTGGAATAGCCACAGCTCAGATCCAGCCGAGCCAGCCAGCTCCCGTGCCGCTAGATCTCCGCGTTTGCGTGGCAAGCGGGGACGGAGACACGCTCAACTTCAGGAAAGAGTACCCGATTCGTTCAAGAGCCGAGAGAGGATAGGTAGGGATAGTGGGAGAGAAAAGAAGAGACGTGGAGATCATGCGCACCCCGACTGTCCTCCGTAGTGTAAGCACCGGCCACCCCCGCGCCCCTCCCTCCCGCCCGCGCCGGATCAACCAGACTGAAACATTCATTCACTTCCCCCCCATTCCTCGATCACGTCTGAACCCCCACCCCCAAGGTATGTTGCCTCCAACGTCTGTTATCGCGGCTGCGCGTGATAACGTGCCAAGCTTGGCAAACCACCAAAACACACCATCACCACCAAGCAAACATCCTCAACCTGTTCTTGGCTTCGTTCCTCTGGATCCGCCCCCCTCGCCCCCACCATGCGTTTTAGCAACTGCCGGGATAACGTGCTCAGTCTTGGCAAACCACACCAACAGACCATCACCATCACGCAGCAAAAGACAAACACAGGATCAAGATTCCTTCTCTTCACTTCGGTCTCCCATCTTCGATCCCATCTCGCTCAACCACGCGGCCCACCCCCGCTTCCCTCCTCGCCGCCACCGCGCGTTTTCCCAACTACCGCGATAACGTGCTAACCTTGGCAAACCATACAAGACACACACACTCACCCATACAAAGGCCAAAGACAGGAGATCAAGATATTCTTTTGCTTCGTTGCCATGGCTGCAACACCACACCCCCCTTTCCCCCCCCTCCCTTTTCTTCCTTCCTTCGCCTCCACCGTGCGTTTTAACAACTACCGTGATAACGTGCTCCCTTGGCAACTCCCTTGGCAACCACCAAAACCACACCATCATCATCACCATCAGCGCACACAGAAGAAACCAACCAGCTGCTCTCGTTGACTCCTCGAAACACATGCTGCCAACCCACCAACGACCGACATTGGACACAGACCACACAAACAACACCTCCCACCTTTCTCCCTCCCCATCCCCATCCCACGTGCCCCCTCTGTCGCTCCGGAACAGATGCTTCAAACAAAGAAAAGACTGTCGAGGAAGGTGGAAAATGGAAATGTAACAGCGGCCGGGAAACGGCCGGCTTGGCAGCAGCTCTCCCTCCTCCCCAAAACAGCTCAGCAGGCCCAGCTCGGCACGGTGACTGATTCCTCCTGCCACCTTTTCCATCCCTCCACCTGTTCCACGCCCATGCTATTGTTCTTGGTTTGATGCCGTTGCTGTTGTTGATCGCACCACAACCGAGAAAAATTGAGCCCATCCCAGTTCCAGTCGGGCACCCCCTCATCAAACCACTGCACTACCCAAATAATCCTCCCTCTCAGATGATGATGAGCTGCAACCCCACGTTAGTCATTCAAACTCATCAGCAACCACTCCCTCCCTTCCCGACCCCGTGGATAAACATATAAAAACATCAACTGTCAACAAAGTCAAATCAATAAACTCACCTCAATCAACTTCTCCGTCAGCCCAAAGCACGCCCGGTCCTGCTCCTGCTGCGCCAGGTTAAACGAGCAGCTCTTCCAGAGCCCCACAAACCCCATATCCTCGAGGATCTCGTTGAGCACGCCCCCGGCCGAGCCGCCGCCTCCGGCGCTGCTGCTGCTGTCCATCGCGCCCGCAAACTTGGGGTTGGACGTCAGCGTCTGCAGCAGCGCGTGCGCAGCCTCGAGCGTCGCCGACGCCTGGCAGTGCAGGAGGATGTCGTCGAGGAGGGAGATGATCGGGGCGCATCTAGGAGCATAGCATAGAATGGTTAGTCACTTGTGGATTAGAACGAAGGGAGAGGGAGAGAGAGAGAGAAAAACGTACAAATGCATCACCACCCCCGGCCGCGCCATGGCAATCCGGTTCAGCCACTGCAGCTTCGATTCTGCACCGCATCCTCCAAATACTGAAAGTCGACCAGCTCGATGGCCGTGTTGAGCAGCAGGTCCTTGTCCTTGAGCTGCGCCAGGTCCTGCTCGGCGCGCAGGCTGGCCGGGTCCGCCAGCCCGGCCGCGCTGACGTTGATGCCCGCCGCCAGAGGTGCTCGCGCAGCTCGTCGGCCGACGCCGTGCGCGCCAGGATCAGCGCCATGTACGGCGACGCGACGAGGTCGTGCACGTCCCGCTCCGCGCCCGCGCCCGCACCACCACCACCACCAGCGCCTGTTTTGGGGGTGGCGTTGGCGTTGCTGCTCCTGGTGGAGCTGGGGGTCGTCGTCATTTCGAGGAAGGTGGACAGCACTCGCAGCGCGTTCGACTTGGTCACGGTGTCGGTCAGGCCCCGGACCAGACACGCGCAGGCCGCGTAGTGGAAGTTCTCAAAGTTGAAGTGGATCCCGTAGGCCTCGTCGAGCGGGAGCGCGGCCTCCTCGAGCTGGGCGCGCCCCTGCAGGAAGTAGGGCACCATCTTGTCGCCGCGCATGTCGCCCGTGGTGCTGATGTTGGTGAGCACCGCCTCGAGGAAGAGCGCGGTGCAGTTGAACAGGTTGGACGGCACGAGCCGGAGCAGCGAGATGGCGAGCCAGAACAGCTGCAGGCCGTAGCGGGACGCCGAGGGCAGCTTGGCCATCATCTTGGAGAGCGAGGTGACGATGGCGACAAGCATGTCGCTGTTGCTGTCCTCGCCGAAGCGGCCCACGCTATTGCGCAGCGCAACGAGGACCTGGTACAACAGGTCGTCGTCGACCTCCTCGCGCGCCAGGCAGCCCATGACGGTAAAGGCGCGCGGTTGGATGGCGGGGTTGTTCTGGAACGCCGTGCTTGCCACGAGGCTCATCCACCGCGAGCGCCAGGCATTCGCGACGTCCACCGACGGCGCCGCGACGGAGCACGTCTCAAAGAGTATCGTCGCCAGGTTCTCTGTCGCGGCCAACGTCGGCCCAGCCTCTTGGTTCGTCGAAATGGACGCACCGTCGCGGATAAACGTCACCGTGTTGACAAAGATATCATTCTTCGGATCCGACAGCGTCTCCAGCGTTGCCCTCAGCTTGTTCAGCCGGTTCTCGTCGAGCGTAAACGACGTGCACGCCGAGTGGATCGAGTTGATCAGCAACCTGTGAACGACCACCCTCACGTCCGGCATGCCCGTGTTGGCAAGCATCGTGACGACGTGGAAGATCTCGGGCAGGTACAGCTGCGCCTGCACGCCACTATCAAACGACAGCGACAGGCAAAACTGCAGCAGCACACAGATCTCGTTCCACACCGCATTGTCGGGCAGGTACTTGGTCGGCCGGAGAGAGGACCGATTCAGCGCCTTCCGCAGGCGCGAGATGATCTTTCCCCTCAGCGTGATGGTGCCAATCGCGCTGGCGATCGACGTCAGCGTCTCGGTCTGGTCGTCCTCGGCCCCGAGACTGAGCGCCGCCTTGACAATCTCCTCGAGGAAGATTTCCAGCAGCACCTCGTCCTGGTAAATGACGGGCCACACGGACTGTTCCAGCGCAAACGTCAGCGTCGGGTCTGAAAGGGCGACGTCGATCAGCTTCCTGAACAGAGCCGCAATCTTCTCCCTCCCCTTGTCGCTATCGACCTCGCCCGCCAGCACCGACGTCCGCAGCCCGGGGATCCAGGGCGCCATGTACGCCAAACTCAGCGGCTTCTGCTCGTCCAAGAAGCTGTCCCACCCGACAAAGAACTCGTTCAAAAAGTCAGAAGTCAACTGCGGCTCTGTCTGCGCCAGGCTCTTGCTGATCTTGATGATGAACTGCGACGGGTCCAGCGGCACCGAGACATCCCTCGTGCTCATGAGCTTGGACGCCGCCGAGAACTTGAACGCCTTGCACAGCGCGCCGAGCAGGTTATACGACGACAGCCTCAGCACGGGGTCCGGCGTGGCCAGGTTCGTCAAAGCCAGGTTCAGCAGCGTCCCCGGGACGTCCTGCGGCCGGATGAGGCGCTCAAACGACTTTGTCGTCCTGATGTCCTTGGCGTATTTGGCCTTGGCGGCGCGGATCGCCTGCAGGACGTCCGTCTTCTTGGGGCTGGTAAAGTACATGACGATCTTGCCGTTGTCAGCCCGGAGACCGAAGGCCGAGTCGTCCTCCGTCTGGATCGACGTGGGCGCCTCGTCCACATCGCCAAGACGGAAAATGTCATTGACGGTGGTGCTCAGGTGGAAGCCGGGGACATCTTGCTTCTTGGTCGTCGTGACTTGCACGAACTGGCTGCCAACCTTGATGACGACGTCAATCTTACCCTTGGATTTGGACAGCCTGGTGATGGGCTGGAAGACATATCGCGTGTCCGTCACCACGCTGATCGTCTCCTTGGGCAAGTGCAGTTTGCTAAGGTGGAAGTGCGCCTGAAGGTCTTGCAGGCTCCCGATAAGATGATACTCGACGTTCGAGGGACTAAAGACACTGGTTTCATTCTTGGCCGAAACCCGCAGGATGCGTCTGAAGCACTTCTTGGAAGCGCTGTTCATGTTGTAGATATAGATTCGCGCAAGCTGGCGTGACAGTTCCGTCGGCGTAAGCAGCTCCAGCTTTTGGAACAACTCGTCTTTCGGCTCATTTTGGCCATTGTAGCATGTGGCATCGATAAGAAGGCCGAAGGGCCGGTGCCACAGCCGGCTGGCGATCTTGAGATAGCAGTAGATTAAGGTGTCAAAATCGATCGACTCGCCGTCGATGTTGCGTAGAATGATGCAGATGATGGACAAGCCATCTTTGCTCTCGCCACCGTCGTACACCGCACGGGATGTGAGGAACGACTCGGTGCTGCGGAACGCGTTGCGGAGCATGAAATCCTGGAACCTAGAGTACGACGGCGGATTGTTTGTCGATATTTGTGGCCGGTTCCAGGTCACGGCCAGCGGCGGCGGCCCCAGCTTCATGATCAGATGTCTCAGAGGCTCGAGCACTGGCGACCGGCTTCTCGTCGACTCGGCTGGCGACCGAACAAAATCTCTCCTTTCCTTTGAGGCCAACCGTTGACGAACATGATCCCAATGCTCGTACAGGAACCTGTGAAGAGCCACGCAAGAGCCAAAGTCGAACGACTCGCCGCGGGTACTGCTGCTCGCTATAGCGTTTGGCGGGGCCTGTATGTTCCGTCAGCCATCGTCTTTAACTCACACCCAATCACGACAGACTAACCGAGATCTCCCGCAAAAAGGTCGTGACCTTGTAGATGTTGTTGGTCAAGAAGTCAATCAGCGGGAACATGTACGGCTCCTTGGCGCCAAACAGCACGTTGTTCGCCAGGTTCTGAATGACCTTGGCGATAAGCAGCAGCCCGCGGCGCATATCCTTCGAAGGGGGCGTCGAGACAAGACCCTCGACCTCCGGGGCCACAATCGCGGGACAAAAGAAGCGCAGGAAGATGAACGCCCCGACTGCCGTATACTTTGCGTCGGGAAACCTCTCCATGACCGCCTCGGAGATCTGCTCGTTGTTAGCTACCCGTCTCGCACCAGAAGCCCTCGTTGTCAGCTTACGATACTGCAAATACTGCGAAACGAAGCCGGGATGTTCGGGGCCGATCCGCAGATATTCTCAATAAACACCCGAGCCACTATCTGCAGATGCTCCGCGTTGGTCTGCAATTCCTCGGGCGAGCCGACCCTGCTCGGATCCAGCTCCAGACTCAGGTCTTTGGAGGTCATCATCAGCCTCTCGACGACGTTCTGCAGCGTGTCCTTGAGGTAGCCGGCGCCTTTCCATTTGGCGTAGATCGACAGCATCTTGGTGGCGACGCATGTCCTCCGGAGCAGCTCCGACTCGTTTTCTGCAGCAGGTCAGTCGCGACCTCTCAAAATGAGGGGGAGACCAATGAGATGAAAACCCACCTGTCTCCTCAATTTCCTGCTTGATCAGCGCTTCAAGCAGCACAAAGCTCATCCCTCTCGCCTCAAAGATATTCAGCAGCGAGATGGTGAGTTCGTCGACCTCATGGCTTGGACAAACAGCACTCATCGCCGCCGCTAGGCTCGGATCGCTCGTGAGGAGCTGCACATCAAACCAGATCAGCCATCCCTCTCATCTCCAAAATCCAACACAACAGACAAATAAAGACTCACCTCCAACAGCTCATCATACTTCTCATTTACGGCTGCGTCACTCAAATTGTTAAACTCGGTCCCCTGCAGCAGGATGTTGTACAGCACCCTGACAAACGCCGTCCTGATGTCCGGGTTCTCATGGTACCCAATGCTCAGCGAGTTTTTGAGCCCGACATCGATGTTTGCGCTGAGCAGGTTGGAGAGGATGGTGATGGCCAGATCCGACGTCGAGGCCTCCGTCGCGGCCGCGCCGCCGCTGCCCGACGACCCGAAGTAGTGATGCCCATGGTACCCGTGATGGTGGTGCTCTCCGACGCGGCCCGGATCCGCGCTGTTGGGCTCCATGTTAAGCAGCGACAGGAAGCGGTTGAAGTACTGGTGGAACATCTGAGACTTGAGCTCGCTCGTGTCCGCGTCCGTTTGCCCTTCGCCGGGTTGCAGCGGCAGGCGGAACGTGAGCGTCGCGAGGGAGCGGAGGCATGCTTTGTCGAGGTCGCGCTGGACGCGGGTCATCTCGTCTTGGCGACCACCCAGGTGGGAGGTCGAGTCTCGCGGCGAGCGGGGCCGGGCGATCCAACTGAAGATGTACTCGAGCAGCTGGTTGCGGATGCGCACGTCGTCGCGGAGGTTGAGCTGCTCCTTGCGCTTGGCCACCGCCTCGACGAGCTGGCAGATCTTGATCTTGACGCGCAGGCTGCTGGGTGTGTCGGTGACGCCGTCGAGGAACTTGGCAAAGTTGAGGCAGAGAGCCCCGAGGTGCAGGCCGGACGCTGCACCGAGATCAGAAGGCGTGTCGAGCCGCTCGACGAGAGCCTTGAGAAGGGAGGACGACTGCTCGGCGAAGATGATGTCGTTGTCCTGGCCCTTGACGCTCGGCTCCAGGGCACCGGTGAAGAGCACATCTAACTCCGTCTCAAGCGCTTTGAACAAGGGTTGAAAGAGGGACGGCGGCACCTCGGAAGAGAGGACCTCCCTGATCGTCTCGCGGACTCGGACATTGGCGCATGCCAGGAGCTGGATGCTCAGCCTGAGATAGCGCGTCAACAGCGGTTCCTCGTGGTTGCCTGACGACAGCCGGTCAATCCACCTCAACCCGCTGATGGCAGGTTCCTCGAGGTTGGTGGCCTGCTCGGCTGTGCAGATACCTCCCAGCGAAGCGAGGAAGCCCGAGTAGTTGCGCCACTCGGCAACCATCCGCTCGGTGACGGCCTCACCGCCGCCCGCCTGCGAAATATCCTTGGAGAGGTGCAGCCACCTGTCAAAGACCAGCTCCCAGGCATCGAGGATTCCGGCGCTGGGGTATTGCATGCGCCTCAAGAGGGCCCTAATTCTCTTCTGGAACGCCACCAGCCCCGTGAACCTGAAGTCGCGCGAGGAGATCTCGCCAAAGATCTCGCCGTTCCGGAGGAGAGTCAACGACGATTTTGCAGCTGCAGGAGCCGTGTCGATAAGGCGGCACTCGTCCAGAAAGGTGCCAATGCAGGACGTGACCATCTGGCATGCCTCCATATCTGCGGAGCAGAGCGACACCAAGAAGAGCGTTTCCAGCTTGCTAGACGCAGCAATCCGCTCGGTGATGTCGTCGGAGGTTTGGCAGAGCTCCTGTCGGCCATCAGGATCCAGCACCGAAGGGGATTCAGGGGTGTTTTACGCACCGGTATCGATGTCAGGAGCAATAGTCGCGACTCGAGGTACCCGTTGATAGCCCTGAGCACCTCAGCGCTGCAAGGCAGCCTTGCCCTGTCACAAATCGAGATGAGAATGAGTGACCTATTTTGTCTTCGTTAGCCTATTGCCCCTATTCCGCACTTAACGCCACGAGACAACCTACGTGAGCCGCCAGAACTTGGTCTTGAACGCCTTCGACCCGAGCCCTTTAGACGCCCTGAGACTGGACAGCATCTGCTCCTTGGCGAACAAGCGCTTAGCAACGCCCGCAGCCAGCCGCCTGACCGACTCGTCGGCGGCGATTATGCACGAGATGAACGCCTCGAGGTTCTCCTCGTAAAAGTGATCGCGCTCGCCACGGTCCTTGGGCGGGCCCTCGAACAGCGTCATGGGCGAGGCGTCGAGAAAGCTGAGAATGTTGCACACCATGCTGATGGAGGGAGCGCTCTCAACGGCCCGACGTTGTGCGGTCTGATCCTCGATGTACCCCTCGGCCAGCAGTTCGGACATGGTCTGCAACTGCGCCTGGATGAAGGCGCTGGCGGTCGTGAAAAGGGGCTGATACTTTTGACTGCCGCTCCCCAAGCGCGCAAAGTAGGCACACGCCTGGATGACAGCGATCTTGAAGCTCTGCGGCGCCGAGGACGAGAGACATGACACGGCGAGCGAGCCGACCGAGTGCTCAAAGTTGAGATGGGCCAGCGACACAAACGCGGCCGTCATGATGTCCTGCTCGTACAGCACGCCCTCGGCGCCGGGCGCAAAGCGCCTAAACACTGCATCGCGCACCTCGTCCTGCACGTCCATGGCGTAGCTCATCAGCGCCGAGTCGCTCTCGGCATCAAAGTGTCTCGCCGCCCGCAACAGCAGCACGAGACAGTAGGTAGCCTGCTCGTTGCGGTTCCGCAGCGCTTTTCTGAGGCCGTCCAGAAACTGCACCTTCTTGGCCATGCCGGCGCCCTTGGACTCGCGCATGTTGCTGGCCACCTCAAACACGTCCGGCTGCAGGAACAGCAGCGTCATCTGCATCGGATACAGTAGCGCCTTGCGGCGGCCATTGTCGCCAATGGTCAAGGCCATGTCGAACAGGGTATCAGGGGCGGTCTCGCGCCGCTTAGGATTGCTCATGGAGTGCAGCTGGACAAACTCGGCGGGGTAGCGGTCGAGCCAGCGGGTGATGATCTGCGGCATGACAACGGCGATGGTGTTCTGGAACGACTTGCGGAAGTGAAGGAAGCTGGAGCAGAACTCCTGGATGCCGAAGCTCAGCTTTTGACTGTCGACCCAGAAGAAGGAGACGAGACGCAACATGATGAGGGCGGCGCGTTCCTCCTCGGCAGCGAGGGCGTTCGGGATGGGGTTGCCTTGCGAGGGCACGTTGTTGCGGGCCGAGTACATGACACTGCGGAACAAGTCAAACGTCGCAGGCCAGCTCGATGCCGTCACGTACTCCATGATCAACTTGATGTGGGCTTCGACAGCGTTGGCGTGGGCTTGAAGTATGCTCTTCGTCTCAGTCGGCTCGCTGGACGAGGTGGATAGGGGCGTCCGCATGGGTTCTTCGACCTGAGGGGCCGTGAGGTGTTTGGCGGACGAGTCGTCGAGGATAGCCTTGGCGGGAAGTGCATAGCCATCAGGGATTGGCTCGAATAAGACCTTGATGACTTCAAATATACGGTTGAGTTGCACATCGCTGAGTGCCTCCGGGGGGTAGAAGGCGGCGCGCTGGGCCGGGGACATGGGGCCATCGGATACAGGGGACGGGGTCGACCTGTCGCCGGGGCCCTTCATGCGGTACCAATTGCTGGCACAGCAGTCGGCGATGAGCTCGAGGACGTACAGCTCCGAGAGGAGCACATGGGGCGGGTGGGCGAGGACGGTCTTGTATGGGCGGCTGAGGTCCTCGAGAAGGGTCAGGAGGGCGTCGAGAATGAAGCGAATCGACGAGGCGCTGATCTTGACGAGTGTGGCGCGGGTGATGGAAACGATATCATCTTGAGAAAGGTCCTGTGTGGGCGTGCCGGTGCGGTGGGGGAGCTGCCGTGGGCGCCGTCAGCATCCGTCATCCGGGTAGGGACCTGGATACCAAGTGTATCTAGGATCCAGATAATCTAGCATCTCAGCGCAAGGAGACCACGCACCCTCGTGGTGAGCCTGTCGACCAGACAGCCCACCAGGCCCGCATCACCATTCATTGTGTGTTGACGAGAGCAGGACTGGGCCGGCGCCTTCTCATGGTTGGACTCCCCCGTATTAATTCTGTGTAGTTTATTGTCCTATTTCCGGTCGACGGACGGCGCGTGGACTTGTGGACCGCACGGCGGGCCTCCGCCGGTCGTGGTCGGGGGGGGCCTTCTTTTCGAGAGTGTGTGCGCGAGTGGGTGTACAACGAGCAGGGGCAGTCAAGGTCGGGTCGGCGTGGGGGCACGGGGAAGCCGGTCCTGCGGCAGCCGTTCGGAATTGGAGATGTAGAGAAGGGTCGGGAGAGCCGGGCGGCGGGCGTTGCAGAGGGAGGCGACGGGGAGACGAGATGGAAATGGGGAGCGGAAACGGCACGGGGAGTTTTCAGGGTTGCGCTTTGCCGGGTGCGGGTTGCGGATTGCGGATTGCGGCAAGGCGGGGGAGAGACGCGCCAAACCGGAGCGGGGACCCTTGCAACTGGGAATTCTGGGGAGCTCTGGTGGGCTCTGCCCGAGTGCTCCCAAGCTGCTTTGAGGACGCTAGAAGGCGGCCCAGGCCCCATTCGAGCTGGTGGCCCGGCGCGACACCACCACGACGCCGCACACACCACGCCGGCCCTCGGCCCTGGCGGTTCCTGCATCCGCTCTGAGACTCGAACGGCGCGGGGGTTCACATTCTCAAACAGCACACATCCCAGCAAGCAGCCTGACCAGGATGGAGGAAAAATAAAATGCTTAGATCTTGAACGTCAAATCCCTTATCATCGGAAAATATTTTTGTGCGCGCATGAATGCATGCGCAGGACCATTGCCCTGATGCAACCAACCCTCATGCGACTGGATCAGATGCAAATGCAGCTTGCTCGACAGTGCCGGCCTGGACTGCCTGGGCTGCCCCGACGACACTATTAGTCCGTACCAGCGACGATCCACCACTCGTTTCTTTCTAGCTCGGCGACCAGCGGGGCAAGGGTTGATCCTTCCATCTCACTAGCACCTAGTCTAGTCGACATGGAAACCGAACAACTTGTGCACAAAAACAAAGTCATTTTCTGAACATTGACCCCTTTACACAGTATATATAGTTTCCCTCAAAAAAGACTAACACGAGCTGTAAACCTCACACTAACAACCCAACAACCCAACACCACTTCTGCCTCCTCGACTAATACCCCCGTGAATCGCGATAGTTTCTATCCCGATCACCACCACCGCCATGTCTGTTATCATACCTCCGATCCTGCCCATGATGCGGCGGCGGCCGGTACTGCTGCTGCTGCCCATGCCCCTGGTACCCTCCTCCTCCCTGGTGGCCCCCGCCCTGGTATCCCCCGTGGTGCGACGTCGGCGGCCCCGGCGGCGCGTAGCGATCATTACGATAGCCCTGGCCGCCGCCGCCGTAGCCCTGGTTCCCACCATACCCCTGGCCGCCGCCGCCGTAACCGCCGCCCGCGTGGTGCGCCGGCGGCGGCGGCGGTGGCACACCGACTCCGAACCCGGGATAGCCTGGAGGCGGGGGCTGCCATGACTGCTGCGGAGGGGGCGCGTACTGCTGGTGCCCGCCCCCATACCCGCCACCGCCGTAGCCGTTTCCGTAGCCGTTTCCGTACCCGCGGTCTTGTTGCTGGTAGCCACCGCGGCCACGGCCGCCTCCGCCTCCGCCGCGCGGGGGTCCGCCCGCGTAGTTGATCCTGTCACCCCGTCCGCCGCCTCCGCCGCCGCCATAGTTGTTCTTGAGGGGCACGCCGCCGTAGCTGCGCCCGGACCGCTGGCCTTTGTTCCTGACGGCTTCGATGTCGCCTCTGTCAAGGGCAGGCGTGGGCATTTTGAGGCCGCGCAGGAGCATCGACTTGTGCGTGTGAGAACTGCTCGGCATCTCGTAGTTGACACTAGGAATCATGTGTTAGTGATATGTCTGTTTTGGAGAACTTAGGGTAGTTGGAAGGACAGCTTACCTGAGGGACCGGTCGTAGTCGACATCCGGCATGGTGTTTCTCTCCAGCGGGTACACGAGCGAGCCGTGCGGGACGTAGCCCTCGATTTTCTCGACCGTGCCGGCAAGACCATCGCTGCGTTTAGGGTCCAACTTGAACTTGGGCACGCCCTGTTTTTTGGAGTAGAAATGCGACGTGATGTCCTCATAGAGGCCCGGATGAGCATCCGAGATGAGGAGGACCTCATGGCCGGGCTCGTTGCGGGCTTGGTCCTCCGGGCTCAAAAGATGCGACCTTGTCTTCATGGCGTCCAGGAGACGAGGCATCTCGATGAAAGGCAGGAGAGCGATGCCCTGCCATGACATCTTCTTACCGTTCAGATCGATTTCAAAATCCTCTGGGTAGAAATCCAGGATCGGGCTGTCCTCCTGGAGCATGAGGTCGTGAAAGACCTCGGGGATGGCATGGCGTGACGCCGCCGGAAGCACGCTCATGAGCTGCTCAAACGGACGCGATATCCTGCCCTTCTCAAAGCTGATGGTCATCTTGCCCAAGTCAACAAAGTCGGCCGCAAAGGGCGCGTAGTGATAAGGGTAGAACCACTCCCACGAGGGGCACCCTTGGAAGTAGTACATGAGCACCCAGGCGAGGCCCTCGACGTACGCCCGGGCAACCTTGTGCCGAAAAGCGATGTCTTTGGCGTCCACTTTGAACTTTTGTTCATAGTAGCGGTCGGCATAGCCCTCCTCCCAGAGCCTAACCGTGTCGCTCGGTTCCTCGCTCGAGGGAGCGGCGGCATCGGAGTCGGAGGGAGCCTCGGCGGCGCTGCTGTCCTCCTCAATGAGCTCCGCCTTGCGTTTCCCAAGGGCCGAAGGCGGCGACTTGGGACCGGCTTCTTCCATCTTGGAATCCTCGCCGTCCGGCTTGCTGTCTGCCGGCTTGTCTTCCGGCTTGTCTTGGGCTTGCGCCATGAGGCCCTGGATCTGGCTCTTGAGCACACTGGCAGCGCTCTTGTTGGCCACGTTGGCCTGGTCAACCGCGCGGCGGTTCACTACCATGTCGTGAGTGATGACCGGCTTGGGGATGCTTGACACGGCAAACAGATTCATGCCCGGGGGCGGGCCATTTGCCTCTGGGGCCACCTTCCGACCTCTGCCGGCGAGCGGCGAGTTCTGCGCACCGCCCCTGCCGTTACCTTGCTGCTGCAGCTTGCGTCTCTTGAAGCTGGCCTCGCGGCGGTCCTCAACTTCCTTCCTCCTCCTGAAGATGGAATCCTCCTGTTTGGCGAGGCCGCTGAGGATGTACTGCGCACGCTCAAGATCCACATGTCCGTCCTTGGTCACGTATCCACCCATCACCGGGAGGTTGTCTTTCCAGATGGCCATGAGGGTTTCGATACCATTCTCTCTGATTTCGAGAGCAGGCAAGTGGGGCAGGAAGTCATTTCCGACGAAGAAGCACATGAAGACCCAGTCGTCGATGGCGCGCTCAAGGTCCCAGCGGAAGGGAAGATTGGGGATGTTCAGCTCAACGGCAAGGTACTCACGGAGGATCGACACATGAAGCCAGATGAAGGGCTTCAGGGGCTGGGCATTGTCCTTTTCGCCAAACTCGCCACTCTTCTCCTTTGCCTCACCTCTGCAGTTCCTCTCGTCGTGGCCCTTTTGGCCGCAGAGCTTGCACATCCTGGCTTTGCTATCCTGGAAGAAGACATCCTCACGGAGCACGCGGAAGTGCGGCTCGTGGGTTGCAAGACCCAGCATGATGAGATCGGCGTCCAGGCCGTAGATGACATGACGGGTGTTGGGGTCATGCTCGGGCGAGTTGCGCTGCGAGCGGACAAAGTTCATGATCTTGTGCTCACCCTCGCCGGGAACAGTGGCATCAGAGATGAGGACCTTCATCTTGGCCCACGCGGGGTCCGTGTTGAGCTTGTAGGCACACCAATACCGCAGACTCGCAGCGAGAATGTCCATGAACGGGGTGCCTGGGGTGATGGAGTTGGAATCGAACGCCTTTTTGACAACAATCTCGACCGGTTCCTCCTTGGCATTGCTGCCCTTCTCCTTTTGGAGCATCTTGAGCAGTTGCTGCTTGTCCTCCTCTTTTTCTTTGGCGTCCTGGGCAGCGCGGAATCGACGCGACCGCTGCTGGTTCATCTTGGCTCGGGGTGCAACACCATCTATCACGGATTAGCATCGGGGTGTCTCTAGAGCAGGATCGTCGAGAGATACATACCAACAGCGATCATGAGAAGCTTTCTGGGCCGGACCATGTTGACGACACGCTCGGTGTATTTGAAGACCTCAATCATCATCTCCTCCTCGTCCTTGGGCGCCGGCCTGTCCTCGGGATGGGAGCAAGGGTGGACGATGCCGTTCATATCCAAATACAGGTTGTCAAACTCTTCGCCGTTTGGGTTTCTGTGTCGCGCGTCGACGGGTATGATGGAGCCATCTTCCATCACAAGAGGCTTGTCCTCGACGACCGGAGATATGATCTTGGGGTATTTGGTGGACAGCCACCTGAAGGCAGCCGGAATACCCATGGTGAAAGACTCGGAAAAGTTGCAGCAGGGAGGCGCGGTCGATGTCGGTTCAGAAAAGAGCGAGCCAGTGTCTCGCGACTAGCCGGGGCTAGCTATTGCAAAGAGCGGCGCTTTGTGGAGAGATTCGATGGAAAGCGACACTACGTTTGTGCCCATGGGATTGCCTGGCGCAGGTCGGTAGTCAAGAGCGGTAGGATGGACTCGAGCTCGGTCAGGATTCTTCGAATGTCGTATCGACGCTGACCGGTCTCCAGAAATCGGTAGCAGGATGCCAGCGCTTTTGTTTCGAGGTTCCTAGGGATGAGTGATGTTGCGGGAAAGGACAAAGCTGACGCGCGAGGAAGCCTACGCCGCGTGCTTTCGGGACTTTGAAAGACGAGAATGTGAACAACGGGCTTTCATTGGAAAAAACGGGCGTTTCAGTCGCCCCGGCCAAGTGCAGAGGTGGAGCCGGATGTCGATGTACGGTGATTGGCCTTGCGGATCGCTTCTTGTATGTAATACGGTAAGAAACAACGTTACAAGACCTGGGGAGTTGGCTGCGAGCAGGGGTAATTGCTTGGCCCACTTTATTTTACGGAGCTCCTGGAACACTGCATCGTGGTGCTGTCTCGCCTGTCAATGGCATCCAAGCTCCCAAGACAGTGGATTCCGTTCCGGGTTCGGTACACCTGTCCACACCACGACGCCCGTCCTTGGCCGCTCCGTGCGACACCCTCGATAAATGTAGCTCCGGCGATTGACGAACTGCGCCATTGGAGTTAGACGCCTGCACTTTGTGCTCTACCACCGAGAAACGATCTGGAACCCTGCGAGGAGTGAAGAGTGGGGAGTGGTCCTGGAATTGGGACGCAAGGAAGACGAGCAACAAGAGTTGGAAGACTTGGAGTCGGGAACACCTACCTTAGTCGAGGACACCCCCACGAAAGGACCGAGCCGATGCTCCTCCATGGCAGCAAATAATCCACGTCTTTCCCCTCGCCGACCCCAACCGACGCCATGTCCATGTTCTCGACCATCACGACCGCGCCGGCCAAGCAGTCGGTGAGCGACACCATCCCCGTGCTCAGCGGCCGCCTGAGCACCGCCACCCTCCTCGAAGACCGCCGCGCTGCCATTCTCGGCTTGCGCAGCTTTGCCAAGCAGTATCCCGCTTCCGTCGCCTCGGGCGCCCTGCGCAGCTTGATAGGCAGCCTCAGTCGCGATGGCGAGGATGTTGACACGGTCAAGGTGGCTCTGGAGACGCTGCTGATGCTCTTCAGCCCAGACCCGGACAGCCCCGAGGCCTCGGAGGAGATTGCGTTGTGGGTCGCCGACGAGTTCACACAGCGACACGAGAACATCGCGCTCTTGCTGGGGTTCATCGGGAACGACAGGACCGACTTTTACTCGCGCCTCTACTCGCTGCAGCTTCTTTCGGCCATCTTGTCTGCGCGGACAGAGAGGGCCGAGGAGTCCATCGTCAATACCAACGACGGCATTCACCGCCTCGTGGCCGTTCTTGAGGACCCGAGGGAGGCCATCCGCGATGAGGCCGTCGGGCTGCTCACCGATCTCACGCCGACGTCCAATGTGATCCAGAACCTGGTCACCCTCGAGAAGGGGTTTGCCCCGCTCTTCGAGATAATCAACAACGAGGGGGGTCTGGCGGGTGGCGCGAGAGTGGTGGAGGACTGTCTGATCCTGCTGGCCAACCTACTCCGACTCAACCCGTTGAACCAGACCATGTTCAGAGACATGGGGCATGTCGCAGAGATCAGTCGACTCTTGAGGGATGCCTACAAGGGGAGCGAGGATGGCCAGGAGGTCGCACAGTGGGTCGAGGTTCAGCGCAACAGGAATGTATACGCCATGCTCGCCGTCATCCGTCTGCTCCTCGTGCCCGGAGCCGCCGGAACCCCCTTGAACCAGGAGGCGTTCCAAGGTGACCTAGTATCCGGTGGGCGCGCTCGCGTGCGGGGCGGCCCCGTCCTAGAGAGTACTCTCCAGATTGCCTTCTCCCACGTTGCTGAGCTGCCGATCAAATCGGAGGCGCTGCTCGCATGTGCAGACATGATCAGGGGCAACGCCGACGTGCAAGCCAGGTTTGCTGGCTTCCAGGTACCGTCGCCTCTTGCCGACCCAGTCGCCAATGGCCAGACGAATGGCACTCCCAAGGTTTACATCATTGACGGGCTCTTGGATCTCGTGCTGGCTGTGAACACGCTGCCGGCGTTTGACCTGCGGATGGCGGCCTGCACATGCCTCAAAGCCTACTTCTACAAGCACGCCGAGATCCGGATGCACTTTCTCGACCATGCTGTGCGGACACACAAGGCGCACTCTGATGAGCTCACCAATGCCCTTACAATCCTGCTTCAACCAAACCCCGAGGCGGTCACGACGGACCCGTACCGGTACTGGTTCGCCGCGGTTCTCATGTTGCACCTGCTGCATGACAATCCCGAGACGAAAGCGCTGGCCATGAGCGTCACAGAAGGCGACGAGGCCAGCGGCGAAGAAGTCGTCACGAGCATCCAGACCATGACGGCGCACCTCCTGAGCAGCGTCGCCAAGTCGGACGACCCCCGCATCAGCATCGGTTATCTGATGCTGCTGTTGTGCTGGCTGTTTGAAGACCTCGAGGGGGTCAACGACTTCCTCGGCGAGTTCACCAACCTGCAGGGACTCATCCAGGCGGCGATCGAGAACCCGAACGGCGACCCCATGGTGCAGGGGCTCAGCGCCATGCTCGCGGGCGTGGTCTACGAGTTCTCCACCAAGGACTCACCCGTCCCCCGCGCAAAGGTCCGAGAAATGATCATGTCACGCATGGGCCGCGACCGATACGTCGACAAGCTCTCGCGGCTGCGGTCACACCCCCTCATGCGCGACCACGAAGTCCTCCCCCAAAAGCTCGAACCCAACCCCGACCAAAAACTCCCCGACGTCTTCTTCGACGACACCTTTGTCGACTTTTTCAAAGACAACTACAGCCGCATCCTGCGCGCCATCGACCGCGACCCGGACTCGGAAACCTCCGTCATCACCAACGGCGTCCAAAAGGGCGTCTCCCGCGCCCTCGTCGACGCCCTCCGCGCCGAAGCCGACCAAAAGTCCGCCGCCCTGCAAGAGGCCCAAACCGCCGCCGCAGCCCTCACCCAGCAGCTCTCGGCCGAGCAGGCCGCGCACCAGCAGACCAAGTCCCTCCTCGCCACCGACCTCTCCCGCACCAACGACCTCGCCGCCGGCCTCCGCCAGCAGCTGACCGCAAGAGACGCCGCCCTGCACGCGGCCGAGACCCACGCCACCAACCTCACCCGCCAGCTCACGCAGGAGCAACAAGAGCACCAGCGCACCAAAGCGGACCTCGCGCGCGCCAGGACGGCGACCGACGCGCTGCAGCGCAGCCACGCGCAGGAGCTCGCCGCCCTGCAGACCAAGCTCCGCGCGCGCGAGGACGAGTCGCAGCGGCAGCTCGACGCGGCGCGCAAGGCCGCCGAGCAGGAGGCGGAGCGCGCGCGGCGCCGCGCCGAGGCCGAGAAGGCGGACCTGAAGGCCACCATCAGCCGGCTCGAGGTGGACGTCATGAAGGCGAACAAGGCCCGCGGGGACGCGGAGCACAAGATGGCGGAGCTCGAGGCGGCGGTGAAGAAGGGCGAGGAGCGGGCGCGGGAGGCGGAGCGGGCGCTGAAGGCGCGCGAGGAGGAGGTGCGGAGGGAAGGGGACGAGAGGGTGCGAGTCGTCGAGGCGAGGGCGAGGGAGGTGGAGGGGAGGTGGAGAGGGTCGAGCGGGAGGTGGAGAGGGCGGAGGAGAAGGTGAGGAGGGCGGAGGAGGAGGCCAAGGGGTTGAGGGCGAGGGTGGAGAAGGTGGAGGCCGAGGTGAAGCTCGCGAGGGAGGGGGAGAAGAAGAAGGAGGAGGAGAGGAAGGGCGTGCAGGGCGAGTTGGATGACTTGTTGGAGGTGTTTGGGGATCTGGAGGAGAAGGTGACCAAGTACAAGGTGAGCACTTTTGGTCTCGCGTGGTGGTGTTGTTGTTGTTGCACTGGAGCTAACTGCAGGTGTAGGAACGGCTCAAGGCGCTGGGCCAGGAGGTGTCTGACGGGGAGGACGAGGATGATGACGGGGAGGATGACGAGGACGAGGAGGAAGAAGAGGAGGAGGAGAAGTAAGGGGTTGCTCCAAGTGTGGTCGTGCAGCAGGCCCACAACCGAGGAATTGGTTGTCGTGGGTTCCAAAAGCAGGCGAGGCTTTGTTTATGTTGTGCATTTTCAGCGGGTACATGATATCAAGATCTAGATGGGCGTGCATTGAACATCAAACTCACTACCAAGTACGACTTAACCTAACTACGTAACCAGTGGGGAGTCAGGGACAGTGGCAAGGAGAGGCCATGTCAAATTCTCATCTGCTCACAGGACCCTTTTGAACCCGCAGATGTATTCTGCACAGAGGGGCAGGTTCGCAGCCGTGTAACTATCCTCTCTGTTTACACGGCTGCACGGATTACTCGTACGTTTTCCCTTGCCACTTTGACCGCAGAAGACGTGCAGCAGACTTGCAGAGCCTGCAGGCCGTCTCCCCGCACACACACACAGTTTTGATGGAGACGCAGCGGGCTGCGTCCCTGAAAATTGATCCACACCTGGATAAAAAGATAAAACTCAACACTCAACTTTCTCAAAAAGGAACCCCGTCGATTCACATCTCACTTTCACGACGCCTCTGGTTGTTCTTTTTGTTAGTCTCTTTTCGTAGTGAAACAGATTCCAGGGAAGAGACAGCTCAGAAAAAAAAAAGAGAAACACCAGACCCAAAAAAAAAAAAAAATGGCCGAAGCCTACCCCCGCTCCGACTCCGAGTCGGTCTCGTCCTCGGACAACGAAGAGGACTGGCTCAACAAGCCCGGCGACGAAGACGAGGACGAGGACCGCGAGCAGATCTCTGTCGTCTCGCTGCTCGACGACAAGGTCTTTCCGGATGCGCCGTCCATGCTCGCGCACTGCAAGGACAAGTTCGGCTTCGACTTTCTTGCCGTGCGCGACCGGCTCGGTCTGGATTTCCACGGCTGTGTGAGGCTCATCAACTTTGGTGAGTTTGTTTCTCGTCGATGTATTTGAATTAGGAGCTGATCTGGAGTGACAGTCCGGCGCAGTGCAAAGGAGGCCGCCCCGCTCCCGCAGGAGATCACGGCGGAGCACCTGGCCGACGACAAGCTGCTGATTCCCGTGCTGGACGATGACGCGCTGATCTTTTGCCTGGATGAGCTGCCCGCGTCCGCGCCCACCCAGGCGCAGGACAAGGGCAAGGCGGCGGAGAAGCAGGCCGCAGGCAACGGCGAGGTCCCGGTGGACGAGCTCCTCCAGAAGAACGCGCAGCTGCAGGCCGAGCTGGAGCAGCTGGCCAAGCAGTTCACCAACTACCGGCTGGCCGTCGAGCAGACGCTGGACAAGCGCTGGGGCGTGGACGAGGAGGGCGAGAAGGGCGCGGCGTCGAAGGCGGCTGCCCCTGCCGAGCCGGAGAAGAAGCAGAAGGACGAGTCGGCCTACTACTTTGAGTCGTACGCCCACAACGGTAGGCACTCACAATCATTCTCCCAATGTAAAAAGCAGCGCTAAGAAGAACCGCAGACATCCACGAGACCATGATCAAGGACACGGTGCGCACCAACGCCTACCGCGACTTCATCTACGGCAACAAGCACCTCTTCGCGGGCAAGACGGTCCTCGACATCGGCTGCGGCACGGGCATCCTGTCCATGTTCTGCGCCAAGGCGGGCGCGGCGCGCGTGCTGGCCGTCGACAACAGCGCCATCCTCGACAAGGCGCGCGAGAACGTCTTCCACAACAAGCTCGACGGCGTCATCACGTGCATCCGCGGGCGCATCGAGGACGTGACGCTGCCCGTCGACAAGGTCGACATCATCGTGTCCGAGTGGATGGGCTACTGCCTGCTGTACGAGGCCATGCTGCCGAGCGTCTTCTTCGCGCGCGACCGCTACCTCAAGCCCGACGGCCTGCTCGTCCCCAGCCACGCGAGCATGTGGATCGCCCCCGTGTCCGACGCCGAGTACCTCGCCGAGAACGTCGACTGGTGGCGCGACGTGTACGGCTTCGACATGAAGGCCATGCAGGCCGGCCAGTACGTCGACGCGCGCATGACCGTCATGCCGGCCGACGCGGTGTGCGGCGAGGCGAGCGCGTTCCGCATGCTGGACCTGCACACGGCCAAGGTGGAGGACCTGGTGTTCGAGGACCCCTGGCAGACGACGCTGTCGGACAAGGCCGAGGCGCTGGACGGGTTCCTGGTGTGGTTCGACTGCTTCTTTGGCGAGAGCCGGCAGGAGGTGGTCGAGGCCAAGCTGTCGGCCAAGGAGTGGGCGGCTGCCGGCCGGGAGCGCGTGGCGTTCACGACGGGGCCGTTTGACACCGCGACACACTGGAGGCAGGGGCTGTACCTCATCGACAAGGGGAAGGCGAAGGAAATCGAGGTGGGGCCGGGCAAGAAGATCGTGGGCCAGATTCGCTACGCTATCCCTGACGACCATGCCCGGGGCCTCAACATCAGGCTGACCTGGGGGTTGGAGGGCGGCGACAAGCAGTCCCAGACGTGGCTCCTGCACTAGGGTTTTGACGGGATACGGTTTAGACAAAAGGACGGGCTAGTTTTCGGCTGCTGGTGTTGTCACAATAGATGGCAATGTTGTGTGGTCAGATACCCAAATCTATGAACACGGATATGAAACAAGAGAAGACAGACCGACAGTCTATCCAGAACGCCGTGCGATGCAAGTGACAGCCAATGCTTGCCCCAGAACCGTTCCAGTAAGCTACGCAAGATGCGGAACGCCGGCGCTTTGCATGATCAAATTCACAATGCTCAGGAAACCCTCGCCAAGAATGAAGCCTGATTTCGCCGTTAGCAACTCCCTTTTTGACGCAGGACAGCAGAAACAACGTAGCACTTACCGAAGCCAGCACAATCAACGGCGTCTCCTGCCATCCCATGCGCGACCGCCACCACCAGCTCAGAACCCCCCGATGGTCCTCGCGAGCGTGAACGATGGACGTTGTACATGCCACGGCGACGGCAATGCCGCCCGGGATCAGGGCATGCCAGCGCGTACCGGCCGTCTGGGTCCGCAGGGCGGTCGTGGCCGCGAATAACACGGCAGACCCGATGGCCCACTCCTTGGCCATGGCGGGAGCCCCTTGCCGGTGACCAGGCGGGCGGTGAAGATCCATACGTACCCGGTAGGGACTTGGAACAGGTCGCCTGGGACTTGGTAGACTCTAAAGAAGAGTAGAAGTTAGCTGTCAATGTTGAGGATATGGGTGCGCGAGAGCAAGAAAAGACCACTCACGATGTGTACAACCGGTAGATGAACGCGCTGACAACGGCTCCGACCGTTGCGCCAACGACCTGGCCCCAGAACTGGGCCTTGGGCGCTGCCCCAAGCAGATGCCCCGTCTTGAGGTCCTGCATCATATCGCCCGCCTGCAGCGCGCCGGCTTCAGACACGGCGCCCGCCACCAGGTTGATCAAGACGCTGGACTTGTTGGACTGCGGGATGATGACGGCAAAGAACAACTGGGCAAGCTTGCTGATGCCCGAGACGGGGTTCAGGTCGGTCTCGCCCAGGGCCCGCACGCCCATGATGCTCAGGACGAGAGCCATGAAGACGGCGGTGACGGTGGCGTAGAGCGGGACGAGATTGCCAAAGACGATGTGGATGCACAGGATACAAAAGAGGATGGAGAGGACCAGGCCAATGGCCACGAGGCGGTCGCTCACCTGCTGGTCCAGGGGCGCATCGTCGGCCTCCTTTTCCTCCTCGAGTTCGCCGAGTAGGGGGATGTCGTCACCGTCCGATGAAGTACTGCTCCTGGGACTGCGTTGCTGTACGGCATCGCCCTCGTCAGCGGCAGCGTTGACGGGTGTGTACCCGGCGCGTTGTGGCCTCCGACCCAGCAGTGTCTTCACCCGGCTGGGCAGGAGGCCCAACTGCAAGGCATCTCTCAGCTGCGGGACATACTGCCTCCCAGAGCGGAGGGCGAGATAGCCCAGGCTGACAACGGCATCCGCAAGCATGATGGCCAGCGAAGTCCACACAATCCAGCCCTTGCTCCCGTTCTCCCAGTCGCCCACCGGCGCGGGCGCCCACCCCTTGCTCTTGGCCAGCGGCGAGAGAATACCCCAGCCGACGACAGCGCCAAGTAGCATGTGCAGCGTCGTGGCCGGACCCATGATGATGCCCTGCCCAACATACGCCAAGCTGGGGTTGAGCGTCCACAGCCAGGTGTTCGCCGCGACGGACCCAAAGACGGGGATATTCCTCAGCACCGGCAGGAAATACGTCGCAAACGTAAACACCCCCGACACAAAAAAGCACACCAACAACAACCTCACATTCCGCCTCCACCCCTCCGCATGCTTCACGCCCTCCCCTCCCCCTCCCCCTCCCCTTCGACCTCTCGACCCCACCACCCACCTCCCCAGCCAGACTCGCGAACCCCTCCCCCTTCCCCGCCTCCCCCTCCCTTGCGGCCTGCCCATGCAGCACCCCAATCAGCACCGCCGTGCTGAACCCGCTCGGAAACCTCAGCCTCTCCCTGATAATCACCTGCCGCCGCAGCGGCACGGCAAACACCACCCCAAAGTAGCACAGCCCCAGGCTCCACAGCACCAGCTTCCCCGTCCCCAGCACGATCGGCCCCTGCTCGTCCTCGCGCAGCAGGTAGTTCATGGCCGGCAGCACGCCGACGAAGCCGCAGCCCAGCGGCATGATGGCCATGCTGCCGGCGACGGTCTGGACGAGGACGTTCTCGACGGGCGAGAAGGGAGAGGGCGCCCAGGTGGGACCGCAGCAGGCGGAAGATGCCGAAGCCGAGGAGCGACGCCGGCATGGTCATGGTGCTGACCCAGCCGGTCTGCAGGCCAAAGTACATGTTGGAGAAGCAGATGACGAGGCCGACGGCGAGGCCGACGACGAGGCCGCGGAGGTGAGGGACTGGGGGATCGCGGGGTGGGGGTGCTGCGGTTTGCGCGGCGGTGCGGTGTCCTCGGAGAGGAGCGGATGAGAGTCATTGTCGTCGTTCAGGGTCTGGGAGGGAGGCATGACTGATGATGGCGGCGGCGAGGCATTGCTGGGCTCGGTGGCGGGCGCGGCCGAGGGTTTTCGGCGCGGCATGGTGTGAGAGGGGTGTTGAAACCGTGGTGTGTGAGGTAAAAAGAATTGGGGACGGAGACTGTTGTCGGCGACATAGATGAGGCTGGCAAGTTTAGGTTGAGTGCGGTGTGTCTGGCAGAGAGGTGTGATGAATAATGTAAGTGACTGAGTGACTGAGTCGGAGTTTAGTTGCGGCAGCCAACGAGAGCGGACTGAGCGGAGGTTCCAGGGATACACCAATGGCTAATTAGGTAATTGATGAAACGAAGCCACCTGCGCATACTGGGTAACTAACCAAAACAGGAAAGGAGACGACAACAGAATCCCATGTTGTACGAACTTGTGATGGAAAGGTTATCTGCATCAAGAACGGACGGAGTAACAGAGAGAGAGTGGCATAGGGACGAGTGAAGTAAACTAGGTTTAAGCGTCCATCATTATGTGCCATACATCTCGGACTGGCCGGTTCTCATAATCCACACCGACAACCAAGCTGCCAAGTTGGTAATATCGAGCCACCCCAAACTCCCCCTTTCCCTCTGCCCTTCATAACCTGGTGCTCTGGGACCGTTCAGCTCTTCGAATGTATTCAACCCCTGTCCGATTTACACGTATCCATACAAGCAAGCCCTCCGCTAACCATGCAACGCCGACAGGAACCCAAAACCCAACAGCCTCCCTTAAAACCCAAAACTATCCAATAGCGAATTCGCATCCGGCTCTTCAAACACCGTCGGCGGCGCCTGCTGCTTAGGAAGGAGCCCGCCCGACTTCATCTCCGCCGGCACATGCTGCTGCTGCTGCTGCTGCTGCTGTTGTAGCTGTTGCTGCTGCAGATGCGGCACCACCACCGGCGACGGCAAGTCCGCCACGACCAGCGAACCCCTCCGCTTGAGCAACCTGAGCGGGTCAATCTCGCCGCCCAGCCCAGCCGCCACGCCGCTGACGCCCGCAGGCTGGAAGAACTCCCAATTGCGCACTGCCACCCGCATCAGTTCACCACGCACACCTCACGAGGGCTGGGGACGAGAGAAGGAGGAAACAACATACCCAGATCCAATCCCAACAAGTCACACCCCATGCGGTCATACAGCCTCGCATTGTGCAGCACAAACTCCCACTCCACCTTGGGCGTGACCTTACTCGCGCCCCGGAGCGTCTGCAGCGACTTCTCCCTGAGCTGGCGGTACAGGATGACCAGTGCCGGGTCGTCGGTGAGGAACAGCCGCGACTTGAGGTCCGGCGAGCCGGGCGTCTCGAGGAGCGTGTACACGGGCGTCTGGCGGCGTCGAAACACGCATTCGTCCCTGCGGTCAGCCAACCGGACTCGACAACAGCAACAGAGACTCTTGTGACGGTGAAAGTGGTGATGGCGGAGGAGGAGGGGGAGGAGACACTTGTCGTCGTTCCATTTTTGCCGCTGGTCACGGTGGTGGTTATGGGCAATGGTGGTGGTGGGACTCACAATCAGAGCGCGGACAGCCATGTCCCGGCGGTGGAGCATCCAGAAGGCCCACGATGCGAGCCACCGGTTGCCCTCCTGGGCCGCGATGGTCAGCACTTCCTCCTCCAGGAGACGGCGCAGCACGGGGCCCGAGTCGCCCTCGAATACGCGGGCTACCGCGATGGCGAGCTGCAGGTCTTTGAGCTGGTTCAGGCAGACGTTGACGGCGTCCTGGAGGTGGTCTGCGAGCAGAAAGAAGGCGGCGGCGTATTCTGCAAGTCGTCAGTCACGCAAAACCCAGACCGAAAAAAAGGGGGTGCCTACCAAACCGCCGTTTGCTCATCAGGGCGTACGCATTCTTCAGCGCCGCAGTCCGCCACTTGGGATCGTCAAAGTTGTTGGCCAAGAACCGCAGCGTCGCGCCCTGCTCGCGGTTCCACGCCGCCATGCGCCAGAGACCCTGCAGCACCGTCTTCTTCTTGAGCGCAAGGTAGAACAGACTGCAGTCGATGGGGTTCTTGAGCTCGTTCTTGGTGTACTCGTTCCGCGCGATCACCTCAAACTGTGCTTTCTGTTTGCCCTCGTCAGCGACACAACCCTCCCTCTCGCCCTCCAGAGGCACGCCAACTCACCACCGCGGCATTATCCGCCAGCCACATGAAGATGCCGCTCTCCCTCGCGTTCTCCCACAACATCCGCCCATGGCTCTGCTTCGACACAAAGTCCACCAGCACGTCCTGGCTGGTCGAGTGGTACGCCCAGTTGATCTCGCGCCAGCCCATGTGGATCTCATTGGTGCGGCCCTTGCGCAGCGCATGCTGCCTGAAGAACAGCATGAACCGCGCGCCATTCTCGTCCAGCGAGCGGCGCTGCTTCTCGACCAGCCCGACGCACTCGACAATGTCGACCAGCTGGATCTGCTCGTGGCCCGACAGCTGCGGGATGCCCACGCGCGTGAGCCGCTCGTTGATCTCGGCCGCGACCTCCTCGTCGAACGGCGCGTCGCCCTCGTCGTACGACATGCGCCGCGCGAGGTACTGGCCGGGGTCCTTGAGCAACGCCGTCTTCGTGCTCTGTTTCGTTGATCACCAAGTTCAACCGTCAGCATCAGCTCTTGTTTCTCAAACAACGCGGAAGACCAAAACAAAAAATGAAAGAAAACGCACATGGTCAATCTCGTAAAAGTCCTCGAGCTCCAGCCCCAAGTAATCATCCACCACATCCCCCTCGACCCAAAACCGCAGCGTCTTATTCAGCGCCATCAGGATCGCATGCACGAGCACAATCTTGCCAGCCAGTATACACTGGCTCAAAAACTGCGGATGAAACACCGGCAGCGGCCCGTTCAGCCTCTGCACCACATCAAACAGATCCCAATGCCTCTCCCCGCCGCGCCGCTGCGGCAGCCTCAGACTCGTCACCAGCGAGCTGCCCGCGTCGAACTGCCGGTCCTGCACAAACAGCTGGTTGCCCGCGCCAATGACGAGGTGGCCGTCGCCGAGCCAGACCGAGTCCCCGATGGGGTGCGGCGTGAGGTCGCGGATCGAGATCTCGCGGATGGCGGCCCAGGCGGGGCCCTGGTTGAGGTAGTCGAAGCGCATCTGCGAGAGCAACAGCACGCGGTGCGGGAAGCCGACGGCGAGGATGGACTGCATGTCCGGCGTGGAGGTCCAGTCGAGGTCGCGGATCGTGTGGCTGTTTTCAAACTCTTGCGTGTACTCCAGCCGCGCGCCGCGAATGTCCCAGATGGTGAGCGTCGAGCGGGCGGCGTCAACGAGCGCGGCTGTCTTGCGGGTGCTGCCGCTGACAAGGGCCGGGTTGGATACGCCGGTCTCCATGGAGCTGGTCGAGAGCCACTCGACGTTGTTGGCGGTGTGGCCGACGCGGGCGGTCCAGAACTCGACGCGGCCTGAGTGGGTGTACGAGATGGCGACGTCGCGGGCAAAGACGTCGAGAAAGCCGGAGACGTGCGGCGTGGTGCCGGCGGGATCGACGGGGAGGACGTAGGCGAGGTCGCCGGCGTCTTCTAGGGTGAATTTGGCGAACTCCCGGATCGAGGGGTCAGGGTGCTTGGTTCCGTTGGTGCCGTTGGTTCCGTTGGTGGCGGGCGTGGCGGTGTCGGTGCGTGAGTAAAAGGGGAACTTGACTTCCCAAACCATGCCCTGCTTCTCCGAGGTAATGGTGGCAATGTGTGCTGTGGTGTAGTCCTCGACCTGGTGCCTCGGAAGAATGAGAAGACACAGCGGCTTCCCTGGGACGTCGTAACTGCACTCGACGAGCATCCTGGGCTCCGCTTGCCGGCAGTCCCACAGCGAGATCTTCTCGTGCCGGAGGAAGACCACGAACCGGCCCTTTCTGAGGAGACACATCCTGTGGATATGCCCCTGTTGGGGAATGACAGCCTGGCGCGAGAGCCCCGTCCGCTTGGCATCCAGCGTGTGTTTCCAGATCACACCTTGCCCCTGCTCTGTCCGTGAGACGATGGCTTTGCCGCTGAAATTGCGCACAATCTTGCGTATCGGTGCCGAGTGCCCCGTCCAGAGACCTGCCATGCTGAGACGCCTCCGCTTCGGGTTTGGATCAAACAGAGCAGCGACGTTGCTGCGGTAGACCTCGATCCTGCCGTCAAAAAAGTGCAGGAGGATGTGCAAGTGTCCGCCCGAATTGCAGTAGCTGTAGGCCTCAACGTGAGGTATCTCTGCCGCCGAATAACCCTTCAAGAAGTCAAGCTCTGCGGCGTTGAGATGGGCCACGTTGAATATGTTGGACTTCCTCGTCTTGCACCCAATATTTTCCAGCGCCCATGCCGACATGCGGCCCCGGCCGTCCAAAACGACGCAAATCTCAGGGCTCCTGTTCGCAACCGTGATGAGATGCTCCAGCGCAGTGGCCTCCTCGGCCGACTGCGCGCCCTCTTGAACGGCCTTCTCAGTGGCCGCCGTAAGATCCCCTCCGTGCATCACAAACGCCCATCGCAACCCTCCTCCCAAAGGCGAGCCCTGAATAGCATCCCCCAGTTCCAGTGTCCCCCACAGCTGCAAATGTTGGTGCCCATGGCTATCCGACCCAACCCACACCCTCAACACATTGTCCGCGCAAAACGTATACAGCGCGTTCTCGATGGTCTGATCGACATGGTGCGGCCGGCGCCACTGGATCCCCGTCACAGGCCGCGGATGCCTGAGGTAGATGAAGTCAAACCGCACCTCGCCGGTCCCATAGCTCAGCCTGCGCCAGACCTTGACCAGCCTGTCGTACTCCCCCACCGACGCGATATACGCCGAGTCGTACGACAGACTGGCCAGCCGCACCGGGCTCGCCAGCCTCTTCCGCCACGAGCACTCCGGGCTCGCCAGGTTCTCCGAGGTCTGGTACAGCTCCAGATGGGTATGCGCGACAAGGAGCTCCTCGGACGCGCCCCAAGACAGCGAGATCGCCAGCCCACCATCCCCATCCCTATTCTCATCCCCATCCCTATTTCCCGTCTCCCCTTCACGCTCCCCACCTTCGTTGTCCCCGACCGCGAAAGTAGCCTGCAGCGCCCACCGCAGCTCCTCCACCTCCCTCCCGCTCCCCAGCGGGCGGTACACCCTCACACTGCGGCGGGTGCACACGGCGATCTTGCCCGAGGCCTCGTCGAGCGCGACGGCGAGCAGCGGGGCGGGGTCGTCGTCGTAGACGGTCTGCAGGAGGGCGTCCGGGCGCGCGCCGAGGATGGCGAGGGCGTTGCCGGTGATGTAGGCCTAGAGGGGCGAGACAAGATAGGTAGGACGTCAGTCAAGTTGGTTGACAAAAATGAAAGGGGGGGAAGGTATGGAAAAACGTACGGTGATGCGCCTCGACTCCCAGCAGCCCGAGGCCACGGCCTGGAGGCGCGACTCGGGCTTGCCGGGCAGGATCGCGCGCATGGTTCCAGGTTGTGTTCTATCGGTAGGGCGTGTCCTGCGATGACATTGCGGGTTTTGGTCGTTGGCGGGAGGAGAGAATGTTGTTCGTATATCGCTCGGCGTTGACGTCGAAAGCAAGACGGGGAAGCTGTCCCGTACGATTTGCGAGCTCGGCGGTGCTGGTTGTTAGTTGCAGGGAAGCTGTGCCGTGGCGTGCCGTGCCGGCCGTCTTACAGCGCTCAGCAGAGCGATCCACTAACTAATGTAAACTCGCAGGACCCTTGGCGTCATCTGATTGCGGAGCACAGCACCTAGACTTGACCCTTGGGCAGTAACAAAGGGTTGCTAATGAACTTTACAGTTGCCGTTCTGTGTTGCTACCCACTTAACTCGGAGGATCAAGGGAAAGGCATCACGCAATCTACCTTAGCTGCAGCTCACATGTCTCATAACCAAGCGCATCAGCAGACATGTGGGATGTGGTGCCATCACTGCCATCGCTGCTCAAAGGACCCGATGACGTGGGGGTGGCCTCAACCCCACACACTGACATCTTGGCGTTGTGCTCAGGGGGTCATCTGTTGACATCCGCTTGCGCTCCGACACAGTCTTTCACGGCATGACTGGAGCAAGGACAACGCCAAGGGGTGGAAATTGATAAACGCCGTTATGGTAACAGACCTTCCCGGACGGAGCAACTCGATTCATCCGCTTCACACAGAAAACATTACAGAGAGCGCCATGAATCTCATCCAGGGGTAGTCAAACGAAACATCACAAATGCGGCCCAATCCCAACTACGAGCTGTCCAAGTTGTATTCCCGCTGCCCATCCTGTCTCTAATCCTACGCCATAACACGCAGAAACCATAGCCTATGGCCCATGACCAAATAACCCATAACTCATGTACAAACCCCTTCACCCCCATCACCAAACTCCATTCCATCCCAGAAACAAGCCCGACCACCCAAAGGAGCCAAAAAAAAAAAAAAAAAAAAAAAAAAAAAAAAAAAAAGACGGAAGGAAAAGAAGAAAAAAATCACAGCCTCACCCCCGCCCCAATGCCCCTGCCCACATACCAAACCCTCTCCACCCACCTCCCCCACCTCACCCCGACCACCGCCCTGGCATCCAACTTCATCCTGCCCCCGAGCGCCTCCCTCAGCTTCCCGTACCCCACAGAGTCCATCGACCAGTCCACTGGCAGCTTCGGCGTCTGCGACCTGCCCGGCGGCGCCGCAAACGGCAGGTCATACTCGATCCGGCCGATCGGTTCGCTATGGTTATACAGCGCCGTGGCATTCACCGAGTCGATAAAGATGGTGTTGCGCGTGAGGGGGGACACCAAGGTGAACGTCGCCGTGGAGGAGAGGATGTGGAATGTCGCGTCGCGGATAAAGTGCGCCTGTGAGCCGTCGTCGTCGGGTCCATTTCCGTCGTCGTCGTCTCCGCTGCCAGGGAGCCGGAGCCGGGGGGCGGGGAGGGTGAAGTTGAGGCGGGAGAGGGCTTCGCCGAGCGAGGGAAGAGCGGGGATGGAGCCGCGGTGGGTGCGAACGGTGAGAGTCGTGTTGTAGCCGGATATGTATTCCGAGAGAAGATTGCGACCGCGTTGGATGCCCTTCTCCCCGCCCATTGACGGGTTCCAAATTGCGGACACGGATAAGTTGGTGTTGTTTCCCGGTCTCACATCCAGGTTTTCAGCGAAGGCCTCGCCGAGGGTCGTCCCGTTGTTTTCGACGTATATGCTGATAAAGGGGATCCGTGCCGAGTATGGCGTCGGGTTCGTTATGTTCACTGATGCTCGTAAAGATATGGAAGTAGGGCTCGTGTCGGTGATCTCAACGCCTCCGACCTTGGGCGCAGCAGAACCCAAGATGTCCTTGCCGAGAGCTACGAGAGGCGCCACATTAGTTTGCCGCCCGAAGTTGGTCCGTGGCCGGGGAGTAAAGGCAAAGAAGCCAGCAACCGGGGCGACTGACGAGATCAAAAGGGAGACGGACGCTTTACTGGGATCTTCCCCTCGGCAGGGACTGCCTTCACCACGAGCTCGCCGAGTATGGTCTGCACTTTGACGTCCACCAGCGCCTTCACGGTCAAGATGACCTCCCGGCCGCCAAAAATAAGGGCCTGGATGACGTCGGTCAAGACGTCCGAGTCCGTCACGTTCAGAGGCGCATCGTTGATACGCGACTGGATCTTCAGTGTCGCCTCGTGATCCTCGGTAGCTGGTATTTGCGTCGAATTCGCTTTCTGCCACTCTCGCAAGTCGAGTTCTCCAAGCTTGTCTCCCCTATAAAAGACATCGGCGTTTGCGCGGACGTCGGTGACATTCAACGAGAAGTTCATCTCGGATGGGAGCCCGGCAAGAACCAGGATGGTTCCTGATACCCGTGGGTTGGATGACGGATCGTCGGGCTCCGCTGCGGGGTCCGGCATGCTGAAGTGGACATCCGTCAGGGAGAAGCTTCGAATCAAATTGTCAAACGAGCGGCCTGGAAACGGCACAGGTACGGTGATGCTGGACAGGATCTCGGCAAGCCAATCTGGGGTGTCACCTGCCGGCTGCTTCTGACCACGGACGAGCACTGTTGCTGTTTCGCCGTCGAGATACTTCTTGAAGAGCATGTCTAAGGGCGAAGAATCAGAGTTGGGGCAGAGCTGAGTGAGGGAGTCAGGCAGCTCCTTGATGAGACCATGGGCATCCACAACGACCGCCGCATGGGCCCGTACTGCTACGCGGCTCGTAGTGGCGGCTGCGATCAAGATGGATGAGTCGGTGGGGTTGCATCCGGGGACGAGGATCTCGAAAGCGAGCTCGGGCACATCCAGGGACACTGGGTATTCATTGAAGGATTGGATCGAGACCTCGGCCGCCATGGCGTTAGGCTCGCCGGGAACAGGCTCCTCCTTGAAATTCAGCCTCGTAATGTTGTACTCGGGTACGTGAGGCAACTTGCTGCCTGCACGACGTATCAGCAGCAGTTCATAAAAAGTGTGAAAAACAACCCGTCATGATAAAATATCTGTCAGTGGTTCAAAAAAGAGATTTCTCTCCAAGATACAAGGAAGCGAATGAGCGATAGAGAGATTGACCTTCGAACGTCATCGAATCCGCAATAGTGTGTGTCCCCAGTGGAATGATTCCCGCTTTGAGCTGGACGTCGGCCTGCCCACGGAGTCGAATATTGTTCAGCCTTCCTTCCAGCCACTCGTTCGCAATCATTCGCACGCCGTCAGCATCGCCAGGCGCGAGATCGGCCACAAAGTCCACCGCGTTGTTGCGACCATCAACAATGCTGACGCTTAACGAAGGGACGGCCGCGGTGCCGAGCAGAACGTCGTTATAATCGGGCAGGTAGACGTTGATCTTGGTATCCCCCGACCCCAGCGATCCCGCCAGCCATGTCACCGCCTTGCCCACTCGTCTGACATGTTCATTCTCTACACGCTGGGCGTCGAGCCGGAAATTCGCCTGTATCCTCGCCCGGATACCGTTGGCCGTGATGGACACGAGTGACAGGTTGGTTGGTTCAATCACGGTCGCTTGTTTCGCGTACTCCTCCACGGCAGAGGGAACAATAAATGCGGAGATCATGACCGTGAGTGCCAAGAAGGCCAACACAATCATGGCAATGACGGATGGCCATCGTATCGATCTGGCCTTGACAGATCTGGCCGAGGTTGTGTCGGTGGCGTGCGAGGCGATGGAAGCCGCATCACCGGGATGGGCATCGTCCCGCTCGCCGTCATATCGTGGTGTCGCTGCCGAGCTCGATAACAGCGGGGTCGACTCGAACGACTCGTCAGCGTCGCGGCTCTTGGGGCCTTTGCTGCTGCCGGCAGCAGAAAGAAGTGGTGACCTCTCTGAGTCGGACATATTGAGGGTGTTTCGAAAATCGGTGTTGGGAAAGGAAATGAAAGCCGACGCGTCAGCTGCGCTTCCAAGGACAGCGCGCGGCCGCGATGATGCAATCGTTCGACCTGGCCTAGGACATGGCAATAAGGCAGCGCGTGTGGTCACAAATAAACTCAATAAACTGTAGGGTTGTTCCTAGCACGAGATAGCAGTCAAAGGGCTAGAGCGAGAGCAGGCGCGAAGCCAAGACGCAATTCGGGTACTGATGGAGATGGTGCGTTGGTGATGACTTGGGTGTTGGAAGAGAGATGGATGCATGGGGTGCATGTCCCGCTGGAGGCCGTCTGAAACAATCCGCCCTGTCGCTGCTTCTGTCGTCGGGAGTGGCGCTCATTGGCTGCTGTTGTTACCCCAACGCCAGGGCCAGGAACCGCTTGCCGGCTTCGGCTTCAACCCCAGAGTGGGGATCAATGGCCCAATGGATCTCCGCCAATTCGTCAGCGCCAGTGCCAAATCCCAGAACAAGAGAACGCCAAATTCAACAATTTACAAGGGATTGCCTGTTGAGAGCTTTACGGTTGCAATTCGGATCCAGTGCGCTGTCAGATACACGGCAATTGCAGTGTTTCCGGGTGGGTCATTTGTTGGGACGAGTGCATGACTCCTTGCCCAAAAGCTGTCATCGACGACTTGCAGAAAAGCCAACTGATAAGAAAAAACAAGGACAAGCTTTCTGTGGCTAGCGTATGGGGGGTCGTCAAGGTGCTGTCGGGTGGCATCTTTTTTTCTGGAGCCCGTGTTGACTGACTCACGGGCCGACGTCTACAAAACACCAAGACCCTGTCACTTGAGAGGCAATCCCCAGCTTTATTTTCATCCGCTATCGGGGTAATCCGAGACCGAGACCAGTCAAATCTTCTAGCTTCCTGGACACTCATCTCATAAACCTCGCTCCTCCCCTCCGAGAACCTCTTGTTTCCCACCGCCATGTCTGCTCGCACTACCTGCCGCACCATCAAATCCGCCATGGCTCACCTCCAGACCCGCTCCCTCTCCAGCGCCGCCAGGCCCAGGCATCTCCTGTCCATTGCCGACCTCACACCGGCCGAGTTCACCAAGCTCGTGCTCAATGCCTCCGCTTACAAGACTGCCGTCAAGGCCGCCTTCGCCGCCGGCGAGCACCCTCCGAAACCGCTGCACGGCGCCCTCACGGGCAAGACGGTGGCATTGATGTTCAGCAAGCGCAGCACCAGGACCCGTGTGTCAACAGAATCGGCCGTGCAATTAATGAGCGGCCACCCTATGTTTCTGGGCAAGGACGACATCCAGCTGGGCGTATGTTCCTCCCCTTCCAACACCTTCAACCCGCTCAGTCCCGCTAACCCCCACCCCAGGTGAACGAGTCCCTCTACGACACCTCCGTCGTCATCTCTTCCATGACCTCATGCATGATCGCCCGCGTAGGCGCCCACAAGGAGGTCGCGGACCTGGCAGCCCACTCGTCCGTCCCCGTGATCAACGCGCTGTCAAGCGACTTCCACCCGCTCCAGACCATCGCCGACTTCCAGACCATTCACGAGAACTTCCCGTCCCGCACGCCCACCGACTCCAGCCTCGGGCTCGAGGGGCTCAAGGTCGCGTGGGTCGGCGACTCGAACAACGTGCTCTTCGACCTGGCGATCGGGTGCGTCAAGATGGGCGTCGACATCGCCGTCGCCTCCCCGCAGGGGTATGGCATCCCGGACGCGATGCGCCAGACCATCCTCTCGGCCGCCGAGGGCGTCGCGTCCCCGGGCAAGCTGACCGAGACGGCGGTGCCCGAGGAGGCGATCAAGGACGCCGACATCCTCGTGACCGACACGTGGGTGTCGATGGGCCAGGAGGCCGAGGGCCAGAAGAGGCTGAAGGCCTTTGCCGGGTACCAGATCACCAACGAGCTGGCCAAGCGCGGCGGGGCGAAGCCCGACTGGAAGTTCATGCACTGCCTGCCGAGGCACCCCGAGGAGGTCGACGACGAGGTCTTCTACGGCGACAAGTCGCTGGTCTTCCCGGAGGCTGAGAACAGGCTGTGGGCTGCTGTTTGTACGTGTTGTCCACCCGTCCTACTGAGCATGATTTTTGCTGACATTGCCATTAGCTGCCCTCGAGGCGTTTGTCGTGAACAAGGGCAAGATTCTCTAGGCGAGACATGGCCACTGGGTTTTGTGACACATTGCTTCAATTTGAGCAGGCGTGGATTTTCTGGCGTAGGGTACACAAAAGTTCACCAATACCAAGAGAGCAGTTTCAAGAACGAAAAGATTGATCAATGTTACATGGAGAAAGAATTTCCGCTGACTATGATCACACATCCATACTCCAAACCCAACCAGAACCTATGATTTAGCCGGGGGGCAGCTGGCTAGCATCGACAACATCGTCCGCCTCCTTGGTGTGGGTGTCCTCATCGGGTCCGTACAGAGGGGAGCGAGGCAGGGCCATGAGGCCGGTCCGGGCTGACTCGAGAATGCCGAAAGGAGCAATGAGCTTGAGGAACGAGTCTATCCTGGACGGCTTCGCGGAGCTGTACGAGAAGTCAATTAGTATGAGTCAGAGCTTGGCACGAGAGATGACCTCATCACTTACACTTCGACGATGCAGCTGTTAGTGCTAATATCCAGAACCTTTCCACCGAACTGGTGCGCAAAGTACGTGATGTTCTTCAGATGCTCATGCTTGTGGCGCAGGGCCTCGCTGGTGGCCAGCTTGCTGGGATGGAAGTCCTTGGCCGCCTCCAAGAGGTTCGACTCGCTGACCTCCTGGCCGTTGCCCTCCGCCTCGGCACCGTCGGCCGTCATCTCGCGGTGGTGGGCGAGCAGCTCCTCAAAGTACTCGGGGCCGAGGATGTTGATCTTGGCCAGGAGCAACTCACGCTGCACGAGCGGAGCGTTGGTGTAGTCGAGCACGGCCCAAACGGGAACGAGATCCTCCAGCTGCCGGCGCGCCTGCTCAACGACGCCATCCTGGCCCGTGAGCACGATGGTCATGCGCGACAGATCCTCCACCTCGGTGCTGCACACGACCAGCGAGTCGATGTTGAAGCCGCGGGCGGCCAGGATACCGGAAACGCGCGAGAGCACACCGGGCTCGTTCTGGACGAGGCAGTTGAGGACGTGCCGCTTGGGAGGCGCGGCTGAGGGACTCGGGGTCTCGTAGAGGATGTTAGAGACGGCGGCCTGGGCTGACCATGCTGGCGGCTGGTCGATGGGGAGAGGAGCCTGCCGGCGGCGGATGGCCTTGTAGGCAATGGCCGAGGTCGAGCTGCTGTAACGGGCGGTAATCGACGACGCCAGGCGGGGGACATCCCGAGCCTGGGTCGCCGTCCTGCGCAGTGCAGGCGAGGCAGCGAAGAGGCTGCGAGATGCCATCTTCAGGGACTCAATTACGAGGCGAGAGGGCCTGTCTGCTGGGGAAGAGGTTTGACCCCAAGCTCGATTCACGAATGAATCAACGCCCGGTTATCAATCAAAGATGGTCGCCCAAGTGAGTCACCGTCAACTTGGGGAAGAAAACGGAAAAGAAAAAGTTTCCCGACCGCTTCGGTCAAGTCTGGAGGTGTCACACCGCGGAAAGGGAAAGCACCACCGGTTGTGGAGAGGCGAACTCGCATTGGCCAATTCCACCAGCTCAAAGCCCAGGCCCAGCTCCGAGTCCGGTGCAGGTGTGGGGCTTGCTCCGATAATCGAAACCAATCAAACACCATAACAGGGAGAAATCATCTTCCGTGTTCCGGGTTTGCGGGGTGAGGCCCGGGGGCAGGCCCACTGGAGTCGTACCCGATAAACTGCCACAGTGCGGTCCAGCCAAGACACGGACTCGCACGGTATACAGTTCTCAAGCCCAACAGCCTTGTGGGCTTTCAAGTTTTCCAGGCTGTCACGGAAACTTTGGCGACATTCCCAACTCCAGGTTGCGAACCCAGCAACGCACCTCTTTGTCACTTTTCGCGGTGCCAACTCCGCAAAATTTTCCAACCTTCAGTATATCTATACCCATTGCCCTTGCGTCTCTGGTCTTGCTCGGTTCCTTCTTTTTCTTACAGCTTGCGCACAATGGACGACGCCGAACGACGCAGCGCGAAGCGCTCCCGCTTCGACCAGACCGAGCCTGAACCTCGACGCTCGCGATTCGACCGCCGCTCCCGTTCCCCCCCGGCGCGCAAGCCAGACTCCGGACGCGACCGCGAGCGCAGCCCCCTCTCGAGGCCCCGCGACACCCCCACCGACTCCAAGTCCCCTCCCGTGGACCCCGCTGCAGCTGCTGGTAAGCTCCCCGTTGCTCGGCTTCCTGCGTCGTTTTACGGCCACCCGTTGCTAATCGTGATTCTAGCCGCTGCCGCCGCCCGGATCAATGCCCAGCTCCAAGCCCGCAAGGGCATCCAACACGTCGATGTTCCTCCCGTCCGGTCGAGTTCTGTCACAGACACCAATGCCACCGCTGCTGGCCCCGGCGCGGGGACAATCAATGGGGAGATGTACATCTCGGACGGCGACTATATCAAGGATATCGAGGTCAACGACCTGCGCAACAGATACCTCCTGACAAAGGGGTCGACGCAGAAAATGGTAACTACTCCTTGGTCATTACACTGATCCTTCGTCAGCCTCCTTGCCATGCCATCTCTGGCTGCGCTCCATGACGCTCGCGTGCGGGACAGTCTTGCTTACTTGAAGCATGATAGCTCGCGCAGGCACACCCTCTTTTGCAACTGCTGACCTCGGCTGCTTGATCTAGATCAAAGATGAGACTGGTGCCGGTACGCCCAACCTTGAACCTTCAGCTTTGTTAGAGGACGCCCGTTGACTAGTTGATTCTTCAAAGATGTTACGACTCGAGGAAGCTATTACCCGGACAAGAATATGGCTACTCCTGCGGTATGCTCCCGCGGCACGGCTTTGTAAAGCTCGCACTAACGCATCGTCCACAGAATCCGCCCCTGTATCTCCACGTTACTAGCACGACGAAAGAGGGTCTGGATAAGGCCGTCGCCAAGATCGAGGAGCTGATGAAGCAGGAACTGCCCCAACTTGTCGACGAGCGCCGATTCCGCCGCCGGGATCAGGAGCAGCAGCCGCCGGTTGAGCGCGACGAGTTTGGTCGGGTAAGTGGCAGGCTCGTAAACCTCCTTGTTTTCTGTCTAACCATGGACAGCGCAAATGGCCTGAGGAGAAGATTCCTATTGGTCTCGAGTCCGTTCCGGGCTTCAACCTCCGTGCGCAGGTTGTGGGACACGGCGGCGCATACGTCAAGCATATCCAACAAGAAACCGGGTGCCGTGTGCAGATCAAAGGCCGCGGTTCCGGATACATGGAAGCCTCGACGGGGCGAGAGAGCGACGAGGACATGTTTCTGCATGTTGCGTAAGTACAACAGTGCCTGGCTGCCTGACTTGACTAACAGGCTGCAGTGGTCCCGACCCCAGTATGGTTGCGAAAGCCAAAGAGCTTTGCGAAGATCTGTTGGGCAATGTCAGGGAGCAGTATGAAGAGTTCAAGAGCCGCCCGCCCCGTAGCTATGGTGGCGGCGGCGGGTATGGTGGCCGGGGTGGTGGCGATTCTTACCAAGGCTACAACCGAGACAGCCACCATCACAACAACAGCCATAGCTACAGCAACTCTCCTGCGCATGGGGCCGGCGCGTCAGCCTCGCCGCCCGCCTCGACGAACACTCCTACCTCGGCCGCCGACTACGCCGCCCAGGCCGCTCAGTATGCGCAGTACTATGGCGCCGACCCCTATGCCGCTTATGGTGGCTACCAGGCCTATGTCCAGATGTATCAGCAGTGGGCAGCAGCCCAAGCCGGTCAAGGCGGCACCGCTGCGGCCGCCCCGGGTGCGTCGGCTTCTCCGCCGCCTCCACCTCCGAGCGAAGCCGCCCCACCTCCGCCCCCTCCTCCTTCCGCGGCCCCGCCGCCGCCGCCTCCATCCGGCCCGCCGGGTGCCAGCGGGTACAGCGCGGTATGTTTGTTCTCCGAGATCCCCTGTTTCATTACTGACTTTTCAAAGGTGCCTCCACCGCCTGGACTTTGAATCCCTCTCCGTGAACACGGTCAAACGCCTAGGTCGGAGTCCGCATAGGAATCGGCCAGTTTTCGGTCTTGGTTGAGCATAGGACACGGAGTGAAGGGTACTAATCTATAGCGGCGGCAAGGCTGAGCTTCCCACTTGCAGAGGATTCAAATGGCTACTGACAGCCATGTCATATTTCTGGGAGCAGCGTGTGGTTTTGAGCATGTGTTGCACGAGGTGCTGATGACTAGCGCTCGTATTATTTTGACCAATGCTTCTCAGATAGACACCAAACGCGCAAAGGTTGTTCCTCGTCACACACCAGCACTATCGTGCTCTTTCTATCCATGCCACAGTCAGTCCTGTTGGTTGCGGCCAAGGCGTGCCAAGCTGTCCTGGATGACAGAGACAATGCAGTCCAAGCCGACGACAAGCAGTCATGCACATGAGACAACGAAATGCCAAGCGTCCAGTTTACGAGGTGCCGATGAAACATAATTCTCAGCCAGCAGAACTGCTCGGGACATCTACCGAATTGGGTTTGACAGATATTGGGGTGTCTCAGGAGCACAGGGTATGGTTGGTGTTAACACGTGCAGTCAGCTGGGAGAAACCGCGCTGTTGAGGGGAGTGACTTTGCCTCGGTATCACAACGCTTGGCCTCAAGAAAGCTGAGTCGGGGTAGGCAGAGCAATTCATGAGCTGTGCCACACTTTGACGTTTCGAATTTCTGGGGCCGATCGTCCTTCGTTTTATTTGTTGGGGAGACTGTGGCATTCGCTGGAGGGATGGGACTTGTTAAGGGAGTCGAGGTTTATCTCCGAGAGGAGGACAGCCTCTCCGGCCTAGACCCTGGAGGCGTTGAGTACCTTGGGTTCAAGCTCGTCCTTGGAGTTGTCATTTGCGGTCAACCGCCCTGGGTCTTGACGGGCATGCCCTCAAATCCACATACAAGAGTCGATTCGTTTCAATCTGCATGTTTTCAGAAAATTGTCTGAACCCTGTCTCACATGCAGATGGTGTGGAAAGGAAATGCAGGGGTCTTTGAAGCGCAGCCGCTAACTCAGCAGGGCTACTCCGCACCCCAGCTTGCAGCTTGAGTGGGGCCTGGGGTAAGGTAAGGTACCTGGGATGGAAGTGCCGCCCAATGCCCCGCAACGCCATCAACCATCAACATGCCCGCCCACCATGAGCCACCAACGATACCCGTCCCATGATGCGGTCAAGGAACCGCATTTGGTGTCCCTGAAGGTCTTGCGGTAAGCCTCTATTCTCTAGCGCAAAAATAACCACAACTAAGCAAACCACACCGCAGCCTCTCCCGCCCCTCCCTCGTCGCGCAGTACCCCCTCCAACCACCCTTCTCCGACCCGTCCTCCCACCCACCCCCGATCCCAGCATCCCTCGCCTACAGCCCCAGCAATGGCGCCACCGAGACCACCGCCAGCGCGCCTCCACCACCACCAACCAACCCCCCCCCCTTCCTCCTGACCCCCATCCTCAACCTCCCCCCGGCCTTCGGCTCCGCCTACGTCGGCGAGACCTTCAGCTGCACCCTCTGCGCCAACCACGACATCCCGCCCTCCGCCGCGGAGGGCGCCCTGACAGCCAACACCAACAAGACCATCCGCGACGTGCGCATCGAGGCCGAGATGAAAACCCCGTCCTCCCCGACGCCCACCAAACTCGTCCTCCTCCCCAACCCCACCACCACCACCACCGAAACAGCAGCCGGCAACGGCAACGGCGACGGCGACCTGCCCCCCTCGACCTCCCTCCAGCGCATCCTCGCCTTCGACCTCAAGGAAGAAGGCGCCCACGTGCTAGGCGTGACGGTTTCCTACTACGAGGCGTCGGCCCTCTCGGGCCGCACGCGCACGTTCCGCAAGCTGTACCAGTTCGTCTGCAAGCCGTCGCTGATCGTGCGGACCAAGCCCGGGGCGCTCGCCCCGGGGCCCTCGGGCCAGAGGCGGTGGGTGCTGGAGGCGCAGCTCGAGAACTGCGGCGAGGAAGGGGTGGTGCTGGAGCAGGTCGGCCTGGAGGTGGAGAGGGGGCTGGTGTGGAGGGCGGGTGGAACGAGTGGGGGGTGGGGAGGAGGCCGGTGCTGCAGCCGGGGGAGACGGAGCAGGTTTGTTTCGTGGTGGGGGGGGGGAGGAGAAGGTTGAGGAGGGGGAGGAGAAGGTTGAGGAGGGGAGGGCCGGGTGGTGTTTGGGGTGCTGCAGATTGGGTGGCGGAGTGAGATGGGGAATCGGGGTTTTTTGTCGACGGGGAAGTTGGGGACGAGGGTTGGGAAGGCGGCGGCGGCGGCGGTGGGGGCGAGGGGATGAAGGATGTGGTGAGTTGTGGGTGGAATGGAATATCAGGCACACAGGACTGATTTAGACTTTTTTCTTGGGAGGCAGATAGCTGGGCTAGAACTCTTAGGTTTCTGGGCTATATCAGATACTATGTCTCTCCACCGGAGAGGAGGAGTGGATGGCTTCTTGGTCTCCATGTACCAAGCGGCTTCTCCCATCTGACTATGTTCTGACAGTCAGAAGGTGGATGTTTTACGTTCTGGAATCATAGCATGCTGTGTAGGGCTGTCGAGAGTTGCTTCAACCAAACCTCCAGAAAGTCGAAGATGGATGATACGCGGTATTCTGAACCGAGCCCACGTCGCAAGCCCAAACCAAGTAGCAATTTCCTCCTTTTGGGCCGCCGGAGATTAGAATCGCAAACTTGCACTTTAGGCTGGTCTATTCTGGGCCAAACCGCCCAGCCAGCTACCCGAATGTTCGGGACCCATCTCAGCCGACGACCTCGGCGTTTTACATTGATTTGTCTCCGCGGGTTTCAGACACGTCCGATTATGCCCTGGGTTACGCATGTGGTTTATTTGCGTTAGACGTGCCAGCTCGTTGCATCAAGTAGCAGCAGCAGCAGCACGAGAGACTTTGCAACCCGTTGTCGTTTGCGTTCGCCCTCGATTCCTGGCATAGCCACGGCCTCGTCACAGACCCGTCGTCGTCTAGAGTGGAGCTTACATCCCGTTTGTCGATCCCGCCCGCGCGTTACCACGGAATGGGGATCTCAAACATCAATGGTGTGCTTGGCTTCCGCTAGCTCCTGAAGGTACCTACAGTAACAGCGTGTACGTACACTATAGCAAGGCCCCGAGTTAAGACAGAACCAGGGGCGGCACGGCGAACCAGGTTTCCGGAAGACCCTTCCCGTGACCGCGTCCGTGATCAAACGGGCCAGCGGGTTCTGGCCTTTTGTGCCGTCTGGGCAAATGCTGTGCTATCCTGCCGCTGTCGTGCCTCGCGCGCGCGCTTCCTGAGGGTTGCGGGAATGGAACAACCGGAGCAATTCTCCCAATTGGCCGGGGACACGGCGAGATTGAACCGTGTAGGGTGAGACGTGTGGTTTGTTGGCAGTCTGCGTATGTGCGTACGTACATACTAACACCACCTGGAGAGTTGCCTTTTTGGGACGCTTTAGTCGAAGTGTTGTTGGTTCGCCACCAAAATGAACAAACAGCCGGGCACACTTATACTGTCCGCTCGACTGGCATCGGGTAATCACCAGCCATGCGGTCCTTTATCAAGCTCGAGGTTTCAACCGCAAGGAAAGGAGTTCGGGATCTGCCCTGACAAGTTGGTGGAGCGCATGTTGACCATGGACAACGATCTCATCTCTGACAGAGGCAAATCGAAACAAAAAAATCCGGGGTCCTGATCTGGCGCTCTCCACCTGTCCGCAACCACTGAAGACCCCTGATTTTGCCGAGGAAGGTTGCATCCGCCGAGTCCGTATCGGGACTGATCGTCGACGAGACTCTGTGATGTAACTGCACGCTCCCACGTCCAACCCGGCTCGCCTGGCGTTGTCGGCCTTTTCTGCTCGCCTGCCAGATGGGGACGGATAGGGGATGCAGCAGGCCGCGGCACGGAGCGGGTTGAAGACGTCGGCAAAGATGTGGGCGAGCAGCTCGATGCCTATCACCGTCAGATCGCCTCCTGGCGCCGTCACTTGCTGCCGCCGAGGATGGGACTGCATAAATTGCCTCGACTCTCAACGAAGGAATGGCGGTCGAGAGAGGCTCCATGCAGGTCCATGGTAGCGAGCTGCAGCACATCCGCGCTTGGCCATAACCGTTCCTCGACGCAGTCGCGCGAGTGTCTTCCGTAAGCTGGAGGGGCAGAGCGCTAGACTGTCAGGGGTGCCGTCGTCTGTTAGTGGCCTGTTTGATATGGGGTTGTTGTTCGACATGGCAGCCAGCGAACGAACCGCGTGAAGTTTCCATGTGGCGCCCGTCCTGGTCCTGACAGAAAGACAACACAACCTTCCTGCGACGTACCAGGGCCTCTCCCAGTTCGATCAACCTGTCCCACCTCACGCGGCCTCTCGGCTACAGTGGGACGTGTCTGCGCGGCACAGAGGTTGGTTGTGGCCACAGAACCACCAGCTCACACCCACCCCGCCCACCTGCACGGGTGCAGCCATCACAGCTTGGAGGTGGCCAGCCAACGGTCCAATGACCGTTTCAGACGCCATCTTTTCCTCTCAGGAACCGATCAGCCAAGCAGCGCTCACCTTGCTGAGCAGCATGCCACGCGCCACGCGATCTGGGTAAATCCCGCGAGAAAGAACATGGTGGAGTACCCGTATTTGGAAAATAACCTACCAAAACAAGAAACGTGGACGGGTTTCGGGGCGCTGTTCGGCAGCCCCCCCCATTTTTCTGCGCTCTCTCCTGTGCATTCGATCGGCAGAGATGATCCCGTTTTGGACTCTTGGGGTGACCCTGGATCCTCCCCCAGACCCCTCCACATTGCTGTTTGGTCCAGCCTGAAAGTGCCTCGTGTTGGGGGAGAACCGCCTGAAATCGAAGAGACGAGGTTCCTGCAGGGAAAAATGTCGGCAGCACGGGCAGTCTTCCCTTGCAACCTCCGACCTCCAACGGCTCAGGAAGCTGTGCTTGAAGCGCTCGCAAACCTCACTCTTGGCGAGTACCTTCCCCGAGCTCACAGATGCACGACAGTGAAGACCGGCCGGGGGGGAGCTTCGACTCCGACTGCGCGGAGCTGGCTCCACTTCGCTGCAGGGCGCCAGGGAGTCTCCGCTGTGACAGACGAACCACGGTGTTGAATGAATGTGGGTTGGCCTGCTCGGGTTGGGTACGCTCGCTGGCTCGCTGCGGTACAGTACAGTGCTTCGAAGTGGAGGGCACTAACTGACGCGGCGCCAGGGGCTGCCGCGCAACGGTGGAGGGGCGCATTTTGCTAGTCAGGACACAGTGGGCGCGCCAGGACTTCCATTGAGGCGTGCTCCCGGCTGCTGTCTCCTTCAATCCTAAATATCCTGGGCGTCTGGGCTGGACTGGACCGCAGAATCATCAGCAGAATCATTTGCGTGCCGTGCTCCTCCAACAACCCACATTGGTGTGCATGCATCAATAAATTCCTGGGCCAGCAGGACCTCGGGAAGCTAGAGGACGCAGGGGCTTGAGAGGGTGCCGCACCTCCTGCAGCTCAACGACAGGGGTCTCGTTAGGCCTGAATGCAGATCCAGGCGGTCCAAGGAACGAAACAGAAAAAAAGTGAGAGCGCCCACGACAACACCTCAGCACTTGTTTCCATGCACCACATCTCCCAAGGTAGTTTGCCGCGAGCCTGTGGCCGAGACTAACTGGGAGCTGCTGAACAGACTTTAACTCCGACTGGGTGCTGGGCGTCGCATTCGTTCAGAATCTTGTCAACTGCATTTTGGCACCCCCCAGTCTCTTGGTTCCTGATCGGTTCCTGATCGGCTTCGACACCTCACACCTTGCACCTGGCGACTCTCAGCGCGCACCTCAGACCTGCCACGCATTGGCCAGCATTCGACCGCTCCAGATCCGAACTCAGTCTCCCGGTTTGCAACCTGGGAACCTCGTGCTGGCATTGTGCAGCACACGTTGCACGTCAGCAGGCGGGGGCCTCGTCTCTGGCCGCCGCCGAAGAAAGCGGGAAGCGAATCGTCCTCCGGTTGCACAAAGCCGCCGTGATCGACTGCCAGCTCGTTGCGGACACGGTATCCGGGTTTCAGAACTCTGCCTGCACCGCGGGGACAACTCCTTGGCCGTCTCGACACCGAAATCCGACCCGAACCGACCGTTGGCAGCTGCTTGACCGGGCAGAACATCAAGGGCACTTGGACAAGGAAACAGGAAAAAGAGACCCGGAGGGGAAGTGATGTTATCATGGACAACTCTTCTACACCACTCGCCGACTACTTCTGGATCGCCGGAATAGAGCACATCGCCTATGACGATGGGCCGGCGCCCCAGCAGCCCCAACAGCCCCAGCAGCTGGACGAGACGATCGCAGAAGATGGCGAGGGCGAGGGCGAGGACGAGGCTACTGACAGCTCAGTAACCACCGCCTCGCGTGCCACGGCTCGCCATTCCCGTCAGAGCTCGGCCAACCGCCTCTCCACCCTTTCCAAGCTCTCGCTGTCTCCCTCCTTCTCGAGCGGCGAGGGCCGAGTATTGGAGGACGTTGACGGGAACACTAAGAGCAACCGCAGCAGCGCCACCATCCGGCCCGTACCCCCGCCGAACTTTACGAACGGAAATACCAATGGGGCTGGCATTCCTGGGCTGAACGGCGCTGGCGGAGGAGGAGAGGGGATCGGCTTTGACGGGTTCCCTGCCGACTTCGACTTCGACAAGGCCCTGCTCAAATTCGCCGCCGAGCGGGAAGACTTCCTGGACGATCTCAGTTTCACCGCCGGCGCAAAGATCCAGTCGAGGCCGCCGATGGTCAACCCGAGGACGGAGAAGCTCAAGACCGATGACGATCCGAGCGGGAGGAAGAGCCCACTTAAGAGCATTCGTGGCAGCATCCGCCGCAAGATGAGTTTTAGGGACATGAGCAGCGTGAGGAAGCAGCCGCTGCCCCCAAGAGCGGGTACGTATAGGACAAGATCTCCGGCGCCTACTTCTTTTAGCCCGTTGGGCTTTAGACTGACTCTCCTGCGTTCAGCTTCCATTAGGACGACGAAGCGCCTGAGCAACTACAACTCAGTCATCCCCCCTCCCGAACCCTTGAACCTGGACCCGGACATGCACCCGCTCAAGAGGCGGTTCGAACCGGTCCTACTCGACCGGTACCCCCAACGAGATGCCTCGACGGACGAGTTGGCCAGGAGGGGCAAATTTCCGGACTACGTGCCTATGTTCGCCTTTCCCAACGATATCCAGATCGTATCCTCGGACGAGCGCCCCCGGACGACATGGCACGGGTTCACGATGACATCCGACGACAACTCCAAGATCTACGGCATCACCATCATCGTATGGGCCGCGCTGAACGCCGAGGTTGCAGAGGAAGTCGAGAAGCGGTGTGAGCGGTGGCGGCAACGGCACATGAGCAACGAGGAAAGGGAGCTCGCTGCGAGTCTGGGGGGCCGCCTTGCCGCAGAACGGGCGCATCTCTCCCAGCTCCTGGCGAAACTGGGAACCCTGCCGTCAGGGTCGGCGGCCCGAGACTCCATCGACGAACAGATTAGTGCCGTGGAGGAGAAGATTGCGCTTATGACGGAGATGCTGCGACCCCTGAGACACGGTGCCGCGTCCAAGATTGACGGCCTGACGGCCGGCGAGACGGGCCTCTGGACACCGCGGGCGTTTGGCGTTCTCGGCAGAGACCCGTCCAAGATGGGTTTCTGGAAAGAGTGGCTCAGAGCGGTAGTCGTCCCCATGACCGATGGTGCCGTACTGCGAATAGCGCCAAGCTCCCCTAAGATCGGGCGTTGGCAACCGCTGGAGCGTTACGTCGTCAACCTCTGTACCGAGGCCTTCAGTCCCTTGAGCTCATTGACTCAGGTTGAACTCGGGGTGCGGGAGCTGCGGCTGTACGCTCGCAAGGAGGCGGTCAACGAGATTCCGGGATCACGGAGCATCGACATCTACGCCCTCTTCAGGTGTCTGTCGCTCGAGAATATCGTGCTTCTCTTTGAGTACGCCATGACAGAAGCCCGCATTATCTTCCTTTCGTCACACACCGGCATGCTGCATCTTGCATGCCATGCGTTGGCGAACCTCCTTTACCCACTAAAGTGGGCGAGTATCTTCATTCCCGTGTTGCCCGCCCGGCTGATCTCTGCTCTTGAGGCGCCATGTCCCTACATCGTGGGAGTGGAGCGACGGTATGAGAAGATTGAGCTTCCTGAAGACGACTATGTCCTCGTCGATCTCGACAAGGACACCATCGATGCCACGGACCAACCCATCGGCCTCCCGCGGCAGCACCGGCGAAAGCTCCTCTCACTGTTGCAGGTGGCTGCTCCTCACCGTCTGCGGTACGGAGTAACTCCCGGCCCCCCTCCGTATGCGGTCGAAGCCTTCCCATATGATGCGTTTTCGGCCGAGAATGAGGCCATCTTCAACCCGAGCACAGTGAAGAGCTCACTGGGCAAGTGGGTGACGCAAAACTCGTCCACCTTCGGGGAAGGAGATGCCGCCAGCTCGAACCGCACACCTCTCTTCAACGCCTTCGCCAAAGCCAAGGTTGATTCCAGCAAACCTGATCGGCCACAGACTAGCAAGTCGAGCAAGGGCAGCCCTCCGTCATCCGTGTCGCCGGTCTCGATGAACTTCCCACCGATGCCCACGACGCCCGTGTCGCGCAGTGACTCTGGGTTTGCTCAGACCCTTCGGGAAAAGCGTTCGGGACACTTTGACGAGAAGACTAGGCGCAGCTCGTCGTTTGGCATGGACCGACACCATCCCACGATGCACCGTCCAAGCCTACCCTTCCTGAACGGTCATAGCCAGAACCTGTCTATCTCAGCCATCTCAATCGATTCACAGTCCTCGTTTGGAGGCTACGCGCCGTCGACATACGCGCAGTCTACCATCGCTGCGTCAACAATCATGCCGAACATGATGGTTCAGCCGGTACGCAACACGGAGAACACAGTCTGGGTGGAAGGGCACTGCTTCAACTGGACGCCCTCCGAGGTGAACTCGACCTGCACCATCTGCGAGGACCGGTCAGAAGGAGATGGCCTCTACAAGTGCAGCGGATGCAACTGCCTAGCACACAACCGCTGTCTGGGCTTCGCGTCTCTGGTCTGTCCAGAGGCCTTCCACGCCGACCGCGTGCGGGCGGCATTCGTGCGCTGCCTTGCCAGTCTCCTCTACACCTACCGCAAGCACCTCGGCCGGCCGACAAGGGAGCAAAAGTCCAACGGCCAGCTGTATGCGTTCGACATGGATGGATTCATCCGCAGCCTGCCGTACGACCAGCAAGAGTACGCCACCATGATGAGGGACACCCAAGGTAAGCCATCTCCACCCCTTTTCACCCCCAACACCACGCTCATTACTAACCCAACCCTCCACTCTTAGCCTTCAACGAGTTCATCCACGAACGCGAACGCCACCCTGCCGCCGACCCCACAATCCGCCTCTTCGACGAGATCATCCTCGCCAAAAAGGCCCGCGGCCGCCCCGTCTTTTCCGCGGGGCTCTCCCGCCTGACCACCCTGCGCGGCTCCCACGGCCTCTACCCGGGCAACAGCAACAGCCACGGCAGCCACGGCAGCAGCGGAGGCGGGTTCACAGCCCCCAACTCCAACGCCCGCCCCGCGAAGGTGCCGGGCTACCTGTCCGACACGACGGACCACATCTGGCGCACCGCGTCGGTGCCCGTGCCGTCGGCCAAGTTCCAGGGCGACTACCGCAGCGTGGTGACGCGCGTGCCGCTGCGGCTGGACCCGGCGCTGATGCGCGAGCCGCGCGCGATCCAGGGCGTGCCGCGGCCCGAGCAGGGGGGCAAGATCAAAGGGCTGGTGAGGAAGCAGGTCGCGAGCATGTTGGGACCCCCGTCGGAGGGGTTCAATGCCGAGAGGGGGTTCTGAATTTCTGAGGAATTAGAGGGGGTGTGAAGGCAGAAGGCCGGTGTTCTGGCGGTGGCAGCGGCAGCGGAACGATGTAATATTTCTTGTCTTGTACGATAAGCGTCTGTCGTCTCCTGACGCGCCCCCCTTTCCCCATCTTGACGGAGAGGGGCGGGGAGTGAGGGGTGTTGTATTGGACGCGAAAGGCTGGGTTTCGGCCGTGGACGGACGGAATGACGGGGGAGGCCATCACACAAAAGGATAGTTTTTGCTGTTGCTTTGCTTTGCTTTGCTTGCTTGCTGCGTTATTAGCATTGATTTAGGGGCTCTCGCGCGTTGGCTTAGTTAAAGGGGAGAGAGAAGGGAGAGCAGGTGGGCACCGTCGTTCTGTTTATGTTTGGGCTGCTGGGCTCTATTGGGTGCCCCAGGTCTGTCTCCGGGTTCTAGGTTGTTTTGTTGTTCTGGTACTGGTTGGGTGGATAGTAGTTGGAGCATAGCAAGTTTGAGACTTGGTGTCAAATATGGAAGATATAATTACGGCAAGGAGACGGTTCTTTGGAGAATTCAAAAACGGTGAGGTTTGTGTGAGCGGACCAGGAAGAAGGGTAACAAAAAGGGGGTGTTCACGAGACTTCACGACATGCGGTACGCCTCAAGCGGGTTTCTTCCTTTCTGGCCTTGCCGGGTTGTTAATAATATCATACGGTCCTTTCGCAATAGCGTCAAAGCATGTCATCCAACCAATCCGAAAGGGAATGGCTGCTCCTACTTGGAGACACTCGGTATATCTTGTTGTAACCTGACGCCTAGCCCGCAAACCACAATCCATCGCCAGTAAATGCGCCCCGTGTCTAGCCCAGCCCAACCTCATCTAACACCCACCCGCTGACATACCACAGACAGCCCTTCACGCCCTCTGTGGCCCCTGTGGTCCTCCCTTCCCCTGCCCATCACCCCCACCCGCATCTTTCCTGGGCTTGTCATACCGCGGCATCTTCTCGTACGCATTCGGACTCGGCTGGCGTTTCCTCCGGCTCTTGCCCTGACCCCTCCCCCTCTTAGAGTGGTCATGGTTCCCATCGCAGTCGTGCCCGTGCCCGTGCCCGTGCCCATACCCGTGTCCGTGCTTGTGGTCGGCATCTCCGCTGGCCTTCTTCCCGCCGTCGGAGTCGGAGTCGGAGTCGGACGAGTCAGAGGACGAGGACGACTCGTCGCTAGACTCGCCCACGGCGCGGGGGCGGGGTTAGATGCAGCATACTGGTTCATGGGTCAGGCGTGTGTCGGGGTAAGGTGGTAATGGGGTGGGTTGGAGAAGGAGGGAGGTGGGGGTAGATATTACCTTTGGATTTCTTCCGCCCTAGGCCTTCATTGTCGACTACGTCGGATCGCCATTGTACTGACCCCCTGTTGGAGCGTGGGCGCCGCGCAGGCGGAGGATGGCTTGTGTCTGGGTCTGAGTCTGGGTGGCGGCGGGTTGCGGCGGGTTGTTGTTGCCGTGACTGGGGCCCGGCGGACGCCATTGTGTTGAGAGGTTGTTTAATGCTTCTGAACTGGTTGTCGATGTGGGAAAGTCTCTCGATGCTTCGTAACGGCAGGGCGCGTGACTTGGCGATGTCGGTTCCGTCAGCTCCGTCGCTGGCTGGAGCTGCTTCTCGCTCGTCAAGTAATGGCGGGGTCGCTCTGCTCAAAGGGTTGAGAGGGATGAAGAGCCGATTTCTTGAGAAAGCCTGTTCTCACAGAAGTGGAAATATGCGATGAAACCCGATTTGTCAGTAAACCAGTTTCCGTACTTGGAAGTAGATCGAGAAGATCAAGGCCGGGGGTATTTAAGGGTTCAAGGAGGGAAGTTAAGACTTCGGATTGGGCTCTGGAACATATCGCCCCACGCCGCAACGTCAATGTCGCGCACGGACACTAATGTGGGGTGATGCTGCGGGAATCAGTCCCCGGATTCTGGAAGCTTGTCTCGGGCCCTGGCCTGACCAGGGACACCCACCATCAAATGACCCTGGGCACTTGCATGACAATGGCATCTGACGTCTGGAGGCAAAAGAAACGGCTGGTGGCTTGTGAAAGAAAGCATTCCAATGTCATGAAAGACCCGCTGCATTACCTTCCGTTTTTGTGTGCGCAAGGAATCAATCCATTATCTGTCTTTCACCCGGTTTCTCTTTGACTACCAGTACAAATGATAGTTCTCTCAATGGGAACCAATTTGAGAAGGGATCGAATCATCAAAGATACCTCGATAGCAGTTACTCTGTCCCGTGACATCCAAGTTTGACAAAAAGCAGTTCTGTGCTCTTTCCCGTCGCAATGCCTAACTCTGATGGCGGACTGTGAGTGACTGCCCATGACTGGCGGATTGTTCTGCTGCTTTCCGTGGGGTGAACGGCCTCCGTTTGGGCCGACACATAGGATCAATACCCGTCACCAGCGAACAATTTGGGACGAATGTACTGCCAGTAGTGAAACTCGTGTGTTTCCTTCGCTATAATGAGCTGTCTGTGAATGTGACACCAATAGCATTTGTGACCACGTCGGTCGGTCGCCTGGTTACTCGACGGCGTCCTCTCACTTTCTGGGGTTACGAGCCTGACAACTTGGGGTTCCTTCCACACCCCCTGGTCTGCCCTCTGGTTCAAGCTCCGCATTGCGCTCTTGACACCTTCAGTTGTTTCCCATGAGGCAGCCACGGGATTGCCGCTGCCCTGACAGTCAATCGGTCGACGTCAAACTGGAGGTCGGGTCTCACGGCAGAAGGCAAGCAGCATCCCGCCGTTGCAAACAGTCAACGTCAGGGAGAGCCAACCGGCCTGCGTTCCTGCTTCCTTTTGTGGGAGAATGAAGCCGGTCTCCGTCACCTAAAGCGCAGCCACAATCCACGCCAACTTCCCAACTTGGTCGCATCCCGGCTGCGACTGCCCTCTTCTCTCGCCGCCCACGCTCAGTTGAGCTGCAGCACACCAAACGCGTGCCGCGGACAGTGTCACCGCTTCACTTTCCGCCTGTGCCAACGCAGGCAGTCGCTGGGTTAAGCGAGCCCCTTCCGTTTCTGACATCATGGCTGCCTCTAAAGAAGCGCCGCAGTCGCTCGCCGAAAATGACCAACCACTCCCCCAGACGGTCGACGCGACTGCAGAGACGGCGACAACAGAAGAACAAAAAACCATCGACGACACCACTACCGAGATGCCTCCTGGCGGAAAACCACGGTCCAACACGCTGCGGCGCGAGGCCGATCTCAGCTCGCTGCTGAGCCCCGTCGAGAAGACCGAGCTGACGGCACTGGTTACCAGGGTGACCGACTCAATGCTCAGACATGTCACCCAGCTGTTTGACCCCGTCCGCGCCGAAGACAAGACCGGCACACCTCGCATTGCCTTCTGGAGCAAGCTGCCATCCTACCTCAAGGACTTGAGCCTGGGCGACGCCATGAATGGGGCCCAGATTCGAGGCCCAGTCCAGAAGGAGAACGTCAAGCCCCCTCCCCGCTCCAAGAAGGCGGGTCGGGCCAGAGACAAGCGCGATGCCATCCCAAGTGCCGCCAACGGCACCAGCCAACAAGAGAGCGACGTCACCCCCCGGCTCCAGGAGCTGAAGAAGGAGGCTCTCCAACACTTTCGGAAGTGGCAGACGACGGTGCACCGACGAATCGGCGAGATTTCAGTCAAGAGAGGGCCAGATGCTCTGCTCGGCCCCGCGTCACCAGGCCCGAGAGGTCGTCCCTCATCCGGCAGGAGGGGCAAACCAGGCGGTAGGACCCAACCCGGGAGCTTCACTCCTCAGGCTGCTGATAGTATGTCAGGCCCAAAGGCGCCGATCGCCCCGACAACATCTGCCATAACTCTGGAGGTCGACCCCGTTCTGATGCAGCTCTACCCTCCTACTGCAACACCGCTGTGCCAGTCACCGGCGGAGAAGCGCTGCTTGATCCTCCACGCGTTATTTTTGCTGCTCCTCTCGATTGAGAACTATGGTGGCTACACCCGTGTGCTGCTCTTGAATATCGCCTCATCTCTCCAACTGCCTCTTCGCATCCTGGCTGAGGACGAGGCGAGGGTGGGCGGTGCCCTGGCTCAGATCACCAAGGACATCCCACCCGAGCTTCTGACGCAAAAGAAGGAGGATGGCAAGCCCTCTAGAAGATGGAAGGCGGGACAGGCGGGCACGGGCGGGGCAGTTGGAGCTGGCATACCGAGCAGCGTTGTGGCAGCACTTCAGGCCGCACGAATCGGCTCTGTTTTTGGCATCACTGGAATCCCCGGGGCGGCTGCAGCCGGCCTCCTTGGTATTTTGACGGAGAACCCGCTGGCTGTGGGCAGCATGTTCGGCATCTACGGCGCCAGAAACAGCGGCAAGATGATGGAGCACTACCTCAAAGATGTCGGTGATTTCGCTTTCATACCGCTCCGGGGTTCGCTCGATTCGCATTCCGAAATCAGCAAGATCGCCCCCGAGAGCCGTCGTCTCCGAGTTGTCTTGGGTATCAGCGGATGGCTAACGAACAGGGATGACCACGGCGGCAACTGGCAATGCTTGGGAGACGAGGGCGAAGTGTATGCCGTCCAGTGGGAGCTCGATGCTCTGTCCAAGTTGGGCAACTCGTTCGACACATTGGTGAGGAGCGCGGCGTGGTCCATGGCAAAGAAGGAGATCACTGCTCGGACCAGTGAGCCCCGTTCCAGGTCCCTGAAGCACTCTGCGCTGAATGCTAACCAGCACGGGCCAGTCTTCTCCAACTTGGCCGACGGTCGCTGGCCCGCCAGCCTCCTCAAGATCAGCAAGATCATCGACAACACCTGGAACAATGGGATGGTCCGGGCCGATAAGCTGGGCGCCGTTCTCGCGGATGTCATCATGAGCAAGGCACAGGGTGAGCGTGGTGTTTCGCTGATTGGGTACAGTCTCGGCGCCCGGGCGATTTATGCCTGCTTGATGAGCCTGGCCGAGAAGCGGGCCTTTGGGCTCGTCGAGAACGCGGTCTTGATGGGGACACCAGCGCCATCCCAGGCCATGGCGTGGTGTGCCATGAAGAGCGTCGTGTCGGGCCGACTTGTCAACGTGTACTCGGAGAACGACTACATCCTCGGATTCCTTTACCGCACCAGCAGCATCGAGTTTGGGCTCGCCGGACTGCAGCGCGTCACCGGGGTCGACGGCATCGAGAGCGTGGACGTCACTGCTAAGGTCAGTGTCCACCTGAGATACCAGTACCTCGTGGGCAGCATTCTGCAACACATCGGCTGGGAAGATATCAACAAGGAACAAATCGCTCGGGACGAGGCTGAGATGTCGTTTTATGAGGACCGCAACCGGAAGCACGAGGAGCGGCGGGACGCGGTCGAGCTGGGCAAGGTGCTGGAGGTCAAGAACGAGAACGAGCAGGGGGTCGTCCGCACCCGGATGCGGAAGAAGGGTAGGAAGTGAGCTGGTCGAGGATGACTGGTTACAGCGCCCTCGAGACTGTTTGTGTGGGGGAAAAATATTCTTGGAGAGAAGCCCCAGTTGGTGCGGGGGCAAGAGTTGGAGGACTTGATGTTATCTGTCACATGTATTAGCATCCGCGTTAGCCCGAGTGAGCTTATTTTGAGGGACGAACCCGCATAGCACAACATGAAGGTTATTTCAGCTGTCGTCGCGGTCGGCGATGGTGTCGTCGTCAAGTCCCGCTTGCTGAGGACAAATGTACTGAACCCATGGTCACTTCGGAAAGTAACCCGGTTCACACTCCTCCTTTTCACCATTGGCACGCCCCCAATTGTTCTCCTCCTCTTTAACCGCAGGCGCATAACTCCCTCGTCGTTCCCCTTGATCAACAACATCCCAACGCTCACTCCCCCTTCACCCCCGCGCCCTCAACCCTCCCATTCCCCCCGCTCCTCACAACGAAATACCTCCCCACCGTCTCCCCGCCCGAACCCAACACATCCCAATCCTCCACCCCGTCCTCCACTTTCTCTGTCGCGCTGCTTTCCCCCGTCGTCCTCCCCCTCCGACGGCGAGGCCGCCTCCGCCGCCCCACCACCTCCTCGTCCTCGAGCTCTTGTCGGAGCGTCGCGCACGTTACGGCCGCCTCGCGCAGACCCTCAGGGGTCTCGTCGCGGATGGAGGCCAAGGGCGCGACGCCGGCAGTGGGCACGCGCTGGATGTCGCGGACGAAGTGCAGCTGGGCGTGGAGGGTGGCGAGGAGGGATGCTGTGGCGGTGGGGGTGGGGGGCGGGGGGAGGGCGGAGAGGCGGTGGATGTGGAGGAGTTGAGTGGGGGTGAGGGTCTCGGTCGTTGTGGTTGTTGTTGTTGTTGTTGTTGTTGTCTGGGATGGTGTGGTTACGGGGGTTGTGGTGGTTGGTGTTGCGAAGGTGGTGGTTGATGAGGGCGGGAGGAGGGTGCGGATTGACCAGGTTGGTTGGGAGAGGAGGGCGGAGGGGTCGTGGACGGGGCGTCGTTGGTGTTGTTGTTGGAGGGGGGTTGTTGTGGTTGAGAAGTAGGATGAAGAGGGTTGGCGGGCGGAGATGATATTAGACTGGCGGAGGAGACCGAGGCGGGAGAGAGGCCGTGAGTTGGCCATAGTGGTGGTGGTGGTGGTGAACGTGGAAGTCGAGGTCTGATCGGGAGTGGGTGTTGAAACGAGGTTAGATGAGACGCAGCTGAGCTTGGTTCAGATGGTGTTGAAAGATTTAATGTGGAGCATTGAGTTCAGGCTTGGCAAAGCCATGTGCAATTGACGCTAAGCTGTAAATGGTAGTAACTAAACTAATGTTATTCAACAACACGTCATGTCAAAGCTTCACACCCAAGCTTGACAAGACAACAGATTCCCTATTTCTTTAGGTTGTTTTTTTCTGGAACATTGCCCGGGCGCGGCTGGAGCAACCCCTTGTATTTTCAGTGCATATCTGATGCTCTGGCTCCCTTCAATCAGATGGCCATCAAGCTCTCGAACACCAGCTCACAACCTGCCTCAGCCTGCACAGAGATTGACTGCGATCTGGCGGAACGACGGCCCATTTGTAGACACAAAGTCATCTTTTTATTTAATTTGTGCCCTATGCCCTAGCGATTATTGGGCACTGGCAATGTGCAATCGAGCAAGCACGACGAAGATGCTGCTACTTTATTTCCAAAAAGTCAGCAGCTCGTGAGCAGCGCTGGAGCGGATGTCTTGATGCGTTTGGAAATCAAAACATCAAAAGCTGTAACATATTTGTGTGTCAATTTGAGGCACGTTGTTAGTAACAGCGGCGTCGCTTTTGCGACAATTATCTATTGGTGAGTATTGATTCTGTTAGGCGCTGTCATTGTGATGGCTCAAATCGGGCCCGGAAGAGCGAGCTGCCTGATACCCCTGACCTCCCTTGTCATCAAGTGATGCTCATGAACTCGACGATTTTCTTTTGAATTTCATCGTTTCTCTTGTACTGTTATTGTAGCACACTGTAAAATAAGGAAGAAAGCAGAGAGGACGAGAACCCAGAGAAGCGAATCAAACTTCAAGAGTCAAGTATGAACTAATTAATCCAAGCTCTCAGTCTACATGCTACCAAATGGGATGCTGTCTGAGAACGAAAAGTTCAAGACGCAGCCCGACTTACAGCCAATTGACACGAGATTTTTGGAGAAAGCTACAGAGGAATCTCCAGAGGTCGGCCGATACTCCAGCGGCAGCCACACCAGGTTTTCTCCTTCATAGGTAATCCAGGTACGAGTCCTGTCCATGCCATATCCGACAGGGACTATCGATAAGCTCTCAGGAGAAGCAGAGCTCGAGCCCATAGGGTTTGCGACAGTTTGCAGGTCGAATGTGCCCAGGCTGGTACGTAAAATACCATGAACACCTGGCCAGGGGATTCCATAACCCTCGAATGTCGCCATGCAATGGCCCGTTGTTGGGTGCCAGACTTTGATGACGTGGTCTTCTGAACCCGACGCAAGCCAGGTCGCGCCCTGTAACCAGACCACTGAGAGGACGGGAACGCCGTGACCCTCAAGCGTTGCCACACACTGGCTGGTCGCAGTATCCCAGACCCTGATTGTCGTGTCCTTTGATGTCGATGCGAGCTGGGTTGCGTCAGGCGACCAGGCCATTAAGAAAACAGAATCTTGATGGCCTTCGAGCGTTGATACGCACTGGCTAGCCGCAGGATCCCAGATTTTGACCGTCTTGTCAACTGAGGCTGAAGCGAGACGGGTCGCATCAGGTGACCAAGCCACTGAGTGGACGGTACCGTGATGTCCCTCAAGCGTTGCTATGTCCCGGCCTGTCGCTGCATCCCAGACCTTGACTGTCTTGGCGGCTGATGGCCATGCAAGCCAGGCCCCAATAGGTGACCAGGCTACGAAGGAGGGCTCATCGGGATGACCATCAAGCGTCGCGATGCATCGCCCGGTTGCTGCTTTCCAGACCCTGACTGTCTTCTCGCTCGATGATGCCGCAAACCAAGTCGCATCAGGTGACCAGGCCCCGAAGAAGACGTCGCTTCCTTGGCCCTCGAGTGTCGCGACGCACTGGCTAGTGGTTGAGTTCCATATCTTAGCCGTGCCCTCGCTAGATGCTGACACAATCCAAGTCGCATTGGGAGCGAAGGCGGTGAACTCGATAGGACCACTGTGACTTTCTGCCAACGCTATATTCTGGCCAGTTGCTATATCCCAGATCCTCACTGTTTTGTCGCTCGATGCGGATGCAAGTCGCCGCGCGTCAGGTGACCAGGTTACTGAATTAACAGAACTGTTGTGGCCCTCGAGTGTCGCTATGCATTGGCTCGTTTCTTTATCCCAAATCTTGACTGTCTTGTCATCTGATGCCGAAGCGAGCTGGGTCGCATCACGCGACCAAGACACTGAGTGAACGAAACTGTGATGCCCCTCAAGCGTTGCTACGCAGTGGCCCGACGCCGCATGCCAGATCTCAACTGTAGCGGATGTTGCCGACGCCAGTTGCGTCCCATCCTGTGACCAAGCCACTGAGGAGACAAGCTTGCTTGAGCACTCGAGCGTCGCCACACACTGGCTAGTCGAAACGTCCCAGATCCTAATCGTACCATCGTGAGATCCCGACGCGAGCCATGCTGTGTTGGATGACCAAGCCACTGACTTGACGCTAGACTCATGGCCCTCGAGCGTTGTGAGACACTGGCCTGTCGTCGTATCCCAGATATCGACTACGTCGTTTTGGCATGCCGACGCGAGCTGGGTCGCATCGGGTGACCAGGCCACTGAATAGACGAGACTGTGCCAGACGATAAGCGTTGCAACACACTGGCTGGTTGATGTGTCCCAGATTTTGATGCAGTCGTCGCCCAATGCTGACGCGAGCCGGGTCCCATCGGGTGACCACGCCACTGAACAGATGGATGCGGAAAGGCTGTCAAACGTTGCTATGCATTGGCCAGTCGCCGTATCCCAGACCTTGACCATCTCGTTTGATGCTGACGCGAGCTGGGCCCCATCCGGTGACCAAGCCACTGAGTTGACGCTACGGGTATGGCCCTCGAGCGTCATCAAGCATGCGCTCCAGTTGTCTGCTATCGATGGTTTCTGGGTGATCCATTGAAGCTCCTTGCCTTCAAATTGATTTCTTACGACGCTGCGTGTCGGGCAGAACACAAGTGCTGAAACGTACACCTGAAGAGGCGCCATATCAATGATCTGCCAATTGCTCAGCATCAGACGTTTCGCATCGTAGAGAAATGCAGATAGCTGAGAGGCATCTGCAGGCTAAAAGACCCACGTTAGCATGGCCGGGATAGGACATCAAGAGTGCAAACATACATCGAGCAGGTTCAACAAGTCCTCGGTGATGGCGATGCTTTCCGTGATGTGCCCTAAAAGCCCGAGGGATTCAAGCCAGTGAAGGAGATGGCTCGTCAGAAAGATATGAACCGGATCGCCATCCTGTATGCTGCTTTTGCTCTCCTTCAAGTGGTAGACCCAGTAGCGACAGGCGTACTGAGCGTCAGGCGGTAAAGCGGCATCGATGAGCTGCTGGTCAACATCTGACCGCAGCTTCCCAGGCAGTTGCAGCCCGCAGATATCCCTCTTGAGGTGTTGGCGCATGAGTTGTATACACCTGTTGAAGAGTATTCTGTGATATTTTGTCTCGTCGATCCAAAACTCGCCAGCTCGCTTGGTTGGATCGACGAGGAAGTCGCGGAAGGACAGATGGAAAAGCCTGATGGGCAAATCCGCCTTCGAGGGAATGCTTAAGACGGAGTGGAGAGGATTGAGCGTGTTGGATACAGCGCGAAGAGGGATGTCGAGAAGCCGGGCGAGCGATGACATCGAGAGAGGTTGAGCGAGGAGAACAATGGGGCCAACAACATCCCGAAACTCGGTCAATGAGCGCTTCATTTGCGGATCCAAACGTCCCACGGTAAGCTGACTGAGAACAGGAAGATATGTAGCGTCGAGCTTGTCTATCTCGGAATCGTGGGTCTTCGTCTGATACTTCAAGACCTCTTTCAGCTGAGTGCAAGGGTCTGAGTATGCATCCTCAACAAAGCGACATATCGTTGCAGCAAAAATGAACAGCGGAACAGCCATCTGGGTGAGAGTCTGGATGACGTCTCTGCCGGGCCAATCTTGAGGCAGCCCTAGCTCCTCAAGAGCATAGCCGTTATATGTATCCCGGATTCTCCCGAGTTCGTGTTCCAGGAAAGCGGAGATATCGCGCTCGACGGTTGGTTTCGGTATTTGGTGGAGAGCCAGGTTTTCATATTTTCCCTGAACGTTTCTAAACCCGAGGCGAATGGGCAGCTCAGGCCGACTGGTGATAAAAAACCTCAAGCGTACGGAGAGGATTTTTGTAGCTTGTGCAAGCAGGGGGATGATTTTCCTCACGTCCATTTCTCCGTCACACTCGTCGAGAGCGTCAATGACAACCATGACTGCCATGGCATGCTGGATGCGGCTGAGGGGCTGTAGGATGAGCTTGTCGAACTGGACCTCCAGCGCCTTGCCTATGGCTTGGTCGGTGTCGACAGCCTCTCGCACGTAGGGTTCAAGGGCGGGGATTTTGCGCGCCAGTTGGCAAGCAATTGTAGGGAAGAACAAGGTTGCGTTGCCACGGTTGCCTTCTCCCCGCTTGAAAAAGAAGCTCGCGCCGAGCCGGCTGTCCTTCGGGTTGGCGAATGCCTCCGCAACGGTCCGAGATATGGTGGACTTTCCAGCCCCCGCCATCCCGTTAAGCCAGAAGATGACCTCCCCGTGAGGATCGTCTGCCCAGTTCTTGATCTGGCAGAGGAGCTCGGTTCGGGTGCCCTCGTAGCATCTTGCGTTGTGCTGCTCGGCAAAAGAGTCGAACTCTGCCTCGCGCACAATCGGAAACGTGAGTCCCGGCCCGGACCTGTAATTGTGTGTGTGTATGTGTGTGTGTGCGTCACCGACATGAATCCTCCCGTGCCCTTCGGCATATGCTGTCCCGATAGAATTTGTTGTCATGGGTATCATGATGGTGATAAGTCGATAGACTGTTCAGTCCGACGGCTGCGGGTGTTTCCAGGATACAGCACACCTCAAGGGTCATCTCCGCACTTAGACGTTGGAACAAACAGTCGAAGTCCCCCTTGGTGTTGGAAGCAAAGAGTTTTTGTCTAACCCGTCAGAAGCATTGCCGGCACGGATTTGTATTGTCCTTTTGGCGGCGACCCCCCGACTTGACAAACAAGCAGCGGCGTCGACGAAGATTTTGGGGTGCCTGAAACGACGGGCCGAGGGCTGTGCAACGTTCGGGTTGGGCCGCGTGCATGATGATGCCTTGAAGTTGGGCCGCCTTCAGCGGCCTACCCCGCGTATCCCGCGCACCCCCCGCGCCTCGCCGCCGAGGAACATCAACATGGGTTTTCGCTCTCCCTTCCTGCCCTCCCCATCATCGAAGCTGATCAGCTTGCTCTGATGGAGCCGTTCGGGATCCTTGCTAGCGCCTTGAGCGTTGCTGGCCTCTTCAACAACTGCGTTGACTGTTTTGAATATATCCAGCTGGGCCGCCATTTCGAACGCGACTATGCGACATGTCAGCTGAAACTGGACGTTGCGAAGCTACGGCTGACCCGATGGGGTGAGGCGGTGAAGATCAACGACGACCTGCGTTTCCAATCCATCGAGCCGGGCGAAAAGTCGGTGAAATGGGCACAATCGCTCATCAGGCAGATCATCAAGCTCTTCGACTCCGCGTGGGAAACGTCGAATGAATACGAGCTCGTTACCGACCAGCAGAATTTGGTGGTGTTTGAAGACAAGGATATGAAGCCGGTCGAACGAGCACTGCACAATCAGATGAAAGTCATGGCCGATCGAAGACTAAAGCGCCACGCTACGAGCCTGTCGAAGAAGATCGCATGGGCTTTGTACGGCAGGAAAAGCCTCGAAAGAATCATCGAAGGCATTACCGGGCTTATTGATGGGCTTGAGAAGGCCTTTCCTGCCGAAGTCGAAGCCGTTCGTCACAAATTGGTCGAGATTGAGATTGAAGAGGTAGAGGACGAAGCGAGCTTGACCGTGCTCAAGGATGCAGCGGTGGGAATTGACACAGCTTTGTCGAATGCCGCTGCGCAGAAGATGAACGCGATTGTGGGGAGCAATTTTGCCAAGGAGATCAGAACAGAGGACCGTGCAATGGTTCATGTCGGCAATGTGTTCACCGAGACCACTTTGCAACGCGAGGTTCTTATCAGAGAGCAGACAATCAACGCAGCAGGAACAGTGGTGGCGAAAGGCGAGTCTGGGATTCAAATTGGAAACACATATGGAGGCAATGGTTTTTGGAATCGTTCCTAATAGTCTTGGATGTCACGGAATGGCACCAAATGACCCTTTCCCTGCTGCCACATACGCCAGTGTTGCGACCCGGGAATCACCTCGTCCATGTGTCTTGTCAAGCCTTCCTGGCGTGGGCCGTGGGATTGTGAGGCCGGCAACATCTAGCATCACTTGCCCGCCCGGAGAGTGGAAACAGATAACTGGCAACAGTGTGACCTGAAGAGAGAACGTCCTATCCACCTGAGCCCAACCGCATATCGCACCCAGAACCGTCCAGGCAGACGAGGTGATGGGAGCTGAGGAACAAGAGTGGTGGGGATCGAAGCCTCGCCAGCCATTCGTACCTTATGGATAAGTTTCGGTCATGCTCTCTCCAATACGGTTACCTGCGTAGGTGATTATCTTATGTAGAATATATGCAATTATAAGGGATCTGTCTGTGAAAAAGGACAAGTACATCGACTTCCGCTTATGCACCATCTCATCTTCCATTACACTTGATTACAGCCACTTTCGAATATTGGAACTAGACTTCAAGAATTTCAATACCATACAGCCATCAAATTTTGACTGTACATTGCTTCTCTCAATGTGCTGAATCGTGAAGGCAAGAGAGGCATATCAAAACGCAGTCTGGCCGAAAGTACTCGGTACTTGGCAGATCACCTGATCCGCCTATCTGCAACTATGACAGGGGGGCCTGTGCGGAGAAGGAACACCAGACAGACGGCCAGACACAGGCGATCAGACAACCGTTTCGAATCCAGCTGTTTAAGCTACGAGGACAGTACCTGGCCACAGCTTCACGCCGACTAATCCCGAATTCACCTCTCACTGGCCCGCGCGCAACGACAAACCGACGGCACCATGGCTCAAGATCCTCGCGCGCTGGAGCAACAGGTGTGACTTCCTGCAACCCCGCGATGCCCCTCGCTCGACCCGCGCTGAACTGTTGGACGCAGGCAAAGAAAACCTTCGAATCCGCGCAGGGGGCCACCAGCGGTTTCGCCAAGCTTCTCGGCTTTGGCAGCGGGGGAGATAAATATGAACGAGCCGCCGAACTCTACACCGACGCTGCCAACGCTTACAGAGCGCAGAGAATGAGTACGCAACCGCCCATTGTCATCTCTTTCTCCGGCCTGCGCTGACTCCAAGAACAGACAAGGAATCGGGAAAAGCCCGACTGGAAGCAGCGAGAATTCTCAAGGACAAGCTCAACCAGCCGCGTGAGGCGGCAACTGCCATGGCCGAAGCTTTCAATATGTTTAGGAAAGAAGACCCTGCGGGGGCCATCGAGTGCATTCAGCAAGCTATTGGCCTTTTCACGGCGGAGGGTCAATTCCGTCGAGCGGCAACCCATATGGAGAACGCGGCGGAACTGCTGGAGGTGGAGATGGGCGATCGTAAGAAGGCGATGGATTTCTACAACCAGGCCGCTCAGTGGTACGAAGACGACAGGGCGCAAGCGTGAGTGAACTCCGGTGCGGCGGAATGGTCGTCCCATGGCTGACGGAAGTGGCAGGCTGGCGAACAAGCTCTACCTCAAGGAGGCCGACATTGCGGCGCTCGAGGGCGACTACTACAGGGCGGTGGCGAACTATGAGAAGGTGGCCGATGCGTCGCTCGAGAATCACCTGATGAAGTACTCGATCAAGGAATACTGGTTGAAGGCCGGGCTCTGCATCCTCGCGACCAAGGATCTGGTCGCCGCCCATCGCAACCTGGAGGGGTACAAGCAGAAGGACCCGTCGTTCGCGGGCCAGCGCGAGTGCCAGCTGCTAACGGACCTGATCGAGGCGGTCGAGGCGGGGAACCAGGAGGCGTTCACCGACAAGCTCTACGCGTATGACCAAATGAGCCGGCTCGACAAGTGGAAGACGGAGATATTGGTTAGGATTAAGAACCAGATTGAGGAGGCGGATAATGAGTTTTCCTGAGCGGCTGCGTTGTTTGTAGGTTTTGGCGTTCGGTGTTAGAAAGCATAACTGATGGTCTGGATGATTCGAGAAATACAAATTGTATAAACAAGATAGATGGCTGGCCTTCGTGGACACCTACCTTTCGGCATTCATCAAGCGCCCACCGCCCACCGCCTGCCAGCCATCCAGCTCGCACAACCTTGCCCAACCATCATCGCTAGCAACCACCAGCCTGTTCGCAACATAACCCTCCCGCATCACAACAGACTCGATGATAGCGGACATGGCGGCGTACACCGAGTACTCTGTGTAGGTTCCAGCCCTTTGTACAGACTTTCATCGACTCTATCGACTCCATCATGTCGCTGCCCATGGTTCTGCTCCACAAAGACTTTGGGTCCTGCAACATCATGGTCGACAAAGACACATTTCACCTCGTAGGAGTCATCGACTGGGCCGAGGCGGAGGTGTGTCCGTTCGGGCTGAACCTGCATTCCCTCCAGGAGCTGCCCGGGAAGCTCCATCTCCGCGATGGGTGGACGCGGTACGTGGACTACGACAGCCTGCAGGAAGTATTCTGGAGCACCTTTGAGGATGAGATTGGGAGGTTGCGCCAGGCGATCAGGATGGCGAGAGTGTTGGGACTGTTGCTCACTTCTCGCCTGGGAAATGAGCCGATGCCGGTTCCCATCGATGTTGATGAGCAAGGGCGGTACAATCTGTTGTCGCTCGATGGGTTTCTGATCAACCAGGGAACGAAGTTTGATGGGCTGGAGTGAGCTGGCATTAAGCTGCCCCTCTTCTACTTTCAGAGAAATCCATTCTGTACCCAAACTCTCGTTGTGGTGTTGTCGGTTTGTGTTCAAGCAGCACAGCGTTTACCGCAGCCAACCCTGACGTTGACATCCACACGATACCACCAAGACTCCAACCCTTATCGCACCCTGCGCGAGGTGGGGTTGATCTTCGATAAGCGATAACACCCAACTTTTTGATTCTCCGCTGAAATTTCTCGATTTCCAGACGGCCAGGAGCCTCGACTTGCACGCCAGACGCAGCCAGAGACCGACCGCCAAGATGGCTTCTCCTTCGTTGAAAGAGAAGCTGGACAAGATCCGGTCTCCAAATTTGCAGAGCCAGAAGCAGGTGAGTTTTGTGGTTTATTTACTCCTTTTTTCCCAATTTATGCACTTTCCCTCGGCCGCAATTATCGATAACTGAGCGCATTCTTGCTGCAGACCGCCAGTGTCCTCGAAGGCATCGAGTCCGCCTTCAAGGAGGGCAACACAGAACCCACCCCGACTGCCTACTTTGCGGCACTCCTCAGCCTCCTCAGCAACAAGACCCTCACACACCCCGTCGTCTACCTCCTCGATGTCGTGACCCCCTTCGCTCCCGAGCCCCTCCTAAGGGCCAAGTTCACCCAGATTCTCACCCTCCTCGCCCCGGTTCTGGGCCAGCCCGATGCCGACGCGCCCCTGATCAGAAGCTCAATTGGCTGCTTGGAGAGCCTGTTGCTGGCCCAAGATGCTGCCGCATGGGAGATGAGCGCTGCCGTCGTCGGCCCCATGCGCGCCGCCGGCGGTCTGCTGAGCTTCTCGCTCGACCCTCGCCCCAAGGTGCGCAAGAGGGCCCAGGAAGCGCTGAGGAAGGTCCTGAAGAACCCACCTCCAAGCCCGTCCCTCGACCACCCGGCCGCTGCCATGTGCGCCGAGACCGCCATCATGAGCCTGAAGGCGCTGGCCGAGAAGACGGCGCAGTTGAGGAAAGAGAAGAAGGGATCTGAGGCCGTGCACGACCCGGAGTTGATTCACGCTCTGCAGCTGGTCAAGACTGTTGCGTCGGCAAGCGGCGGGTGGCCCAGCAAGAAGATCGAGTCGCTGTGCGAGCTGCTCCTCGGCATCGCGCGGTCCGGAAACGAGCACATGAGCATGGCCGTATTTGACATTTTCGAGATGATTTTTGAAGGGATGGCGGACGAGGTTGCGTCCTCTAAGCTGCCGAGGTTGATCGAAATCATCAAGGAGCTGCGCCCCGCACCGAACGATACCCAGCTGCTCCCTCCGTGGATCGCCATTCTCTCCAGAGCATACGACGTTGCAGCACAAATATCGCCCGAGGAGACCTTCCAGGAGTTGTTGGAGCCGTTCAACATGGTGGCTGGGTATCTCGAGTCCGCGGCCAAGAATATTCGGATCTCTGCCTCGGAGTGTCTGGTTTCGTTCATGGCGAACTGTGTCCCGCGGCAGGTGCTGGTCGACCCCTCAATATACGACGAGAAGGTCATCCAGCAACTTGTGAATACTGTGGAGAGCCTTCTTACCGTCAAGTATCAAGCGGCGTGGCTCGAGACGTTCAACGTCATTGGGGCCATGTTTGACGCGCTGCGTTGGAGAGCGGCTCCTTACCTTCTCGCGATCACGAAGAACATCGGCGAGATGCGCGGCAATGATTCGTTTACGGGAAAGCAGGAGGCGGATGAGGTGCTTGGGAAGGCCATCCGTGCCATGGGGCCTGAGGCGGTGCTGGGCGTCTTGCCCCTGAATCTGGCTAAGCCGGTCAAGGGCCAGCCGGGTCGGGCGTGGATGCTTCCGCTTCTGCGTGACTACACGTCTCACACCAACCTTGCCCACTTCAAGACCGAGTTTGTGCCTTTGAGCGCCGCCATGTTCCAGCGGGTTCTGGACCACGGTGCTGCTGCCAAGACGATGGAGGTCAAGATTTTTGAAACCGTGGTCCAGCAAATCTGGTCGATTCTCCCAGGCTACTGCGATCTGCCGCTGGACCTCGTGGAGGCTTTTGACAAGGAGTTTGCCGAGATGTTGACGACGTTGCTCTACGAGCAGGTCGAAATGCGGTTGGACGTCTGCCGCGCTCTCAAGGCCCTTGTGGAGTCTAACCAGGCCGTTGCCACGGCCACGGACGAAGAGGACCCGGCGTTGCAAACCAGAGTCAGCAAGGAGGACGCGCAAAGGAACCTCGAGTACCTCGGGACCACGTTCGCCGCCGATTTTCTCGCTGTGCTCTTCAATGTTTACAGCACCACCTTGCCCCAGAAGCGCGGCCCAGTTTTGCAGACCATCAACTCATACCTCAGCATCATCCCCCCGGCACGGCTGATGGAGACTTTCGATCTCGTTTGCGAAAAGCTTGCCGCAGCTCTCCAAGAACCTGTCGAGAAGCCCAAGAACCAACAGAGCGGCGAACAGGTGCCTTCGACCGCCCACACGCTTATGGACCTCGTCGTCACTATGTCGATCTACCTGCCCCGGGAGAGCTTCGAGGCTCTGTTCAAGATTGCGTCTCTCGTTGTTTTCAAGGATGACGATCCGCAACTCCAGAAGAAGGCTTACAAGATGATTCCGAGGCTGGCTGACTCGGAAACTGGCAAGGCGGCCATTGAGCAGAGGCACACCGAGCTCCAAGCACTCATTCTGTCCAGCACAGAGAAGGTGTCTGCGCCCGCGAGGCGGGAGCGTCTTGCTGCGATCACCGCTCTGATTCCTTTTATTCCCGATACTTCTCTCCACTTCATTCCTTCCGTCCTCTCCGAGGTCGTCATCAGCTGCAAGGAGAACAATGAGAAGGCCCGGACCACAGCTTTCGACCTGCTCGTCCTCATGGGCCACACAATGGTTGCTGCGGACGGAGCAGTCATCGACAACAGCAAGGTCCCGCACATGCCCAAGGATGCGCCCCCGGCGAAGGCCTCCATCGAGGAGTACTTCACCATGGTCAGCGCCGGTCTCGCGGGCAGCACACCCCACATGATCTCGGCCTCCATCACCGCCATCACCCGCGTCCTCTACGAGTTCCGGGAGCTGGTCAGCACCGAGACCATGTCAGACCTGGTGCAGACCATGGACCTCTTCCTGACGTCCAACAACCGCGAGATTGTGAAGAGCGTGCTCGGCTTCGTCAAGGTGTGCGTCATCAGCCTGCCGACCGAGCTCATGCTCCCGCGCCTGCCGACGCTCATCCCCAACGTCATGGTTTGGAGCCACGAGCACAAGGGCCACTTCCGCGCCAAGGTCAAGCACATCCTCGAGCGCATGGTCCGCCGCTTTGGCGTCGACCTCGTTAACAAGAACTGCCCCGAGGCCGACCGCAAGCTCATCACCAACATTCGCAAGACCAAGGAGCGCAACAAGCGCAAGAAGGACGCCGCCAAGGACGGTGCGGCCGGCGACGAGTCCGACGCCGAGGAGACGGGCCGCCGCAAGAGCCGCTTCGAGAGCGAGTACGACCAGGCCCTCTACAGCAGCGACGATGAGTCGGAGCACTCGCACTCGGACGACTCGGACGTCGAGATGACGGGCCGCCGGCAGAAACGCCGCGGCGCCGCCCAAAAGGGCGGCAGCGCGTACATCCTCGAAGACGAGGACGAGCCTCTCGATCTGCTCGACCGCAACGCCCTGGCCAACATCTCGACGACCAAGCCCGGCAAGCCGCGGAGCGCCGCTGGCCGGAAGACCAAGGCTAAGACGGACCTGGACGGCAAGCTGATCCTGGGTGGCGGGGATGACGACGAGGGGGCTATGGACGTCGACATCCCGGCCGCGGAGGCGAGGAGGAGAGCGGCGTCGGCGCGTATGTGGCCGCGCTGCGGGGCAAGGATGTCCCACGCCGTGGCCTGAGGGGCAAGCTCAAGTGGAATCGGGGCCGGAAGAACGGGGAGGGGGATGATGATAGCGATGACGGGATGGATGTCGATGAGGGCCGCGGCGAAGGCGTTTAGGGATAATAAGAGGGGGAATGAGCGCCGGCGAGGCGGAGACGGCAGGGGAGGGAGGGGAGGAGGAGGAAGGGGGGGTGCGCGAGGGAGGGGTGGCAAGGGCGGGATTGCGGCTGCTGCTGGGAGGAGGGGATTGGGACAGGAGAGGAGGAGGGGCCCGGCGACACAGGGAGCCAGGGTCAATAAGGGGAGGTCATGATTGGGATTGGCATTCGTTGTGGGAGACTTGGGGCTCATGGGTGATATGTTTTTTGTCTTTTGGTGTTGAGGTCGGCTAAAACGGGTCCTGAACTGGGGTTGAGAGTTTGTGACGAATACTAGTTCATGTTTAGTGAGATGCTTGTGGTATTGCGAATTGCATGTGAAGTTGCAATGCCAGATAAGAAGGGTCTTGAGCCTTGCTGCATGCGGTTGCCGTTTATAGGTGGTCACCTTGTATGGTCGGTTGGTCAACAAAAACAGCACAGTGGTTGAAGGACTCCCCCGGACCAACCGAACGCGCGCTCGCACGTGCGTCGCAAATATGCGCCAACAACGCACGTTCTTCAGGCGCATATAGATGGCTTTGACAGATTACGCTGTCGGCGGACGCAGAGTTGCCCTGTCGGATCTCATTTTTGCCTTTACTGTCTCGTGCCTTGACAAAGGAATAGTCGGGTCCTTCATCAAAGACAATGCATCTCGCATCGGCGAGGTCTGGGACGGCGCCGAAGACAAGTGGTTGGACCTCTCGGGGCCTTCGGACCCTACTGTTGTCCTCACCTTTTCTAACCCCCCGGGACAGTCGCGCTCTCACTTTGTCCTCGGCCGCGACCCGGACTCCTGCGATGTGGTAGTCTCCGCGGCGCCGACCGTCAGCAGGGAGCATCTCAGGTTTGGCTTTGACGGGGAGGAGATTGCCCTGGACGACGTCTCGTCGTTTGGAACAGAGCTCACTCTCGGCGAAGGCGAGAAGCCCAAACAGACACGTCCAACGCCTGGCGCGCCGTTCAAGTGCGTTCTGTTTCGGGGACGCAAGATCACCCTGGCGATTGCGAACGTCAAGTTCCAATTCACGCTCCCTCGTCGTCAGGGTCCTGGGCTGGAGGAGTACCGCTGGCAGCGTGATGCGTTTCTGGCTCGCTGTTCCAGGGGCGGGCTTTCCAGGGGCGGGATCCCCTTGCGACCTTACCATCGGGACGAGTGGAAACCCCTGTACACGTTTCAGCACAAGCTCGGAGAAGGCGGGTTTGGCACCGTGTACAAGGTGCGCCGCGAGCGGGACGGCGCCGTCTTTGCCGCGAAACGGCTCCGCGAGCGGGACGGGCGCCAGAGCGACAGCCTCGTCAACGAGATGAGGGCACTGCGGCGTCTGGAACATGAACGTGTCGTCGAGTATGTGGACTGGTACGAAGACAGCATTCCACACAGGAGCGTCCTGGTGATGGAGTATTGCCCGTGCGGCAGTCTCGAGGACATGTTGATCAACCTACGGCGCGCTTCTTCTCCACGGGTTGAGGCCGCTGCGTTCACACATCGCAGGATTGCCATCATCCTCAAACAGGTGGCCGAGGGCTTGGCCTACCTCCACAGCGAGCGCATCACACATCGGGACCTGAAGCCAGCCAACATCCTCGTGCGCCAACGTCAGCCTCTGTCCCTCGTCCTTGGTGACTTTGGCCTGGCCAAAATCCACGAAAAGGACCAGCCGTCGTGGATGGACACAAGATGCGGGACAGAGTCGCACAGCGCCCCCGAGATGCACAGCACGGCCCCGTACAGCAGAGCAGTCGACATCTGGGCACTTGGGGTCGTGGGCATCCAGATGTTGAGGGTTGAGGAGGAGGTGTCAATGAATCCGAGGGGAAGAGGTATCCGCGAGTCCTATCCAAAGGACGTAGTCAAGAGGGCGGAGGCCATGTCCATGTTGAACAGGCACCCCCAGCCGCTGCTTGCCCTGATCAGAAACATGCTGGCGTCTGAGCCCTCGGATCGTCCGTCGGCGGCCGTGTTCGTCGCCGAGGCGAGCAACCTGATCGCTCTCAACTCCTGGGGCCTCGGTATTGCCAGAAACCGGGGTGTCCTCACGTCTGCCGTACAACCGCCGGTGCCGGAGTTTGAAGACCGACCGGCTCACTCGGACACGGTCCGGTCGGACGCGCTCCAGCATTACCTGGAAGAGCCCGTCGTGGAGGGGTCTCCGTCACGCAAGAGGGGTGCAGACAACCTCGGAGATTCATCAGAATCCGGGGCAGGGGCACCCTCACGCAAGATACGTAGAATCGACGAGCTTGAGCATTAGTATGTCATCTTTCTTCCCGCTCTCTCCGTGTTGGTCTTCCTTCTTTGCGGCAAAGCAACTGACACCAAGGGGCAGTCTCCAATGAACAGAACCAGACTAAGCCGGATAGCGCATTGAGAGGACGGCCATCGGAAAGAAAGCTGGAGACATGCACGCTTGTTCTGAAAGAATATTATAAAGGACAAGGATATATAGGTCCTGTCAACCCCTGTTGTCGTATTATTCCAATTCCGACCAGCACTTTCACCCCTTATTCCCCTTTTGTTTACTTGACACGGGCCGTTGCTATGGGACTGTTAGGATGTGAACAAATGTCAATTTCAAAAGAAGACACATAGAATGGGAAACATGCCTCTCTTGCAACAAGCTAAATCTTCTTCCCGTCATCGTCACGGGGTGTCTGCGGTGCTGTCGTGCCTTGCGGAACGGGAGGGTGGCGGGGCATTGGTGCCGCCCTTTCGTATGGGTCCCTGACTTGACACTGCGGGTTGGCGTGTGATGGAGTCTTGCTTCTCGTGTCCGTCTTGTCCATTGGGGACCGCCCCTTCAAATGGATGGGGTGCTTGAGGAGTCAACGGGTCGTGCAGGCTGGCGGTGTCCCTGCGTCGTTTGAGCGTGCGGCTCCTTCTCCTCTGCAATGGGAGGCATCTTCTCCGCTGTCTTCTCTGACGCCGATGTCTTTCTTGTGGCCGTTCTGGGCAAATCGGATGGTGATGGAGCGGCATGTGAAGGGTCCTTGCATATGCTTTGGGGTGTTGCTGACTCGGTGTGCACTTCTGTTGCGGGAGAGCAGTGGAGGTTCTGATATCCTTTTTCGACCCGAGGGACTGTCCGGCAGCTCCCACTGGGTCACCAGATCGAGACAGAATACTAGTGCTTCTGGCTTGTCGGGGAGTCTGCTCGTTGATACGGGGCAGCTTGGGTGCTGAGGCTTCTAGTGAGTTGGAGCGCGGCAGGGCGTCGGTTCCTCGTTTGGGAGTATGCTGCTGGCTCAACCTTGGGTTGGCTGGGGGTCCCGCTTGAGCTGCTCGCCACCCTGAGGTTTGGAACTGTCTCTCCAGGAACCGCATTTCGGATGACCGGAGTGTCAGGGTGGTGGACTCGCGAGAGCACTGGACGCCAGGATTGCCGCCGTCTTTTTCCTGGCCGGGGAAAGAGGCGGGTGTAGTGGCCGGTTTTGGAAGAGTCAACTGGGATGCGGCAATGGGTTTGAGCAATTCACTCGCGTCTCGAATGCACTCTGCCGCGGTAGGTTGGTCCGCGGGATTCCAGGCGAGCATCCTCCCCACGAGGGCTACAAGTCGGTTCCCAGGGTTGTTGTCGGACATGGTTTCTGCAATTTGGAACATGAGGTCGGGGTAACGGTCCTCTTTGGTTGTCTTCAGGCCCGGTATTTTCGTCCCTAGCAGCTCCGCCCCGACAACACCCAGGGCCCAGATGTCAATCGCCTTTGTGTAGCCGGCGCCTCGTGTCCACATTTCGGGCGCCATGTGAGACGGCGTTCCACACGTTGTATACATGGCGGAGCCGGAGAAGGCTCTCCTTTGTTTTGCCAGCCCAAAGTCGCAAAGGGCCAGGGACAGGGGGCTCCAGGAGCGTACGAGGATGTTGCCGGGTTTCAGGTCCCTATGGGTGATGCCCTTGCCGTGGAGGTAGAGCAAGCCTTCTGCCACTTGCTTCAGAACTTCAGCCGTTGTGCTTGGTGTGAAGAGAATCTTCTCCCTCCAAATCTTGTCCTGGAGGCTGCCCTGTGGGCAATGCTCCATGACGAGGACCCATCGGTCGCTTTGATCCTCATACCAGTCGACGTACTTGACGATTCGCTCGTGCTGGAGACGCTGCAGTGTCTTCATCTCCGCCTCCAGGTTTGCCCTCTTGGCAACAATAACGGAAGGCCGGTCGGCCAGAGCCTCGGAGGCACGGCCGTGCTCGACGACCTGCTTCGCAGCAAAGACGGCCCAGTCCTGCAAACGACGTATCCTGTAGACGGCCCCAAACCCGCCCTCTCCCAGCTTTGACTCGAACCAATACATGTGTTCCCGCCTTCTCCTGGTTGCTGACTGGGATGGAGTCGCAGACTTGGTTGGGATCTGCGAGTGTATGTTCAGGGCCCCAAAGTCGGAGCAGCGGGCATGGAACACGTTCCGCTTCTTGGTAAATTCTTGCAGTGCCTTTCCTTTCAGAGCAGGAACGTCAACTTGGAACATCAGGCCGTCCGATATCTTGAGAGTTATGTTGGTGTTTGGAGGCAAGATGCACCTGTACGGGATGCCAGGCTTCGGCCACGTCCACTGCGGCTCGCGTCCCCCCAGGGCGAGTTGGCTTCCACGTGAGGATACGTCGTACATGACGATATGCTCTCCTTCGATGCCAAACTTGACATGCTGGTTGCTGATCTCGAAGGAGGTACAGACGATATCGCAAGTGGCGGGGTCACTGCCGATGATGAACTGGGAACGTGACTGGCCCGGTGGGTTGCAGAAGGAGAAGACAATGGTCAGGTCCGGAGCACACTCTTCTGTCGCCGCTCGCTCGCGCCGGTCCAGGCGCTTGGTGACCTCAACCCCGTGGATGCGAGATTGGTTTGTTTCGATGAACGGCTCGCAGCCCTCCCAACGTGGTGCTTTGAGTGTTAAAACCACGTCAGACCATAGGACCTTACGCCCTCCCACAACAAAGGGAGAAGGGAACATTTAAGGACCTCGTGTGGGGGCGTGGTAGCGTGACAATGAAGGGCTGAGGCAAGGGAATGGTACGATGAGACTTGAGACGATGAGAAACGAGATGGGAGGAGACGGGGAATGATGCCAGTAGTTCACTTCTTCTGGGGATTCTCGGAATCTTAAACTTCAGAGTTGAACGTTTCTCTCTCTTTCACTCTCCCAACACGGTGTCTACTCCGGGTCACCGCATCTGGGGCGATACGCACTGAGCCTCCAGTTGAATCATCTTAAGCATGCGCAGGGTTTTACACAGTGCCCGAGGCTGATCGTGTGGGTATCCGGCAAGGGGCCGGCGTTGCTGCAATGGTCGCGCAAAGGAGGGCTGCAAAAGGTGGTTGCCGGCTTTGTTCGTGTATGAGATGAGGCTCGTCGAGACTGGGCCCCAGGTTGGGGCGGGGTGGGGGGGGGGGGCCGCCACATGAAGTGCCAACTGAAACTTGGGGCCAGAATATTTTGAGACCTGATCATGGGGGTTTGCAGATGTATCGAAGCAGCAGGCTATTGATTTTGACCATGAGCGCCGAAATGTGCCAACGGTTATTTTTAGATCCCTTTCCGATCTCTCAGGCCATGCGGGAAGCTGCGGGACATTCCGCGAGCGGCCCGTTGGTGGCGTGGCACCCGGTGGCCTAGAGTACAACCTTACTTTGTCCCCGGCCAACCACATGAAACAAGGGGGCGGGGATGTGTGCAGAAACAGACGACAGAGGGTGAAGTGAATTCTTTGGGTGTGAACGGGGGCCCTCTCAGCACACAACGTTCTGGCAGAACATCGTGTCGACGGCAGTCGGTGGTCATCTCTGACAAGGCATTCATCCACCTGTCTTGAGCTTTGAGGTGCCTTGCTTCACGGAGCTCAGGTACCTGCTCGCCATGGCTTCGCCAATGGCCAGCGAGGGCCATGAGAGCAGCAAGCCAGCGTCCCCTCAGGTCCGGTGTTTTTATGGGAGCCGCCCTCCCTCCCCGTCGCTCTTCGGCAGGATTAATCTTGAGAAAGTCAATGAGAAACTCAGGTTTGTCGTCGCACCTTCAACCAAACCCGCCACAGACTGATACTCCTGTGTAGACAACGCACAGCAACCCCCGAGACACCGACCGAGAGAGGGAGCGCAAAAAGCGCGGAGACTGTTTGACGAACTCGTTGAACTTGGCGGGTGCCTCTGCGGCCGTGGGTTGAATATCGGGCTGATGACCTTCCCGATGGGAAGCGTGGCGACAGCGACAAGGAAGAGGAACATCTCATGAGGTTATACATGAGAGATCAAGTGTACTGGAGTGGCCAGGTGAAGATATGGGCCGCGCGCCAAACGCCGCAAGCTCGACTGCGAGCCAGACCTTCGAGATGCGGAACCAGTCGCCGCCCTTGCCGCCTTCACCGTCTACCTGAAAGGCCACCTCCAGAGAGATTCCGAAGACCGCGACAGACCCGGTCGCGAGGTATGGGGTGACTATACCTGCATGGTGTCGCATAGAGACTTGATGGAGGACATGGTCGAAACCCTTGCAGAAGCCGTCGCCGTGTTGAGACGGCTACGGAGCGAAAGAGGCGAAGAGAACGGACTTGACATCTTGGCCGTCACAGTTGAGGAGCTCAGAAAGGAGTACAACATCCCCAGCCGCCAGATCTGGCCGGATCTCTGGGAACGCAACCAAGCGTCGTTGCCCGCTCCCGAACTGGAGTCACTCCGTCCGCTCAAGCGACAGAGAAATGACGCCGAAGGGGAAAACAACGAGCCTGAGGAAACTCCTTCTGAGCTCCTCGAGTCAAACTCAACCCCCGAGTTAGAAAACCTACACTCTCCTCGCCACAAAAAACAGAAGCAGCAGAGCCCAAAGCCGGAGCAGGGGCAAACAACACTGTGACCGAGGAAAGGGGGAAACAGAGAAAAGAGTGAGAGTTTAGGGAGACAGGCGAAAGACGAGGTTCGGGCTGCTTGCCGAGAATACGTCGGGGAAGGACTGTATGCAACATTAGCCAAGCGTCTCGTGTCCAAAACACACCTTCATTTTTGTTAGTGTTGTTACAGAATAAGATCAAGCTGTCGACCTCCAAGCTCTCACTCACCTTCCTCCTCTTCCCTGCGCCTACCGTCTGTCCTCCCCTTCCGCACTGTGCCCCCACACAGCACCGCGCCCCACCCGCCCAATCAATTTTTAACCACAATTTCTGCACTCGACCCTTTCCTCCTCTTTTCTTCTTTTCTTCTCTCCATGAAAGTTGACCCCCGGGGACGCAGAATTCAGGCCCGATGTTTCAGGAGAGATTTCTCTTCTGTGTGTGCATCGGGTTGTATTAACCGGGCAGAGAGAAACTGGTGTCTCAAGAATTGCTACTATGCTGGGTCTCTGTTTTCAGGGCCCTGCGATGAGTGGGCGATCCCGTTTGGCCTCGACATTTCTGGTTGCTTTGGAGTGATTTACTTGTTTGTTGATGTGGTCGTGTGAAGAGAAGGTGTTGGGTGCTGCTGGCCTTGACTGCGTCGCAACTCAGGGAAGCCGTGAGAGGGATGCGGCCTGATGATGATGATGCTCTGTCGGACTGTTTTAGATGTCCCAGAGCCCTCCACGGCCTTTGTGATGGTATCTCCGTTGTCTTTGAGTGCCAACGCCGCTTGTCATTGATGTCCTGCCGTGGTTGAGGCTCGTGGCTGCCCATGGCTCCTCTCACGGAGGCTGCTTTGAGACGCGGAATGGTCACTCAAAACACGACCTGCTGTTCGGGGAGACCTTAGGTTGCTGGTCCCGCACCACTGCTTTTCACCTTGCCGACATCTGCAGCACTCCGGGTCTTCGTGAGCAACTCGTCGCAACCAAAAAAAGAGAGGACCCGTTCACCAAAGCCACGAAACAGGGAAGAGGAAAAAGCCAAAAACGTCACCTGTAGGATTCGAACCTACGCTCCCGAAGGAACTGCCTAGCAGCTAACTGTGAATTAGCAGGGCAGCGCGTTAACCACTCCGCCAAAGTGACTGATATGAGTTTCAGAACCGATTTGAGCATTATGTAGCCATGGCTGCTGCACCCACAGCTTGGGGTAATTCTCCTGGTTCAAAATCAGTCACCTTGGATTCCTATTCTTTCTGTATCCTGAGTTCCATTTGCTCCAATTTTCGTGGTGAGAGTTGATCCAAGATCTTGCTTGTGGTCTGTGACATGTGATTCTTAGTGTTTGGTTGGGCAGAGGCCACGACGCCATCGGCCCATGACAATGTGGGCAGGAGCAATTGGACAACGCAATTCTGCTCCCTCTGTTTCTGACCAACAACACACCTCTCGCCGTTTAACTTTGTGCTCCTTAGCACCGCAAAATCAAGATTCGGGTTGACTACATTCCAGGTTGTGTTGCAATAGAAGTTTCTGCATTTTCTTTGTACCTGCTCGAGAGAATGGGCAGGAATGAGGAAGTAGCTGCCCTCCGAGTTGGCCCCGAGGAAGCAAGCACGAACCCAAGCTCTTGACATGGGATGATTGTTGACGATGGCAGCTCCCTTGCAGCGGAACAAAGCTGGAAGGCAACTACTTTACACACACGGTTTGACACCCTACAATGCTCATTCCCGGAATAAGAGGAGCAATGTCTACCACAATCTTTGGACCGACTGGCCATTCCCTCAACCGCTGCCAAGTCTCAGTACTTCGCCTTGATTGCTCTGCAACACCTGCCACGCTCACGGTCGACCACTCAATGCCAAGATGTCTGACGACGAAGAGCCTACTATGTAAGTCTGGATCCAAGCCGGATTGAAAATTCCACTCTCTGTCCGCCTTTCTCGATCGTCAGTGGCCCAGCCACCCCGGTCAAGACTCCGCCTGGCGCGTGGCAATCTGCGTTGCGGCCCGGATCCGGATGCATCGAGATCTGCATCCGCTTTCCATCCTCCTGAATCCCGGTCAGCTGGACCTGACTGGTTTTGGCGTTGCCAGCTAATCATGCTGTGCCTGAACACCTCCCACTCGGCACCCGACTGCTGCTGCAGTGTATTTCTGCACTTGTCCAAGCCGAGCGGCCCGATCTGACTTGTCTCAAAACCCCACTGCCTGGCTGCTCCGATAGAGCGCTGCTGGTAGATATCTTCCTTTCGCGACCCTCTTCATTCCTCCCTTGACACCCCACCGGATACATGTCCCGAACCTACCATGCTCAACCGGGCTAACCCGTATCCCAGGAAAAAGGTTGCCATTGTTGGCAGTGGCAGCGCTGGGATTGCCGCCCTCTGGGCTTTGAACCGCAGTCCCCACGATGTCTATCTGTACGAGGCCAGCGGCCGCCTTGGTGGCCATACCCACACGGTTGAGTTCACCAAGGGCAAGTACAAGACACTGGTCGACACCGGCTTCATAGTGATGAACTGGGAGACGTACCGTACGTTGCACTTTGTCAGTCGTTTCTGATCCGCACTGACGTGAGTCCAGCAAACTTCGTCAATTTCCTCGACGCAGTCGGCATCACTCCGGTACCGACCGAGATGAGCTTTTCCGTGTCCCGAGACCAGGGACGTTTCGAATGGGCAGGGTCGAGCCTCAATACTCTGTTCTGCCAGCGGAGGAACTTTTTCTCGCCCAGGATGTGGCGCATGCTCTTCGACATAGTTCGCTTCAACCTGTCGGCCACAAGTGTTCTCATTGAGGATGAGCCGGCCCTCGAGACGATCGGGGAGTACCTGGAACGGGAGCAGTACTCAGATGTGTTCCGTGACGACTACCTGATTCCGATGGCGGCGGCTGTTTGGAGCACTAGTCCAGACCGGTGCTTGCTTGACTTTCCAGCTGTGACACTGATTCGTTTTCTGTAAGTGGAAGAGTTTCCCAGTGCATCATATGTGCTGACAGCCTCCAGGTGGAATCACCACCTGCTTTCGACCTTCAGGGCGCGGCCACAGTGGGGAACGATCGCGATGGGAGCAAAGACTTACATCGATCGAGTCATGAAGGGCTTTCCTTCTAACCATCTGCGGCTCAACACTACTGTCACAGCGCTCACCAACGATGCTGACTGGCGGGTGCGTCTGCACACTGACGATGGGGGTTCCGAGGTGTTTGACCATGTCATTTTGGCCACCCACGGGGACCAGGCTTATTCCATCATCCGTGACTCGGCAACCGAGGAGGAGAAGTCCATCCTGGAGAACTTCCGCACCTCGAAAAATGTGGCAGTGCTGCACTCGGACTTGTCGTTGATGCCCAAGTCTCGAAGGGCTTGGTCGAGCTGGAACTATCGCACTAAGTCCGCCCCGCCAACAGGCAAAGGCAACATCGACCAGGTCTGTCTCACATACAACATGAACACCCTGCAGCACATCCCGCGCGCAGTGTTTGGCGACGTTCTGGTCACGCTCAACCCGCTCCACGAGCCGGATCCGGAGACGGTGCAGGGATGGTACTCGTACCGCCATCCGCTGTACACATTTAGCACCGTACGCGCCCAGAAGCTCCTGAAGTCGATACAAAACACGCGGGGCATTAGCTACGCAGGGGCGTGGACCAAGTACGGATTCCACGAGGACGGCTTCAGCAGTGGGCTGCAAGTTGCAGTGGAGCACTTGGGGGCCAAGATCCCGTTTGAGTTCTGGGACTCGACGTTTAGCCGGGGAGTGAAGCCTGAGCAGACGGCTTTTGAGACGTTCATGGGACTGGTGATTACTTTTCTGCACGTGTTTGTCGTCGGCACACTGCAGTGGTTGGGGAATGCGTTGGACAGGCTGGCGACAACGCGGCGAATGCTTGCGTCGAGGCCGAGGCCGAATGGCCCAGTCCCGATCAGGGGGCGGGTGCATGAGAAGGAGTATTAGAATGTGTTGGAGGCGGATTTGGGATCAGCATTTGATACACGCAGACAACGGAGCATATGTATTTAAGATAGTTACCGCACACAAATCCATTGATGTTGCTTTTACTTGTTCCCGTTTCGGCAATTCGTAGTGGTGTAAGTGAGATGACCCCAGCCCAATCCCGCCAAGGCCAAAAGTTTCCAACCGGCACCAGCTGACGGAGCTATCCCGGCAGCTCAAGACGAACTCCCTCCCAAGAATCGGACCATGTCAACTCGAACTCTTCTCCCACCACCACCACCGGACCAAGCCGCCGCCCGACGACAATGAGCTCAATACCGCGCTTTGCCCGCCGCGCGGCCGCGCAGGCGTCCTCGAACCCGAGCTGGTCCTGCTTCTTTTGCCAGCGCACTGGCACCGCCGCCGGTGCTCAATGGCAGCCGACTGCGACTGCGACTGCGACTTCGATGCAAGCTGCGAGGACGACGGTCAGGTCTGGATCTGGCGCCGGTCAAGGTGCGAAACGGTTTTTCTCCGGTAGTGGAAGGAGGAGAGCGCAGCATCAGCAACAGCAGGGTCAGGGCCAGGGGCAAGGACAGCAGAGTGGGAGAGTGGGAGGTGGTGGTGCTGCGCCCGGGATGGACCGGATGAGCGAGGTGTACAAGAGGAGGAACCGATCCACCGCGTACTACACGATCAGCATCATCCTCGGGACCGTCGCCTTTTCGTATGGGTCGGTGCCCATGTACAAGATGGTATGCCCTCGCCTTGCTTTCTGATTTAAAGACTGGCTCGCTGACTGACTGGTCCCCATTCAGATCTGCCAAACCACCGGCTGGGGCGGCCAGCCCGTGCGCGCCCACGGTGGCGGCTCCTCCTCTTCCTCCTCCGACCCGGACTTCGACCTCGCGTCGCGCCTCGAGCCCGTGACCGACGCCAAGCGCATCCGCGTCACCTTCTCGTCGTCCGTCTCGGACGTGCTGCCGTGGAAGTTCACGCCGCAGCAGCGCGAGGTGCGCGTGCTCCCCGGCGAGACGGCCCTCGCCTTCTACACGGCCACCAACACGTCGGACAAGGACATCATCGGCGTCGCGACGTACAGCGTCACGCCCGCGCAGACGGCGCCCTACTTTAGCAAGATCCAGTGCTTCTGCTTCGAGGAGCAGCGGCTGGCGGCCGGCGAGACGGTGGACATGCCCGTGTTTTTCTATCTGGATCCGGATCTGCTGAAGGATTTGAATATGAGGGGGGTGGAGACGGTGACGTTGAATTATACCTTCTTCAGTAAGTCCTATTTCTATCTTGTTTACTTTTGTCAGATAAGGTCGACTCGATTGCTGACTGGGTGCGCAGAGGCGAGATACGATGAGAATGGAAAGTTCAAGGGGGCACCGGGGTTTTAGATGGGCGGTGCTGGGGACAGGTCCGGGTTGAGCCTGGCAGAAGGGAAGGAGATGAGTGTACGATGAAGTGTACTTCTACACATATGGGGGTGTGTGGTATAGACGGTACAGGACTGAAAATGGGCGTTGTTTGGGCATAGAAACTCGGGTTATACCCCTCTCTCCGGCATCGACGGGTATCATCTAGCATACAAAAATCTAGGAAATGGAGCCGAATGATTAGCAGCGACTAGCCTATCTAGACGGTTGGGGTTGGCGAGAGCAGTTGGACAAAATGTCACAGGATTATTGGCATGGTTTGCGACCTCGCCGGCTTGAGTCCGGTCGAGTAGGCGATGCTTTCGGGGCGGGACTGTCACGTTTGTTCAAAGTCATTTCCACCAGAGCGAGTTCAGTAGGAAAACAAAAAAGGAAAAGAAAAAGAAAAGAAAAAGCAAGGACAGCAACAGCAAAAGCTCACCGGCTAGCCCCACTCGTCGGTCGAGGAGAGGTAGCCGGCTACGAAACCCACCGGGGGGGTTTGCTTCGTTGCGTGGGAGGGCACCGCAGTGACCCTTCAACCATCAAGGCAGTTTTGCCCTGTTTTTGTCCCGCCACGGGGCAGGCTCGAACCGGCGACCTCGCAGTACGTGACTTTGAGTATCGGCGGTGGCCCGGGCCCCGCGGAGGGTGACCCCCCCAATTGACCGTTACTGGAAGCCATTGGGGGGTGTCGAAATTGAGAGTGCTGGACCTTCTATATCTAGGCCTGACCCGCGCTTGGTTGAAGCTTTGACTCTGGAATGGCTCTGGGGATCCCATCTTGGATTTTTTGGGAGGGTGCGGGAGGAAACACGCCGTGGCAAACCAGCAACGGTTGCGCTTTGGTACTTGTCATGTCTCCGATATAATACACTAATCTACAGCTCTGGTATACAACCTGCGACCCATTTCTCACTCACCCTCCCTGGCCCTCCTCATCGCCTTGTCCATCTTCTTCACCCCCTTCATACTCTTCCTCGGCCTCTTCCTGGGATCCGCCTTAGGCTTGTTCATCTGCCACGCGTTCATCGGCGGCCGGTACCCGATGAACCGCCCCTCGGGACTGTACACGTCAATCACCGGCCACTTGGCCTCCATCCCGCCGCCCTTCTTATCCAGGTTGACCGGCTCCGGCCTCAGATCGAGCGTCTGCATCTGCGCCTCGATCGTCCCGCTCAGGGAATCATCCCGCTCGGGAAACAGCTGCCTCGTCCGGACCTGCACCGCAATCTCGACCCACCCGCACCCCTCGATCAGCACGTCCAGCCCCAGCACCCGGTACGGCAGCCGATCCACCTTCAAGCCGACCGCCTCCTTCCTCGTCAGCGGGCCCGTACGCGCCTTGGTGACATCGTACCGAACCTGGAACGCGCCGGCGTGCTTGACCTTGGCGCCCGTGCCCGGAACCGCAATGTTCTCCACGTTGGGCCTGTCCTCGGCCTCGGTCTGCACGGCGACGGCCTTGTCCGTGGCCGTCAGGTGCGCTTCGATGGGCGTGAAGGCGTAGGCGAGGAAGACGAGCTCCTGGTCAGGCGCGACGTTGCGCGGCGTGATGCGGATAAAGCCGCCGAGGAGGAGCGACTGGCCGGGCTTGAGGACTTGCTGCTCGGGCAGGATACGGGATTTCATGATGAGCTGGTCGCGCTTCTCGGGGGCGATGTGGTGCTCGAGGTCGGTGCGGGCCAGGCCTGGGAGGTCGATCAGCTCGCCGCGGCCGGCGCCGAAGGGGACACGGATGGGCGAGGCGGTGGTGCCCGGGAGGGAGGAGACGGTGGGCATGGATGGGTAGTTGGTTTCGGGTTGGGGTGGGGGAGGAGGGCGAATTCGGCTGTCGGGGTCGCGCTCCGACCGGGGAGGAGGGGGTTGGAGTCGTCGTCGGAGGGGTCGGGGGTGGGCTGGGATCGAGGAAAGACGTTGACGGAGATGTGGTGTTTGGGGGCTTCCCAATCCATCCTGCCCTTAGGGAAAACAGCTTCGAAAAGTTGGCTCTTGCCCACGTTGGCTTTGCCAACCATCCACCCGGCGCCGCCGCGCTTCCAGATCTCTTCCTTGAGCTCCTTGGTCCACCAGCCTCTCTTTGCGCTGACGCAGTGCACATTTCCGAGTCTGACACGGCCTCCCACCCTGCCCAATGCTTCGCGCAGGGTCTCTGTAATGTAGGGCATCAGGGAGTCCACTTGTTCCTTACGGGGTGCCAGCAGATCGGACCGGCTGATGATGAAGCTCATCTCTGTCCGCCTTCCGTGCTGGAACTTGACTGGTTTCGCTCGGCGGTTTTGCGTGCGCAGCGTGACGTCCAGAAGGCTGTGGAGGCGCGGGAGGAGGGACATGGGGAAGTCGGCGGCGTCCAAGACGTGGTACACATGGTTCTGTTTGTAGGGAGACTCTTCGATGGTGTCGCTCAGCGACTCGATGCTCGGGTGGTAGATGGAGTTGCCGGTCGAGTGGTGAACAAGTTTGTGGCAGCGATCGCAGAGGGGGACCTTCTCTGTAGCCGGCTCAGCCGTGGTCCGTTGGGTGCTCTCTGGTAAGAGGGCCTTGAGGTTTATGCCCTGCCGCTCCAGGGCCGCGACGTCGACGGACTGCAGAGCCTGCTGCACAATGCTATCTGTGTCGCGGGGCTTCCTCTCGTCATTTTCTCTCTCCAACCCCAGATATTGCCTAACCGCCTTACGCGACACATCGAAGTAGCCCGCCTCGTCTGGGACGGTCGTTTGCGACAGGGCTCCGCACCCGTGGCATTGGAGAGGTAGTGTCTTCGAGGGCTGCTTAGCTAACGCGGGTGGCTCTGTCTCGGGAGCTGCCGTTGATTGTGCATGAAGGCATCGAACCTGCATACGTCGTGCATTGGGATAGAATGGACGGCGGAGAGTGGCATGGTCAACTGGACGGGGGAGCGAGCGGAAGGCGGGACAGAGGTACAGCGGCAGTTCGGACGTCGCTGTGCTTCGCTCGAGGTTGAAAACCCTCCCTAGCCATCTCGAGGACAGCGCGCGTCCTGACGGCATTTCGAGGATGGGAAACTCGACTTTGGTTCTTGCCTCCTTCGAGTTCTTGGGAGATCTCGTCGCGTGAGCTGCGTCCAGAAATTTCCAGGCGCGGGAGACGCTGGCTTGACTGGGCAAGGTCTGCGGCAGGCAAGGGCGGGCCCCACAGTGGTCCTGGGCTGAGTTCATGGCGGGTGGTCCCGGCAGGCAAAGGCGGTGAATCCACTTGGCCGGAGGTTCAGGCCCAAAAATTTCCGGGGTCAAATCAATGGCTGATTCCAGTGGTCCCTGTTCGAGTTCACGTCGGCGCGTGATACCCCAACGTCCAACCCACCCCCTCTGTCCATCTCCAACCCCCCGGCGGGATCAATCTTCAAGATGGTGGGCGTCATCCGCCGTATGAACAAGCTGACTGCCGTAAGTGCCCCTGAAGCTTTGTGTTCAGACCAGTTGCTAACATGGGACTGCAGAAGGTAAAATGCACCCGCGCCTCCTCCCCTACGAACCACTGCGACACCCTCTCAACTCGAGCGACGGTATTAACTATTTTCTTCAGCTGGTCAGGATAAGAAGCGGCCCAGGGGCAGCGGTCCTCCCACAGGATGTCACGCGGATACACATGGAGTTTGGCCACAAGTTTGATGGCGGCCACATGGGACCCAGGTGCGACGAGTTCCCTCTTGCTATCGCAAGCTGCCAGCAGTAAGAGCTTACAGTTCTGGGCAGGAAATTCTGGCGCGATGCGCTACCGCGGTTAAAGTACTGGAACCCCGCCATTCCCATGGTGGTCAACAGGACCACCAACCAGGAAGGGCCGGCGACCCTGACGCTCTACTTCCGCGAGCCCGGCGCGACTCTCAGCTCTGAGGTCCCGCAACCCAGCTCGTCGTCAGAGGGCTTCTCCAAAGCGCCCGCGCCAGCCGAGGGAGAGCGTGTCCTCATGATCGACATGAAGAACCGGCATTCCACGGCCATCCTCAAGGAGTTTATGGACAAGAGCGGTGCGGTGGCAGTGAAGCCTACAGCGCAGGACGAGGCGGATCTGGCCGCGGTTGAGGAACTTGAGGCGAGGAGCAAGATCGACGAGGCGCGGGTCAGGAAGATGAACGAGGCGGCGAAGAGGGAGAAGCAGATGATTGCGCAGGCACATTCCGAGGCGGCGGCCATCAAGGCGGCGTTGTAAAAGGGGGCTAGCCGGGGCGGCGGGGAAATATTTGCTGGGAGCTGGGAGATAGGAGAGTTCTGCGTGTATATCATTTGTACATTACCCCTGAGTCAAAAATTGACTTCTATGACCATCCGGTACAGGTCAGAGACTACCATGTGCATCCTACAGTAAGGAGATCATTCTTCCCTGACTTCAACCAGCCCAACAGGAATAAATCCGGGGATGCTCGCACGCCAGGAAATGCCGTTGTTCATGTTGTGCCCTTGGAACGACACGCTCTTCGCCCACGGAGACAGCGTCAAGTGCGCGGACAGCATAATATGAGAGTTGCTGAAGCTCAATAAAGTTACATTTCAGGTTCCAATTCTCATGATATTGGTATTATTATGCAGATCATGGTACTTATCGGTTCTGGGGTCCAAACGCATGCAAAACATGGCAGACATTTCGAACAAATCGAATGTTCCTTCATCTACTTAAGGTACCTTTGGCCTTGGCTTGACGATCGGGAAGCTGCCTCGAAGTGACGGACAGGCCAGAGACAGCAGGCAGAAAGGACAGGGGGCTGCCCGGTACGTACTTCCGCGAATCCGCGAATGTGCAGGGGGTGAAGCTGACAGGGATGCGGCGCCAAGCCACTCCGAGGATCAAAAAAGGCCACGATGTTGCTGCAATCGTATCCCCTTTTCCTCAGCTCAGCTCTGCAAGCTCACTCGACTTTCGGGAGAGCCAGCGATTCTAATTCTTCCCCCATTTCATTGTGCTTCCTCGTTTTTCCGGGGACACAGGTCTGTTGGGTGCTGGAACTGCCACTGGTAGCTTCGCTCGCAACGACTTTTTTTTAACCCGTTTCAAGTTTGACTTGCTTCGACACGCTCGTTTTAGCCCGTTTTCCATATTATCCACATCGCCATACTACCACTCTCGCGGGCCCGTTCCCAGGCGTGCGCGACCGACCGTATCCAGCACCATTCGTCCCCGATCTGAGCAGCCACAGCCGGCCCCAGAGAACAGGGCCGAAACGACAGGGCCGCTGTCGTCTCCGGCGCCGACGTGGGTGACGCGGCCAGGCGGCGCAACATCCCCGGCACGCCCCAGCAGGTCCTCGTCCCACAGCCGCAGGCGCAGGCCGATGACAAGAACAAGCCGAAGAAGGCGCCCTCTGTCCTCGACGTGCTCGACCAGTGGGAGTGGCTGATTGCCCCGATTGTTTTCACTGCCCTCGCCTTCTTCACCCGCCTCTACAAGATCGGCCTCTCCCCATTCGTCACCTGGGATGAAGCTCAGTCAGTCCATCCCGCTTCAGCCTCCCGCACCACACTGGCTCGGCTAACACGGCCCCAACAGCTTCGGAAAGTTTGGTAGCCACTACCTGAAGCGCGAGTTCTACTTCGACGTGCATGCAAGTTGTCCCCTTCCCCCGTGAGCTTGTTCACTTGGGGCTAACACAACGCAGCCCCCCGCCGGAAAGCTCCTCGTCGGCCTCTCGGTCCTCTTCGAGTTCAAGTCGGGCGAGACGTACCCCCCGGAGATCAACTACACCTTCATGCGCCAGTTCAACGCCTTCTGGGGCGCCGTCTGCGTCCCAATGGCTTACTGGACCGCCAAGGAGCTCAAGCTCCGCCGCGCAGCCGTCTGGCTCGTCACCCTGATGGTCCTTTGCGAGAACTCGTACACCACCATCAGCCGCTTCATCCTCCTCGACTCGATGCTTCTGTTTGGCACCGTTGCCACCACTCTCTGCTGGGCCAAGTTCCACAACCAGCGCAAGAACAGCTTCGAGCCCGAGTGGTTCTTCTGGCTGTTCATGACTGGTCTGAGCATCGGCTTTGTTACTAGTGTTAAGCTGGTCGGGCTCTTCGTCACCGCTCTCGTTGGCCTGTACACCGTTGAGGATTTGTGGAACAAATTTGGCGACACCAAGATGCCTGTGGTAGGTTCTGCTCGGATGCCCCCCCTCACTGGGTCCGCTGACTGACCTGATACAGACTGAACTGGCTGCCCACGTCGTGACCCGCGTCATTGGCCTCATCATCCTGCCGTTCCTCGTCTATCTGCTCAGCTTCGCCATCCACTTCGCTGTGCTCACCAACTCCGGACCCGGTGACGCCCAGATGTCTTCGCTCTTCCAGGCCAACCTGAGAGGTACCGAGGTTGGTAGGGACAGCCCCTTGGAAGTTGCCTATGGATCGATGGCCACCATCAAGAACATGGGCTACGGCGGCGGTCTGCTCCACAGCCACGTCCAGACGTACCCCGAGGGCTCTACTCAGCAGCAGGTCACTTGCTACCATCACAAAGACGCCAACAACAACTGGTTCTTTTATCCCGACCGCCACGCCGCTCCCTATGACCCCGAAGCCGAACCCCGCTTCATCGCCGACGGCGAGGTCATCCGTCTGCTACACGCCCAGACCGGCCGTAACCTGCACTCGCACCAGATCGCCGCGCCCGTCACCAAGTCGCAGTGGGAGGTTTCTTGCTACGGCAACGCCACGATCGGCGATGACAAGGACCACTGGAAGATTGAGGTTGTCAGCGACGCCGCGTCCCGGGACCGGAGCAAGATCCGCACCCTGACCACGGCCTTCCGTCTCAAGCACGAATCCTTGGGCTGCTACCTGCGCGCCGGCAACGTCAACCTGCCGCAGTGGGGCTTCAAGCAGATCGAGGTGACCTGCACCAAGGAGAACAACCCGCGCGATACCTACACCCACTGGAACATCGAATCCCACGTCAACGAGAAGCGTAAGGAAGCCAACACCCATTTTTTTAAGGCGATGGTGCTAACCGCAGACAGTGCCCCCTGGAGACCCGGGCCAGTACAAGTCCCCCTTCCTGAAGGACTTTATCCACCTCGTACGCTCCCTCCCCCCATTATGTTCAGACGGACAGAGACGCTGACAAACTCAGAACGTCGCCATGATGACCTCGAACAACGCCCTCGTCCCCGATCCGGACAAGCAAGACGACCTCGCATCGCAGTGGTGGCAGTGGCCGATTCTGCACGTCGGACTGCGCATGTGCGGCTGGGACGACAAGATCGTCAAGTACTTCCTCCTCGGTAACCCGCTCGTCTACTGGGGCTCGACGGCCGGCCTGGGCGTCTTCGCGCTGCTCGTCGTCTGGTACACGCTCCGCTGGCAGCGCGGCTACCGCGAGCTGTCGCAGTCCGAGATTGACCAGATCCACTACGCCGGCGTGTACCCCGTCATCGGCTGGTTCCTGCACTACCTGCCCTTCGTCATCATGGCCCGCGTCACGTACGTGCACCACTACTACCCGGCGCTGTACTTTGCCATCCTCACGTTTGGCTTCCTCGCCGACTGGTTCCTGCGGAACCGCAAGGCCGTCGTCCAGTGGGGCGTCTATGCCGCGTTGGACGCGGCCGTCATTGGGCTCTACATCTACTTTATGCCCATCTGCTGGGGCATGACCGGACCCAACAAGCAGTACAGCTACATGAAGTGGTTCAGTACGTGGCGGATGTCGGATGCGTAAGCAACTGTGGGAGGGAAGATGAAAGTTGAGCGTGGGGAAGATGGTGAGGAGAGGGGTAAAGGGGAGGAGGGGGAAGGGAGAGATCTAATATGACTTCCCTTTGCAGTGAAGTTGGTGTGTACGATGCTGGTGTTGTCAGCGGAGAAGTGGGGAGGACTGAGTGAATGGAGGAGGAGGCAGCACTCACACACCGGAATAGAACCGACCATACCAATCCCTTCTCTCTTTTTTCCCGTCTCTCTCGGTATTTTCCTTCGGTCCGGGTGGGTTTCAGTCAGTCGGGAGCATGGAAGCAAGCAAGGCATAAAATGGAGGGATTGGAACTGGTGGGTGTTGGGAGCGCAGGGAGTTGTTTACCTCTGGCTTACATCCTGTCCTGTGACGGGCTGCTGAGGGGGAGGGGCACAACTGGACGACTTCTGTTTGTCGTTGACTCGGACTCGAAAAACTAATGCGTCGGCTGGAGACGTGCTCTCTTTTGTTAGATGAGATGGGGGTTAGAGGAATTTGATGTTTTATCTCTGTCTGTGACAACTAGGATGTTGACCCAGTGATGCTTGTTTACTTTGAAGTATTTATCTCCTCGTATGCTCAACAACTCCGATGCAGGCATTGCCTTGATGTGTGTTCAACCGTTGCGACCCCTTTTTGCATGCATATGCTTTCAACCCCGGCCGACAGCCGCTTCTGCCGCTCGCATGGCCATTAACTATTAATACAATTGGAAATCAACCAACTCCGTCCTTGTTGCTCGCGCGTAGATACTTTGGCCCCAACCGACATCATGATACAACCGAACCCCTCCAGTAAATCAACAACAACCCCCGCCCATCTTCTGCTTCGGATCACTCGACAACCTCACCGGCCGGTTCCCCCCTCCCCCTCCCCCCGCGCTCGGCCCCTTGACCCCGGACCGCCGGTCGTTCAGATCGTACCGCCCGGCCTGGATGTTCTGGAATATCCGCTCGGCGACCCGCAGGAACGCCATCTCGACGTTCTCGCCGCTCTTGGCGCTCGTCTCGACGTACTCGAGCACGCCGTTGCGCCGCGCCCACTCCTCGGCCTCGTGGCGCGTCACCTCGCGCTTGTTGCTCTCCTCGACGACCTGGCCGTTGGCGCCGACGCGCGTCGTGACGGTGGCGTCGGGGGACGCGAGGTCCGACTTGTTGCCGACCAGCACGACGACGATGTCGGGCTCGGCGATCTGGCGCAGGTCGTTGAGCCAGTCGGTGACGTGCTGGAAGGTCGCCTTGCGCGTGAGGTCGAAGACGAGGAGCGCGCCGGACGCGCCGCGGAAGTAGGAGCGCGTGACCGACTTGTAGGTTTCCTGCCCCGCCGTGTCCCAGAGGGAGAGCTTCATGTGTTTTTGGGGTGGTGGAGGGTCGCGGGGCTGCGGGTGGGCGAGGCGCGGTGGGGGGAGGCCTTGTGAGGTGTTGGCGGAGGAGGAGGGTTCGTCTTTGGTTGTGGAGTTGTCGGTGGTGTCGGCGGAGGGAGAGGTGTTATTGCTGTTGTTGTCCGGGGGCGCGAGAGATGGCGGTGCGGGACCGGAATGGGGTGGCCCGACGGGCACGATGCGCGAGCCGAACTCGACGCCGATGGTCACATCGTGATGGGCGGCAAAGCGCCCCTCACAGAGACGGATCGTGAGCGAGGATTTACCGCAACCCGAGTCGCCTATGCATACTAGCTTTGCAATATAGTCCCAGGGCGCGGAGGACATTGGAAAGGGGATTGTTGGGGGTGGATGGAGGAGGGTGGTTGTGGTTGGTCGTCGACGGTGCTGCTTTGTCGGACTCTACGCTTGTTGGCAGTTGTGTGCTGGAGGAGAGCCTGAGCTGTGTTGTGCTTTTCGTTGTTGTTCGTTGTTGCTGTTGCTGTTGCCGTTGCCGTCGTCGGCGTGGTCTTGTGAGCTTGGGGCCGGCAATCTGACACAGCAAAGGGGTGGTGAGGATGGGTCGATCGAGGGCCCAGACAACTCCAGACTCAGACTGGAGGGACAAGGTTGCTTCGATAAAAGATTCGTAATATACAACGACGTTCAAGAAAGCTGGCTATCAACAAACAAACAGTTCGGGCAGGCAGCAAAAGTTACACTTGGGCGTGGGTTGACGGTTGAGAAGTCGAGATGCACTGCTGCCAGTGCTGGAGTTTGGCGGGAGCTCCAGCCAATCCATGGCCGACAAGCAAGCCTGAAGCTCCGATGTCCCACACAGGCGGAGCAGATCAGCAGGTCTGGATCAGCAGCTGATGGGGCCGTTATCAGTGACGCAACCGCCCGATAACAACCCGAGCACAGGCCCCAAGCGGTCTCGGACAAGGCACCCGTTCCTTGCATCATGGGACCTGCTTCCGTCTTTGTACCTTTTGTTGCTGTCAAAGAGCAACGGAGCTTGGACTTGTCTGCCAGAGCTTTGATACTCTGATTTCACTCTTTGCGGTGCCTGCTGTGTATGGTGACGCTCGCGTGTTCTGTGCAACTTGAGTGAATGTTCTTCAATCCCCTCTGAGATGCAGCTAGGAGAGACGACCCTTGTTTGATGCATATCCACAAGGGTGCCTTTGCCGTATCGGATCTGGTCAAGTGGGCCTGCAGCCTGGTCACCGTCTCAGCGCCTGCATCCCCCAGTCCCCGTCACGCTCACAGCGGTCGCTTTCCGCCTCGTGAGCAATCCCGGCCAACTGGCTGCCTGCTAATAACGATCCCTTCTCCTGCGGCTGTGTTTTCGTCCTGCACATCAAAAAACGCCCCGGCTTGTCTAAGACGACGGCGGACTGGTCGACGTTGGGATATATCGAACTTATCACCATTTCAGACGCTACCTGGCGCATTTCTGAGAGCATCGGCTTCTTGCGAGCAAAGTAGATGACTGAGGCCCGACTTAATCATCATTACGCAGCACCCGACACACACACACCCCCCCACGCCCAACTGCCAGGCCAACGCGCACCTTCGACCCGTCCCCCGCAACCGAGTTGACCCAACCTCCCACCGATCGCTTGCAAAAGTCCAAACTGTGCGAGCGGAAGTGAAAGCACCCTCTGCAGAGGGCGACGGGGATCTGCCGACATGTTCTCGGAATGTGAGTGTCGCTTGCACGTGCTTGTTTGCTCGGGTCTCCGCTGATTCCGTCGCCAGATGCCTCCAGGTTCCTCGCGCAATCACAATCCCGGCTGTCCAACTTTGGCCAGCCCGACAATGGGGACAGAGCGTCCAGACCGACAGACTGGCAAAGCAGAGGGTCACGCCTGGGAGGACGGCCCTTCTTGGGCAGGGGCGATAGGAACCCGTACCAGACCGGGGGCTCTCGTTTCGGCAGCCTAGCTGCGTTTGGGTCTCGGTACGCCACCAACGATGCGCCGCTGTTCCAAGCCACTTTAGAACACGACGACGAGGACGAGGAGGAGGCGGCAGATTTGTTCGCGCTCCAGCGGTCGCGACGTGTCTTCGCCGCAAGCCGGCTCGAAGAAAGCGCAGAAACAGACAACGACGACAGCCGAGCGTCGCTCGAGCGGAGTCAGGAATACGAGGATCGCGGGTCGGGGCTGGGGGAACGGCTCCGGGGAATCAGGAGCAGTTGGAATGGCACCAAAAGCTATCCGCGTCGGAGCCTAGACGAGCCAGACGCAACAAAAGACACCAAGGGGAAACGACGGCAAGAGTCTAGGGGAAGCGAGGATAGCAGAGGAATGGAAGATGTGGCGCTACAGTCGACAATTGCCGGAAGCGAACCACCCGAGGACCTCATGATGGAGACAACGACGGATAACGACCCGCCAGCCTTTCAAAAATTCTTGTCGACCGCCGGCCCTACGCGGCAGCTGCTCGGGAGGGAAGCAAGTGGTGACTCGGAGCTCGGTGTGCCCCGTCCGCCTAGCTCTCTGGACACAAACCTGCACAAGACCCCAGAAACACCAGCTGCCGAGGGCGAGATCTTTAAGCACGACGCCTTTTTCGCCTGGCTCTACCTTATCGCCTTGGCGTCCTTGTTTTCGACGTTTGTCTTGGTCCTACTGCACACGACACGAGGGGATGGGCCGCTCGGGGACACCATCTACACTACGCTGCGAGCCTCATTTCACCTACTGGCCGTTGACACGCTGGTCTCGATCATCGTGTCTCTGGTATGGCTCGCCGCGCTGCGATCGTTTGTCAAGCCCCTGGTCACGCTGGTCCTGGTTGCGGTACCGGTGATTTTGATTTCCTTCTCACTGTACCCGTTCATCTCCAGCTACCAATCGACGGGCGGGAGCACGCGGTTCCAAGACACGGTGATGCGGTGGGCGGCTGGTGTTCCAGCGATATCTGCCGTGGTTTGGCTGTACGTGGTGTACAAGGGGCGACACGCGCTCCAATCGGCGGTCGGGATTCTCGAGTTTTCGAGCCGCATCTTGGCTGCGAACTCGGCCCTCGTTCTTGTCGGCATGGGCTGCCTCGCTGTGGTGGTCGTCTGGACGTGGGCATGGCTGCTCATGTTTACCAGGGTCTTTTTGGGCGGGAGCTTCTCGAGCAGGCTTGCCAAGTTCATCATCAGCGCGTCGAGTTGGTGGCTCGGGGTGTACTTTGTTCTCATGTACATCTGGACGCTGTCCATCATCTCGGGCGTGCAGCGGAGCGCCACGGCGGCGACGGTCTCGCAGTGGTATTTCCACCGCAACGCGGTGCCGGCCCCGTCGTCCAGGGAGGTCGTCTCGGCCGCGTTGGGGCATGCTATGACGACCATCTTCGGTACCATCAGTCTCTCAACGCTGCTGGCCCTCGCCATCCGGCTACCCCTGCTGGTGCTCCCGCAGCGGCTGGCGAACATCCTCAGCCTGTTCGTCTACTCGTTCATCCCGACGCCCATCGCCGCCCTGACGAACCCGTTGACCCTGACCTACGCGGCCATCCACTCGCAGACGCTGGCCATGTCGTCCCGAGGGCTCAGCCAGATGGACTTCATCGCGCCACAGCGGCCAACCACGACGCTCACGCCTGCAGCCCTCCCCAAACACAACAGGTATTCGCCTTTGCTGCCGTACCGGCTCGCCAAGCTGATCCTCCACGCGACGCGCTTCATCATGGCCATCGCTCTGGGCTTCGCGGGTTGGGTCATGACAGCGCGGCAGCTGAAGCTCGAGCGGCCGGACGGGCTGGGCGTGCGCGGCAGCGCATACGCGTACGTGGTGGGCCTGGTGGCCAGCTTTATCGGCTGGGGCATCCTGGGCGCGATGGAGGGCATCCTGAGCGGCATCGTGGACGCCGTAGTGATCTGCTACGGTAGCGAGAAGCGCATGGCCACGGGCGCCGGCGGGTACTGCATGGAGGCGGCGTACCTGTTTGGGGACCGGCGGCCGGAGAGGGAGAGGGAGGATATCTACTGAGGGGAGTGCAGGGAGTTCTTTTGCAGCGTGGCGTTAGCGAGAAGATTCTTTACATATTGGGAAATGGATTGGAGTTTTGTTGTGGTGGTCTGGGCATGGATCAAGGGCTACGGCTCGCATTCAGGGGGGTTAAGGTAGATAAGATCAAGAATACGGTGCATGGGATTGGTCACTGATGGCAGTGGTGCCTGGACAGGTTGCATTTATTTGAGCTAGAGTTGGTTTTGAATAGCTCTATGCAGGAGCAGCTGCAGAAACATGGCTGATTTTTGGACTTTTTGCGATTCCAGGGTCTCTGCGCTGCAGCCTCGGTCTGGGGGTGGCGAGGCGTGTGCAGGGCGTGAGGGCGTCTCTTTCCTCTCACAAACCAGTCTTTCAGTCAGTCATACACACAGCCCCTCGACCACGCATTCTCAGCAGTGGCAAGGAACATGAGAAATCGAAACGACCAAGGTAGACCGTCAAGTGATCCGGTGCCTGAAATGCAGCTGAGTGCAGATGACCCTGTTGAGCTGTTGGAGTGTGGCTGAATCTCGGCGACGTCATCCCTGTTGACCCAGTGGCGTTCTCACTGGAAGTGTCTGGTTCCTGAGTCTCGACATCGAACACCCGCATTATCACGATGGGGTCTTCCCTGTCACCCCACCACCCGGAGAGTCGGTTCCTGCTCCTTCCCGTGCCCCGTCTGGAGGGTGGCTGTGCTGGCTAGGCGCAAAGTCGCGACGTCGCCTCGAGGTTGCCCCTCTTCACTCGCCTTCCTTCTAGCAACGGAACGCGGACTTAAATTCCCGCTCGGAGACACTTGCATCCCACGGTACCTTACATTGCGCTTTTTGTCTGATTTGTCTGGGCTAACGGAGGCCTCCTTTCACTCGCCCGGTTGAAACCCTTCTCTTACATCTCACCAAGGTACTTTAACTCTCGCAGCGGTACCCCGCCATCCCCGGCCCGCTAACTCCTGGGACCCCACCACAGCGACCCTCATCGCATCATCAGTTCACCACCAGAACAACTTGAGCCATCTTCATCACCCTCACTCAAGCCCTACAACCAAAGACCCCTACATCACCCATCAGATCAGCCATGGCCGACTTTGCAGCACCCGCGGGCCTCCCCGCCCAAGGTCCCCGAAGGTTGGGTTGCCCGCTGGAACGAGCAATACAAAGAATGGTACGTCCCCCCATTATCGCCATCCAAGCCAACATCAACCCACCAGGTCCCTAACTCCCCCGCCGCAGGTTCTACGTAAACACATACACCAAGAAGTCCCAATGGGAGAAGCCCACGGAGCCCGCCCGGCCCCCCAACGACGACCTCGCCCCGGCCGGCCCGCCCCCGTCTTACACCCCGGCCAGCGACAACCGCCCTGCCCCCTCCGACGCCAAGGTCAACCCCTACGACACCAAGTCCAACAACCCCTACGACAACCACAACAACAACAGCCAATCCGGCAGCAGCGGCGCGGCGGCATCATACCTCAACAGCAGCGGGCCCAGTAACCACAACAACAGCACCGAAGACGAGGACGCCCGCCTCGCCCGCCAGCTGCAGGCCGAGGAGGACGCCAGGGCGCGCGCGTCGTCGCACTCGCAATCGAGCTCGCCCTTCCCGGGCCAGCTGCCGCCGCGGCCCGACGCCGCCTCCCCCGGCGGCGGAGACAAGAGCCGCGGTCTGCTGGGCAAGTTCTTTGGCGGCAAGAAGACCGGCGGGAGTAGCGGGGGCTTGCCCGGTGCGCTGGGCGGGATCATGAGCGGTGGGCATGGCCATCAGCAGCAGCACGGCGGTGGATATTATCCTCCGCAGCAGGGCTATGGGGGTTACCCCCCGCAGCAGGGCTATGGTGGTTACCCGCCGCAGCAAGGGTATGGCGGGTATCCGCCGCAGCAGGGCTATGGCGGGTATCCCCCGCAGCAGGGGTACTATCCGCAGCAGCACGGGTATGGAGGCGGGTACCCGCCCAAGAAGTCGGGCGGCGGAGGGATGGGCATGGCGGGCGGTGCGGCGCTGGGCGTGGGCGCCGGGTTGGTGGGCGGTATGCTGATTGCCGATGCGATTGACGACGCGCACGATGATGCGTACGCGGAGGGTTATGGTGAGTGATTCCTGTGTTGGGGATTGGGAGGGGATATTTGCTAACGTGTCTTACAGCGGATGGTGCCGGCGGTGATGACTTTGGTGGTGACTTCTAAGGAAGTAGTAGGCGGGTTGAGTTAAGGGGTGGGGAGATGTGTGTTTTGTTTTGAAAGTCGTGGCGAGGGGGTTCTCTTTCCTCGTCGACTTCTGGGCAGTTTGATTACTCTTGCTCTGGTGTCACGATCTCGGTAGATGGTTTCTCGGGCGGTGGCATTGCATTCACGACTTTTGATTTGACTCTGATAACGATCGCAACGAATTCGCATCTCAAATTACCTGGGCACGTGGAAATGAAGCGTATTTGCAGCAAGTAAACTGGACTCTCAAGCAAGGTTGGCCGTTGCCAACCATTCATTTAGACCGGGTCACGCAGTGCTCGTCTTGAAAATACTTCCTTCTTTTACAAGTCTATCAGGACGTACCCATCCTTCCCCCGCCATCGTACACAACCCATCAACCGCAACGAGCCCGGCTACCTCTTCTTCTTGCCCTCCACCTTGGCCCTGCCCCCGTTCCCCTCCTCAGCCTTATTGTTGTTGGACGATCCCGCCAGGAAGGCCGCCATGTCAAAGTTGCCCATGGGGTTCGAGTTGCCGCCCGACGCGGCGCCCATGAAGGCGTTCATGGGGTTCTCTTTTTGCCGCTCCTCCCACTCGGCGCGCATCTCGGGGTCCACTGCGACGCTCGTCAGCTCACTGTCCATCGTTAATTTGTTGGGGAAAACTTACTATTCTCCACCAGCTTGGGCATGCCGAAGAACAGCGCCATGCTGACCATGCTGAGCAAGATGATGGGGTTCTTGAAAATGCTCAGCACCGAGACTGTTTTTTCCCCCTCGTCAGCACCACTGCTCCTCACTCCCAACAATCACTTCTCCTCCTCCTGAAAAATGAAGGGCCGGTAAAGAAAAAAAAAAGAAATAACTCACAACTACTCCTCTCCAAGAAATACCCCTTCCCCCAAGCCCCCTCACCTCCACAACCACCCCCTTGTCCCCCTCCCCAGCACCAACAGCAACAACCGGCACCCCCTCCCCTTTATTCCCCCAGTCGTTACCCCGATACGTCTCCCACGCCTGCACGCCGAGCTTCTCCTCGCCCCGCTCGGCGTCCACGTCCAGGACGACGACGTCCAGCCGCAGCGGCGCGAAGGCCTGCGTCAGGCAGTGCACGTCGACGAGGTAGGACCCGCGCGAGACATTGCGGAACACAAAGGTGTTGGCCGTCGAGAGGGGCGCGGAGAGGGCCGCGCCCAGGGTGGTGAGGGTCGCGCGCGTGGAGGGGGGCAGGAGGGACGGGTTGGGGAGGTGGGGCGGGAGGGCCGGGACGCGGAGGGTGATTGTCGTCGTTGTGTGGGGAGCGTGGTGGTGCTTGGAGAGGGTCGGGGTGGGGAGGAGGGCGAGGAGGGTGGGCAGGAGGAGGGAGGTGAGATGCATTTTCGGTTAACGGTAGGCGCGCAGGTGGCGCGGTGAGAGGAGGTTTGGTCGGGTGGTTGGTGGTGGTGGTTGTGGTGGTGGTGGTGGAGAGGTTTGGGAGTTTAGAGCTGGAGAGGGAGGTGAGGTGACGAAATGCGGCTTGCAGGGGGGTGGAGGGTTTGTGGGGGTGTGATTGGCTAGTGCGCGTGGGAGTGCATTTTGTGGCGAGCTGAGCTTCAGGAGCGGGTTCAGAGCCGCATCTCCTCTCCTCGGGGAAGAGGACGACATCCTTTCAAAAGAAAAAAGTCGAGATGGTCAACGGTCTGGTTGTGGTCATCACGCATTCATCAATTCGAGAAATCACACGCCCGCTATGAAACAAATTAAACCACAACCGGCGCCTGCTCGGCCTTCTCGTCCACGGGCCCCTTCTCCTCCCCCTTTGTTGTCGCGGCCGCCGCAGCCTTGAACGACTGCTCAAAGTCGGCAATGATGTCGTCAATGTGCTCCGTGCCGACCGAGATGCGGATGAGATCCTAGTCACTCCTGTCAGCGCAGTTTCTTCTTCTGTCACCTCTAGACTGCCTACCTCGGAGACGCCCGAGCTGATCTTCTCCTCGTCGCTGAGCTGCTCGTGGGTGGTGGTCCACGGGTGGATGGCCAGCGTCTTGGAGTCGCCAACGTTGGCCAGGTTGGAGATGAGCTTGAAGCCGTCGACGATCTGGCTGCCGGCCGCGCCGCCGCCCTTGACGCCGAAGCTCAGCACGCCGCCGAAGCCGCGCTTGAGGTACTTCTTGGCCGTCTCGTGCGACTGGTGGCTCGCGAGGCCGGGGTACGACACCCACGCCACGTAGGGGCTCTTCTCGAGGTGCTGCGCGAGCGCGAGCGCGTTCTGCGCGTGCCGCTCGGCGCGGAGCGACAGCGTCTCGAGGCCGATCAGCAGCTGCTGGGCGCCGAAGGGGTTGAGGCACGCGCCGAGGTCGCGCAGGACCTCGACACGGGCGCGGATGGCAAAGGTGATGGGGCCGAACGTGTCCCAGAACTTGAGCCCGTGGTAGCCGTCCGAGGGCTCGACCATCTGGGGGAAGCGCTTGGCGTTCTTGCCCCAGTCGAACTTGCCGCTGTCGATGATGACACCCGCGACGGTCGTGCCGTGGCCGCCAATCCACTTGGTCGCCGAGTGTACGACGATGTCGGCGCCGTGGTCGATCGGGCGGACGAAGTAGCCGCCGGCACCAAAGGTGTTGTCGACCTAGAGATTGTCAGCCGCTGAGATCTCGTCCGGCAGGGCATGGCTGTCCACATACCACAACCGGCACGCCGGCATCGTGGGCGACCTTGGCAATGGCCTCGAACTCGGGCACGTTGTAGCGCGGGTTGCCGATGCTCTCAATGTAGACGGCCTTGGTCTTGTCGTCGATGGCGGCGGCAATGTCCTCGGGCGAGTCGCCGTTGACGAACTTGGTGGTGATGCCGAAGCGCGAGAAGAGGACCTTGAACTGGTTGTATGTGCCGCCGTACAGGTTCGACGTGGAGACGATGTTGTCACCAGCGTGCGCCAGCGTGGCAATGGCCATGAACTGGGCAGCCTGGCCGGACGAGGCGGCCACGGCAGCGACACCTCCCTCGAGAGCGGCGATTCTCTTCTCAAAGACATCGACGGTGGGGCTGAGGGCTGTCAGTCGACCAGGTCCCCGATCTCGACCTCCCGCCACTTTGTCCACTCACTTCATTATCCTCGAGTAGATGTTGCCAAACTCCTTGAGGCCGAACAGCCGAGCACCATGGGCCGAGTCATTGAAGACGAAGCTCTGCCCGTCCTCTGTCAGTTAACCGCCTCTAGAGCAGCTGTGGGACGCTGCGCTGCGCTGGGGTGCTCACCGTGGAAGCGTAGATGGGGACGGCGCGGGCATTGGTGGTCGGGTCCGGCTCCTGGCTGTCGCGGTGTCAGTCTGGCGCACTTCACCCGGTGTCGGCTGGACAAAGGGGAGCAGTAGCCCCAGCACGTACCCCGCATGGAGCTGGAGGGTCTCGAAGTTCTTGGAGAGGTCAGACATGGCGGCAGCGTCTGTCTGTCTGGGGGATGCGGAGGGTATCAATGGGGTATCACAAGCACAGCAAAGCAGCAGGAAGCCGAGTCAATGGGTCAAGTCGACAACAAAGAAGGAGTGGTGGTGGAAATGGGGTGAGGTGAGGCGAGACAAGGACGGGAACGAGGGGACCGTGTTTCTCGAGACCGGGCGACACCTCTCTTTTTCTACTCTTCCCTCTCCCCACGCACCCGAGCCCGGCCTCTTTCCGAGCCGCCGGATCGCCATGCTGTACCCTTTTCTCGGAGACCCCTTAGCGCCCTGCCGCCATTTGCGAGTTTTTGTTACAGAACAGAACAACGCGACCTGCAGGGTGTCCCTCCCGCCCAGTCGTGTGTTGCTAGGGGCGGTGGTGGGGTGGGGTGAACTGGGAAATCCCAGAGCACGCAATCGCGCCATCGCTCCATGGCGCGGGGCTGCCCACGCCAGGCTGCGTGCTCGACATGCAATTCCGGGCCACGAGTCGCACGGTTGGTGGGGCTGTGTGCTGCTCGCCGATGAGCTGTTCTTTCTCAGATGGATGTGATATTGCAATGGCTCCCGGTTGCGCCAAGTTTACGCCATTGTGCTGGTCGAAGACGAGCAAAGTGTTATCGTTATCGTTCGGCATTGGAATGCACGAAGCTGGCTCCAACAAGCCAACCCCACCAATAGCCGGTCATCGGAGCCTGACTTACACGCAACATTCGATGCTCGCCCAGTCGACCGGGGTCTCCAAAATGCGACCGCCAGAGTGGGCTTGGCATCGAGATGAGGTGATGGGCCAAAGAAATCCCACATCCTCGTGCTCTGTTTCTGTGCAGCAGCGCGGGGTAGCACACGCCTGGCTTTGTCTGGACCCCCTCGACCCCCAACGAGGGGGTAAACTCTAAAGGTGTTCGTGCATCTCTTTCCAGCACATGCAGATGCGGATGCAACCTCATTTGTCGATCACTTACACAATACACTTTGGCCGTCCCCCGTTGTCGAATATCCTTATGCCGCTCGTTTCTATCTTGGGCGGTTTCTCTCTCTCGACTGGAGCAACGGTATGCCATTTGAAGTCGGCAGTGCGAATGGCTGAGTCGTTGGGTTTGACGTCAGATCTCTTATGCCCGATGAAGCGGCTGAGAGACGGGAAGTTGCAGTTGGATGGTGGTCAAATAAGCGCAACTCATTGATTCCACATTGGCCTGGCCAACATGTCGAAATAGGTACATCAGGTATGGGATGTATTCTACTACTCATCTATATCGGCTGCTAAAACGAGGGGAACTAAAATAGAATCAGCATGGATGGGTGGTTTAGCACATCAGCACATCCCCGTCCAGATCTCCAAGGGACCTTTGGATTCTCGCCCAGTACGATGGCCACTTACATGTTCTCGAGGGGATCAAGTTAGCATCTCGTATACAATTTTATCATTTCATTTGGTTCGGCATATACATAGATAAACACACAAATACCACACACTCTAGCAACCGCAAAACGCCAGACCAGAACCCTCGCCCCGCCACCGCCGACCATCAAGGCCTTGCTGGATGACAACCGTCTTTACCAATCCCATGTTGTTGCACCTCTCACGTAAGCCCATCCCGCCCACGGGGATACCGTTACTCCGAGATCAATCGCCACCTCAAACCCCCCAGCCCCAGGGCTGAAATAAAGTTCTGATGCCCCCCTCTTATCCCGACACAGCGGTTCCTGGGGTTTGGGGTAGGTAAGTAAAGCCTGCCCACATCGGGACAACGATGCGAACCGCCCCTCCTAACACCACCCCTCCCTTTTCCCCCTCCCCACAACCGCTTTTTACGCAGCAGCCTCCTTCATCCCCACCCCGGGGAACGCACCGGTCCCCACTTGCCTTCCGCCGCCCATCCCGGCCCCGCCGCCGCCACCACCGCCCTGGCGCCGGACCTTGAGCACCTCGAGGGCGGTCAGCGCCGCCGACGCGGACCAGACGGCGAACGAGAAGGCGCCGAAGGCCACGTCGGCCTGGGCCGCGTGGCAGACGTCGCCGCGGCAGAAGAGCAGGCCCTGGAGGAAGACGGCGAGGGCGACGAAGCCCGAGAAGTAGAAGAGCGCGTTGGTGAGGTCGAAGGGGGCGGCGACGTAGGCTTTGGGGACTGTGAAGGGGGTGGCGGGCTGCGTGTGAGTTATCTTGAAAGGAGATAAAAAGGGAGAGGGCAAGGAAACGTACCCCGTGGGAGGAAGCGCGGGAGGATCTCTATGCACACGAGGGAGATGTAGGACCAGATGGCGCCAAAGATGAGGAAGTTGATTGGCGAGGGCGAGGCGAGCGTGGTCGTGGTGTTGTACCAGTGGGCGACTGTTGGCGGTGGTTTGCCGTGTTAGTCCAGGATTCCATTCCACTTCCCGCACTGCGCCCGTTCGGTTTGGATGCGAAGTGATACTCACCAAAGCTCGAGAGGACCAATACCAGCGCCGCGAAGACGCCCTGTATGACCCTGACGATGAGGATTAAGGGAAACGACATGCTTGTGAGCTTCATGGCGACGTAAGAAATCGAGATATGCACAGCACGGAGAAGGAGAGAAACACCAAAAAGAAAAGAAAAACTGAGAATATCGGATTCTGAGCCGACAAAGAAACGAAAAGATGGCAGAACGGGAGATGGACGAGCGAAACGAGAGGCACCCGCCAGAAATGAAGTATGAGGCCTCGAAATACCGGCAACTCGACCCGAGCCTGAATGTCCCCAACACAGGCTCAATACTGCCTGTGCGAGTGGTGAGGCCCTGCTGAAACAGAGATCCCCAGGAACCGCTGTCACGCATGAGATGGTGGACGGACGGCAGAATCAACCGGGCCAATGGCGAGGGGCACAACCACACAACTGAAGCCGCAGCGCATCTCGGGGTTGGTGTTTGAAAGGCTTCGACGCCGGCAGTCGCAGATCCGGGCCCTTGGCGCGGGATTGATCGCTGTCTTGGTGGCTGCTTCTATATCTGGAACTGGCTGCCACTGGGAGCTGTGAGAGATATGTAGTGGCCGGTGGCCCCTTGGTTTGAGTTTTGATGCTGCACCTGTGATGCTGTCCTTGGTTCAGGGCAGCGGCCATGGCCGACAGAGGCAAGGGTCATGGGGCAACAGACACACCAGACGTTTGAACACTTGTTCGAAGGCAAAGTAGGCTGCGGCAGTTGCTGTTCGTGATGGATAGAATGTGAGGTTGGGAGTTGCCCAGGAGCCTCAGGAGCCTCAGATGTTGGAAGACTGCAGCATGCATGAACAGCAACAACAAGTGGGGAGAATCGAACACTTTTGAGTCGCGCTCTCGTGCTGTTGGACACAAGTTCAAACAGCTCTTCTTCCATTGTGCTACTTGACCCGAGATGGTTGAGCACGCCAATGTGAGAGGGCGAGCACACGCGGAGAGGAGGGAAGCTCTCGAGACTCAGGGAGTTGTTCTGGTGTGAAACTTGCCAGTTGCTTAGTTGCGTATCCCTGACCTCTTGGCGTTTCGGAGGTGAAGCTGCGCCAAGGTGGACCGTGCCATCAAGATGCCAAGCCAATACCCCAGCCCGAAATCGTGGGGTGAAATGCTTGAAGCCTGAGCGGCGGGAACCCACTGAAATTACCGCGGTGGACCACCTGGCCCAGCCGAGGTCCTCTGTCCGAGGCATCAAGAAGCGCAATCTCTCAGTCTCTCGATTGACCTCTCAGCAGTCTTCACCATCATCCGAGATTCACCAACCATCAGATTATGGACAGGTTGCGCGCCCACACCCGAGCACTCGGGTATAGACTGGACGGACGGATCGCGACCTGACACTGGCAGTCGAAGACACTGACGTTGTGGATGACTCGGAGGGTTGCTTCGTCCCTGTTTTCACTCTGCAACGGAATCTGTGGATTTGACGGATCTTGGCCATCGACTTTTGGATGGAGCACAGTCTCGACGGTCCAGTGTTGACAGCACAAATGGCAGCGTTTCTCCGCACACCCCGCAATGCGGCATGGGATCCCCGCGTGCAACGCTCTCGCCAGTCAGTGGTCGCTGTCATCTTAGCATGCTGCTTTTCCGAGCTGCCCGCGCCTGTCATGCCCATGTGATGGCCAGTAACGGAAGTCGCGCCGCGCCCACTTTGCGGAGCGCGTCTCTCGGCATGCCTGGGGCCGGATCCACCTGCTCGCCCAGTGGCCCGTCAGCGATTGCAAAAGCCCGGTGCCCTCCCCCATTTGATGCCACGGCCCCACCCCCGAAGCATCCCAGCCGAGGCTGACTCTCGGTGCCGTCGGTCTTGAGGTACTCTGCGCTTAACAGTCTTCGGAGACCGTCCGGCGATGTCTTGATGAAATTGTGGGTTGCAAGAGAGATCTTGAGGCATACGTGTTGAAAATATTGTTTTATCTAAGAATATTTTTGCATTGGTCACGCAGTCTCTAAATTTGGTTTGGAGGAAAGTCGACAAACCATGATGCAAGTTGGGCAGCGAGGTACCTGTCGGGAGCGTCCCCAATCCGGCACCTTGGCGACCGCGCCCAGCCTGGTTCATCATCCTTGTCGCACTCGGCTCAAGACGATCCAGGGCGAGACCACATGCTGCCGAATGCCGACCCTGCGTGCGAAAAGGGGACGATCTTCCAGAAGTTGTGGCTTTTGTCTGTCTCTCGCTCGACATTTTCTCGATTACGCGGAGAAAACAAAATAACCACGTCGTGACGGCCCCGAGCTGAACCCTTCCCCCATCCTCTCTGTGCCCTCTCTCTTTGTAAAGCGCTGCCTCTCTCAGCGTCGCTCACGACCCCCGCTCCTTCGCAAGCCTCGACGACGACGCGCACCACAGCAGCCATGGCTCCCAGCAAGCAGGACACCAAGGCGTACATCCGGACGATTGCGACGCCGCCTCCCCCCGGCTCGCCGTACGCCCTCCCCATCCCCGGCACCGAGCGCCCGAACCGCACCCCCATCTACCGCCACTGGCGCTTCCAGAACGGCCCGCTGCTCGAGACATACGACCCGGCGCACCGGACCGTCCACGACCTCTTCGAGAACTCGCTTGCTCAGTACCCCAAGAACAGGTGCCTGGGATGGAGGCCCTGGAACCCCGCCACCAAGACGTGGGAGCCTAAGTATGTCTGGATCACATATGCTGAGGTCGCCGAGCGGAGGAAGAACTTTGGTGCCGGCATCGTCGAGCTGCACCACCGGATCGGCGTCAGGGAGGACAAGTATGCCGTCGGCCTGTGGGCGCAGAACCGCCCCGAGTGGCAGATCACCGAGCTGGCCCTGCTCTCGCAGTCGCTGTGGCCCGTCTCTCTGTATGAGACCCTCGGGCCCGAGGCGACCGAGTACATCATCAACCACAGCGGCCTCACCGCGGTCGCCTGCTCGCTGCCCCACATCCCGACCCTGCTGAAGCTGGCGCCTCGCGTGCCCTCGCTCAAGATCATCATCTCGCTCGACGAACTGGACGCCGGCGAAATGGCCGGCCACTCCAAGCTGTCGCTGCTCAACGCCGCCGCCGCCAACGTCGGCATCCAGATCTACTCCATGACCGATGTCGAGGCCATCGGCGCGCGCTCCGGCCGCGCCATGCGCCCTCCCAAGCCCGACGACGTGCTCACCATCAACTACACCTCGGGCACCACCGGCGACCCCAAGGGCGTTCTCATCACCCACGCCAACGGCGTGGCTGGCATCAGCGCCGCCCGGTCCAACGAGACCGTCTTCGCGGGCGACGTGCACATCTCGTACCTCCCGCTTGCGCACATCTACGGCCGTATGGCGGACCAGACTGCGCTCGCCGAGGGCGCCAGCATCGGGTACTTCCACGGTGACATTACCACCCTGATTGAGGACATCAAGCTCCTGCGGCCCTCGGGCTTCATGTCGGTGCCCCGCCTGTTCAACCGCATCAATTCGGCCATCCAGGCGTCGACGATCCAGGCCGACGGCTTCAAGGGCACCCTGTCGCGCCGCGTCATCGACACCAAGAAGGCCAGCATGAAGCTGACGGGCGGCAAGGCCACCAACAAGCACTTCCTGTACGACCGCATCTGGACCCCCAAGGTTCTCAAGGCGGTGGGTCTCTCGCGCGCCCGCACCATGGTCAGCGGTAGCGCCCAGCTCGACCCGGACGTCCACGAGTTCCTCCGAGCCGCTTTCGGCAACAACTTTGTCCAGGGCTTTGGCATGACCGAGACGTACGCCGTCGGCACCGTCCAGGTCCCCGGCGACTTCACCACCGGCAACATCGGCCCCCCCTGCCCGTCGGTCGAGCTGTGCATCGAGTCCGTGCCCGACTACGAGTACACGGTCGAGGACAAGCCGTACCCCCGCGGCGAGCTGCTCATGCGCGGCCCCATCATCTTCAAGGAGTACTTCCGCAACCCCGAGGAGACGGCCAAGGCGATCGAGGCCGACGGCTGGTTCCACACGGGCGACATCGTCGAGGTCGACAGCATGGGCCGCTTCAAGATCATCGACCGCAAGAAGAACGTGCTCAAGCTGGCGCAGGGCGAGTACATCTCGCCCGAGCGCATCGAGAACGTCTACATGGGCAGCACCAACCTGATCGCCATGGCCTTCGTCCACGGCGAGCCCAAGGAGTCGTGCCTCGTCGGCGTCTTCGGCGTCGACCCCGTCCAGTTCGCGCCCTACGCCAGCAAGATCCTCAAGAAGAGCGTCCCCGCCGAGGACCCCGAGGCCCTCCGCCAGGCGGCCAACGACCCGCGCGTCAAGGGCGCCTTCCTCAAGCTGCTGGACCAGATCGGCAAGAGCCACAAGTTCAACAGCTTCGAGAAGGTCAAGAACTGCTACCTCGACATTGAGCCGTTCACGATTGAGAACGAGCTGCTGACCCCCACGTACGTTGATTCCCCTTTGTTCTCCCTTCCTTTCCTTCCTTCCCTTCCTTCGACACGCGAGAATAGAGGGTTCTTTTTACTGACATGCGACGAAACAAAACAGACTAAAGCTCAAGCGGCCCCAGACCGCGCGGGCGTTCCGCGCCGAGATCGACCGCATGTACGAGGAGATTGCCGCCCAGGCGGGCCAGAAGCCCAAGCTGTAAATATCTGGTCATCGTTTATCCCCTCCGTCTTGGATCGATTGGGTAGCCACAGCCAGCCAATCTGGGCATTGGACGTATTTCTCTGCTTTTATTTCGACAGGGTGGTGTTGTATATATACTACTGTAGAGGTAGATGTTTATTCGAGCGACAGTTTCATCATTCCCGCAGGCAGCTGTCTGTTTCGTGTCGTGGGTCGGTCAGCCAGCTGTCGTCGCACTGGAGACTTGACACACGATCGGCTTTGGACTAGGCAAGATCGCGCTGTCACGTGATACCGTATCATTGAGCTGCGGGACAGCGGGCCCGGAATCGTGGGTGTGGGGTCCTGAATGCTGCCATCTGCACGACACCCTGGGCCCTGCACCAACTGTGTAGAATCCCTTGGATGGCACTGGGATTCGAGGCTCTGTTAAGATGCGTTTGGCAATGTGAAATGCGACGGAGAAGGGTGTAGAGTGATTCCCAGCAATGACTCTGATTCTGAACCCCAAATGCTCTAAAAGCTAAACGGTACGATTTCCAAGAGGAAAACAACATCCGGCGGTTTGGTGAAGGGGGCTCTGAGCCTTTCTATAGGTATAAAAAGAACACAAGCCTTGTTGTTAATAGATAAAAGAATCTTAGAGACCCACCGGTAGTTGTTTCTTGTACGATTGGAGAGAATGCTAATTCAGCAGCTCAGGCTCGCTTTTGGGGAAGGCAGGAAGCTAAGAGGACGACAGAGTATGACATGACCACAGAGTCTGAAAATGCTTTCTGAGGAAAACGAACCCTGATGAAGATGGATTCTGTCAAAGCAATATGTTCTCTTTGCGATAAATAAACTGGAAAGACATCAGGATTCCATACTGCTTTCTGCAGAAAGCGTAAAAGTTATAGAATGCATCTAGGAATATAAAATATACTATCCTATTAAAATACTATAAAGAATATTATTTACTTATTACTTTATTTTCTTTGTATTATAATATTATATAACTTAGATACTATTAAATTTAAAGCTTAAGTTGATTAGATAAGCTATGAAATAGAGTTTTAATATGATCTTATCAATGCACTAATCTGCTGACCCACTACCTTTCCCAGCTCTGGCCCGAACCACCTGCTAATTTAACTTCTGGCCAACATTACAAGGCCGATTCAATACAGCACAATCTGATGGAATCTAGGTACGTACACTGATCAGACGCGAAATAACGCGTCTATCATGTCTCTTCTGATCTAGCCCTCCTTCTGGCGGCATTCTGCGATTCTAGCATTGCCCTGCTTGGGCGAGTCGTACCGACCGCAGTAGGCGTTAGCCTTTTGGGTGCAGCGGCTTCGGAATGGGCTCTTTGATCACGACCACAGCCGCTCATCCTACCCACGTCCAAACTCACCAAATCGCAGCACGACTCCCGCCAAGCGATGGAACACTATTGACCAGTCTGTCTAGGCCGGGCTTCTCGCCCCCGACTGCGGACCCGGCCGCATCGACCAGGGCTCCAGGCCTGCTGGAACCTCCTCTGAAAAGGATACGCCTCGACCCGATCAATACAGCAGACCGTCGCCAGTCCGAATGCCTGAGGAGGCAGGTTCTTCCACATGTTGAGTTCCAAGTCTCAGCGCTGCCGGCGGATAAGGTGAATCCACGAGCAGTTGGCAAGCAGGTGGGTGCTCTCCCTCGTTGCCCCTCCTTCTTGCGCACCCCGATCGCCTTCTTTCAGCTTCTTATGTGCACTCTGCCAGGTCGTCGCCCTTTTGACTGGGCCTGAGTTTTTGGAAGAGTACTACAGGCGCGGGGATGGGACGATCAGCGAGGAGTTCGAATCGAGGCTGGCGCACCTGGCAGCGTACCATGTGCAGTCGCTTGGTCGACGACTTGTATGTTCAGCTCACCTCTCAGACCGGTTCTTAACCGATAGTGAACAGAAGCTAACGCCGATTTCTCGGCTCAGATCAACCAGCTTGCTTCTCCTGGCTCAGTGTCGCCATTTCCGGCACCATCACCGCCCCCGCAGAGGATCAACACACCCGTTCCGGTCCCATATTATGCCCACTACCAGCCCGGGCCGACGCAGGCCGCCTCCGTCCCATCGACTGCCCCGTCGACCGCATCTCGATATTCCAGCTCGCCGATCCCATTGCCCGCCATACCAGCCTACCCACCCACAAACGGACATGGCAGAGCCAACGGGACACAGCTGGGCTCGCAGCGATCCAGTCCGCCGAGACCACCTCCTGAAGTGATTGTTATTGACGACGATGACGATGACGATATCCCGCCCCGAGGGCCTACTCCTGTCAAAAAACCTGGAGACACACGGCCTCCCGAACGCCCCGCAACCCCCCAGCCGAAGCCTGAACCACCAGTTCAGGTACCACCAGCTATCTCAACAACCCCCAAATTGGCAATCCGTCCTACACCATTTTCGTCCTCGGGACCAGTTGTCACCACACCTCCAGCTGCCCGTCATGTGTCGATCGTTCGACTATCTCCAGTTGGGCCAAAGGAGCCAGTTGTTGGCACACCTCCCACAACAGCCGCCCAGTCTCGAGTTACGACCCAGGCGCCGCCTATTATCGCAGCCCCTCTAGCCGCGCTATCGCAGCCAGCCACGGCCCCCTCCTCAATCACACCGAAGGGCTGGAAACCCGAGCCCGATACTTCGGCCGCTCAAGACCCCCTTACGACCCGGCCCAAGTCAGGTTGTAAATGGTTCTCCACGCGGCAGAGGCAGCCGTACTTGACGGCCGAGCAGAGGGCGTCGATTGTTGAGGCTGCTCAAAGTCCTCTGCAGCTGGATTCTCCTGATCTCGCCACTCCTCTCACCATTCATGTCGACTTCACGGCCGAGGAGATCAGGTACCTCGAGGTTCTGGCCAGACGAACACTCGTACCTTCGACTGAGAATCGTGGTAAAAGGGACGCCAGGAAAGCTCTTGTCAAGATTCTTAAGAAGAACAGAAGCTACATTCCAGCGATCCTTAATGCGTTCGTACAGGAAGCGAGGCTTCCTTCCCGGACGAGGGAGGACGTGAGCAATCTTTTCATCGATTTGGTTGCCCAGAAGACCAGGTCCGACTTGGCGGTCTTGTCGCTCGCCAGGGACGATGACGACCAGCGCGGTGACGCGATCAGGTGGTCCCGTGTCCATTCTCTCCTCCTCGCGAGAGAGATCTCCGGACAGCGTGGGTTTGGCGCAATGAGAGCTTACCAACAGTTCAACAACGAGTTCCGGAAGGCCCATGAAGACTCACTCGAGAAAAGGGCTGAGTGGACAGGCTGTGCCGGAGACATTATGACCATCGTCTGGGTCTCCAACGATGGCTTCATTTGTGGGACCACCGAGCACTCGGATTCACACAACCAACAGTACAACAAGCCCGGCAATTTGGTCCTCGGCTCTTGCAGCGGCATGACCCTCCGTGCGTATCCCGAACATCGAATTGTTCGGCCTATCGTCGAGAAAGGGGAGAACTCTACCGACGCAATGATCCAAAGCCAAGACCCCTGGCTGTACTCTTCCGTTGTAGCCTCCGACTACGACGCTGTTCACGATCGTGCCTTCACTTGCTCGTTTGACCGAACGGTCAAAATATGGAAGGTTGACACTTCCGGGACCTCGATGCATGCCTTGGGAGAGTGGCAGCATGATGGTAACGTCAACTTTGTTGCCGCCTCAAAGCACGAGTCCGGAATGGTTGCTACCGCGGCCGACGTTGCGACTCAGGCGATCCGCATCTACAACATCTACGAGCCAGATATCTCGCAAAGTCCCTTCCGAAGCTACTCATGTTCCCGCGTTACGGACGACAAGGGCAACACGGTGTCAACGGAGAAATGGGCTTACTACCCAGCGACAATGCAATGGGGCCTTGCCGACGGCGTCAAGCACCTGCTACTGGTTGGATACTCGCCGCGGAGTCGAACAGGCGACGACAATGACATTCCTCTGGAAAGGCGGGACTCCGGCGAACTCGTGCTTTGGGATGGCATCACCGGCGAGAGGTGGCAAGTCACCTCTGCAAGGACGCAAAACGTCTTCGAGGTCTTATGGCATCCCACACAGGAAAGCTTCATTGCAGCTACGTCGCCGTTGATCCAAGATGTGGAGTCTAGGGTACGCACCCAGATCAGGATCTTCCGGCTGGCGGACAAGGATGAATTTGGCGTCAAGGCGTTCAGCCCGATAATGTCGTTGGATTGCACAGCTGTGGATATCAACGAGCTGACGATCATGTAAGTCCTCCTTTATTTGTCATTTGACCTCCTACTAATTTTTCTCCAGGCCAAACAGCTATTCATTCTCCTACATCACAGCTGGCTGTACCGACGGGAAGACCTATGTATGGGATACTGCCCGAGGCGATAAGCCGATTCACATCCTCCGACATGGCGAGCCGGTCGACGAATATCACGGAGACCGAGAACGAGAGGATGTAGGGGTCAAGTTTACGGCCTGGGGGACCACGCCCGATCGTTTTTATACGGGCTCCTCGGACGGGGTGGTGAAAGTCTGGAACGTCCGTTCCCTGGACAAGCCGCTAGTCCGGAATCTGCTCGAAGCCCCGGCTCCTATCACGGCCGGAATGTTCAGTCCTGACAAGTCAAGGCTCGTCGTGGGAGACGCGAGCGGCCGCGTCTTTGTCCTTTCTCTTCACGAAGAGAAGGAACAATCCCTATCGGTGACAAAGATCCCCGTACCTGGCGGGGGGTTCAGGACGCTCCGGCGCCCTCCTGCCGTTACCCCCCATCCGGATCCCCCACCACCGACTTACGACGCTGAAGGCCGCCCTATTATATCAGACACAGGGCCTTCTCTCGGCCGTTCTTATCTCGCCAACCAGCAGCTAGAGAGGCATCCCAACCCCACCATTGGGGTTGTACAAGGCCCTCGGTACCCCGAGACGGGCCTATTCCGAAGGGACATGCACTTCAATGAAGATCCGAGCCAGCCACTACTTGCGCAGTGGGAGGCTATGCAGCAGGAGGCGTGGAAACCGTCGAAGCGGTTCTTGAGTAAAGGGCACGTGCAAAGGCTTGCACTGCGTCCGCTCAGAGAGGCACCTACCATTGGGTGGCTGCATACAAGGAACAGAGGGGTAGATCTGGACGTTGAAGGATTGTCCGTGGAGACTAGACGTGAGCTCGAGAGGGAGGGAGTTGATTTTGGGTTGATGGGCGATTACCCTCTCAATGAGGAGGAGTAGTTTGAGTTGGAGAGGCCATGTTATTGTCATAGGGTTAGCCAGGTGTTAGGAGTATATGCAACGTAACGAAACTACTTAAAAGCTTTAAATCTAAACTCGCCGTGTTCTACAGGTATCTAATAAATGCAGACTAGGTGTAGTTGCTTATACTTACCGACATCAATGTCAGTAGTCCATACTCTTTTATAGACTACATATACGTACATGTTGCGTTTAGATAATCGCACATGGCTCTGCTATAGGACTTCATTATTGGTCTAGGCTATGGAATGTATGCTTCTAGTCAAGTTAAACAATTAAACGTAGAAGCCAATTTATGCCCGGTACTGAACATAACGCATCGCCCCGTCTGTTCAGCCAAAAACCGCCATGCTGATTGCATGGCTAGAAATCGTAAAGTAGGAGAAGAGAGTGTATCACTTGTAAGTGGCAGGTCCTCTACCCCTGAGTGCAGGTATTGTTTTGCTCGACAAAAAAGTGGGTCACCCCTGAAAGTGGGAAAACAAGAGAAAAGTAAATAAGAGCCTTGTCTGACTGAAGCAGCTAAGCTCCTGCTACAATTGCCACTGTCTGAGTTACCAGGTATCTAAAGGATACAGATCCCCAGACGGCATTGGAGTCAGATACTAATGGGAAGATCCACGCGCAATTCGAGCCCCCAAGTAGCCCCCTCTCCTTTCATTCATCCCGCTTTTCCAGAGCAGATCTGTCATCACACGACTCACACCCAAGAGCATAATCACAATCCATTTTGTTCCATTCATTATTGCGCGCTTGGCCTTTACTATCACCGCCTAAGGTTCAAGCAAGCCGCGTCCGTGGCCGCGTCCACGCCCATCCATCCACCCCCTTCCTCTGCCAACGCCAACCTGCCCAAAGTGAAGAGTTGACCCAGGAAATCGAATCCCATTCCCATCCCGCGTCCCTAAACCCAGGCAACCAACCAACCAATCGTTCCATCCCAAGCCAAGGCCCATAATCTGAGCGCTCGGAACTCGAGATGAAAAAGGGGAGGGGAAAGTATACAACCGACAACAATGACAAAGAAGATGGGGAAAGACAAATGAGAAGGCCATAAACGGGGATGGGGTGGATGGGTAGATGAGAATGTCCCGCCCTGAACCCTTTCATAAAAACACAAGATGGTGTGACTTCCGTCCGTTCCTTCGCCCCCTATCAACCTCAACGCCAGAACCCAACCAGCCATCCCAGCCGCTCTCCATGCTGCCCAAACGGCTGGTTCTGTCAACCCTTGTTTTTGCCTTCCTTCACCATTCCTTCTTTCCCCTGTTCTACTGCTCAAGAAAACCCCAGATCATTACAAAGGCCGCCCCACATAAACCCCATGCACCCATCAAGACAGCGCAGGCTGACGGGCAGCTGCCGCTCTCCCGCCCCCAGCCTAAGGATTGGACGCGGCCGCGCCAAACGCAAAGTTGGGCGGGTAGTTGATCCCGTTGGGACCCATAGTGATGCCCGCGGGCAGGTCCATGACGATGGGCTCGTCGCCGCCCTTGTCATGGTTTCGATCATCCCCGCCCCGCCTCTGGTCACGGCCTCCGCCGCCGTGGTGGTGCTTGTCGCCGCCGCCCCTGTGCCGCCACCGGCCACCTCCCTGGGGACCGCCGCCTCCCTGGGGGCCGCCGCCTGGACCAGGAGGGCCGCCGAAACCGCCGTTGCCGGGGCCGGCGGGCTCGTCTTCGATGCGCCGGCTGGACTTGGGCCCGTGGTTGCCGCCCTTGTCGGTCTGCATGCGGCGGCTGATGGCCTTGGACGAGACGCCGGCGCCGATCTCAATGTCGGGTTCCTCGACGCAGAGGCCGCTGACGATGGGACGGCCGCCGGAGCCGCCAAAGGGGGCGGTCAGCATCCACTTGCGGTCGGCCTCGGTGAGCTTGTGGATGGGAATGATGCTGACGCCGCTTTGGTAGTCGCTGCAGTCGCGCGGGCCGAAGCCAACGCCCCATCTCGTCTGCATCACATGTGGTTAGTCTTGTAGAGAAAGTGGTAAGATAAAGAGTGCATACTCTAAGCTGGAAATCCTGGCTGCGAGCCTCCTCCATGCCGGCCTTGGCCCGCTCGGCGTCCTTGCGGTAGTACATCTTGACGAAGGCATGTCGTTTGTCCTTGTTGACAATGCAGGTCTGGACTTGGCCAAAACGGCTAAAGATCTCCCGGAGTTCCATTTCGGAACAACTGCAAACAGTTAGTTCGTCATCTCTCTCGTCGCGGAAAAGATTGCCATGGGAGTGGCTGGAGGAACTCACGTTACACCGCCCACAAAAAGCGTCCGGCTGAACACCTTGATGGAACCGCTAGGTAAGCTGTTGTCATACTCGACCCATTTCTCCTGTTGAGATGGCTCCCGCACCGGGCTGTCACCCCGCCGTCCACGGGGAGACCGCTGCCGGTACTCGGGCATGTGTCCACGACGATCCCTGTCATCCGAGCGCCCGTAGTCAAAGCCACGGTCGTTCGCGTTCGATCTTGGAGAGCCCCGCCCGCCCCAGCGAGGAGGGGACCGGGATCTTGACCGGCCACGGGGTCGGTTCGGCGACCGCATGCCGTCATGGTAGCCAGTGCGATCACGTGCATCGTCAGAACGAGGAGGCTCCCACGGAGCAGAACCAGGGGCGCCACCGCCGACTGGAGGTGGTGCTGCGTACCCCGTCTGGGTGGGTAGTGGCATCTGCGGCGGGGCCGCTGGGGGAACAGCGCCGGCCTGTCCCATCATCTGAATTACGCTGGCGATCTTGTCAATGGGGATGCCCTGAGCCGCCAGCGCGGCAACAAGCTGGACCGTCGCAGCGGCCGTGTTATTACTTGAGCCATTCTGTGGCGGAGGGACGGCGGCCGGGGCAACTGGGGCAGCTGGCTGAGGGAATGCAAACGGCAGTCCTGGCGCATTTACAGGCTGGGCAGGCGGCTGAGACGGCGGTAGGAAAGGCAATCCCGGCTGTACTTGTCCGGGTACCGGAGCCGGCTGCATCGCAGAGCTACTGGGCAGGCCGCCAAATGGGCTGAACACGGGGGCAGGAGTCGGCGCCGGAGCTGGAGCCGCCAGGCCGGGATTACTCTGGGCTGACGACGCATTCTGCCGTGCAATGCTCGCAAGCTTGTCCAGGATGATGTTTGGAACGGCGGCGTTTGTCGATGGCGCTGCTGGTCTGGTACCGGAACCAAGCGAGGCTAGGAGGTTGGGAGGTGGGCTGCCGGGAGGCGTTGTCGATGCATCTGTCAACAGGGGGGTATGGTTAGAGCCAACACATCCAGATATGGCTCGGATGGAGCGGTGGAAAACATTGCCAGGGTGGACCTACTCGTTGGCCTGGGAGCATTCAGTTTCTCCTTGAACGAGTTGACCATAGAAGCAGGGAATGTTTGACCCTTCTCCCAGATGTCGACCAGCTTTTTTATCTTCTCCTACGAGCAACCATCATCGTGAGTGTCCATTCATCATGAGAGAAAGTACGAGTACGCAAAAACACAAGCGAGACGGGCGCAAGAGAGCCTCGAAGCTGATCATCCCGCCCTCTGGTATGACGCCGCGGTCGTGGTCTCCCCGCGAGGAAGTCACCTAGGTTCGCTCGCCTCACATGTTGCCGGTGTTTCCCGTGGAAATAGATGCGATGTTTCTCTGCGTACCTTTTGATCCTCTGGTGCCGTGGCAAGAATGTCGTTCATCAGAATGGGTATCAGTTCTGTTACTCTATGCACGCCTGCAGCGAATGTCCCATCTGGCGCCGAGAGGCTTGGGGTCTGTCCTTGGGCTTTGGCCTGGTCCAACCATTTCCTCGTTACAGAGTCTACGACGTAGAGTACTCCTAGTTTGTGTGTGCCAGGTGTTTTCTTGAAATGGGTGAAGAGTTTCTGGATGAGAACCGATTCGTACTGCGAGGAGAGACGACATTAGCTACACAAAATCGGCCAAGCTGACTTTGGGCAAGGGCGCGGTTCCGCAGTGCTCACCTGGACGTTGGCGACACAGAGTGCCGTGATGTTTGTTATCCGAGAGCCCGAAACTCCGGGCGGCTTCAGCGAGAGCATGGCCTGCAAGCCCGTCTCCAGCTCTGCTACGACAGACGATGCCATGGTGGAAAATGAAGGTGGGCGATGCGGGCGATGATCGATTTGAAGAGTCTGACGATGCCCGTCTTCCGTGATACGATAGGTTGTCAGGCAGAAAGGTCTATGCCATGCTCCAGGTCACAGAAGTACGGATCGGGTTGTCAAGTCCAGCCTTCGATGATGCCCTCTTCGCAAGACCGTGATCAACGAATTACGAGGCCTCGAAGTGCGCGGAGTGCGGCGGTGCGAAACGCCCAAGTGGAACAAGGCCCTCCTCGATAGCACGATTGAACTGGATAGAGACGCGAGCCAGAAGTGCGCCGAAACACGGCGCTCTTGCCAAACTTGAACCGCGATTGAGCCAACTGATTTTGCCAGACTCCCGTCTTGGATCTTCAACCTGCTGCAGTGGGCGCACGTAGAGCCTTTCCAAGGAGCAGCAGAATAGGCACTGGGGCTACTGAGTTTCTAGAATTGATGAGAATACGTTCGGATAGGTTGCGGCGATGAAATCGATGGCGGAGTTGCAACAAGGTGCAAACACCGGCGGTTGCTTCTTTGTTGGAAGAGGGAAGAACGAGGGCGGGGGCGCAGTGCAAAGCTTCTGCCGGGATTTTATGGCGGGCATGACCCATCCATCCACCATGCTGAAACTGCTGACCGCTGAGCCACAGAGCAGACAGCGAAAGGAGCGTGTTTGTGGCTGACTAAGCCACTGCCGCTGGAGACTGCCGGGAGTCGGTTCCAGTTGGCCTTGGCAGCTTCTGGTTGCAGGAAATTCAAGATGCCGAAGCAGCAAACATTGAAAGCTCAGCGACCTGAGCAACTCCGGAAACACCTACCACGTGTCTTGCACTCAAGGGAAGCCCTTAGTGCAGGGCTAGATGGCGATTAGATCTTCAAAAACACAGTCAGTCCATCGGCCTGGGCCATGTCTCCGATGTTGACTGTGCACCATTTCAATTGACCCCCAAGCTCCGTGACGTCAATGTCCGTGTGCCACCGCAGTGTCTGCAAAGCATGGGTCTCTGGTCTGTTGGGGGAAAAGAACTGCGCATGGAGCTCGGGACAACTTGCAGCGGAGAACGAGAATGCAGAATGAGGCTCACTGGACGTCTCGCACGCGAATAACACGCAGCCTTTAAGCTGCCGCATTGGTAGGAGCTAGACGCTGGTATCGGCAGCTTCACAAGCGCCGGCGACAACAAGTCACGGATAAGTTCGGGAATTCTGACGGCCTGGCAGGTCGGCACGGGAAACAGCAAGCTCGGCCTTTCAAGTGATGTTTTTTGGGGGAGCGACCCTTGGTCCGAAGCCCCGGTTGGTCCTGTCCCAGGTGCCGCCCCCCATGTGTCCGGGGCACCCGCCAATCCCCCCGGCTGCGGGTTTTTTTGAGCTTGGCCGTCCTTGATCGCCCGAAACTTTTTCTCCCTTTCTGTTCTTCCTCCTCACCACCTCATCACCCTCCCCAACCCACACACCAGATACCAACCATGGCTCCCGCTATGCGTCTAGCGACCTCCACCCTGAGGGCCTCGCTGAAGGCACCCTCGTTCTACAACTACACTGCCTTCACGGCCGCCAGATGCTACTCGTCCAAGAGCCAGGTACAGCGCGCCGTGCACCGCAGTCTGCACCCTGACATCATCCATTGACCGTGTTGCTTGCATCCAGACACTGAAGGAGCGCTTCGCCGAGCTTCTCCCCGAGAAGATTGAGCAGATCAAGGCTCTGCGCAAGTACGAATGCCTTCCTTTTCTAAGGCTTGCCTACGCGCATTGTGCATGTTGCTGACGCGCTGTCGCGCAATCCAGGGAGCACGGTTCCAAGGTTGTCGACAAGGTCACCCTCGACCAAGTATATGGCGGTGCCCGTGGCATCAAGTGCCTGGTTTGGGAGGGCTCTGTCCTCGACTCCGAGGAGGGTATCCGCTTCCGCGGCAAGACCATCCCCGAGTGCCAGGAGCTTCTCCCCAAGGCTCCCGGTGGCAAGGAGCCTCTGCCCGAGGGCCTCTTCTGGCTTCTCCTGACCGGCGAGGTCCCCACCGAGCAGCAGGTCCGCGACCTCTCGGCCGACTGGGCTGCCCGCGCCGAGATCCCCAAGTTCGTTGAGGAGCTCATCGACCGCTGCCCTACCGACCTCCACCCCATGGCCCAGTTCTCCATGGCTGTCACCGCTCTCGAGCAGACCTCGTCGTTCGCTCGTGCCTACGCCAAGGGTGTGCACAAGAAGGAGTACTGGGGCTACACCTTTGAGGACTCGATGGACCTCATTGCCAAGCTCCCCACCATTGCTGCCCGCATCTACCAGAACGTCTTCAAGGGCGGCAAGGTCGTCGCCGCCGAGAAGGACAAGGACTATGCCTACAACTTCGCCAACCAGCTCGGCTTCGGCAGCAACGCCGACTTCATTGAGCTCATGCGTCTCTACCTGACCATCCACACCGACCACGAGGGCGGCAACGTCAGCGCCCACACCACCCACCTGGTCGGCAGCGCCCTCAGCTCGCCCTTCCTGTCCCTGGCCGCTGGCCTGAACGGTCTCGCCGGCCCCCTGCACGGCCTCGCCAACCAGGAGGTGCTCAACTGGCTCACCGAGATGAAGAAGGTCATTGGCGACGACCTCAGCGACGAGGCCATCACCAAGTACCTCTGGGATACCCTCAACGCCGGCCGCGTCGTGCCCGGCTACGGCCACGCCGTCCTCCGCAAGACTGACCCCCGCTACACCGCCCAGCGCACCTTCGCTCAGGGTAAGCCCAGACCGACCCGCAATCCCTCTGTGGACGAAACGTGGTATACTGACCCCCTCTGCAGCCAAGATGCCCGAGGACCCCATGTTCAAGCTGGTCAGCCAGGTCTACAAGATCGCCCCCAAGGTCCTTACCGAGCACGGCAAGACCAAGAACCCCTACCCCAACGTCGATGCCCACTCCGGTGTTCTCCTGCAGTACTATGGCCTGACTGAGGCCAACTACTACACTGTCCTCTTCGGTGTCTCGCGCGCCATTGGTGTGCTGCCCCAGCTGATCATTGACCGTGCTGTCGGCGCCCCGATTGAGCGGTAAGTTTAGCCCCTGCCGACACGATACGACGCTGGGATGGCATCCGCTGACAAAGATTTACAGCCCCAAGTCCTTCTCGACCGACAAGTGGGTCGAGATCTGCAAGAAGCTGTAAAAAGCTGTAATATACGCGCATTGCGCACACGATTGGGTTGAATTGCTAGGCACGGCGCGAAGGGTTCGTTTGCGGTTATATCATGTATAGAATGGATGGGATATCTAGCGGTTTCTGTAGCCCCGGGCGCCGAGGTTGACTGGGCGGGATGGCTATCCATTGCGATTGTACGATACAGTTTCCGTAAATCCGGGCCCTCGGGGAATGCAAAAGTTTCATGGCACACACACGCTGTGAATTGGATGCATCCATCACGATAACTGTACGGTCAGCAAAAGGCAAGGCTGAGTGGGGGTCACGGGGGGTTTTTTGGTGCTGCGACCTCGGACATTGAGCGGCAGCGCCCAGGCGGTGGATTATCGTGTCTGCGCCATTGCCCGATCTGTGGTCAAATCGAAGCCAGACGAAAGACGGCGACGAATGTGAGGGCCGCGCAGTGCTCAGAAGAGGTCAATTGGATGCCAGATGCATGTTGGAGACATATCGCAGCGCGAGATTTCCATCCAAGGAGCAATATGAGCTGGTCTCTTCGTGCATACTTCTTCGACCTAAATCTCGTCGGAACTCGGGAAGCTCCAATCTTACCCCAAAACCCGGTCCGCAAAGATCGGCCAAACCCCAAGCGGATTGCGTTGAGCTGCCGAGGAAGGCGTTGAGAGTCGCAGGGGTCTGCCGGCCAATGGGAGTGTCTGTTGAGGTTGACTCCTGCCCCTGCACCAAGGCCTCGAAAGGGCAAGTACTGTGTACCACCTGGGCACCATCGTTCGGCTGCCCCAAAAGCCATCAGCAATTTTTCAGAGAGTCGCCAGGCCCTCAAAAGTCCATCTCACTCGGTCCCCGACTGTGCACAGCCCATTCGCAACCATCGCCAGCTTTCCCGCCGTCCAGAGCCAGCGCCATTTCCCCGCAATCCGCATTCGGAGAGCATCTCAATCGTAAGTGGACCCTGCATTGTCGCGTACCCAGGCATTGCCGCGGGTAGACAGACTGGAGCTGCCGGCCGACACCCCTTTGGGCAGTCCAAGGCACCGCCAAACCCACAGTGACGAGCTTCCATCGGTAACACGTGCAAGTTAGGGTCCTTCCTCGAGCCGACTCTTCACTCGTCGCCTGCTTCCACACATCCTTCTATTTTTTGCTCTCTGCGTCTCGCCAGATTCGGGGTAGTCTTTGACACGCGCGTCCCGTTCCGTCGCCGTCGAACCGTCTGATCGCCTCGACAGCACACCACCACCGCCGCCACCACCACTCTCGGTCGTCCAACCCCGCGTTTCTCGCACCACCCACCCCGCGACCCTCCGTTCGCCCGCGAAGAAGCACCCGTCTCCCTTGGTCAGGGCCCCCTTTGTTCGCAACATCCCGCAGAGTCATGTCCGCCGCTGTCGCCCCCGCCCCGGCTTCCCAGCCGCCCAAGCTGGAGAAGAAGCCCATCAAGTTCTCCAACTTGCTGCTGGGCGCCGGGCTCAACATGTTCGAGGTCACCACCCTCGGGCAGCCCCTGGAGGTCACCAAGACCACCATGGCGGCCCACCGTGGTGACGGCTTCGCCACGGCTCTCGGCCGCATCTGGAACCGCGGCGGTATCTTCGGCTGTAGGTTACATCGCGCCGCTTCACATGCTCAAGACCTGTTTTACTGACAAGGGGTATTCCCTTTGGTTTGTAGTCTACCAGGGTCTGATTCCCTGGGCCTGGATCGAGGCGTCGACCAAGGGCGCCGTGCTGCTCTTTGTCGCCTCCGAGGCCGAGTACTATGCCCGCAGCGCGGGCGCCAACGAGTTTGGCGGCGGCATCATTGGCGGCGTGACGGGCGGTGTTGCCCAGGCGTACGCGACCATGGGCTTCTGCACCTGCATGAAGACGGTCGAGATCACCAAGCACAAGGTGGCCGCCTCGGGGGCCAAGGCGCCCGGCACCTGGGCCACCTTCATGGACATCTACCGCCGCGAGGGTATCCGCGGCATCAACAAGGGCGTCAACGCCGTTGCCATTCGCCAGATGACCAACTGGGGCTCGCGCTTCGGTCTGAGCCGTCTCGCCGAGCAGGGGATCCGCGACCTCACGGGCAAGAAGCAGAACGAGAAGCTGAGCGCCTTTGAGAAGATCATGGCCTCGGCCATTGGTGGCGGTCTCTCGGCCTGGAACCAGCCGATCGAGGTCATCCGCGTCGAGATGCAGAGCAAGAAGGACGACCCCAACCGTCCCAAGAAGATGACGGTCGGCAACACGTTCAAGTACATCTACCAGAGCAACGGCATCAAGGGCCTGTACCGTGGTGTCACGCCCCGCATCGGTCTGGGTGTCTGGCAGACGGTGTGCATGGTTGCCATGGGTGACATGTGCGTTAAACTCCTTCATTCCTCTTGCTATCCTGGACCATCAACGCTGACTTTTTTACTTGTACACAGGGCCAAGACATATGTCGAGAAGCTGACCGGTGAGGCGGTCACTGCTAAGCATTAAGCGACGGCGTTTTCGGAAATGGGGTTATAGAAAGGAAGGGTTTTGAAACCGGTCGGTCGGTCGGTCTTGTGTGATCGGGATTTGCTCTGTGCAGTCGTTTATTCTCTCTGGCGGGCTGCTCTCTACAGCGGGCGGGTTGGCACGGGTCTTTTTTGGAAGGCTTTTATAATGCAGCTAGTTCGAGTCTCTTCGTTTTGGTTGGGCAACTATAGAGTGGTTTTCCTCGTGGGCATTGTCTTCCTCTTGTCTCCTGGGATTCTCTGTCCTGGATGCTTAGGTGCTGTCCTGCTTCCTTCTTTCTTGCCCCTGAAGGAAGGTTGAAATCCTACTCGGAGATGAATCTACCCGGTGGCCTCTTACGCCTGGTGTTCTTGGACTCTGTGTTGCTTCAGCAGAACTGAACCGGTCTCGGCGCGCTCGCTCGCTTGACCTGCCGTTGGATGATAAAATCTCCATTTCTCAAATGGCCCCTTGGCGCCTCTTGTGTCCTGCTTGACCGTGGGCGCGACGTCGGCAAGCCGTTTCCTCGCGTTCGGCCCATTTGAATGTCATCCAAGGCTCGCTGTTTCTTGGGAGATCGATGAGTGAGTGTTCACAAGCCAGGTTGATGGTGGACACATGGCTCTTTCTTTTTTTGGGGGGGTGTTGGCAGCTCCAAGGAACCATGACGGAGAGGAAAGGATATGTGAGGTCGGATAGGTTTGGCTCGCGGAGGAGGCTGACAGTTGTGTTTTTGAAGGAGAGGAAATGATCGGTGTTTGTAAGGCTGCATTGGGTAGAATCCGTGATCTGACCATCAGGAGATGGTCGGATGGGATGGCTGGGTTCCGTTTCTTCTTCTTCTTGCTGGAGATGGACGAGGGGTCGCTGGCCCGATCATTTTCTTGTCGGTGAGCCAACTCCTGAGGGAAAGCTTGGTCTGGTCGGGGGTTTTGTGCGCTGGCTGAAGGGGCCTGGAGTGGGATAGACGGACTCAAGTCTCTCGGCTCTTGTCACGGCGGGTTGAGGTGTGGGATTGCTGTGTTGTGGTCGGCTGGTCAGCCTGAGGTGCGATGTTCGTTTGCTTTCCTACCGCTGTTGGAGCGAGTGTCGGGCCCTCTACCCCATCCGTTCGGCTTGTTGGCACATTGATCTCGTGCAAGACCGGGGATGGGAGTTACTGGTGGTCTCAAGGGGTGGGGGAGTAGTTTAACAACCATGACCCGTTCTCTTGATCGATCATGAATGGGACACGCGACATTAGTTACAGCCCGTTGATGGACGAAATGTTCTGTCATTGGGTCTCCCATGGTCAGACCTCTACTTTGATATGCTCATTGTGTTGCTTCTTAGACTGAGAGATGAGAATTCATGACCTCTGAGTTGGAAGTGTAATAGCAAAGCCAGATGTGTTACCTACTGCCACGAATACTGCCTCCTGTTGCTGCCTTTATTTACGCTAGATAGACCGGGCGGGATATTGTTGCTATGAGACGCGCCATACACAGAGGAGTCGCCTTCTCGTCACTGGATGGACTGAAAGGTGGAATGATGTGTAAACAGACGAGTGGAACGGGACAAGACTGCGATGTCAATGCGTGGTTAATGGTTTGACGATCGACTTCGAAGACAAAATATCAACAAAGGCCGAACTTGGACAGTTCAGGGTTCGAAATGTCTAGACCAAACACTGAAGAACGGTGTTAGGCAGATAGTGACAGCCTCAGGGCACTGGCCATTTGGCATCTTCACGACGCCCTTGTGTTAAGCTGCTCTCTTGGAATAAGAGAGGGAGAGGAGGTCATGGTTTTTGACGGTGTGAGGCACGGTTTCTACTTCATACATGTCTGGAACTCAGAAGCTGGTAGGTGCTGGTAGTGAGTGAAGTGATCTCGGGAGGTTAAGGGTCATGAGCATGATCATTCGACCTGTCATAGTGGCACAAAGGTGTAAGTTCGTCGAGCCGCTGAATGTTCTCTCAAGCCGTGGGGTTACATCGGCAGCATCGCAGGTCTGGGGACGCATTCCGGGCATTGTCGTATGTTTATATTGAGGATGGGGAGCAAATGGAGGGGACCCTATGTTTTGAGATTTAGTGCTCAACGATGAGTGCCAACCTCGGAGAGCCTGGTAGATGCACGAAACCCCAGGATTTGTTGGGCAAGAATCTCAAACCTTCTTCTGGACTTCAGTTTGGGTGCCATTCGGGTGGTCTTGCTCCCGCCGAAGCCGCTTACACAATGTTCTCGAAGATTACTTCGTTTTCTGGTCACCTTTCATGTCTTACCATGGTACTGCTACCATGGCGCTGAGAACAAGGATTGGTGACTCGAGACTTATTCTAGCTTGATTCGCGGGCCAACCACTCCTTTGTAGTCTCAGGAGCCATGGTCAGCCAATGATGGGGAAGGTATGAGACCGGACCAAGTTCCGTTCCAACTGTGTACACATTCACTGACCAGTGACGAGCAGATGTATCTAAGATACGCTGACAATGTCCGTGGCATTGACTACAGATCAGGACCCGAGTAGATGCTGTCAAAAGCCTTTGTCATCGTTCTGCTAGTCTAGCTATGTCTCAGCTTCCCCTCTCTCTCTGCCCATATGGCTCCTAGTCAACGGTGACCCAAATGTTGAGCTCACCGAGTCAACCCCCATGTCAACACAAACTCCTAGTTAGACGTCATGTTTCAGGGTTGAATTTGCGACTACAGCAGCCCAAGGCGGGTACTTCCGAGGAGCTTCTCGGCGTCAATGGCTCTCGAAACGATGCGGGCCGAACCCCGTGTTTCGAATAGACCCGACAACACAAAATCGACGACAAAGCTCCTGTTGGGATACCCACCGGATTACTTTGTGTCGCCACTCGGGAGTTTGAGTCAAGACCCATGATGGCGAACCTCATGCTCGAAGGTTCTGACACACTGAGGAGCAGATGGTGAGACGAACATGGGTTTGGTGACGCAACTGGGGAAGGGGAGACAACGATATTGCCTTCGGCGTCTCCGCATGCCTTTGCCTTCCCCACGCCTAACGTCCACTGCGGAAGACTACACGGTGTTAGCCGAAGCCGTGGAGATATTCCCATGATGAGGCTGTTATCAGGGTCTTGCTACACAAACAGTTTTGGAAGGCCTAGGCTGTATCATCCAAAGAGGGTTGGGTGTACGAGAATGTGTGAATGCCACAGGAGTCAGCCGAATCTGGCCCATGAACATGACTCTGACTCAAGGCTTCGTTGGCCTAGGGCGGGTGCTGGTTGGCTGATGCGTGCTTCTCGTCCGATGTCTGTCGACACTCACGAGGAGCAAAGTCTCCTTCGGAAAACCATCGCTGCCGTCTCAGTTCACGCAAGGAATAGTACATGGAACGCACAAAGCGCGACGCAGGAGCCCGAACCAACAAAAGCCCGGCCAGGCATCTATGGACGGTTAGGATGCCCCAAACTGTCTGTATTGGCATCATCGTGTTTTGATTGTTGACAGTTTTCGGCGGTTGAACCATGCAGCGCAGAAGGGAAGCCACAGGATTCGCACTGTTCAAAGAGTGAAGGCATCGATGCCGCTGATATCTTTCGATTCTCGCCCCAAGGAGAACCCCCGAACAACAGCATGAACAAGACAACGACGACCACAAACGCACAGTAACCTCACCCCATCCCCCAAGCCTCGGAGATGGCATAAACATCACTCACCAAATTACAAGAAAGAGTGGAGGCAAAATCCAGTGTTTCATTCCCCACCAGAACGAACCCACCAGCGGAGTCGGAGCTGCGAGACCGAGACCCGAGCCGTATTCCATCCATTTTCCACACAGGAGCGAAGCCAGGAACCGGGCGAGACAGGCGAGCCACGGAACCCACAAAAGGGGCCTTCAGGGCCGACTCCACGCAACTGGAGCCTCTCCCGTAACGCGCAAGCGAAGCCAGCTCCCGCCCCCAAAGAAAAAGCTGAAAAACCTATGACAAGCATTGAATGACACACGCAATTTACGCGCTCTTCGCTCCAGAGCCAGCCAGGAAGAAGCCTGACCCGTAGATAACAATGTTGCTCCACGCCTGCGAAGGGGAGCTATCGAAATTTACCACAACGTCCTCCTTCCGGATATTGCAGTCTGGAAATAAGGCAAAAAAAATAGAAAAAAAAGTTCAAGGTCGATTCGAGGTCCAGAACCGGGCAGCAAAGCAGCAGCGCAAGGCAAAGCAGCGGTCTCCTCTTTCCCAGTCTGGGTTGGTTTGCTGACCACGCTGACGGGGAACTCCAGGCCAGAGCAAGACCGCGGAAATTGACATTCAATTGCACTTTTGTTGCACAAACCGGCGAAGGGAAAATGGGGACGGATAGGACGATCCCAATCCCGAAATCCGGCCGACTGGGAACCTTCTTTTTCTTTTTGCTCTGTTTCCCACCTTGAATTATTCCCTGCATATCACCGGCGAACCCGGGCGATGGCGAGCGAGCGCCGAGGGGCCGGAACCCCGGCACACGACACCGCCGATTTTGTTCAGGAAACTGTCTTCCCGCAAAAACAGGGCAGCAACAACAAACAGGGCCAGGCTGGGAGAGAAACGGAGATGGAGACTGGGCGGAAAAGAAAAGACGTCTCCCAATCGGGCCGCTCGTGTTCCAATGTCTATTTTCTCTGTTTGCATAATGCGCGCAAAATGAGGTCTTTTGTTGCGAGCTGGCCTGGACCGGCTGGGCGTCCCCGTGTAAACCGGTCTGGAACTACAGGAGCTGTGAGGAGCAACAAGCAGCCAGTGAGGAATTGCCAGGTCAGGGTCTGCCGTACGGATAGGGTAAAAGGGTAAGTAATAAGGTCAGGCAAGGAAACTTGCGTCGCCTGCCGATAAGCGAGCTTTTGTGCTCTGTGAGACGAACCCTGGACTCGATCCTGGGGTTCTCAACAGGAGCTTGTCTGCAGGTTGACCCCCATATGATGCGGGGGAGGGGCAGAGCAACTGCGCGACATAACTGTCCCGCCTCATGAACTTCAGGGTCTCACTGGGGGATGGCTATTGGTCATGGCAGTGACGGGATGTTGCTCGTAGCCGGTTATTTCCTTTGGGCAAGGCGCGGCGAGGAGTGTTACCTGCCCGTTGATGCTTGCGGTATTAACCACCTACCTGGCAAGCCCGAGGAGGAACAGGCGGGATGGGATGCTACTCAGGGTAGACGCCGACTTACACGCGCACATGCCCCAACCTCCTGCTGTCGCCACCTTAAAATAGACGCGGCTCCTGCGCAGTGCGCACACGACAGCACGGTTCGCGATGGTGCGGTCTGCAAGCCACAGATCGTGGGGAACACAGCTTGTGCGCACGCAGTCCAGGGGCACAGATGCGTGTGTAGTGGTCTCGTGCTCGCTTTGGCCGGGCACAGCATCCGCTTCATACTCGCAAAGCTCAGACAAATCCGACCGTGCTGCTGATCTGGTCAGAATGTCGGGGGGCTGGTGATGACCTGGAAGACGGCCAAGAGTGAAGCTCGAATGCCCAGCACCATCAATGGGCAGCCAAGAACCGACTCTCGATGCCGTTGTCCCGAGGAGAACCCTGCTTCTGCGCTAGAGTCAGAAAGTCTAGACTGCGAGCAGCGTTAACACACCGTAAACCAAGACCCGAGATGCCATGTCAGGCCATCCAAGAGAAAGAGCCGGATCCTTTCTTCCAGTTGGATGTTGTTGATGAGCCTGATACTAACAACTGACGGTGAGACTGAAGATGGTGTCCAGCGCACCCTCTCTTTGAGAGAGCTCCACTTGGTCACATGGAAGATATTTGTGAAAACAATTCATAAATGCAAGCAAAGGCCAAGGAAAACCAGAACCGAAGACAACAAGACAATGCAAACCTATGTGTTGGTCTCGACTGCCGTTGTTGGCAACGGGTGCGGCTCACAACACCAGAACGGAGCCGATGATCCAACCCTCGTGTGTGCCACGCCGTCCGCCCACAAGGCGTCCTGTGTTTCCGCGGTCCGCCTGTCAACCTTGACGGCGGGTGGTAAGCGTGGCCAGCGGAGCCAGCTAACTAGCACTCCATAGCGCTGTGGACGACACACGACGGACCTGCGGGCGGATGGAGCCCGGGAGGAGACGGACGGAACGCGTACCTGCAGCGAGCGACCGCAACGGTGGAGGAGGGGGAGATGCGCAAGCGCATGGCTGGCCGATCGGCGAATGAGCGACGGCCTCGTCACTCGACAGCTTCCTCCTTTGGGCAGGAGTCCTAGACGACGAGGGAACCCGCCAGAAACCAAACAAAAACAAGACCCAAGTCCTGGCCCACCCGTCATGGATCCCCTCTGCGGCGTGCGGCGGAAGGGGCTCCATCGACAGCTCCGTTGGATCCCGTTTCTGCAGGTTTGGTCCTCGCCAACGACTGGCTCGTTTCAGCTGTCCCGGTTCCATCCTCGCTGCACGCTGGCAATCGCTCGTGAGGCTAAAACAAGTTGGGCCGTCGGTGATGCACCCCACGCCCGGCGCAACGCGGGCGAGCGTCAAGTCCCCCTTCCCTTCTTCCGCCCGTCGCCGTCCTCGTTTTGCCCAGTTGCCCTGTCGCTTGGCTCTGCACACCGGGCTTGGGTCGATGGCATGAGGAGAATGGAGAATGCGGGGAAGGTGCTTGGGGTTCTGGACCCATCTTGGCGATGGACGGATGGAATGAGGGAATTGGCAGGTCGTTTTGTCTGTGCAATGGCTAAGAGAACACCCGTCTTGGAAGTCATCTCCTGTCCCTTATCATGCACAGTCCACAGTACCTAGTGCGCGCGTAAAACCATAGCCAGACACATAAATTGTACCCGTTCACGTTAAACCCGCCGGGCGCCGAGGTCGCGTGTTGATTGATGAACACGATCGTAATGTCCGAGGATGCCCGCAAAGCGGGCCTGGACAGGCTCCTGGAAAGATCCCAAGTGGGAAATGGTGAAATTGACACTCCTCCTGCGGCAGTCGTGCCGAAGGCAGCGGGCAAATGGCCGTGGGCAGCATCGTGAACTTGCAGGCAAGCAGGGTTCGGCAGGGACCCACGGGGGATCCACCACACGTGGAGAGTGATTTTTTTGTGCATGCATGAGCGGATCCGCGCAGCTTCCGATGCGGGCCCTTGCCCCTCCAGGCTCAATTCAATTGAGAAAATCCTTGGCGCTGGCTCGTGCTGACTGCGCTGGGCCAACCACGCCGTCGCCATTATCAAAACTTGATTCCATCGTCCAGTCTTCGTATGCGCTTGTGGTCCGTGGCCGAACCATGACGTTCTTGAGTGTACTGTGTAAACTCCTAGATCTGTGCGGCGGGCGGGCGGGAGCCCCGACCATCGCCACATTGAAGAAATTGAGAATTAAGGCAACAGCAACAAATGCCCCAGGCTCCAGGGAGGAAGAGCGTTACCTTGAACGCCGAGGCAAGTGGTCAGCGAGAGGCGGCAAAATTGCCCCCCACGCTGCACACGGGATCGGCAAGGGGCTTTCAGCGTCACTCAAGCTCAGGACGCCTGGGGGGGGGATGACCGGCGGATCCGTATCCAGGGCTCCAGGCTCAACGGCGACAACGCCCCAATGCCGCCATCGGCGCCGGAAGTGGCACGGAAGACTGAATAACATCACTTCCATTGGCTTTGGGCTTATGGTCTTGCCCCATGCCGAGTCGACGCCCAGAACAACCGCAAGGTGTGTGTTATTGTACCATTTACACAGCATGTACCACGGGCAAACATGAGAGGTCTCGAGGCGAGGGGATCCCCGTCACCGAGAGCAACAAGAAACCCACTTGCAGCTGGAAAAATTCGCTTCTTCAGAGGAGCAAACGGCGCCGTATCCCGCTGCCTTGTGCCATGCACTTCAGCTGGGCCCAGGAGTTCCCAGTCGAGGATTCAGTTGGCTAAAAGCCATGGGAGGAGATTCTAGAATTCTTCCCAGACCGCCATTTGCGGGATAATGGGCGGTCCCTAACGGAGGGGATTGGATCGCCTGCAACCCACCTCCCATCTTACACGGCGGCTCTTGGCTTTGAGTCTGGTTCAACTGAGATCTGGGCCATCCCGATCGCCGCAGATGTCGAAGCATTCTTCCGAATCTCGGCACCGGAGAAGCACCGAAGTTAAACAGCCCAGCCGGCGGCACAGAGCAGTTGCAAGATCGCGTGCGCGGCTTGCCGTGATGAAGATCCCAACGGCATGATCCAGCCACGACCAGTTAGAAGCATGTACGACATTACAGAGGCGTCTGATAAGCAGTCACGCTGGCTGCATCGTCGCTCGCGTCACAGTCTTATCCAAGGTGCCAAGCTAGTTGGTTGCGCGCCCAGCAAATCTATAAGTCTGGGCGTTGTCGCACCCAAGACGGCGAAAAGGTCTTGGTGGACTTCAATTCCCCAAACCGGCATGCCACGGCGGAACCAACTCGACAATCCTGCCCGTCAACCCCCTCCCCCACGACCGGCCCTGTCCCCGTCTGCCACCGTGCCACGTCCCTGAGGCTCTACAAGTCTAATTGCGTATCGAATTCCGGCCGGCTTGTCGCAATATCGTGACGGGCTTACTCACGGCTTGTCGTTGCTTAGTTTCGGCGCCGCGACTCGGGAATGCAGCCACAGCCGGGCCGGCACTTGGGGCGGCGCGAGGATCTTTGTGATTAACGTCACCAGCAAGTGTCCGGGGTTGTGGAGGGGCAAGGCTGGGCAGCCCCGGGAGGCGACTACTGATTCGCATTTGGCCGAGAATGACAGCGAATTGCCCTCGCCGTCTGTCTGGATTTCCACGGCTGGAAAGAAGCGACACACTGGACACGGATGCACGGGGGAGAGATATCGCAAATCTTTTTAAGAAAAACTCTGACTGTGAGGTTCCGGAAGGGTCGGCCTGGCAGTGTGAAAGGTCTCCATCGGGGCATCGGGGTGGATGGTCCAGTCTCGCCAGTTGTGTTGTGTTTGTGGTCCATGTGTGTGGTGCAGTTCGACTCGCTCGTTGGGAAAATCCAGAGAATGACGTAGTGGACGCTGGTCACACCCTCCCTCGGCACTTCCGCTTCGGCCGATCCTGATTCTGTCTCTTTCACCACACCCTTTCAGAACGCCCCCGGAGACGGACGACAGGCGCCGGCATCGTGGTTACCGGGAGCGAAGCCAATAGCGCGAATTTACGATGACGCTTTCCGCCGCTCCGTTGTGATTGTTGGTTGGCGACGGCAAGCATGCGGCAGAGGCAGGGTGTGCCGTTGAGCTGGCGCCCCCAAAAAGGTCAGCTTGGATCCAACCTGCCTGGAGCTGCTTGCTGCTGGGCCAGCGCTCGGGTCTGCCCGCATGCACTCGCTCGCCGTCCCAAATTGAGCGACAAAGAAATGGCTCGTTGCCCCATCCTGCCGTGGGCGAGTGAGCCGCCGGCTCCACCCTCATCAGTCAGACTCGCGGGGACCCTTACTTGCGCCAGACGCCGTCCCAGCCGTGCCACCGCGAAGGACGAGGGCGAGAGCGAGGCATGCACAGAGCGTTTGCCGAGACCGCAGTCTGGTCCCTTTCACATCCTTCCCATCCGTTGCCCCCCCCTCCCCCCAGTGCCAGCCACCGTCGGTCGTCGACCCTGTCAGCACCGTGCGTCAACGGGAGTACCAAGCTTTTTTTGTTTCTTCAAAACATGCCGTTGTTTCTGGCAGGGATGGGGGCTTCAACCACCAGTCGGAGCGCGGCATTGTGTGCTGGGGAAAGCGTCCTCTGAGTGGCCCGGTCATAGCGATGCAACTTTTGCATGGGTGCTCCTCGTCATGACGAACAACAACCAACACCCCCAAAGCTTGTCAGTGATCGGTCCGTGCGGTTTCACGTCCCGCCAAGAGCAGTGATCGCACCTCGCAGCTCGATGCCGTCGCCCAGGGCAGCCAAACGTTTTGCCGGCTGGACGGCGAGACACGGTGACGGGCAGTTCCGTCGAAAGTGTCAATTGGGTCCAGAATGCGCCAATAGAGCTCCATGCGCGAGAATTAAATCGCTCCCCCAAGCATCCGCGCGTTTAAAGCGAGACAAGAGAGACCAAGAAGTTGCACACCGCATCGCCGTGTAAATTCCATAGCGCCTGTGTGATGTACACAGGACTCAGCCAGAGTCGGTCGCCCGTCTGGGCGAGATGCGCGGGTTGGAGAAGGGCAGGCTTGTTGACCATTGACCAACCGTGGAGGGCCACAGCCAGAAAATCCCGCAGCCTGGGTTGACCAGACGGTTCTTCGGACGAGAGCTGCAGCGAAGTACCGACCAGGAGGGCAATTGCTGCTGGGCTGGGCATTGGGTGGGGCTCGAGTAACCTTCTCGGATTGCACGGTCCAGGTCACTCGCTCGACATTGCGACTTGCACCGGCGGCCCCACTTTGCTCTTCCCTGGCGTGCCAGGGTGCCAGCCTGCCCCAAAGTCGCCTGGGGGTCTCAGCAACGCACATCGACTTCCGGGCGGCCACCGTGCGAATTGGGCCGGGAAAATGCCCGATCTAGTGCCGAGGACAGCAGCACCGGCGGGCGGCAGGGCCCCTGCGGCACAGTCTGCGATGGCGTCGCACACGGTCGCGCTGGAGATGCTCGACTCGCCTCAGCGCCGCGTTTGGCCGGGCGCCCAGGTGGGATTTGCTCGGTGCAAGACGGAGCTCCACCCCTCTCCAGTGGCCAACCTTGTAGGGTAAGGAAGGTCGCTTGGGCGAGAGGTACTGGGCGTGCAATCCCGCGCCGTCGCCATTGAAGCGAGGGAATAAGGTAGCGTTTTGGGTGGCAGGGACCGGGTGTGTTAATACGGAAGTGAGTTGAGCTCACAGCGGGGTGCCGAATGGGCGAGCGTTTGCTCTGGCTCGTGTGCGATGTAGGAGCATGCAAACCTTGAAATAAGCCGGCTGCCCGCCGCCGTTCACCCCCGAGCTCTCTTTCCTCTTCTTTTTTCCTCTACGCACGGAGGTCCTATCAAAACTCCCTTCGACGTGAGGTCTCGCTTCTCCCCTCGAGTCCGCCCTCTCGGCTTATCGCAAGTCTTGTCACACGGCCCTTAGCCTGTGGCAGATTGCAGGCCACCGCCCGCCCGAACCTATTCAAGGTTGTCGACCCAAAATTCCTGCGCCTTACCTGCCGACCAGTACCCACAACAATACTCCCGTAATTTCTCGCGTGGACGCGTGCCCTTTTACAAAAACAACCACCTGAAAAATCGACCAACCTCTACCTTTTAATTCCTTGAGCGCCCGGTTCTGAGCGCCCAAACCCACCCGTCAACACCCTGCAGAGCCCCCGTGCAGAGCTTATCTGCCGCACCTACAGCGCCAATGGCCGAACACTCGACTGCCGGCGCGCCTGCGCTGTCGACGAACATTGAGAGCGGAAAGTTTGACGAGAAGGAGGCCCACCACGTGCCTGCTGCCAAGCAGCCGGTCGAGGAGGAGGAGGAGGATGAGGACATTGACGCCCTCATTGACGACCTCGAGAGCAACGATGGCCACGGTGATGTAAGCTCTCCCTCTCTCCCCATCCTGCAATCTTCCTTGCTGCTGCTGCTGCTGCTGCTGCAATGCGCAATGCACTGCGGCGCCCAATCGTCAGCTGCGGTGATGCAACGTGCGATTTCGCGATTCTCGCCCAGCCCGCCCCCGATGCGCCACAGGCCCGAGTCCCGCGCCCACTGCATCACCGTAACTGGCGACCGGGGTCATCAGCGCCACACCAATCAATTAGCTCTGCCATGGCCAATTGCTAACAATGGATGCGCAGTTCGAGGAAGAGGAGGAGGTCGCTCCTGGCGGTGCGCGTGTCGTCCCCGAGGACATGCTCCAGACCGATACTCGCGTCGGTCTCACATCCGAGGAGGTTCTCCAGCGCCGCCGCAAATATGGTCTCAATCAGATGAAGTACGTGGATGATCGCCGGCCAAGTCGGCGTGCGACGTCGTGCACACGCATCGCTCCCCTTGGCCCTCACTTCCCGACACCCAGGCAAACAAGGTGCTAATGCCAATGGCGTAGGGAGGAGAAGGAGAACCTTGTTCTCAAGTTCCTCGGTTTCTTCGTCGGCCCTATCCAGTTCGTCATGGAGGTACGTCAGAACAAGAATCCCCGAGCTGTTTCGCTCCGGCACAGCTGTGTCGAAACGAAACAATTTCCCCACATCCCGTCTTGGGACGTCATGCTGACCCGTCGTTTGCTCAGGCTGCCGCCGTCTGTATGTATCCCCATTTCCGACTGGGCGTCTCATGTCCCCCCACCCCAGCGCCCTAAGGCTGCATTGTGGGGAGCCGAACGGCGACCTGCGTGCGGCTGGCGGCGTTGCTGATGGGCCCCGCCAATCAAACGCCCAGAACCCCAATCAATTGGACAGCGTCGCTAACCATTTCTGTGTGCAGTGGCTGCCGGTCTTGAGGATTGGGTCGATTTCGGTGTTATCTGCGGTCTTCTGCTTCTCAACGCCGTTGTCGGTTTCGTCCAGGAGTACCAGGCTGGTTCCATCGTCGACGAGCTCAAGAAGTAAGCCGACATCCTGACCATCAGTTCAATTGGCGAAACGCAATACTGACTCGGAACTCCAGGACTCTTGCGCTCAAGGCTGTTGTTCTCCGTGACGGTACCCTGAAGGAGGTCGAGGCCCCCGAGGTTGTTCCCGGTGATATCCTCCAGGTTGAGGAGGGTACCATCATTCCCGCCGACGGTCGCATTGTCACCGACGATGCCTATCTCCAGGTTGATCAGTCTGCCATCACTGGCGAGTCGCTCGCTGTCGACAAGCACAAGGGCGACCAGTGCTATGCTTCCTCGGCTGTCAAGCGTGGCGAGGCCTTCCTCGTCGTCAGCGCTACTGGTGACAACACCTTCGTCGGTCGCGCCGCTGCCCTTGTCAACGCTGCCTCCGCCGGCACTGGTCACTTCACTGAGGTGCTGAACGGCATTGGTACCATTCTCCTGGTCCTCGTCATTCTCACCAACTTGGTCGTCTGGGTTGCGTCGTTCTACCGCTCCAACCCCATCGTCACCATCCTCGAGTTCACCCTTGCCATCACCATCGTCGGTGTGCCCGTCGGTCTCCCCGCCGTCGTCACCACCACCATGGCTGTCGGTGCCGCCTACCTTGCCAAGAAGAAGGCCATCGTCCAGAAGCTGTCCGCCATCGAGTCGCTCGCTGGTGTCGAGATTCTGTGCTCTGACAAGACCGGTACTCTGACCAAGAACAAGCTGTCGCTCGCCGAGCCCTACACCGTCGCCGGTGTCGACCCCGAGGACCTCATGCTCACTGCCTGCCTTGCTGCCTCGCGCAAGAAGAAGGGTATGGATGCCATCGACAAGGCTTTCCTCAAGAGCTTGAAGTACTACCCCCGCGCCAAGGGTGTCCTCAGCAAGTACAAGGTCCTCGACTTCCACCCCTTCGACCCCGTCTCCAAGAAGGTCACCGCCGTCGTCGAGTCTCCCCAGGGCGAGCGCATCATCTGCGTCAAGGGTGCCCCTCTGTTCGTTCTCAAGACCGTCGAGGAGGACCACCCCATCCCCGAGGAGGTTGACCAGGCCTACAAGAACAAGGTTGCCGAGTTCGCCACCCGTGGTTTCCGCTCGCTCGGTGTTGCCCGCAAGCGTGGTGAGGGCTCCTGGGAGATTCTCGGCATCATGCCCTGCTCCGACCCCCCGCGTCACGACACTGCCCGCACCATCAACGAGGCCAAGTCTCTCGGTCTGTCCATCAAGATGCTTACTGGTGACGCCGTCGGTATCGCTCGTGAGACTTCTCGCCAGCTCGGTCTCGGCACCAACGTGTACAACGCTGAGCGCCTTGGTCTCGGTGGCGGTGGTGACATGCCCGGCTCTGAGGTCTACGATTTCGTCGAGGCTGCCGATGGTTTCGCCGAGGTCTTCCCCCAGCACAAGTACAACGTCGTCGAGATTCTCCAGCAGCGTGGCTACCTCGTTGCCATGACTGGTGACGGTGTCAACGACGCTCCCTCGCTCAAGAAGGCCGATACTGGTATTGCCGTCGAGGGTGCCTCGGACGCTGCCCGCTCTGCCGCCGATATCGTCTTCCTTGCCCCCGGTCTCGGTGCCATCATTGATGCCCTCAAGACGTCTCGCCAGATTTTCCACCGCATGTACGCCTACGTCGTCTACCGTATCGCCCTGTCGATCCATCTCGAGATCTACCTTGGTCTCTGGATTGCCATCCTGAACCGCAGCCTCAACATCGAGCTGGTCGTCTTCATCGCCATTTTCGCCGATGTTGCCACCCTCGCCATTGCCTACGACAACGCTCCCTACAGCAAGACCCCCGTCAAGTGGAACCTGCCCAAGCTCTGGGGCATGTCGGTCCTGCTCGGCATTGTCCTGGCCATCGGTACCTGGATTACTGTCACCACCATGTACGCCCACGGGCCGAACGGCGGTATCGTTCAGAACTTCGGTAACATGGACGAGGTCGTGTTCCTCCAGATCTCGCTCACTGAGAACTGGCTGATCTTCATTACTCGGTATGTCCCTTCTTTACCCAGAAATAATTCTGATCAGATTTGCTAATATTCCTTTCCAGTGCCAACGGTCCCTTCTGGTCGTCGCTCCCCTCGTGGCAGCTTGCCGGCGCCGTCCTCGTCGTCGATATCCTCGCTACCCTGTTCACCATCTTCGGTTGGTTCGAGCACCAGCAGCAGACTTCGATCGTCGCCGTCGTCCGTATCTGGATCTTCTCGTTCGGCATCTTCTGCATCATGGGTGGTCTCTACTACATGCTGCAGGACAGCGTCGGCTTCGACAACCTCATGCACGGCAAGTCGCCCAAGGGCAGCCAGAAGCAGCGCTCTCTGGAGGACTTTGTCGTCTCCCTCCAGCGCGTCTCCACCCAGCACGAGAAGTCGCAGTAAGCGACCCGTGCGAGGGCGGTTCCTGGCGTCGTGTCATAGAATCACGCCGGCCGCGTGAGCGATGTCGGGGATCGAGCGTGCACCTGCTCGCCCTAGATGGCAGCAACACCCGGCCGCGGAGGGAAATAGATGTGCATGCGCGGCCGAGGATATATTTCATTTTCTGACAAGTTCCGTATGGACTTTGGTCTGGGGCTAGACTTGCACCCATTTCCTTAGACAATCTAATAAACAGTAAAATAACTTTTTCGGGTTTCCGTGTTGTGTGAAGTGACTTGTGTGTGTTTTTGTCTTTTGATGCCGCCCTTACAATCGAGTTTCTGCCCGAGATCGGGTCCCTGCATTGCCGATTCTGCATCTCCATTTGATTCCTATCCTCACATGCTTCTTTGGGCCTCCCTCAGGGACTCTTCCCATCACATGTTGGCCATGTTGCCCGTGTATGCAGGGTCGTGCCATCAACCAAGAGCGCATGCACCTTTTCGAGACTCGAGATTCACATGACTTGGGCTTTCTTGGTCATTTTTCTCTGACATCACAGGCAAACAAGCACCCTCACTCAGCACCGACACTTGCCAGCCAGCTGCCAGCGCCCGACAACTACTTGCTTTCTCTCTCGCTCTCAACCAATCCGTCTTCACGTCCGTCCAACACCAACGCTAAGCCTTGGGATCATATAAACTAGGTTACAGAATCAATGAATCGAGAAATACCAGGCTTCTACTACGGTGAGTCCTTCTCCTAACTCCCCAGGAGATACCTACACAACACACCATCTCAACACCGCACACACACAAACACCCTCCCTTCTCCCCCGACCCCCAACCACCCACCTCCCTTGTATTTTCCATGTCCTCTGTACTCCATCCCCATGTCATGCCCCTTCCCACCTGGCCACCCACCCCAACCCCCTCCTTTTTTTTTCTTTCTTTCTTTCTCTTCTCCCTTCCACGATGGCATTGCACCCGATACACAACTGAGACGAGGGGGGGACCTGACCTGACGCTTGTCCCCAGACACTGTCAAGCGCAAGTACTTCCGCATCGAAGACGCCGGGACCGCGCCCGCGCAGGCCGCGTGGTCGGCGCGGAACGTCAAGCGCGGGGCTGTTGACGACGCCCGGAGAGCGGGCGGCTAAGGATGGGAGGAGGCGGAGAGGAAGAGGCGAGCGGCGGGGCGGAGGGCGGGGCGTGAAGACGGTCTTGGGTTGGGGTTCGGATTTGAGTCGGAGTCCGAGGCTGCGGGGGCGGCGGCGGCGGTCGAGGCGGGGTTGTTGGGGAGGGAGATTGCCGGGATTGCTCACGGGAAGGGTGGTGGTGGTGGTGGTGATTTGGGGGATGTGTGCGGGAGGGTGTGGGCGAGGGGTCTGAGGGGGAAGGGGGTTGTGAGGCTTTGGCCGTGGGAGGGGGGGGGAGGGACGGAGGGAGGGGGGACTGTGTCGGCGCTGTGGGTGGGGGGAAGTGATGAGGTGAGTGGGCTCGGGGTGGTGTATGGGGTGAGCGGGGAGAGGTATGTGTCTGCGTCGTATCTGCCGAGGGATGGGGAGGATAGGTGAGTTTGTTTTCCATGGGGCCTTTGTTGCTTGGAGAGGGAGATTTGGTTGTGAGTCAACTGACTGTGTGGCGTGCAGGATTGATCTGCAGGGCCATGCTGCCGTGCGGTATCCCGCGCTGAGCTTCCGGCCGAAGCACTACTCGCAGTTCTTGCCGGTTGTTACGGACATCGCCTTTCACGAGCCGTCCCGGAAGCTGCTCCTGGCGTGCAAGCGCCAGTCGGGGGGCATTGGCATCGGACAGCTCACACCCAAGACGCAGACGCCGACCGAGTCCTGCCCAAGCTGGATACTCGAAGGTGAGACTTGTCACCGTGTCTCCGTTTCTCAGTCGACCTAACCACCTCCCGCATAGACGAAACCAGCCTCCGTTTCAGCTCCCTCAAATTCAACCCCATCCCCGCCCCAGCCTCCGTCATCCACGCCCTCCAACCCGCCCCTCGCAACTCCCGCCTCACCTGCATCGCCGGCACCGACAAGGGCATCCTCCAGCTCCAACAAGACACCCTGACCTGGACCACCCCACCCCCGCCCTCCCGCGCCCGCTTCAGATCCCTCCATCACCACCGGCAAAACAACAACAGCAACAACAACAACAACAAAGACCGTACCCAAGCTCACGACCGTCTCCCCTGGCAGACCGACATCCTCGCCGTCGATTTCCTGAGCCCAGACACCATCCTCGCGGGCACCCGCTCCGGGCACGTCTGCGTGCTCGACCTGCGCGCCCCGCCGCGCGAGTGGTCCGTCGGCGCGCACACGTTCCGCCACACCAGCAGCGCGGCCCACGTCCGCGCCGTCCGCGCCCCGGGGGCGGGAGCGGGGGCGGGGACGGAGGCGGGGACGCCGCACGAGGTGCTGGCCGCGGGGCCGCGCAATGCCATGGCGGTGTATGATCTCCGTTTTCTGCAGCAGCCGCAGCAGCAACCAGGGTCAGGGTCAGGGTCTGGGTCGGGAGGAGGAGGAACCGGGGGGAGGGGAGGAGGGAGGAGGGGAGGAGGGGAGGAAAGAACAAAAACGCGACGCGCCCCGTGGTGGAGTTCCACGCCTACCGCAACGAGGCGCACATCCAGATCGGGCTGGACGTGTGGCCCGAGGCCGGGTACGGCAGCAGCCGCGGCGTGGTGGCGGCGGCGCACGACGACCAGACGGTGGGGCTGTACTCGCTGCGGGACGGGTTGCGGTTGGAGGGGGCGGGCGCGGTGGGCGGGATCCGGGCGCCGGCGGTGGTGCGGCGGCTGATGTGGGCGGCGTTGCCGGGGGATCGGCATCCGAGTTTGTTTGTGGGGGAGGGGAATGGGGTAGGAAAGTACTCGTTTTGGGCGTGAGAGGAAAGAAAGACGGTGGTGGTAAATGGCAAGAGAGAGGGTGAGAGAGTGTGTGTGTTGACACGTTGTATTTCAAACACGCGGCCGTTGAAGGCCGGGGCAGACGTGTTGCCACTTTGCAGCCCTATCTAGACTGCCATGTATATGGATGACTCTGTTATATACCCCCGCCGTTACCGAACCAAAACGCCGTGAAAGCCCCCAACAATCCTCTTCCACCTTGAAGCTATCTTGTAACCTCCCGTTCTGCGGACCGTAAAAAGAGTTGTGCCTGTCATCTTTGCTCCACTGCGTGAAATACCCCATTCCACGCCAAGTCACCATCCTCCTTCTCCCTGCTTTTCAACTTCACCTCCTCAGATTAAACGTCCCCCCGAGCGCGGGAAACGCCCTCTCAAACGCCTCCCCCAGCGTCCAATTCGCCAGCACGCCCACATGCTGCTCGAACACGGGGTTGATCATCAGCTCCTCGCCCGTCGGGCTCGCCAGCAGCACGTAGGCGTCCTCGTAGGGCCAGTTGACGCTGAGCGTCGACGTGAAGGGGATGAAGAAGTTATCAAAGGGGAACAGCTCGGGCGCCTCGAACTCGGCGACCAGCCGCTCCCGCATCCCCGGGAAAGGGAGGTGGTCGTACCAGGCCGGGTGCTCCGTCTCGACCTGCCCGCGCACGGGGCGGAACCACGAGGGCAGGCGCAGGTAGTTTTCCTGCGTGGGCGAGACCTGCCAGCGCATGAAGAGGAACATCATGTACAGGGTGGCGACGCGCTCGGGGAGGGTGGCGAGGTCGGGGAAGCGCGCCAGGATGTCGGTGAATACCTTGGAGAGCGGGTGCGAGTAGACCGAAACGGCCGGGTTGAGAAGGGAGGAGACGGAAGGGTACCGCGGGCCGAGGATCTCGGACTGGGAGAGGCCCTCAGCGGCGCGCTGGCGGCGTTCGGAGAGAAAATCGAGGAGGATGGAGTCGAGAGGGCAGGTTGGGGGGCAGTTGCGCGGGGTGAGGGTGTGGATTGGGGGTGAGGAGGTAGTAGGTGTCGGGGCGGTGGTGTTGATGGGCGGGAGGCCACCGCTGGTGATGGACGGCGGGCTGTAGATGGAGGCCTGTGCCTGGGGTTGGGTTTGTGACTGCCCCTGCATGCCTGGCATCATGGAGATGGTGGCGGTCCAGTCGTGCTTCATGGGTACGTGGCGGTACCGGGGCGAGTCCTGGGCGCCGTTGGCGCCGTTCTGGATGCGGGTGATCTTGAGCTTGGGGTCGACGAGGAAATCGAGCCCCAGCCTATCGGAGCCCAGACTCAAGCCGTGGACGAGATCGTAGCGCTGCTGATGAAGCACGCCCATCTCTGATGACGGTTGCGAGGACTGCCCGTCGACGCTCACTGTTTGCGCCACGGGCGAGAGGCTGTTTTGCCATGGACCGTGAGTCCCGACTGACACAGGGGAGGTGGCGCTCGTCGGGGTTGACCCGGGGTTGTACGTCGTGGCCGCCGTGAGCGGCTGTGTAGCAGGATGGCTCCGGGCGGGCGATGGGCAGGGTTGGGCAGCTGGCTCTGGGTCTCAGCGCCTGCATGATACGACGGGCACGGCAAGAGAAGGAGTCAATAAAAACGGAGACGTACCACCACCGGCGGCCTTCCCGAGGACAGGCTGGATCATGGACATGATGGCGGCCAGACACCTCTCCTTCTCGGCAAGCTCGGCCCTGACAGCCTCTGTCTCCCGGCGGGCCTTTTGCAGCTCCAGATAGGGCTGGGTGGACTCGAGCTCGGTGATCTTGCGTTCGAGCTCCTCTGTCCTTAGCCGCTGGCGTTCGCGGATGGCGCGCTGGGCCTCACGGTCTGCATAGGGTTAGCTCTGGCAGTGGTTCCATAGGTTGAGGAACCCCCCATACCGTTGGCTCGTTTCCTGTCCAGCTGCTCCGGAGTCAGGTTGGCCACGCCTCGTGAGCCGCGGGCGGTCTTGCGCTTCTTTGCGGAGGCGGCGCCATCGGCGCTACTTGGGGTGCCGACAGAGGGCTGGGCACTGCCATCGTCGCCCTTGGCCTGATGGTGTTGTGTGGTGCCCGGGGTGGCCGAGTCCGGGGGCTCGGGAAGGAGGTCCGGTGCTGGGCCGCCATCGGACGTGGCCGATCCGGAGAAGCTGCGCTTCCGGGCCAAGGCCGGGCCCGGCGACGGATCGGTGAAGGCGAAAGGGTGATGTGTGGAGCTCGGTTCGGCAGGCGCACTGATAGTGATATTCCCGGGAGTGTCGACCGAAAAGGATGGAGTCGCCATGGGGCGGGGTGCGAGGGGTGCGAGGGGTGCCCCGGACAACCAGAGAAACAAAATAAATACCAGGTCAACGGGAAAATGCCATGCAACGTTCCTGCAAGGCACACCCAGCCAGGACCGGACCCCTCCTCCCCCTTGTTCGGGTGTGCGAGTTGGGCGGTGGTGGTTGGTGCAGCAGAGCGTGGCAGCGTGGCAGCGTGTCAGCGGCAAGCACGCGTGTGGTTCCGAGCGCGAATTTGCTTGTGAAACTCGGCAAAACTCGTCAAGGGCACCAGCAAAAGGCAGCGAGCGATTCACGCATTTGAGGGCCCGGAAGCCAAACGAGTCATGGGGTGACTGCTGCGGGTCAGGGGGGCAATTGTCTTGGCAGGCTCGTGGCAGGCATGCCCAGACCCGCTTTCTGCTTTCCCTTGGGAGGTCCAGATGCCCCATCCCATCTTGCCTCGTGCTTGCCGCAGTTCAACGTCCTGGAAGGAGCTGAGGCAGTGAGGGCAGCTGAACTTGCATACGAAGGGGCAGACCCCAAAACTTCGTATCCGTCATACTCTGCCCTCCATGTAAGCAAGTCTTGGGCAAGGCCTGAGCATTGCCATGGATTCCACAACGCATCTAGAACACAGAGCCAGCCAAAACGGGCCTTTTTGAGAGGGATCAACGTTTAACAGTTGCAGGTTACACAAGTCTAATCAGGGCAACGCCGAGAGCGACCAGGGCGCCCACTGCTCGAGCGAGAAGCTGAATTTCCCATCCGTCTTCATGAAGCCCGTGTCGACCGACTGGTTGAAGAAGGCTCGTGCAAACACGGCAGACACATCCCCGGACTGCGACGCCGGCAGCTGGCAGTGCGAGCTACCGTGCGATGCCTGCGAGATGGCGATGCGGTCTGCCGCCCCCAGCGCCTTGTAGATCTCCTTGGCCGCCGCCGTGCACCCGAACGTGCTCGGGGGCCCGAGATAGTCGATGCCCGAGTTCTCCACCACCAGGAGGGCCCGCGGCGCTACCAGGCCCATGAGCATGTGGTGGTCGAACGGCAGCACGCTCACGTCGTCGGCGGTGCGCACGAAGCTGGGCGTGAACCACCCGTCGCCCTGCACGATCTGCGTCGAGTCCTCTACTTTCGTGCCGTTCTTCTTCATGTCGTTGACGATGCGCCAGCACCCGGGCCCGCCCGACCCGGCCTCCTGCGGGACCACCACCCCGATCCGGTCGTCAAACGCCCCCGCCACCAGCGCCCCCTTGCCGTTGCGCGAGCACCCCGTCACCCCGAGCCGGCCGACGTCGATCTTGGTCTTGGCCGCCCCGAGGAGCTCCAGCGCGTCGATGATGCGGCTGACGCCCCACGCCCACGCCATGAGGCCCCCCGCCGTGTGCGTCGACCCGTACAAATCATAAAACTTGCCGCGCCCGTGCGGGTTGTCGACGGCCATGTCCTGGTTGTTGTAGCTGATGACGGCCACCCCGGACGGGTACGGGATGCTGCCGCCCCCGAGGCCGATCACGGCGGGGTACGGTGCCTGCGCGGTCCCCGAGGGGGCCCGGATCGTGACGGAGAAGGAGATGGACTTGCCGCCCTCGGAGCAGCTGATGCTGATGGTGTTGCCGGACAGGGACGCCGTCACGGTCGGCTTGGGGGGCTTGACGCCCAGCTCGAGGCGCTGGAACTGCTGCCGGATCTCGTCTCGCTTGCACGCCCATTCCTCCCTGGACTTGACGCGTGTGCCGTCGGCCTTGAGGAACGGGTCCGGCAGCTTGGGGTTCTTGGGGTATTGACCCTGGGTCGGGAAGCTGCCGCAGGAGGCCGGCAACGGTGCTTGCTCCTGCGCGAGGGCTTGCTGCACCGAGAGCGCCACGAGGCCGAGAAAGAAAGATGCTGCGGCCTTCATGATGCCAGAAAGATGACTCGAGATATGCCGTCAGCGTTTTGATCGCCGTGGTTGAGTGACCGGGCCATCAACACGCTTTAACCTCCGCAACATCTCAGTCAACTGCAGTTAGACATCTCGGCTCGTCGTCGTCAAGATCGCCCTTCAGTGTCCGAGCACTCTATCGGCACATTGGCCACATGTATTAAGGTAGTTATTGACACAGCGGACCGATTGGGGCGTTTCTGAGCTATATTAGCCATCCGTGCTGCGCCTTCGCAGAGACCACTGACTGCTCAGAAAATACGAATACGTTCGGAGGCTGAACAAGCATGATAACTCGGCTCTCTTCTCTTTCGGAGCCTAAAAGTAGCGGTTGAATATAAGGGCCGTCGTGAGACCAGATGCCAAGATGCTGCGATGTTGTTGTCCTCGGCGAGCATACAAGCCTCCCCTGGCTCCCGTATCTTGGTGGTTCTCAGCAAGAATATCGTTCCCTGGAACTCAAAAGTGCACCAATGAAAAATATTTCTCCATATGCAGGTTGCTCGGGGGTTGTTTGAGCCGAGATGCAAGGGACAGCAGGGCGCAGGAGAGACATGGTGATGGCTAATATCCGCGCCCAAATACCCGGGAATCCTGCAGCATCACGACTCCATCGGACAGCCGGGTAAGAAAGGTAGCATCCCCCCTCTTAACGCTATGTCACCACTGCGGGGAGCGAGGAGTCTGCGGGGGATCGACATCGCGACTCCCCACAGCATCGCCGTAGATAAACAATATAACTACCTTGAGTAGTAAGAGCATCAACATGGCGGTATCAAAGGGGCCAGCACACGACCCAGTGTCAACATCCCCACGTTCGTCGTGGAACAATCCAGCACCATGACGTCCCTCTGCCGGGCGCTCCAAAGCGCGCTCGCTCTCCTCCTTGTAGCCACCCCCGCCTCCGCCTTCACCCTCAACCCGGCCGACCACCAACCCGCCTCCTCCCCGCGCTCCCGCACCCGCCTCGACACCGACTGGCGCTTCCACCGCTTCCCCTCCAACCCCGACAACATCGCCTACGACCTCCGCCCGGACCACGCCAACCTCACCACCCCGCCACAAATCCTCAAGCCCTGGATCCTCCCCTCCGCCAACGCCTTCATCGCCGACCCCTCCAACCACCACACACCCCCACCCTCCAGCTCCTCCTCCCCGCCCCCCTTACCAACCTACGCCTCCCCCTCCTTCAACGACACCCTTTGGGACCCCGTCACCCTCCCGCACGACTGGGCCATCGCCGGCCCCTTCTACGTCGGCGACGGCGTCCCCGTGGGCGGCGGCATGGGCCGCCTGCCGAGCCAGGGCGTCGGGTGGTACCGCCGGACCGTGTCCATCCCCTCGCCTAAGTCTCCCTCTGCCGCCGTTGCGCGGTCCCGGTACTTTCTCGAGTTTGACGGCGCCATGGCCTACGCCGTGGTGTGGGTCGACGGGACGCTGGTGGGCGGCTGGCCGTACGGGTACAACTCGTTCCGCGTCGACGTGACGGCGCAGGTGCGGGCGGCGGTTTTGAGAGGAAAGGGGGAGGGGCGGGGGGAGGTGGTGGTGGCGGTGCGGGTGGACAACCCGGTGCAGTCGTCGCGGTGGTACCCGGGCGGCGGGCTGTATCGGGATGTGTGGCTGGTGACGGCCGGGGAGGTCGCGGTGGGGCAGTGGGGGACGGTTGTGACGACGAGGGAGGGGGGCGTGGTGGATTTGACGGTGGGGTTGAGAATGCGGGTGAGGAGGGGTGGAGGCGAGGGTTGAGACGGATGTGCATGAGGTTGAGGCGGGGACCGGGGCGGTGGGGAGGAAGGTGGCTGAGTTTGAGGGGAGGTCGGTGGCGCTGGGGAAGGGGGAGAGGAAGACGGTGAATGGATCCGTGGAGATCAAGAACCCCCGGCTTTGGGGTCCGTGGCCTTCGCAGACACCGAACCTGTACGTGGCCGTCTCGAGGGTGTATGTCGATGGCAAGGTGGTCGACGAGTACAGCACCGAGTTCGGGATTCGTTCCTTGGTCTTCGACAGCGACAGGGGGCTGTTCGTCAACGGCGAGCGGGTCCGGATCCAGGGGGTCAACCAACACCACGACTTGGGCGCCCTCGGCGCCGCCTTCAACTACCGCGCCGCCGAGCGCCAGCTCCAGCTCCTCCGCGAGCTCGGCTGCAACGCCATCCGCATGTCCCACAACCCGCCGGCCCTGAGCTCCTCACGCTCACCGACCGCATGGGCTTCCTCGTCATCGACGAGATCTTCGACGCCTGGGAGCGCGAGAAGAACCCCAACGACTTCCACCTCATCTTCGCCCGACTGGTCCGAGCCAGACCTCCGCGCCTTCATCCGCCGCGACCGCAACCACCCTCCATCATCGCCTGGAGCGTCGGCAACGAGGTCGGCGAGCAGTACACCGACGCCGCGGGCGCGCTCGTCGCCCGCCGCCTGCGCGCCATCGCCCTCTCCGAGGACCCCCGACCCGCCCGTCACGGCGTCCATGAACTACGCCAAGCCCACCATGCCCTTCCCCGCCGAGTTCGACCTCGTCTCCCTCAACTACCAAGGCGAGGGCATCCGCGACGCGCCCGCCTACGCCAACCTCTCCGGCATCAAGACCCCGCCCTCTACCGGCCTTCCACACCGCCTTCCCGCACAAGATGATCTTCTCCTCCGAGACCGCCGCCGCGCTCTCCTCGCGGGGCACCTACCTCTTCCCGCTCACCAACGAGACAGCGCGCCCCGTCTCCGACACCCTCCCCTCGGGCGGCGGCGACCCGACCCTGGCGTATGTCTCCGCCTACGAGCTGTACACCGCGCCCTTCGGCTCGTCCGCCGACAAGGTCTTCGCCTCGCAGGACGCCGCCGCGCCCTACGTGGCCGGCGAGTTCGTGTGGTCCGGGTGGGACTACCTCGGGGAGCCCACCCCCTACTACTCGGCGCGCAGCTCCTACTTTGGCATCGTCGACCTGGCCGGGTTCAAGAAGGACCGGGCGTACCTGTACCAGGCGCGGTGGCGGGAGGACGACGCGCGCTTCGCGATGGTGCACGTGCTGCCGCACTGGAGCTGGGGCGCGGCGCGCGAGGGCGAGGTGACGCCGGTGCACGCGTTCGCGAGCGCCGACGAGGCGGAGCTGTGGGTGAATGGCGCGTCGCAGGGGCGGTTGAGGAAGGAGGAAGGGGGCGTGACGTCGTATCGGTTCCGCTGGGACGAGGTGGTGTATCGGCCCGGGGAGATCAGGGTTGTTGCGTACAAGGGTGGGAAGGAGTGGGCGAGCGAGACGGTCAAGACGGCTGGGGCGGCGGCGGGGTTGAGGCTGACGGCCGATCGAGAGACGTTCAAGGGGGATGGGAGGGATCTGTCGTTTGTGACGGTCGAGGTGGTCGATGGGGACGGGAATGTGGTGCCTACGGCTGGGAATGCGGTCGCTTTTGAGCTTGAAGGGCCCGGGCAGATCGCGGCGACGGATAATGGGGATCCGACGGACATGACCTCGTTCGTGTCAAAGGAAAGGAAGGTGTTCAACGGACTGGGCCTCGTCATTGTGCGAGGAAATTCGGGGGCCAAGGGGAAGTTGAAGCTGAAGGCGACTGGGGCGGGACTGAAGGCTGCACAGATAACCCTGAGAGTACAGTAGACAACGCTCAAATACTAGTAGTAGTAAGACACGTACTAGATCTATCCTTCACTATCTCTTTGCTCGCCACCATACTTCTAATACAAACATCCACCAATCCATCGCTCATTAATCCGCCGAGGCCCTCGCCAACGCCTCGTGCAGGTGCGGCGGCAGGCGGTACCGCAGCTGGCTCGTGTACGCCGTGAGGTCCACGCTCATCTGCTTGAGCTCGTCCACCATCTGGCGTGCCGTCGACTGGTTGCCGCTGAACTGGCCGTTCATGAGGCGCTCGCGCTGCTTGGTGCAGCAGATGATGGTCCACATGAGCAGGTTGGGCACGTTGATGGCCACGGGCTGCGACAGCGACGAGAAGCGGGCCGCATAGCTGCGGATCACGCTCGGGTCGCCGCCGGCCGTGAGGGGAAGGATGTCGAGGGCGCGGATTTTCTGGATTTCATCATTAGCGATGCACACGTCTCTTTTTCGGTCGAAGCAATAAAAACTCACATCCAGACACTGCGGCCACTTGCCCTGCTCCACCAGGCTCTTGATGTCGCTCATCTGCAGCAGCACCGTGCACGCCACCCGGTTCGGGTCGCGGATCTTTTGCCAGAACATGTGGTCGCGCTCGTACATGCTCATCATCGTCTTGGCGAGCTCGACGGGATCGTCAATCGCCGCCAGGCTCAGGCTGCTGCCGGGCTGTGCGTCCGGCTCCGTGCTCCCCTCGACCCGCGGCTTCACCGGCACCAGTCGCATCGGGTCCTCGCCAATCTCGAGCGAGATGGCCTCGCTCAGCGCCCGGCTGACAATGGACACCACCGTGTCGTAGTCCTCGGCCAGGTGGTACAGCAGCACCGCGTCCGTGGTGCGCCCGTTGTCGTCGGCGAAGCTGGCTGCCTGCAGCGTGATGGCGCGGATGAAGTCGTCTTCTTGGCCGAGTGCGATCAGCGGGCCACGCTCCTCGATGACGCCCTTGATGCGCTGCCCGTCGGGCTTGATGTCTCCGATCAGCCGGCTGAACTCGCGCGACTCGAGGACGAGCTCGCGCAGCGCTTCGTGGCACAGCGCCGCCTGCTGCTGGCCGCCCGCTTCGTCCGCGTTCAGGCAGATGAGCACGAGGTAGTCAACCGCGGCGGCGGCATTGGCGGCCCGGAAGTCGCGCGTGTAGTAGCCGAGCATGCGGCCAAAGTTGATCTGCGGCTGGCTCCGAACATTGTGCGAGAGCAGCTCGTTGGCCGCCGACTGCGCGTCGGCCGGGCGCAGCAGGCCGTAGTAGGTGAGCGCGATGGCAAAGTGGACCGCGTCGACGTAGGAGAAAGGGTAGAGGTACGCAATCGCCTGCTCGAACATGCCCGAGAGCACCTGGAGGTAGAAGAACATGCCGAAGCTACCATTAGTGTCCTCGGCCGGGTTCTTGGGGAAGTGCTTGAGCCCGATCTCGCGGATGCTCGTCTGGAGCTCGCTGAGGCCGTACGACTCGCCCGCCAGCTCCAGGGACCGGTCTGTCTCCCGGGCCAGATTGAACTGCAGCCAGATCCAGTCGTTGACATCGGTCTGCAGCCCTTCCAAGCTCCTGTTGGCAAGATCGCAACGGCCGATGATCTTGTAGCACGCCATGCGGAAGGGATCGATAGAGCCCTCGGGCGCGTTGCGGATCCGCTGGTTGTACTCGCTCAGGCAGCGGTCTTGCATCTGCCGTTTCAGCCGGCGCTCTTCACTCGAGGCGTAGCTATTGATGTAGCCCGAAAAGGTGCGGTCGATGCTGCGGAAGTGGTTCTGGTTGCTGTTGACGTACTGCGCGGCCTCGTCCACGAAGCCCGCCCGCAGCAGGTAGAAGACGACAGCCCAGATGTACTCGCCATTTGCTTGTTGGAGATCGACGTTGTCGGGGACCAGCGTCTTCCGGGCGATGCGCAGCCTGATGTACGCCTTGATCTTGCTGACAACGTCGGGGAGGCCACCCAAGTTAGCGTCCTGCGGGTACTTGGCGATGAGCGAGTTGACTTCGTTCCAGAACTGCTTCTCCAAAAAGGCATTCGCTCCGTTCAGGATCTGCTTGCGCATGGCCACCGCATTGGAGGATTGGGGGTTGGGGTCCAGGTACAGCTTGGCGAACTGCCGTTCCCGAGGCGTCTCCTCGGATTCCGGAAACTCGCCGACAATCTCCATCATGGCCCGATACGCCTCGACAATGTGCGGTCCATGACGGTCTCCCGACTTGGACTCGAGATCGGCCAAGTCGCGGCAGATGTAGACCGGCAAGCCGCGCTGCCGGGCGTTATTGAACTCGTGGATCTTGTCGGCCAACTTGCCCTGCTTCTCGCGCAGGAACCGATCATCCATCGAACCCCCACCGTTCAGCGACCCAGCGGCATCCTTGCGAGCCTCCACATCTGTAAACTCAGACGCGTGTGACCCAATCCGGCTTGGCGTCCCAAATCCCGAGCGCTGCATCGCCGACCTGCCCAGCACGCTCGCTCTCGGTGTAGGCCGCTCGGCGCCCACAGCTTGGCTCGCCTTGCGCCTGGACCGGCCAAACGTGCCCTGGCCCTCCTTGGATGGCGTCGACGCGCGCGCGGTAGCCGGCTGCGTATTCGCGCCCAAATCATCCCTCGGCTTGATGCCGAAATGCTGGTAGATCCTCTTTGCGCTGGGCCTCCCACTCCATCGTGACGTTCTCCTCGAGGAACGAATCAAAATCCCGCACCGACCGGTCGAGGCCGTCGGCGATCATGCTCAGCGTCGTCTTGGTCTGCAGATTCGACAGGTACGTCTCGACATCCACCTCGCCAAAACCACCGCCAAACCCGGCCCCGAGGGTGCGGCAGCGCCGCGCTCTCTCGCCTGGAGCCCGAAGGCGCCCAGGTCGCGCACCGCAGCACCGGGGTCGACGCCCGAAGCGGCGAGGAAATAGTGGGCTTTGCCGTGCTCGAGAGGTCGGTCGTGGGGGCCGAGCTTCTTGAGGCGCTGGCGCAGGTCGCCCAGCCCGAGCTGCAGGGAAGGCAGCTCGCCGAGCGCCGTCTCGCCCTCGGCTTGTTTCTTGTTCTTGGCCAGGAGACTGTCGAAGAGAGCACCGGTGGGGAGCGCGGACTGCGGGGCTTGTTGCTGTTGCTGCTGGCTCTGCTGCTGGTTTGTGGACGCAGCGGGATTCGTAGTGGTCGTGTTGCCCAGGCCGGAAGCGAGGCTCGTGGCGCCGCCGCCGAAGAGGCTGAGCCCGGCAGGCGGTTGGGTGACGGTCGCGGTCGAGGCGCCCAAGAGGGTGCTTCCAAAGAGGCTGCTGCCGCCTGCGTTCGCGGGCGGGTTGGTGGTGGTAGTCGCCCCGAAGAGGGACTGTTTCGGGGTGGTCGTCGATGTGCCAAACAGGGAGGAGCCCAAGCCGGTCGAAGGCTGTTGCTGGGCGGGAGTCTGCGCGGTGCTGGTGGCGGTGTTGCCAAAGAGGGAGTTCCCTGTTGTCGTCTGGCCAAAGATGCTGTTGCCAGCAGCGGGCTGCGTGGTCGGATTGCCCAAGATGCCCGTCGACGCTGCCGTCCCGGGCGTCCCCTTGCCCATGAAGAGCGACATGGCTGCTGGTGGTTTTGTGGTGTCAATTCCAAGCTTCTGCCGAGGACCAATGGCCAGCGCGTGCAAGATGACGCGTTTTGTGGAGGGCGGCTGGTGACGACTTGCGACGACGGAGGTTGGGTGCGACTTTGGAGGTTGCTTGGGTTTTGTTTCCAGGTTCTGGTTGCTGTGCACCTGAAAATGCTTGAACGCGCCTGCATGCGAAAGGAGTGGGGAATCCAACAGGGATTCCAGCCTCGAGCCAGCCAGTCAGCCAGCAGGAAGCTTGGGCCACATGCAGCTTGGCGCAGAGAGCTTCAGTGGTTTCCCTGCCAATCAGCCTGGCCCAGGCTCGCCAGGTCAGCTTCAACCTTTCAAGGACGGAAAACTACAGGAAAGGAAACGATGGATCACCATGAAGCGCGTCAAAGCACCATGGAAATCACACGGCACCTGATCAATAGGCAAGGGAGCAGGCAATTCATCATCATTTCTCAGTCGACCCCTTCGCTGTAGATTCTCTCGTTGACCAAGCCATCAACAACCGGTCTTGAGCTGGTCTGTCTCGCTTGGATTCATCACTTGGATTCAGTGTCCAGGGCCGACCCCTTCAGCGCCTCGTCGACCTTCCTCCTGTACTCCTGCTGCGTCCGGCACTGGTCCAGAAACACCTCATACTTGGCGTCCAGCAGCTTCTTCTCGGCCGGGTCGCCCCGCGACCACACCACCTTGCCCGGCTTGCTCATGCGGTCCATGATGTTCCACAGCGGCTCGGTATTGCCGTCCTGGTCCGCGCTCGCCGCCTTGGCTCCGAGCATCGCGGCGCCGTGCACCACCGCGGCATTGACGTAGCGCGGGATGAGCACCGGCATGCCGCACGCCGTGGCGATCAGGTCCATGAGGATCTCGTTTTGGCACTGGCTGCCCGACATGAAGATGCTCTTGATGCCGTGGCCCGAGCTGTTCATGGTCTCGACGATCTGCCGCGTCTGCAGCGCGATGAACTCCATGGTCGAGTAGTACAGCAGCGCCATGCCGTCCTTGCTCTTGTCGCTGCTCATGCCGATGATGGCCCCGCGCATGTTGGGGTCGGCGATGGGCGACCGGTTGCCCCAGAGGTCGCCGTAGAAGAAGAAGTGCCGGACGAGGTACGAGATGGAGGGCGCCTTGTTCTTCTCGGCGAGGTGCCGGAGGTGGTCGTTGAGGTAGTCGTTGTCTTGCCGCCGCCCGGCTCCTTGACCGTCTCGTCGCCGCGTGCGTCTCGAGCATGTGCTTCATGAGCTCGCCGTGGCCGACTGCCCGCCTCGGCCATCCAGAACCGGGGATCAGGACGTCCCTGTACGGACCCCAGACGCCGTCCACAAAGACGGGCTCCCTCGACATGGCCAGATGGCAGGTCGACGTCCCACGCCACCGACGCCAGCCGCGTAAACGCCTGCGACACATCGTTCGCCGGGACCGCCTCGTCCAAGCAATCCGGGTCCAGCTTCACCTTGGCCCCAACCGTCCCGATCCATCCGGCATACGCATCAATGACACCGCTCCCAACCGCCACCCCGACGGGCAGCCCAAAGTCCCTCGCGGCCTTCTCGCACAACCCCCCGACCAACTCACCCGCACTCAAAAATTCCCCATTCTGTTTCACGCACCCCCCGTGTCATAGTCAGCAAAACCCACTCCCAACATCTCAGAAAAAAAAGCAGGGGGGCCTCATCGCATCAACAAAAGAAAGGGCTCACCACCCCGTTGACCCCGCCGACCCTCTCGAACCCGCCCTCCACCAGCTCCCCGAGCCCGATGGCCCGGTAAAAGTCCTCCTGCCACCCCTTGACGCTCCCGTCTACGCCCACGGGCACGTACCCCTGCTTGCAGACGGCGCTGCAGAAGCTGCGCGTCTCGCCGCCCGTCGCGAGGTGGGTCAGGGCGTCGACGAGGTCGTAGAACTTGCAGCGCGAGAAGAGGTCCGGCGGCATGTGGTTCTTGAGCCAGAGCACCTTGGGCATCTCCATCTCGACGTTCATCTTGCCGCCCAGGTAGCGCAGCAGGTTGTGCTTCGTGGCGTTGATGTGCGCCGTCTCGGCGAGCGGCCGGTGGTCGAGCCACAGGATCACGTTGCGGTCGTCGCCGTCGAGGTTGGCGAAGTCCGGGTAGGTGACGGGCACGGGGCTGTCCGTGTCGTGCGTGAAGACGGCCAGCGAGCAGGTCGCGTCGAAGCCGATGCCCTTGATGGAGGTGGGGTCCGTGTGGGAGGCGGAGAGGACGCTGCGCACGCAGGTCGTGATGGCGCGCCAGATATCGGTTGTGGATTGTTCCTTGTCCGGGGGGGTTAGTGGGTGGTGGTTGTGACGAGGGAGGGGGAGGTCACGAACATAGTGGGAGCCGCCATAGCCGTGCGTGGGCTGCCAGAGCTTGATGTTCTCGGTCGCGAGGGCCTTGATTTCGCCGGTTGAGTCGATGATGCAGGCTCGCGCGGAACCTGTCCCGACGTCAATGCCGATGTAGTGGTCCTGAGAGGCATAGTGAGTGAGGCGTGTGTGGCTTTGCTAATGACTATGCGAAATCCGGTCTTGCACCAACCTGGGAAGCCCTGGTGAATGTTGTTAGTTTATTTGAACTGATGTTGACAGATGGTGAGGGGTGAACTTACATTGTCCCTCCTGAAAGTCGGAGTTGAGGAACTCAGGCACAAGCTCTGTCTGGTTGTTTGCACCAATGAATACGAAAGAAAATCAAATCACAGAAGACGCTAGTCGATGTCAAAAGATAAAGGACTGTCAGTCTCAAACCAGTTTCTAGAAGAGTTGGTACTCCTTAAGAGAAACCGTCCAATGTTCTGGGCTTTTAAAAGAGCATGGCATTGGACGAGGGATGAGGGGCAGAATGGGACATTGCCATGGTCCCACCTGCCCTTCCTCCAGAACCCCGTATTTTTCTGGTCTTTGGGGTCTCCAAATGGAGCTCTCGGTACATTAGAGACCTTCGACTAACATGCAGGCAGCTCGGCCCCTGAGCTACACAGCCTCGAGACAGCACAGAGAGCATGGAATAAAAGTCTAGCCATCACGCGCTGTAACGGCAGCAGTAGGATCAGCAGTGATCAACGCTCGCCTTATCGATGCAGCCGGCACAAGGTCGCAGTGACACGAGATGGGGGACTTGACAGGCGGAGAGCTGCCGCGGCCATGCAGCCCCCGCGGGTCCGAGGATGGGGGAGGCTCCTCCGCGTGACAAGGCAGAAGCTGTTCGGGTAGGGCTAGAACGAGAGCCAGGGCGTCTGGATCATCGCTCCGCTCTGCTCATGTTGGGCTGGGTGGGGAGGTGATCTGCCCCTCCGAATCCTCGAGCGAGCTCAGGCGAGGTGCCGGTGCGCGGGGTTGACCAGAGCGGGCGGCTTGTCCGGGAAGCGGGACCGGCGGGGCAGCTCCAGGGCCGATTCCGGGGGCTCGGCTCCAACCCCGAGCATTGTCCGTGGTCTGTTGTAGCAGTGTGCTTGTACAGAAGGTGAAGGAAACAAACTGTCGGGTGTCGAATAATTTCTTTTCTTTTCTTTTGTATATTCTTTCTCATCTTATTCTACTGTCGTTTGCGTATTGTTGCGATGGGATGAAAAGTCGCACCAAGCGTCCCTGCCAGTGTTGGTGTCGGTGGATACGCCGAGTCACCGTACGCCGTAAGATGTTCTGCTAGGAAATGCGTTGGCAAAGTGGTGGTCGACCTGGGTTTGAGGTAAGTATGCGGACCGTGAAATAATGCGACATGGCAATTCGACCATGGAACAAGGAGTGGGAGTTTGGGAAGGTGAAAAGAGGCATACCTCGGCGAGCTATTGAATCCAGTTTTGCGCCGGAAGGACTCTGAAAATCTTCAACCTTGCAACGCTCTGCACTCTTCTGTCGACACAGCACTGCGCCATCAAAAATGGAATCAAAAGCGGCCACCCACGAAGAGATATGGGATGACTCGGCACTCGTTGACTCATGGAATGAGGCATTGGAAGAATACAAGGTCAGTGGGCAGCACCTGCCACTGTTGCGACCGCGGGCATCCTGGCGTTGGAGACCCCAAGCTGACATTGGACCACAGAAGTACCACAGCATTCACGCCAGAGGCGGCACAGTCGACGACATCATTCAAGATGACGCCGAAGCGATGTAAGCCCCCGCCATGCTTGACACTTGGGAAACAGGAGCAATGCCGACAGGGAAACGCTGGGCCACGATCCCCTTCTAATGGCACGGTAGGACTCGGCGGGATGTCAATGCCAAGCCTGAAACAGGCGATGCAGGCGAGCCTATCGCAGACGAGGGGGCAGGAGAAGCGGAGGAGGGAGAGGTGGATGAGACGATACCCATGGACGAGAGCGACGAAACATCGCACCCGGCAATCTCGGATGGCCTGGGCTCCGTGGCCGCGAAGAAGGTAGGGGGATCAGACCGTGGACCTGCAGGAACGAGAATCTGGGAGATCACCAAGGCTTGGCGTGAAACAGCTCCCGGACGTTCCTCCTTTTCCAATGTGCCTCGTGGACTGACAGATGAACCCTGAGCAGGCAGACGACGCTCGAGCTAACGTTAGCGGCCTAGCCGCGTTTGGGCCGCAGACCATTCTGGGGGCTGGTGAGTCTTGAAGGTCCCTCTGAGCAGGGGTGATTAAGCTAATCAGCCGACTCTAGTCCAAGACGAAGAACTCAAGAAACTCTTGATGTCGTGGTATTACGCAGGCAAGTTTGATCTGTGTCTGCCTCAGCCCTGCTGCTGACTGACCGTTACAGGTTATTACACAGGCCTTTACGAGGGCAAGCAACAAGGGCTCCAACAGGCGGCTCAAGGCCAGAAAGGTCCCTGACAGCAGTTCGGCATTATGGTAACGCTGTAGGGTTAGGACATACTCTCTCAATAGCTCAAAGGCCGCATGGAGGAATGCATCCGTTCCAAATCCAAATTTGAGCTTTGGTGATACCACGCCGGTGATGATCTGTCGTACTGTGCAAGGTATGGATCCAGATGCTGAAGGGTGTGAGCCCCACCTGCCCGCAAGCCTGCCTGCAAAACAGCGCCCAGGCGGAAAAGCTGGGGCAGGTGCAAGAATCCCGGTCTTGGCATCCGATACAGGAGGGACCCTTGCCTCAAGCCTCTGCTGCAACCCTGATCGCCGTTAAAAACGACCGCCTGCGACAGCTCGCGTTCCAGAACCCTTGACTTTCCTCCCGGCTCGGTCAGTTCCACGTCTGAGCACCACCATGGCATGTGTCAACCACGCAGCGTCTTTGCCTCGTTCGCATGCCACTTCTGCATTGGCACGACACTTTCATCCCACACGGAAACCCGATCCCGCCATCCGACACCTCCACTGCCCGCTCTGGACGCCGGATGACCTGCGCGCCCGTGCCATCGCCAAATGCGCCCAGCATCCCACGTGTGCCCCCGGCCCTCGGGATGCTCACCAGCCATGCTCACTCAAGTCTGGCATTGCCATATTGAGCCGTCGCTTTGTTTCATGCACGATGGCAGCTCGGTGCTCACCCATGAACCCGTTGGCTGCCTCTCAATTACCCATCCAGTCGCATAGCAGCAGGGACGACGGTTTGTGAGGATAACCTGCCTCTAGGGCATTCTGGACATACTCGCCAAGACAGCGGAGGTCCAGATCAGCAGAGCCGGAACTTTATACGGTGGGACACCCGGACCGGCCGGTATCGTATACCGGGCCGCCGCTCGGAAGCCAGAGTTTATTCTGAGGAGCTCACATATAATCAAAAGCTCCAGCACCCTGCAACTCAGCTCATTCGTGGAGTCTTTTGAGGCGAAAAGAAACATCTAGGTCATGCCATCCTCGCGTTCAATTTGGGGCTTGGAATGGACGATGCGACTTGCTGAGTCGGCATCGAAACGCCCGGCGCTGACCAAGAAACATGGCACCCCGGAACAGCTTGGCGGGTCGGCCTCGCTGACCACCGCACTGCCGCAATGGATATCCAACGTGCCGGGCGGTTCCGTCTTCTGCGGGCCTATGGCTGCCGTTGCTGAGGCCCAGCGGTTGTCGATTAAGCGCGCCCTGGCCCCACGTTGTGGCCGCATGTTTCCAGCAGAGGACGCAGAGACACGACGATGACGTTGGCGCCGACCATTTGTCAAACCTACAACTGGCACAGCATACTGGACGGTATGAGCTGGAATCTCTGCGTGACTAATAACTATCGCTTTTGGCATCGTTTCTTTTCTGAGCAAAGTCCTCGTGTGGTCTGCAGACTCAACTCCAAGTCGCCGTCGGGGCCAGGTCCGGGCGGCATACCCCCTGTCCCCGTCCTCCGTCCCATCTCAACTTTGCCCGTGCACCTGAGGCTTGGCGGGGTGCCAAACGCGATTCTGAGACGATTGTGTCACAGCCGACCTCCTGCTCTCACCCCCTTGGTCTGGCCCAGACATCGCTCTTCGCCCAAGCAACCGACATGGATTGCGTCGCCCCCCTAGCTCAAGCCGCTCTGCGCAAACGCCCCAGACGTCGGGCAAGGCATGGCAAGGCATGGCAGGGTCGTGACAGGGGAGCCGCTACCACCGTGATGCTTCCCGGACTGTTTCGAGCCCCTCTCAGAACTTTCCCCCCCTACCCCCCCTAGCTGGCCGGGATCTTCGTCGACTTCACAGCCTGGGATGCCGTGTTCGAAGATCATCATGCTGTGATTTAAGCCCTGCCGGGCCCCCTCGAGGAGGCCACCCTTCCTTTCAAGAAGTCTTGTTTCTCCTTCTTTTCTTCACCATCTCATTCCACCTTTGCCTTCTCTGTGTGTGTTTTCGCTCATTTGGTTGATCCGTTCTTTTTCCTTCCATCTTTCACTTCTACACGAGCAGGGACTCGCTTTGGCATCCAGATCATTTCGACCTATTTCCGTCATATCTTCCCTGTCGAAGGACTCGAACGAACAACACCCACACGAGAAACGAAGAGAGAAAAGGAGGCAAAATGAAGTTCTCTTCAGCGATGGCATTGGGCATGGCGCCCCTGGCTCTGGCGAAGTCGGTCAACAACGTCTATCCCGTCCGGCGAGACGGCCACAAGCAGGCTATTGCCGTCGGCGGTGTCAACAGCGTCCAGGCATCCGAGGCCCAGATCGCTGAGCTCGCCCGCCTGATCGGTCTCAACAAGGGCAGCGGCATCTCGGTCAACTTCCTCTGGGTCAACGTCGGCGGCGGTGCCGCAACCACAGTCGTGGGCGCTGCCTCGACCGTCACCGTCACCCAGACCGTCGCCGGCGGTGCCGTGGCCACCGCGCCAGCGGCCGTCGTCACGGGCGAGGCCGGCACAGCAACCGTCGCCAACCCTCCGAGCACCGTCGTCGCCGGCGCCGGCGCAACCCACAGCGTTACGGTCGGCGGACCCCAGGGCCTCGCCTTCAGCCCCCCGCAGCTCAAGGCCGCGGTCGGCGACACCGTCATCTTCAGCTTCCTCAGCCAGAACCACACCGCCACCCAGTCCGCCTTTGACACCCCCTGCGTCGCGCTCGACGGTGGCATGGACTCGGGCTACCAGGCCAACCCCAACAACACCGTCAACCCCCCGCCGCAGGTCGCTATGCAAGTCATGGTTGACACTCCTCTTTGTACGTCCCCCCAATTTCTTCTCCCACAAACCCAACCCCTTTTCACTAACCGCGTTTGCACCTAAACAGGGTTCTACTGCCGCCAGGGCAACCACTGCGGCCGTGGCATGGTCTTCTCCATCAACCCCACTGCCGAGAAGACGCACGCGCAGTTCCAGGCCAAGGCGATCCAGCAGAACGGCAGCGGCACGGGCTCGGCCATCACCGGCGGCGCGCCCGCCCCGGACCCGAACGCCGGTGCCGGTGCCGCCGCCTCGGCCTCTCCCTCGGCCTCCCCCTCGCTCGCGACCCCGCCTGGCGCGACCGCCCCGGCCGCCGGCGCCGCCCAGACGGGCGTCGCGACGGGCACGGGCCAGATCGCCGCCGACGGGTCGTGCGTGTGCGCCGTGCAGTGCAGCTTTGGCGGGTTCCCCAACCAGGCCGTGCAGGGGCGGGACAGCTTTGGCGGGTTTGGTGGTGAGTTTTTCTCCTCCTTCTTGCGTTCCTTGAATGACGACAAGGGTGCTAACGGAAGTGTGTGTAAACAGGCGCCGTCCCCATGGCTATGGTCCAGCCCCCCGCTCGTCGCAGGCTATAAGGGAGCATAAAATCAACCCGGAAAGGCCCCTCATCATCATCCATCCTCAAACGAGCATGCATATGGTACCGTTGGTGCCGCGGTGGTTGTGTTTCTTCTGGAAAGGGGGGACCGTGGAAAGGGTGGTGGTGGAAATACCATTGTCGGCTGATGCTGTAGATTTGTTTTCTCTTGTTACTTTCCGTTCTTCTCTGTCTATTTAGGGGTGGGTGGGGGTGTTCTACTCCTGCTGCTGCTGCTGCCGCCGCGCCCGCCCGACACCTGGGTTTGTGTCTGTGCTGGCTGGCTGGCTGGCAGAGGGGCGGGGAGGTATATGACTGGCTCGTATTTTTTCTGGATGCACAAATCTTAATATATAACGTCATGGTGGAATGAGGAGTCTTTCCCCTGGTTGCGTTTTGAGTGAGGTGTGGTGTGGGTGTTGGGCGTCACGGACACATGTGTGTGGGACATGAAGTGTTGTGAAATGTCCTCGATTAACTACGCTGATTTGAAGGAGTATCAATCGTAGGCTGGGTTCCTCCGTCAACTGTTTGATGGCGCGAAGCTCTCTAGGATGTCGGGGTATCGGCAAACCCCCCAAGAATCGTTCAACCGGCCAGGTACTGTGAGCGCATTCATGATGCTCTGATGGCCAAGACCTGAGAAGGTAGATATTCTGTGAGGGCTCTTGTACTACTATGAGATTCTCGAGAATGTTTTGACGATCAAGACTGTGGTAGGCTGGTGTTTCGAGTTCTAGGAGCCCGTAGTGTACTCTTCTGGTCCAGTACCCTTCAATCATCACGCTGTCTTTGGGGTCCAGGAGCCTGCCCAAGGGTACAGAGAGTTCGACACACTTGCCCAGCAGAAAATGGAGGTCAGGAGTCATTCAAGCAGCGCTGACCACAATGGCACCCGAGAGAGGAGCGAACAGAAGGAGAAAATGCAAGTTACCCCTACCCAGAAAACTGCGCCTACTCATAACCGGGACGGGGGCGGTCGAACCAAGTGGCCAACTACATCCGCGCCTTTCATCTACGCCTGTAAATTATAACCCAGCGAGCGCCCCTGTGTCTGTGTTTGCGCCTGTCCCCCGTCCCAAATGATGACAAGGACGTGTAGATGGATGTCTCTCCCCGTCGTGACGCCGGCCAGAAGCTCCCCGCCTTAAACAAGAATGTGTTCGCTATGCTGCGCGGGTGTTTGGTGAAGATGTCGTTTCGGTCATTCGATCAGTAGCTCTCTTGTTCTTCATTTCTTGGCGCCTTCAGCGGCCTTCTTCGCGTCGGCTACACGGAGGGTCAGTAGGCTTGAGAGGGGGCTGTGGGCAAATGCGGGCCCCCAGATGAGGGTGGATCGGGCGACGGGTCGGGTCGGCGCATACCGGCTGCCTGCTTCTCGCGCATCTTCTGCGCCGCGACCTCTTTGGCCTTGGCCAACTCGCTGCCGCTCATACCGTGGCCCTTTTTCTGGAGAGGAGAACACGCTTGTCAGGACTGGCTCTTGAGACTGTCGGAGGTGCAGCGGGGGAGGCTTGTGGTAGGAAAACGGAGAAACGTACGGTAGCGGCCAGCTTCTTCTGCGCGGCCTCTCGAGCCTTGTCGCGCTGGTTGCCGCGAGCCATTTTGTCGATGATGGAGTGAGTGGACTCGGTGGAGCGCTGGATGTCGTTCGAGAGGAAGGCTCGCGCTTAGCGGTTGTGCGTGGTGTGGTGCTCGGTTGGCTGGGAATGCGAGAGTCGGTGGATGGGATTTTGATGGTCAGCGCCAGGGAGGGTCCAGAAGGCTGCCTCACGGCCACTTGTTGTCAGTTGGCATCGGACGAGGCTGTGCAGGCCCCGAGGACCAGGCCGAGTTCTGGGCGCTTCCGCAGGTGGGCCCGGCATTTTGACGGGGACAAATTCTCACCCAATCAACGTAGAGGCGCCTTCCTCACTTAGACGCGCGGGTTGCTGCTCTTCCGCGACTGTGTTCGGCGTCAAGTGTTTCTTGGCTGTCATGACCCCTAGCAGCATGGTCTGGTCTGAAAATACCTGAAGTTTGAGAACAATGGCGTTAGCTCGTTGGCTTGCTCATCCGCGACATGTACCTGCTCACAAAGAAGCAGCTGAGGCACAAAACTGCCAAGCCACGGAGACCACATCTCCAGCCCTAACCCTGGAGACCTGCACCTGAAAGCGTGGATGTCTTCATGCAACACACGAGTCTGTGCGCTTTGTCGACTTCAACTGACCCATCGTCGACACCGCAAGCATCTGTCGGCTGCCCACAGCCGCCGCATCGATGCCGAGGCAACACGCGATATCGCTGCTTTCAAATATGTCTTCTCCCCGGTTCCTGACTCTTCCAGAGATGGAAAGTCAAGTTTGACAAGTGCCATCGCAGGTCGGTGGTGCCCAAGCCTAAAAGGCCTGAAACGGCCTTGGCTCGCTCCCAGCCAATCGATGCGTCGAACACGCCCGGATTTGACGATGCCAGACCCCGTCCATCTCAACCCCGGCATCCGTCTGGAGACGGCAGCTGGTCTCGCCTCGAACAGGGCCGTCCGAACCATTGGACCACAGTGATCGACAAGTCGCGTTATGCGCTGCCAACAGAGCATCCCCTCGTGGGGTTGCGGGGCCACAGATCATCGCGTGCGGCCTCGACCACACAGCTCCATTCTCTTCCCTGGAGGTGGCATGTCGCCGACACGATGGGCCGGCTTTGGGGAGGTGCTGTGTACTGTGTAGCTCGTCTCTCGCTCACTTACCCGCGCGAGGCCCCTGTCTTCCCCGTCCCCTTCATGAAACCATGAAACGGGAGAGCAAGTCTGGGTGCTGCCGTCCCTGAGGCCGTTACAGCGCCTACGGCTTCATTGGCCAGAAGCGCAGGAAACATTCTTGCCCAATGCGAAACGCTCATGGGGGAACACCCGCAAGCCAGTTCTTTTGCCTGTCGACCCCCTGCCATGGCTGCCCCCCCTTCACCTTTCTTTTCTTTATTCTGCGTCAAATGCCGTGACAGTGGCAGCTGCTCCTATTGTTATAAGGCCGCTCGCCACCGCAGCACCCAAAAAACCCGGGCTTTCTGGCCATCGCCTTTGACGGGTCGCCATTCTTGTGCCTCTCAACAATGAGAGTGTTTTCCTATTGATCAATTGTCTGTTGTCTTTCCTTCGTCCACTTCTTACGCAGCACGGCCTGTGTCATCACGCCTCCTCCGAGTTTAAAAAGCGCCTCTTCTTTTTCTCCGTCTCCAACATATCATCCCACCCAAGCTGTTTGTCCATCAGCCACGCAGAACTACCACTCAGCATTTCCGGCATTACAAGAACTGCAGGCAGTTTACCAGTTCGGATCACACACTCTCTGTAAGTCATATATACACCGGTACCTACCCAGTTCTTCCTTCAAGCACCATGCCCGCGATGCGAAATCTTCCCGGCCCCTTCCCACACTCGTTCTGCCGCAATCAGCTCGCGGAGATTGTCACTAGCCATGGCTTCCTCTTCTGTCGAGATGGTTCGACCCTCGACTGTGCGTTCTGCAGTGTCGGCCCTCTCGGACGAAGGTCCTGCGGCTCCTTCAGGACATGCCTCGATGGTGTCATTCTATGAAGACGCGCGGGACTTTGTTGAGCCGGAGACTTTGCCCGAGAGTTCGGCACATCGTGTCAACCCTCACCCCCCCGCCCCAATACGGCAGAGGCAGTCGGTCACTCCCGGGCCTGCGCCGCTGAGAAACCCACCACCACGTCTGCCACTCCAAGAGAGGAGACTTCTAGAAAGCACAGTCAGGGCACCCCCCGTCACTACCAGACCCCCGCCTCATATGCCATGGAGAGTATCTCCCATCGTGGAGGCCGCGCCATCATGGGGTCCATCACCACCACAACCCCTACTTTCCAGCGCTCGGCTTTCTAGTCCCCCATCACTGCCAGCGTTTCCTCAAGCGAGGTTTCCACAAAGCACAGCCCAGACGGCGACGGGGAACCGGGCGGAGGCTAACAGGAAACCAGTCAAACGCAAAACCAAAATGTTCAACCGCAAGAAGGTGCTGGGCACAGGACATGTGGTCCTCAACGTGCTGCGCGCTTTCAACCTGATCGGCCTGGCTGCCGTGATGTTGTCCAGCGTAGCCATGCCAGCGCTCTCGGCCGTCCACCATAACTTCTTCTTCTTCGACACCATGACTCATTTCTTCGTCTTCTTCTTTGCCACCTTTCTCTTCGTCTCAGAGCTGCCTGTGCCATGGAAGCTCATCAAGGGGTGGTATGCAAGGTGCTGGCCGGTCCTCTCGCAAGACCACTCGCTCGCATGGCTCGGGTGGGGCATGGTGTTCATCGGCTTCCAGCCGCTGGGAGACTACTGGAAGCCCGGGTACTCGGTCGATGTAATCGGGCAGGAGTGGTGGCGCGCCATTCTCGCCGCGAGCATCCTCTGCATCACCTTCGGCTTCTTTAACATCATCGCCTCGATGATCTTCCGCCTTCCCGCAAGCGAGACAGAAAACAATGTCAAGGTCACGTCACGTCAGATCCGCACGCACGGCAGCCTCGCCCTGGAGCACGCCGTCAACAAGCAGCTCGACGACATGGAGCAGAGCTTCGTCTCTCAGCACTCTCGCCGCCACCGCGACAACTTCTCGGCTCACGCCTGGTCCGGGACCAAGGAGGAGCACGTGGAGCCCTCTTCGGCTGTCCGCCGCATCACCCACCTCTTCAACCCGCGCAACTTCCGCAAGTCGCGCATCCAGATCAGCAAGCCGATCCCGCAGGACATGGACATCGAACGCGGCCACAGCAGCCACAGCCACCTCCACGCCCACCCTCTCAGCGACGACCGCGCCAGCCCCATCCTCCCGGACATCCAGCGGCCGCCGACCGCGCTGCACCCCGCGTTTACCGGGGGCAGTCGGTACAGCGAGGCGCATATGGACCGGTTCTAAAGCCTGTCTGTGGATACACACTGAACACACACACTCTCTCTCACACTCTCACTCTCTCTTGGGTTTTTTTCCATAGACTGGCAAGTCAATAAACAGACTGCATCACGGACTCAGCATGATACATGGCAACGTGAAGGCGGAAGGAAGGTACAGGGCGTCTTGGAGTTCCGGGCATGATGGTTTGCTGCTTTCAATGAATACCCGCCGGTTTTTCTTTGCTTTCTAGTTGGGCATAGGGTGGGAAGGTGCCGAGTCAAGGCAGTGGAATTAATTTCAGATTATCAGGTTGAATTGTGCTACATTCAAAGCTCAAGTCGTGTGTGTCGAGTTGATCACTGGAACCAATTAAGCGCACGCTAACAGATTCTGCTTGACTTTTTATGAGTTATGTGTTAATGTTTGTTAAAGCCAACCAACCTCGCTTGTGTCAAGCCGATCATTCAAGGTGCCGTGGTCTTGTGGCTCGTGCGTCTCCTGCTTAGCTCATCCAACCTGCTTCGTCTTTGTGCTCCTCGGGCCCGCTGACCCGAGCAAACCCCGATCCAACTCGAACAACCGCACCACAACTGCCCACATGACGAGTCGCCCTTTCCCAACAAGCCTGATAATCGCGATCTGCCTTCCCAGCACTAATTCCCACAGCGCTGCCAAATCTTTTCGAGTGACATTCTTAAATCAACAAACCAGAATCTTCCATTGCGACCCCTCGCGACCGTCACCTGCCTGATTTCTGCTCGCGCCACGGAGATCACCTCACGGCCGCCCCAATATCTGCGATCACTGCTTTTCTTTTCGCTGGGTTCAAAGAACAAAAAATAGAGGGGTTGCTGTGAATGGTGTGCGCTTCGTGATTTGGCCATTGTGTCCAGAAACGCAGCAAGGTGGCCTGACGACTGGCAGAGGAGGATTTCGCGCCTGGAAAAGCAGAATCCATCCCATTGAGCGTCAGGCTGGCATTCACGGAGGGGAGAGTAGTTGATTTTCGCCCATTGTTCCCGTCTTCTGAATAGGGGCCCACCTCTGAGACTTCTCTGCTTCCACCTGTGACTGGATTCACGAGAGGGGAATCCTTTCTGCAACCCTTCTTCCACAGACAGCAACACTGACCGTCGCTCCATTGACATCGCCTGCTCTTTGATTAATTATTCGACTCGTCGCCACACTTGGGTTATTTGCCCGACACGAGAACCATGGCAGACAACGCCGCGGATGTGGCCGAGGACTACAGGCAGGCACTGGAGGATCTCACGGTCAACTCGCGCATCGAGATCGCGACGCTCACCAACATCGCCCGCGAGAACGCAAATCACGGCTTCGCGATCGCAGAGGCGTTGGCGAACCACATCAAGAAGGTATGTCCGGTAGCCACGACCATTGATATCCTTACCAAGGACCGCCGGATGGAGAGGACACTGAAGCTAACTTTCAATCAGGCACCGCCCTCCCGGACACTCCCGGCCCTCTACGTACTCGATTCGGTCGTCAAAAATGTCCCGACACCCTATGCGCTCTACTTTGGCCCCAAGCTCTATTCGATCTTTATGGGTGCCTATACCAAGGTCGACAACGGGACACGGCGGAAAATGGACGAGATGCTCAAGACGTGGAAGGAGCCCGTGCCGGGTTCCATTTCGACAAAGCCCGTCTTCCCGCTCGAGCAAGTCCGGCCGATCGAGAACGCCCTGATGGGAGCACGGAATGCCGCCTTTGCCGCGCACCAGAGTAGCTATCAGGGGCAGCAACAACTCATGCGTGGGCGCCAGCCCGTGCCCAGTCGGGAGACGCCCACACCACCGACCGGCAGACCATACCAACCTCCGCCTCAGCAGCCTCCTTATCCCGGACCCAATGGACATCGGCCGGATGCGGCGCCGCCTCAGCAGCCGTATCCGGTGCATCCCGCCAACGTAAGTTCATGTTTGCCCTCGTTCATGTTCGTTCCTCCTGCTAACAAGCTCCCAAGGGCCAACATGCAATTCCTCACCGCGGTACTCCACAACCTGCTCCTTCAGCTGGGCCATACCCCCCTTATCAACAGCCGGCCGCAGGGCCCGTCTATGGTGCTCCACAACCCGGGATAAGCATAGACAAGTTGAAAGATGATGTCCAGCAACTGATCGTTGCGGAGAAGGCGGAATTTGCACAAGATCCACTTGATACTAGTAAACAGACGAGACTGAAGGCATTGCTGGACTTGCAAACCATAATCCAGAGCCAAGACATGCCTCAGGATCAGTTGATGATCATAAGAGATCGAGTTGCTGAACTTGCCGTAAAAATCCGCCCGCAGCAGCAGCCGCCAGTCTCTGCTGCTCCCGTCGGCGGCCCCAACACTACTTACCCTGGCATCCCTTACACCAGCACTCCAACACCGCCGGTCGTGTCGCAGCAGCCGACACCCGTGCCCTCCACCGCCGCCGCGGTGGTCGCGGCAGCTCTGGCGCGTCCCCCTTCTGCTGCGGCGGCACCTCCTCCTGCTGGCGGAGTGTCGATTGACTCGCTCTTTGGACAAGGCGCCCTCGCGGCCTTGATCTCAGGGGCTGCGCGGAAGTCTGCCACACCTCAGCAGACTCCTACGCCACAACCTCCTCCTGCCACGGCCATCTCGCCTGCGGCAGCGGCGGCAATCGCTGCTGCGTTGCGGTCGCCACCTCCGCAGCGACCTGTTGAGCCGGTCAAACCAGCACCTGCCGCTGCTCCTCCCTCGGCGAATCCGGCTGCCCTGCTAGCCATGCTGAGACAGTCGGGTCTGATCAAGCCCGGGGCAACACCGACTCCCCCGCCGGTTCCTCTTCCCGGGTTCCCTGCCCCAGGCAGCTTCCAATCTCTCGCCGGTGCAGTCGCTGGCGGGATGCCCCAGCTTCAAATCGCCTCACTAAAGACGTGAGTTCAACTGCATCCCTGACCTTGACAACGAAGACTGACCGTCCCCCAAGCTTCCGCCCCCATCTCATCTCCCAACTCTACGAGGACCTCGGCCCGCCTGCACGCAGTGCGGCCGGCGCTTCAAGACGACCGAAGAAGGCCGCCGCAAGAAGACGGCCCACATGGACTGGCACTTCCGCGTCCACCAGCGCATGACCGACGCCGAGAAGCGCGGCCAGCACCGCAGCTGGTATGTCGACGAGCTGGTACGTAATACTTTCCCCCACCTAAAACACACAAATATCATCCTCCCCCGACAATGTGACTAACCTACGCAATAACAGGACTGGATCCGCACCCGCGAAGCCCCGACTCGGATTACACCCACCGCAAGACCCCTCCTCCTCCTCCTCTGGGTCTCTCGACCCAACCAACCCGTCCACCGGTCCCACCACCGCCTTCACCACCACCACCTCTGTCTTCTTCCTCGTCCGCCGCAACAATGCCGCGGGGGGCGCGGCGGCATCGGCAGCGGCGAGGGTGCCGTACATCCCGTCCCCGAGGACAGCACGCGCGTCAACAGCGCGTGCCCGATCTGCCTCGAAAAGTTCGAGATGAAGTGCTGGACGAGGCGCAGGAGTGGGTGTGGACGGACGCGGTGCGGGTGGGGGAGAGGGTGTTCCACGCGAGCTGTCATCGCGAGGCGTATGGGGTTGTGAACACGAGTGGGGCAGCAGGGCAAGGGGCGGGGGTGTTGGGGAAGAGGAAGGCTGAGGTATGTTGTTTTCCTTGATTGCTTGATTTCTTGGCTTGCTTTGTCTTGTTGTCTGTTGACGTGGTAGTGGTAAGTGAGTGAGCGAGTCTTGCTGACTTGTCTGGGTTTGTAGGATGAGGTTGGGGGGTTGAGAGGCAAGATGAAGATGGAGGGGTACTAACTGGACGGGGGTTGAGTTGTCGTCGTTTTCACGGGTTAAATGGGAGGACGGTGGTGTATTGGGGGGGGAAGGGGGCGGGCGGGATGCATTCTCATGGCGCACACATGCAAGAGTGGGTTGGGTTGGGCTGGGGAGGTCGTTGCTGGTGCTACCCTGTCCTCTCGCCCGCCGTCTCCCTGATGGGATGGATTGCGAAAGGCTAAAAGCATGGCCGGCATGCTGTTTTTGGGAGGTCTTCTTGGAGCAGAATGTATGCTGCGCGCGCTGTTTAGGACGGTATCGAGTACTTAATACAAGTCATGCTGTACAAAGTACATACCCTCATACCATCCCGCCGGATACCGTGGCTGCTCTGACAAGGTGGTGTTGTACATACGACCGCATTACACATTTGTGAATTAACTCGTAACTACAGTGGTGTGCTCCTTATTATATCTTCCTACGCGCACACAAAACAGACCATTAAATCCCCCCGTTGACCACCAACTCCCCCCCCCCAAACCCTCCCTTCCCCATCCATCCATCCACGCCCTACCTCCACTCCACCCCGCCTTCCCCTCCCCACCCCGATAACAACCGTATTCCCCAACCGCACCTCCCCGCCCTTCCCCTTCCGCCGCAACGCTCGTCGTCGTCGCCCGTAGTCCACATCGACCCGCACCTCGGACATGGCCCTCTGCTGCCTCTCACGCTCACGCTCACGTCCAACGGCGGCCCCCAGCGACGGCGCCTCGTCGTCGTCATTATCGTCGTCGTGATTGTTGGTCGTGAGGATGCTGAACGGCTGCTTGGCGGTCCCGTCGCTGCAGCGGCTGCACGAGGGGGAGATGTCGCCGCCCGCCCCACCCTTCTTCTTTTGCTGCGAGTTCGGATGGGGAGAGGAGGGTGGCGGGGGCGTCGGCGGTGGTGATGGAGAGGACGGAGCGGCGGCGGTGGTCGCTTTTGCGGGAGGGTTTTGTGTTGTCCTTATTGTTGTTGTTCTCTTGTTCGTGTTTCTGGTCGCGGTCGTGGTCGAGGGTGTGGGCGTCGTCGCCCGCGGCGCAGCAGCAATCGCCGGAGGAGGAGGAAGAGGAAGGGAGGCGCTGGCGGGCCGCGCGGGGCGGGATGGCGGAGAGCTCGTCGCCGGGGGAGCTGAGGTGGGTGGCGGTGTTGTTTTTGGGATTGTTGCGCGGGCTGGACGCGGGTATGGTGTCGTCGGGCGCGGTGGTGGTGGTGCTGTCGCGCGACGTGACCCAGTGGATTACCACGGCGCTGAAGAGGACTGAGGGTCGGAGGGGTGAGATGGTTAGATGTAGTTGAAGGGGAGGTTAGGGGGTTGGGGTGAAAGTGGGCTTACTGTCGCTGTTGCAGCACATTAGGCAGACCCAGCCTGGTTCACCGTTGAGACCTACGAGGACAGAGAGGTTGCTTGGATGATGAATTAGTGGTGTGAGATTGTAAATAGGCAAGGGAAAATGACTTACACGATGCTGCTGATCAGAGTGCAAATACACCCGATGAAGGTGCGCGTGGCCATGGTCTTGAGCTTGCGGCTGCCAGGGATGCGGTCGGAGTTCTTGTACGAGTAGAGGCCTGCGAGTGTTACTTGGTGATTCCGGCGTCGCAATTCTTGAGTTGGGGGAACAAACCAGAAAGCGGTTTTAGAAAGATGATGGTGAGGTAGACCTAGAATATCAGCAAGTGACATGCCCGAGTCCAGTGCTACGACATACATTCACGAGAAGATCAAAGACTATGAGCGGTATCATTGCCGGTCGCTGCATTCCGATGATGCACTCGCCGTTCTCGACTCTCGCAAACCGTCTGGCAAACATGTCAGTATCCTGGCAGTACAGGTGAAGAAAAGGGGTAGCCGGCATACAAGACAAAGTTTGGTACGACCACCACGCAGTATGCCCCTGGGAAGCGTTAGTAGACGCTAGGGGCGAAGAGCAACTCTCAACTCTTACCGATCATGCCAAACGAGTTGAAACAGTAGAGTTTGGATTTAAGACGCGGCTTCTTGTTGCCCGATCGTATTATGTACTTGTCTTCAGTTAGTCGAGGAGCCATCTTCAGAAAGGGGTTGCGCGCATACCGCTTTCTCTACCAAAAAGAGGTAGATGAACTGCGAGCAAGTTAGTCTTTGTCCAAGACTAGGAGGTTCTGGGGGCCACGGACAATCTGTGAGCAGACTCTGTTAGCATTTCCTTTTGGCGGAGCGAGTGACAAACGGATTGGGGGTCGGGGTCGGTCACCTTTGTTGTCACATAGAATATAAGGCAGAGCAAGATGGCTGATTCGCACACCTCCCCCGAGTACCCGACTCCGAACCCAAACTGTATTATCCCCGTGGCCAAGACGAATAGAAACGAATCAGTGTAGATGGCGAAGACAACTGTGCAATTTCAAAACGTTAGTATCAAACCGAGGCCGCGAACCGGCAGGAGAAGGAGACGCACGCCACTGAACGAGGGGAAGCTGCTTCCAGGTGTTGATGGCCAGGTATCTCTGCGCTACAACAGAGCCATTGCCGTTAGCAATCCTGAACAGCCCTGATATGGTTAGGATCGTCGTCTCACTGGTGAAGGCGGAGAGGGCCGAGGCGGAGAGCATCGACAGGGCAACGCTGATGACGATTCCCGACAGAGGCTCGCTCGACCCCTCGCTTGGTCCATGGCGGACGGAGAGCAAGAACGGGGCCATGGCCTTTGACGCGCCTTGACGAGAGATGAGGGCGACCAAACGCCTGCTATGACATGCAAGCTCGCGGTAGGAGGTCGTCACACAGGGCTCAGCGAGTTGAGAGAGGCGACGCCGGAGTCATTTTCTAAAGTGCAAGAGGGGATGGAGGAGGTGTATTTCCCCATCAGTGAGGGCCAGACCCGAGACTGAGGGCCAGACAACAAAATGCATGGTGACCAACATGCACGGGGCAGGGGACAGACGCAAACGACGTGCAGCTGGGCTGAACGGAAGGCGACGGGAAGCGACAGGGTCGAGTTCAGTTCTCGCCATCCGAGCCTCAGCCATGGGAAACTTCCGGACAAGCCCACGCACGCCATTCAGCTGTGAGCTCCCGGCGGCCGTCGTTTGTCGGCTCGCCCTTCTCCTTGGCACACCCAAACGCTGATTTGCTCCGTGTGTGGCGTCCGGAGGCATCTAATTACATGCATGTCCACCCGGGCATGAGTTGGACAGAAGGATGGGAAATGGACTGCATGGCGGACCGTACATGCGAAACAAATTGCCCGAGTAGAAAGCCCCCGTCATCTGAGGTTAGCTCCGAGCAGGCAGATGCAGTGGTGGACGGCTGAAAAGGCGATGGCCTCCGGCAGCAGGAATGCTAGAAAGCCATACTGTGTACTCTGTAGGCAAGCGGAAAAGAAGCACGTGTGTGTGCCGGATCGAAAGCAGCATCGCGTTGTCGATCCAGTACAGAGCAAGAAGTGAACCATGGGCTGTGGCTTGGCCTGGAACCTCCGATGAGGGTTGGATGGGGGAAGCAGGGCCGGTGATTCGGCCGGTGTCCGCCTCCCTTGCCTCGAGTTCACGTTGGCTTTCCCGAGACAGCGGGACGCAGCAACGCGAAGCTCCTGCTTCTTTGAGGCCAGCTCCCTCGATGACGCCAAGCACGGTGTGCATCCCGCGCGATAGATCCGACAAGGTGACGAGTCAGATCTTGGTCGATGCATCGCGGTGCGGGCGGCAGGGCGTCATGCATCCATTTCAGATAGGCGACAGGTGCCCCTAGCCTCGAGCATCCATCACGGCATTAGTCCAAACACCCAAACCCCCTGCGGCCTATGAGCGGAACCGGGAACAAGCCGCCGACTGATGCAACCGCCGGCATGCGAAGCCGAGAGGGAGGGTGGGTGGATGCGCGAATTGCTTTTTGTGATGGGCTGTGCGCGGGGATTCAAGCCAGATATTGGATAATTCACCAGGCTCGCAGTGTTTGTTTGCTGCTGGTACCTAAGGTAGGTAGCGTTGGAGAAAGCAAAATGAAGTTGCTATACTGTGTCGGTAATTCTGTGTCTGTCTTGCAATCTGGAAATCGGAGCAAACACGTTGGAAAGCTGGGAAGGCAGCAAAATGAAGCTCCACAGTTAGCCTAGCGCCAAGTTTAGGTAGGTTAGCTCCCCTCCGTCACCCCCGCACCCTGGTGTCGATCAGTCTGGGGGTCCAGCCCAGTCCCGTCCGATGCGGTGGAGCACAGCAATCGGGACTTGGCCCAGCTGGGCAAGCTCAGGTCTTGGCAGCAAACCCGCCGTTTTGTTGTCCAGGTTCCAGGTCATTCAACTGCCGTGCCGTGCTGCGGATCGAGATTGGTACCGAGTCCCAGGTTATCCATCATGCTAAGATGGACAAAACCCGCTCTCCCTTTCAATTTCAGTTTCATGCCGAGTTTCATGCGCAAAAGTTCCGATTTCTGTCAATCCCCGAGCCTACGCAACCTAAACCCTTCTCCACACACACACACACACCCCCACACCCACAACGACCAACAGCCACCAACACAAGAGACACAGGAACAAAAACAGCCTTGTCCCCGTGTCACCGGACAGTGCTTCCATCGCGGCACCAGAACCGTGACACAGCCTCCAATATCCCGGGGCTACCCACGCTCGCGCAATCTCATCCTCGGGCACTGTTTACTCAAATTGGCATGCACCTTCCCGCGCCCTGTCCTACCGCACCCCAAGGACCAAGACGAGAGAACCAACACAACAAGACAACCTCCGGAACCAAGTCCCCAAAAGAGAGCAGCAAGATTCTGTGATACGCAAGCCGAACCAAAACCGCAACTTCCATCTTCGTACCTATCTGTCCCAATGAAGTTTGTTTTGCATACATACTGTGCAGCGAGCCAAAACACACATTCTCCCACCCCTCAGCCGTCGAACCTGTCTCGTCCCTCTGTAAACAACAACAAACGCCCCGTGCAATGCAAGAGTAGTTCTCAAGTCCGCGCCCAAGGAAAATCCGCACATGTGCCGAACCCAAAAAATACCCAACACAGAGAAAAAGGAGCCTTCCAACGCCAATGTCTAACCCCCCAACCGATTCAAACCGTTCCTGGTCCAGTCCATGCCCCGCCTGTCCTTCCGGATAACCAACACAAATCCTGTACGGGAGATACCAACCTGAGGTGTCCAATGTGTCTGCCGCGCCTCCCGACCCCCCTGAATAACCAAAACAGGCAGCAAACACCCGCCCCTGGATCCAATCCCCCCAACCCAAGCTCAAGCTCTCTTTCGCAGATTACCAACAAAACAATACAATACCAACCAGCAGCATTACATTATCATTGTGATCTCCCCAAGCCTCCCCACCCCAATAATCCCCCCTTCCCAGAGAAGAAAGACAGACAGCGGCGTGTGAAGTGGGTATCTCGAGAAACAGACCAAAAAACAGAGAAAAAAACCCAACCAAAATTACCGCCCCTGCTCCCAATTTTTTTGGTGTCACGCCTCTCATCTCTCACAGCCCATTCCGCTCACCTCCCTCCGCTGCCGTCCCAGCCAAAGCTCCCCATGTAGCAGAACCCCCAGAAGGGACGAGACGAGGTGACATCAACGTTCGCCGGCCCTCGTCGTCCGGATATGAAACGTCTCCCGCAGCCGCGCCGCCAACGTGCGCGCCCGCCGGCCCCTCTGTTCCTCTTCCGTCTCGTCATCCCCATTTCCGTTCCCGTTTCCATTCCCGTTCCCAACCCCATCAGACGCGGTCGATGATGACAATGACGACTCCCGCTGTTGTTGTTGCTGTTGTTGCTGTTGTTGCTGCTGCTGCTGCTGTTGCTGATGGGACCGATGCCGGCGCAGGATCTCGATGCGTTCCTCGACCGACGCGTGCCGGAGGCGGTGGAGGTCGAGGAAGCGGGACGAGCGCCTGCGCTGGTGCGGTTGTTGTGGTGGGCTCGCGCCGCTTGTGCTGTTGGTGTTGTCGTGGTCGGCGGCCCAGTTTTCCGAGGCGGCGAGGGGTGGGGCCGAGAGGAAGGGGTCGTCGTGGTGCTCGGCGGTGGCGGTGGTGGAGGAGGTGGAGCGGTGGCTGCTTTGGGGGCGGAGGTCGAGGCGGCTGGGGTGGGGGGAGGTGTTAGTGAGCTTTTTCCCTACCTAAATTGGAGGGGTTATTATCAGGGAGGGAGACGGAGGCTGCTTACCATAACGGGCAGGTTCCCGAGATGTTGATCAGCCAGGGGTCGATGCAGGGTGGGTGGAATTTGTGGTCGCAAGGGAGGACCCGGACGTCCTCCCCAACGGTAAAGTCCTCGGTGCAGATGGAGCAGCCAAGGTGTTCGTCGGATGCACGGCCGTCGGTCTTGTCGCTGCCTGTTACCCCCTTTGTCGTCTGAGCGAGGTCTGGTTGATCTTGGGTCGGTTCCTCCGGGATAGATACTGCGCCCGACATGGGTGCGGTGTCAGTCCGGCGCGGTCCGGGGGTCCGGGGCTCCTCTGGGATGGCTGATAACCTTGTTCCCATGGCCGGATCCGGCGCCGTAGCCGAGGACTGCGACTCTAGCTCAAGAGCCGGATCGGGCTTCGCGGGAGCTGGATCCCCAAACTTCACGATCGGCAGCGTCTCCAGCACCGCCCGCGCCAGGCCCTTTGCGCGGCTTTGCGACGGCCGCCCGCCGTAACCCGACCGTGGACCGTACCGCTCGGGGTAGCGGTGCGCCCTGATCGCCCCTGTGCCGATGATGACCAGAAACAGCAGCGTGATGAGTCCCGTGATGCTGTAGAGAATGCTCATGGCCACCGCCGAGTTGCTGCCGCTCTGCTCCTGCGTGCCTGGCGGGGTGACGGTCGTGTTCTGGCTGCCCGTGATGGTGGCCCGTAGAATGCCGCCGGCTTTGATGGTGTTGTTCCAAGTGTCCTGTGCCTCTTCGGAGTCACCCATGGTGTAAATGGATGTGTAGCTGAGGTCGTCGCCGTCCAGGCTGCAGCAGTTCCCAACCGTGCTGTACAGCAGAATGGCCCTGGGCCGCTCGTCCATGAGCTGGTTGACCACGGCAGTCGCGTTCTCGCCATCGCAGCTAAGAAACGCTATCGTCTCCGGGCTCTTCAGGCGATCGGCATTCGATGCCATTTCCGCAGCCACCAAGCTTCCGCGGATCCAGATGGACTGTAGCGCGTTAGCAGCCAGCTCCTTCCGAGTAGCACTGACGGGAAAGGAGGTCCAAGTCTCACGCTTCTGTCAGTCTGGTTCAGCCCGCCGTGCTCTGTCAGCGGATAAACGCTGTAGGTTAGCTGCAGTGCCTCCGTCTCTGGCGCAGTGAGCTGCAGGTGCATGAGCGAGTCCAGCTGCCACCCCGGTGCTTCAGCTATGGATGCTATCCTTGCATCTTCGGCGTAGACTCCCGGGAGAGTTGATATGAGGGAGACGAGAAATACCCGCCACGGCGAGGCCATCTTGTTCCAGTGCCGGCGACGGTCGACGTCGCTGCGGGCTGGGCTGGAGGCGGGATGGCGGGGCAGGCTCGCGTGTGGTGATTCAGGTCGTTGCGGGAAACGGCCGCCGGTGTTGGTGTTGGTGTTGGTGATGGCGGAGGAGCAGAGAACGGGAAATGTGCCCGAGGCAAAGTGTTTGTTTGGTAAATCCAACGTCACATCTCAAGTCGGCCAGCCGGACACGGCTCCATGCTGGGGTTGCTCCGTGGGGCTTCTCCTTGGTTCTTTGATTCCTGATCGCCCAGTAAGGCGTATGCTAAGAGACGTCCGGAGAAGGCACGGGATGCACTCCGTCCGGAAGAAGCTTGGTCCAGCCGGAAACAGCCAGCGATCGCAAGCGGCGAGTGCCAGTGTTTGCAAAGGAATGCTCGTGTGACGAAGCTGTTGCTGGCGCTACCACCGGGAAGCAGAGTTGTCCTGGTCTCTCGGATTGAGACAGGAATATCGTCTGAGTCACAGCATTTGCAGCCGTCCCACGCTGTTTCTATTCCCGTTGCGTGAGAGCTTGTGCGATGCAGCTCGTCGTGGTGGAGGCATGCGTTGTTCAGATGAAATCCGGGGGAGCTGGAGCATGAGGAGGAGGAATGCGGCGAGGTGGATCAGTGAGCAGCCCCGACGTTTTGGAACGGTTTTAGTGCCCGCCATGGCTTAAAGCACCGGTAGCCCCCCGCGCCTAAGCGCGGCGCGTTGCATCATTATGGGGCGGGGTCCCTTAGCTGGCCCGGCTTCCCAGTTGGTTCATCAATCGCGAGTCTCGAGAAGCAGGGGAATGACCCAACGCGGAAGGCTGTGTAAGAGGGTATTATTGCACACGAGCCTCAACACTTCATGATCTCGTCATAATTGTTCAGCATCGTCATGTGAAAGAGACGACCCTTTCTCGGATACGTGTAGGTCCGTGTGGCAACCATATCCCTTCCCGCGGAGGTCTGCCGGAAAAACAGCAAGGGAACAGGTATGCCGCGCAGAATCTAAACAGAGAATGAGAAGTTCCAGAACATCTGATGTGTTGTCGTCAGCCTCCCAGGTGAGGCTATTTCCTGGTGGGGCTGCAACCCCGAGATTTCCGGGTTTGGGTGACGTTGACAGCCCTGCGACAGGGACATCGTCGTGTCCAAGCCCGAGCGTCCCTGGTTCCATGCTGGGCAAAGTGTCCAGGACCTGCAAAACACTCCTGTTTTGGTCTCGTAAATATCCGGCTGGCTCGGGATTTTTCTCGGTACACCGGCAGCCGAGCCTGGTGATCGACCGCTGCTGTCTCAAATGCTAAACGCAGCTGTTAGATTGCCAGCAGGAACTTTAGGGGTCTGCCCCTCCTCGGCGGACAGAGTAAGTTTTGACTCAAGATTTTCCAATGCCATAAACCCTGTGAAAGAAACGTGTGAGTAACAAACAGTTGGCATTCCGAACTTTGAACATGAGCACAAAACGCCGTCGCGCTGCCGTGGTTGTTCGGAGTTTTGATCGTGGTTCAGGGGTTCAATAGGGCAAGTGGGACATCACACAGGGGCTGTTACAGCACCCTACCAACCCTTGCAATGGAACCGGCACTGACGTCGCGGCTAAATGCAGCGTACCGAGACTCGTCCTCTGCCGCTTGCATGGCGTCCAAGTTTCCTGTGTATATGTAGGTCCAGAGGTTCGTGTTCGCGGGCGCGTTTGTGTTGCGCTGCAGCTGATGAACCCCATGAGAGCTCCTCCGCCAGCGACACATCAACGTAACGGCTGGGATCACAATGTGGGCGTCTCGCTATCAGTTGGACTGGCAATGTTGCTCTGTGGATTAGGCGCTAACGTTAGCAGCTACCTGCTGTGATGCCGTAATGCGAGATTGTTTGTGTGACATGAGAGTGAAAACTTGGCCAAGGGCTGTGGTCCTGACAACGAAAACAAAACAAACTTGGAAGACGCCTTACCGTGTTATGACGAGCATGTTGTGACGACTTTCTTGGCTCCTGTCCTATGCAGTGGTGGTACGCGACTGTGAGAGCGGTGATCGAGATGAGTGGAAGGAACAGTTGGAGAGTGTGCAAGCCGATCCTTGGCAGCTGTTTCGCGCCGAACGATGGACGACGTAGTGAGGGGGGGGGGGGGGGTGTTGCTGCGAGATTCAACGCTTCCATTGGGGTGGGGGTTTCTAACTGGAGACCCTCTCTCAAATCTCCTCCATGTCCTCGAGATCATCCAGAACTGGGTAATCGCCAACCTCGACCCGCTCTGGCCGGACGAATACGCCCCGCTTGACCTCCGAATCCTCACCCCAGTACCGGGTGCCTCCAACGCTTCCATCGTTCTTGCCGACTGGTTCATCCAGCTGGACGCCTACCCAAGCGCCGATACCCGGGATCTCTTTGACTTCACCCACGTACTTGATCTCTCCCCGTCTGGTGTCGTCTTCGCCGACCCTGCATCGCTTCCCAACGGCGATCCCACGGGATTCGATTTCTTGAGAAATGGCGGCAATCTTGGCCTGCTCGAGGCTGGGAGCATTGGGGTCGAAGCGGCCGAGCTGCTGGGCCTTCTTCCAGGCAAGGACCGAGTCCGTCTTCTTCTCATACTCTTCCTCGGGCAGCACGTATTTCTCGACACCAGCCGTGCTCGAGAAATTGGGTCTCGCCGAAACGGGCCTTGTGTCAACGACCTGGTGTTCCAAGTTAGCTGGATATCTTTCACACGGCCTCGGAGTCGAATAGCTCATAGTGTGACTTCTGTAAAGCCGAGCGAGCGCTCTCACGTACCTGGAGTTCGGCATAAGGCGCGAGTGGAAACTGCTGCAAAAAGACCGACTCCTCATTCGGTGCCTCTACTGCAATCTTCTCGCCCGATGATGTCTTGAGAAAGATTTGCTGGCAAGAAGGTGGGATACCAGTGACGGGCTCGAGCTTCGCCTTGAGCTGAGAAATCGACCACGATGGAGTGATGCGTCTCTCAGAAGCGGCGTAGTCGGAGACCACGTAAAGAGGCACGTCTGCCATATTTGGATATATGAAAATCTGGCGTTGGTTGGAATGGAGTTACCGAGGAATGCTTGGCCTTGCTTGGGCGGAGGAAAGTCCAGAGGCAGGTGCAAGGTGAAGCCGCTGAGCGGAAAAAGGGGGAAATGTGGAGGTCAACAAATGTGACGGTCCTGCTTGTCGTTGAACTAGTTTTTGCAGCAAGACAGAATATTCCCCCAGATTCTCAGACGCAGATAAAAGCAATCGACGTTGCGCAACTAGCGCGAACTCAGGCTTCAACTTTGGCGGTTCAGAGAGCAGCGAATGTGGATGTCAGTGCGGTTCACGAACGGTCTCTCCCCTGTCAAGCCTGTGCTTGTTCAGTTGTGACTGCCTGCAGATGTGGAGTTGCCACTTGAGTTGCCTAAAGTGCCGTGGACTCATCAAACTTGCGCCACGCTGGTTACCAGCCACAACCAGTGGGACCATAATTGTGGCTGCTTTTGTCTCTTGTCTCTTCCTGCCCTCGAGTTGCAATATTGATTCAGTTTCACTCTTCTGCAAGACACAATAGGCAGACGCCTTTGACCAAAGCCAATCATAAATTGCGACAAACGGATCTCTGCTGCTTCCCGATTTTCGTGACAGGCGAGCGTCCACGTCGAAAAACAACACGCTTCGAATGTTCTGCCGAGAGCTTCCATTGGGTCACACCCGCTTGCAGCGTTTGCAGCTCTCGCCAGAATCCTTCTCATTGGCAATCCCCTTGAACCAGCGTCGGCCTGAGACATTGCAGCACCAATGCACCAATGCACCCATGCGGTCCGACACGAGATTTCGCAGCAGCAACAGTAGCAGCAGGCTGAAGCACCAACGCCGCTGCTGACGACCATTGGTGGACTCCGCACAATGATGCTGGACTCGCCCATGCCTCCGACGGCTTCCCGCCATTGACTGTCGATGCCCGAAGCCGAAGTTTAGTCTACCAGTCGGTTCGACCCGCCCCTGCCCGCCCCGCCCCGTGCAAACGGTTCGACAATGGGTAAGCACAGTGCCTGACAAGTCATCCCGTCAACCTCAATCGTGTACTTGGTACCCCGTCTTGGGCCGATATCTTGTTTCTCGGCCCGCCTTGCCCGGCTGTATGTGCCATTGCTGCTGGACGAGGCCGCTGCGACGCCCCTACCCGACGCAAAGCTCCCTGGCAAGAATGGCCTTGTCCTGCCTGGCCATTCACAAACTCCTCCTCCGTTTACCTCTGCAGCATTGGTCTCTACCTGAGTCACCGCTTCATGCAATTGACCGCCTGTGCCCATACAACTTCGAAGAGGGCAAGTAGCTCGCACAACAGCGTCGCAGCGCCGCAGCGTGGGAGGGGGATTGCCTTCAATTGTCTCATCGTCTCAATCTGCCGCGTGCTGTCAGATGTGACAGGGACATGGGCTCGAAACGAATGTTGGGCGGCAGATGATATGCATGCTTGCTACCCAAGATCTGTTCTCTGCCGTTCACCGCCACGTTGGGTACTTGTCAACATCTTGAGGCTCCGTTGGCATTGTTTCGATGCCGGCTAGAGACGTCGCCTCGGCCGGCACCGGGTTGCAAGGCACTGATCAACTGTCCAGGGCGTGTCCCCACGACGTACCCAACACCTTTCTTCACGGAAAGGAAACTGGAGGCAGCATCTGCACGAAGGGCCACATGGTACTTGGCCTCACGTGGTGTCGAAACTTCCTGCTGGGCTCGCCACAGCACTTCGTCCCTTGGTGTATCCACGATCACAGATGCCGCAGCCAAGCCCGCCCAAATATATGCAAGGCCAGCAACAGCATCCCTCAGCCAAAGATACCTACCAGGTACCGTTCGACCTTGGCCCCGGGCTTTCCCGCTTCCCTGTTCAAACTGGGATTACATCTTTGCTGTCCAATGAAGCCATCGGAGTGTGTGAGGCGATCAAGCCAACAGAAACCAGCGGTTACTTGCGAGCTTGCGCCGATCCTCATAGGCTCAAGGAGCCCCAGCACCAGTGTCGAAAACGTCGACGTACATGCAGTTCATCTCACTTGACTTGGCTCCCGTTTGATGCCCACAAGCTGACGAAACGGGCCGCAGCCGAGAAACACATCAAAATACACACCCCTTCAGGCAGACTTATAGCAGAGAACCCTTATAGCCATGGATTACCAAAAGGGGTAACTGAGCCCTTTCCCCTCTTCCACCAAGGAGTTTGCTGCTCAGGTCTCGGAAGGGGTCTCTGGATGGAGACCATTGACACCTTCAGCCTGTCAAGCCTTGGGTCGTCTTGCTTCTTGTGATTATCCCTGCTGCTCTGATACTTACACAGAAACACGGCCGGGACCAGGCCTGCGGCGAGATGAAGGTTGTGACTTCCACGTTTTCATAAGGCCGAGTCTGTGGAAGCGTTGCATGACAGCGCAGCCGCCAGCGTTTGCGGGTCCTTGGCTACCGCCCTGGTTTCTCGCCATCACACGTGGCTTGTAAGGCACCTGGGCACTGAGGCTGAGCCCGTTGCCATCTGGGCCTGACTCGAGCAATCACCAACAATGCTGTCAGGGACCCTCCATGACGTCTAGGCGAGAGCTGCTCATTCGATCCAGCCGAGGTTGCACAGAGTCAAGTGAGGCCAGTTCATGGCCGTGCGACGAACCCATCCACAGAGCCTGCGGTCATGGTTCGTGAGTTGGAGCGGTTGGCGGAGCACCTTTCCACCGGGAAATTCTCGACGACAAGGTTCCCAAACGGGGCCGCGATTCATGATCGCCTCGCCCGGCACAGCTGCCCGCAACAACCCTGATCCTCAATGCGGGGAAGAAAACCATGCAAGTTGACCGCCAGTTCTCGGCCACCACTCGACGCAAGCCCTGTCTGGTCATTCGGATTCCTGGTCATACCTGAGAGTGTCTGTCTGGCGTCGCTGACAACTCGGGCGCTCTCAATTCTTTGTGGGGGTCTTTGTCTGGTCCAACGACGTCTGGACGAGGAGCAACTCTGACAAAGGCTGTGTGATGCGGCTGGCAGGGGGCATGCTCCGGGGGCCGCACAGACATACGGACCAGCTTTCCAACGGCGGAAGCTCCACAGTTCTCCGGCGACTGCCACCAACTCCGGATGTTCATTGCGCTTGCAGCTCAACCCCTGTTCTTTTTCCTGCGATAGCCCAAGTTCGGCCGATGCTACGGCGTTAGGGCATATGCCCCTGCGGTCCATGCAAGCAATGCGATCGGCAGTCGACAGGACCACCGCTGCCGCATTGTGACAGGGACCACCCCGATCCGGAGGAAAGAACAGACGCAGTTCACGGTCCTCAGTCTGCGCACAGAGATTCGAAATCAAAGCAGGACCGCCAACAGCGCCATCGTGATGGAGATCGCCAGATCGGGCAGGCGGCTCAAGATCCAAGGACCGCGCGGGGGTCTTAGATACAAGATCTCAAAACCCATGTGTGACCCAGGGTCAGGGTGTGAGCCAGATGACACTTGCTTTTGGTAGAGGCGGATCGAAGCGAGCCTCGCGTTCCGCCCTGTGGCCGTCAGCTCCTTCAAGACCCCGGTGTCATCATCGACCCGTCAACACAACCTTTTCGTGCATGCATTGTGCGCCAGCTAAATCTGGCCTCTTTGTGATGCACATACCAAATCCGGCCGTTTGACTCTACTTACAAGGGTTTGAGGTTGGACAAAATAGTGTCATCTCCAAGCTGCTCGGCCACCGACTCATAAAGTCAGCAAAGTCGAGGCAGGGGTCAAACTATTTGAAATCGAGGGAGAGACCACTCGTTGGCCCCCTTCACCGTTCGCACATCCCCCTCCCGCACCATATGCCTGCCTCGTCTGGTTCCGGCGAAAGCCCCGGCAGTCTGTCGGTGGCAGTTTCGAGCCCATGGGGGTTCCCTCTGCTCCCTCCCCCCTCCCCCCTCCCTTCCCGCGGCCACTCATTCGTCACGGCTCTATTCCCCGCGGTCTCCACGTCTGTTGGCGTGGCTTGGACTCGCTGCCCGTTCCCGCCAGCTAAGCTTGGATGATGCTGGATTAATGCAGACGCAGCGTTGACTTGGCGTGATGCCCTGCCATGGTTTCACGCCACCAGTTCTTCCTGCAGCAGGTACCATCAACTCTCCCATAAACGAGACGTGAGACAGGCTGGCAAACATGAGCACCGTACCTGATCATCGTGGGGGGACGGCGGGAGGTAGAAAGGAGCCGGTCGAGCCCAACGAGAATAGCACCTTCATCTCTTGGAACCCGACCACATCCAGGGGCCGCAGAACTCGTCACGTTGCCCCTGCTTTGCAGTCTGAAAGAGCCGTTTGGCCCTCCTGTTGCGGCCACGGCCACGGTAAATCTCCGAAGCAACCACTACCACGCACCGGTCAGCGAAGGAACCCATCGAGGGCTCCCGAGTCAGGCTTTGTGTGGGAATCCTCGACCAGGTGTTCGTTTTCTGGACTTTGTTTCCTAACAATGCCTGGCGCTCCTCGGTACCCAAGTGATCTGGTAAAGGTAAGAGCCTAGGGGTGCCTGCTCCGGTTCTTCCGCGCGCGAAACAGATACACGATTCAGAACTGGTGTATCTAGCACCGCCCATCGGCCCACGAACGAGTGGGCAGTGTCGGGGAACCATCTCTTTCCTGGTTCTTCCATCTCTCTGGACGAGCACCGGGCGTGGCAGAGCCAATGTTGGTACCGGGCTCTTGATCTTACCATTTTGGAACCCCCAGCCCCCAGCCGGAGCTATTCTGTCACTGTCTGGCGGAGGAAATCGGCAACTCACAGGGCATCTCTACCAGACAAGACTGGCGTTTGGCAGACATGGGGGTACCGCATGTACATCCGGGCCCCTGGTAATGCTACAGTCACTGCCCAAGCCCTATGCAGAGCCCGGTTACCCAGCACGGTACCCTACGTCCAAGCCCTGAACCCTCCCGCACATCTTCTTGTTCTGTTTCCTCGACTCCACACTTTACTAGGCTCGCCCCCGTCTTTACCCCCCCTCGCTGATACGTTCGGCCAGATCGTCGACCCTTGTCGTCACCATGGGGCTTGCAGCTCGTCCTGTACACTCCCGTTCTGATCTCAGTATCAACGTTTAAAGCCCTCTTCTTCCCTGCTGCATCTCGCGTCTTGACTTCCGGACCCCGGTTCAGCCCCCCACAGCTGCTCAGCAGAGCACGTTGGACAGGCACCCCGTCATCGACAAATTTCAACCCCCTTCCCCAGCAGGCTCCTTCCCTGCTCCGCCATCTCGCGTTCTCGCAGAGCTTGAGGAGACGGTGACTAGGTATGGAGAGGAGGCACGCCTCTCCTCTCGAGCAGCATCATTCCGCCAACCTCGCCTGAGTCGACGTACCCATCCGCCAGCGCCTCTCTTGTTCCCTCGCCTCCCCTTTTCTGTCTGTGTGGCCCCGTCTATTGGTCGACAGCCCCTGAGGAAGAACCAATCACCATGTTGATGACCATCCTCGGTACACGGGCCGCGCCTTCTTGAGAAAAAGCTACAAACTTCAGCAGCCCCCGTCTGGAAGGCAAGCTTCGTTCCCCCACTGGACGAAGCTTCTCCTTATATACCTTACCTTCTCTGCGTGCAACACGCCCGTTCCGTGGACTCCCGGGATTTCAGCTCCCGTCCATCATACACCTGTCATCATCAACCGCCCCGAGTCTTGTGCGACTTGGCTCCGTCGACGAGTCCAACTGGCAAGCCAGTGGCACCCTCCATCCTGCTGACACTTGGCTGCTATCTTGTGGCGTCTACGCGTCGAGAGTCCTTGGCGAACGGTTTTCCTTTCCTTCGTCTCCAGACGACAACGAGACGCGGCCTACAGTGGCATAACGCCGCTCGCGAACCGAACAGGACACAAAGGCCCCAGCGTCTTGTGTGGTGGAAGAAGCCACTCCGTGACCAGGCGCACTAATCGAACGCGCCCCCATGACCTCTCTGGCCTTCTAGGCAAAGTCCGCCGAGACACCGTCATCGTGGATATCGCCTCTCTCCTCAAGAGCTCCGACTCAAATGAGTCCTCCGTATCTCCCACCCAACAATCACCACCCACAACGATCCCGGCATCTGCAACGGCGGCGGCAGCGCCCCAAAGAAGTCCACCACAAGTCTCTTCCGCAGTAGCAGCTGCTGGCACGTCGTCTCCCCGTCTCGGTGCGGCGGGCGAAGCCGGAGCCAGGCGGCCGAGCGTTTCTGGAGCACCTGGTACCGGACCAGCACCAGGCTCGAGGGCAGGTTCGCGCCCTGGGAGCGGCGGCGGGAAGCGCAACATGCCGTCGCACACATCCGACTCGCCGGCGAAGAAGCAGAGCAAGTGGTCGCCCGAGGAAGACGCCCTGATCATTGAGCTTCGGGGCAGCGGCATGAAGTGGGACGACATCTCCAAGCGCCTCCCGGGCCGCAGCTCCATCAGCTGCCGTCTCCATTATCAGAATTACCTCGAGAGACGCAGCGAATGGGACGAAGAACGGAAAAACAAGCTCGCAAGGCTCTACGAGAGGTTAGGCAGCTCCAACCACCGACCCAGCCTCCCCCCTGAACCCCCCTCTGACCGTCTCTCTCTCCCCCTAGGTTCAAACCCGAGATGTGGGCAAAAGTCGCCGAGGAAATGCAAGTCCCCTGGCGGGCCGCCGAGGCGATGCACTGGCAGCTAGGTGAGACCGACATGGCGCGGCGCGCGGGAGTGGTTCCATTCTCGCTGAACGTATCCTCGAACGAACCCCAAGGCCCCCCCCTCCACCGAATGTCCCCGACCCGCGGCCACGCCCACTCGCAGTCCCAAGGCAGCCTCCCGCGCGACCTCGCCAGCCTCCCCTCCCCGCGCTACACCCGCGGAGGGCCCCCCCCCCTCATGATCCCCCACCAACCCCAACAACAGCACTCTCCCGGCCCCTGACCTCTCGCCGCGAGAGCCTCCCCCCTCGCCCGTTCGGGGGACCCCTTTACGAACACCACCAACAACCGGACTACAGCTACGGGCAACCCCTCGCCCCGATCCTCCATCCCCCCGCACAAGCATCACAACCACCACCGCCGCCGCCGCCGCCGCCTCCCCCCTTGAGCAGCGGCGCCGCCCACCACCGGAGCACCATGAGCACCCTCCCCAGCCTCGCCGAACTCACCACGGGCGTCAGCCCCTACGAGACACCCGCCTACACGGTCGGCAGCCCGCCGCCCATGCACTCGCACCCGCAGTCGCACTCGTCTTCGACCGCCAGCCCCCGTCCCCTTCCCCTTCCCCTTCCCCATCCCGGCCCCGGCCCCGGACCAGCATCCGCACCCGGCGCACCGGCCCCGACGGCCGCAGCGGGAGGAGGTGGTGGTAGTAGTGGCAGTGGTGGCCTCCTCCCGGCGCTATCCCCCTACCCACCCCATCCCCATCCCCACCCCCATTCCCATCCCCATTCACAGCACGCCCCATCACCGCTCGAACCGGCGGCCGTCGGCAAGCGGCGCGCGAGAGCCCCCGACGTGGGCGCCGTGCGCGAGACGAGCCGCCGGCGGCATTTGCTGCACCATCCCGTCTCTTCGTCTTGCTCCGCTTCCGCTTCTCCCGCGGTGTCTGCCTTGACGGCGGCGGCGGCGGCGGCGCTGCCGAGGAGTAGCGCTTCGGTGGCCTTGGCTGAAGACGGAGGCGGGGGCGCGGGAGCGTACGCGGTGGGGCAGGGGTATGGGATGATGGGCGGTGCGGTGGGGGGTAGGGGGTGTGTGTGGGTGGTGGTGTGGGCGGTGGTGGGGAGGGATGGGGTCAGCGGCGGCGACGGTGCCGACGCGGAGGGGGACGGGGACGCGGTAGGGAGGGAGGGGGGGTGGCGGTTCATGTTTTGCGTGCGGAAGAGAGGGGGAGGGGAGGGAGTGGGATGTGTGTGTATCTGATGGGTAGGAAGGTTGGAACAGGGTCTGTTTTCTCCTTTTTTGTCTCTTTTGCGTCTTTTGCTTCTTGTATTGATTTTATATGAACCTTTTTTTGTCATTACTGCTTACGACTTACCTACTCACGTACGACAACGAGGATGACGACCGCGGAGGAAACCTTGTGTTTTTCTCCCCTCCCTTCCACTCTCTTTGCTTACTGGTGTTTTTGGGGGTTAGATGAAGCATCTTGTCTGACGCTGGGCTGGATGGGTTGGGGAGGGAAGGCATCATGATTCTCCGGTTGTTGTCGCCGCTTTGTTCAGATCCCAGTCTCATGTTATACGGCGGCTGTCACGACATTTTCCAAACCAAGAAAAAAAAGCAAGTGATAGAGAACTTTTACTCGTGGGCTTGGAAGTGGAAAAAGGGGGGCCAGCAAGGGCGGTAGGGGCGCCAGAGGCGTTTACTGGCGTTTACCAGGGCTGGTGTCTTTTTTGGGAGTTGGCGGCTGAGTGGGAGCAGCGACCTTTCAAGGGCCTTCTTCCAGTCTATTGGCTTGGGGAATACGAGGCAAGACTCATATGGAAAATGGGGCATGCAAGGAGGAGTTCAGAAAGCATGGATGGGACGCCAATGGGCGGCCAGACGGAGATCCCAGATAGATAGACGATCGAATGAGACGCAACAATGGCAGCAGAATCAACAGGTAGCCAGTGGCAAACAAAGAAGCATTCGCACTGGCGAGAAGGTGGTACACCGGTTCAGGGGAAGAAGGTCCTGCACCAGTTGAAAATAACCTTGGCCCTGGCTCGGGGGCAATTGCTCAAATTTCGGCTTCCTGATGGCCGTGATGGCTTGGTTCATTGGCGGCGACGACCCACCAGTTGTCTCTCTCGTAGCCGCTGGAGACTACAACACCTCCCGCAGCCATCACGTCCTCTTCCAGCTCGCCCTGGCGGTAGAGGTGATAGTAACGCTGGAAAACGGGGTCGGTGTGACTGGGTGTTGCGCCTTCCGTGGGGGGCGTAAGTGGTCTCTCACCGCTCTTAGTAGCGGCGCTACCACCGGCAATGCCTTGGTCCTGGGTTACTTTTTTGGTCTTCTGCTTTTTCTGCTGGGACTTTAGTACCCAAGGCACCAACAGGTCTTGCTCTCCGGTCTCATCCCAGCCACGCCGGCTGTTGCCTTGCTCGAGCGCCCAGACGTAGACGAGGACCTGACCCCCGATCTGCCCAACCTCTCCCAGCTTGACACATCGCAGGAGTTGCCGGATCGCATCTTGCCGCCTTGCCTGCGTCGACATGTGGTGGATGACAGCTACGCAGATGGCGAAGTCTGCCGCACGTTCCCGGAAGGGCAGCGAGAGGCCGTCGGCCACGAGGACGTCGTTGGCCACGGCTGCGCCACTGGCTTCCCCTCCTGTTCCTGCTCCCGCCGCGTTACCATGCGGGCCCTGAAGCTGCTTGCAGCGGCTCCTGGCAAGCCCGATGAGCGAGGGGCTCCGATCGGAGCCCACCATGAAGACTCCTGGGTTCACGCCCAAATACTTGCCATTCCCGCAACCCACATCGAACCCAACACCGCCAGCAGGCTGGGCGTGCAGGAATGACGCCACAGCAGGCCAAGGCTTATATCGGGTAGCCGAGAAGTGCGGTGCGATGGCCTCGTAGACACCATGGACGTGGGTGCGCTCATAAGCCTCGGCATCGGCCTCAGCCGCTGGTGGCTCTGTCCCCGTCTCGGCACCACCACCGGCGGCGGCGGCGGCAGTCAACTTGGCAACCGCATCAGCCGCGGACGAGGATGGAAGGGCCGATGGCGTGGTTGAGGGCGCGGGCATGAGTCCCAAAGTTGCGGCTGCCCGGTCAGGCAACGGGTCGGTGAGGTCCTGCTTCAAGGAGGCCAGACTTGGCGAGGCGAGCGTGGTGGTCAGACGACCACGTCCCTTGGACGAGGAGGAGTCTCAGCGAGGCGAGCGAATTCAGGGCGCAGAGACCTACCCACACCGCTGCGGTCCTCTCGATCCGGGCCGAGGAGGTGCGTGGAGGTGATCGGGTTCTTGTCAGGTTCCCTCTGGCAGTTTTCTTGACCGCCTATTCTCGAGTTAGCGCATGACAGGACGGGAGGGGGGCGTTGAGTTGTGGCAGGTGGGAGGAATAGACAAGGGGGGGTGCCACGACTTGCAGAAATGTACATGCACTAGGCATATGTCACACGTCGTTGTCTGTCAAAGGGTGCATGTGGGAATCCCAAAGATGCAAAGACAAGGGCTTGACAGGTCACCCTTGGTTGGGGATCCCCGAGACCGGTCCTCCCGCACCCAGCGCGGAGAGCGGAAGACGCGACACGGGACATGATCATGCCAACTGGAGGGGCAACAAACGGTCCCGGGACTCTTGTTCGTGCATTTCCGGACGCACATAGGCAGCCAGACAGGGCTGGAGGCATGAACGGGTTGTGGAGAATAGGACAAAAACGCAGAAAACACAGAAAACGATGGGAGCAGGTGCCGCACCCACCTGGCCCAGCTTGGCTTACTCGGTCAGTCCGGGCTGCACGGGCGAGACACACAGATGTCGAGGCGATGGAAACTGGAGGCTTTTGTCCGAGTCAATCGATTCGGAGCTGGTGACCTGGTGTTGGGGTCGGGTCACAGTTGCACTTTGAGGATGTTGAGTTGGGGGCGGAAACTGCGTCGGACGTTGTTTTTGGGATGAAATGGTGGGGCACACACCCCAACCCTCGCTCAACCTCCCTCAACCTCACCCAACGCTATGTTGAGGGAAGGAGCGAGGAGCTGTCGGTTTGCTCTTCTCTTGCGCACAAAACCAAAATGGCCGTCAAAGGAACTTGCAGATATCGATCGAATTCTCAACATACCCTACCCTACAGACGGTCCAGGCCGCTTTGCTTCCCTTTTCGCTCTTCTGCAGTCTCACCGCAGTCACCTCCAGAACTAAAGCACCCGAATGTCTCACATACACACCCGCGACATCATGATGCAATGCGGCTAGTAACTGTACGTACTGTTTCCTCCGATAGCAGGAACAGAATCCCGGGAATCTGGGCGTATGAGGGCAGGCGGCTTGGCGGTTGTCATGCATGTGAAACCGGTCAGAGCGTGCCTGGATGCCCGACCCCGACAAGTCTACCTGACGGGTACTTTGCTGCAGTCCCCTCAACGGCCAGGCCCAAGCAGCCAGCTCTCTTCGGAGACGGCACGGGGTCAAGAAAAGAGAGGGAGCTGGCGGGCAGCACAGAACTCTGGTTGGTTGCCTCAACATCGAGTCACAAGCCTCCGAGCCCAAGGCCGTCATCCATTCACTGCCTTTGGTCATCTGAAACATTCAGGCATGTCAGCCTCGCGGGCCGGCGAGATGGCATCCATCAAGCCGCCGAATTCGGCATTGCGACTGGCTAATCAGAAAACCCGACGGTAACAACACTTTCTCTGACGGCAGCCTCGTCACAGCCCAACCCGTCCCCTCAGCCCACCATCGTACCATAACCACCACAGCCTCACCGCTTGCCCGTGTTCAGCGGGCTCTGGGCATCAAACACATCAGTTGCGATGACCTCCGGGTACACGACCTCGCCCTGCCGCAGCGTCTCCTCCATGACCTCCATGATGACGACGCTCTCGCTCCACGGCAGCGACTTGCTCTCCTTGCTCCCATCGCGCAGGCAGCGCGCGCACTCGTCGGCCTCCCAGAACATGCCCTGGCCCCAGCCGTCCCTCTCGGCGTCCTTGGGGATCGGGCAGTCGACCACGTCGACTTTTCCGTCCTTCTTGATGACCTTGTACTGCAGCGGGCAATACGCAGGGCCGATGACCTGGATCTCGCCCTCAGACCCCTGGATGCGGATGGCAGCCCCGCTGCTGCCCTGCCCGTCCACGTCGCTGGCCACGCGGAGCGACGTCAGCGCGATGCCGTGGCTCTTGTGCTGCGGGAACTGCACAATGATGCTGGTCGTCTCGTCGGCGCCCGTGTGGTACTTGTTGACGGCCGCCACGACCTTGGGGCTCTCCTTCTGCTCCTCGGGCTGCACGTGGTAGAGCGTCTGGAAGACCCACGTCAGCGCGTAGATGCCGAGATCCAGGAGGGCGCCGCCGGCCAGGTCGGGGTTGACCATGCGGTTCGAGTCAGGGAAGTCGACCTTGCCGTCGGGCGCGTCCCTGCCGACAGACAGATCGGCTGTTGAGCGCAGTGTCAGCATGGCGCAACATCATGAGGAATGGACAGCCAGTCACTCACCAATGGTGCGGTAGACGTTGCCGATAGCCCCCGAAGAGATCAGATCCCTCACCTGGATGCTGAGAGGGAAGTAGCGGGTCCACACGGCCTCCATGAAGAAGACACCCTTGGCGCGAGCCGTCTCGACAAGCTTGCGAGCCTGCGCTGCGTTCACCGTCAGCGCCTTCTCGCAGAGCACGTTCTTGCCAGCCTCGAGGGCGAGCATGGCGTTCTGGAAATGATGGCTATGCGGCGTGGCGACGTAGATGATGTCGATATCGGGATCGGCCACCAGCTCATGGTACGAGCCATAGGCTTTGGCGGAGTCCGGCGCCTTCACCTTGGTGAGGAACTCGACGGCCCTGTCCTTGGAGCTGGACGAGGCAGCGGCCGCGACCTCGTGGCGCACGTCGTGCACATCGCGGACGGCGGGGTTGGCTAGAAGATCCTTGGTGAAGACTGTCGCACAATGAGAGTGAGCGTGGGCTGCGAGAAGTGATAAGGAAGGGAGCTCATTCACCCTCTGCAATCCACCCCGTCGCCATGATACCCCACCTCACTGTGTACGGAGTTGACGACGCCATGGCTGTGGTTTTGCACGTAAGGCTTGATTTGCTAAGCTTCTCTGGCCACGGATTACTAAACTTGACGAGCAGAAATAGCGAGATTCTTGGTTCGCATCAACGTGCCGGCGCAGGCCTCTTAAGCCCGAGAGCAACTCCCTCTCGTCCCGCCATCTTCCCCTCCATCAATGGGTCTCATGGCGGGGCAGCGACGGCGTTGCGGGTAAATCGCCGAAACAGCGCCATCCAGGCGGGAGCAGCCCCTGAAGCCCTCAGCTCTTTCCGGGCTAAAACAGCTTGGTATGGGTCGGTTCCAGCGACTTCAGCGAATGAGACGGCGCCGAGACCGCGCCCAGGATCGCCCTGGCTCGTCTGAAGTGACCCCGGGAAGAGCTCCCCCGGGACTGATTGGCAACGTTGCATGGGTTCCACGACGTCATTCGTCTGCGACGCAACGCTCTACACAGTATTCAGCTCGAGAGGTGAATATCTACAAGTCTAAATGGCCCTACCATTGTAGGTAAAGCGTACAGGGCGGTCACTAACACCACCAGCTCACGTCTGCCAGTTGATGTAACCTCTGACCTTGCCGGTGGAATGAAGCCCCAACAAGCACCTCCCTGAACAGCACGAGCTTCCCCTCACCCCACACGCCCCCAAGCCACCAATGGACTGCATGCTCCGCAGGGGACGGGCACTTCTGACTTCAACCGGCCGACTAGCACCGGACCTCACCCTCTCCACTCAGCACCAGACTATAGCACGCCCGGCCTATCGCATCCGGTGCAAGTCCATCTCACACACGCACAGCAACATGGCCGCCTCCGAGCCCACCGCGGCCATGCCGCCCATGATGTACGGCACCGCGTGGAAGAAGGAACGCACCGCCGACCTCGTCTACGAGGCCATCAAGGCCGGCTTCCGGGGCATCGACACCGCCGCCATGAAGAAACACTACGACGAAGCCCTCACCGGCGAGGGCATCCGCCGCGCCATCCGCGAGGGCCTCGTCTCACGCAAAGATCTCTTCGTAAGCCCCCCTCCATCCACCCACCCCAACCAACTATCTCGTCCTTAACTAACCCCCACCCCCTTTTTCCCTTTCCCCCCCTTCAAAAGATCCAAACAAAATTCACCCCCCTCGACCTCACCTCCCCGCACAACCCCTCCGACCCCATCCCCACCCAAATCCACACCTCCATCCGCTCCTCCCTCACCAACCTCTCCCCGCGTTCCTCCTCCTCCTCCTCAACCCCAGAAGAGGAAGAATACATCGACGCCCTCATCCTGCACTCCCCCTTCCCCTCCATCCCGCAGACCCTCGAGGCCCTCGCCGCCCTACAGTCCTACCTGCCCTCCTCGCCCGACCCGGCGCGCCGCGGTAAGGTCCGCCGTCTGGGCATCTCCAACGTGCCCTCGCTCGCCGTCCTGCAGATCCTCGAGTCGCAGCTGCCCGGCGCGGTCACCATCGTGCAGAACCGCTTCCGCGCCGCGGAGCGGAGCTGGGACCGCGAGATTCGCGCGTGGTGTCGCGCGGCGCGGGAGCGGGAGCGGGAGGGCGGCGGGGCGCAGGGGGTGGTGTATCAGGGGTTTTGGACGCTGACGGGTAATATCAGCACGTGGCAGCAGCAGCAGCAGCAGCAGGGAGGGGGGTTTGTGGCGGAGCTGGCGAGAGGTGCCGGGGTCGAGTTGGCCGAGGCGTGGTATGCGCTCGTGATGGAGGCCGGGGTGGTGGTGTTGAACGGGACGGGGGATCGGGACCATATGAGGGGCGACTTGGCGGTTAGGGGGAGAATGGCGGAGTGGAGGGCGACGGAGGAGGGGAGCAGGGTGTGGGAGAGGTGTTGGGGGGCGTTTAAGCAGTTGATTGATGGGTAAAGGATGAGAGGGGAGAATCTGGGTGGTGGTTGGTGAGCCGCTTTTACTCTGGAATCGGCTCACAGCCATTCAAAAAAAAAAAAGCCGAGTCTACGGATGGCTCGGCTTCCGAGTGCCATACACAGGTCGTTACAGCTGTAAAGATTGTCGAGTCTACAAGGACTGGTGAATAGGTATGACGCCAAGTTACGGGTACAACACAACAATAAGAAGTCTGCCTGGCGTCTGCTCGGGGTTTCTTAATGCCAGACAACGATAACAACATCTGTCTGATACCGGAGCAAGGCGCCAGGCGGCGCAACATCTCGGTCCTTCCAGCGGAGTCTTTCGACATCGGACTGACATGTAGGTACCATGGCCTGAGCAAGTTCAACTCATCCGACCTCGACCTCTGATGCAGATTCGGGAATGACCTTGAAGGTACTGGCCTCAAATAAACTCGCGTTACTAGGGAGCTGTACAGAACACGGCCCAAGTCGATGCCGCTCCTTGTGATAACGCGGGGGTTGGGGAGCCGGCCTGCCTTGATTCCGTCCCTAGGTTCCGTCCCTCGTCCATACATCCACGTGGCTCGATGGCATGCAGTGAAACAGTCACATAAAGAACACAGCATATTGCAAAAGCCGCAAGACCGTTTTGTTTGTTTCCGTTCGTAGCTCGTAAGTCTAACCGTGACCATCTAGATGATCGTGTGCCATATCCCGTTCCGCACCGATCCAGGCCCAGTGTCCCCCGTGCCGTTGCCAAGTCCATATGCCATAACCATTCCCCCTAAAGTTGTACAAGAACGTCAAGAGTCATCACTGCTCGAGGGCAGGAAACGAGTGAGAGAAGTGGAAGTCGTCAAGTATGTACAGGTGAAGGGAAGTGAAGCCAATGGCCCAAGTTTTTCGGTCAAGCATATCTTGTTCTTCCGGTTAACCAGAGACGGATAATACCTGCCAGAACATAGCCATGAAATGTGTCTTGTAGAATCGAAAATGTTGCAGTGAATAAAAAAAAATGACCCAGAGAACTGCTTAGGCGCCAAAGGCGAAAGTGTTGCCGTAGGTGCTCACTGAGTTGCCCTTGACCAGGTGGCCGTCCGACACCATAAAGTACGAGTACCGGTCGACGAAGGAATAGGTCGCGTTGTGCTCAATCTGGTCAATGACCACCTCGAGCTGCGAGTTGATCTCGTCGTCGGAGCCGTCAAATGCAAACTCGGTGATCCAGACGGGCTTGTTGAACGCCGCGTGAACATTGCGCAGGTGGGCGAGGAAAGTGTTGGTGTCGACACCGTAGATGTGGATGTTAACAAAATCCACGGCGCACTTGTCACCACAGGCATCAAACCACTGCTTCAGCCACCCGATACCTTGGTGGGAAGCGCCGCTGTTGGTGATGGCCGGAGACCCGATGAGTGCCTTGCCCGAGAAGGGATTCATGAGCTCAATGTGCTTCTGGGCAGCAACCTGCGGCGACAGATTGGCCTGAGCATCCAGATCGGGCTCGTTGAAGCTGAACAGGCACTTGGATCCAGCGTCGATGGCCTTCTGGGCGTTGCCGGGCCACGTCTGGGCAAAGTCGAGCTTGAGGCCCCACAGCATGGGGCAGAACTCGAGGTTGGTGCCCGAGTCGTCGTACTGACCCCAGTTGTAAGCCCACGAGACCTTGGTTCCAGAGCTGAGGAAGCGAGACAAGAGCTGCGGGTTGTTGTATGCAAGGCCACGCTTGGCGCTACCTCCAGTGTTTCCACTGCTACCACCATTGTTGTTGTTGCTACCGCCGCTCTGGCTGCTACCATTGCCCTCTTGGGCAGGGGCAGGAGGCGTGGTAGGTTGGGCAGTTGTCGAGGGCGCAGGCGGCGCGGGAGCCGGCGTATTGACGACCTCGGGCACGCTGCTCGACACGGGCACAGCCTCGGCCGCCGGCGGAGTGTTCTGCTCGGGGGCAGCGGTGGTCACGGCAACGATGGTAGTGGGATCGGCCGGGGTGGGTGCCGGAGGCGCAGGAGCCGAGCTGGCGATGCTCTCGGAGGTGCTCTCAGAGGTGCTCTGCGAGGTGCTCTGCGAGGTGCTCTGCGAGGAGCTCTTGAGGGTCGGCCGAGACTTGTACTTGCGAGAGTGCGAGTAAAAAGTTCTGGCACTGGTGCTCGTCTCGCCCTCGGTGATGGTGACGGTAACCCAGTCGGTGACGGTCACCAGCTCAGTGACAAGAGCCTTCTTTTGGTGGGCATGCTGCAGGCCATGATGGTGGGGGCCAGCGATGGCCTGGCCAACAAGGCTGGCAGCAGCCAGTGCGACAAGAGTCTTGGAGTACATCGTGATGATGTTTGGGGCGAAGTCCTAAAAGCTGAACTGATTCAGAGGATGTCGCAGGAAAACCGATGCGGTTCTTAGAGTCGTGATGAAGGAATGATGACTCGGGAGGATGTTGGGTCCTGGTTTTCTATCTCTTTGTTTGTCTCGGTGACTTGGAAAGGTCGCGATTGTTGGAAGGAGGGCGACAATGCGACAATGTGACAATATGGCCAGCACGACAAGTCGTGAAAGGAATGAAAGGGCGTATCGTTGGATACGTGCCGGGTGCTCCAGGCCACTGGGGAAATGAAGGTGAAGTTGAGAAACCGAGTTGGCGTAACGGTGGGAGATGTCGCTGTCTGTCAAAGACGCAGAGGGAATGATGCGAATCTGAAAGGGTTGAGTGGAACAGCAACCTCAGCCGTGACCACAGAAGGCGCCAAAGGTCGGTTTTGTACGACGGTCGAAGCTCGCGACCAGCCAAGGGAGTGAAGTAAACACCAAAGTCGGTGGGAACTGAAAGGAACGGAAAAGCCCGAGACGGTGGGTGAGGTGGAAGGAGGACCTGGAAACCGGCGGGATCAAGAGCGAGGGGAGGGGAATATACGAGACTCGAAGTGGAAGGCGCAGGGGTGCTCGAGGGGGTTGCTCTCGCCCGGGAAGGAATGAACGGGCTGGTCTGGGCAGGATGATCGACAGGGGGGTACCTGACGGCGGGGTTCTGGACCAACGTAGGACGAAGTCGGTTCTTTCGGCGCGCAGGAACGAATCCACTGTGACTGTGTGTGCCTGGGCCGCATTTGCCGAAGGAGGGCTTCATATATTTTCACAGAAATACACAACAGCACAGAGACACAGTCATATCCCTTGCTGTGAACTGCAGGTCCCTGGCGCTGCACTCCTAAGTTTGGATGACATGTCAAGCTGTGCCTCCAGCTCCCTCTTCTGCCTCAGGGGAAACATTTCGGGGGCCATTGGGCGGCAGAGGGAGAGCCAGCCGCCCAGGAGGTCAGGGGCCAGGAACAGAGACCCCATCGTCCCAGCTCCGCAGCGCTGAGTGAGAGCACGACCCTCATGAGGGTGGGGAGGAGTTCGGACGACGCAGGGCCCACAGTCAGCCGAATCAACCCCAGCACGTTCCACCACATGGCCTAAACAAGCGACCTGGGCTCCTGTGAACGTGGTTCCGAGAGCACAATTTTTAGGCGAACTGCTCATCACCTTGGCCATCATGGTTCCAGGTTCTTGCGTGAGCAGAAACGAAACCAATCGTCAGACAATAGCGCTGAAGCAGCTGCCGCCTGGTGGGGCGTTCAGACGCCGTTGATTGCCCGGCGGTTCGACCAACGTGGCGGGCTTGCGACAGCTTCGGCCCCACTGGTATCCACCTCCAAAGGGTCTCGCCAATCGTGAGCAGCTCCGAGATGCAGGTACAAACCTTCCGACGGCAAAACAGGGCTCGCGGCTGCAGGAACGAGGCAGTTTATCGCGCACAATCCAAGAAAAAAAGAAGGAATTGTCTGCCCGGTAAGCTCGCCGTCACATCTGCCCAGGTCGGAGACCCCTCCGCAGCCCCGACCGCACGGGGTTTCTCCGACGGAGTGCTTCCAGCTTGGGCTCGTACCCCCCCGCATCACACCAATCCGCTGCCATGTGCCATCCTGAAACACCGTCTCGGGAGGGGAGCTCCCCCCGCGCGAGTGGCAAGTCGTGGAACCGCGCGCAATCATCGAGGTCGTCGTTCGTCGTCTCATCTCGACTCGCCTTCTCCCAAACACAACATCGGACAACCCCGCACTGCGCTTCTATCACTCTCGTCCCAACCCCCGCGTTCATCCCAACACTCTCTGCCCTATGGATATCACAACGTCTTGGCTCCGATTGACGTGGATCCAGTTTGCGGTTGACACCTCGCAAGCGAAATTGCATCCGCCGCCACGGGGCGTCGGAACACGTTGGCCCCTGTCTGAGATTCAAATCCAGAATGCTTGATTTTTTTTTTTTCCGAGGCTGAACTAGCGTCGTCGATCTGGAAGCCGAGACCAGGTTTCCGGGAGAAAACGACTGCTTTGAGATGCTGACCATCCCGTTTTGTGGAAGGTTCGAGCAAACTCATCCTGGCAGCGCCGTGGAGAATTGACACCTGGGCAGCTGCAGAGCTGAAAGCGGCAAGGTTGAAGGCTTCCGCCCTGATAGTTGTTTGGGCCCGCGATGCGTCGAGTTGATCTGCCTGTTGGTGGCGTTCTTTCTTTCATTCCAGCCCCTCTGGACTGCCTTGTTTTTTGACCTCCGTGCACCAAGTCTTTAGTTGTCTCTCTTCCAAGCCCACGGTCTTGAAAGACACGAGTGCTGGCTTGGGTCATGACATGTGTTTCTCGAAATGGCTCAACTCAAGCAAGTGCTTCCATCTGGTCTCAGACAGTACGAGGTTGAACGCACAAGCCACTGCGAGCCATACAAGGAAAACGAGTTGGATTCGTAAGCGCCAGGGGGACCACCACAGCCACGGCGTTTCTTGGGACAGTCGTTTGTTTCAGTGCTTCTTTCTGAGATCAAATCAGCCAAATGCGGTCACCACACGACCTAAAAGTGGTTTCTTTTGCCCAAACTTGGCGTTGGCCCGCGGACCTCTGGCCTGTGTGTGCCGAGACACCCGGGAGACGAGCTGCTGGTCCATGCCACGCAGGTTTCTGGACGACACGGTCGTTGCCATGATGTTGTCTCGTCTCTTTTTCTTTGTTGGCTTGCGCCCTGCAGACGAGGTGACTGTGATCTCACCTCGGTTCAATGCGTCTCGGTGCCGAACAACAGTTTGCACTCGCCTCTCATAACAATTGATGCGTACCAAATTGGCACCCAGGCTTCAAGTAGCCTGCCGCCTTGGTTTTCGCGCCATGGTTCGCGGACGTTGGTTGCACCAGCAATACCCATGTGGAGCGTTTCTGCGTATGTAGGTAGGCATGTTGAGCCGCAGCGATCATGGATGTTCCCCGACACCGAACCCAACATCATGGGATGTCACCTTGGCCAACATGAGACCTCTTCTGGTGCTGTTTGAAACAAAAGACCGAAGCACGAACATGAGGCACCCTCACCAACTATCGACCACTCTGCTCGGTGAGCGCAAGGCCAATCAGACCAACATCTGGCGAAGCATTTCCCGCTTGGCACGTATCTCGTCCTCGCGTGATCGGTATAGTTTTAGCGGCTCCCAGGCTGGTATCAGATGGCCCGTGGTGCGGGACGAGATGGGTTTTGGTCTGCTCTAGGAATTCGACTGGTCTGTCGTGCTCGGCGGTGACGACCGACAGTGTTGAGGCGTCGACCAGGTGGGAGCGTGTTTTTGGGCTGAACTGTCCATTGAATTGGTAGAATTTCGATGTAATTCCTCATGTGATAATCTATCGGAACGTCTTGCGGGTTTCCATTGTGCTCCAAGAGGTCATCATATGCCTTGATTTCCGTTGACACTTTGTCCAAAACAAGGGGCGGGGGAGCGTGAACCAGGAACTCAAGGGTTCGTTTGTTGCTTGTTGATTCCTTGCACCGATGCCGCAACCTTCCACGGCACTGCCCTTTCAGTTTGGTGGCGAGCACAGCAACTTCCGTATGAGTACCTCAGTGCGTGAAAAGCTGTAAGGCTGAATGTCCGGCTTTCTCGGGCGGTTCCGTCTCGGGGGGGGGGTGGCTTGGCCGGAGGGACAGATGACCCGAGCAGCTCCGTCAACCTCCGGCTCTGAGTGGCCGGCTTCCGGGAGATCCCTGCCCCGCCCCGCTGTTGAAAATGCCCGTTTTGATGACATGCGGCGATGAGGCTGTGGCCGTCATGTGTGGCTGGCTGGCTCTGGCCACTGTATGGAGGGGTTCAAGAGGGAAGACGTCATCAGGCTATGGATCTTTTGCCCGACAAAGAAAGCTCGCGAGGGTTGATGTCGAGGGTTTTGTTTGATAGCCTCGTGGAGCATCGCGGGGTGTTGATCGCACTGCCCCATCATATTCCCACAAAGGGGGGCGCAGGGACGCGGGGGGGGCTTGGCACCGGTTGATCGACGCGTCCACACGAAACGACCATCAATGAGCCATGTGTTGAGTGTAAATGCTGTCATTTCCCAGCGTCCACCACCAAGTCACACCTCGAGACGATAGACATCCGTACAGCGAAGACCAAGGCAAAGATGCAAGCGCTACCCGATACCAGCGGGCCCATGGGCTTCGCTGAGCCGACAACCGCCTTGCCGCTCCTCACCTTGAACAGCACCGACGTTGACGAGTTTGACTACTCGACCTTTCTCCAGGACCAGCAGGATATAGACTACCTCGCCGAGGAAAGCTCAGGATCCACAACCGAACCTCAGCTCACACCTCCATCCGGGGCAGTCTCATCAGATTCGTCGCTGCAGGTCCTGGCACCGCGACAGGGCCATCTTGCACCCTCTGCCGCACTCGCAGCTCAACCTCGCAACCATGCTGGCAGAGACGGCAAGACAAACCCAGGGGCACAGGGGCACGCAAAGCAGAGGCTAGAGAGGCGCGGCCACACGAAGAGTAGGCGGGGGTGCTTTAACTGCAAGAGACGACGAATCAAGGTGAGGAAACGACGTTTAAACCTCGGGAAGATGAAGGAATTGACAGCGGCCACCATTAGTGTCAGGAGACGAGACCTGCATGTGGGCACTGCGTCAAGCAGGGTCTCAAGTGCGAGTACCCCTCGCTCCCGACCATCGTGCATCAGGTGCGTCTTCCTGTTTCCCGTCATTCTGAGTGGAAAACAACCTAACACTCAGACAGCCCCAGCACCAAGTCCCCCTCTTCAGTCTCCAGGACATGCGCTTCTTCCAGCACTTCCTCCTCAACTGCTACCCGCACCATCCAATCGGCTCCGAGGACCTCTGGACGCACGAGATTCCCTGTCTCTCGCAAAAGGTACGACGCCTCCCCTCATACATCCTTCTTCCCACAAAACATACACTGAAACTCTCTGCCCACTAGTACGAATACCTCATGCACGCCATCCTCGGCTACTCGGCCTCGGAGCTCATGGCCACGACCGACCCGTCCCTCGCCGAAGCCGCCATGTCGCACCGCCTCAAGGCCATCAAAGCCATCAAGCGCGCCCTGGCCTCATCCACGCCCTCTCCCTCCCCCTGCCCCAACTCCTCCTCCTTCCCCTCTTCTTCCTCCTCCTCCTCCCCACACCCATCATCATCATCATCCCCCCCACCTGCCCCGCCCCAGCCCCCGCCCGGCAGCAGGAACGACCCCCTCTTCGAGGAAGGCAACGCGCTCATGGCGACGTGCTTCGCGCTCACCTACCAGTCGGTGCTCCTCGACGACGGCCTGGCCGAGTACATGACCTTCATCCGGGGCATCATGATCGTGGCGATCCAGATGTACTGCAAGGGCGCCGCGCTGCTGTTCGGCCCCCTGCTGGGCGACTCGCAGAAGGAGGCGCTGCGGCCGCACATGGAGGAGCTGGGGCTGATCGACGCGGGCTGGACGGCGCGGGCGGTGCGCGGGGTGGAGGGGTTGAGGGGGCTCGTGGTGGGCGTGGAGGGGCGGGAGGTGGAGGAGAGGTATTGGTAGGTTTTTTTCTTTTTCTTTTTGGGTTTTCTTGATTCGATGCTCCAGTGTCCTGGCCGGTTTTTTTGAGAGAGGATTGGAGCTGACAAATGGGGGGGTTAGGGAGCTGATCTCGGAGATGGCCAAGATGCTGTCTGTGAGCTCGTGGAAGGGTGAGTTGTTTCCGTCTTCTCTTTTTCCGGGACGAGCTCAAACTGACCGAGGTGGCTCTAGCATACGTCGCCCTGACGGAGCACTACGCGTGGTGGATGATGCTGCCGCACGACAAGTTCCAGCGGCTGGTGGACCCGGGCAACCAGGTGGCGATCCTGCTGGGGGCGCACTGGATCGCGCTGGAGCAGATCATGGCCGTCATCTGCGACGCTGAGCGGAAAGGGGCGGCCAAGACGCCCAAGCAGTCGTCCGGCATCAGCCCAGGGAATATCGGGTGGCTCAAGTACCTCAACGCGCAGGTGGACCAGGAGCATCGGGCGTACAACCAGTGGCCCATGTGGGTAGAGGCGCAGTTGAACAAGGATAGGGGCTTCTTTGGGAAGACGCACTGATGTGTGCGAGAATGTGTCTGGTTTCTTTGACTTTGAGGTTGCTCTCTTGTCTTACACTACTAGTACCTAGTAGGTAACAGGACACTGGATGGTTAGTGGGCTCTTGATCTTGACAAAGCATGCCGTAATAAACCCTTCCAAAAATCGAGCTTGTCGAGGAGCGTTTTTCCGTTTCTGCTCCCCCCCTACTCTCATCTGTGGCAGCTAAAAAGGCATGGCCAACGAATACAGGCCCTGTCCAGCTTCAACGACGGTCTTAGATGCCGCGCCACTCGGTGTCTTTTCGATAAGGTAGCACAGCCCCGAAGACATTGGGATGCCAAAGGTCAAGTTGCCCATGAGAACGCCTGTGCCAGCACTGCCCCACTCCATGGCCCACCGCTCCCGCGCGCCCGCCGTCGTATTTCGCATCGAACATCGAAGTGGGGCTTCGAGAAGTGCCAAGGAGCCAAGTGCGGGAAGCCAAGCCCATGAGCTGGGATTCTCGACCAGGGCCGGGGTGTTGATGACCTTCAAAGAAACGTGTGAGCAGCCGGACTGATGTAGGGGCGCGACACCCCGTATCCTTCGTATCGCGAGTTGATTGGCTAGGTGTTTAAGGTGTGTGAATGATAGCTTTGTTGATATGACCTTACACCTGCGGCAGTGCATTGGGCCTTGGGCTCTGAGAGTTATAGGGGAGCTTCAACGTCTCTTCTTCAAGAATCAAGACCTTACCTTCTCAGATCAAATCATCACTGCCAAATCACTCCGTCAGTTCACGAACCATGACAACTTACCTGTCCTACCCGGCGGCCACGCCCTCAGGGCCCGCGCCGGATTACACCCCCAGGACATCGAGCTCGCCCGTCTCGACAGCATCTCCCCTTCCTTCCTTAGCGCTCCGCCGCCCTACGGCGAAGTAACCTCTTCGTCTTTCCATCCACAGTCCACCTCCAGATCGAAACCCCCGGCAAGCCCTGGTTCTGCCTCCCCCTCCCTCGCCCCGACCCCATCCCCGTCTTCACCCTCTCCTCCTCCGACTCGGACGCCTCAGCCGCTTCCACCTCCTCCACCACCACCACCCCAACGTTCATTTCCCTGCGCCCCGAGCGCTCTTCGGGAAGCTGCTACCTCACCTCCCCCTCCAACACCCCCAACGACCCATCCACCGTCTCGCCCCTCGCAACAACAACCTACCGCTTCGGCCCCAACCGCCCGGCCCGCATGCGCCTCTTCTCCCCGCACGCCGCGCCCATGTCCACTGCCGCCCTGCACACCCTCCTCTTTTCCAAAGACAGCAACACCGACACCCACCACACCGACAGCATCATCTCAGACCACACCCCCCACCCAGAGCCTCCCCTTCCCGAAGAAGGAGAACACGAACCGCTGGAACCATGGGACTCCTTCCTGCTCACCTCGCCCGCCCTCCTGACCCGCACCCTCGCCTTCCGCACCCGCCTCGGCACCTTCGAGTGGCGCTACGCCTCGCGCCGCGAGCGCCACGCCCTGTCCCGGGCCAGGGGGGGCGAGGACGTGTCGAGCCTGCTGGTGCTGGAGCGGGTGGTCCGCGTCGCGACCGCGCAGAACAACCAGAACAACCCATCATCTGCCTCTGCCTCCAAGAGCGGAGAGGAGCAGATCCGCACCCCGGTCGCGCACTTCGTCCGCGGGCGGGGCACCCGCACCGAGGGCAGCGGCGCGAGCAGCGCGGGCAACGGCGGGCGGCTGGACGTGGACTTGAGGATGTGGGAGCACCACCACCACCGTCATGGCGGCGGTGACGACGGTGATGATGGCCAGGCGGACAAGGTGGAGAGGGAGATGGCGGTGGTGCTGGTCGTGGCGACGTGCCTGGTCATGCTGAAGCGCGAGGTGGATCGGCGGCGGGCGCAGAAGTTTGCGATTATCGCCATGGCTGTTAGTTAGGGGGGCTTGAGTTGTGGTGATATGAGGGTTTTTTTTTTTTTTTTTTTTTTTTTTTGTATGTTCCTGGAAGGTGCGGAAGGTGGGAGGTTGGAGCGAGCTATTGAAGATCTTTGTTGAGGCGCAGGCGGGTAATGGGAGGTTGGAATGGGGAGAGTTTGTCCAAGTATTTGCGGCTTTGTTCCTTCTTTTTCTCTTTCGGTTGGGAATCTCTCTACGGCAGTCACACGGAAAGTAGGCGGTGGTCCAGCCTGCGATATATAGAATGTCATATTACTTTGGGTAGTGAACGTTAATACAACGAATAATCCACTGATACGGATTGCTGAGCTTCGTGGATCTTATTCACCCTGCTTCTCAAAAACCTACCCGAGCCAGCTGCTACGTCTCTACCAAACCATGGGCGATACAACCACTCTACATGCAAATTAATGCTCTGGCTCTTGTTGGGCACTCAGACGGGGAAACACCATCTCTATGACACCGCATACCATACCATGCTGCGCTCACAAGGCCTCAACTGTCAAACTTGCGTTAAATCATTGCATTATCCCAGCGACCGGGGTCTATCAATGCCGTATACGCCTCTACCAAAATCAGCCTGTCTCAGAACATGGAACCTCTGGACCCTCGAGCCAGGCGCGTTGCAAACAAAGCAATATCATGCAGGGCCATGTTGGGGCAACCGCCCGCTGCTGCGACCAGGGCAGCATCGTCATCAGAATCCCCCAGCCGTAACGTGACCCGCCAAAAAAACACAAAACCATCGACTTCCAAAGCCAGCGTGCAACGAGCCTTGCAACCACCGAAGTCGTGAGCAAAAATGCAAAACCCTGATTGTACCGCCCGCCAGCCCTTCGCGAAGCCGAACCCATCCATCATCCTGTGTTTGCCGTTTGCGGTTCCCACCCGATCCACGTTTGGTTCCCATCCGTTGCCAGGTATCGCATCAAGTAACCGAACCCCATCCCCTAGTATGCGCCGTGATAAGAAAAAAAAATGTGAGCAGAGGTCGACCCTCGGAAACCGCCAGAGTAGCCGGACAACGCCAATCATCAGAGCAGATCCGTGTCCCCCATATACAACCCAAAGTCCCGTATTCGTACAACGGCGGCACAACCCAGCGGCCGCTCACGAGTTCCTGTCCACCGTTTTCCGCGGCCGGTAGTCGGGCATCTCGTCGAACCAGAACGTCTCCTCGTTGTATCGATAGGCGTGAAACTCAATTCCGTAGGGCTTGGGTTCGATGGCATAGAGAATGCCGAGGGGCAGGTCGAGGTCCGCAATATCGTCTCTGGTGAGGTCCATGAAGTAGGCCATCAGGACGCGGCAGACAGACCGGTGTCCAATGATGAGCAGGTGGTCCGTGATGCGCTCAATCTCACGCACCATGTCGCGCAGCCGGCTGATAACCTGCAGGTAGCCCTCGCCGCCAACTCCGGGGTAGATGTACTGGAGCTTGTCCTTGGCTCGCTTTTCATACTCCTCGGGGTGTTTTTCGGCGATCTCCTCGTACGTCATACCCTCGAAATCGCCAGCATTGAGCTCGTTCAACATCTCCCACGCCTTGACGTCGTAGTCCTCGTCCGCCTCAAAGTATTCCGCCGTCTCGGCACTCCGCTTGAGCATCGACGTCCAGACGCAAAAGTTCTTCTCGTCCAGCTCTTCGTACAGCTCGGGATAGGGCGGCGTGTTGTCGCCGCGCTCCGGCGGGAACTTGGAGGCTGCAATCTTGTTCTTCTGGTCGACGATCCATTCCTTCCTCTTGAAGGTGATGAAGTTATACAGAGCTTGGCCGTAGAGATGGCCACGCTCTGTCAACTCCGAGTTGCCGCCCAGCTTCTGAACACGGTTATCCTCACTCTGTCCATGGCGAGTAATCCAGATCTGCCTCGGTGACAGATTGAACGTGGTCAGGTATGAGGCAATGCCGCCACTCAGAAAGCCTCTAAGCCGATGGTGGACAACCTTTCTGCCCACGTCGATCATCTGCACAAGGTCAGAAAACCGATGCCGCTTCCCCAGAGTCTAGAGATGACAAACCTGAATGTATTGCAAATCATTGTCCTCCTCCCACTTGCCCAGCGGCTCGTATGCGCTCTCGTATGCCTTGACTCGTGCCTTGAAATCCTCCAGGGCCTTGGTCGGATCCTGGTTTTTGTAATCTGGGCCGAAGAGCTTGAGGCGCATGTTTGCCTCAAGGAGCTGCAAGCCGTCAGTCGCCGTCCCAGAACACCAAAAATAGGGCTACGTGTTACTAACATTCTGGTCATGGCAGACGCTTTCGATAAACAGGATGCCCAACTTCGGCTCCTTGGCCTTGATGTGTTCCACGAGAAGCTTCCGCCGGTGGATGGTGCTGTTTGTGGCATCCAGAATGCCCACAGCGCCGCCCTGGTGGAGAAGATAGTCCAGGAGCTCATCGAGTGTGTCGAGAGCCACCTGCTCGCGCAGCTTGGACGCGGTTTCGTTCTTGGGGTCGAAGAACTTGGCGGATTGGTCCATCTTGGCGCTGCCTGCAGCACCATTGAGATCGAGCGTCGTGGGTTCACCCTCGACGACAATGTCGGGGCCGTCAGTGCCCTTGGAAAGGATGGTCGCGGCCTGCGCGGGCACATCGATCCTGCTGCTTCTCGCAGTCGGAGAAGCATCGGCCGGATTGGCCACGCCAGCAGCAATGCGTCTGCGATTGCCTACGTTGAAAATCTTGGTGTTGTGTTGTTGCCAGGATAGGTAACGATGCATCTTCTTGGTGAGATACGATTTGCCTCTCGCTGGCAGGCCAACCATGATGATGACCAATTTGGCGGCGACATCTCTGTCGGGGATACGGCCGTCGGGGGATGCTCTTGATCGAGTCATCCCCGGGATGTTGAGCGTTGTCGCATGCGGGCGGACTCGCGGTGTTTGGCTCCCCGAGTTCTGTCTGACAGGCGGGCTGGGCAAGTGTTAGCGGCGGTGACACAGCAGAGGGTGGGTCGTGCTTTCACCGGGTGGCCATGGCAGCACAGAAATGGGCAACATGCTAAAAATAAGCCGGGTGGTCAACTTACATCCGCGGGGAGGCAGGCGCCGTCGACGAGATGCTGCGCGAGTATGGGGAGTCATAGTTCGGGCGAGGTTGCGGATTTGAGGTGACCGAGTCGACCGTGGTCAGAGTCTTCAGGGCGTTTGTCAGGGCTGGGGCGCCAGGTGGCGGCAGGGCACCGTGGTGCACTTTGTCATCGGGGCCATCGCCATTGGCATGGATCGTGGGGGACGTGTTAGCCGAAAGCGCTGCACCCATCAGATGGCTCATAGCAAGCTTGCGCAGCGAGGGAGGTGTAGGGGACTGCGGTGCGCCTGCAGTGTCTTGGTGCAGGGGCGAGAGGATGTCAGCCGTGATGTCGGTAGTGTGCCGGTCGATAGTTCTGAGGAAGAAAGATGAAGATGTGGATGGGGAAAGAACTGGAAGAAGAGACCTTTGAATTGGAGGCTTGCTTGGATGGGGGAGAGAGCCAGATGCCGTGACATGGAAGGATGGGAGATTTGGCAGGTAAAAAGACCCAAGGATCAGAAAGAAGGTTGCAGGGGGGCCGCAGGGATCCTTGCGTGCAGTGGGGTGGAGCTGAAAGTGTTAGCAAATCAGCTCACGAAAGATCAACCAGGGTGAGATGCCCGAACAGACGCCCGGAGCTGTCGGTCTGATGAATGGGGAAAGGGTTCAAGGTCACTCTCAGGTCCGTCAGGACAGTTATCAAGTTTGTTGGCTGTGCCCAAACCGATGAGAAAACGTCCGACCGCAATGTGCGTCTCCCACCACCAGAACTATAAAGACCGGCACGGATCTCACCACTCACTTTGACACGGTTGCACCGTTTGCACGTTCTCGGGGGGTGCACCCACAATTCTGTCACGTCGCTGTGTGAGGCGAAGGCGATTTTAGTGGCATGCAAGATGGAGACTTTCGAGTTTTGGCTCCTCTCGGCTCCTTTCTGGAGACCCACCGGGCACGGGGGTCCAAGTTGGCAAAAACGGATGACGTACGGGGCCTCAACCGGACTTGCACTGAATCGTTGTGGGGTGACTCAACACTCCTCTCAACATCAGACTGGCATGCCCGAGTTCCGTCTCGCCAAAAAACACCGTACGCCGAAAGGCCTGCATCCGACACAGTCAGCATTTTCAGCAACAAATGGGCCACAGAAAGAACGAGAAAAAATCAATAGAGGGTAAGAAGAAAGAGGAGCAAAATCCTGAACCCACCGCTTGCTTGCTTTATTCAGGAGCCTGCTTACTTTCACCAAGTATGACGGGAGGAGGACATGAAATTGTGTTTGTCGGATTTGATGTGTACGCCTCCTTTTGGATGTCAGAAGCTGAGCCAGCTGATGCCAAGCTCTGATCCAAATAGGGGCTTGCCCGACTGGACAGCTTGATGGCACGATGGCAGATGACTTAACCGCAATGTTGAACTTGTTGGTTGCACCGCCGACAAGCTTGTGATTGCGCAAGCTGCGTCGCCGCCTTGGCGCCTGATCGCCTGATCGTTTGCTCTGCCGTGCGACTCAGTGCTTGAGTGCTTGCTTGAATCTGCTCGTCGGATGAATCCTGGAAGTGGCGGGGTATGGCGGGGAGTCTTACAACAGTTGAACTGCCCGGTGCTTTGCGGCTGCAGACTAAGGTTAGGTATTTCAAGGATCGCAGCCTTGAGAGTTTTGAACCTTATCGGAGCGCTTGTAAAGGCCATGACAAAGCCAGCCTCGGGGCCGAAACATCGACTTCAAAGAACCAACCGAATGCACTAGCTGCGGACACACAATTCGGGATACTTCATTTGCCCCGATGCCAACACAGTCTTCCACACACGCTCGGAGTCCAACGCGGCCTGGACAATGCCCGCTCCGTGCTAGGAATTGGTCTTGTCATATTACACGTAATGAGGATCTTTGCTCCTTACAGAGAACCGCCGACTTGGCTTTTCTTGGTATCTAGAGATCGACTGGGGTCGTCGACATCATACCGCTCCCGCGCCGCATCTCGATGGATGCCGATCTATTCTCGACGACCCGCAGATGCAAGATGGCCAGATTGATGAAAAGGACGACGGCGAAAGTAGGTATTGTATTTCGTAGGCGCCGCGCCCAGCCGGCAAAATAGCATCGGTCTCGCTCCCGAAGGGGCGTCTGCTCGAGCTGGAAGGTGAGCCAGATGAGGAGTCAAAACCCCCCACACGGAGCGACCACGACCGCCCGACTCGATGCCAAGAGCGACGGGGCGCTTGCCGTCAAAGCGAGCTGCGTCTTCGGCAAGCGATCCGTGGATCCTTTTTGCTGAGGAAATGGAGAGCTCCGCTGACTACACTACTGCATCCTGGTCAGTTCCTGGCTAGTGAGGGGCTCGTTCGGAGAGCGCATCGGAGCTGCCGGAGTTGACCTTGACTTTGAACAAATCTGAATGCGAGAGAAGAATCCGCGGAGAAAACTTGCGCTGTGGACTTTGGAGGCGCACTTCGGATTCTGCAAGCCTCTAATGAAGGAAGAAAAGTTCGGATTATTGACGTCGGCCACGCGAAGGCCAGGTACTAAGTACTCTTCTGTTGCCACGACGAGGGGCCATCAGTGGGGGGATGGAGACCAGATGGCGGACCCTCGATGGCAAACAAATGGGGACGCTATGCACGGGACAACAACGGCCGTATTCGTAGCGCCAGCATCGTCAAGATTGCGTGCTAGTTTCCTGCCTGGTTGGAACTGTCGCTTGATGCCAATTCGTGATAGAGGCACTCTGAGACGCGGGTGTTGAGGTGGGGGAAACTGCAGCCCGCCCGGTTGGGGAAGCGGCGGGATGGGGGCCGATGCCGCAGAATGCGGGGGGCTTGTGGAGGATGTGGAGACTGCGACGGAGGTAAGCCCTGGCTGCATATTGGCGCCTGCCACGCGCTGCCGGGGCCTTGACTTCAGGCACAGGGTGGGGCTCGTCCTAATTTTTTGTCACAAACACCAAGACGATTGCCAGCTGCGGGCAGGAGATTGTCACTTCTGACTTCCCCGTGAATGAGCAGCGGAGCTTGTTCTTTCCCACGAATGCGCGCTGCGTTTGGGGCTACCCGCCATGTTTTCTTGCTCTCCCTCCATTACCCTCGTCTGCGACTATTTCCACCATTCTCCGGCGCGGTTCCTCGTCTCTCCACGCTTGCACAAGCCCCGCTCCCTGGCAATCGGTTGATCACCCCTCCGCTCGCCCTCTCTTTTCGTGCCCCTCCTAGCTCTGCGTCATCGCATGATCGGCTCGGCTGCCGGCCTACCCATCGTCCCGTACCTAGCCCTCGGGTCGCCGTTTGCCCGGCCCCGAACGTTGCAGCCGGCGAGATGGACCAGGATGACAGGTCGATCCAGAAATCGCTTGCGGCCCAGGATCCCATTGTCCGAGAGTTTCTTCAAGAAGAGGTCGAACATGGCGTTCTCATTCCGCTGAAGACGACCCTGGAGTTGCGCGATGATTACCAGACAGGCCATGTGCTGATAACGCGCACGCCAACTAAAGCTGCCAATCCCGCCATCCTGTACGTCTGGATCGAGCCTCTGAGGGCCACCCCCCCTTCTCTGACCGGTGTTCTCCCGACTGACACTTGCAGCTTGCTCCGCGACCTGCTCCCAGATGAAATCATTAAGGGTGTTCCTCATCTCCGCAGATGCGCCAAACCCTCGGACCTGCCTGCCCACCTCAAGGCACAATTCATGAACGAGTCCCCGCAGAGCCGCCAAATACACACGGGCAAGTCGAACTGGATCTACATAATTGTCGGCCCCGAGAACATGCTCAACCGTGACGAGGTTATCCAAGCGCTCTCTACCGTGGAGGGTATGGAGGAGGAGATATTCTTGCGCAGCATCCCGGTCCCGATGGTCTCCCCCACGTCGCAGGTCCAGGCCGCTATGTGGTCGCAACATTTTTGGCCCTCCTTGTACCGGAAAAACAACCCCCTTGGGCCACACCCTTCGATGATCGCTCGCCAAACCGACGAGATAGCCGACGACGCTGCCATATGGATGGCGCTAGCGCACAAGGTGGCGAAGCAGTCGCATGATGCGGGCTTCGGGGAACCGATGGGCGCTTGCGTTATCCAGCGCGAGGAGGGCAAGACAACGCTTGTTGCTCTCACGGGCGATGCTCGCTGGTGCCAACAAGGGAAGACTGGGTGCACCGGGAACCCAATGGCACACGCAGCGATGCGCGCCATCAGCATCGTGGCGCAGAAGCTAGTCCGAGCCGAGAACAGAAAGACACAGACCAGCCAGGCTCCGATCCTCGAGTTTGAAGCCTTCCAGGACAGTCCGATGCTCGAGGACGAAAAGAGGGTCTTTGAACTGGAACACCCAAACCCCGACGGCTATCTCTGCCACGGACTCGAGATGTACCTCACACACGAGCCATGCGTTATGTGCTCAATGGCCATCCTTCATTCGCGCATGGGCAAAGTCGCCTTCCGTCACCGTATGCCGTTGACGGGCGGGCTCTGCGCGGAGGACCGTGGCCAGGATCATCCATCCCTCAAGGGGGCCGACGGCGGCCGCGGGCTCGGCTTGTTCTGGCGGCGCGAGCTGAACTGGAGCTTGGTCGCCTGGGAGTGGGAGTCGAGCGGCTGCTTGAAACCGCTCACAGTGGACCCCGCGATCCACGCCTAATTTCTTCAACGAAGCGGGCAAACTCAGACCCAGATGGCGTCGTGTATCGTATAGTGTTAAGATGTCGTGTGCATTATTGGTTTTGGTTTGCAAAGCAGAAGTCAGAGGAGTTAGGTAGTCCTCTCGTCGGATTGGCATTATGGCGCAACATTTCTTTTGAGCAACGGGGGACACTCGAGGCCGGCGTTAGAAAAGCAGTCATCGTGAGCCTGGTGTTGCCAGACCGGACATGTACGGGGTTAGTGATATTGGACTTATGGACGGACCAGTTAGAGGGGCATTGTAGAGGCTAGACGGCGTTGGCAAATGTTATGCATCATTTACGGGCCAGGCCGAGGATCAACTTGATGCTGATGGCAAGCTTGGTGTTGCAATGTGCAATGCTGCCTTTTTGAGTCAATTATCTATGCAAGGGTTTCAACGTGTGCTCTGCAAGTCACTTCCATGTCGTCCTTCCTCAAAAATGCGATTCAATTTCTGGTTAAACATCAACGTCAACCTCGAGCTTTTCCCAGCTAAATGCGTCGGCAATGAGACAACACGAGACAAATGTCTCTGCGCGCGCTCTATCCCTGCATTGCGGTGACCTGATTCGTCATGACAGATGAAAACCGCTAATGTCACTCGCCACAGGCTGGAACGAAACTTTCTGCACCGATCTTGGCTAGAAAGCTTGTTGCAGGATTTCCAAACAGACAAGCCTTGCTCCAACTCTTGGGTTTTCTTGGGTCTCTTGGCTTTTCAACAACAGCTGGGTCATCAGCAAAACCTCGGCAGGACCAACCCGGTAAACCCTCGAGACCCCCTCCGTGACCACCCCGCGCCTTGTGGGTCATCCAGGAAATTCCGTGGGACAAGGGCTTGCAGACAGCGTGCGCATGTGGTGCTGGGATCAGTGTTGATTTGACCGCTCTCTGTGCCTTTCTTCTCCTCTCCCATAACCAGACAAAAAGTGTCGGTGTTCACGCTCACAGCAAAAACCACACCATCGTCGTCCTTCGTCTCTTCCATGATCGACCTATCTCGGCCTGAACAAACAGACTTTCTCCTGCGGGACCTCTTGCACAACCCGCGCTCCATGCTCGCGCGCCGCATACTCGATTGCTCAGCTCCCATGATTCAATAACACTGGCTTTTTGTTTTGTTGCTGGAAGTGCCCTCGTCGCGAAGACCCGAAGTCGACGGTGTCGAGGATCCATTCCGGAACAAGCTGTGACCAATCTGTCAGGAGACTGACTTGATTTGACCTGCAACTGACGTTGCGAAGCCGTCAAGATGCCGTCCCTGGCGACCACCAACTTCAACATCGTCGTCAGCGTGTTGGGGGGTTGGGTGTCGCTCTTTGGCCTGGTCTCGTACCTTTGCAAGGAGAGCTTCTACCTCTCCGAGGCCCGTATGTCTTTTATCTCCATGTCTGGTTCAGTGTGTTTGGCAGAATCCTGACTGATGCCCAACCCAACACTGCACAGTCATCTCCCTCCTCGCCGGCGTCGCCCTGTCCCCGCACGCCGCCAATTTCATCCGCCCGCTCGAATACGCCTCCGGCTCCGAGGAGACGCTCAACGCCATCACGCTCGCCTTCTCCCGCCTGGTGCTCGGCGTACAGCTCGTCCTCGCCGGCGTCCAGCTGCCCAGCCGTTATCTCAAGAAGCAATGGAAGCCGCTGAGCATTCTGGTTGGGCCCATTATGGCCGCCATGTGGCTCGCCACCAGTCTGCTCGTCTGGGGGCTCGTCCCCAACATCAGCATCCTGCACGCGCTGGCCATCGGCTCGTGTGTCACGCCCACCGACCCCGTGCTGTCCGCGGTCATTGTTAAGGGCAAGTTCGCGGACCACAACGTGCCGAAGGAGCTGCAGCAGATCATCACGGCCGAGTCGGGCGCCAACGACGGGCTGGGCTACCCGTTCCTCTTCTTCGCGTTGTACCTCATCAAGTACGTGGGCGACGGCGGCGTGGCCGAGGAGGGTGGCGCACGCACGGCCATGGGCCTCTGGTTCGGCGAGACGTGGGGGTACACCATCCTGCTGAGCGTCGTGTACGGCGCGGTGGTGGGGTGGCTCGCCAAGGAGCTGCTGCACTGGGCCGAGGAGCGCAAGTTTGTCGACCGCGAGAGCTTCCTCGTCTTTGCCATCTCCCTCGCGCTCTTTATCGTGGGGACGTGCGGGATGATCGGCAGCGACGATGTGCTCGCGTGCTTCATTGCCGGCAAACGTGTTCACGTGGGACGACTGGTTCCGGCTGGAGACGCTGGACGACTCACTGCAGCCGACGGTGGACATGCTGCTGAACGTGTCCATCTTCATGTGGTATGGCGCCGTGTGCCCGTGGGACAAGTTCCTGCACAACGATGTGTGCCGCTGCGGAGGCTGGTGCCGCTCGGGATTCTGGTGCTGCTGCTCAGGCGCCTGCCGTGGGTGTTTGCAGTTCACAAATACATTCCGCAGATCGAGGAGGTGCGGCAGGCCATCTTTGTGGGCTTCTTTGGCCCCGTGGGCGTCTCGGCCATCTTTTACCTCTACATCACGCTCGAGTTTCTACATACTCTTGAGGTGGACGGTGAGCCGAGGCCCGATGTCAAGGCGCTTCCCGAGGCGGTTGACGTGGTTGTGTGGTTTATTGCTATCTGCAGTATCGTAAGCAGCCTCGCTTCTCACTCAGCCTTCATGGCGTGAGCTGACATTCTCTACAGGTCGTCCACGGTTTGAGTATCCCCCTGGGAAAACTCGGCTTCTATCTCCCGCGGACCCTCTCGCGCGGCGTGACGCCGGCCTCCAGCGACGGCAACGACACCGCGGCGCCGTTCACGCTCGGTAGCAGAGTGAGTTCGTTCGCCATCCGTCGCCGCAACGTCGGAGACCCGGGAACCGAGGTCAACAACGGGTCGGGACGCCAGGTCTTCAAAGTCGGCGGTTCCATCATCCCCAAGCGGAATGAGGACCCCAATGCTACGCTGCCGGACCGCCGCGGGGACCTGGACAACAGCGTGAATTCTTCGAGTGTCAACGTTGGACCGGGGCAGGCCGCGTCGGCCCAGGGATCGACCCCATATGTCGGCCGGACGATTCGGTTCCCTGATGAGCCGGCCATTGCTGTGGTTTCGCCCGCCAGGGCCGCAGGCGCCGAATCCCCTGCGCCCTAACAGGTTTCGGGGGTGCTCGGGATGCTGCGAGAGGGTACTATCTCAGGTTGCCCCCAAGCAAAGAGGGGTTTGGTGTCAAAGGGGCCGCTAAAAGGTCCATTTGCCTTCGCATCTCCGATGCGGAAGGGTATTGGGTCTTTACGCGAAGTGTGGTGGGACGGCGTGTGGTGACCAGAGAGGAGAAGATCTTGAGTGTCCCAATCACGCTCGTCCGGGCGAGGATTTGTTGAGTAGCATCGATGATTTGCGGTGTTTTCAGGAACGGGTAAAACCGTCTTGATGACGTCGTTATGAGCTTGGGCACATTTAAGGGTCAAGGGGCTGCTTGCTCATGGACTGTGAAAGAGGGGGTTGTCATGGCCTGGACCGTGGATGCGGTATGCAGCAGCACACCAGAATCCTGGGCTGGGCAACGGCGTTGCATTGTCGATTCGTATCATAACTATCAGCATAGATAAGCTTCAGTATGTACGGCTTGCTTCCCTGAGCCCTTCCTATCTATGTATGTACGGGCGCCCGGCAGGGTTTCGTATTCAGGAGTGATAATGCACAGCAGGGGCTGACTCCTCGTAGTGGAGAGGCATGTTTCGGTGGACCCTTGACACATCCAGGTGGAACTGCAGTCCGCACTGATCCGCCCCAGCTGTCAAAATGGACGCACTAAATTAGCGTTGCCTCCATTCTCAGTGGCGGATCCTCTCCGGGCTTCTCTGTCTGGACCGCTTGGCTCTCGGTGGTGAAATCGGACGGGCTGGCAGGGGAATAATCCCTTTTTACTGCATAATGTTCTGTTGGGTTCCGTGGCTTCATGAATCACCACCCACACTCCAAAGACGCCGGGCGCAGGCACGTTAGCGAGGCCCTTGTCCAACTTGGGGAGAAAACGCCCCGATTCCGAGGCTGCTTGCAATCAGCGATCAGTGACTGGACTGAAATGGCAATCTGGTGGCTGGCGGTGGGCAGCGACACACACCGCCATGACAGGATTGCGACACAGCACACCACCGGGTAGATATTCGTATCAGATATGGCGTTGGCCGTTGGAACTCGTGCCGGATCAGACGGCTGCATGTTGTGTGCACAATTGAGGATGGGATGGAAAATACCACAGTAGCAAGTGTTTTTGGGATGAAACCGGGAATCTGGTGCGGGTCTGTGTGCAGCAAATAGGGCTGGGTGCTCTGTTAGCTGCATAGCTCTCCCAAGCAACCAAGCAACGCAGCGAGGCAGGGACTGCGCATCAGCCACCTTTTCGCTAGTCCCCTGGGCCAGTCACTTGCGTGGCCCTGCTCAACCTGAGTTTTGACGTGACCGAGATTAACCTCTGGGCTCCAATTTCTTTACCGCGGGGAGGGAGGAATGGTTGTGTTTCTTCGTCCAAGTGCTTCTTTTTCGCTCGCCCACCTTTTTCCCAGTGCGTGTTCTCCCCATTCGACGTTAGTTCTTCGAGCATGCGACAGCAGTTGACGATTGCCGGTCGCCGAACCTGAACCCAGCTCCATTTGGGGGATCCTCTGGCCCCCCCGACTTCCGTCTTCGCCGTCGCCACTGTGCCGAGTGTGACCAGAGAGCCAGAGTCGCATCAATCCCGCATCATCACCATCAGGAGTCGGCCGCTCGACAAAATGGCCGACCTGAGACAATGCGATACCGATTTTGACATGTCGCACTTCATCAACGAATCGCATTTTGCAAACGAGTTTATCCTCGATTCCGACGAGGGGAGTCCGCTGCCCGACCTCAACGATTCCGACGATGCCAGCCCGCGTCCTCACCGCCCACACAGCGCCGGCGCCGACTCATTCCACGCCATGCCTGACGCGCCCCAAGACTGCGCCTCGCCTTCAGAAGCCCTGGGCCTCGTGAGCACCAGCTCTCGCTCCGCGGATGGCCCCCGTGGGTCCACAACCACCTTCGGCTCGGCGTCATCGAAGGGCACGTCAGTGACGGCCTTGACGCAACTGACCACGGGGGATATGCGGATGGACGTCGGTGCCAATGGGAAAAACAACTGGGACATGATGGCCGGCGCCTTTCGGGGCCCGAATGCGCGGGCCTTCACAATGACGGACGGGGCGTTTGACTATCTGGGTGGTCCTGCCACCACCCAGTCCAGCATGCAAAGTCCGATGGACAGCCCGAGTCCGTTCGGCTCTGCCCTCACCACGCTCTCGCCCGAGGCCATCATGGCGTCGCCGCCGCCTTTCGATGACAGCTATCTGGTACGTCTGCTCGCGTTGCATGTGCCGATTGTTACATGCTGACCAAGCCGGAAGCCGTTTACTTTCAAGCCGCCAGGGCTGCAGTCCGATGCGGCGGCCAGCGCCTCGTTGTGCATGCGTCCACAGCAACCGGCTGTGGCGCCAAAATACGAGTTTCGCGGCTCGCAGGAACCAGGCACTGTTGCTGCAGGCATATCGGGGATCCTGGACGCCATCTATCCCAATACGAACCAGCTGGCTACAGCACCGCAGTTCTTCCCTCACCCCACGCATATACCCCCACAACCCCCAACCGAGCAACACCAGTACGGCCCTGGGCCGTACACGTTGGAAGTCGGGGCTACAAACACCAAGTCTCGAGTCGAGACGCAGATAACGATCAAGCTCAGGCTTTCGCAACTTCCGATGGGCGTCACGAAGGTCCATCTCCCCAAGCATACCATCAGCAAACCCAAGTTCTGGACCAAGCCGCCCCCGCAGCCGTCTCCGGATACCCTCGAGATGCACGCTATGCTGGTCTGCACCAGTGCGATGCAAGTACCGCAACAGAAGGCCGCGGCGTTGCAGCGGGCCAAGCAAGCTGCAGCATCGCGCAACAACAACAAACATGCGAGCGCAGAGGCGGAGGGAGAGCAGGAACAGGTCAAGACTCAGGAAGGAGGCGAGGTCCGGATCTGCGAAAACTGCATCGGCAGGGAGCGGAAGCGGGCCGGCCGCAAGAAGTCAAAGCACCCACAGGATGAAGAGGCGTGGAGGCAGGACGAAGCCCGGAGAGTCATCGTCTTTAACACCCAAGAGGTCAAGGAGTGGGCGCTGCAGAACCATCCCGAGTCTGGGTCACGACGATACTGGCAGGTCGAGGCCCCGATGAGGATTGCCTGCTACTGCCGACACCATGCCGAAAAGCAGGGATTCCAACTCATCTTCACCCTGACTGACCACCTCGGCCAGCTCGTCGCGCAGACGCTATCGGAATCGATCATGATCACCGACGACCACAAGACAAGCCCCAACCCGGTCCCCAAGCCGGTGTCTGGGCCACCGAGTGCAATGTTGAGTCCGCGGGAAGAGATGCCCGCCCAGAGCGTCACAGGGCCTTCGGTTGAATCATCCCCCAGTCTAGACTTGCAGGCTGCAAGACGCAGCTCGTCAGGTTCCACGCCCATCTTGGCAGTCCCTCCCGAGCAACTCCAACCAGCCCTTGCTGCACAGCATCTCTCTCGTCCCGCTTCGCCGTCATTCCACAGCGGGCCAGCCAAGCGACGGAGAGGCAACCACTCAACGACCAAGATTTCTACCGACTTAACTATGACACCACTCGACACGTCGTTCCTACCACCTTCACGGCGCCCAACTCTGCTCCGGGCACAGCCATGATGACGCCGGCAACGTCGGCGTTTTCCCCCACCCCCCCTCCGGCATTCCCGCCCCCGCGGATCTGCAACTGTTTGGCCCCAGTGCTGCCGGACCTGAGGCGTCAACGAACCCCTTCGGAAGCAACTCACAAACGGGTGGCAGCAATAGCCAGCTGCTCTGCCCAACTTGGGCAGGACGCCCAGCTTGGCTAATCTGGGCACGTCCATGTTTGGCATGCAGCCAGCGACGCGCCAAAACTCAGCAGTCAGCCCAACCGCTCCTCGACCTACGCCGAATGCTGCTGCCGTGCAAGGGAGGGCCCAGCAGAACCAGACTCAGAGGGCCATTTTCAAGGTCATTCCGGGCGAGGGACCTGTTGCGGGTGGTATTGAAGTGACACTGATGGGCCAAGGGTTTGATGCGGGGATGCAGGTCATGTTTGGCGACAAGCAAGCTCCGGGGACCATGTACTGGTCATCGGAATCTCTCGTGTGCCTGCTGCCTCCATCCGAGATGGCGAGCATGGTACCCGTCACTATCAAGGGCCTTAACTTGGCCCCCCAGTGGTTCCGATACGTGGACGACAGCGAGCAGCAGCTCCTGCGCACTGCGCTCATGATTCTTGGCAACAAGATGACGGGTGGTTACGAGGATCCCACCGAGTTTGCCCGACGCATCATCAAGGAATCGTCTAGCTCCTATCCTTCTCCTGGCGCTGACATGTCGGGCGTGGAAGGCTCCTCCAACCGTGGCATGGAGAACTTTGAGGGTCACCTGCTCAAGTTGATGGAGTTGATGGACCTCAGCAACAGCACGCGGAAGCCACGGCTCAACCTCAGGAGGAGGACGACGGCACAGACCATGTTGCATCTGGCTTGCAAGATGGGCCTGCACCGCTTTGTTGCCGGTCTTTTGGCGCGCGGCGCCAATCCCGACCCGCGCGATAACGGTGGCTACACCGCGTTGCACATGGCGTCCATGAGCAACCACACTGAGATTGTCCGGCTGCTGATCGCGCATGGGGCTGATCCGACGCTGCGGACCTTGTCAGGTCTGACGGCTGCTGAAGTTGCCAAGTCCAAGGAGGTTGTGCGCATCATCCAGCGCTTCGAGCAGCATCGGCGGTCTCAGAGCGACAGTTCGTCTCACAGCCGCGTCAACAGCGTCGCGAGCTTTAGGTCGCTACGCGCGCAGGTGGCCCTCTCTCCGGAGGTTGCCGACACGTCAAGCGACGAACCGGGGCCGGAAGAGGAGAGCTCCGAAGAGTACTCGGAGGCGTACTCCTCGGACATTCCCGAGGAATCTGGACCTAGCGAGCCGATCGAACTCCGCATGCGTCGCGGGAAGAGCGTTGCCAACACGCCTGCGCGCGTGAGGAGCCCGTCCCGGCCCCGGCGACGAGGCACGGATGCTACAGGCGCGCTGATGGCAGCCATCAAGGAACAGGTCGCTGCTCAGTTCCAACAGCTGCAGCAGAGGATGGGACCGCACCTGCAATATCTGCCGCAGCTCCCGCAGCTTCCCCAGCTGCCTCAACTGCCCCAGCTGCCTCAATTCCCGCAGTTTGCTCAACTGCCCAACTTCCCGCAGATGCCCAACATGCCCCCATTGCCAGAGTACCAAAACCCCGTCCTACAACGCCTTGCAACCATGATTGGCGGTGCCAGACCCGGGGCGGGCGAAGAAGAGCCCACAAACAGGGGCCCAGAGAGCGCTTGGCACTATCTCTCGCCCTTCTCAACCAAAGCCACCACCCCGCCGCCGGCATACGATGAGCTCTTCCCCCAGGGCGATCTGGACACGAAACGAACCTCGGCCGCCCAGGCCGCCGCCGACGCCGTGGCGGACGCCAAATGCGCCGCGCTGTTCGACCAGGCCGAAACCTCGACCACAGCAGCATGCGGGTCGACTACCCTCGACAACGCCGCCGAAGCCACTACGACTGTGGAAGACAAGGACGAGGACTCGGAGGGCCAGGAGATTCCCGCACTCCTGCAGATTGGCCGCAAGGACGCCATCACCCGGGAGCAGCAGGCGACGCTCCGGCGGGCGCACGCGCAGAACCTCAAGAGGCTGAGCTGGGATCGGAATCTCTTCTTCATTTGGGTATGTGTCACCTTCCGCTTTGTGGTGTACAAAGAATGATGCTAACAATATTTACTCTCCAGATCCCGCTGCTCATTCTCATGGTTGGCGCCATGATCTACCACGGCATGCCTGGGTTCGTGGCCGCCACGCGCGGCCCGCTGGCGGGTGTGCCCAAGGCGCAGCCGCAGGTTGAGGTGGCTGCTGCGGCTGTGGCCGATGTTCATCAGGTGGTGGGGGGTGCTGAGGGTGTCGCGGCGGCTGTGGTGTAGGTTCTGTCTCATCATTGTTACGACCGCCGCCGTTGTGTAGCATCTTTATTGTTGTTTGATTTCGATTTGAGGAGCCGTGTGTGCGCATGGAGGTGCTCCAATCGGTTGTGACGGCAAACGGAGTTTCTGGATACCGCGTTCTCACGAGGTTTGCTTGGACGGGATGGAGGAGGTTTATATCTGCCGGGCTGGCTGGCAACTTAGAGCGGCGGATCGTTATCAGGTATGGTATAGTCGGGTGCTGGCTGTTTTTAGCTGCCAGGGTTTCTTGTGGTCGTGTCTGGAGACGACCTGGCCATTTTTGGTAGAGCGATGTAGTGCACGATGATGGGGGATCTGTCTGATGTCAAGACGAGTTGCTTGGTCTTTGTCTTCTTGTATATAGATGGATTCAGAATATGTTGTATTGCTGAAACGACACTTTCATCGCTCTTGCATTGGTGAGCCCAGCTTGGACTGGCGTTTAGGGGTGAACAACAAGACGTGCAATCGACTCACTCTCATCCAGCCACGGCATAAATAACGGGTCATCATCGTTGACAGCTGCTTCTCACCACCTCTCGGTATGCAAGTCACAGATAGATAGATACAAAAACCACAAACAGCCACCCACTACCCGCCCCCTTCAACATCCACCAACAAAGCCCCCTCCCTCCATTCATAAGATGTCTGTCTGCAGCCCAACAAGAGCCTCCACCCAAGCAAGCCAAAGCCAGTCTAAAGACACGGCAGGTGAGGAGAAAACAATAACCAGCAGTCGCCGAAAACAGGTTGTGTGTGCATCCAGACAAACAAAGCTTGTACATAAGTCTCTCCCACACACGACCGAGTTTCCATATACAGCTTCCCTTTCCCTGTTTCTGTCTTTGTCATTTTTCCGTGCTGCGCTGCGCTGTTGCTGTTGCTGTGCTGTGCTGTGAAATGTGCTGCTGTATGTACGGACTCTCGCACCAGCCCCCCAGCCCCCGGCCGCCCTGTCTGTATGTCGGTACGGTTATTGTAAAAGCCATTCTTCTTTTTCGTGAAAGCCGCGTCAGACGTCATCAGATCGTTAAAAGTTTCTTGGTCGTCAAGCCGGGCAGGGTGTTGGGAAAATGGACCTGCCGGCCGGGAGAGAGAAGAGAGATAAACTGCGAAAAGGAAGAAAAGAAAAGGAGGAGGGAAAGGAGGAAGAGGGTCCGGTGCCACATCGTGCAGTTAACCGTTGTGGCCCACCTGTAAGCCAGTCTGGATGTTGTATGTTGAGAGGCTTGGCCAGGTATACCGGGGGCGGCGAAGGGAGAGGATGGAGACAGAGCCGAGAGGGAGACACACAGAATCAACCCAGACAGGGATGTTCTCGACGTCCTCGCCCAGCCCCGAATCCCGGTTCACGGTCTTGCCCTTGCCCTCCTCGTCACCCTCCTCCTTCTTCTCGACGCTGCCGCCGCCGCCCACCACCACCACCGCCGCCGGCACCATGGCCGCCATGGCGTCGCAAAACTCCCTCGGAATCCGGGGGACAAAGGGAATCCCCTGGTTCGGGTCGGGGACGATGCTCAGCGGCTCATGCTGCTGCACGCTCATCAGGCTGCTCGTCGCGCTGCTGGTGCGCAGGCGCTGCGGGTAGTGGGTGCGGAAGGCCGGCGGCGGGGGCGTGATGATGCGGTGGTGGATCTTGGGGCCGTGCTGCTCGGCGGCGGTAGTGGGCGGCTCGGGCTGATGAGCCTCCTCGGGCTCGTCGATCATCATGGCGTCTGGGTCCGCGTCCGCCTCAGCAGCCGCGGGTGCGGGGGAGCGGTTGCGCCGGGTGAGGCCCAGGATGCGCCGGCGCCGGCCGTCCTTGGGCTTGGTCAGCTTGCCGTGCCTGATGGACAATGTGTCGTCTGCGGCAGGGACGGCGCCCGCGGTTTTCGGCGGGGAGGTGATGCCGCTGCTGAAGACAGAGGAGGTCGGGGAGAGGGGTCCTGCCGGCGGGTTGTGCGACGTCGACGGGCGCGACCGGAGCGTGCCGTAGCTGGAGTAGTTATCTCGCGCGCCGGTCAGCTCCATCGAGATGCGCGAGGCCGAGTGGCGCAGCTTCTTAACGAGCTTGCGGGTGACCATCTCGGCGTCGCTGGCCAGGTCGAGCGACGCGCCGCGCTTGGTGCCGCGCTGCGGGGAGGGAAAACTGTCGGGCTTCCCCTGCGACGAGCCTCTAGGCGGAGGGGGAGGGCCCATGCTGTGTCTTTGGGGTGGAAACGGCAGCGCCGGATTTTGCTGCTGGTGTGCGGCCATGTGGTCGGCAAATGACCTGCCTGGCGGCGGGACGGTGATTGGGGCAGCCATATGGTCGGCAGACGATCTACCAGGCGGTGAAATCGTCCCTGGTGCCGCCATGTGCTCCGCAAACGACTTCCTATTCGACTCTGGCACCGCAGCGCCGGTCCGCAAAGGATGTCGACCGCCGCGGATGGCATGCGCCTCAAAGAAACCCGACGCCACCAGGTTCTTGTAGCTCTCCAAGACCTCCTCGCGGCTGGGGTATCCGGTCGTCGACGACGGAGCGGCCGCAGCCGGAGCCGGAGCCGGCGCCGGTGGCGGTGCAGCCGCCGCCACCCTTTCCCTCTGTCTCACCTCCCGCTCCCTCTCCCTCTCCCTTTCCCTCTCCCGCTCCCTTTCCCTGCCCCCACCCCCACCGCCGCCAACAACCGAGTTGACAACCCGCCCGATACTCCCCGACGACTTGGACTTGCTCAAGCTCAGCTTCTCCTTGACGCCATCCCACAGCGGGCCAAGAAGCTCGTCTTCTTCACCACCACCGCCCCTCCTCCCCCCTTCTGCTCTTGCCCCTGCTGCCCCTGCCCCTGCTGGCCTCCTCCTCCTCCCCCCAACCCCACCCACGCAGCCGTACTCCTCGGCCGGCGCAGCTCATACCTCCCCGCATCATCCCCATTCAACTGGCCCCCCACCCCAGTTCCCGATCCCGACTCTTGACCCGACCCAGCGACAACCCGATAATCCAAATCCATCCCCACCCCCACCCTACCTTCCCCTAACCCACCCTCACAGTCAATCGTCGCCGTCCTCCTCATCATCAAACCCCAAAAACCCCCTCGGCGGCACCGCCGACACCCGGTCGTTCATCGACCCCTCGACGAACCGGCTCTGGCCCGTGGCCGCGGCGGCCGAGTAGCCGCGCGGGGAGAGCGGGGGCGGGTGGCCGAGGCGGCGCTGCTGCGGACGCGGAGGCTGGCGCTGGAGCGCGGGAGGATCGGGGTTACGCCTCCTCCGGCTCCGGCGCGCATTGATGCTGTGGTGGTGGTGTGTGGTTGTGGAGGAGAGAGGGTGGTCAGATGATGAGGATGGTGGTTGGTGTTGATGTGGTGGTGGGGGGAGGTGGTGGGTTTGGATGTGCAGGTTGGCTTGCCGCTGGAGGCGGTGGCGGAAGGAGGATGTCGACATCTTTTCCGTCTTTTGGTTGTTCTGTTGCGGTGTATTGGTGTGTGTGTGTGTTGGGTGGCATGTGATTTTGGTTGTGTTTATGTTGTTGTTGTTTTTGATGTAGATGTTTTGTGAGATTGTTGGGGTGGCTGTCTGTCTCGATGCAGTGGCGCACCGACCGATCGATCGATCGGGCTTGTCCTGTCTTGTCTTGTCTTGTGTGTCGGATGTGTCGAAAGCAGCGGGCGACGATGGGAATGTTTTGTTTACTCGCGCCGTTCCGTTCAACCCGCTCGCAAAAAACAGAACAACGATCGCGGCCCTCAAAACAGGAATCCGTCTCCTGTCTTTCGGGCGCAAAGTTTCTCTCCAACCTGTTTTCTGTGCAGCGCAGCGCAGTGCAGCGCAGATGCAAGACGGACAGACACAGTTAGCAAGAAATGAGACCGAAAAGGGGGGAAGCATCAGCAGCAGCGGGCCCCTCTTGTTATTGACATCGCCCGCCCTTCCCCAGATGGCCCGACCACACCCTGCGGGTGGCCGACCGGGCAACCGCAAGTTGGCAACGGCCGCTTGCAGAGCAGCGAACACAGGGCCCAACCAATCAGGGCCGCCCCGAGCGTCGCTAATTTGCTCCCACCATCCACTCGCCAGGGATCAAACCAAGGTCAAACAATCCAAGGTCAAGGACATTCACCATCCGACTGTTCCACATGGCGAATACGACCGATTCGGGGCAAATTTTCACATGGGAGTTGAGATTGCAATGTAGCCATGAACCAAGACGTGCACACAATAAATCCCTATATTCATATCGAACCAAGATCCTTATTCAAACATAGAAGAGCTTGACCATTGTCTTACTACACGCATCAGTCCCTCCTACCAGCTGGCAGTGCAGTCCATCTGTTGTCCAAGACCCAGACTCAGCCCTGTCTCCTCTTATAGAACCATCTCAAGACAACAGAAAAGGAAACCAGAGCGAAGGTGGTCAGTCGTATACCCCTCAAGCTCCAACAAGCAAAGGAAAAAGACGAGATCAACAGAGAGTGAGCGTGTGTCCGTGTGTGTGTGTCCAGTGTGTCCATCACCACCAGAAGAATGCCTGTCTGCCTTACGACAGCCAAAGATGAAGAAAAATGCACAAAAGAGATTCCCTCGAGACGCCCGCATCATATATACAATCCAACGAACGGAGCGTCCCAGCAACAATACCAAAAGAAAAAAAACACTATGCAAGCAGGTTCGTCATCCGCTCATCGGGCGAATCCCTCAAAAAGAAAAAAAAAAAAAAGAACAGCATGAAAACTCCCAACACCGCCGAGCGCCCTGCACAGTCCCATTGCTTCAACCCACGGCTCCCGCAGGAGTAGCTCAGAAAGGCAACCTCGCCGCATCCTTTTGCGTACCATCCGCCCTCGTGAAGAACATGGACATGACATCGGCGATGTCCTCCGAGGCCGCGTTCTCGCGCCGCCCGTCTTGGAACCGCTCCTGGTCCTGATCCTGCCTGAAGGACTGATCGTGCGCCCGCTTGGTGCCCGCATACGTCATGGGCGGCGGCAGCGTGGCCGGGTGGATCGGGCCCTGCTTGCTCAGGGTCGTCGATGGCGTGTTGGTCGGGTGGATGAGCGGCGCCAGCGGCATGAGGGGGCGAGGCGCCGGGGCGAGAGTCGTTGGGCTGGGGATCGGCATCGGGGAACGGCTGGCGCCATCGATTTGGAGAGGGGGCAGGACCTGCTTTGATGGCGGGGGCATGTGCGATTGTTGCGGCGTTGGCGGGTGGTAGGGCGGCAGGCTGAGAGGGGGAAGCTGGACGGGCGCGCGGTAGTCGTGGGCGACGCTGTCGCGGCGTGGGGGTGCCGGGTTGATCGGGGCGTAAGCCGACTGCGAAGGTGTCCGCTCGCGGCTGTGAGCCTTCGGTGCCGGTGGCGGCGGCGGAGGCGGGTAAGAGGACTGCACCGGGTAGGGGGCGGCCTGTGACGGCGGGTACACGGGCGAGGCCGGGACTGATGGCGGCTGCGCGAACGGCTGCGGGGGTGCGGCAGGATACTGGGAGCTCGAGTTTCCGCCCAGGAACTGCAGGTGACCGCCGGGAGGCGGCGCCTGAGGATACTGTGACGGGTAGTCGGCCATGGACGGGCGACGTTGCGAGTCGGCCGAGTACGGGGTGCGCTCCGTGCTGCCGCTCATGGACCGCTGGCGGTTGTAATCATTGCGGTTGTCGGGCGTCGCGGTCCTCCTCCTGCGGCTGTACTCATCCTCGGCGTTGTCGTAGTCGCCACCCTTGCCGTCGCGGCGTCTCATGCGCACGTCACGCCGGATCCTGACGCGGCATCCCTGCTCCGCTACGACGCGGCTGAGCGCTGTGCTCTCGGCCAGACCGGGGAACTTCTTTGCGCTGTAGACGATGAACTCCTGGGACTTGACCTCCATGCGGAAATCGAACGAGCCTCCCGTGGCCGGGTTCAGGCCGGGAATGGGCGGTTGGCTCTCGCCGTCGCGGTCCTTGTCCTTGTCCTTGTCCTCCTTGGTCTCCTCGTACAGGTTGAAGGTCAGCTTGTAGCGGCCCTCGTGCCTTACCGACAGATCCGGAAAGAGGAAGTAGCCGGCCTCGAGCGGCCGATCCAGGTACGCCATGCCCGAGACCGGCATGCCCGTCAACACAGGAGGCGTATTGCTCGTGGCCGGGGTGCCGCGAGCATGGGCCATGACGCGAGCATGCTCGAGGGTGGCGAAGAGGAAGAAGTTGGCGTTGTAGACGAAGGTGATGTCCTTCTCTTGGGCCAGCTCCCAGGTTTGGCCCTCGTAGATGCGCAGCTCCACAACGGGAGGCGGGTCAACGGGGCGTCTATCGGCCGATGCTGCAAGCTGTCAGAGAACATGAACAAGGTCGCGAGGAGACGATTCACTTACACTTGGGGCCGGAACCGCAAGCTCTTGCACGCTCGGGCTGCTGAATCACCTTCATGCAATACCACAGCCTGCGACCGCCCTTGGTGTCCCTCGACGTAATGGAAGCGTCCATATGGCTGCCGCTCTCGAGCGCCGGAAGGGCATGTGCTGCCGACGCGAGGATTGGTGCACCCATTTTGACTTCTTTGGCGTCTGAACTGCCGGGCCTGTCCTCAATCTGCACGGCACAGTCGACTTCGGATGCCAAATCAATCCACAATCAACGGCGTGATTCCCCCGAGTCCCACACCAAAAAAAACCAACAGTTCCGACGACTCGCAATCCTGCACAGCGACCGAGTTCAAATCCTCTTAGAAAAAGATTCGGTACGTTTCAGCGAGTCGTTGTCGCTCGTATTGATGCACCTGGCGAGGCGCGCTTAAATCGTTGGTATGACGAGTCGGATGAAAAAAAGGTCGAGTGGTGAGGCGTTGGAAGGGAGGGAGGACCCAGCGGTTCCAGAAACCAGAGCGACGGTAAGCTGAAAAAGCACGGGCGGACCCGGTGCGCTGTTATTGGGCGGGTGTGCAGAGCGTCGGGAGCTGCTGCGTTGCGTGGTTCGTCTCAGCCAGTGGGCCGGTAAATCCTGCCGCTGTCCGATCGACCGAATATCCCCGCGTGCTGCCCGCTCTGTCCCTTTTCCTTTGGGCAACTCCGTGTGTCGTCGAAGTTGTGCCGCGGGTGTTTCCTTCGCGATGGGCGGCCCTGGAGGTTGGGAGGGAAAAAAGGCGGAGAAAGGGGAATGCGGGTGCGAGAAAAGAGAGAGGAAAGCAGGCCCCTGCTGGGATGTGCAGTGGGAGCAGGGACTGGAAATGAGCGGCGGGCGCAATGTCACTGCTCGTGCATGGGGGCAGTTGCATTTCGAGTGGAGGCCGACCCGACCCCAGTCGAGGTGGACCATTCCGCCCACCTGTTGCGGGTGCACAGTTTGCGAATCAGCGGGCCCTGCACGGTGCGACATGGCATGGCTGTCTCACCCGGCGGGGCCCAGCGAGCCCCAGCAGAAACCCGGTGGGTGGGCGGCTGGGCCGGTGACTGGCTGGCGACTGGCGCACACAGCGGCACACTGTTCCCGGCCCAGCGGGAAGGGTAACGAGACGGGTGGGGAAGCACAGTGCCGCATTGCAACTCTGGCTTCCTCTCCGGGCCTGATGCCGTTTCTCCGCCACACGAAGGGTCTGCTGGACCGGTTCCTGTTGGTCAGATGGTTGGCGGTCCCCATAATTTTGATCCAGGGTTCAGGTTCTGCCGCCGGTCTCCTCCCTGTCTGGGCTCACCTGGCCATGCCAATCGGGGCAGTCGAGCCAATGGACGATGGATCTGAGAGCCCTTCCTTGGTCGAGATGCTGGGCAACCGTTTCGATCGTTCAGTTCGTCCCGCTGCAACTCCCGAGCGGGCGATTCGATCTTTCATGATGCCGAGTCCAAGTCCGTGAGGACCTTTACTTGCGTCGTTCTTCTGAAAGAGATAATGAAGCCCCGGGATCGGAGATGAGGACCCAGTACCGAAAAGTATTAAAGCTGACGATTGAGCGACCGACACGAGCGAGTCGGCGGATTGGCCGACGCTCGGTTGGGAGCAAGCTGGGGCACATGGCTGCAAGAGTTTGGTTCAATCACACGTCGTCAAGTTGCGCCCAGCCAGCCACCATTCCGCAAAAGACCACCCGAGCTCGCTGGACTTGCCGGACTCGCTGGGGCCCGGGATGGTCTGAGGGCGAGTCCTGGCTGGTGCAGACACGCGGTTCGGCGGGTGCTTGGTACCGAAGAATGGTTGCAAAAGCTTCCAAGGAATCTTCGACGCAACATTCGCATCCACTTGGCTCGGCGATCGCGAGGAGAGCAGTCAGAGCACAGCAAAAACCCGAGATGAGGCCAGAGTTGAGGCTTGCTTTCTCGAGATGCCAAGCCTTGGGAGAAAGGGAGCTAGCCACTATGAATAGTTTAGTGTCTGGACGAGGAAATGGTGTGTGCAAGGTGCATCCAAGAAGCACCGAGGCGGCGCCGACGTTCATTCTGGGCTGCCGGTTCCAGCTTCCAGCTTTGGGCTCAGCCCGCTGGGAGAGTGAAGAGTGGCGCGGTCTGCACTGTATGCTAAGCGCCTCGAACAGGCATGAGCACCTGCGGTTTGGTGCTTTCCTCCAGCGCCGCCGACCTTTCAAACACGCCCAACCTGGAACCAGGATTGTCTGTTTCACTGCAGGCGACCTTCAGGACCAATCCTCCGGAAACTGGGGGGCTCGGCAATGGGCCACGCTGGGTCCTGTGTTCCTGATGCGCTGATTGCGCACGACTCGCCAACCGTCCCAAGTCTTCGGTAACGATAGACTTCGACCGGATGGCAGTCGCTTGCCGACTGCTGGACGGTTTTTCTTTGCGCAGCTCAGGATGTGATGAAAAGCACAAGTGGCACAGCTGCATGGCGCAGCTCGGGGAAGTGGGGTTGTGGGACGTGGGAGCTGAGGCCTCGGGGAGCTCGATCTGAGGGATGAGGGCTGAGATCTGGGATATCCTCAGCATTTCGAGATCGCCGCGCACCTCCAGGAACACGCCAACAACCCTCTATTGCCCTTCTCAAACCACCGCGCAGGAAGTATCCAGCAAGTACCCAGACCAGAACCCACAGGCACCATGAGCGACTCGGATGCAGCCTCGGACAAGAGCGGCCACTCGAAGCGCAAAAAGATGAAGTCGCTCTTGTAAGTCGCCCCGCCTTGGCATTGCACCTCGGCAAGAAACTAACCTCGCTTTTGATGTCAGCAAGTCGGGCCTGTCGCGCGGCAAAGATGAGCTCCTCAAGGGCCGCCTCGCGCTGGAGCACTCGCTCGGGCTCGGGCACAAGCCCAACGTGATCCCGCCCTCGGAGCCCTTCACCAACGGGACCCCCCGGCCGGTGCTCATCGGGTGGCACCCGGTGGCCGGGTCGGCGGGCAAGTGGCTTGCCGAGCAGACCAAGCTCGGGGTGTGGATCACGGAGAAGGTGCACAAGTTCCCGGACCCGTCGCAGCACTGGGCGGTGCTGGTGGGCGACTACTGCCACGAGCTGTGGATGGACGAGAAGCTCGACATCATCTACGTCAACGGGCGCGTCGACGCCGAGCAGTGGCGCACCTTCCCCGTCGGCGAGACGTGCTTCAACGACGAGGCCCTGCGCCAGGCCGGCGAGCTGGTCATCTACGAGATGCGCCAGAGGAAGCCGGGCTACAACCTGATCAGCAACAACTGCCAGAACTTTGCCCTGCTGATGCTCGACGCCATCCAGATCAGCGCCGCCGCCCGCACCGACTTTGCCACGACTCTGGCTGTCGTCCAGACGGCGACGGGGCCGGGCAAGATCCGCGACTTGTTTGCCGATAAGCCGACGAGCGAGCAGCTTCTCGTCGTCGAGCCGGTCGAGAAGGACAATCCCATCGTGGCGCTGGCCAAGCGGCTGATGGACGAGCACACAACCAAACTCGACACCCACCACCACGCCCGGTGATCACTCTGGGGGACTGACTTTCAAAGTAGGGGAAGGAGGAAGTGACGGACGGCCGATCGCAGCGGCTCGAAGCATGGCTGCGGTGTGTGAAACGTGCTGAGATACGCTGACTCTGGATACGAGTCGACCTGGCAGTTGCGCACTGTGGATGCGCAATCCGTCTTGCATGGCGCACACAGGCCGTCTGATGTGGTACGAAGCAAGGGAGTACCTCTGCACAGTGCATGGCGCGGAGTTGGAGGTTTTTTTTGGGGGCGTTGACAGGCTGGAATCCATAGACATCAGGATCTCGACTCGCCGTTCATGCCCATGTTGGACGGCGATCGCCGTCGAGTTTTCTTCAAACAAAGCAATCGATTAAAGAATGATGCGGTTCTCATCAGCCGCCTCCGACAGCTTTCGGTCCGCCGTAGCCACCCCCGCGCCGGACTGCTGGGTCCTTTGTCCGGCCACGCGGAGGCGAATACGGCTTACGCTCTCGGTTCCAGAACGGCGGTGTCTTTGTCGCCGTCTGTTGGGTCCCCAACTGCGCCAGTAAGCAGTCAGATCAGATTCAACAAACACTCGGCATCCGACGTCCATGACCGGTCAATGACGGCGCTCACTGGCGGGTGGGCCAACCTGTGAATCAGGCCATGGCGTGCCCCAAGCGCCCAATGAGGTCCCGACTTTGGTGCTCTCAAGCTTCTGACGGCATGCAACCCCCGCAACTGGCAGCTGCTCAACACCTGGTGAATGGCCATCCGGCGAGTCAGAGCTCGAGCCCGACAACATGGACGGCGCCACCCACACGTCCCCATAACCTGGCCCCAGCGTTCCATTTTTCTGGGCCATTTCGGCTTTGCCACTGCAACCAACAGACAACACACGACTCACATCATCATTCAGCCTGAACTTGTTGGCGAGCAGCTGCTCGGCTCCGAGAGTGTTCTCAATCAACAATCTCAGCTTTCGATTTGGGTATTGTCTTCATCTCCGCTGGACGGCAGTTGGTTCACTGATGGGGTGCTCGCACGGATCGGGGGTTCGGGTTCGGGATGGATTCGAAATGACTTGGCCGCTGTTGTTGAGCTCGGCAAAACGTGGCATCGCACAAACCACCACGTTCCGCTTTTTGTTTTTTCTGCTTCGGTGAAATGTCAAGTGGCGTTGCTGGCGTTGATGGCGTGCCTGCGTGCAATCTATCGAAGCTGTCTCTCCCCTGAACTCGGCTGCTCCCTGCATCCCAGTGCCGAGCGCATCACGATCAAGGCCTGTGTTCGCTAGTTAACTAGCGCCTAGCGGTCGCATGCTGCATTGCGACCTTGTGGCTGACGCTGCTGCAGTCAATATCTCCCCCTTTCAGCTGCTGGTGTTTGGAACCGTGTTGGAAAGCAGGCAGGTGTCGCCAAAACTATTCAGCGGCCGACCAAGGCTGTGCTGATTAGCCTGGTTACTGCTGTGCATGTCGCTTGGTCTGTGGCAGTTGAAGATGGTGCAACGGTTGGATAGGTAGATGACACTCCACGCATCCTCACTTCTTCTCCCACGGGAAAACCTTCACCTCGCACTGCAACTCAGAACCCTCTTTACATCACGCTACCATGGTTCGTCACCTTTCGCCCTGTCGGAAAAGGGCCCCTTCGATGTCTGCGGTGAGTCAGTGACACGGGCTTGACGGGGTATTCGACCGAGGGTCGCACAAAGACGAGGGCAACCAGCAATCCGGCAAACGAAACACCGACGTCTGTCGGGGGCGCAGTAAAACAAACTCAAACTCGGGACGCCGTGGCACAGCAGAGCACCACACAGCATACATACATAGCAACGACGCAAGGAAGGTTTCGTCCGGCTGGGAGGCGCCGAGTCGTGGGCCGCAGCGGTGCGTTGGTTTAACCGCCATCGCCTGCTGCAAGACAGTTCCCACCGGTAAACAGACAGAAAAAGAAACCGCCAACGTGACATTTCTGCTCCTTATTTCGTGGATATATCCCAGCCTCGTATTCATCCTTCCCAAGACACAGTGCCTGCATAGTCAATCTCAGTTTTCTTCTCAAACCATCCCTTGTCAAGTATGACAGTGGATATATTTGTATTGTTCATCCCTAGAAATATCCACCGACTCGATCGTACATACAGCAGTAGTACCCTGCATCCCCAGGTATCCGCAGCGACGGATGGGGTGGACCGGCCGAGAAACACGGGACTTTTTCTGCACTCGTCCCGTCACATGCCGTCGGCATGCACGCGCCCGTGGGTTTTCGGCTGCCCGCGTCCCCCTTTTGCGTCCATGTAGGGGAAGAGACATGATGACATGGGCCTTGCGCAGCCCCGTGGGCGTGCCGAGGACTCGGATGTGGCTTGCTGCTTTGCTGCTTGCTGCTGTCGGCCGTGTTTCAGGGTGAGTTACCCTCGAGGCACCCTTGAGTCCGGTCAAATATCCGCCGGGTGTGTATCTGCGAGGATGTTGTGTACCGAGGTGTTTGGAGAGACTGGGATGGTTCCTTCTGCCATGCTCCTGTTCGATGTCGAAAGCCGGCATGTGAGTCTTTTGTCTGCTGTGTACGGTCAAGAGACATTCCAGACATACTGAGGCAAGCTTTCACCGAATCTCAGGGGGGGACGGGGAGTCATGATATGTATCACCGTGGTTTTTTGTAGAGCGTCATACACATGCGAAGAAGAAAAAATGAGTGAACTCTTTTCGTTGCTCGCCCCCCGGGCCATGTCTCCAGAGCTGGACCGGATGGCTGCCAGACCTATGCCAATATTCCTCGCGAATCTAGAACAGCCACAACAACATTATCACCAACAACAGCACTCCCTCGAACCACGGAGGCCCATCTCACCACCTTCCCCTTGACACCTATCCGAACAAACACCACCACCAACCAGTCATGGACCCCTTCCCTACACAACACCTACATGTCCATCTGGCTTTATCTCCCCCAAACTGACATGCTCTGTTCTCCCACATTCGCCATCACTGTGACCCCCAAGGGATCTTTGCCTCGCAACCCAACCCAGTCACACACAGAATACAGACAACCATCAAGGAAGTTCCAACCATCACTAAATCCCGCAGCACCATCATCACGCAGAACTTCTCGGTTCCAATCCCAATGACCAGTCGCCTAGCCCCCTTGCCCTGTAGTCTCGCCCTGCCAAAGGGCGGATGGATGACTTGTGGGAGGGTTGGGCGGACTGGAGGAGGAGTGAGGAGGTTGGGAGAAGAGTATGGTCATTTTCCTTCTTTCTTTTTTCTCTTCTCCTCTTATGAGGGCCGATGGGAGGGGAGGAAGGGAGCAAAAGGGAAGTTGAAGAAGAGGGGATGAACACGATGTATGCTTTACACGATTGAATGCGAGAAGAAATAACCAGTGAACGAGAAGCGAACCAGGAAATAGGAAAGAAGGAGAGACGAGGTAAACAGACGCTCAACCCTGAATCCGCTTTGGGCAGAAGGAGATGGTGTGGGATGATGCGAAGCATAAACACGTAGATACAGCTGAAGATGTTTTGGCGTCAAGGGCTCGCCACCAATATTAACTGAGCGATTCTTCTTGACCTCGGTGCCCAGAGTGATCTCCAATCTCGAACTCGCTTATGTTAGTGATCATTTCCTGCAACAGTCTCTCTCTCTCTACTCTTTCCTCGTAGCACCCAGAGCTCAGTGACCAGCAAGAGACAAAACAACTTCAGTTCTCCGCTGCGTAAACACCACCTCCCCGTAACGAACAGCACTCGTCAAAATAGTCGACAGCAATATCACATCAAGGCAATCCTAGATCGCTCTAGTAGTTTAAGGTCTCACCACGAGCAGATAATGTCCCCGACTCCTTTGACCACCATCACCACTATCCGGAACTCTAAATCAACCCATAGTCGAAAAGATGTACCGAACCTGCCACGTCAACAGAAAAGAACACCATACTCCCGGCTCAGTGAGCTCAGCCAAAACATCGACCATGATCGGGGATGACATTGATACCCAACCGCAGAACTGAACCCACCGAGATCCGAGCCTGGCCCGGGAAAACATCAAACAACAGCGTCAGGGAGTTTACACCCCAGACAGAGGAAACCAAACAGCGGAAGATATATATCCATGCCCATACTTCCCCGAAAACCGGCTTATACAAACTACCGATGCTATCGCCAACAATGCTACTATGCTGATGCAGTAAAGCTACTCTCGCAAAACCCAAATGCCACAAGCCATCCATCCAACCCTTCTCTGCTCTGCCCCGATGCGAAAAAAACAAAAAAAACAAAACAATAACAGCCCCCCCTTCACACTGCTCACTCACGGACACTCCCCCAGCCCCCTGTTTCGGTACTCTATACCATGCTGTGACTCCGCCCCGTACGTCCACACCTATCCAAACTCATCATCACCCCATCAGCCCATCTTCACTGTTATATACTTCTGTATCCAGCACACCCACCACCAAGCCGCCTCACATCCGCAACTCGCCCATCTCAGTCCCATTCCCAGCCCACACGGCGCGCGTCCCGTCGTCCCGCCCGTCACCGGCAAAAGCCTCGCGGTACTGTCCATCACAAAAAAGGTCAGCTTCATCACAGAAAAAAAGGGGAACACATCGAAAAAAAACTTGAGAGAGAAAAAGTCACAAACATACCGCAATGACAAAGTTCACCACCAGCGCCACCCCCAGCGCGGCACTCACCACCAGCGGGCCCAGCAAGAAATCAAAGTCGCGCCCGCTCCTCTGCATGATCATCTCGCGCCGCCTCACGACGGCCCAGTAGCTCCACCCGCCGGCGAACACCGCGACGGCGACGAACACGCCGCCCATGGCCTGCGCGAGCGCGTTGCCCCGCCCGCCGCCCGCCGAGTACAGGCTGACGGCCAGGCCGCCGAGCAGCACGCAGATGTGCTGCCACTTGAGAAAGGTGCGCTCGTTGGCGAGCCAGACCTTGGGCTCGATCTGCAGCGGGCCGGCGTTCTTGATCCACTCGGTCGGCTCGACCACGCCGGGGGGCAGCGAGGCGGACGCGGCGCTGCCGCGGCGGGCGCGGGCCTGCTTGGCGCGGGCGTACTTGGAGAGGGAGAAGCCCGGGAAGACGGAGGAGAGGGTGCCGTAGTTGAGAGCCGATCGGCTGGTGCCGGCGGCGGCTTCGGCTTCGGGGGGGTTGGTGGTGTTGAGGGTGCTGGACTCGCCCGCCTCGTCGCCGCCGGTGGGACGGCTGCCGCCGGGGAAGGTGCCGGATTTGGGGGTTTGGTGCGCGGTCGAGGTCTCGGCGGCGAGGCGGTCGGCGAGGTAGGATTTGGCGACGGGGGAGCTGCGGGAGGGTTTGTAGGAGCCGAGCTTGGTGCCGAGGAAGCTGCCGACGACCTGCTCGTTCTCGGCGCGCTGGGCGCGGCGGGATTCTTCCTCCTCAAAGGCGACCTGTGGGTCCTTGCGGATGTCGGTGTCGAGGTCCGAGAGCCAGAAGGGCAGGCGGTTGACGTAGTCCTCGAAGAGCGATGCTGTGCCGTGGACGAACTTGGAGAAGCGCGGGCAGGGGTGGACGAGGTGGGAGCCCATCAGGTCTTGGATCCAGACGGGCCGCTTGCCGCGGGTGCTGTCCTCGTTGAGCTTGATCTCAAGCACGGCGTAAGGGAAGCGCGAGACCTCGCTCTGGTTGATGTTGTTGAAGGGGTACGTCATGTTGCTGTTGTCGATGTCGACTCGGTGCCACTCTTTGGGGTCGCGGCATGGGCGGTCCCGGTCGAGCGTGTCCTCGCGGATGAAGGCGATGTCGGTGTCGATCGCGATGCGGACGCGGTCGTCACCCGGCTTCTGGAAAGCCGTCCGCTTGTAGTTCGCCCGTACCAGCGGCTCAAGCTTGTTCTCGCGGACGAATTCCTGGATGGCGTCTGCCGTTGACCGGAACTCCTCGACATCTTCGGCCTTCTGGCCCTGACGTTCCATCTTCTGCACCGACTTCTCCATCTTGTACTCGCCGTCGAGGAAAGGCTTAATGTACTTTTCCTTGATGGCGACCTTGTGCTCTTCGCTGGTGCCATTGTCGTGGAGCGTTTTTTGCTCCAAAAAGATGTCTGGTCGCGTGCTGAGCTGGCCGTACCAGCGCAGGCGCAGCGACGATGCCTCCATCTTGCGCTCGACCTTTTTCGAGTAGAGGTCAAACTTGGAATTGTCAAAGTACAGCGACGTGATGGTGGGGTCCTGCTGGCCGTCCGCCTCCTTCGCCGACTGCTCGCTATACACCAGGGCCGGCAGGCGGCGGAGGATGTACGTCTTGACCTCGAGCAGGTTGTCGGGGTGGACCCAGAACTTGTGGGCCGTGTACTTCTCCCCGTTGTGGGTGGAGGGGGTGCTGTCGGGGTCGAGGGGGTAGGCGTCGGCGGGGGCGGCGCCGGGCTCCTCGAGCTGCTGGCGGATGGCGAAGTACATGAGGGACAGCTTGTTGAGCAGGGGCGAGTAGGCCTGGTCCGAGTTGAAGGGCCGCTTGGACAGGCTGACCATCATGATGGGGCGGATCCTGTAGCGGTTGCCGCGCTTCCGGTCATGCTTCTTAACAATCTTGAGGAAGCCCGTGTAGTTGAGGTTGCTGTACTTTTGCAGCTCCTTGACCTCGTTGGTGACGTTGTCGAGCTCGGCCTCGAGGTCCTTGAGCTGCTGGGGGTCGACATCGGCCTTGGGCTTGCCCTCCTCGGCGACGGGGAGCTCCTTGAGCTTATCGAAGGCAGCATCGACGCGGTGGCGCAGCTCCTCGACTTTTTGCGCCTGGAAGCCGGCGACCTTCTCGAGCTGGACATTGAAGATCTCGTCGCAGAAGCGGTTCTCGTCGTCCTCGGTCCAGGGCTCGTCTTCGTCGTCGGGCTTGTCCTCGCGCAGGATGCTCTTGAGTTTGGCGTAGTCGATGTACCGGTCCTTCCAGGGCGGATAGACCGACTGGCGGAGTGTCTTGCCAAAGCGCATCGTCGCGGGGGGGAGACTGCTGCAGCAGCCGGTGCGGGATGACGATATCTCAGAAAAAAATTGACTTAATTGTGCGCATGTACCATAGAAAAAAAGAATGCGATCAACGAATATCCTCGTCAACGAGCCTCGTGTGGACGGTTCGCCTGACCCGCCGCTGTCGGCTGCGAAACACGCGAGTGAGGGAAGAAGGTCGAGCTTCCATGGTCCATGGTCCACTCGTCATTGCCCCCAACTGCCCCCACCAGCGGCGCAGATCCCGGAGCACGCCCCACAGTACTCGATGCATTTTGCATGGTTGTTAGCAGCAGACTTGAATCGCAGAGGAGAAGTACCATGATGTGCCCAACGATTGAGAGATAAAACTCCAACGTTTCTCCATGGGTTTTCATTCATATTTTTTACCTTCTTGGAACTACGTTCTGGAGCATTTACCAAGATTCCTGCTACACATCTTGCTACCTTTATTACCGGATTGTCGTACCCCTCTACGACCTGCGCCTTCGAGACCCCGTACCTGCAGCACCGCAGCCATTGACCAATCGATGCCCCACGTGTTTTGAGGAACCGACAAGCTTTTGGCTGTTGTGGGGATCTTCAGCGTGTTCTGGCCCAATGCCACATGTGATGCAAGAGCCACACAACAAGACACTGTCTCCGTCTTGGGGTGACTGAAAACAAGGCAATTGAGTAGTCACATTTCTTGTCATCCTGCAGCAGAGATCTTGGTTCTCAATAAGTGTTATGGAAAGAAGCGAGAAGAAAAAGAGAAAGAAATGAAAAGAAAAGGAAAGGAAAAAAAAGGGGAAGAAAAAACAGAAAGAGGAAAAAGGAAAGAGGAGAAAAGAGAAAGGGAAAGAAGAAAAGCAAGAAAAAAGTAAGAAGAAAAGTAAGAAGAAAAGTAAGAAGAAAAGTAAGAAGAAAAGTAAGAAGAAAGTAAGAAAGTAAGAGAAAAAGTAAGAAGAAAAGTAAGAAGAAAGGCAAGAAGAAAGGCAAGAAGAAAGGTAAGAAGAAAGGTAAGAAGCAAAGTAAGAAGAAAGGTAAGAAGGAAGGTAAGAAGGAAGGTAAGAAGGACGGTACGAAGGAAAAAAGAAAGACAGAAGGAGAGAAGAGAAAAACAACAATACTGTGTATAGAAGGCACTAGTTAGGTGAGATGTCAGCATGTCAAGGTTATGTTGGTGATTTGGTGTAGGTGCTCCTCTGTTTACCAAGGCGAGGACAACGACATTTTCATGGCAAACACACACCCACATAAAACCTCACCTAAACTCTGCTCAGAATCAATTCAACACAGTACATCTCATCTAGCATAAGCATAGCAAGTGCGCGCGGTGCAAAAACAGACGCCGCCTTCCGTGTCCAATGCATCACCATCACCACGCCAGATCCAAACCCTCCCCTACACACGACCACAACCCCTGAGACCGATCAACCAACTGACTGACTGACTGACGACTGCTGCTGATGATGCTTGTTGCGGAATGGTATCAATCAAAATCAAGATCAAGGAATGAAGCTATGCCCAGTGATGTAGAGAAGAAAGAAAATGTGAAAAGAAAAAAAGATGTCCACAGCCCGTCTTCTGCTACCCTATCTCGACCTCCCTCATCCTCTTCAGGCGGCAGCCACCGCAATCGCCTCCGCCGCAAACACCTCCTCGGCCGAGCGCCTGACTATGCCGCCCGTGACCGGCAGGTTGGTGCACTTCTCGAGGTAGAGATCGACCTCGCGCGCCGCCTGGCGACCCTCGTTGATGCCCCTGAAACACAAACCCAGTCAGCATCCTTGTTGTATCAATGGGAGAGAGGCGGAAAAGCTTACCAGACAATCAACGACTGCCCCCTGCGGCAGTCACCCGCCGCAAACACGCCCTCCACGTTCGTGCAGTACTTGCCCTGCGGCGTCTTGACGTTCTTCCTCGCGTCCTTCTCAATCTCGTCGCCCAGCACCCTGCCCTCGGGGCCCAGGAAGCCCATCGACAGCAGCACCAGGTCCGCGGGGAAGAACTGCTGCGAGCCCTCGACCTTCTTCATGTCCCAGCCGCCCGACGCCGACTTGGTCCACTCGACGCGCACCGTGTTGATGCCCTTGACCTTGCCGCTGCCGTCATCGACAAACTCCTCCGACATGATGCAGAACTCGCGAGGGTCCTTGCCCATGTGCTGGCGCACCTCGGTGTGGCCGTAGTCCACGCGGTAGATGCGCGGCCACTGCGGCCACGGGTTGTCGCGCGCGCGCTCCGGCGGCGGCTGCGGAAGCAGCTCAAAGTTGATGACGCTCTTCGCGCCGTGGCGCACCGAGGTGCCGATGCAGTCGTTGCCGGTATCACCACCGCCAATAACGACGACGTTCTTGTCCTTGGCCGAGATGTACGAGCCGTCGGCCAGCTCCGAGTCGAGCAGCGACTTGGTGTTCTTATGGAGGAACTCCATCGCAAAATGGATGCCCTCGAGGTTGCGGCCCTTGATGGGCAGGTCGCGCGCGACGGTCGCGCCCGTCGCGATGATGACTGCGTCGTTCTGGGCCTTGAGGTCCATGAGCTGCACGTCCTCGCCGACAGCCACGCCCGTCTTGAAGTTGATGCCCTCGGCCGCCATGAAGTTGGTGCGTCTCTCGACGATGCGCTTGTCGAGCTTCATGTTGGGAATGCCGTACATGAGTAGACCGCCGAGACGGTCGGCACGCTCATACACGGTGACGGTGTGGCCCGCCTTGTTCAGCTGATCCGCCGCCGCGAGACCGGCAGGGCCGGACCCGATAACGGCGATCTTCTTACCCGTGCGCACCTTGGGCGGGTTAGGAACCATCCAGCCCATCTCGAAGCCACGATCAATGATGGCGCACTCGATCGACTTGATGCCGACGGGGTCCTCGTTGATGCCAAGTACGCAGGCACCCTCGCAAGGGGCAGGGCACACGCGGCCAGTGAACTCGGGGAAGTTGTTGGTCATCAACAGGCGGTTGAGAGCGTCTTGCCACTGGCCCTGGAATACCAACTCGTTCCATTTGGGAATGATGTTGGAGATGGGGCATCCCGTGTCCGACTGGCAGAAGGGGACACCGCAGTCCATGCAGCGAGCGGACTGGTACTTGAGCTCGTCCTCGTCCAGTCTCTGCGACAGCTCGGCCCAATCCTTGGTCCGCGTCTTCGCGTTGCGGTATTTCTCAGACCGGCGCTGGTATTTAATGAAGCCGCGAGTCTTGTCCAGGACGAGTGCCTTCTTCTTGTCGGCTGCGTCGTCTCTCACGCTCTCCTCAATATCCTGGAGCTTGGCGCCCGTCTCCTTCTTCGCCTTCTTCTCCTTCTCCTCCTTGTTGGGAGTACCGCTAGGGATGATAGGGAGATTGTACTCGGCCCGCTTAGCCTCCGCCTTCTTAGCAGCCTCTTCCGCAAGGACACGCTTGTAGTCGACGGGCAGGACCTTGACGAACCGCGGCAGAGCACGGTTGAAGTCAACCAGGATGCGAGCCGCGAGCTCGGAGCCCGTGTAATGGTGGTGATCCTCGATGAGACCGCGCACATAGGCGATTTCCTCGGGATCCTCCAGCCCGCTAGCCTCAACCATCTCGGTGTTGAGCTTAGACAGGAAGTCCTTCTCGATATCGAGAACATAGGCGATACCACCAGACATACCAGCCGCGAAATTGCGGCCAGTGCTGCCGAGAATGATGACGCGACCGCCAGTCATGTACTCGCAGCCGTGGTCACCGACACCCTCGACGACGGCCGTGGCACCCGAGTTGCGCACAGCGAACCGCTCAGCGGCCACACCACGGAAGAAGCAAGTACCGCTGGTGGCGCCGTACAAGCACACGTTGCCAATGAGGATATTCTCCTCGGCCTTGAACACGGCCGAGCGCGGCGGGTAAACAATCAGGCGACCGCCGGACAGACCCTTGCCAACATAGTCGTTGGAATCACCCTCCAGCTCCAAGGTGACACCAGGGGCAAGGAAGGCGCCGAATGACTGGCCAGCGGAACCCTTAATGTTGACATGGACCGTATCCATGGGCAACCCTTCCAAGCCGTATCGCTTAGAGATCTGGTACGAAAGAGACGTGCCCATGGCACGATCGGTGTTGACAATGTCACACTCGATGCGAGAGGGCAGGCCCTTGTCCAGCGTCAGCTCGGCCTCCGAGATGAGCTTGTTGTCCAGGCGGACGTAGAGGCGGTGATCCTGCTTGCGGACGTTGAAGGTAGCAACGCCCGGGCGGAGCTTGTGCGCAGGAGTGAGAATGAGCGACAGGTCAATGTTGGCAGTCTTCTTGCTCTTGATGTCATCGCGGACCTTGAGGACCTCAGCGTGACCGATCATCTCGTTGACTGTCCGGAACCCAAGCTTGGCCATGATGGCGCGGAGCTCGTTGGCGACATAGTAGAAGAAGTTGATGACATGCTCGGGAGTGCCAGTGAACTTCTTGCGGAGCTCCGGGTCCTGGGTAGCAATGCCGACAGGGCAAGTGTTCAAATGGCATTTCCTCATCATAATGCAGCCCATGGCAATCAAGGGAGTCGTAGCGAAACCCCACTCCTCGGCACCCAGCAGACAGGCGATCGCAACATCGCGACCAGTCCTCAGCTGGCCATCGGTTTGGACAACCACACGACCACGGAGGTCGTTCAGGACAAGCGTCTGGTGAGTCTCGGCAAGACCCAGCTCCCACGGCAGGCCGGCGTACTTGATACCGGTCCAGCGGGAGGCACCAGTACCGCCGTCGTGGCCCGAGATGAGGATGTGGTCGGCCTTGGCCTTGGCGACACCGGACGCCACGATACCGACACCCGTCTCCGACACCAGCTTGACCGAGACACGCGAGCGCGGGCTCGAGCACTTGAGATCGTAGATGAGCTGCTTCAAGTCCTCAATGGAGTAGATGTCGTGGTGCGGGGGAGGCGAGATGAGGCCGACGCCCGGAGTGGAGTGACGAGTGCGGGCAATCGACTTGGACACCTTGTGGCCGGGCAGCTCGCCGCCCTCACCAGGCTTGGCGCCCTGGGCCATCTTGATCTGAATCTCGTCAGAATCGGCCAGGTAGGCAGACGTGACACCGAAGCGGCCAGAGGCGACCTGCTTGATGGCCGAGCGCATGGTATCGCCGTTGGGCATCCGCTGCGAGCGCTCCGGGTCCTCGCCACCTTCGCCAGTGTTGGACTTGCCGCCGAGCCTGTTCATGGCGACGGCCAGGGTGGAGTGGGACTCCATCGAGATGGAACCATACGACATGGCACCAGTGCAGAAGCGGCGCACGATCTCGGTCCACGGCTCGACCTGGTCAATCGGAATGGGCGTGCAGTCGTCGAACTTGAAGTCAAGCATGCCGCGGAGCGTGCATGCCTTGATCTGTTCGTACTCGGACCGCGAGTACGCCTCGTACGACTTGTCGTTCTTCGTCCGGACAGCGTCTTGGATGTTGGCGATGGACGTCGGGTCGTTGATGTGCGCCTCGCCACCGTCACGCCAGTGGTACTCGCCAGACTCAGGCAGGCCGGCAACAGAGACGGTCTCACGCGAAGGGAAACCACGCTCATGGAAACGGAAAGCATCCTCGGCAATGAGCTCAAAGGTGACACCCTTGATGCGAGAAGCGGTGCCGCGGAAGCAGCGGTCGACGACAGAATCGTCGACGCCGAGAGCCTCGAAGATCTGAGCGCCCTTGTAGCTGGCGAGAGTAGAAATACCCATCTTGCTCATGACCTTGAGAATACCACCGTCGCACGAGTGCTTGTAGTTGCGGATGAGGACATCATCCGGCAGCTTCTTCTTGATCAGCTTCTCGCGGTTGAGCTTCAAGATGCACTCCATGGCGAGGTAAGGGTTGATGCCGTCCACGCCATAACCAAGCAGAACACACATGTGGTGCACTTCGCGAGCCTCGGCGGTCTCAACGACAATCGCGGCCATGGCACGCCACTTGTTGGCGACAAGGTGGTGGTGAACCATGCCGGCAGCGAGCAGAGTCGAAACGGCAACGCGGTCCTTGGAGGTGTTCCGGTCGGACAGGACAATGATGCGGTCCCGAGCCTCAATCGCAGCGGTGGCCTCGTTGCAAATGTAGTCAAGGTGCTTGATGTAGCCCTGGATACCGTCCTTCTTGGGGAAGGTGATGTCGATGGTCTTGACTGTCCACTCGGGGTAGAGGGTCGACATGTTCTTCATGGCGTTGAACTCTTCAATGGAGAGGATAGGGCTAGGCAGGAGCAACCTGCCGGCCTGGGACTCGTCCATCTCAAGAAGGTTACCCTGGGGGCCGACATAGCACTCCAAAGACATGACGATCGACTCTCGGATCGGATCGATGGGCGGGTTCGTGACCTGGGCGAACAGCTGGCGGAAGTACTCGTAGAGCAGCTTGGGAGCGTCCGCCAAGCACGCGAGGGGTGCATCGTTGCCCATGGAACCAAGGGCTTCCTTCTCGTCCGAGGCCATAGGGGCAAGCAGCAAGCTGACTTGCTCAAAGGTATAGCCGAAAGCGTGCAGGAGGGGATCCTCCTGCAGCTTGGTGGCATCGGGCTTTGCGGCCAGAGCGATGCTCTTGTTCTCCCCAACCTTGTCGAGCACAGCAGGCATCGTGATCAGGTTCTCATCGAGCCAAGCCCTGAAGTCGTGACGGCTCGAGACAGCAGCCTTCAGCTCACTGTCATCGATGATGCGGCCGGCCTGGGTATCGACGAGAAGCATGCGGCCAGGCTGCAGGCGGCCCTTCTGGATGATCCTCTCGGGGTCAACAGGAATAGTGCCGACCTCGGAGGCGCAAATGATGCGGTCGTCATCCATGACGTAGAAACGGCAGGGACGGAGGCCGTTGCGGTCGAGGTTGGCACCGCAGAACCGGCCATCGGCGAAGGTGAACAGAGCAGGACCGTCCCAGGGCTCCATCTGGCAGGCAGCCCACTCGTAGAATGCGGCCTTCTTAGGGTCCATCAGAGTGTTTCCTTGCCAGGCCTCAGGGACCATCAGCATAACAGCCTCGGGGAGGGAGAGCACGCCGTTAATGGTGAGCAGCTCGAGCACGTTGTCGAAGGCAGCCGAATCGGAACCGCCGTCCTCGACGACCGGATACAGCATCTCCAGCTCGTCTCCAAAAATATCGGACTGCATGACGCCTTCACGAGCACGCATCCAGTTTTTGTTCCCGCGCAGGGTGTTGATCTCACCTAAAAAAAGGACAGTTAGCATCTAGTTTGGCCGCATCTCTGAGATCCCATCTACTGCTTACCATTGTGAGCCGCCCACCGGAGAGGCTGGGCACGATCCCAGGAGGGGAACGTGTTGGTGGAGAAGCGCGAGTGCACGAGGGCAAAGTGAGCCTCATAGTCGGCATTCACCAAATCATGGTAGTATTGGTAGACCTGAACCGGCGCCAACTGCCCCTTGTAGACAATGTTCTTGTTGGACAGGGAGCAGATGTAGAACCAGTTCTGAAGCCCGACAGTATGAGTGGCCCGCTTCCTGAGGACATAGAGCTGCCTCTCAAAAAGCCGCTCGTCAAACTTTTCCGGGTCCGTCACCTCGGGAGCGTTGCCCGAGCCGTACGCAGACTGCAGCACGACAAAAGGTTGAAGAATGGTGGGCTCCCGAGAGGCGGCAGCAGGACCGAGCAGTGTCGAATCCGTGGGAGGCTCTCGCCACCCCAGGACCCTAAGGCCCAATGACTCGGCAATATCTTCCAACTGCCGCTTGGACTCATGCAACGTCTCCTGGTCGGGCTTGAAAAACAAGTTCCCCACAGCATACTGGCCCAAGGGAGGAAGCTTGATTCCCTCTTCGCGCTCAAAGTTCTTGATAAAGAACTTGTGGGGGATAGAGGTCATGACACCCGCACCATCGCCATCTCGTGCGTCGGACCCCACCGCACCGCGATGGGTCATGTTGCAAAGAAGGTTCCGTGCTATGTCTGTTAGCTTTGCGGCGGCCGATAGGAAGTTGCAAGGGGCCTACCATCGCTGACGATCTTGTGGCTAGGCTTGCCCTTGATGTGACTGTTGAACTGTTAGCCTCGAGTTCCAGCGTAGGCATTTTCCGAGGGACATACCAAGCGAAGCCGACACCGCAAGCATCCTTTTCGAGCGACGGGTCATACAAACCCCTAGAAACCGCAAATTAGTGGGTGCACCATGGAGAACAACGCGGGGGCGCTACGCAACGTACTGCTTCACCGGGAGAGCGCCCGCCCAGGAGTCATTGTTCTCCGTCTGGTACTCATAAGGATGGTATTGCTCCGCTTCGGCGTCAATGTGTATTTGTCGGTCATCAAACTCCTCGGTGACCTTGATGACACCCATGCTAGGCAAGCTTGCTCGATGGATGCCTGCACGGGAGTATCGTCAAAGCGCTCGGGTTGACTTTGGGCCCAAGTCTGGCGCAAACAGGTGGGTATCGAGGTCGCTGTAAACGACTGAACGATCTGGGTTCACATCATGTTAGCTCCGGTCAGCGGGATTGCAATGGTTGATATGAGGTTGAGCGATCTCGGGCCGAAGTTGAAAACAATGACGTGAGGTCCTATGGTCCGGGAACGGAGATGCTCAGGAGCCCGGTTGGCGCCGACAGTTGGCCTTGTGTGGGGAAGTACATATGCATCGCCTTGGTAGACCCAGCAGGCAAAAGGCCAAGTTGGCACTGGGACGGAACGAGCTCGGAACGCACACACAGAGCCGGGATGAGCGAATTTCAGATCATCGGAAGCCAGCCAAGAAGGCGGCAGGATGTCTTGTGTTCCGTCGATTGTTTGGTTTCAGCAGCATCCCCCACCAGCAGCTGCTCCCTCGTGAGCCGTGAGGCTCGGGCGGAGGTAGCATCTCCATCAAGCTCACTCGGCCGTTACCGCCGGAAGCCCCCGTGCTGAGACTGCCGAAGGGATATGGAGTCGCCGCTGTCCTGGCTAGTGCGCTGCAACGCGGCCAAGCGGAAACCGTCGCATCGCGGGCCATCCGCTCTCTGCGATAGCTCCCGATAGCCTTGCGGGCCACTGGGGCAGTGATGCAATGCAATGTAGCTGCAGCCAACCAATTCCAGGCGTGCCCATTCGTGGAGCCCCCAACTCGACGCGGGATGACGACAGGGCGATTGCCCTGTGCCTTATCGTGCCCACGCGAGAGGAGGTTGCCGCTGATAGGACACGAGGTCTAGATCGGCAGCTCCAGACACGAGCCGATATAGCATTTTGCCATTGTCGACGCAACCGAGTCGCTGGCCGCTCGAGGAAGTAACCAGTTCTGGTATTGTGCGGGAAGTCGAAGGGGGGTAAAGGTACCGAGGGAGATTGGTTGCGAGCTGGGAGAGGAGGGGAAGCGGGGCAGCAAACCCCCACCAAGACCCCCGTCGCAAGCACATGCCAATCCTTGTCTGGTCCCCAATCCGGACCACCAGCCAAAACGCCATTGTTTCTCCGGCCCGCTCGTGTGTGCGTGTGTGTGTGTGTGGTGTCTGGTGTTCGTGTCGTGTGCTGCCACTCTGATCGAACTGTGGAAAGCAATCGGAAATCGCCATGGGCTCCTCCCCGAATCGTGTTCATTTTGCACTTGCTGCATCGTTTTCAGGTGGTGCGACGTCGATTCGCTCAACGTCCACAAGGCGACACATCTGAGGTATGTATGCCCTGCGCTGGCTGTGCGACCAGTTCGGGGTTGTAGCTCGTCGGTGTAGCTCGTGCCTCAAGCCTTCTCCGGGTCGAATCATGTCGAAGTCCACTCGGGTACCGGGCCATTGGAGCACGCCGGATCGCATCTTGTCTTCCACGGCGGGGTTGTGTGGTGGTGGTGGTGGTGGTGGTGTGTGCGAGGAAAACACTGCAAGCGACTTACCAATTGACTTGAAATGCAACTCGGGAGCAAAGTCGCGAGCACGCTGTTTGCTGGGCAAGACTCCGGGATGAGCGCGATGCCGATGCCGGGGTGAGTGGGCTAAGAATTCGTGAAAGAAAGAAAAAAGAGAGGGAAGAAGGGAATCGCAGTTGGGGGGAGGGGTGGCGACTGTGCTTTTATGAGCGAGTCGGCGATGGGAACTGACGCAAGGTCCCAGTGCACCCTGGGCACCCCCAGGAGATTTTGCTGTTGGTCTGCGTGTCTCTCGTTCAAGTCAATTGGGCTGGGCGTCCGAAGCGGAGCAGAACTGGCCAAGGCAAGCTGCGTATTGCAGGGGGTGGAGTGGAAAGAATGTCGGATGCTGAAGCAGTGACATGTGTTGAAGGCAACTGCTCGCATCGGCATGGTGGGGGGTGCTGTGGTGGGGACCCTGGTCGGTTGATGGGTGGAGCGCGTATTCGTCCAGTGCTGGCTCCAATCAGGGCAGCGCCCGGGTGCATGCTGTCGAGGCTGTCTGGCCACTTCCTCCCAATTCTGTCTCGGGGTAGGGATAGATGGAGAATCGAGCGAACAATGGGCAGGCGACTTTTACGAATACCTCTCCTGTCTCTTCTGTCTTGTTGTTCGGCCTGCAGCACGTTGCAGTTTATCAAATCGAAATCGAAATGCAGCGGTGTTTCTAAGCTGGGGAAAAGCACCATGTGGTGCAATAGGACCCAAAAGGTGCAATGTGTTTTCGGGACAACAATCTTCTGATCGTTCGGGTCCTACCCGTTTCAGCGACTGAGAGACGGGTGATGGCATCCTGGAGGCGCTCACATCTCTGCCGTTGCATTTCGTTTTTGACTCCTCAGAGGATGGTTGTAGGTCACCTCAGCATCCTCGGGCTGAGGAAGACGAGCTGGCTTCACGAATGTACCCCACACTGGGCTGCATCTTGCATGTCCGAGACGGGCTAGCCCAAGATCCACAAGCATTGCCTGCATGCGAGGCACCCACAGCACGTTTGAGATCCTGGACAGCGACCGGGGTCCGAAAGTTGGACGTCAACCGCCTTGCTTGGGTTTGAGCCAATCAGGCCAGACGGTTTTCAAAGACGGCAGCCGATGTCGCCAGCACAAGCGCCAACCAAGGAGGCATGCGGAGAAGGACCCTGGAAACCCTGTCTGCCGGTGTTGATCGTGGACTACTTTTTTGCCTGCCTTCGCAAACCCAAAGGACCAGAGTTGCAGCACATGGTGCCCCGGGAACGGTAGCTGGAGACCCCGCATTGTTCTGTCGCTTCTTCGTCTCACTTTGACTTCTCATGGGGCCCGACGGTAGAGGCGCGAACAACATTTCCAGGCTTGGTTACCTAGGTTCCACTGTTTCCCAATACAGAGCTCGACCGTTTGTACTGTCCAGTTACCTTGCTCAATTTGCGGCGAGAACCTGCAGAGACAGAACGAAAGAGGAAAGGCGACACGAGATGAAATGTGGCCGAAATAGCGACACGCAAGCCGCGCGAAATGCCCAAAACGGCGAGGAAGGATGGTTCACATCCGCATCCGCAAGCAGAACTTCGGCACCTCTTGTCTGCAGTCGACGCTGTTCCTTCATGGCCTGAGCAAAGGTGCTACGAAAGGGTGCTGTAAAATGAATTATCAAGACGCCAGATGGCTCTTACCAATCAGACCACCCACGCCACAGCTCCCTATCCCTTATCTTGCATCAGTGGGGCAGCCTTGTCTTTGCCCAGCCTATGGGGAGCACGGGATGGCTTGCGGAGCGGGTTTAGGGGATCGCCCTACGCACAGACGAGACGGAGCCAAGCATTTTGGCCTCACGGCCACCAGAAACCGAGGAAGAAACCGCCGGGCCTAGGTTGGTGGGGTTCACGGCCGTTTCGCAGAAGCTGGTACGGCAGTGGTGGTGCTCAAGTTGCATATTGCGGCGCCAGATCAGCTGCTGTGTGTCTGTATCCGGAGTTTAGCCCAAGCTGCAGCTTCTTGGGCTCTCCGAGGTTCATGACGAGCCCGAGTCTTTGGCTCTCTCGACACTGAACCAACCACTCATCATTTTGGAGGGGTAACTACCCAACGGACAGGGCAACAGTAGGTACACTACTTCGGTCACACGAATACCCCGGCTCTCAATCCGAATGCCACTCCACTTCGTGGGGGCACTCGTGGGTGTCTGCACGAATACAGGCGGTTTGGCTTCCAACATCTGCTGTGCGTGCTGTGCGTGCTGCGCTCGGCCAGCTCTGCTCCACCTCCTGAAGCTGGACGGTAAGAGTCACCCTGATCCATTGTTCCGCGGACGCACCACCAAGCATCTCGTAAATGAGCTGTTGCCGCCAGCCCGACCGGTATCGGCGTCGCCGCTGCTCCCAATTGGCCTTGCGGGCAGACCGCCGTCAGCCACGGCGAAGATCATGCGAGCCCAGCAGTCCAGCCGAAGCCGACAACGCCAGACCCGAGAAATCTCCTGTCCAACTCGGCAGCCGAACGGCAGGGTAAAAAGGAAAAAGCAGACCGAGCGCTTCCTCGGAGAACCAGCGCTGCGCAGTCGGCGCTGTGCCCACGCTCAACAGGTGCCTGCTGTCGTTCAAGTCCCGGGAATTCCCGAACCATGAATCCACTAGCGTGGGTGGACACGAAAACTGGCCGCACCTTCATTTGGCAGTTCCTGTCTCAGCGACGACCTTGGATGCATGCTAGGGGCCTAGGTCCGCAGACAGCATGGCAATGGATGCAGGCACCGCTTCGCAAGGTTGCAGGAGTTGGTTCTGATTACCTCATAGAATCTCAAATTCCCCGTTGACAGCCTCGGGAACCAGCGACCCCTGGATTCCGCCCACCGGGTTAGACGGCACCGAGGAATTGGCATTGTGGATTTGTGGGATACCGACTCCGTAGCACAGGCATATGTGACGGAGCGAATGGCGGCTGCCGACTTGCCTCGGTCTTGGATGAAGCAACTGTTCGCGTGCTCTTCGACAACTGGCCGGGCGAGCCCGGAGTCGAAGGGACAATTTCGCCGAGAGACCGCTGTTTGTGCCAAGGGGCGATTTGAAACGCACGCAGTTTGACTGGCTCAGCAGATTCACACGTTGCGAGGTCATGGTAAGATTCTGGTGGCAAAAAGAACAGCAGAGGAGGGGCCATTCAGGACTTGCTGATTTCAGGGAACAGAGAGACTCTGGTGGGGCCGATTTTAGCCTGCCGCGGCCTTGTGCGGAGGATCCCTGCTTGCCTCAGCCTTCCCGTGCACGGACGGTATCGAGGCTGCCATGATGTGGGGTAAGTATCTTGTCTACCGTGTGAGCTGCACAAAGATTTGAGCTTTCACACTATCGAATTTGTGCCATCATCCAACACCACATTTGCATGGGCCACAGCGCGACGCGACACAGCTTGGAGATTACAGGAAACGCACCAGCACGGCAAGGACATCAATGGCTACTTCACTGAAGATCAAATACAACTGATCCATCTTGGAGCTTTCCTCCTCTGGAATTGAGCCCGGGCTCTGACGCGACACCCTGACAAACACCAGAACCAGGACCGCAGCCATGTTCTCCATGCTCCCAGACCTCACCCCGCGGGACGTAAGTCATCCAACCTCCACTCCCATGAACTCCCATCCACTAACCTCCCAAACCGCCCACCCAGTCCCGCTCCCTTTGGTACACCTCCCCGCGCCACCCCTTCTACTCCCTCGACCCCTCCTTCTCCCTCGACGGCAGCACAACCACCACCCTCTCCCCGCCCACGGACCCCGCCAACGCGGCAACCGCCAACAACCCGACGCAAAACACCCCGGCCCCCACAAACACCGCCAACGCCGCGCGGCAGGGCCCCGCCCAGCAGTCCGCGAGCCACGCCGCGCAGGTGATCGACCGCTCGCTCCTCGGCCGGCTGCACGCCGAGGAGCAGCTGCTCGAGCGCCGGCGCGCCGCCGTCTCCAACCTGGGCAGCACGTGGCTCAAGCCGCCGGGCGTGTCCAAGACGCTGTTCCAGATGCGCGAGGAGCGGCGCGAGGCCGAGGAGCACGCCGAGGCGATGCGGCGCGAGATGCTGGCGCAGGAGCTGGCCGAGGCCGAGGCCGAGGCGCAGGCGCAGGCGGCCGCCGCGCTGGTGGAGGGGGACGGGGAGGCCGGGTTGGAAGGGGGGGATATGGAGGGGGATGTTGATGATGGGGAGGGGGCAAGGGATCTGGATGAGGATATTCCGGATGCGGATCTGGAAGGGGGGTTTGGGTATGATGGGGTGAGTGATGATGATGAAGAGGAGGATGAGGAAGATGAAGACGAAGAGGAGGAGGAGGAGGACGACGACGACGAGGAAGAGGATGAGAGCGGAGAAGAGGACGGACTCACCCGCGAGGAGGTACAGGAGCGGCGGCGGGAGATGGAGCGCATCCGCGCGATCGAGGAGCGGAGGCGCGAGATCATGATTGAGGCGGCCTCGCAGAACGCGCGAGAGAGCAGGGAGTTTTTCGAATATGACGAGGAGGAGCTCAGCGAAGAGGAGCGGAGCCAGCTTCTGCAAGAGGAAGATCTCATCCATGAAAGCTCACAGCCGGTTTTAGAGGTCGAGGTCGAGGTGGGCACCGATATGGACATGGACGCGGACCTGGACGACGACATCCCCGAGGCAGAGAGCGGCGTCTATGAGCACACCGACTCCGAGGCCGAGCTTGACAGCGACGAGGATACGCGCGATCTCAGCTACGCCCGCAGCTCTCGGGTGCTCCATCGCAGGACGAGTCACCGGCGGAGCGAGGCACCGCGGTCGAGCCTCGATATCAGCGGGCTCTTGTCGGGGAATGAGAGCAGCATGATGGACAGCAGCCCGCATATGCGGATCGGCAACTACTAGGGTTTGGCGGGCAACGAGAGGGGTGGAGTTGGTCTGTTTTGTATCATGATACCAGTATTGCTAGGCGTTGGCAGAGGTGATGGCTTTTTGTACCTTGACAACGATTATCATGGCTCTGATGAGGAAACGAGAAACTATCATGTTCAGCATTACAACATATGTATCAGCCCGGCCTCCTTCATGGTCGCATGCAAGTGTGTTGGTACAGTACAACATCACGCCAGCAGTCCGTTACCCCCAAACAAGCGAAGCCAAAGATCGACATGCTTCTCCCAAACTCCAAGCGCCCATGCAGTCAGCCCCTCCCGGCAACGAAAGCGGGCGGGAGCTACCCAACGCCCCCCCCTCTGCCTCGCCTTCAGAAGAGCCATACGTAAATGAACAAAAAGATGACGGCCAGGAAAAATGCCAGCCACACCCTCCAGCCCACGCCCGTCCTCTCCGCCATGACGAGCATCCTGTTCATCGTCCGGCCCAGCCGCAGCCGCGTCTGGTCGAACCCCTCGTTCATCTTCTCCGCCAGCGCCGACGAGTCGCGGATCTCATCGCCAATCGCCACCGTCATCTGTCCCCCAAACCGGTCAGCACTACGACCTTCTCACGATCCAGAGTACCGAGAAAAGGCGGACGTACATCCTTCAGCAACTTAACCTTGCCCAAAATCCCCTCCACCTGCTGGTCATTCTGGCTCTCGAGCTCGTTGAGCACCGCGTCGCTGTACTGGCCCCTGTTCTCACACACACTCTCGTCAGCGACCGCTCCCTGCCTTCAAACCACCCCTCAACCCCCCGGTCCCCAACGGAAACGGAAAACAAGCCAAGCCAAGCGTGTGTGTACATACTTCCGATTCGGCGTCGCGGGCCTGAACCCGCCCCGGTTCTCCGCGACGCCCAGGTGGCTGCCGCTCCCGCTCGCGCCGCCGGCCCGGGGTACCCGCCGTAACCGTACCCGCTGTGCGGTTGGGGCTGTGGTTGTTGGTGGAACTGGCGGCTCGGGCTGGCGCTGACGGTGCGGTTCGCGCCGCCGCGGTGTAGCCCTTGAAGAGGTCGCCGCGCGAGTCGCGCTGGTGGAGGGAGGAGTTGAATCTGTTTTCGGGGGGCCGGGACGGATGGTTAGTTAGGTTTGATCGGGTGAGAGGGGTTTGGACTGAGGTAGGACGGCGAAGATGGCGGTTGTCGGGAGAGAAGCGCCGGTGTCCGGGGGGGTGGGAGGTGTTGCTGACGACGAGGGTCGGGGCTTCAAAATGACGAGTAATAGGGGAGGCGATCGATCGGGGGTGCATGGCCGTCGGGTTTGGTGTAGGATGTCGGGTGGTGTCGCGGGTTGATGCCCGTGGATTGTTTCTCTGATGCGCAGCGGCTTGCGATGACGATGTGCAAAGGAACCAACTGAACAAACTCACCGGGAAGCCATAGTGTGCGTTTCGCAAAGAAGTGGTATTCTATCGGTTATGGTGTTTCTTCCATGACGGTCCGGCAAATGCCCCCGATGAAATACAAGAAGGCGACAGCGCGGAAGCTCTACGTCGTGTTCTTGAGGAGTGGACTCGGTCACAAGTCCGAGTCTAAACGTTGGCTCTTTGTCCTCCGGGCCAGGCTTTTTGCTCCAAGTGTCAAGAAATTTGGACCGCCCAGATTGGTCAATTGCAGATAAGCTTTTTCAGGGGCAACGCAACGCTCTGTGTTTGGTTTGTTGGAAAGGGACACAATCTGTTGAGATTTACTGCCAATCATTGAGCCGAGCCCCTGAACCGCGTCTGTTTAATTTGAGATCCATGGACAGCATGGAGTTCAAGTTGCATGTGGAATCCAGAAACCACAACAGAGGAGCTGGAGTGGGCCGCCGGGTCGGTGGGAGGCGGCATCGCAGACCGGGGTGGCATGTCCTATAACAGTGGCGAGCGCGAACGAATATGGCAACCACATGGCATCAGGAGAGAACGCTGACCGTAAGCCATGAGCAATCTTGAGCGCATGTTCTGTTCATTTTACGCGACGTCCATAACCATAAGCTACCACATGAATGCACCGATTTCCATCGCGCGCGCAAGTGAGCGCATACTCGCAAACAAGGATGATAGCCCCTCAATCGGTATCTCTGCAGCGCAACAAGCCGCCATAGCTGCCGCTTGCACCCAAACCAGCTGAATGGTAGACTATCCAGCATGGGACAGGCTGGCCATATCCATTTCGTAATATCATATCCCATTCATCGTTGCGTTAGGCGGTCGTCGTAGGGTTCTCGACCTTTTCGGCCTTCTCGGCGACAATCTCGACGGGGTGATCCTAGTCCTCGTCCATCTTGTCCTCCTCGACAAAGTCCTCATCGTCATCCTCATCCTCGTCGTCCTCGGGCGGGTTCTCCGCAGCAGCCTTGGCAAAGTCAATCACCTTGCCGCGAGTGCGACGGCCGATGACATTGTCGAGGTCAATCTCCTCCATGTTGTCCTCATCGGCTGCGTGGTGGTTAGTTACGCGACGCGTATGCGGGGTTCGGCAATGCGATTGACATACCAGCCTCGGGCTCCTGGACAATACAATGTTAGTCATCAGAATGCATAGGCAAACAGGGGATGTTCTGCGATGCGACGACCGGGCGCAAGCTTACCTCCTCAGGGTCCAGCTCATCATCGTCATCGTCGTCGTCATCTTCAACCATGGAGGCGTCCTCAACATGCTGCTCGGCAGCGGGAGCCTTGCCCTTGCCCTTGAGATCGGTCGCGGACGCGGCGCCGTTCTCGGGGTTGGTGACATCCATGGGCTCGGTGGTTCCGTTCTCGGTGGTCATGTTTGCGATCTGATGTGCTTCCGTGACAGAGAGTCGTTGTTGTGTCGGTTGCTGGATGAAAGTTGACCACGATGGTTGCGAGAATCAAGGTCGGGGTCGAAACTGGGGTATGGTTGAAGGGGGAGGAGAAGGCAAGAAGTGTTGATGGAAGAGGAAGGGCCAAGAGGGTGTTCGATGGGCCAGTGAATTTCTGGCCGACGCAGCTGCCTCAAGCTGAATGTGGGGTCAAGAGCGGCCCGGTAACCAGTGGCAACCAGCTGACAAGGGTCTGTGAGCAGAAGCTGAGACTGCCAAGTCTGTTCAAGCTCGAGCGCCAGTGTTCACAGGAGGGCACTGGAATGGAATGGCAGGCACAAGCGCCTGCAGAGACATCGAGAAAGCCTTGTGCAGCTTGCCAACAAGGATTGATGACGGCAACTGGCCGAGATTGAGAAAATAGAGACTCCGCAACCTTTGCAAACCGCACACCGCGCACCTTCACCAGCCAGAAACACCACTTGGAGAACAAACCCAAACAAGATGCCATTCCCAAACACGGCCCCAAACCCAAATCTCAAAACCTTACTTTTGCTCCCCCCCTCCGGTAAGCAACAATACCGCCCCAATAGCCAACGCCCACCAGTACCTACCACCACCCCAATCGTTAGCAACCTCCAACCCAAAAACCGGGACAGGGAAGAAGAAGAAGAAGAAGAAGAAACACAAACATACTTCTGCACAAACGTCTTCTGCTCCTCCTCCACCACTTTCCCTCCCTCCCTCCTCACCACAACCGGCTTCCCCAGCGCGGGCTGCGCCCCGCGCCCCGTCCGCACCACGCGCGCCTGCGGGCCAAAGTCGCGCGTCTGCCCGGCGTCGATGGCCACGCCCCGGCACAGCACGCCCAGGACGACGTCCCGGCCCTCGCCGCCGTCGTCCACCGTCACCTCAAAGTGCGGCGCGTAGCCCTTGGCGAAGTTGTCCGCGGACGCGACCGTCGTGGAGGACAGCCATTTCTGCGCGGACGGGTCGTACAGCCCGATGCGCACGAGCTTGGCGTCGTCGGGCAGGTCCGGGGCGGAGTAGCTGAGGACGAGGGTTGAGGGGTCGTGCTGGTCGTCGGGAGACTCTCCAGTGGTTGTTGTTGATGTTGATGTGGAGGAGGAGGAGGAGGAGGAGGAGGGGATGGCGAGCTCGGCGAGGAGGGACGGGGCCGTGGAGGGCGCGGCGACGGGTTGGATGTAGACGGCTGCTGTGCGCGTTGCTGCTGCTGAGTCGTGGGCGCCGGCGAGTGCGGCGCCGGCGAGTGCAGTGCCGGCCAGGAGGGCGGGTAGGAGGGCCGCAAGCCGCATGGTGGTTTTCTGAATTTCGCTGTCCGCGGCCGGGTGGGGCTGGTCGGCGGTGGACTGATGAATTGGTGCGGACGAGGAAAGGTGAAGTTCGTTTGTGAGGTTGACGGGCCAAGATTGCGGCGAATGCGATGCTTGCCAGAGCTCGTGCTTGGCGGTGGGACCCACTGCAGCTGGCCCCCTGTCGTGGGTCCCCAGGGTCGCTTGCAAGTCTCTGGGGGACTTGGAAGTTGCAACCCTACCCACGTGTCGATGGCACCACCGACAGTGGTAAGGCACCTCGCCCGTCACCGCCTCATATTTCCAGGTTGAGCTATGAGGTTGATCTTTTTGATGCCGATTTCGGAAGGGGGGTCTGTCTTTCTTTTCTTTTTTTCTTCTTTTTTGAACTGAGACAATCACGTTTTGTAACACTGAACATTGGAGCTTGCCGAGTTCAAGCCCGGGTTGGTGTTCCCGTCCTCGGCCCTTGACGTTGGCCACTGCCATCACTCTGGCCTTATTGTGGCCATTGTGAACGGAATATAAAGAACCTTGATGGCCAGGTGTTCGTATCTGCAGTTCCAAAGACAAGCTGTATTGATGCTACTCGAAAGAAGCCGTCTCCGCGGACACTGGTCCTGGGAATCTGGACGAAGTATATGCCCATTTGCTCGTCTGGTGTTTCGACCAGATTTATGTACAAAAAGCCGAGAGCTTGTAATTCCTGCAAGCCCCCGCCCATGCTGCAATCGCAATGTTGATGTCCTCTTTGAAACTGAGGATGCAGAATGAATTCCGACCAGACTCCGCTCCACCTCCATGACCGGGCTGGTGTCCGCCGAAAGCAACCCATCGACCATTGCCAACACCACCAGCCCCCTCAAATACCAAGTTGTGCGATTCCGGTCACGAGTGGCTGCTCATGCTATGCGCCGCCTAATGCTGGTCCTTGGACCGTGCCGGTCGGGCCCAAAAACCCTCTCCGAGAAAACCCCCCTTGCCCTTCTTCGACGGCATCATCGTCGTCAAGTTCGTCGCTGTCATCGATGGCATCACTGTCATCATCGCCGTTTTCGGCTCCTTCTAGTGCGTAGCCCGGACATCGCTCGACAAGGCCCTTGTAATAAGCGACCAGGACTTCCGGGTTGGGGACGATCTTCCAGTCGACCCTGTGCAGAAACTCGAGTTCCAGAAGCTTCAGTTCGGCGACCTTAACTCCGCCGACCCGAGCGTACGTCGAGTTGTTCCAAAAGGCGTCCGACAGCCCCTTGGCCGCGACCGTAGCGGCAGTGATGAGAAATCGGTGCACTGTGAGCGTGTTGATGGTGAAATCGGGGTATAGTGCGCACAGGCGGTCGATGTAGTAGACCATGGAGAGGAGGAGAGGGGGTGTAAGTGTGGCGTGTTTGGCGAGGCGGTGGAGGTACTCTAACACCGATATTCCCGGGGCCGTTCTGCATTTTGGTTAGTTTTCCTGCGCTGAAGCCATAACAAGTAGGCGGTTGGTCTGGCGAAACCGGGGGTGGGGAGAAGGGAAGCATACCGGGAATGGAATCTGGTGAGATGCCCCGACTTGAGCGCGAGGCTATCATTCGTCTCGATCAGTTCCCCAAGCATGTGCGCAATGAGAACTACCACGTCCTCAACCGCGCAGTGCTCATATCGTTGTGGCAAAACTTTGGGGGGTAATGTATCGGGCTTGGCCCGTTTGGCGAGTGTTGAGGGGTTTTGTAGCGCATGGGTCGCCAACGCGCTTGTGCTGGCGCCGGGCCCTTGGGAATTCCTCCTCTTGGACGGGGAGGCTGGTACAAACGGTGATTCTATGCGCTGCTTCGGTCCGGGCGGCACTGGCTTGGAGGGCCGCGCCGGGGTCTGCGCAACGGCGCCAGGCCGCTCGTCGGGGGCCGCCATTGCTCTGCGGCGCGGAGATGAGGGCGGGTCGGGGTCTGTCGGCTGTTGTTGTACTCGCGGGAGCAATGCACCGGTGGCGTAGTCCATGCGCTCCATAGGCGAGTACTGGGTGGCGGCGTCGACGGCTACATATCGCTTCGGCGCAAGCGACGAGGAGGCTATTGCGGGCGCGGGCGCGGGCGCGGGCGAGTTGGAGTGCCGGCGAGACTTGGCGACCGCCGGAACCAGAGGAGAAGAGTTTCGCGGCGATGGTGCTGGGGCATAGCGGAAGCTGTGGAGGCTGCTTCGGGGAGACGCATTGGCTGAGGTTGTTGTGGGAACGGGTGACCGCGCCAACATCATCCCAGCCTCATTTCGTCCTGCGAAGCGCAGGTGCATCCGCGGGAGAAACAAAGTTGAGAGAAGTCTTGTGCGGCAAGCCCAAGCCGGGATGGTGGGGCAGCAGGCGAGATCGGCCCACCGCAGCAGCAGCGCAATCCAGGCGAGCCAGGCAAGCCAGGTTCCCGCTCAGTTCCCCGCAAAGAACCACCAAGGTCGCACTGGCCGGTGTGTGGCTCTCGGTGTCCGGAACCAGAACAAGCTAAGCTGCAAAGAACCAAGGACGCTCGAGCAGTGTTGGGCCCAGTGCAGTCAGTCGTCGAGGGACGTCCTTTCGTTGCGTTGCAGGTTTAGTTAGGAGTCACGACAGAGCCGTCCGACAGCGCAGGTTGGAGTGGATGATGCAGGTCGAGTGCGTTGTGTGAACCGTGCTGTTGGTCTCTACATGTATCTGGGCACGGAAGTCTTTGTGCTGGCGGGGTACTGGGAAGAATGCCGTGCGAAGTTACATCCATCTGCCGTAATGTTGTTGTCGGTTGATCGGAACAGTGACGGGGCCATTTTTTTTCCTCTCCCTGGGTCACCAGCTGCATAGATATATACTCCTGTTCCTGGTCTCGTCTGCAGAGTGTGCTTCTGGCCAACAGCAGGTGTGGTGGCACATGGGCAAATGCCCAATTTTCTTCCTCGATGAGCGAACTGGGAGACTCGGTGCACGCCCAGCGGACCCAACGAAGGGGGGCCAGCCATACGGATCACGTTTCCATGCAAAGGTCACCGAGTCCCCGGGAGCCATGGGGCGCCGGGAAAGTCCCTGATTGGCACACCTCAGGGGCTCCACAGCCAGGAGGCGTGCTTGGCGGAACTGAGCGAGCAGATCAAGGCAGGGAGCAGTGACGGCCAGGAAAAGGGTCCAAACCATGTGGTCGGCTGCCAGGGCGTTTTGTGGTTCAGCGGAACACGAAGGCGTGTCCTCTGTGACGTTTGCTGGCTCGTTTTAGTGAGGGCTGAGTGCAGTCAGCGGGTTGTGTGCTGACCAGTGCCCCAGAGGCAGCCTGTCAAGTGCTGTGTCGCAGTGAGAGTCGGTGTCTGGAAATGGCAGTGGAACTTCTCAATGGCTCAGGACCCAGGAAGCTGGAACCCATCTCAACCGAACAGACTGGCCTTCCGCTGCCCACGTGCGCAGAGAACGGCTGGCGCCAGGCTTGGGCTCGAACAAATGGAGCTGGCTATATTATTAGGTAGAGTGCAATGCTTGGGCATCGAATGTTTCAATCATTGCCAGGGACGGCAGGGGAATCGTGAGATGATTGATGGTTGAGTTTAGGACGAGATGCACATAAGATACCTTACGGAGCAGAACCAGGAGCAAGTCCAGTTCAATGTTTGGTTTGTGTGTTAGTGCGGCTCCTCTGCCACAGATCATGGTCGCACTTTCAAGAACTTCCAGCTCAACAGCCTGTTCATCAATTTCGAACGAAACACAAAAAGACAAAATTTAAAGCTAGCCAAGAACTTATCTATCAATCACATGGTTTTGCATCTCGATGCGTTGTTGTGCTGTGGATTTCAAGGTCTCGATCGGACCTGGTGTTAGGTACCACACCAACGAACAAAACAGGGGTTGGAGTGTCGTAGGAATCTTTAAACTTCTGGTATACCTCGATGCATTCACCGCGACCAGAATCGATAACAACGAGCTCTTTGATTCGTTCAATTGCGTCCTGTTCTGCTATTTTGTAGTCATTTTTGTTTTCATCATCTTCTCCTCCTCGTCCTCTGTGTATGCCGCCTGAGTTTTCTCTCCTGCCTGTGTTGTTGCAGCTGCTTGTTCTGCTGCTCACATTGGAAAACCATCATCCATTCTGCACGACTGCTTTCCCCACGCTCGGGCCACTGCCTCGGGGCATGGAGCTGTCCAGGGCTGCTGCTGCACGCCAGTCGAGGCCACGCCCAGCTCTTTCCGGGCACCCCATGCGGAGGGGTGGGCTCGGTGGGGCACTACTGACCTTAATCCTGTCATCCCGCCATTGGCTGACTGCATCCATCAAACATCAGCATTCAACAGCAGTTACAGAAGAACAGCCCTCTACGCAGTAGGTCACTGTTGAGTCGTCCGCCCACTTGAAACGATCGCTAGTCATCAAAGGTCCCCTCCGCGCTGCAGCTCAACTGGGGTACGACTGTTTCGGGCAACAGAAAGCATACTTAATCCACGTATTTGCCCCCGAAGAGGGTTCGTGTCGCGGTTTCGGTCTCGGTTTCCTCCGCAAAGCAGTGCAAAACGAACACTTCGAGCGCCACTCCAACACCTACTCTGCCGCTCGCTTTCATCCAACGCCCACTCCAAACGACAATCCCAGAACCCCTTCCACGAAATTTGCCAGCCGGGCTCTCGGCTCTTTCACGAACGCTCAAAAAAGGCCGACTCTCTTTGCCACGATCCGGCCGATTCTGCTTGGCGCGCCCGGAGCCGTTGAATAGCACATCCCGATACCATGGCCAGAGTCCAAAGTCCACCGGTTCTCTCGCAGATCCGGGTCGCGAGGACATATTCCGAGCAGGCTACCGCTCTACGCGCTCTGAAGGACGACATAATCGGGCATTCCCAGCGGAAGGAGTGGTGGATACAAAATGGCATCCTGGAATCGCTCCTCAAGATCCTACAGAACAGTGTTCGGCCACCGACAAGGTCGAGCGGCAAGGAGCGCAGTCAATCAAAACAGCCTAAGCCGCTTGCCGAAGATGAGGTGGTACGCGTGCTGTGCTTGCAATTGCTCAACAGCTTTGCCATTGGTACGTTGCTTGTGAACTCGCTGTATACGTGTAAGCCCCCATGCTAACCCAGTTCAGGAGGCACCGCGTTCCTCAGCGCCCTTCATGCCGTCGGGGTGGTTCCGATAGCCATGTCGGCCATCTCCTCTCCGAACAACCCCCCAGAAGTCGTGCTGACTGCCTTGCGGGTCATGAACAACATTACGGCCTCGACCCAACTCGCGGCCCCCGGTGCGGACGACACAAGTGCCTTAGCAGACGCTCTGTTCTCGCCGCGCTCCCTCGAAGCTCTGTGCGCCATTCTGTATCAGGAATCGACATTAGTCGTGGTGCAGGAACAAAAGCGTCTTGTAGCCAACCTGATCAGTCAGTTGTGCAAAGGCCCGCAACACCAAAACGCCTTGGCCAACTCGGGTGTTGTGGACGCGCTCGCCACAATGCTGGCCAGTTTCGTCGCGGCAAGGGGCGAAGTTGTCGCATGCGCAGAGGTGGTGGGGCAAGCTGACGGCTTGGACAAGCTGATACCGGCCCCTGCCGCTCCTGGTGCCGACTTGGCCCTGGTGCTCGAGGCTCTGTCTACCATTGTTGCCAACTCACGTTTCCGCTCGTGTCTGCTGCGATGTTCACCGAGTATCATGGCCATTTTCCCCTGTCTTGAATTTAAGCCTCCGGCGTCAGAGCAACGGCAAGCTTGGGCTGCCCTCGAGTTGAGCGGGTATGGCCGCGTTCGGCATAGAGAACCGGGGGCGATGGATTATATGCTCTCTGCTGTCCCTATCCCTCAGTCTAGATCCAAGTCGAAGACATTCGAGGAGTATCCGCCATTGGGCTACTCTCCCTCCCGCGACAACCTCGCTGGCGCCAGTGCTTCGGGCACCCGATCCTCGACGTTCGAGTTTGGTCGTTTGGACCTCAGCCGGGTTGATCTTTGTGGCGAGGATGAGATTATCAACGACCCGGAGAGCCCTCTAATTCCATGGCTCATCCACCTCGTTCGGTCCCCCGACGACCTCGAGAGGGTCATGGCGGCCTCTCTACTGACTTCGCTTTTCAAGGCTGGTCTCGCGAACCCGGACCGGGAACAGTTTTTGGTCGTGCTCGTTATCCCGCTCCTCTGCCAGCTGATGAAAGACCACGACCAGGAGATCCCTGCGTCTGTGCTGCAGTCCCCTTATGTGCAGCCCGACATGGCTCGGCAGTGGCTTATCCAGGAGCGGGCGCCGGACGTTTTGGCTCGCCTCGTTGGGGAGAGCGAGGCACTGCAACAGGGTGCTTATGACTGCGGCGCGATCAGGATGGCGGTCAAGCTCTTGAAGGATTCCTACGAACCTCAGCCGACCCAGGGGCCTCCGCGGCCGTGGTCACCCACGCCTGAGCGGCCTGCCAGCTCGGAAGAAGGGCTACCTACTTGCCGCGTCGGGCCGCCCGGTCAGGTTCCAGCATCTGTTCACAGGATCAAGATGCGCGCGAGCGCCCTGAAACTTGTGGCCGCGATGGCCACGCTCAGCCACGAGTACCGCCAGGCGCTCGTAGCAGCGGACGTCGTGCCCTACATTGCGGAATCGCTGTCACGGTATCCCGGGAAACCCAAGAGCCCCAAGGAAAAGTCAGCGACAGACAGGATGACCGACGGCGGCGATACGGGCGAAATGTCTCCTTACGGATACAACACTAATGCCGTCATCATCGCAGCATGCCATGCGACGAGGGCGCTGGCACGATCACCGAGCGTCGTCCGGACGGCTCTCCAGGACCACGGGGTTGGATTGCCCATCAATACGCTACTGAGACATCCTGATACCGAGGTCCAGGTTGCGGCCTCGGGTGCACTCATCAACCTGGTGACTAATTGCAGTCCCCTGGTGCAGGTGGGTACACCCTTCTCTGGAGGATGGTTCACGCGTACTGATCGTAAACAACAGCTCTTCCTCGAGGCCGACATTGTCAAGACGCTCTGCGAGAATGCGCACTCCCATCACCCCGGATTGCAAGTCAACGCGCTTTGGGGACTCAAGCACCTCGTCTCGAATCTCGACAACAACCTCCGGAAGCAATGCCTCGAAGAGCTCGAGCCAGGCTGGCTCGTCCAGCTCATCAGTGACGACTCATCTGACGAGGAGGCATCACGCGCCCGCGAGCGATCACAGCGCCGCGCCACAGACGCAGACAACGACGAGGACATGGACAGCGAACCTGTCCACGACACCTCCGGCACTGGACCTGGCCTGCCTCCTCCATCATCCCACCCCCTTACCCCCTCCTCACAGCGCATCATTCAGGCCTCGGCCAAACTCAACGCAATTATGATGCTGAGTTCAACCAGGGCCGCAAGACGCGCGCCGACACGCTCGCGATTCAAGAACAAGGACTCGGCTTCATCCGCAACCTCATCATGCTCCCCAACCCGTCCAACCAGACGGACATGGTCGACTACCTCTTCGCCGAGCTCGGCCAGGATCGCCTCTTTGGCATCCTCGCGGACAAGCTCAGGATGCGCGTCGTCGGCGCCATGGGTCGCCGCGCCGCCGCGGGTTCCACCACCCCCGGCAACGCGGCCGTCGCGCTCTACCCGCAGCCGCGCATCATCGAGAACCTCACGTACATCCTCGTGCACATGGCGGCCGGCGCGCCGCGGCACCGGCAGCTGGTGGTGGCGCAGACGGAGCTGCTCCGGCTGCTGGGCACGCACTTTAGCAGCAGCCACGCGGGCGTGCGCAAGGCGCTGTGCCAGCTCTTTATGAACCTGAGCTACCTCGAGAGCGACGCGGACCGGCAGCCGTGGTCGCTGCGGTCCAGCGAGCTGGAGCGGCTCGGCGTGCTGGCCAGCCTGGAGAAGCTCGAGAAGGGCGACGCGGATCTGGGGGTCCGCGAGAGGGCCAAGGCGGCCGTGGCGCAGATGAAGTGCCCTACTGCTTAGATGGTGCTGGCGGTGAGTATTGCGCAGGGGGACTTGGATGGGGAGAGGGAGCAGGATAACCAGGATGGGGAGGAAGAGAGTGCGGAGCTGGCAGAGGCGGCGGACGCTGCTCGGCAGCTGGCAGCAGCGGCGGACGTCTCTCTGCACCAGGCAGAGATGGCGGCGCTATGGGATCTGATGGCGGTGGATATGGACATGGAACCACAGCAGGATGGTTCCCTGGTTGCAAAGCTGCTTCACGCGCTTTGGGCGTGCCAGCATGTGTTTTGGCCGATGGTGCACCGCTTCGCCGTGGTGAGGCTGTGCAAGGCGTTGCTGTTCGCGCTGCGCGCCATGTGGGTTGTGCTGTTCTTCATGTGCCCGGGGGAATAGGGCCCCGAGGCGATGGAGGAGTTCCGGGGGAAGTTATGGGCGGTCGAGGAGGAGGTGGAGCTGATGCAGTTGGGTCCGGTGGAGTGAGGGAGGGAGGGGTGAGAGCAGACACTGGCCAAGCGAGCGGAGCTTTCAACGGCGATGGCTACATCCACTACAGGTGCGAACGACTACGGCAATGGCGCGTTGGGTTTCTCTTTCCGTTCTGTCTGCCTGATTTTACTTGAAAGGAGTTTGAGGGTTGGGATTGGCACGGGAACGGCTGGATGGGGTGTCACAGGTAAAACGTTTTGCGATATAGCGTATGGGTTCATGCGACGAGGGGGCAAAAGGAGGGCATTTGAGTTTTTCGTTTTGTTTCTCGAACTGCGAAAGGTTGGCGAAGAGGGAGGCAAGTTGATCGGGGTTGTCCGCCCGTCCCATCCTATTCTGTCTCGGGTGCCAACATCACCGCGGCATCTCTGGGTGGAAGACGAGCCCGTTGGAAGGCGGATATACACGGTTACTTGGGGGACGGGGATGCAAGTCACGAGGCGCGGTGGGCATCGTTGGCATTGGCTATCACAGAGCGAAGCTATTTGGCATTGTTGTTTGTGTCGAAACGTTAGCGTGGTTTTTTTGGGACCCGTCAAAGCAACCAGAGATCGCATCTCCGTGGCGCCCGGCCCTGTTCTTGTCTTGTCTTGTGTGATATGTGAGCTTGTGGTTGGGCACGGACATGGGCACAACGGGAGAGGGGGTCTCAAAAAGTCTCGATGTTGCTTGGAGGTGAGGTTGCTGTGCTGCGTTGCACCCTTGTGGTTGGGTCCCGGCCAATAGGAGAGCTTGGAGCTTATACCCCTGTTCGTGAGACAGAATGGGGGGCTTGCATTACCTAACTGGACGCCTTTTCTTTGGAGGTGGTGGCGTGACCGGGATGGAGAAAAAGGTGGTGTGTGTGATGCGGTCACCGCTGGGGATCGACACATGGGATGGTTCTCTCCGGAGAGGGGGGTGTGGGAGGTGGAGACAAAAAGGAATGGGTTGCTTCGAGTGCCGGCATTAGTCGATCGAAGGAAGCAGTTTCGCTTCGGTTCGCCGGGTGGTGGATGACACATGCAGTTTAATCTCGAGATATTGGTGACTTTGGCACTGTTTCCAGGGCGGTGCGAGTTGCCGTATGTTGTGTCGGTGTGTAAGCAGCGGTGGAAGCAGGCGAGCAGTGGTGCAAAGCAAACAAAACAAAACAAGAGAAAATCGAACTTCCTGTGATGTTGTGCTGGTGTAAGTGGCTCGAGAGGGGAAGAGGACTGGCGGCTTACAAAATTGCAGATACGTCGAAATCAGATAATCCGTTGCAATTCGATGCTTTTCTTCCCCACTCCCTTTGGAAAGAGCACGGGCATTCGATGGCTGTCGACTCACGTTCTTATTCATCATCATCATATGTTCAGACGAAGTTGCCCCCCGATGCATCCGGCCGATCCGGATCTTTCCATGAACATCACAGGACATGCAGGGCGCCCAGCCCGCCCAGTGCTTTGCAGATGCAGTATCATCACCGTCATGTGGTGACATGAAGCTCACATTCACGTATGCCAAGCATCGGCCCGTGGTCTGCTCCACCACACGCTCCGGCCGCGGCCGGGGAGCCGGGGGTCTGGGTGTTGCTTGGGTCGTCCAATGATTTTCGGGCTTGCTGGGGTATGGTGCGATCCGTGTAAGTGACAGTGCCGGAGGGGAATGGGTTTCCAACGACAGTTTCTTCGGCGTTTGGGGGTCTTCAAGCGGCTCGTTGCTTACACTATCATCCCTATCATCCCCCTAAAGCTAAAGCTGTGTCGGCATCTGGTTTGTGACGGGGCGTTGGGCACGGGACTGCACGAGACTGCACGGTATCCGGGGCTGCCGGCTTGCTGCGGGCGTGGTGAAGCCCTGGGAGGGGGCAAAGCTCGGGATCCAGCAGCGGCGTCCCGCGTGGTGATATCGGGAGTGTGTCGGCATGGCTGCAGGGCCGCCGCATGGTCATGGCAAATCAGATGCGGCTTTGGGTTTGACTCGCTTACACGGTATCCCAGACTTAACGGTTGACAGTTGGGAGGGTCAAGCTAGTCCGGAGTCCTCGGAGTTGCAGGTGGTTCGCGTGCCGAAGAGCTTGCCTACTGCTTGCTCCCTTGCTCCCCTGTTGCCATGTTGCATCAGGCGAGATCACCGACATCATAGAGACAGCGGTGAACGTCACACGGACGGCTATAAGACGCCCTTCCCCTCCCTTCTCCTGCCTGTCAAAGCATCTGATCACTATTTCCTCACCAATATAAACCAGCTTGGGCATCTCTGATCCACTGTCCTGAGTTCACCTCTAAACCCCTGACTGTGACCGAGACCGAGACACTCTGGTAACCATCATGGCGATTCTATTCCCTCGCAACGACGCTTTAACCGTCAACCCCCCTGCGGGTAACCAATATCTGACGACCAATGGCTCCAACTGGTTGTTCACCGTAGCCACCATCTTTGGTCTCTCTACTGTAAGACAAGCCCCCCCCCTTTACTCTAGCATCACACGCAGACAAAAACACCGACTGACACCACGTGCCCCAGCTCGTGCTCTACGCCCTCAACTTCCGGCCCCGTGGCGGCGAGCGCTTCTTCCACTACCTCTTCATCATCGCCAACTTCGTCGGCCTGATTGCCTACTATGCCATGGCATCCGACCTCGCCTGGAGCCCCGTCCGGCAGGCAAACCAGGTCCGCCGCTCCGGCCCCATCCGCCAAATCTTCTGGGCCAAATACGTCTTCTGGGTGGTCGTCTTCCCCATCATCATCACCGCGCTGGGCATCATCTCGGGCATCTCCTGGGCCACCATCATCTACAACGTCGCCCTCTCTTGGGTCTGGATCATCGCCTACCTCGTCGCCGCCTACACGGCCACCAACTACAAGTGGGGCTTCTTCGCGTTTGGCACGGTGGCGCTGCTGTTCCTCATGGTCTCTATGTTCCTCCACGGCCTGCGCAGCGCCAACCGTGTCGGCATCAAGACCGATTACCTCGCCCTCTCCAGCTGGCTGACCCTGCTGTGGGTGCTGTACCCCATCGCCTGGGCCCTGAGCGACGGCGGCAACTACATTGGCGTGACGCCGAGCTTCATCTGGTTTGGCATCCTCGACATCATGCTGCTGACCGTCATCGGCTTCGCCGTCGTCGTCATGTCGCGCCGCTGGGACTATGGCCGACTCAACATCGCCTTCACCCAGTACGGCCGCGTCCCCGCGCAGGCGGGCACGTTCCCGGAGAAGCAGGCCGCTACGAGCGTGCCTGCTGCTACGCCGGCGACCGGCACTGAGCAGGCTGTGGTGTAAGCAGCTTGTGTGTGACTGATCCTGGCGCACACTTCGTATGGGGTTGGTTGCTGGGGAGTGAGGAGAAAGGGGCTAAAAGGGGGATGAAACCCACCGAAGTGAGAAGCTCACAAGATTACGAAAGAAGGAGGAAGGGTGAAGTGGTTGAGTGGCTCTCATATTTCGGCTAACTTGTGTTCGAATGCTCTTGTTTTGGAGATACCCACGCTCGCTTGGATAGACGCGAAAGGATTCAGGGGAAGGACTGGACACAGCGTCCAGGATAATGTCTAATTTATGATATATGAACCAACCAGTCTGTCGTTTAGCATTATGAAATTGATATCCCTAGTTGATCCTACACGAGGATTCAGATGGTGTTTCAATGTCCCGTGTTTCTTGACCGTGATTAGATTGAATATCTCTACGACCCGACCTATCCCGCGGGGCACCGCTCTTCAAATCGATGCCTCTCCCTTGAATCGCAAGCATTGCTCAAGACTTGTAACCATTAGGAAGCAACCTGGGTATTATCATGTCTTCAAATCATCGACGCCATTCTGCCCAGCCAAGTCAAGTCAGTCCCGGACCTGCCGTTATGTCCTTGACCCCGTCATCTCCCAATAGTCTCCGGTCTCTCTCACTCTGGATATCATTTCCACCGTAACCACAAAAGAAATCATGTTCTCATCGCCATCATGTCGTATCCATGTCCCAGCGAACCAGAAACCAAAGTAACGCACCCACCCCCGTGACACCGCCTACCCACGCTGCGTATGCACCGCCCGTTTAAACCCTGGTTGGAACCAACCTAATCCTCCCTCCTATCCTGCTCATCATCCACCAAAATCACCACCGTCACTGCCGCCGCATACGCCTCGCGGATCGCACACGCCATACTAAAATCACTCCATGTTAGCACCACTTCACTAGAATCCCAACCACAACTCAAACCAGAGCAAGGTAGCAGGCAGGCAAAACTCACCACGTCCTCCCCAGATCCGCCACCACCGCGCTCAACCCCCAGTGCGCACACCACGCCCTGGCCAGCACCTCATTGTCCGGCACGCCAAACGCCTCGACGACCAGCACCCTCTCCTCGTCCCCGCCGCTCAGCGTGCTCGGGCTCGACACCCCCGTCACTCCCGCTCCCGCTCCCACTCCCACTCCCGCCCCTACTCCTACTCCTCCATTCGCAACGGGCGGCGTCAGCGACCTGGCCGCCCCGGGCGGCCCATCCCGCGACTGCATCCTCGACTGCGGCTGCGGCCCGCCCAGCCCGCTCCCGCCCCCGCCGTTGAACAGCCCATTCCAGTCCCGCACCTTGACCAGCTCGTCCGCCTTGACGGGGGTGTAGACGTAGTCGAAGAAGAGCGGGTGGGGCCCGTCGGAGCAGGGCCAGGCGCTGACGAAGGACACGTCGAACGCGAGGCGCAGCGGCCACGACACGCCGTCGATGGCGAACTGGATCGACGCGTCGTAGTAGCGGGGCGTCATCAGCGCCGTGGGCTGCTGCTGGCCGGGGGCCGGGGACGACGGCGGGAGCGAGGTGGTGGTGCGGGAGGACTCCGGGCAGGCGCGCAGGGTGAGCAGCTCGATGCGGACGAGGTCGGCGAGGTAGGCGTCGTCGTCGCGGTCCGGGGCGACGAGGGCGTACTCTTTGACGGGGAAGACCTGGGCGGGCGGGCCGAGCGGGTCGGAGCGCTCGCTCATGGAGCGCATGTCCTCCGGGGTGATGCGGCTGGGCGGGCGGCGGGCGCGGATGCGGGCGATTTGGTTGCGGCCGAGGTCGGTGGTGGGGCGGGCCGGGCCGACCCACCCCGCGAGGGAGCGGCAGGTCGGGGCGAGGACCTTGCCGACGATGGAGGTGGCCGTCCAGTAGGTGTAGCTGGCGCGGTACTGGAAGCCGCAGCTGGGGTGGGCGTGCGTGAGCAGGGTGAGGCTGTCGGTGGCGCGGTCCGGGTCGATGTCGATGAGCGAGTTCATGATGAGGAAGGGGAAGGTGGGGCCGGGCAGGACGAGGCCGCTGAAGAAGGCCATTGCGTGCGAGCTGACGAGGTCGAGGGTCGAGTCGGCGTCGCGGCGCTTGAGGCTGGCGAGGGTCTCGGCGAGGTTGGGCCACTTCATCATCTGGGCGAAGCGCTTGAGCATCTTGACCTGTCGCCGCTTGAGCTTGTAGCGGAGTTGGACGTGTTCGGGTGTGCTGCCGTATGCGTCGACGCGGATGTTGTCGCGCCACCTGCGGGCCAGCGCGAGGTTCCATTGGATCGTAGGGGGGATGATCTGAGTGAGTAGTTTTTCCTTTGCCTCGGTCATGTGGTGCCTCGACTGGATCCGGAGCTCGAGTTCGAGACTGAGGAGGAGCTGATGGAAGAACTTTTGGTACGTGGGCGTGTTGGCCGCGCTGGTGTCGAAGATGAACTTGGTGACCACCTGGTTCTTCGGGACGGTGAAGTCGATCCAGCCGGGCCGCGAGAGGACCATGAGCAAGTCTGTGATTTGTATGTCCAGTGTCTTGTGCGGGTTCATGTACTTGTCCGGGTCCTTGAGCAGTCGCTTGTAGAGGTTCCTGTACATCAGCTCCTCGTCATCGTCCTCCAGGCCGCGGTCCAGCTCCCGGAGCCGCTCAAAGATGCTCTCGAAGTCGATCTCGCGGGGCGGCACCCCCGGATCGCGGAGCTTGATGGCTGGCGGTATGGCGCTGGCCAGTGACACCCAGTGGTTGAGCGTGATGGTGCCCGGGCGCTTGCCAAAGCAGAAGGAGTAGCTCGGCTGCTCCAGGGTCTCCCAGGGGTAGGTGGCGGGCCCGGACTCGGTGAGGCGCAGGGTCATGAGCTGGGTCATCGAGTCGTGCTGGTTCGCGGCGTCTGTCTCGTCGCCCCGGTTCCCGGCCGCCGTGGCGAACAAGGCGTGATAGTCCGGTTGGTGCGGGATAGGCCTCTTGTGGCCCTTGAAGGCCGGCACGCCGCGGGAGATGAGCTGCATTGCCGGGCCCAGGTTCAGCTCCTCGCTGCTCGGCATTCCCGAGGGCGGCCATTCCGTCAGGGGCCCGAGATCGTAGGGCGAGCCGCTGGGGTCCTCCCGGCCCTTGCCCTTGGCGGCGTGCGGGTCGGTCCGGCGCGGCCTGCGGCGGCGGGGTGGGACGTCCGAGGGTCCATCGGGCCTATCGGGCCTCTCGTGTCTCTCGGGCCTCTCGGGCCTCCTGTTGCGGCCGAGTACATCGCCCTCGCTTACCCTCCGCAGTGGGTCTTTTTCCTTTGGGACTCGTCAGCACCGTATTCAGAGTTTAAGCCCACTCCTTCCTTTTCACTCGGCCCGTACCAGTTTCTCGCCCTTTGATGCTGCGCTCTTGCTGCGGAACAGGTTGTTCCAGAAGCCCTTCTTTTTCGGCTCCGCCATGGTGTCGCTCTGTCACAGTGTGATCTCACTTGTCTGTGTGTTCAGTGGGTTGGCAAACAGCATGCGCCCAGGTTGTGCGCATCCCTGGATTTTTTGCTTCTCGATGTGATGTGTGGACTGTGGAGCGCTGGCGAGGCTGAGTAGCACAGACACGCGCGTCATGACATGCGACTGCGCATGCGCCCAAGTCTATGCATGAGACTGAGACGGGACAGCCAAATGTAAGAGTAGCATTCGGGCTCCTCTACAGACTGAATGCAGCTGTCGGATCCGCCGTGTCGGTATCTGGGGGTTTGGGACTTAAGGGAGGGTATGAATAGCAGTTGGTCAGATGGATGAGAATTCAGTCGGGAAGAAACAGAAAACCTGAGAAAGAAAGAGACGGCGCCTTCCAGATGGCACAGCAGCCCTGCATGAAACAGCTAGTCGGCGCAGTTAAAAATGTCCCGTGGACGGCAAGCATGTGCAGTGGCCCGCCTGATCTGTCGTGGTGCCGCCGCAACGCCGCAACGCCCAAGAATGCTGAAAGAATGCCAGTGTGGTTCAGTGTGGTTCCGTGACTGCAGCTGCAGCGCATGCCAGGGGTCTGCCCGATCTCCTTGGGCCCAATCACTTGCTCTCGGCTCAGCGCCGACAATGCGCTTCCAATGCGCTTGACCTCCGCCTTGTGTGTCCAGCTCAGACATGCACCCGCTGCAGTTGCCAGGTCATCTGGCGGGGAAGAGAGCGTTGCAGTCCCGTTTGCCCAACGTGGAGACCACTGATGCCTGGCTCATAGCATGCCCCGCCCTTGTCTGCCAGCAGTTCAACTGTTTCAAGACTGCAGAAGGGGGTACCCAGGTTAGGCGGAAGGACTGAAGCTGGGAGTTTTTTTGTGTTGTCGCATGCTTGTTTGCTGGCCAGTACCCTCTGACCTTGCACCAATTCCCACCTCTTTGAAGCCATATCCATGGATGTTCTTGTAATGGGGTGACTCGATGAGTCCTGGCTTCAAACAAGTTCAAAGCCAAGCTTGGGATGCTTGAAGGTGGGCCTGGAAGCTGAGCTTGGGGCCGCCAGGAAGTGGGGCAACGGGCTTCAAACTCACCGCCCCGTGTCGCATCGGGCAGAATCCAGAAATTTTCTGGACTGCAGCCAGGACAGTTGCTGCTGCGCTGTAAGAATCCTTGAGGTGCAACATCTCCTTCCTCCACCCACCACACAAAATGGCACCCGAGCTCCGCAAGAGAAAGTCAAAGCGTAGGTGCCCAATTCTACCGCACCCTTTGATGCTCAGAAAGCTAATTGACCTGTGTGCAGCTGCTGTTGCAGAGCCCGAGCCTGTCGCAAAGAAGGCAAAGGCGACCAAGGCCACACCAAAGGCTGAGAAGCGGAAAGGTTAGTCATTGATCACCTCTGAGGCTCGGAACCCCAATCGTACTCATGCCGGGTTCTCTACTGTAGCTCCCGAGGAAGCCTCGCCCGCCACCACCAAGAAGCAGAAGCCGAGCAAGGATGCCGTCCCCAGCAAGAAGGCCGCCGCTCCCGTCGAGGAGAAGCCTACCCCGAAGAAGTCAGCCGTGAAGAAGGAGACAAAGTCGCCCAAGGCCAAGGCTACCCCAGCAAAGTCCAAGAAGGCCGCGGTGCCAGAGGAGGAGCACGATGAGCAAGTCGCATCCGATGTCGAGCAAGACGAGGTTGACGACAACACCAAGGCGCTTGTTCAGGCTCTCGACAGTGGCGACGAGGATGAGGCGGAGACCCAGATCAGCACGTACAAGAAGGGACAAGACGTCGGCAAGGCCCCCAAGCCCAAGAAGGCGACAAAACCCTCCGCCAGCAACGGCACACCGGGCGTCATGTACTTGGCGAGGATCCCCCACGGTTTCTACGAGCACGAGCTGCGCTCCTACTTTGGCCAGTTCGGCGACATCACGCGGCTCAGGGTTGTGCGGAACAAGAGAACGGGCGCCAGCCGCCACCGGGCCTTTATCGAGTTCGCCGACGCCGAGGTGGCCGACATCGCCGCCCGCACCATGGACAAGTACCTCTTGTTCGGACACATCCTCTCCGCCAAGATTGTGCCGCCCGCACAGGTCCACCCGGACCTGTTCAAGGGCGCCAACCGCCGCTTCAAGGCGGTTCCCTGGAACAAGATGGCCGGCAACCAGCTCGAGCGGCCGCTTTCCGAGTCGCAGTGGCAGGGCAAGATCGCCAAGGAGGAGAAGAGGCGGGCATCCCGGGCTGACAAGCTGAAGGAAATGGGCTACGAGTTTGAGGCCCCTGCGCTCAAGGCTGCCGAGGCCAAGCCGCTGCTGGAGAACGGCGCGGAGGAGGAGACCAAGGCGATCGAGGCACCCCCTGCTTCTGAGGATGCCACCGAGTCGAAGGAGGAGAAGCAGGTTGCAGAGCCCGAGACGGCCGAGGCCAAGGCAACAAAACCGGCGGAGGAGGCTACTCCTCAGAAGAAGAAGGGCAAGAAGGGCAAGAAGACAAAGTCATGAGCGAAGTAATCACAATGTTGCAGTTTTGTCGGTCGATACCCGCGGCTCGAGACCATCAACAAAAGCCGTTTCTGGACGTAATTGGAATGTATGCACCAAGCGAACCTGACAGACTCTTGGAGTGAGCTGGCGCCCGTAGAGCTGGCAGGATTATAAAGCGCTGAATACTGCTCTACTTCTGCCCTAGTTGAAAAAGCCATTGTTTTGCGATTTGCAACGGCAGATCCAGTTTGAATTCAGGCGAAGAGAAAATATGTGAGGAGAGAAAAAGATCAAGCTTGGCGATTGGGTTTGCTTCCTCGACTTTAAAAATGCTTGGCTGAGATTCGTTTATGATTACATAAGATAGCAATGTGCCATTAGCAAAGCACGCTGTGCATCGGGGATGGGTCCCTCCATGCTTTCCCAGGCTGCGCGTTCCAGGGACAGTGCCTTGCCGGCCTTGAACCCGACTCCTGTGTAAGGTATGTAGGCCTGTGGCTGTCGACCAAGCCAACAACACCAAGCGAAGCACCCTCTCTCTTGCGCTGCCTGTTAATAGGTGAAGCCTGAACTGTTGAACATTCTCCCCAGAGCCAGCGACCCGAAAGATGCAGCGGAAACAGCTTGGAAGAGGGGTGCTTTAAAAGACTAAAACGGGAATACGAGAAGCAGGAACCTGGGCTGCAAGGCAGTGGTGCGGGAGAGCCCGTTCGGTCACTGCATGGATCCTGCACTTGTATCCGTACTTTTGTCCTTGCCTTGTCCATCCATTGCACATCCACGAACAACAACCACCCCAAGCCATAACGGGGGCCGCACATTGTGTCTCTCCAGGGCGCATCCGTGTCCTCTCAACCACCACCACGCCGGCAACACCACCGCCAATTGCAGTTGAACCATGGCTTCTTCCGCCGCGCCAACCAGCTCCGTCCAATCAGCAAGCCAAGGTATGTCCCAAAGTGGGCTTGAGAGGGGGGGACCCAATGCATTGCGGTGCAGAGGCCAGATCCAGGCCACATCACCACCCTTGGCTACCCTCGCTACGTGCATTTGCGCTAATGGGAAATGATGCTTCGCTTCCATGAGCAGGTCCCCCCGCCGCCTCCAACCACAAGAAGAAAGGGAACAAGAAGAAGAAGGGCAACAAAAGTAACGCCGCCGCTGGCAACACCAGCAACACCACCAGCGTCCCCCCAACCACAGAAGCAGCCCCCGCGCCCGAGGCAGACGAGAGCGAGGTGAAGGATGTTGCCGAGAGCGCCCCGGCCGAGGAAGTGTCAGAAAAGCTAGAGACTCTGGATCTGGTATGTTTGGCCCACCTTGTTAATTTGCCAGCGTCACGCTCCCCGGTCTACCGTCTACGGGTCTGGCTTGCTTGCCATTTACCGGCTGCCTGCTCTTGTGCTTGTCGCTCACCCCAACTCGTGCGATGTAGGGCCCCTCGAACCCACCGCCGGAGCAAGACGTTGCGCCAGACGAGCCGGGAACAGAACCGGATGCCCCGGGTATAGAAGAAGAGACGGGCATAGAGGAAGACGCAAAGACAGAAGCAGAACCCCCAGTCGAAGACGACCCGAAACCTGCCGCCAACGGTCATGCCGGCGCCAACGGACACACTCCAACCGGGACAGTATCAGGGGCAACGAGCGCCAAGCTAGAAGCCATGTCGCAAGACCGCGAGGCCCTCCGCCTCGAGGTGGAGCAGCTGCGGAAGCAGCTCGAGAGAATACAAGAGGCACACGCCCAGGAGACCACGCAGCTGCAGGCCGATCTGGAGGAGAGCGAGGCGGCCAAGGAGCACGCCGAGACGCAGTACCAAACACTACTCAACCGCGTCGAAAAGATCAAGGAGACGCTGGGCGACCGTCTGAAGCGGGACAAGGCCGAGCTGGAAGAGGCCAAAGACCGCGTCGAGGAGCTCGAGACGCAAAACGAGGAGCTGCAGCGGGCCGTAGCCTCGCGCGAGGAGGAGACGGACCGCCTGCGGAATGAGGTGCAGGAGCAAGGGCGCGAGCTCACGAGCTTGCGCAGCAGGAGCAACCTGTCGCAGCAAAACTGGATGAAGGAGAAGGACGACATCGCGCGGCAGATGCAGCACCTCAAGAGCGAGCTCGAGTCGACCACGGCCGCCATGGGCGAGTGGGAAGTCATCGCCATGGAGGAGCGCTCCCTGCGCGAGAGCCTGGCGGACAAGGTGTCGGATCTCGAAGAGCAAATGGCCAGTGCGCGGGAGGCGTACGAACGCGCCGACGCGGACCGGGACGCACAGTCGCAGGCCGTCGACCGCCTGCAGCGGGCGCTGCAAGAGCTCCAGGACACGCGCAAGCGGGAACTGCGCGAGATGGTCGAGTCGACAGAGGAGCAGGTGCAGGCGCTCAAGAAGCGCGCGCAAGAGGCCGACGCCAGAGCGGCCGAGGCCGAGGCGGCCAAGGAGACGCTGTCGAAGGAGCTGGAGCGGACGGTGCCGTTTGAAAAGGAGGTCAAGGAGAAGAACCTGCTGATCGGCAAGCTGCGGCACGAAGCCATCGTGCTGAACGATCACCTCACAAAAGCACTCAAATACATCAAGAAGACAAAACCAGAAGAAACAATCGACAAGTAAGCCAGCACCCCTTCCCCCCAATCCACTTTTCCCCCCGTCATACAATCTCACTAACAAACCCTTCCCAGACAACTCGTAACCAACCACTTCCTCCAATTCCTCACCCTCGACCGCTCCGACCCGCGGAAATTCCAGATCCTCCAGATCATGGCCGGCCTCCTGAGCTGGAGCGACGAGCAGCGCGAGAAGGCCGGCCTCGCCCGGCCCGGCGGCCACGGCGGCACGTCCACCAGCGGCAGCGGCAGCGGCAACACGCTGCGCCTGCCGACCTCGCCCTTCCACCGCACGCCCAGCTCGCCGGCGCTCAACAGCGACTTCTTCTCGGAGCCGACGCCCATGTCGACGAGCGGCCGGGAGTCGCTCGCGGACCTGTGGGCGAGCTTCCTGGAGCAGAGCGTCGACGAGGCGAGCCACCCTGGGGGCCCGTCAAGGAAGGATAGCATGGCGAGCGTGAGCACGGCCGGAGGCAGGCCGGATACGAGGGGGCATAGCTAGCGTGGTGGGATGATACAGAACAAGAAGGGGGGGGAGGGGGGTGAAATGGTGGGATGTTTTGTTTCTTTGAGGGGCGCATTGTACTGTACGGCAGCAAAAGAGAAATCACGGCGGCGTCTGTGAGCGGAAGTTGGGCTAGACAAACAAACAAGAAGACACGTTCAAGGGGACGAACGACAGACTGCATCTCTGTGTGGCATTAGAGGAGCTGCACTTTATAATAGCAATGCTCTGTCTTCTTAAGGTTGCCTACGCCGGCTACCATGTCTATGTGGTATCTAACCAAGCACTACAGGTCCCCAACTAACCCACAATCTCCTCCCTCCCCGCCCCCTGCGTCTGCTGCTGCGGCAGCATCAACAGCGCTTTGGCATACACCTCCGCATCCCTTTCCACGCTACTAATATCCAGCCGATTGACCAGCGCATCCTGCACCCCCTCCACAACCTCCCTCTCCTCCATCATCTCCCGCATCAACCTCACCTCATGCGCCCAATACGCATTGCCCCGGCCCCGCAACTCCTCATCCCGCAGCACCGTATTCTTGACGATGCCCGCGGCATTCACCTTCCCTTTCGTCCCCGCCAGCGCGCGCACGCACCCCTCGACGCGCTCGGCGGCCGAGGGCGGTGCGACAAACGCCCGCTGCGTCGCCGTCAGGTACAGCAGCGCCGCGAGCAGGGCGTCCAGCCCCGCGAGCAGCGCGTAGCGCGCCCGCCGCGCCGTCCAGAAGAAGGCGTCCAGCTCGCCGAGGCGCAGCGCGCGCGCGTTGGCCGTGTGGTTGTACGTCGACACGAGGTAGACGTCGAGCGAGGCGACGGCGACGGCCGCGAGGGTGGCGGGCGCGCGCCACCCGCCCGCGACGCGCGGCGCGCCCGTGAGGAGGGACGACGTCGCGAGCGCGATGGCCGCGAGGTTGAGCAGGTGCGGCGTCAGCAGGGAGGGGAGGGCGAAGTAGAGGTAGGAGCGCGGGTCGTCGGACGTGCAGAAGGGGCAGGTCGCGAGGGTGGCGGGGCCGTGGTGCAGGTAGAGGAGGCGGGACTCGAGGGAGGCGAACTTGGCGCGCAGGGCGGTGTCGGTGGGCGTGAGGATGTTGGACGGGCGGAGGGTGGACAGGCGCGTGAAGAGCACGTCGGCGGGGATCTGGAGGCGGGACTGGGTCGCTTGGAAGACGTTTTCGGGGGAGAGGATGGGGAGGGTGCGCAGGAGGAAGACGGCCGCGACGGTGATGAGAAGGACGATGGCGCGGAAGATGCGCGGCGGGAGCGGGCAGGGTTTGAGGCCGTGGATCTGGGGCGCGGCGCGGACGGAGCGGTAGTAGGAGATGGCCTTGGGGAGGAGAATGGGGCCGAAGAAGATGAGGAGGGACTTGATCCTGCGGATTGTTAACACAGAGAACCATTTTGGGGGTGTGTATATTTGAGGCTTCGTTACTTACGTCCCCCAGGGTATCGCCATTGTGCCGGTGTTGCTGTTGCCTTGAGGGCGCTTCCTGTGTTGAAGCCAGGAATGAAAGAGCTCCAGGCCCGAGATGCAAGGTGTTGGACGAGGCTGATAATGCAGGGGGAATGGTTAAAGTGGGACCAGAGAGGTGGGGTCGCGTCAATGGCCAGCCTTGTGGTGGTCAAAACTATAAATTCTGGTCACTGCTCGAGAATTTCGATTCACCCTTCAAGTTCCGACTTTCGTCAAACTCGACCATATCACAGCGTCGACGCTGCTCAACAGCCAGACTCATTCCCCTTTAACGACAATACAAATATACAGTTTTACGATCACAGTCCCATTCTTCGCCGTGAACCCCGTTGACCCCCTGTTGGCACTTTCGAAGCTTTCGCGCACCTCTCCATGGTCGCTGAAAGTCAATCTGTTGCCTAGAGCGAGCCCAAGTACTCTGCCAAGAGTCATCTCACCTAGTGTTGCAGAATTCCAGCTCCGGCCATGAAGAATCTTTGCGTCAAATGATGAGAGACATATTTTCAGTCTATGCTACTTTTTTATGTACCGCGTAGTTCAGAGCTCCTTCTTGCTCTCGGCCTTTGCGGACCCCGCCCCCGCCGCAGGGACGGGCTGCTTCTGTCTCTGTGCCTGCCTGCTCGCTGCGACGAGCCCCATGACGCCCAGGGCCGCCTCCATGATGAGCGCCAGCATGCCCGTGCACGCCCACTGCCACACCACGATGCTGACGCTGCCCAGCGGCGCCCGCGGGAAGGAGGCGAACCACTCAATGTAATAAGGGAACCACCCGTAGGGGAGCCAAAAGATGGGCTCCTTGCCGTACCACCACGGAAGCACCCACTGCACGCCGCGGGTCGAGATGAGACGGACCGCCGTGAGGTAGCGGTCGAACTTGGCGCGCGAGGCGTCGACGCCGGATTCTGCAAGGGAGCTGTTCAGCACGAGACGTTTTCAGGGGGCCGCAGTGGTCCTTACTCTTCTTCTCCAGCTCGTCCAGCAGCTTGTCGTGCTGCCGGCGCAGCTTCGCCCACTTGGCAAACTCGTCCTGGCTGCTCGTCGCGTTCAGCGCTTGCCGGACGGCCAGGTATTCTTTTTGCTTCTTTCGTTGATCGGCAAACTGGTTGGCGAGCGGTGTCGGGAGGGCAAGGTAAAGGCGCCATATCTGTCGTGAATCCTATTAGCAGATAGTTCTCGTGAGGGGCGAGGGCACATGGGAAGGGGGGGGATGCGCACCAGATTGTTGATGGTGGTTGCGCCTATTGTGTTGATGAGCTGCACCACCAGCTCAATGGCGAAAATGACGACGAGCAACGACGCCATTGTGGGCAGTCGGGAATGCGAAGGACTGGAAGAAGAAGCCGACGGTGATATCAAAGCGTCAGGGCAGTGTTGCTGTCATCGCTTGTGTTTGCAGTCGTGAGCAGCCGCCTGCTGTGGAAAGCTGTCGAAGGTGTCGATGACGGAACTGCCAGCTCACACCACCCGCCGACGTGGGTTTGCCAGTCGCCAGTCAGCCAGTGATTGGATGTGGGGGTTAGGGTTGGCACTGATCAACCCTCCGATCGACTCTCACAACACCTGCGTCGTTTCGCTGCCTCGGGATCAAATATTGAACGGAAACTTCATACTCAAGCGCCACTTTTCGAGTCAACCTTCTGAGGGCAGTGTGCCGCGAACATGTCACGGGCTCTCGATCAAGAGACGGCGGCGTCTCTGAAGAAGGGAAACCCCCTGGCGGCGTACCAGGCCATCGCGAACGTCTTGACTTCAACATATGACGGCCTCTTGGAGCTCGAGATACTAGGAAAGAGCCACTTCTTTGAGGACGGACAGTATGTCCTCCAGGACGGATGTGCTGCGGGCATTTCGAAGTTGGGTTTAGTCCAGGCATTCATGGTTGCAAGGCAATACTTGAAGGACCATCTGGACGGCGTCAAGTCCCGGCCAGCTGATGAGATTCTTGCAACAACAGCGGTTATCCTGCTCTTTGACCCAGAGTTCCTCACCGCTGCCAACACCAGGAAGCGTCTCATCCAGGCCCAGATATCCAGTTGCGGGGACGCACGCTCAAGGCTCGACAAGGAGAAGCGCTTTCTTGACAGCCTCCTGACGAGCAGGTTGCATCGGCACACCAAATCTCCGACTCTCTGGAGCCATCGTCGCTGGCTGATGAGCATGTTTGCCTCCAGTAACCTGCCGACAGACGTGCTAGGAGATCTCAGGGACATCGTGTTTGTGGCCGGCGAAAGACATCCACGAAACTACTATGCCTGGTGCCACGCCCGGTTCCTGATGGGTCTGGACAAGAACGTGAACTTCCCAGAAGTATTGGCGGCAGTGCGGGCTTGGTGCTTCCAGCACCACACAGACACCTCTGGCTGGTCGTTTCTTTACTTCCTGCTCAACACCAAGGACGGTTCGAACGTAGGGGTTGGGGTTTCAACATTCACCCAGGTTCTGAATCTGGTCAGCTCGCTTCGCCTGGCTAATGAGTCGGTCTGGGTGTTCCTGCGGACACTTGCAGCGTCGCGGCTTGTTGGTGACGAGCAGTCCTCTCAACTGCGGGCTGTCCAGAGCGCCGTTCTTGAGACGGTGAGAACACCGGCAGACCAGGCAGTGCTGCGAGCTGCCGTCGACTGGTGCGAGACATACCGGCAGCATGGTAGCACACATGCCGCAGGGGTTTGACGAGGCCAGCGGGATGCCGGCCAACGAGCAGACACATCTATCAGTCAGGATGTGAAGTCGGCGGTGTCGTTTCAGTTTCCCCCTGCCGGGAGGCGGCGGCCTGAATCTCTTCGGCGTCATATCACATTACTGGCCAAAAGCAACCAACGACTCGGGTCTGCTGCAGGTCTGAGTCCGCGGCGCCAACAGCACAGAGACAGAACCCTCGGAAGAAGCCGTCTCCCACACAACAGCCGCGCCGTTGCCGTTGGGGACGATCATATCGCGGGCCCCCTGAGGAAATCACACCCGAGATGATGAATGCACAAGCCATCACCGCCCCCGAATCTGCTGAACCGTGGTGGCCTGCATGGGAGTCAAACACAATATAACGACACCTCGCAAACCACAAGAACCAGACGGTGCTTTCCTCGCAAAACAGATTGTTGGGTTGTGGGAGGTCCTGCGTCTGATAATATCGGGTAGTACTGCAGCGCGCACGATTCACGATTCAGCCGAGAGAGCAGAGTGTCCGCATCGGGACTCAGGCAGATGGACCCAAAATTGGATTCTTGTTCTTTTTTCTTGCGCCCGCCCGCCACGCACTTCGTAACACACAATCATGAAGTCATATCGATGCTCGACCGATGGGATATCCCGTCTTTTGTTGGTCGTGGATATTCGAGGGGGTGGATTGACAGGGGAAGAAGGGGATAGAGAGGGATCGGCGGACGGCGCCCTGAGAAAGTTCCGGGAGAGAAGCATCATCCCGGTTGCGGTGAAACGGCCAACCCGGCGATCCGGTGGCGTTCAAGACATTTGCCATGGCCTGGATTCAGCTGGTTGCTTAGTTGGGGGAAGGCATGGCAACTTTCTGGACCGTGTGTAGACAGCAGAGGATCACCGAGAGTCGTTGATGAGAATTGTTCTCTCTGCATTCTGCAGCACAAAAGCGCCTGCTCGAGAATGTCCTGTGTATGCACGTGTCTCGCCGCGGCCCTGTCAACCCGAGCGCAACCCGATTGGGCCAACTTTGGGATGGTCCCAAGTCGGTCCTTGGCAAACGCAGACCCCGACAAGGGCTGGGAAAGCCATGCTGACCAGGGTTGCATCGACATCTGGGGCTCGCGCCAGGGCCCCTGTCAACCGCCCCTTGCCCCTCAAGCTTGCATCTGAGTGCGCGCCAACGGCAAAGTGGTCTGCAGGACGGCATCTTGAGGGTGAGAAGCTGAGCAGACGGCGGCTGGCTGAAAATTGTCCTGACTCGCGCAAATCCGAATCTCTCCCGTTCTGTTCGACAGTTCCTGGACTCCCGTCGTTGGGACTTTCGATCGTCCAAGTCAGAGAACCGGGGCGGACAAATTGGGACGCAGAGCCCGCCGACGCCAACCCCCACCGTCTGAGCTTGTCGAGGCGGACGGCCAATCACGGCCCGAATTGCAGATTGGAGTCGGGCAGGGGTAGCATTCAAATGAGCAGATGGCTGCTTTGGGAAGGGCCAATTCCCAGGATTGCACACAAGTTGCTGTCCCCGGTTCTGTTTGCGCACGGAATTCATCAACCCACGCGGCTCCTTTTCGTCGACTTTCTCGTCAAAGGCCATTTGGGGCGATCGGCGGCGTTTGGCCCAGCGCAACCAACGGGATTGGAGGGTTGCATTCCTGAGGAAACACTCCGCTCTCTCCACACTCAACCGGGCCTGCCCTGCACGTCGCCCGCATCGCGCACTTCTGAGAGGCCAATTGACGAAGTGCATGGGACTTGGTCCGACTGGAGACTCGCCGCCCGCCCAGCGCGTGCCTAGCAAGTAGTGCTGGGTTGCCGGATGACCTTGATAACTCCAACGTTAGCTTGCTACCTCGTTGATATGACCGTGGCACTGGCCCCGGCGCCGTGTCTCCCATGTAGCCCATGTATCGCGCCAACAGCCAGCCACACAGAGGTACCTTAGCTCCACCCGCCCAGTCCAGGCCAAGCAAGGTCTCAACGTTGGCTTCTTCTCCACGATGCTCGGCTCCGTCAAGAGATCCACTCCCCGTCCCTTTCCTCGCTCCTTTCCCTCTCCTCCGTGACCTCACCATCGCCTTACCGACCCCCTCCTCTCCACCTGCCCGGCCTCACTGGGGTGTGTTCATGGTGTGTCGTTCCTCGAGGGTTTATTTTTTCCTTCACTCTCTGCATCGACCGCATTGTTGGTTTCTCGTTTGTCTTGCATCCTCGACTCATCCCGTCTCGCCCTGAGCCGTGTCTCTCGTCTGCACATATCGCGTCTCTCCCCGACTGCCGACTGTCTCGATTCCTTTTTTTCCAGCCGCCCGTTTTCCGATTGCTTTGTCGACCACTCTCATCGTCTTTGTATAACTCCAAGTCCTGCATCTTGCATTTTCCTTGCGTGGGCCGACGTCTTCTCCACCGGCCGCAACCAATATCTGGAGCAATACCAATGTCGCTCACTTAATCGTTAATACTCAACTTAATACCTCTCTCGGTGCCCGAGTCTGGAACTCGCCGCCGGTCACTCGGCAGCATCAGTCTTTCGCCAGGCTCCTTACACACGACCATACGGTGCTCATATGTGTTGAGCCCCGCCAGGAATCGATTCCCCCCCTCTCGAACCTACCCCGCGCGCCCGGACTCCCCCGAGGCCATTGGAGACCCATCACCCTCCCCCCACACGCCGACGCCGGTGTGGGAGTGGTGAGGCTTCAGGTGCTGGTTGTTCAACATGCGGGGAGTAGCAGCTCTGCTCCTGCAGCTGACGCTATGGGTTGCTACCGTCCACGCCTTCTTCCCCTTCATCCCGGACGGCTTCTGCGGTCCGGATAATGAATGTGGCGGCCCTTCTAAGAGGAATAACGAAGAGCCCGCTCAACCTCTCCAAGGGATAACCGTCGAGCTTTACCACAAGCACAGGCTGGTCCGTCTGCTCTCGCCCCCGCCTCAAGCAACCTGTGAACAAGGCGTCGTTGCTAACACCTCTTGATAGCCCCATGGCGGCCCTTCAGCCGACGCTACCGCGAGGCGGACTCGCAAGTCCGGAGGGCTGCAGCCTTCCCCTACCTCCGAGCTGGACAAGCGGAAGAATGAATACTCGGTGTCGACGCCCAAGACGCCAACCGCGTCCAAGAGCGCGGGGGTCTACCAGTACGGGCCCGACTTTTCGTACTTTGTCAAGGTCCTGGTCGGCTCGGCTCAGCAGCCGTTCTACATGCTGCTCGACACGGGCGCGTCAAACACGTGGCTCATGGGCTCCCACTGCACGTCAGACGCTTGCAAGATGCACAGCACATTCGACCCTAGCACTTCCAAGACGTGGCAGACAAACAACAACGAGTTCTTGATCCGGTACGGCACGGGAAACCTCACTGGCCACGTGGGCCACGACAAGGCCTCGCTTGCCGGCATGGACTTCGACTTGCTGTTTGGGCTGGCCAACTACACGGCCGACGACTTCAAGCACTACGCCTTTGACGGCATCCTCGGGCTCGGCATGGGCTCTACGGCGACCGGCAACTTCATCGAGATGCTGAGGGCGTCCAAGCTGCTCGACTCGCTCGTCTTTGGCTTGTCTCTCAACCGCGACTCGGACGGCACCAACGACGGCCAGATCACGTTTGGCGGCGTCGACAAGGCCAAGTACACGGGCGACATCTCGTACAACAACATCCCGTCGCCGCAAAAGGAGGACGGCGTGTGGGCGATCCCGCTGGAGGGCCTCAGCGTCAACGGCAAGAAAGCCGACGTCAAGCCCACCCTCGGCTACATGGACGCGGGCACCTCGTTCATCTTTGCGCCGCCGAACGAGCTGGCCGCGCTGCTCAAGCTGGTCCCGGGGGCGAAGGCGTACGACAGCAACGGGTACATGGCCTACGACGTGCCCTGCGACACGCAGGTCGCCATCTCGGTCACCTTCGCGGGCGTGACCTACAACATCCCGCCCCAGGACTGGGTGGGGCGCACCAACGACACAAACTGCGTCAGCCGCCTCTACGGCTACGGCGTCAACAACAACACGTGGCTGTTCGGCGACGCCTTCCTCAAGAACGTCTACACCGTCTTCGACGCCGACAAGCGCCGCATCGGCTTCGCCGCGAAGCCCCCGCCGCCGCCCAAGCCCACGACGACCACCACGTCGGGTGCTGGCGGTGCGGCAGCGGCCGGCGGCAGCGGCGGTTCGGCGACGACCCTCGCGCCGGCGTCGCTCACGTCGCTCGCGGGGCAGGACTCGTCGCACCCCATCATGCCCGGGTTCAGCAGCCAGGAGACGTCGGGGCCGGGCAACGCGCAGACGGCCACGGGCCCCGCGACGGCGCACACGACCGTCTCGTGGGGGACCCGGCTCGGGGCGTCGAGCCCATATCTCTTTGCGCCGTGCATCGTCGCGGCCGCTGTTGCTGTTCTGGGATGAGGGCTGAATCGTGTTGATTCACGGCGGTGTGACATCTGGAAGTGACAAGGGCTCGCTCCATCTACCAACTGAGGAGCGTACCCTGATCTACTCCAGGATTTCTTAAGACCAGCCCGCTTTAAAAAGGGAGCTGGCAGATGTGTTTACAACTCGACCTTCGGTGGTCTTGCATAGGTGGTTCGTGTTCGGGGTCGAGCTGGCCGAGTTGTCTACATTGATACCCAATACCTAAGAAGAAGGAGGAGGACGAAGAGGAAGAGAAAGGGTTAGCGAACACAAACAGGGTCGAGTGAAGGGGAAAGGTGCTCGATCCAAGGGAGATGGAAAGGGATTTCTCGCGCCTAAGAAAAGGCCCAAGTTTTTTGTTGATACTGCTTTATAATAAGACTCTGTGAAATATCAGTAGATGCTTCTCTTCGCATGGGTTTGTCGGCTCAGATGTCGGAGGAACGGCGCTTGTTGATCGGCGTTGATCTGGGGACGAGATCCCGGATCCGTCGGATAGCGCCGGTCGTTGTTTCACCTGGTTCCGGTGCGGGCTCCATGTGGTCCAAAAAACACGTCCACCCCTGAACGAAATGGACAGGCCAGGGGTGTAATTGATTGGCAGCCCGGTATTATTGACGTCGGAGCTTATTCCATTCTGTAACACCATCTCCAATTGACCACTTTCACCCCCATTGGCACCTTGAAAGTTACCACGCTCTTTGTTTGACAAACACCCTTCCTCTCGTTTTTTCCGTTCACACCGCCAAAGACAACGCCCAGCGGATAGACGCAACGAGCGCTGCGACACGGAGCCTGCGAACATGCCCTGAGAGCGCCGCAGCCCGACAATGGCCAGGGCCACATCGCACGGCGCTGCACCAGCTGCCACCACAAACACCAACCACCGCCGCAGACATGGCTCGTCGCTGTCGCCGTCGCCCGCGGGTGGCACAAGCCGCAAGAACAGCACCGAAGAGGCCACGGGCCTGCTCTCCCCCGGCGCCGGCGCCGACGCCGAAGACGACGAAGACGACAGCCACCCCGGCGAGCCCGACTCGCGCACCCCAACCGCGTGCGCTTCGACCTGCGCCCAACCACAATCACCACCACCACAACTACCAGTAATAACAACGACGACGACCCTACCCCGAACAAGCATCGACTCGTTCGACTTCCTCGACACCGACCCCCTCTCTCCTCCTCCACCCCCCTTCCGCCTCCCACCGCACCCACCAGCAGCGCGTGCCCCTCCTCACCGGCATCGAAGCCCCCTCCATAACCGTCGCCACCACCGCCCTCCCGGCGGCGGCGACGACCCAGAGTCGTGGCACACGGCCGAGCTCGCCCGCCCAAGTCCTCCCTCCCCTCCGCCTTCATGAACATGGCCAACTCGATCATCGGCGCGGGCATCATCGGCCAGCCGTACGCCTTCCGCCAGGCGGGCCTCCTGTCCGGCACGCTGCTGCTGGTCGTGCTGACCTTTGTCGTCGACTGGACTATCTGCCTGATCGTCATCAACTCCAAGCTGAGCGGCGCCAGCTCGTTCCAGGGGACCGTCGAGCGGTGCTTCGGGCGGACGGGCTTGGTCGCCATCAGCGTGGCGCAGTGGGCGTTCGCGTTTGGCGGCATGGTCGCGTTCGGCGTCATCGTCGGGGACAGCGTGCCGAGCGTGCTGCGGGCCGTGTGGCCCGGCCTGGGGGAGGGCGGGTGGGCGTGGGGTGTGGATCGGAGGGTGGTGATTGGGGTGTTTACCGTCGGGGTGAGTTATCCGCTGGCGCTGTATAGGGATATTGCCAAGGTGAGTGCCATGTCCCTTTCTCTTGCTTGAACGTTTTGGGGGAAGATGGGGGGTGGGTGGTTGATGAAACTGTGGGGGGGGGTGTTGGGGGGCAGGGCAGGCTATGATGGGATCTGGACTTTGCGCGGGGCTGACGTGTGCGATGGCGTGGTGGTAGTTGGCGAAAGCGAGTACCTTCGCGCTGGCGAGTATGGGGGTGATCGTGGTGACGGTGGTGGTGCAGGGCATGATGGTGCCGATGGAGCAGCGTGGGTCGCTGAGGGATTGGCGGTTGCTGGTGGTGAATGATGGGATATTCCAGGCGATCGGGGTGATTTCGTTTGGTACGTTTTTTTATGTTTCCCGAGTCTACGAAAAGCGCCGTGCTGACTTGACGCTTGCTCCTATCTACTAGCCTTCGTCTGCCACCACAACTCCCTCCTGATCTACGGCTCCCTCGAGAAACCCACCATCGACCGCTTCTCCAAGGTCACGCACATCTCCACGGGCGTCTCCATGGTCGCCTGCATGCTCATGGCGCTCTCGGGCTTCCTCACGTTTGGCGACAAGACGCAGGGCAACGTGCTCAACAACTTCCCCGCCGACAACACCATGGTCAACATCGCGCGCCTGTGCTTCGGGCTCAACATGCTGACGACGCTCCCGCTCGAGGCGTTTGTCTGCCGCGAGGTCAAGGTCAACTACTACTTCCCGGGCGAGCCGTTCAACATGAACCTGCACCTGCTGTTTTCGACCAGTCTGGTGTTTAGCGCCATGGTGCTGAGCCTGATTACGTGCGACGTCGGCACCGTGTTTGACCTGATCGGCGGGACCAGCGCCGCGGCCATGGCGTACATCCTGCCGCCGCTGTGCTATATCAAGCTCACCACGCGGTCGTGGAAGACGTACATGGCGTGGGCGGTGGTTGCGTTTGGGTGTACGGTCATGGCCATGAGCATGCTGCAAGCCGTGGGCAAGATGATTAGAGGTGAGTGAGCTTGCTTGCTGATGTGTTGTGCTGGATGATGATGGCTGACTGTTGGGTGCTGTAGGCGAGGGCGATGTTAAGCAGTGTTACTAACACGGATAGAATACTAATAATCGCTGGATATGTATATACTATAGGGGGTCATCAATAGAAGGGAAAAAGGGCAGCAGCGAACGGGCGGAGTTGGCATTCCTGGCATGGCGTCGGACTTGTTCACATTGCGGAGAGCATCGCTAAGACCATGGATCAGAGCAATCTTGATTTCGGCTTGAACTTCTGTCACATGGGGCACTGGGCGCTCCTTGGTGTCTCACAACCGTAGCGTTCAAGTTGGTGCTGGTGTTCCGGGATATCTCGGGGCGAAGCCACGCACACTGATCGAATCATCAAGCGCCGTTGGACTTGTAACGAGCCACGGGACAGGCTCCGTCGAACACACTTGGCGTGGGGAACCCGTCTCAGGTGCTCACACCCCGCATCCGAACTCACCCAGGCACCCTCTGACCAAAAAAGGCGGTACATCAAAATCAAGGTTTGGGCCATCTTCATGCCCTTCGCAAGAGATTCGGATCTTGTCCTGGAAATAGAGAGGAGAAAACGACGAAGAGACGAAACAAGCAGAAAGAGAAAAGAAGGAAGGAGGAAGAAAAGGAGAGGGGGAAAGAGAAAAGTATAGTCACTGCTTCACTACCTAAAGTGAGGTTTGGGCTTTCTAAGCGTATCTGTACTGTGTACACATTGAGACATGAGTGTCCTAAGTGTGTTGGTCTATTTTGGTATACGACTTATTTTGTCCGGGCAGAGCACCTGGTGATCCTCGACCTGGTGCAAGTCCAGTCGGATACCGAGCGGAGGTATCCGCGTCCGCTTATCTGCCGTGGTATTTTGGGCAACTTGGCTTACAGCAAACCCACCCACGCCCGTCCCAAAGAGGGGTCTAGCATGTGGATGGGGGGCGTTCAGTTTCCATTTGCAAATGCGCACCGCATGACTTGCTTGCGTGGTGGTGGGTGTGGAGGCCCCGGGGGTCGGTTGCCTGCAGCCTTTTCCACTTTCCACCCTTCTCCTTGTGTGGTCTGCCTGGTGGGTTGCCCGAGCTACCTCCCCTCAGCTATTCCACCCAGCTTGTTGTTGCTGCAGCATAACGGGGCGCGAGACGGCCGAGGATGGAACCAGATGGGGTTGGTGTGTGGGACGGGAAAGGGAAGAGAAAGGGAGGGAAGGAGGAGTATAAGACCCCGCTTCTTGCCCAACTAGAGGGGAAGCTGAAGATATCTTCGAGTTAAACCCCCCTCCTCCACACTCCGAACACATCGACCTGCACTTCTCGCTCTCGCCCACTCCAGCTTCACAGTAACACAACACCACAACACCACAACACACCAAAAACACCCACATCCCACATCCACCCAACATGCACGGATCCAGCTGCCCCAAGTGCGGGAGCCGCCTCCGACGGCGCGGCCAAGTCTTGCGGCTCTTGCGGCGCCGTGAGTTTACCCACCCCCTACAACACATCACCCACTTCCCCAAACAAACACCGAGAACCATAACGCCCCGAAAACTACCCCGTGACACCACAAACAGACCACATTCACTAACCCCTCAACCCCACACACAGAGCTGCCCCAACTAGACAGCACAAGACCAGTCCCCCCCATCAACCACCCCGCCCCATCCCCTTCGCCATCTGCTAGAACCGTGGACGAGTTCATCAGTCTTCCTCTAGCTATGCATGAAGTAGGAGACCAGACGTGCCTCAGGGAATGGGACATACCCAACGTTCTGGTTGGTTGGTTGTTTAGTCGGTTAGTTGGTCGGTCGATCTGAGGTTCTTGGCCTTAGCGGACGGGGTAGCTGATGAATGAATGAAACGAAATGATTGATGAAATCACAATCACCGAGTCCCGAGTTTTGACTTCCCCATCGATGTTCACTGCCCATGGTGCCCTTTATTCACATGGTTAATGATACTGTGTATTTGCGGCCGGAAAGGTGTAAGTTGTAGAAGTTGGATATTGTCAGCGCTGTGACCGCAAGAGACAAAGACTCGTCGAGTCGGTGAGGAACGGGCCTGTTTCTCCAACGGGCGAGACAGACAGGACTAGGTGATGTGCACATGATTGAGCAATCTTACCGGCCCATGTCTTTTCTCATTTCCAACGAGAGGGAGAAACCGTGAACGCGTATATGACTCTGTATATTACTTCAGCCCACCAGCCAACAGCAGATCACCAAACCAGAAAGCTAACAAACACTCGCACGCGCAAGACACACGGCCTGGTCCAAAAAAGACGATGAATAAATAGCTAGCTAGTAAAAAAAAGGACGCATTGGGAAACCGCGGTACCGTCGAGTAATCTGAGACAGAGAGAAAAACAAGATAGAAAGGAAGAAGGACGTGTTGGATTCTTGCGTGCCGCCCAGTGGTTGGTAGTTTAGCCGGCCATCTCCAACTCTGCTGGGACCAGGGGTTGTTGCATGGGCAACCACCTCGGGACTCGCCCATGATGCTCACCACGGCATCATCCCAATCCCCAGCTCTTGCTTGCCAAAAATCGAGTTCCCTTTCCCCAGTCCTTCGCCGCCGCGGGTGCCCGTTCCATTCCGGGCACACGTGATTTGGTTCCCACTCGGCGCTGGTAGCCGCGTGGGCGAGAGTGCGAAATCTTCTATTCTCTCTTTCCAGAGGCAAGAATCCCATCGTGATGGGCTGGCTGTTGCGAGGGCGGTCGAGGTCGGACAACAGTGGTTGACAATCGTGGAGGCGGCTATTCGGTATCGGTCTGCGCTTAGGCAATGACGCACTTGCTCTTCTTTTTCCCGGTCTTCTTGAGCAGAGCGGCCCGTGTCGCAAACTCGAACACCTCGCGGACGCCCTCGTTGGTCTTGGCCGAGCACTCGAGGTACTTGGTGGCCTTGATGTTGTTGGCAACCGTTTGGCCCTGTTTCTAGGTCAGCACGCCTGTCCCAGCCCGGTTGTCCAGTCCGATGATGGAATCTCGGGAGAGCTTACCTGCTCGGGGGTCACGGGCTGCTGGCTGGTCTTGCGGAGCTCCTCGATGGTCTTCTGGTCGAAGCGCAGATCCTTCTTGCAGCCGACGAGGATCTTGGGGACATCGGGGCAGAAGTGGTGTACTTCAGAGCACCACTGTTGAGAGAGCGGCGTTAGCACATGCTAAATCCGGCAACACTGAGTGTGGACTCAGACTCACCTTCTCGCCAACGTTATCCAGGGAGTCAGGGGAGTCGACGGCGAAGCAGATCAAGATGACGTGGGAGTCGGGGTATGACAGGGGCCGGAGACGGTCGTAGTCCTCCTGACCAGCCGTATCCCATAGCGCCAGCTCGACGTGCTTGCCATCGACCTCGACATCGGCAACGTAGTTCTCGAAAACGGTAGGGACGTAGACCTGCAGGCCGCATTAGCTTGCTGAATGGGTATAGTTCGTCCGGTTCGATGCGGTGAAGGAACCCCCCTGATGGGAAGCGTCGTCATCGGGTCAGGGACCGAAAGCCAAGGCGGTCTGCGACAATGCCAGGTCGAACGGCACACCGCCACCGCCTCCGCCATTCGGGATGTGGAAAGGTATTCGGTGCATCGCACTCACCTCGGGGAAAGTGCCCTTGGAGAAAACACTGGAAGAAAACCGAGTCAGCATCGGCGATGCATGGATCGCAGGGGAAATGGCGGCGAAGGGAACTGGGGACTTGGCGCAGCCAAGATCGAAACCCGGCTGGGAAAAGGAGACTCACATCAACAAGCAGGTCTTGCCGCAGGCACCGTCGCCGACGATGACCAACTTTCTGCGGAGCTCGGCGGCCATGGTTGCTGGTTGCTAGGGACTAGAGATGTAGGTTTGGCTGTTGGGGTGGTTTGATGATGATGCTGCAGCAGGATGGACTGCAAGCGAGGCGCGAGATTCAAAGAGGGCCGAGGGTAAAACACGGCGGTTGAAGTGTCGCAGAGAATGAGGGAAGGCGGCAGGCGATGCCTCTGGGAGAACCGGGTTGCCGGGTTGTTGATGCAACAAATGCAGGAGGAGATGGAAAGGATGAAAAGTGGAGGAGAGCAGAAGCCGGGTCGCTGCAATTGATGACAGAGAGGACGACAGTGCTCAGAGAGAGTGCTCAGTGCGCCGGGGGTGGGAAAGGGCCAGGACGAAGGGGGAAGAGAGTGGGTGCCGCCCAGGCAGAACGGGGCGCTGTGAGTGGCTAGAGGGCTGGGGGGGCTTGCTCAAGTGCTGTTCGCTTGGTTCTGGGCTGATATGAGGCAGCGCCAGTGCCAGGTGTCGCCGCTTCGTTTTCGACACTTTTGTTTGACGGACAGAAAACGAAAAACGAACGAGATGCACGCAATGCACACAGACGCAGCGGGAAACGAGGCAGGCGAGGCGAAGCGTGCAGTCCTGCTCAGAAGCGTCAGGCGCAGCGGGAGGTGCCTCTTGTTCGCTTGTTATCGGGCGAACGAGGAGCTGCGGGAACGGGAATTCGTCATCAAAAGGCTGCGTCTCGCTTGTTGTTGCTTGTCGATCGGGGGCCCAGAAAAGGCCGGGCCAGGCTGGACTGGACTGGCAAACTCCGCAAACGACAAACTGCAGCCCCTGAGACGATGGAGTGGTGCGGAGTGTCAAGTTGGTCTGCTGTGGGCCTTTCGTCAAGAGTCTGTCACCCGTAATTCGACATCTGCGGACCTGGAGGCAGGCCGGCGACGATGGGGGTTTTATGGCACGTGAGAATGGCTGCGCTGCCGCTGCCGCTGCCGCTGCCGGTTCATGACCCAAGTCCTGCACGCAGGCGGCAGCGCAGTGATGACTCTCGCCGGCCAGTCCCAGCCAATTGTGCCGTGTTTGAAAACAGGACCTCCAGATACGAATGCCTACGGCGAAGCCGTCCGCGCTGCGGAAGACCAAGCCCCGGTCCGGCTGCTTCAGCCTCTCCACCTGAGAGAGATCACCCATCATCAAACGGCGACCCACGTGCAGAGTGTCGCGGTGGTGGACATGTGTGGAATTGGAGACCTCCCTCACCGGCGCTGCACTGTGCTACACTGCAGGTGTGCTGCGCACCCAAGGCTGGGGATGGCTGTCGTGCACGTGCCCTCGCGCCCACCATTGTCAGCAGCCTGCAAAGTCCTAGGCCATAGGACTTGTTTGGAAGATGGCACTGCAACAAGAGCCGCAACTGCAACAAAAACAAAAGGCAGCACTGTTCGCCAACCATCGCTGCAAGCCTCGGAATTGAGCGGATGGGAGTCACACACATTGGATAGGTGTTGGGGGGGCAAGAGTGGATCATTGACAAACAGAACGGGCCAGCGGGGACTAGACGTGCTAGGTACTGTCTGTGAGTCCATCCATTTGGGTTTGTTCAGGTTGTTGCTCGATGCTCTTGTTGGTGATGAGCTGCATCTGAGAACAGTTGGCAAGCTTTGCATCGACAACGGTTGACAACGGTCGCAGTGGGAAGGGGTGGGGATGGGCTGAGGAAGATGCTGGTTGGCTCTTCTCCGCGTTCCCCTGATGCAAGGCTGCAGCGAGGGTGGGACCATCGCAGTGCCTGGCTGCTTGGCTGCGGCCAACTGCCATGAGAGTGCTGCCAGCTGCACAAAATTTCCCCGGCCAAGGCTCTGAGGAGTGGGTCCATTGACTGCTTTGGGACAGGACGCAGCAACTTTTCGAGATTCGCGGCGCCGTTTGGGAGAAGAACAGCTTGGTGCCGCCGCCGACAATCCCACAACCCGACGTCGACCACCGTTTTCGCGCCTGTCCCACCACTCGCCGGCGCCATGGACAAGATCCTTCGCCGGGTGCACATGGCCGAGCGCCAAGTTGCGCGGCGATGCAAGCGCCGGCAAGAACTCGTCCACTCCATCAACAAGAGCAAGCGCACCCAGGAGATCTCGGCCCAGAGGAAACAGGCTGGCTACGAGCTTGGGGCCGCCATCAGGGCCCGCCATGAGGATCTGGAGCTGGGCCCTCTCGCCCCTCGCCGGGACGTCAGCAAACTCGACCCCTTCGACAACTACTGGGGCAGCATCTCGACCGAACGTGCTCTGCTCCAGACAAAGATCACCGATGTGCAGAGGGAGGCTCGCGCCGCCTGGGCTGGCGGGTCAAAAACACTCTGTATCGCCCCGGGCGACCGCGTGGTCGTCACCGAAGGCCCCTACAAGGGCAAGATTTCTACCATCGCCACGATCAAGAAGGAAACCATGACCGTGGAGCTCGATGGCAACGTCAACATCGTAAGTCATACTCGGTATGTCGGCACCAGACCGCTTGCTCACCCGCGCGGAACAGGTAAACGCCAAGATCCCGTCATTCATGGCCGAAGAGAGCCAGACCCCCGTCCAGCAGGTCAAGTCCGTCGTGCCCGTCTCCGCCATCCGACTCGTACACCCGCTCCCCGATCCGGTTACCGGCAACGTCCGCGACGTCATCATCCGCGAGCTCAAGCCCGTCGGTATAGTCCACGACCGCCCGACTCGCAAGGTCTTCTTCTCGCGCATCATCCCGGGGCTCAACGTGCGGATCCCCTGGCCGAAGCAGAAGAAGCGCGAGTACGAGGACCACGCCGAGGACACGCTCCGCCTCGAGGTCGAAGAGCGCACCTTTGTCCCCACCCTCCTTCGTCCGCCCATGCCCGAGACGGTGCTCGACGAGCTGCGCAACAAGTACTCCAAGTTCCGCACGCGCCACACAGACGAGTACATCGCCCTGGTCGAGGCTCGCGAGGCCGAGAAGAAGGCCCGCCGCAAGGGCGCCCGCGCCGACGAGATGCTGCTGCCCGTGCAGGAGTACAACCGCAAGATGCGCGAGCTGCGCCGCGAGCGCGGCAAGCCCGAGCTCTCGGAGGAGATGCTCGAGAAGATCGGCGAGGTCATCGCCAAGAACAGGGCGGTCAGGGCAGGGGGTCAGGCGGCGACGAGCCCTGCGGAGGCCGATGTGAGCAAGGTCCAAAAGGCGGTGGAGGAGCTGTCGCTTGGGGGAGATCAGGGGGCAACGGGTGGCGAACAGCCCAGGCCATGATAATCAGGGGCGCGTCTTGCAAGGTCGGGCTCCTGGCCGGGAGCCAGTATCTATCCTTTTTCGGGCTGGATGGATATCGGAACAAGGTGGATTGTAACATAGCCGTCACGACGGCGACCCGTGCTCCTATTCCGTGTAACGATAGTGTGGGATATAGAGCATATACCATATCATTATTTGCTGACTTCCAAGCAAGCCGTGTGAGCCTCTTTGTCCCTGGCACACCTTCAACAATTCTCAAAAACGACACGCCCAGCTCACCAGCCCATTCAACTCATTTGGACCATCCACACACCGGCCAAGACAAGGCAGCCGGGCACGTATCAGCCAACCGTTGCCACCGCCCTGACGGCCTCACGGCAAGAACAAACAAATCCTGGGACCTTTTGCCCAGATCCATCCAAACATTTTTTTCCGACAACAGCCCGGCCGCGGCACAGCCATACGCAAGCCCTTCCTCTTTTTCCCGCTTCTGTTACACAGAACACCGGGGCACAAACCGCCTTATGTACTTACATAAGTCATCTCCCGTCCCCTATCCGTCCATAGCTACCTGTGACTGGCTGTCTCCGACAGGGCGTGCAAAAACCCACCAACCCTTACCAGAACCGTACCACAACCGCGCGCCCACACAGCCCCTTCGCCCCGGTCCCACAATTCAGTGCTCTCAAAAGACCTTGGGAGCTGAGTTGCATTGTCACACACACAAGAAAAACGAGGAATCATGCCGAAGCGAAGGCGGGCGGCGGTGAGGGTGAGGCGAGAAGTGGCGCCGACTTGGCACAGGGCACGGAAGAGAGAAGAAGGAAGTCAGCGGATTCCTTTCACAAGTGTCTTGGTACATACAGTACCTAGTACCTTAGATATTACTTCTGCATGTGCTGCTAGGTAGTCTTACGCATTGGGCAAGTCATAAGTATTGTACACCACTCCATATTTTCAGCTGTCTTACGCCGCTTGTAAAGCCGAAGGTTGCCACCATAAGGCAAATTTGTGGGACTTACATGATTCTCGGCGCATCACACACACATGCGCGTCACCCTAGCAAAGACCTTCCAGCAACCGATGGAGTGATTTTGCGGCAAATTGCCCAGGGCCATAGTAGAAGCCCTGAAGTCGTTACTCGTTACTCGTTATCCAGTAGTGACTGTATCCTACATGAAGGCGGTCTTTTGCCATGCCCCATCATCTCCTGCTCGTTTCTTCCTTCCCCCACAAAACAAGACAACTTTATCCAAACATCAAAAAAGCACAGTCTGACCATCCTTTCGCTCTTTCACAAAATTCCGCCATCAAACCAAAAATGCGAAATCAATCATATCCGAAACATCGACATCCCTCCCAAAAACACACAGCTGAACCATCCCCGACAGCATCCCAGCCGTGGAAGACTCCAGCCACAGCCAGTCTCAACACAAGCCAGTGGCTTAGAGCCCCGATGTTTCTTCACACCGTCATTCCATGACTGGGTAGCGATGTCCTGCCATCCTTGGATCTTCATCCGTCCAGTCCCAAACCCCACCAAAAGAGCCAGCCAAAGTCGAAAGCGAGAGGAGAAAAGACCAAACAGCCTTTTTCAACCAGATCCCGTCGATATCCAACTCAGTCGAGCTGAGAGACAAGATAAACCACCCCTCGACGATTAACCTGGCAGCCTGGACGCAGAAGTCCCGTGATGGAACTCGGACGGCAAGCCGAAACGTAAAACAATATATCCCGACAATATGGGCGTTGGATGGGGTCAGCAGGCGGGTTCCTGCATCCATCGTCTGCATGACGACACCTCATCCCATCTCAGGTTGAGCGGAGAAAAAGGGGCGGCATCCAAACACAGGACCCAACCACGCCGACGACAGAACCCGACGGCAATGAAAGGAACAACGCAAGGAAACAACACAATAAGGCGGGAAAAACAAGAGAGAAAAACTCGCCGGCGATGATCCCAGCCAACGACAGTCTTTGTCGTTGTTGGGTCCGGGCTGGACTCCGGGGGTTGGTGGGGCAACGGGCTCAGCCTTGATCGCCAACCACACATCGAGACGCGCTCATTTTGGACGCGTCTTTTTCTTGCACCACTTCTCTCCTTTCCAAACATCTTCTTTTTCTTCGCACAACTCGGTAGTATGGTGGCGTCATGAAAGAATTCGTGTGGACGGATTCCAATCGAGGTGCGTTTGCGCTGAGTAGCGCCATCTCATCGTTTCCGGCCAGTCTGTTTCTCTTTCTGCCTGCGCCTTTCAAGACGCTTTTCCTTGGCCAGGTCATGGCATTGTCCTTTTTCTCTCGGCGCCGCGTATGGGTAACCATGTTGTCTCGACGAGTGCGAGTGTGAGTCCGAGTCCGAGTTGGGCAGCCGGAATCTGTCCGGCAATTCGGTGAACGACATGGCGTGGCGGAACGTGTCAGCGTCGATCATCTCAATGTGATACAAGTGCGTGATGAGATGAAAGTCGGGTCGCGTATCGTCGCTCGTCAAGCGGGGATTGTTGAAAATGTGGTCACGAATGTGGTGCATGCGGTCCACAAAGTTGGCATAGCAATCACTGGGGTGTTGAGCGACGAAGGGTGCATGGCCGCTGTCGCAGAACCAGCACATCAGTTGAGGGGGGAAGCGGTCACCCAGATGGAGGACATGGTGTTGGATCCAGCTGTGCACGTCATCGAGGGCAAATACCGCTTTGCACTCTATGAGGTCGGAGAACTCGCACCACAAGACTTGGCCGGGGTGCGGAGGGATGGGGTTAGGGAGTTGGACCTGGTGGGCAAAGAGCAACTGCTCGTCGCCCAGTGGCGGTTCAGTGCTCCCGCCCACGGAGCTCTGGTCGTCGTCCCGCCTGCTGAAGATGGAGGGCGGTGTGGCAGACCGTATGGTGTACGCATCCGACCTTGCCGTCGAGGCTGTTGTGAACTCGGATCGGGCATCGTCACACTGGGAAGAGTCGTCACTGCCCAGCAGCTCGCTCCCAGTTACTGACGGCGCGTAGCGCGGGGCATGGCCATAGTAGCCGTAATACGGCGACTGGCCATATCCCTGCGCCGAGGGGCGGAGGTTCCGAATCAAATGTTCGATCTCGTAGGGATTGACGTTTGCTCCCATTGCGGCAGCGTGGTGGTGGAGTGTGTTCGGCAAGCCTGTTGAATAGGATGCGGCCCGATGAGGGGTGGGCGAGATTGGAGGTGGGGGAGAGCCGGGCTGACTGGGGTATGATCCTGCTGACTCCGGCCCAGCTCTTGCGACTTGGGGCTCAGGGCCTGGCCTGCAACCCGAGGACGTCGAGTACAAGGCAAAATCTCGCGATGGAGAGGGAGACAAGTGGAGGAGGAGAGGAAGAACAGAGCGGGTGGTCGCTGTTCAAGGGTGGAATACTGCGTCAGCAGTGTTACTATTTTTGGGAAGATGCTGTCGGACGACCAGCGTCAGTCACTCAAGCCCGGGATGGAGGGGCAGTGGCCGGCACTCGACACAAGTGTGTTGATGTGGCTCTGGAAAAGTTCGAGCTGGAGGAGCAATCGAGAGGGCGGGAGATGGGAAGAACCTCGCATCAAGCGGGGTCGGCTTCATATATGCAGCCTGGAAAGGACGTGAGTGCATCGTGCTTTCCACTCCCCACCCCCATGCTCTTCTCCGTCCTGCAATGACACACAGAGTGTCGCCCTTCCTTCCCAGGGTACATCATCCAGATCCGTCGGCCCGCGTGTTTCCTGCCCGTCATTTCCACGTTTCATCGCTCTTTCTTTGAAAGATGTGCGCGGATGCGGGATCGAGCCGATCCCACTCCCTCCGAACCAACCACATGAGCGCTATCTCCTCCCGAGCAATCCAATCTGCGAAATCGCGTCGACAGAAGCCCGCCTCTCCGATCGACGTCCACGCTTGACGCGCTTCGTCGTTTTTAGTTTGGCAATCCCACGACGCCGGGTCGGAGCAACTGTTAGGCTCACCGCCTCTCGCGGTCCAATCTACACCTTCTCAAGACAACGCTCATCTGCGCATGGCGCCGACATGACGCGACACGGGGACTTTTGGTTGAGGGGCTCCTCATGCAGCTCCGAGTTCACCCAATGGCTCCCGTGCCTACGGTCCACAGCGCGCCGCTTCAAACCGTTCGACCCGACGCCGAGTTGACGCCGGAAACGGGCAAGCGCCCGTGGTCGCTTCACGAGGACCACTCAATGGGTGAACTTTCACCGCAAATGCGATGCGACTCTCATCTGCCGCTCCCGTTGTTGCTAGAGTTGAGCTCGACGACGCGCCATGGGGACGAGCGCCGTGTCTGAGCCTATCAACGGGTGACACGCCGTGTGAGGACGCGATCATTTTGGGGTTGCAGTCCAGTTTGCTATATCGCGAGCATCCGCCTATTGACATTACGCGGTCGCGCAGAATCATGCGGCATCTCATGCACGCGATCGGCTCCGGCGTTATCTTGCACTTTTTGGAGCGCGGTGAGGTGCAACCTGCCTGATCTCAAAGACCACGACTGCCCATGGCAGTTTTTCTCCCTACCTAGTGGCGGAGGGTGGTGAGCACCTTCTTTTAAGCCTCATTCAAATCGGCATGCGGCATCCGTCGGAACTCCGGAAGGAGCGAGTTCCAGGCCATCGAGATGGATGCCGAAGGTAGGTCGCTTGGACTTGGCAGACAGTCTATCGACGCCAGTCAGCATCGTTGGGTGCCACAGCAGCAAGATGGCCGCCAGAACTGGCCGCGAGCCGAGAAAAGACCTGCGGGGTCTGTCGCTGAGGAAGACCCCTTTATCCTGTCAGACTCGTTTCGTTTGCGCGCCGCAATTGTGCGCCTCTGGCAAGCGGCTGCTAACGACTGTGACCTGTACAAACGGTTGTGCCAGTGTCCATTGTCTCAAGTAGAATACCCAGAGCTCGTCGAGGAGGTGCCCAATTATTGATATTTTTCTCTATCAAATCCGTGAACATGGCTTGTTCGTCCACACATGCTCGCCCAAAGGAGCCGTTTCACCAGACAACGTCTTGACTCCGACGGCCCTAGACATCAAAACCCAACGAATAGCTGCATGTTGTCAGGAAGACCGCCTCCACCATCTTGTCCGCCTCTAGCCGTCCTGTATCCTGCGGTTCATAACCGATGATCTCACACAAGCTGAAGGGGCACGATCCGGCCCAGACTTCACCATAACTGCAGCAAGGCTCTGCGAGTGATCATGCAATTCCAAGTCACCCATCGCCCATCCAGACACCGACCGACCAGGACCGACCCCGACCACGGGTATGTCGTGGCTGGCCGGGAGTGGTCGGAGATTTCTCCGAGGGAGGGCTGGAGGCTCTGCATGTCCCAGCCACCCCGCAGGTCTGTTCATCGTATCTCGGCTATGTTCTGGTCCAGCTCGTGGCCCCGACTCTGGGTCTCGGGCGGTGTGATCACAGACCAGCTCGGAAACGCGACATCTCAGCCATCGAGAAAGCTGTTCCCTCTCTGTGAAACAGAAAGTTCGGCCGCCCGTTCTAGCCCCTACTCTGGACTGCAGAGGACCTTTGCCTTGGCGACCACATTTCGGTAGTGCAGATGCCCACCGCTCTCATCGCCCCGTTTGATGATGCCCGGGAACGTGACACAGCAAATCTCCCGGTCGGCTAGGCTCTCCTCGTCCTCACCGCCAATGTCCTCCATGATCTCAGGGTCAAACAAGATCCGCTGGTGAGGGAGGATCTCGGGCATCTCGATTTTGAAAACGGCCTTTTGGACGGCGAGAAGCCGGGAGAGGTCGATGGCGCTGTGGACGAGCGCCTGAAGGCCCTGGTCGCGGGCTTCGGTTGACTTTGTGTTCGTGATGGCGTCGAGCAGGTTGTTGACTTTCGCCACGACCGTGTCGACAACGGCGGAGGTTTCGCTCTGCAGCTTCTCGCTGGCGTTGTTCTTGAGAATGGTGAGGGTGAGGGAGCGCCATTGGTTGACCGACTCGGGGGACGAGGCTGCATTGCAATTTTAGCATCATCTTTCTTGGCCAGACGTAGCGTGAGATCTTACCACAAGCGAGAAACCCCTCGACCTGCCTGATCTGCGCCGCCACATCACTCGGCAGCCCGACAAAGTAGGCGTCAAACACGAGTTCCACAAGCAACCGCGACACGACCGACTGAAGCAAGTGGATTCTGGAGGCCGAGGCCAGCTCTTCGTACATGGGCACCAGCCGAGCCAACTCGGATACCGCGTCCTCATCGCTGCCGGACAGATCTGCTGGCAGTCAGTCCCCGCACTGCGCTCGAGGAAGAGCAGATACTCACCAACCCTCGCCCTCCTGAAGTTGACCAGCACCCAGTTCTGCAGCCCGTTCCCTAGCCTCGCCATCCCCTCCCCAAACACCTCATCGCTCGTCTGCGCCTGCCCGTCCGCCCGCGTGCTCACGCTCACCCACTCCTTGAGTCCCCTCACTTGCGCCTTCAGCTCCGCAACCTCCCGCTCCCTCCTCTCCGCCGTATCCCTCGCCCTCTCCCACGCAACCCTCAGCTCACGCATCTCCTCTTCCCGCTCCCTCTCCCTCTCCCTCTCCACACTCTCACCATCCCTCCCCCTCCCCGGACTCCCATCATCCCTCCCTCCATCCCCACTTCTCCCCATCCCATCCACCCTCCCAACCCCAACCCCAACACCACCACCACCTCGCGATTGTTGTTGTTGGTGTTGTTGCTGCTGCTGCTGCTGCTGCTGCAACAACACCTCCAGCGCCCCGACCTGCTTCTCCAGCGCCGCGTGCTTGCCCTGCCAGAAGGCCGCCGTCTCGCTCTCGGCGCTGCTCAGCTTGTCCAGCTCGCGGTGGAACTCGGACTCCATGAGCGCGAGCTCGCGCTCGAGCGAGGCGATGCGCACGTCCCGCTCGCGGAGGGCCGACTGGCAGAGGGCGATGGCGCCGAGAGTTGTGTTGGTGCTGCTGCTGCCGGGTCTGGTGCTGCTCGGTGTTGTGGATGTTGTTGTTGTTGTAGGTGGTGGTGGTGCGGGGGGTGTGGTGCCTTGTGTCTGGGCTTGTTGTTGTTGTTGGCGTGGGAGAGCTGGAGGGGCTGGGGAGGGGGTGCGGTCGTCCTTGTGTGGGAGGAGGCGCGGGCTGGGGACGGAGGGGTCCTTGCTTGAGTTGTTGTTGCGTGGGTTGTCGGGGGCAGGGGAGGAGGTGCCACTTAGGGCGGCGCGAGGCGGAGGGGCGATGAAGGTACTGTTGCTGGGAGTGGTCGTGGTGGTACTGGAGGTGCGGGTGGTGCTTGGGGAGGTGCGCGAGGGACGAGGAGGTGAACGAGGGCCGTTGCCGCTGCCGCTGCCGCTGCCGCTTCCTGGTTTGGCCCCTGCCCCGGGACCCGGGCGGCGCTTTGCTGGCGAGGTCATGTCCTTGCGATCTCGAGCCATGGGTGGTGTCTTAATAGTCTGTGGATTTAATTCGTGGGTAAGGTTCGATCGTAACTTCGTGCGTAGGCTTCGTTTGTATCGCAAAGAGCTGTCGTCAGCTGTAGGGCTCGACGAGGGTCGGGTCGTTACGCAGGAGGCAGTTGCTGTTTCCAAGCTGCATCATGACGTGGATCCGGCCAGCGGTATATGGGCTCTCCGATCAGACGTTGCTGACCAAGATCGGGGGCAAAACAGCTCTGTTGCGGCTGCCTGGTAAACGCGAACGGCAGCGGTCGTGAGACGTGCAATGCCAGGCTCCTGGAATCGGCATGTTAATCAGCTCAGCCTTATCCAATCTTGCAGCTGGGGTGCTTGAACAAGTTAGCGCCGAGATGATGCGGGGGTGGCCCAAGCTTGGTTGCGGCCCGTTCCAAGTGCCCACAGGAGCCCCCTGAACGCCCAGCCATGGTTGGCGTTAGCCATTGCAGAGGGGAGGGATGAACTGAGGTCTATGGCCACCACAGATTTCAAGGAAAATCGAACATGACAGAACAAATGTAAATGATGTGACGTTTGGAACGAGCATCATGTCCCATTTCTACAGAACATCCAGCCCGTGGCTCCTAAAACTGCACCTCAGCCTCCACCTCATACGCCTCGTCCTCCTCTCCGTCCACCACCACCTTCTTCGCGCCCATCCGACATATCGCCACCTTTTCCAGCGGAATATCCTCCGCCCACACCTGGTCCTCATACCTTTCAAGAACATCCGTCGCGTCAAACACGAGCCGCTCCCACCTCTTCCCTCCCCTGCCCCCCCTGCCTCCCCGCCCTCCCCTCCCCCTACTACCCCCAGCCTCCTTCTTATTCCCCTTGACGTACACCGTATTCACCACGGTAGCATGCAAAAGCAGCGGCCGACCCTCATCGACCATCAGCTCGGCCTGCGTAAACACGTCCCTGACCTTTTCACAAAACGCCTGCAGCACGCCGTCCTGATCGACCGGGGGGGCGTACAACACCGCGGCCCTGTCGGCCGGCTGCATGCTCGCCAGCCCCTTTAGTGTAATCTTGGGGCATCCCTCTTCTTCCTCCTCCTCTTCCTCCTCCTCCGCCTCCTTCTTCTCTTGCCGCCGTTCCACCCCTCTCCCATCATCCCCTCCGGCCGTGTCCTCCGCCGCTGGCGGCGCTCCCACCCCCTCCGCAACCCCCACACCCGCCCCCCTCCCCGAACCTGACCCCGCCCTTGATCCCGACCCAGCGTCTGCCCCCGAGCCGCCCTCACCACCCCGCTCCACAACCCCCTCAGCCCCAGCCCGCGCAGCACCTCGCCCGCCCTCTTCAGCCGCCCCTCCCCTTCGTCGTCGCGGGGGAAGCTCATCACGCCCAGCGTGAGGTGCAGCGTGCCGACGGGCCGGACCGCGTCCGGCGGCAGCAGCACGTCGGAGGGCGCCGCGGCGGGGGGAGGAGTACAGACATCTTGGCGAAAGGCGGAGAGGGCGCGGAGGAGCTGGGCGCGGGCGGGCGGGGCGGGTGGCGAGAGGGGGATGCAGAGGAAGTGGGTTGGTGGTGGCTTGGGGGGTTTGGGTAGCATGGCTCTCTGTCTTTTTTGCTCTTAGGCTCTCTGTGTTTCTTTTTTATTTGGTTGTCAAGCTGGAGTTCTTTGATTTGGTGTTTATTTGTTTGTTTATTTATTTGTTTGTTTCTTTGAATTGGTTTGTGTTGGGTTGGGCGTCCGTTTGGTGATTAGGCAGAGAGGGAGTGATGATGCTTGGTGCGTGCGTCAGTCAAGTTCGCGCGATAGAGATGGGACGAGGTGATTTGTGATCTGGCGGTTAAAAGGGACTGGTGGTGTGCTCTGGAGAGTCTCGGAGTGTATCGTATGTTGATTGATGGCTTGGGCGCAATCCGGACATGGGTCGTCGACGTAAGTCGGTGGTGATGAGATATTGATGAGGGAAGGATTGCGGTCCATCCGAGTTCAGTTCTCATGAAAATGGACATGGTCCGTGCCCTTGCCAAATCGCTCCCCTGCCCGTTTGGAATTGGGGCCTGGGAATGCCTTCAACTCTCATTCAGACCGTATCACGGGTCAACGCAGAGGAACTCGGATGATAGGAACGTCATCAATGTGGGCGAGGCCACATGCAGAACTCAGACTACCCTGCACCAAGACAGACTCCCCCAGATTCCCAGCAGGCCAGCGCGACGCACACGCGGCTGCCTGAACCCGGATCGCCGGGCTGCCCCCCAACAAGCGACAAAGCTGATTGTGATGCTGTGCTTGATATCCCACGCCCCATATCGCACATTGTCGCATATCTCATGAGCAGTGTCCCTCCTGTGCCTGCCGGTATCTTGGTTGAGAAATGGCCCAGGTTGCCGTGCATTAACCCCCTCCATCCCATGAAGCAATCAAGCAACATCTGCTGCTGCTCGCCCGCAACGATTGCGCACCCCGTTCAATTCCACCAATAAACTCACGGCCGCCCATACCGATCAGATGTCGAGCGGGTGTCGAAGGGGGCTTCGGCAGTCGTCGGGATCGATAAGGCAGCGCGTCACTGTCCGCTTCATCACTCGGGCTGCCCAAAAAACTGCTTCATGATCTTCTCCAGTTCCGCCGTGTCGGCCTTCACCGTTGTGAGGGCCTCGGCGATCTTCTTGAGGCACACCTGCGTGTCATGCTCGGGTGTCCCGTCCACAGTCAGCATGTGCCCGTACTGCTGGATGACCTGGCAGCTGTCCCTAATCTTGTTGAACCCGAGAGTAGCGGAAGAACCCTTAAGAAAGTGACCAAGGCTTGAGAGTGTGCCCAGATCGCTTGCGTTCCTGTTCGTTGTAGCACGCCGCCGTTAGTTAACCCCGTTTCTCTGTCTGGTTCTGGAAGAGGCCGGCTAGCCGGACCTGATGATTGAGGGAAGTAAATCCAACAAAAAATCGGGTCCGGCTAGAGTGAGAACATGCTCGGCGAACAACTTTCGCACAGCAGCAAAACACCGAATAGCCAGTTCCATGCCGACAACCGAGGACTTACAGAGCGGACTGCATCTTGTCAAAAGTCTCAGATGCTTGCTCGAAAAAGTTGAGGACCAGAGGTGCGCTGAAGTCGCGCTCCTCCTCGCTCTCATCCATCTCGAGGATCTGCGAAAAGATCGCATCGTCGACGTGGTCTCCAAAGTCCAACATGTCGTCGATGTCCTGGTCGTCCTGTGAGGGAAGCGGGTCAGCGAACCGGTACCATTTTGCTTCTCGACAGCCACAACAACACACAACGAACCCTATCGTCGATCCCCAACATGGTTGCGAAGCGGCGCACGATGTGGCGCCCTTTTGGAAAGGTGAGGGGGGCAGGGGGAGGCTTAACCGATGAGGCAGGGAACCCAACAGGGAAGATGAGAGAGTGCCCGAGATAGGTAAGAGAGGAGAGACAAGGACGAGATTGGGTGCCCACGGCTCCAGCCGCGATGGGTTGTCAGGCTGTGAGGACCCTGTCCCTTTTTCCCCTTGCCAAGTACCCGGAACCCTGTGTGCACGCGAAAGAAGGCGTCGCGTGCTACGTTGGGGACAGAGGCATGTACGATGGCTGACCGTTTCGGGAGGGGGGCTTTGTGTGTGTGCGGTGGGTAGGAAGGAGGGAAGAGGTGCACGCAAACCACCCGGCAGCCGATGAGGATGGGAGAAGAGAACACCGCGGGGTAGGGCGAGGATGGGCAAAACGCGAAATCGATATTATGGGAATGGGCTTACAGGATACCGCGTCTATCGATATGGAAAAGCACAGACACAGGGATGATTGCCAACAGCAGTTTCAAACGGAGACGGCCAGCAGCAGCAGAGCAGCGTTGGCAGCGTTGGCAGCGTTCGCAGCGTTCGGCTTCCGGGAGGGACCGTGGCAGCGTGGGCAGGGGTGAGGTTTTCGGGAACCTGGGAGCCGATTTCGCGTGTCAATCGAGCATCAATGCCAGCCAGCAAGTGACTCGGTGCGGAGCGGAGTGGGGCCCGACCTGGAGAGGGTGTGGAAAGACGTGCGGAAAAGGAAGCGTGTGGCGCGCGTGGTTGAGCGGAGAGACACACGAGAACAGAGCCGGCTCTCAGATCGCCAATGTCAGCAGTGAGGTGACGATGGAGTGCGAAATTTTAATTTTATGGCGGGGTGGAGGGGAAGGGGCAGACGCGCCGGCCGCGACCAGGCACCGGAGAGGGACGAGGGGACGCACTCACCACACCACAAGAGACCCAGCACCAAGGGACGCCAGGGGGTTTGCCAGAGGTTGGGTGGAGGGTTGGTTCGTGGTGGGGATGTCAATGGACGTCGGGATTTGTCGCTCGCCCGGCCCCTCGTTGTCTCGTTGTGTTGCTAAGAACCTGGGAATGCACCAAGGCAGATGCGGTCACTAGGGAAAGCTGGTGGAGAGAAAGCTACGGGGTATCGACCAAGGTTGTCCCGAAACGGGTACTCGAGCCTCCAGCTGGCGTCTTATATAATTCCATGCATCCGGCTCGCGCTCTTTGTTCTGTCCTGTTATACGGCAGCCTGGCATCTTGTGAGCCGCGCTCTGAAGTTTTCCAAGTGTTCTGGATTTTTCTGCCTGTTATCCGAGTCTCTGCTCGTGTGAGGACTCGGTCAGGTGCCGAAGCTGGGGCTGCCCGGGCAGAGAGACGTCGCTTCCGTTTTGGATTGTGACGCAATGAGCCGATCTGAGCAATCCCTGCAAGGAACGCGCCTCTTTCTATCTGCATTTCTGCGTAGATAAATAACTCCACCGCTTCGCCCGACGACAAACACAAATCTTCTCTCTCTGTTCGAGGTTCGACGCAAAACAGTTTTTGACCCTGCAGCATTGGAAATATCGCATTCTCGCCCTCAGAGTGCCAGCCAAGATGTTGGTTAGCTGTGGTGCACCGCGGCCGCCGCCCAGCTGCGCCTGCAAGTTCTTATGCAGTGATGGAGGCATTATCGTTGAAACAGGCATTCCACCCGCTGCAGCCCCGCACTGCGTGTCCAACCCCGCAGCCGTCAACCCGTCCCGTCTGCCAATCTTCTCAACAGCTCCCTCGCACTTGCGGTTCACGGAACTGGAGGATGGTACCTTAGGAAAAGTTTTGTACGCTCGTTCTCATCGGTTAGCTGATTTCTTCCCCTTGGGCTCCTCTTCCCAGGATTGGTCTCTGCAGTCGAAACAAGGGTCCAAACGGGCCGCACCCCAAGCGATCGACAGAATTCGGGAGATTTTCTTCAACTTCGGGCCCCACGTTCGGCACGTCTGCAAATCCTTCCCAACCCATGCTCCCATTTTCTGCAGCCACTTTTATTCCACAAGGCTTTGTGACCGTTACAGAGGAGCCCGTTCGGCCTTCTCCTCGACAAAACGACGCGTCGGCCTTAGACATTGGCTCCGGCATCTGATCCCAACGGCGGCTAGCAAGTTGTGGTTCGGTCCCAACAGTTCTTTCAAGGCGATGACGTAAAATCATCTGACCTGCACTCGACCCGGCGCTGTGTCTAGATTTCACAGAACCAATGCTGTGGTCCCCAAGGAAAAGGAGGGGCAGCTGAATGCTGCTCAAATGCAGGGACCGATGGCGAGCCCCCAGAACCCCGGTAACGTTTAACGTTTCGCTTTCGATTGCAGATCGTTGTTGACGACACAGCCCATGTTCGTGCTGATTTGCGACAGGCAATGCGGCGAGCTGCACACCCAGGACCAGGGCCCTCGGAATCCTCGTTCGGGTCATTCCACAGTATCTACGAGGTGCACAACATTACTCGAAACTTTGAGTAAAATCATCAGCAGGCACTGAGCCCTGTCAGCCCTGTGCCCACGGTTTCCGAGTTCACGAGAACCTCGACACCGACGACTTTTCGATCGACGCGCCAAGGCAAACACCTCACTGCAACAAAAGACCCAAGAGCAAACGCTTGAAATCCCCCACGAGCCAGATTGTTTGTGCAAGCCCTGGCTGCTTTGATGCGCCAGGCGAGACACGGCTTCAAAGCAGACGACAAGAAGAATTCTTTTCCCCGCCACATAACGTTAGTTATGTACCTATTCGGTTAAGTCAGATGTAGGGGTGCGGGAGCAAGAGGCAGGGTCCCACCGCCAAGAGGAACCCCACCACGCCAGGACCCCTTCCTTCCCCATTCTGCCTGGCGCAGCATGGCTCAGAATCCAGTCCCGACAGGGCTAGCACGAGTTCATCTCTTTCCCGACGTCATTCCGCAAACGTGTCGTCATTGGGAGCACGGAGGTCATGCATGGATCCTTGACCAACCACCAGGGGAAAACCCGAACGGCAAAGGGGCAAGAACGCCAGTACTCGAACAAAAAGGGAAAAAAAAAAACTACCACTGACAAAATAGAAAGGATTAACGGAAGGAAAAAAAAAGGAGAAATATTGGCACGAAACCTTGCTCCTTTTTTGGCCCATGGAGTGATGAGAGTCAGGGTCCTCGACCATGCAACTGCTCATTGGCCGCGGCAAGGGATCTGATCATGCTGGCAATCTTTGGTGGGGGCACACAGCGGAGCGGTTCCAAGGAAGAAGGCTGGTTTCTGCCACTGATGGCTGCAGACGGCGCTTGCGCTGGTCTCTGGAAGGCTCCAACTGACCGGATATCGGCACCGTCGCCGGCATCCAAGCCAGACAACAGACTCAACCCGTGGCAGCCTTGACGCGGCGGGGGTTGCGGCTTTCTGCAGTTTCTTTTTTCTCCCCTTCTTGGCTTGGTCGGCTCGCCCCCCGGCGAAACGGAGAAGTTGGCCCCGTTTTACGTAGCCGGGTCCGTCAGATTTTGGGGTGGACCATAGCCAGTTCCCTGAGGCCCCTGGCCTCTCAGCGTTGCTTATTACCGCCGGCCCGGCATCTAGACAACGCCCAATCGTCGGAGCCGGACACTGCCCCCGGAAAGGGGCCCACTCGGCTAGAAAACACCACGCGGACAGATCCTTGCTTCATCTCCAGTCGTCGTCCAGACGCTGAGCGGTCATCTGCGCATGGGCTGCTCCAGTCCATGGAGCGTCGGTTCCGGACAGCATCACGAGGGCCATGGATCCATTGTTATCCCCAAAGGGGTATTGGTAGTCCGCTTCAGGACGCGCACCAAAACACCGAGTTGGAATCAGCCGGTGGTGTTCGAGGACCCCCTCGTTACTGATGCTGGGTAACAAACAGAGGGACGACTCAGCCCGTCTCCCCGCCGAGCAAGGGCATCCTGTACCAGCCCGGGATATGGCCCGCGGAATTATCGAACCTTCTATCGCCCTTCCGTTGTCTACATAGTAGCCCCTTAAAGTCTCCCAAACACGCCCGGCAATCTTGCGTTTGTGGGCAAGACAACCTCCTCCGACGTCAAGCGCGTGGTCAGGCCTCAAACCGTCTCGAACTAATCCAAGCCCGAAAGGAAGGGGAACTTCGTCCTCGCGACAGACACCAACCACACCCTAACCTACCGGCATCCTCCTTCTCCGAACTGACCGACTATCTTGGAAGCCCGTGAAACCCGTCTCACCGTTTTCTCTTGTCTCGAGCGGACCAGCCCAATCCAACCCTCCCTCCCTCCACCACCACCATCACCACATCTTCAGTCAACTCAGCAAGGCACACAAGGCGGAGCACCACCACATCTCCAGTTACAAAGGCACACAAAGACGGGGAGACGGAGACGTCACCATCACCACCACCAAACAATCGAACAAGACGAGTGGACAATCCGTCCCACGGACGGAGGACGGAGGAGGAGGAAGAAGGAGAGAGGAGTTTCTGTCCTCTCCGTTCCCCGTTCCCCGTACCCCGTAAAGCCCGTACCGTGCCCAAAAAGATTCCAAAGCAGCTCCAAATCCCGCCGAGCTGCATGCCCGACTTGCATAGTGACACTCTCAAAAACCTGTTTTTCGGGCGCAAGGCCGCAGCCGCCGACCAGGCCAGACCCTTCTTTTTTGTTTACACACAGTACTTTTTTTGCTCTCCCTCTCCTTACCCTTTCCCCGCCCTGGCCCGTTTTGGGTCTTCCCATCCCACCCCCCCCCCCACACACCAACCAGCTGGCGGCTTGGGACGGCTGCCCCCCTCTACATACTTGGATAAGGAGGGGACCCCTAAGGGGAGCTAGGTGGTTACCCGTGCTATGAATATACACTAGGTGTGGGAGCCGTAGCCGTGCCTATCACCGGCGCCGTGAGAGAAACATGCGGTCTACACGGTAGTGTAAGATGGGGATGGGGGCCGAGGTGGTTTTTTTTTTTTTTTCCCACACGGGGGGACGGTTTGGGACACGTGGGCTAATCTATTTGTGGTAGGGGCAGCCGAGGGGGGAGGGCGGGTTGTGTGCTGTGTGTTTGCCTGTTTGTGGGACGATTTGTCGCCGTGGACTGAGCTGTGACTCGTGGCTTGTGCTGTGTTGACTCTGTGTGTGTTCTGTATGGTGCTGTGTGTTGGGTCAGGAGAGTGGATGGATGGTTAACGACCTGCAGAGATGGGGTGAGGTGAGATGTGTTGTCTGCTTTTGTGTGTCGTGGTGGGATGGGGGCCCGGTCTCGGTTGGGTCTCGATGCTTGGGTCGGTTCCAGGGGCGGCTGGAGCCTTGGCTCTCTCTCTCTCTTGGTGCCGAGTTTGAGCTGCTTTGCTGTGGATGGCGGGCCGGCTGTCTGGACTGGCTGGTTGCTGACATACAGGTTGAGTTTCGGATATTCCTGAGCGGGAGGCTCGGGACGCGCGGTTAGGACGCGCATGAGGTAAGCGGCGGGTTGGCTGAGAAAGACAGCTGTTTCTCTTGGGATTGTGCCCTTGAGTCCATCAGAAGCGATGGCTACCGAGTACAACCCCGGCTCCAATCTCCCGGGGTTGGGAGCAAGGGTGAGAGTGGGAGGTCGGCTCCCTGGTATATCGCCGTTGCCTTCCCCTGCCCGACATCACTGTAGAGGAGCGAGAAGGCGGAGCGGACTGGTCAAACTCTAACTAAATGTACCGATCACTTGACGAACTCATGTTACAATATTCCACTGTCTCGGTGGATTGAGAGACTTATGTCTCAATGTTGGTGAACTGGATGACTGCAGCCGGTGACATGTGCACCGAGGCAACCCCTTCCGCGAGGACTCCGGGGAGAGGGATGGCGAAACAAGGTGCTTGGTCTCGCAGTCAGTCCGTGAGGGGGCAACAGCCAGCCCTTTCTCTACAGCAGCCCGGGGAATTAGGGATCTCCAAAGTTTCATTCCCCGGACAAGAGTCTCTTAAAGTCGTTGCTTGGCCCAGAAAAGTCCCAGCAGACGCGAAACGGATGAAACGCCAAGCCTTGATGGGCCATCTCACCCATGAGCATCGCCTTGAGCTCTCTTGTTGCTGCTCGGTCAGCGCCTTGACACCCGACGACTTGATGACTTGACGGGTTGCTGATTCGCGAATCGCGAGAACTGTGGAACAACTGGTGGGAGATACGGATACTCGAACTCAACGACTGTAGAATGGGAAACGTCCGGCGAGGCTACCTCCAAAGAAGTTCTTCAAGTATTATTAGGTAAGGCTACCCCGTTCTTAATGGTGGGTGGACAGCCTTGTGCCGTCAAGAGCTCTAACTTGATTCAGATCGCTGGTTAAGCCAGCCCGGCCGACTATTAACTACGCTGTAGCGGGAGAATGTGAGGTAGGCCAACCTAATACATAGGTTCGGCGCTAATGTTAGCCCTAGCAGGCCAACTCATGTCAGAATAGCCCTCCATGCCAGAGTGGTAAACCAAACAAAATCACCAAAGCCGCCGCCGTGTTCAGCCGGCTCCCGAAGCAGCTCGGGCGGGATCGGCGCGATGACGGTCCTCCGAGCCGCCTGCCGTTCCTCCCGACGTTGCGCTTCACAGATACGCGCGAGCTCGGCCTCTGAATACTGGCCCTCTTCCTCATCTTCGTCGTCCTCCTCGTCCGCCTCCTCCTCTTCGTCAACCAAGTCCTGCCCATACCCGAGCAGCCTCCCAATCCGCCTCCCGAGCTTCAGCAAGGGATCGTTGCGGGTGATCCTCTCCAGGGTCTCCTCGGGCGTCTCCTCGTCCTCGGCGGCCTGTTCCGCCTCCATGATCTCCAGCTGCTCCCCGACCTTCTCGATAAAGTCGGGCGAGTTGAGCCTCTCGTCCTCCTCGCCGTTCGGCCCCAGCTGCGTCACGCCAAAGTAGTCGTCAAACTTGAGCGCGACGCGCGCCTCGGCGCGCTTCTCAAAGGGCGTCCGCGGGGCGGAGCGGCCGCTGATCCAGCTGTGCGAGCGGCTCTGCAGGGCCGAGGGCGAGTGCTGCCCGCTGGCGCGGCGGCTGGCGGCCGTACTCGCGGCGCGGCTGGCCGCGTGGCTGGCCCAGCGCTTCTCGTTGTCCTCGCGCTCCCGCGCCACCTGGGCGTAGAAGGCCTTGTGCGCGTCCTCGTACGTGAAATCGGGCTCGAAGGGGGTCGCGGGGATGCTGGCAAAGGTGTTTTCGGTGGCCCACTTGCCTTGCTCCTTGCAGGCCTTCAGGATGGCCTCGCCGAAGTGGGTGATCGACTCGACCGTGAATCCATCCTCGGCGGGAGGCTTGGGCTTGCGGTGGCGGCGGGGGCGGTTGGATTTGAGGAGGTGGCTGGTGGATTTGCTCTTTGGGAGCTCGTCGTTGCGGTTTAGGACCGATGACGAGTCCGCGCGCACTGGAGCGAACGGACGCAGCGCTGGGTCGCTGGGGGCCCCAGGGGTTGTGGGGGCGGATTTGGCTGGGAGCTGGCGGGTGTGTGGAGTGAAGGGAAGGGAGTCAGTGGCCGACGAGCTGTCAATCTGGTTGGAGACCGTGGAGAGATCGAGGGGCGCCGGGGCCACGCGGGCGGGCTTCTGAGCCTGCTTCTTCTTTTCCGAGTCCATCGCGGTGATGCTGTGTCTCTTTCCTGTAACTTGGTTGAAAGGTGGTGGGTAATTGAGACTGGAGTGGTGAGGTAAAGAGCTAGGACAAGGTTGACTTGGAGAGAGGCCCACGAAATCGTCTAAATACGCAAGCTTGGGGCGTGTTGGAATCCCGAATTGGACGATTGTGATTCATCCTCGAACAGCTCTGCAGTGCTCTGGCAGTCGCGAGCTGCACGTTGCGGTCACCCCTTGCACCACTCAGGCGTGCCGAGCATCGAATGTGTGTCTTGATTGGCTGGGTGTCTGGTGACTGCCGTGGCTGAATGTACCCGGTACTCCGTAGCCACTATCAACCGAGGCTGCCACTGCCCAGGGCCTGGCTGACCCCAGAGTCTCAGCTACAAGCTAGGACCCGGGCCAGAACCTGCCCCCGGTGGCGGTAGGCTCCACCATACTGCACCGCTGATCTGCCTGTTCTGTCTTGTGGATGGGCAATTGTGCATCTCGATGATGCTGAGCTGAATCTGGGCTGGGATCCATCTCACTGAAAGCACAAAACCACCAAACATAACACCTATGACTGACAAGAGAAAAAAGCGGCATTCAGTTATCGTGATTTTGATGATTTTTAGCACATGTCGGTGGGGCTGGCAATCATCGCTGTTTTGTGACTTGCGATCTGAGAGACAATCACAACCAAAACAAAATCCCGAACTAATTTTTGCTCAATTGCCACTTTTGCATTGGCATTCAAGTTTCTGCAAGGCTCGTGGGCTCGGATACCACACACACTCCCAAGACTCCACACCAGACAGCAGACGCAGCGCCGACAATTCCCGATAGGAAGGCCTTTTCACAGTATCATGGTCCAACTGGCCGAGTAGCCCCATCGACTCACCCAGCTTCTCGACCGGTCGATATGCGGAACCTGCGCAACATCGGGCATGGCGTCTTTCGGGCCCCGGACGCATCCTCGGCCTCGGCAATCCCCGTCTCGGGTTGCTGCTGGGATGCTGCCCGGGATGAGGTGATTGCCGCATACGGCCCTGCGCCCGCCGACGCCCGCATCGAGCTCCGCCGCCTTGCGAAGCGCATCCATCACCGGTCGCCCTCCCAGCTGTAAGTCCACTCACTTGCAAGTCTGAGCAGGCTCTGACTGGAACAGACAGCCCCAATGCGTTGCCTCATGGGATGCCCCCAGCTCCCGCGACGATGGCGTGCCAGACACCATCCAGAGCATGCACTACTTCAGCGACACGCTGACCACGTGTCTCATCATGGCTGGCGGTGACATCGTCACCGTCACCGAGGACGAGGAGGCCATCGCTGTCCCTGGCGAGGCCCATATCGAGATTGTAGGCACGCTGTCGCCCTCCATCGCCGCCGCACGCTGGTCGCCGGACGAGGAGCTGCTGGTCATTGCTACCGGCGACGCCAAGCTGGTCTTCATGAGCCGGAGCTTCGACGTCATCGCCGAGGTCGGCCTGAGCCCCGACGACTTGAAGCTCTCCAAGCACGTCTCTGTCGGATGGGGCAAGAAGGAGACGCAGTTTCAGGGGAGGGGCGCCAAGGCCAAGGCCCTCCGCGATCCCACCATCCCTGAGAAGGTGGACGAGGGCACGCTGAGCTCGAGTGATGACCGCCGCTGCAGCATCAGCTGGCGGGGCGATGGCGCCTATGTCGCCGTCAACTTTCTCCAGGAAGGTGTTCGCCGTGTCATTCGCGTCTACAACCGCGACGGTGAGTTGGACAGCGTCAGCGAACCTGTCGATGGCCTCGAGGGCAGTCTGAGCTGGCGGCCCGAGGGCAACCTGATTGCCGGTATCCAGCGCCTTCCCGACCGTGTGGATGTCGTTTTCTTTGAGAGGAATGGCCTGCGTCATGGGCAGTTTACCCTCCGTGCCCCCTTTGATACCCCTGATGTTCTTGAGGACGCAGCACTTGAATGGAACTCGGACTCCACGGTGCTCGCTGTCATTCTAAAAGACCGGGTCCAGCTCTGGACCACAGGCAACTACCACTGGTATCTGAAGCAGGAGATTCTCTGCGGACAACCCGCTGGCACAGCGGCCCACCGCCAGAGGCCGCTTTTCTCATGGCACGCCGAGAAACCGCTTCTCCTTGCGGCAGCAACACTAGGTAAGCCTTGCTGTATAACTTTGTGTGACCTGCCCGTCTGACAAGCTGCCTAGGCAAGGTGCTTGTGAATGAGTACGCACTCACAGTTGCTAGGGGGTCGACAAAACCTCCAAGCGACTACGGTGCCGTGGCAGTTATTGACGGCCAAACCATCAAGTTCACGCCCTTCCGGACCTGCAATGTCCCGCCTCCCATGGCCATGACCGAGCTCGAAGTCGAGTCTCCTGTGATTGATGTGGCATTCTCGACCGACTGCTCCTCCATGGCCGTCCTACACCGACTTGGTGTCAGCTTGTTTGCCTTGGAGGCTAACGGCCCTCGCCTGTCCGGTCCGAAACTCGTTACCTTGGCGGGATTTGGAAAGTCGGAATCTCAGCTCTATGAGGAACCGCTGCTCCAACTCGGCTTTTCTTCACGCACCGAGGTTCAGGTTCTGCACATGGCCGACGACCTTGAGCTGCTCCGCTATGACTTTGGCTCCGATGAGACGACGAAGCAATGGCACAAGACGGATGCGAGCTCAATCGCCACCATAAATACACCCGGTTCCGAAGCAATCGAGGGGGTCGTAGCCCAGCACGTAGCCGGTAGGCTCAGCCGCATTATTGGCGGAGAACATGTGCCAGTTGCCCTTCAGTTTCCGACTTTCCTCCCCTGGACCAGCTCCCTCAGGCTCAAAGAAGAGTCCCTTGCGTTTGGAATGTCGAGAAATGGGCACCTGTATGCAAACTCGCGCCAGCTTGCCAAGAACTGCACGTCGTTTGTTGTGACAGATCAACACCTCATCTTCACCACCAGCAACCACTTGGTCAAGTTTGTCCATCTCGGGGCCGAAGAAGGTATGTGTCGCTCCTTGGGACCCTGAAGCCACTGCTGATAAGCGCAGACCTCGACGTCCCGGCAGACGACCCCGAGAAGGATGAACGGTGCCGCAGCATTGAGCGAGGTGGACGGCTCGTCACTGCCATCCCTACCAAGATGAGCCTGGTGCTGCAAATGCCGCGGGGCAACCTCGAGACCATCTACCCGCGAGCCATGGTGCTGGCCGGTATCAGGAACTTCATTGAGCAAAGGGACTACGCATCCGCGTTTGCGACATGCCGGACCCAGCGCGTAGATATGAACATTTTGTTCGACCACCGCCCTGAACAATTCTTGGACAATGTTGCCTTGTTCCTTGAGCAGGTGAAAGAGCCGGCCAACATTGATCTGTTCTTGTCAACGCTGAAGTAAGATGCGCCAATTCGAGACGTTAGGACAAGGTACTGACTCAATCCAGGGAGGAAGATGTCACCCAGACAATGTACAGGGACACCAAGACTGCCACCGTTCAACAATCTCCTGACTCCAAGGTTGTCATCAAGCCCGGCAAGGTCAACACCATCTGCGACGCTGTCCTGGAGAGACTCCGGACCCAAAAGAAAGCCAACCTTCAGAACATCATCACCGCTCATGTTTGCAAGAACCCGCCTGCGCTCGACGATGGCCTGCTGGTTGTCGCCGAGCTGATGCAGGAGGATGAGGCGTTGGCAGAGCGCGCCGTCGAGCACATCTGCTTCCTGGCCGATGTCAATCAGCTGTTCGACCACGCCCTCGGTCTCTACAACCTGGACCTTACCCTTCTGGTAGCCCAGCAATCCCAGCGAGACCCGCGCGAGTACCTGCCGTTCGTGCAAGAGCTCCACAAGATGCCGCCGCTGAAGAGGCAGTTCACCATCGACGACAAGCTCGAGCACTGGGAGAAAGCTCTGGACCACCTGCGCGCGCTCAACGACTTTGACGACGTCAAGAACTATGTCGTCAAGCATAAACTCTACCAGCACGCCCTCGCCATCTACCGGCACGAAGAGCAGCACCACCGCGCCATCACCGACCTCTTCGCCGCGTACCTCAAATCCACCTCCCACTTCAAAGAAGCCGGGCTCGCCTACGAGTCCCTTGGCAACTTCCCCGACGCCACAGACTGCTACCTCAAGGCCGGCGCCGCCTGCTGGCGCGAATGCCTCTACACCGCCCAGCAACAACACTCCCCGCCCCTCTCCCCGGCCGTCCTCGCCGAGATCGCCACCTCGCTCGCCGACGCCCTCCGCGAGGCCAAAGACCACGCGGCGGCGGCCACCATCCACCTCGACTACCTCTCCTCCCTCGACACCGCCATCGCCCACCTCTGCAAGGGCTACCTCTTCGCCGACGCCCTCCGCCTCGTCGCCCTGCACAACCGCCCGGACCTCCTCCCGACGGCCATCGACACCGGCCTCGCCGACGCCTTCTCCTCCTCCACCGAGTTCCTCGCCGACTGCAAGGCCCAGCTGCACGCCCAGGTCCCGCGCATCGCCGAGCTGCGCCGCAAGGCGCAAGAAGACCCGCTCGCCTTTTACGAAGGCGAGAACCCCTTTGGCGCCCGCGCCGGCGCTGCCGGGGCAGACATCCCCGACGACGTCTCCGTCGCCGCGTCGTCGCGCATGAGCACCAGCCCGAGCCTCTTCACGCGCTACACGGGCAAGGCCGGCAGCGTCGGGACCGTGGGCAGCCAGGTGTCGCGCGCGACGAGCAAGAACCGCAAGCGCGAGGAGAAGAAGCGCGCGCGGGGCCGCAAGGGCACCGTCTACGAGGAGGAGTACCTCGTCAACTCGGTGCGGCGGCTCGTCGAGCGCGTCGAGGCGACCAAGCCCGAGGTGGAGCGGCTCGTGTTCGGGCTGGCGAGGCGCGGCATGGCGGAGCGGGCCAGGGCCGTGGAGGAGCTGATGGTCGGCGTGGTGGAGGGGTGCAAGAAGGCTGTCGAGGAGGTGTGGGGGACCGGCGCGCAGGGTGGGGAGGGGGGTAAGGGCGAGGAGGAGGAGACGAGAGATCCGGCCGCGGAGGGGTACAGGCCGGGTGGCGGGGACGGGGTGTTGTATGACAGCCTGGAGGCCATGAGGGCGAGGCAGATGCCGCCTCTTGTGGGGCAGTTTGAGAGGCTGTCGTTGCTTGGGAAGCGTTGAGCGAAGGGTTGGAGGTGTCATGCATTAGTCAGGGGTGGTAAAAGCGTTGGTCTTTAGTGAGAATGCAAAATAAAAGGTGGTTGACAGCAGTTTTTCGAACGAGTTGAGTCTTCTTCGGCACCGCAACGCAGCCTCTTGTGTGGAAGGGGCCGCACATTTCCAAACAACTTCGAGCTGTATATCTAGACCAACTAACAACACCAGCTACCTGCTTTCAATCACCCCGCTGCACAATCCACCAGGTAACAAACACATCAATGGGCCGCATCTAACGCCAGGCTTGCTACCTTATCTACATCCCAACCCAACAGAGGGCCGCCCCCCCACCCTTCCCTCTACCCCTCCACACTTTCCAAACAAAAGAACCTTCCCACCCTCTCCATCAATGAAACTCGGCATCCACCCTCCCATACCTCACCCCATCCACCTTCAACTCGAACCCCAGCCCCGCACTGTCGACAATCATCTCGAGGGTGAAGTCGAGATTGTCAAACTCGACGCCGCGCGTGGTGGTCAGGCGCGTGAACAGGCTGCGCGGGACGGCGCTCAGGTCGGTGGTCAGGGTGCACACGTGGACGAGGTCGCGGGTGTAGGCCTTGGGCGGCTCGTCGGCCTCGCAGGCGATCAGGTCGTCGGTGACGGAGAGGGACTGGCCCGGGCGGAAGTTGCGGGTGTAGTGGAAGGCGATGGGCTGGAGCGGGGAGATGGCTTCGCCCTGTAGGTGGTGGTTGAGCGGGGGTGGTTAGTCTGTGACTTGGAGAAGGGGGGGGGAGGGGAGACAGGAGACAAGAGAAAGGGGGTGTGGAGGGCTAACCTTGGCGATGTGCCACTGCATCCGGTCCGAGACCATCCAGCGCTCCCAGAGCGGCGACCAATACCGCTCCATGACCGAGTGTTTGGTCTCGTCGTAGACGGTGGCGTAGGACGTGCCGTAGTGCATGCGGGACTTGCGTGAGATGACCATGTTGCCCTCGAGGCCGCGGAGGACGGCGCCGCGGACCACGGCCGTCCAGGCGTAGACGGGCTGCATCACCTCGATGGACGGGCGTTCCCGCAGGTCGATGTTGGAGCTGGTGGGGCGCTCGCTGTAAGGGGGCGGCGCGGCGCTGGTGAAGTGGTTCTTGAGTCGGCGGTACAGGTAGTCGCTCTGGCCGAAGCCGCCGACGAGGATGATGCCTGACACGATGCCGCCCTTGGCGCGGAGCGTGTCCACCTGCCCTTGGACCAGGTCGCAGACTTCCTTGACGACAGGCTCAAAGATGTCTTTGATCTGGTCGGCTGACATGACCAGGAAGCCTGAGTCGAGGCCGGCTGCTTCGTCGTCTGGGAGACCCGGGAATCTAGGGGGGATCAGTATCAGGGTTGATGGCACCTCATGCTTAGGCCTCACTCACGGGATGTTGACTTCCTGGTGCTCGTCTTCGTTGAAATTACGCTTGACAAACTCCTCAAAGTACCGAAGACCCATCTGCCACGTCTTTTGCTTCTTCGTCTTCATCTCGTCGAACCGGCTCTGGCCTAGCTGGTTCTTCACATACTCCTCAAACCGGTAGTTGAGAAATGCGCTGCCGCACAGCCCACCCGTGCCAACAGCGGACTCTTCGACGCGGATGGGATTCAAGGAGACAATCTTGTAAGCGATCAGACTAAGTCTCGTCAGCATGCTATTGAGTCCCAACTTCTGGACTCATGGTCACTCACTCGACAGTCCCGCCACCTCCATCGCAGACGATAAAGTTGTCCCCGACCTTCAGATGATTTGGCTGTATGGCCTTCAGTGTGTAGACGGCCGCCGCCTCTGGCTCACTGATCATCTGGATCTGCGACTGGGCGCCCATGCCCGCCCTTTCGGCAGCCTGCAGGGTCGTGTTCTTGGCTGCATCAGACCACACGGCAGGGCACGTCAGGACGAAGTCAACCTTGGTTGAAGCCATGAATGACTCGCCGTACCGCCGCGTGAGAGTGTCCATAGTGTGCTTGTATATTTGGGTAAGGTAATCGCTCACGGCATCGACAACGGTCTTGTTGTACCGCTTCAGCTGAGCGGCCGTCTCCAGGGGGCTGACATAGAAGGGCAGTTTCTGCGAACGATCAAGAAAGAGCTTGATGCAGCGCAGGCGCGACTCCTCGGGCTTGAACTGGAACCCCCATTTCACTGTAGGGGTGGCGCCCGGGGCAGCACCGGCTGGCACGTCATAGGAGATCTCGGTGGGGACCTTGTCCGACGTGATGCCATTCCCACCAGGCCATGTCTTGATGATTTCAATGTCGTCCGGTGTCCCGGTGTAGACGGCAGCAACCCTGGCGTCGGTGTTAGCCAGACCAACCCCTGGAGCTACACTAAGGCCGGGGCGTGAGTAAGGGAAGTGGAGCAGCTCACCCAGAGAAGGTAGTCCCAAAGTCAACGCCGACAATAAGCCGGTCGTTGATGGGCGGGGGTCCTTGGCCGGTTCCCGTACCGGGCCATTGATGGCCTCGGCGGATGTGGTTTGTTGTTTGTGAAGTAGTTCCTGCTGTCGCGGTTCCGCTGGCTTGGGGACGGGTGCAGGGGCAGGGAGATGCTCATGGTGACGGCGAGTAATATCTGTGTCCCCCCCAAAAAATGCTACAAGTTTATGGCATAAAAAGCAGAACGCCGAGACAAAACGCACAAGAGCAGCAGCCGCGTCAGAGACAAGCGGGACGGCTTGCGCCGAGTACCGTCTAACACAGAGAGGCCCCAAGAGTTTGTCACTCTCACGGACAACACCGAAAAGGAAGAAAAGGAAGATGATCCAAAGCCTCCAACAGACACCTCCAAGTCCTGCCCAAGGCAAGGCTAATCCTCACTCCTCCAGGCGGCGCTTGTGATGCGAATCCCAAACGGGACAAAGCGACAAGAGTTCGGCGACCTCGGTGAACGGAGGCAGACTCGAGTCGATGAGGGGCAGCAATTCCTCCAGGAAGTGCAGAGACGCACAGGCGCAACCTGGAAGTGGTCGATGAGGGAACAGTCAGCGCAAATCGATAACGTTATGCCGTGACGCGGGCTGGCAACGCGTGGAACGGACTGGCGGGTTTCGATCGTTGAGTCCTGGCGTATCGAATGCTGCTGCCTGTCCTGCCTTGTGGGTTGCTGTGGTATGTGCGCAGGGACTCGGGATCTGGGCTGCTGGGCTGACGCGGGGTCCCGCCCCGCTGGAGCCTCAGGGGCCCAGCGGCTGTGCCTGAAAAGTGGAGAAGTCCTGTCAACAACACGCGGACAAGTTGACGACAACCATGATGGGGTCACGTGACGACTACCGTTGTCTGCCTCAAACTGTCACTCGAGTCAGACAATTCATGCATTATGCTTTCCGTGTGTTGAGTTGTGTGAGAAGAAAGGCAAAATCTTCCAGGGGTTTGGTTGTCCAACGTTTCCCCCCTCATCACCACGCTGCAACCTAAGGCAAGCATGCATGAGGGGCATGCAAAGACTTGGACCGAGTCTCTCCAGGCAGGAACTGTTTTGGCAAGACCAAAGCGCCAGGCAGCGACGGGTAAGGTAGGGCACACTGCAGATGGGGAAGAAACAGTTGACGGTCTCGAAGATCCCACTTACCACTGGAAGTAACATCGCCAACTTCAATGCACAGTGTCAACTCAACCCCAGCACCCCAAAACTCAATTAACCTTTCCTCGGAATTCCATCCGAAGTCCATCCGCCTGCATCCGAATCACTGACCAACCACCGACCCATTCAGACGACACCAAAAAAGGGGGTGGCGTCCAATCCAACCCGAAAAAGCACAAGAGCAGAAAGAAAGGTCAAGAACAAACAGCCCGACTCAGACCCAAACCCGACAAACAGAAACATGCCGTGTAACCCATCCCACCGTTTCGCAACTGCAACAACGCCCACATGTCTCGGATGGACGAACCCCCCAACGTCAATCTCGTGCTCCGCTACACAAACCCTAAGAAACAAAAGACAAGCCACGTCTCCGATCTCGAACCCAGAATAGGAAAGCCGATCCCTTCAGATCCAAACTCTTCCAGTTCCACTGTGTAAGACCAGATCAGGAAGATCGATCCCTTTCCCCCTTTCCCAAAAGAAACGGAAAAGAAAAAAGGGAGTCCCCCCGAAATCTGAGACCTCCTCTCACGATCTTCAGACTCCACATCAGCATCAGCTTACGGCATCATCAGACAGACGACACATCGGAGAATTTGGCGTGGGGTTGATCGTCCCCAACGCAGCGGAATGGGCAGCAAAGACAACAGACATGACTTTGAAGATCGCTGATTGATAAACAATTTGACCCTGGCACCCATGAGCATGAGTAGAGCACAGCACAGAATAGCATAGCATAGCACAGCATAGCACAGCATAGCACATGACCACAAACAAGCAGACCAACAATGGGCACAACAATAACCATTCCGCATTGGAGCAGCGATGATTGACGATTGATGATGAGGTTGGCTGAGTTCTCTCCAGGAGGCAAAAGGCGGGGGATGTTCGTATGTAGCAAAAAATGGAAGAAAGAAAAGATATGTATGACAAGATATGTGGTGCTATGTCGGCAATAAAAGATAGTAGACTGGTAAAAGTTACCAAGTGACAAAAGCCCTCCTCCTGCCCCAACCCTCCCAACCGAGCCAAAAAGAAAACAGGGGGTAATCTCGATGATGACGATGACGATAATGTTCGGTGGTGAGGTGTGAGTAGGTAAGCAACAAAAGGAAACTATAAACACCAACGACGACCTGTGGCCAGGTGCAAGCGGGCAGATAACGGTGATGACCAAGAGAAAATCCTTCCTTCCAATCTATATAAAGGGGTGGGGTATTGTAGCAGTAGTAGTAGTGTAGTTATTTGAGACGGCAGAGAGAATCGAAGACAGACAGAATTGCGTGTGGAAAGCCCAAAATCCACAACAAAGAGTATTAGAATCCGTACTTTGAACAAAAAATAGGTTGGGTGACAACATCCATCCCCGGGGGTATTCGCAAGATGTGAAGAGAAGAGAGGCTTGTGCAAAAAGCAACAGCAAGAGATGATGACCACGTCCGAAAAAGCGCGGTTAGGTGCGAAAGATCAAAAAGAGTAAAAAGGAAAAATAATCCGAGTGTCCGCCCAAAGTTGTGTGACAGACAGCCGCCGAGAGTTGAAACCGAAGACCGATTGAGTGAGATCGAAAAATGAGCGATGCGACCGATAGTGTATGATGATGCCACCCCAGAAAAGCGAATAAACCCCAACACCGTCCCATGAGACCCTGCCAGGAACAAAAGACTTTTGTGTGTGAGAGAAAAGAGAGAGAGAGAGAGTGAGAGAGAGTTGTGAATCGCAGCAAAAGACCACCGCCCGAGACCGTTTGTGTTTCTTATTTTGAGGGGGGGGATTGTTTAGAAGCGGTTGCCTGCCGCCCAGATGCTCGCCGATGCTGATGCCGCCCAGTCGCTCTCGTCGTAGGGAGGCGTGGGCCACTTGTACTCTTCTGTCTTCTTGTTGAAGTCCAGAGGCTTGGGGGTGATGGCCTCCTTGCCATCACCAAAGAGCATCACGTTGCCGCTGGCAGACGGGGAGGGCGTCGGATACGGGTTCATCAGTGCCATGACGCTGGCGGACGGTTGCTTCATGTGCTGCTCGTCCCGCTCCAGACGCTTCATGGCGCGGTGAGTTGACACGAGGACCTCGTCTAGAAGCTCGTCCTCCTCGTCGGGAGCATCGTATTGCGTCACGCCCTGCGTAGCCTGTCCCCTCCGTGTCCGGCTCGATACCGGGCCCCGCAGATTGTCCGTAGACCTCGGCTGGTGGTGGGGGAGCGAGTGATGACGCTTGAGATGGCTGCTTGGCGTCACCTGGTGTGCTGGCGGCGCGGGAGGAACGTCGGAAACCTGCGAGACATCACGCATCTTCTTGTCCAAAGAATCATAATTGTCTTTGGGGACAGGCGCAGGAGGCGGGCTGTCCATGACCATAGATGACCGGTTGCTTCCCCACGGCCCACAGCCAGCCTGTGCTTCGAGGTCGTCGTAGCTGGGCGACATGGGCGTCTGGTGCCGCCCAGAGAACCGCCTTGCCCGCTTCCGCAGATGCGAGAAGAAGCTCTCCTTGTAGCCGCCTGTAGGCGAAACGAGGCCCGAGTTCCCGTTGAGAGCGCGCTCGGCTTGTTGCCTGTGGATCTCGGCATAGTTGTTAGTGCTCGAGGCGACCGAGAGTTGGCGACCAATCTTCTTGGAGCCCTTCTCGTCAACCGGTGCAACCCTGATCCCGTTGGCGTAAGCGTCGTTGTACTGCGGGGCCCTGCCGCTACCTTGCACAGTGACGGCGTCGGACAAGGGGGAGATGGGGCGGATCGTGGGGAGAATCGGCATCGGCGCAACGTTCGACGGTCCGTTCGTCCAGGTTGCCCTCTTTTGTGCGGCGGGCCTCGGCTTGGGCGCCGGAGGTTCCGAGGTCAGGATAGGTGCAGGACGAGGAGCGGGAGGAAGAGTATCCTTCTGAACGGGTGGCGGTGCCGCAGCAGAAATAACCTCTGTGCTCTCGGAGCGCCCAATCAGGGATTTCCTAAACCATGAAGGCTTCGCTGAGGTAGGCGTAGATGTGACGGACTCCTTCCCGTTCCCGACAACGGACTGCTTCCGGCCGAGCATCTTTGACGCCGACGACTTGGGCCGCAGCGGGTCAACGGCATCGGCAAAGTACTCGTGAGCAAGCGCCTGGGTTGATGTCGGGCGGTTCTTGGGGTCCCACATAAGGCACCACGTGACGAAGCGAGCGAGCGAGGGAGGCCATTGCGGAGTCGGCAGGAAGGTGTCCATCGAGTGCGGCGCCATCTTGGGGAACGAAAAGCCGAGCTTGCCGGCCAGGCGGGTCCCTTCCCTCCATTCTCCACCGCCCACGGGCAGGCCAGACTTGTTCGTCCAGGTCGCGGGGCTTCCCATAATCTCACACACCCTCCACACCTGGTCGACCTCGTTTCCGCCGGGGAAAAGAGGCTTCAGGGTGGCCACCTCGACGGCCATGGCGCCGACCGCCCAGATATCGACGGGTGCCGAGTACTCGCCGGCCCTCAGCAGGACTTCCGGTGCGCGGTACCACCGGGTGGAGACGTAGGTGGTGTAGGGGAGCTTCGAATGCGTCTCTCGCGCCAGGCCAAAGTCGGCAATCTTAACGGTGTAGGTGGGCGGTGTTGATGGGGGCGTGACCAACGCGGAATAGCGCCTGAATGAGTTGGTGTAGTCAGAATGAGATGATGTCGAGACAAGGATGTTCTCGGGCTTGATGTCGCGGTGGAAGAAGCTGTGGGCGTGGATGTGCTCGAGACCCTGCATGATCTGGAACAGGATGCTCTTAACGCTGCCGTTGTCCAGGCACTTGTGGTCCCTCGCCTTCATCAGCTGGTACAGATTCCCCTCCATGTACTCCATGGCGATGTGGAGCTTCTTGCTGAAGGGGTCGAGGAAGATGTCGAGCGCCGGGACCAGGTGAGGGTGGGCCGGTAGTGTCCTGAGGAAGACGACTTCCCTCAACTCCATGCATGCTGTGAACGAATCAAACGTCTTCTTCATTGTCTTGATGGCGATCTGGCGGTGTACGGTCAGCAGACGAAACAAGCCAAATCTCAAGACGAACAGCAACGTACCACAGTGCCGCGGCGGGCGACATTGGCGCCAGCACTCCGCACCCGGGCCAAAACCACGCTGCCAAAGCTGCCATCGCCAATCTCCTTGAGCACCTCGAACCTGTCCTCAAGCGCCATCCCATTGATGACCTGGGTGGACCCTCGGCGGGTCAAGTCGTGTGCTACTGTCATGTTGCCTAAAAGAAAGAGTCTATATCTGAAGCTGTGTCGAGTCGCGCGTCGCAATCGAGGCGATCGGTCGAAGGTGCAAGTAACAGGCGAGTCCCCTTACGCGCTGCGACGGGACGGGCTGCTGCAGAGAAGCAAGCTCCCAAGGAGGCGGGAGAGCCACAAGCTGTTACCGGGGCATCCAAGAGCGACGACGAGATGGTGGGCCAAAGCGAAAGTGTCTCGAGAGCAGCAAGCGATGGGGGTGGGTGAGGTGAGTGTGTGTTTGACACAGGTCGCACAAATCGGAGGACCGTCGTCGGGATCGGCAGCGAGCGATCAAAGCGTCGTCGAGAAGATGCAAAGAGCGAAAATAGTTGGAGAAATGGATTTAAAGGAGTGGACGAGTGTAGCCTCGGAAAAGAGCGACATGAACAGTGAAATGATTGCACGAACGAAAAAAGGAGGTTGAGGTGGTGGCAGGGTTTTGGGGAGGAGGACCGAGGCCAGGATCTCCCGTCGTTGCGGATGGGTGGAACGACGGCCGGGGCCTGGGAAGTTGGAAAAACGGAGCCCTTGAAGCCCTTGTGAGAGTGCAACAGCAGGCCCAGCTAGCGCGAACCGAAGCAACGGGTGCCAGGAACGATCGAAATTGCCCTTTCTTCCCACGCGGACGGAATGATCCAGCCCAGCGTTTGCTGCCCGACGCAAGCGATGCGAGGCTGTAATAATGAGCGAGGCCGAGGGGGTGAAGGTGAAGGCGAAGCTGTCGCGAGCTCGGGGCCTGGAGTAGCGGTTGCCACTGTGCCGGAAGTCGCGGGTGTCGCGACGCCAAGGGCTAGTTTGAGCTTCGGTGTTTACTGTGCGTCCTCTGAAATGGTCGCAGAACGGATCAAGGCCGCAGGAAAACACGCCAAACGCAACGAGGACCGAAGGAACAGGCGGAGCAAGCAGAATTCCAGAAAAGCAGCGGCGGGAGCTCCCTCATGGGTCGCGGGAGAGGGGGGAAAGGGTGAACGGCGGTGTTCGCATCAGTCGGGGCTGGTGGAAGAGCAGGGCCCGCCGGTTCTGTGTGGGCAATGGGCCCGTCCGTCCTTAGCATGAATCACCGGGGCCAGGGGGGTGGGCTTCGAGAAAATCGATAGGGGACCCCAATCTCGCTAGTGATTCGGGGTCTCTTCGAGCGCAATTTGGGCCTCGCCCGGGGTTTGAAGAGAGGAAAAGAAGCAAAATTCGATGCTCCACAGACCACGATCACGCCGGCTGTGCTTTTTGGAAATCAGAATGTGAATCTGTGCAGCCCCTGGGTGACTCTGCGAGCCTGGGTTGCTGGGTACGAAGTGCTGATGCTCGCTCCCGCTGACCCCAGGCCGGCGGCAGGCTTGGTGGCGTGCAGTGGTGCACGGCTGCTGCCCCAGACCCAAAAGTCTTGGTGTGTGACTGCGTGTGCCAGAGCGGTGGGACTGATGGAAGCAAACGTCCGCTTGGATGGAGGGATCATGGAGATGCGCAACGTTTCGTGTCTTTCGCGTACCGATCGGTCCGGCAATCAGCCCTCGACCCGACTTTCTGCCCGTGTGGCAATCTTCAACTTCGCGGTTGCCCGGCTCCGGGTCTCCATTGTTGATGAATAATTCCGCAAAACCCCCGTACAGCCTAGGTTGGGAGCGCTCTTCACCCGCACCCGGTGGGATGCTCCCGTTGGTGACTGGGCTGTTGCCAAGCTGAGCTTCATACACAACCCGCGTCATTGGCTGCCCAACCTGCCAAACCCGCTGTTTTCAAGGGGGAGCGATGGCAGGAGACGCAAAAGTGCGCCAATAGCGGTGCTGGCGAGAACCACAGCGCAGCTCGCCAACATGCGGATTCGTCGTTAGAACGAGGGGAATCGGGGTTCTCGGTGGCAGCGCATCGCGTGTTGTTGGCAACACCACAAAGTCCACGACAGCTTTCAGTGGCTGGGTGCGCGTCGACGAGGCACGACCGCAGCCTCATTCGACGACGAGACCCGGTCAAGCCCCACTGTTCCTCAAACGGGCATCGTTTTCGCAACGGTGCTCTGGCCATCCGGCATCCAGAACGACGCGCTGGAACAGGGGGAAATCAAGTGTGGGGTGGGGGAGAAATGGGATTCATCAGACGAAACTCGACGGCCCCGTTACCGCAGCAAAGAGAGGGCGAGTCGACGGAGCGACAGGCTCGTCAAGAAAGTTCTGCTGTTTCAGAAATTGCAGTCGAGAGAAACCCCATTATGCCCTGCGACGCGGGCCAAACGGCGCTGCATGACGGAGCAAACAACGCGTGGATACAGTACGGATACGGCCCGCCCAAAGAGGTTGGTCGCGGCCGTCCCAATAATGCCTCGCACCAATTTACCGATTCGCATCTCGGGCCCCACCAGAAAGGGGCGCCAGGCGGGTTTTCGATCCCAAAAGAGTCAACCCGCCAAGCCGCGACGGTCATGAGAACGGAAGGGCATCGAGATGTTTGATGAACCCTGCAAATGAAGGTCAACGAGAGCCAGCACCGCGAGCCACGCGAGAGCGGGGCAAGGAGCGTGCAATCTTGCATCCTGGATGTGAAGGTTTCGATGTGCAATCCACAACAGCACGCACATGAGGAGGCCTCGCGAGCTTCTGTTGCACTTCCACGACGGGGTCAGGGGCAGGGACAGGGCCGATTGCCGCTTTTGGTGCTCCATCTGGCGACAGTGTCACGGCGCAAGCACAGACCATGTCCACTTTGGGCGCCGCCGTTGGTGAGGGGCTGCATCCCAGGGGTTCAGGAAATGGAACCTTGCTGCTAACTGTCAAACACACAGGCCGGAGCGACGTTTGATAGCGGCGGGGTACAGGCGCCATTGGCTGTCGAACCTCGTCCGACTCTCATCTTGTGCCTTGGCAGTTGCAGAAGAGCATGGAGCAAGACGGCTTCCTCGGAATAGCCTGAACTCGGCGTCCCGCCAGAGCGGTGTTGCTTCGACGAAAATTCCATCCAAAGCAAATAGCAACGCCGTTGTGACGCTGCCACGAAGTGGAGAGCTCTTCTGGAATGAGACGTCAACGACAACGGCACCAGCACCGGCGGCACTTCGCTGGCTCAGCCTCGCGCTTTCTTTCAGCTCCTGCTCGAGTTTCGCCTTCTCGAAGGTCAGCTCGGTGGAACTGAAGCTCGATTCCACCGCAGCATCGCCATGGATATCACGATCCGTCCCGCGGCCCATGATCCATCCCATCTCCATAACGCTCGTATCACGAGAACGGAGCTGGGGACCACTTCTTTTTTCCATCAACCCCCTCCATTCCTTCCACAGCAACCGGCAGAGCGCGGACCGCGTCTCCATCTCGTCTCGTCGACTGTCGTTCCAGGAGACTGGGAGATTGCACCCGCCACCCGAGCTAGCTGCGTTGAGCAACCATCCCCGGGCCCGGTGGCAGGAATTGCCCCTGCACCGGCACCGCCGCCGGAAGCTCCCCCGGCCACCAGAGCTAACGATCCCCATCCGTGAGCTTGGGAGCTTGGGAGCTTGGGGAAGAAGTTGGCAGATCGATGGGTCCTCGCACGCGGATCCCCGGTCGTCTCAATTTCGTCGGCAGGGCTCAAGCGAGCTTGGACCGCGGCTTGGGTTCCTCAGGTTCCTCAAGGTGGGTGCTGCTTGCATTGTGCTGCCCCGCATTGTGCAAGAGCTTCGATGAAGCTCACTTCCTGTCGAGAGCTTCATGCCATTGGGGATTGCATCCTGCCTGTGGCCGTTGTTTTGGGCTCCGGAGGCAGAAGAGGAGGTTCATGCGACGCGTGTCATACTCTCCACGCCAATGGCTGTCACGCGGGGAAGACTGGGATGGGAATCAGGCTGAGATTTTAGGGTGCGACCGTGCAATCCTTTCCTCTGCTTCTGTTTGGTCGAGAGAAAGCTAAAAAGGTGGGGACATACGCCAGCCGTTCTCAGCTGGCGGTCAGTGCTCGAGAGGAAGAGCTACACACAGCGGCCAAGTCCGAGAGAGGCGAGTTACATAAAGGCTTCTACAGACAAACCCAAACACAGGGAACGTGAGAGCGCTGGAGTTTGACAATCATTGGATTTGGACTGTTTAGCAAATCGTGCTAGGTGCTTGTATCATCAAGAAGCGAGTATAGTACCTCTAGCCCCGCGTGCATCTCCTTCCCCTATACCGTTGCTCTTGAGTTGGGCACCATCTAGATCTGTGTTAGCATCTTGGCATTGAGTGCAAGCTCCAAGTTCGTTGAGCCATCTGGCGCTAGGTTAGATGGGATTTGGGTCTCGTTCTCCCAACATGCCTCTTCCATCTTGCAACCAATGCCACTTACATCCAGGATTTTAGCCACTTCATAATGAAGCCGGAGAAAATCCGGATCGGGCATCGGCACCGAGGACTCGTGTTGTTGGAACGTGATGATCTCGGGGACAAATTGCGCAGTATAAACATCTTGATTGAGGATGTGGCTCCGATATGTTTGTGCCTAAGTGCCTGGGATTAGAGATTTCATTAGTTCGCCCCCAACATACTAGCGACATACCTGCGTGCTAAGGGGCTCAAGTGCGATACGAAATGAACCAAAATCCATATGAACCTCTGTGCACAAGGTCATTGCGTTCTCTGGCTTGCTGATACTCTCGGGCGAGATCTTGTTCCCAATGTAGGGGAAGTACCTGTTGATTGCCCACCAGATCCAGGCCTTGTTTTCGGTCTTATTCAAACCGTCAGTGTATAGAGCCAAGATATGATAAGCTCAGAGCTGACTCACCTGTATAGCCGACCTCTCATCGAACTTTCTAAGTGCAAATGGGAGGATGTGTGCACACGCCATAGGACGACTGTGTCTAGGCCCGATACTGGCATACTGAGCAGGGGGGAGCTTCTTAACCGCAAGGATATCGTAGAAGCTAGTAATCATACACCGATTGCCGTCTCTAGCCAAGCAGGTCTCTTTCAGGGCCTGCTGATCGGCTCTCGATGATGATGTGCTGGTTGCCATACTCAAGTCGATCGCCAGTTCGTCTTGGATAGCGGGCGAGGGCGGAATCGGTGGAGAATGACCACCAGCTGCATGCACTACTACAAGTCAGCAGTTTAACTCATCTCAGACGCCTCGGCTTTGGTATAGTAACGTACTCGGCTTCAAAATTGCATTCACAAGGAAGTTCCGCAACAAACGTAGCTTGTTTGGGTCGTCCTCAAATTCCTCGACTTCTCCCATCAATGTCATTTGGCCATCCTTGCATAAATGCTCGAGAAAGGCGTTCAAAACCCTAGGTGTATCGTCGAGCGAATTGACTTGCTCATAATTCCGCAAGATTCGTTGGCTCTTCTCCCGCAACTCTCCATATCTTCCTGGGCTGGAAGGTGCTGATGAAATGGGGGAATCGAACGGAGAAAGTTGAGGATGGCCTTGAATTGGTGGAAGCCTGGCAAGAGGGTCGATCCAGCCTTCTGGTGTGGCCATAATTGACAAACGGGTTCGAAAAGTCCGAGTCAATATTGGAGAAATACGGCTGGTTAGACCGAATCGAGGTTGTTTTTGAAGAAGCTGGTCCAGTAAGAGAAGCCGCGGCGAGACGTCAGTAGACTGAGGAAATGATGTGATTAAGGTAGGTACAGTACGTAATCCAATGCACTGTACTGCACCGCGTACGGTGCAACTGCGCCTGGAATCGACCGGACAGTGCGCACCAAAGGTTCAAGAAGCAGCAGAGCGAGTGACCCAGGCACAGATAGCATCGGGACCAAAGACGCAGAACACTGCAGGCGAGACAGCAAACAGGACGCAGGACAAGGAGCAGAGATCACAGAGCACAGCAACAATGGCAATCACTAATCACAAACGTCAAGAGCAGTAGTCCATAGGAGGTTTTGTGCAACCCTTTAGCACCGCTAGAGGACTGCGTTCCTCCAGCGGCGAAAGGCCGTGTCCTGCCTCTTGTAGCCATTTGCCTCGAGCGCGTGCCCCAGGAGATGACCCCACAGCTTTGGTTCGTCAGTCTCACATTCGAGGTAAAAGGCCCCAGCAGTTACAGGCTTGGTGGCTACCCAGAAACGTGGGTAATACGCCGCAGATTCCCAATCGATAATCCCGGTAACACGGTCACCATCCTCAGATACCATGATATTCGTCGGCCCGAGGTCGGCGTGATAAAAGTGAAAGCGCGGGTCAATGTCTGGAGGGGGCTCGGTCGAGATCTTGGACATATGGACGCACATTGGCCTCCGGTGACAATGGCCCAAGTGTTCTTGGCTTCCATGTTGGATGGGGTTGGGGCGCGCTCTCCATCAGCCGTGGTTCGTGAACACCGCGTCCAGAGACTGTTTCAAACCGAGACGAAGTGTTGGCGGCTAGGGTAACGCAGAACCGCGCGATGACATGGGCAATCTGTATGCGCCGGGATGGGGGGATCTGCGGCCATGCCCGTTCCAAGGTCTGTCCGCCGACTCGCTTTGTTATCAAGAAGGTTCTGTTGAGGTCGCGATCGATCCAGCTGTGGACAAGCTCGGGGATAGGCACCTCCGGGGCCTTCTCCGCCACAAACCGTATAGTGTTGGCTTCAAGCTCCAGGCCTTCGCACCAGGCATGGACCTTGCAGAATGCATTCTTGCCGAGACACCAAACAGCGGATGAAGTGCCCCCGACATGGATCCTATCGGCCTCGACATCACCCCCTGACAACTCGTCCGCTGAACGTTTTCGGAGGTAGAAAGTGGTGTCGCCATCTTGCCAGTCGACAAATGCATCTGCCGGCTTGGATTTGGGATTGTCGACGGCTTCGCAAACCATCAGTGAGCCCAAAATCCATCGACAAGCTGCGGTTCGAGCGACCGAGACTCCAATGGGAGGTTCCATTTCACTAATGAAAGGTTTAGTCATATCCAGTAAACGGTGGATCGTTGGAACTTGGAACAGACCAGAACATCGTGAATCGCTCGTGTATGAAACTATGCCACCGAGGTCGAGACGGAGCGCTCAGCTACCTTACTTAGGAGGAGGGTTGTTGGTTGATTGTCACGGGGTTCAGCCAACTCTTAAACAGCGGTCAGCCATTTGGTACCCCAATCAGGGGTGGGGCTTGACAACTTTATTCCAAGCAGTTGGTGACTCTCCGGCCTTTGTGCTCCTCAGCCAACACACGCATCGCCCGTCAATCCTTCGGAATGGCTTCCCTCCGTCTCTGTCACATTCCGACAAGGCTCTGGTGCCTCCTTGCCATCTTCCGGATTCACAAGAAGACCCCGACCGCCATCATTATCTTTTCAAACTCGCAAAAGACGCCACTAAGACACATGATATCGGCGACAACCATTGAAGGGCTTTTGAGCATAATTACCTAGCTCTAGTAAATTCAAACAAACAGCAGGACTATCAACAGTCAACCCCAGCGATTCTGGCTATCTGAAACAGGTATTTTCAAGAGGAAGAGGAAGAGGAAGAGGACTAGAAAGAAGAAGAGTTAGAAGAGGAAGGGGTTTCCAAGTGTTCGCATAGAGTAAGAATGAGAGGGTGGTTGAAAGCGTCAAATAAAGATGAACCAACGAGATTATACTGCATCATTGACGCCTGACCCGTTTTGGCGTCCGCAGCACCCATTCGACACCTTTTCATACTTGGGATACCTGATCACCACATCGAGGCCAGCGCTTCTCCGCAAGAGCGTCGTCATGATAACCCCAACCTCGCCGTGGTTGCTCGCCAACCTCAGCTGGTCGCAGTACTCGGTGTCAGGATCCCAGCCCTCCTTCTCATGCCGCCCGTATTCTCTCCACTCCTCGATCAGCTTGTCCTTGAAGTCGCACTGCGCGAGGTCGACGACGAAGGGCGTCTGCGAGCGCTTGTCGACGACCACGTTGCGCGGCCCGCAGTCTCTCATGAGAACGCCGCGCTTGTTGATCTCGTGCACGGCGTCGACGGCGGATTGCACGATGCCCGGCCAGAGCTTCGTGTTCTCGGGAGAGAGCGCCGACATGGGCATGTCGATGAGGTTGTAGCCGGTGATGCGTTCCAGGATGATGCCGTAGACCTCGAAGTAGGGTGCTGTTTCTGGTTCGTCTAACAGTTCCTTTTGTACAAGGGTCTTTGGCAGCGTCAGTCGAACATGGGCGTATAATCGGGGTATCGCTTTGCCTTGCAGGTCCTCTAGACGCTCGTACGCCTCGGCTTCACAGCTGAACAGCTTCTTCGATTCGTGCCACAGAGCGGCTTCGAATTTGGCAATGCCGTTTTCGGTCCCGTCGAGGATATGTCCGCAGCCTGGGAGGAGCTTTTTTTGCCGCATGCTTTCCTCTCGCCCGCAGATAAAGGACTCTATTTTACCCTCCTTGACGAATGACTGGAATGCTGCCTCATGCTCAGGAGTGTGAGGCCGGTGGTTTTGGTGAAGATCACTTCGGAGATGCTCGCCGAACCGGCGGTCATAGACCTTGAGGACAGCCCGGAAGTGAGTTTTGGCCCCGAACTTGCCGATGCCAAACACAATGGCATCCAAAACTGGTGACATGGTGTTGCTATAGACTGCTGAGATAGCTGCAGTTATCTCAGGGTCCTGCAATTCGGCGAACGGCCAGGCATCGCAACTCTTGAGAATCTCGAGTGGGAACTGCTGCCCCGGTCGATACGGCGTGAGAGTGGGGGTGCTCTTGTCCGAGTCAGCCTCCAGCATCGTTTTGGTGGGAGTTGAGGCCATTGTTTGAGTGGATGTGAACCTGCGATGACACTAGCGTATGGTGAGGTTATTGAGGATGTCTGACACGGTCAATTATTGTGCAATAACGTAGAACTCAGCAAAAATAATACATTGGAACTCAACAGAGCCGGATATCAGAAGAATCCGAGTCGATCGACCAGAAGAAACCTGCTCATGCAGGCTTAGTCACTGACAAACAGTAACAGATGCGAGCTGCAGCATCAATATCTGAAACGACAACATACCCGGTGTCTGCATGCCGTTGCATGTCTATACCGGTGTGAGCGAAGCAGGTAGGGTTCGCGTCGGTCTGAAGGAGTCTGTCTCCATCTTTCCAGCGGAAACTTGCATTGGCCAACTGCAAGGGGCATTTGGCATCACAGGCCTTGCGAAAAAGAGAAATCACGAAACGAAAGGAAGTGAGCTGGTACGGAAAGTGTTTTCATATTCCGAAAGAACAACGTCAGCGTTCGAGTTGTTCCTTGTTGCCCCGTTTTGACAGGAATCGGTTTTGTTTCTGTTGGCCTTGCCATGGTTTACAACCCGGCGAATATGATGTCGGATTGCTCTTGAGGACTGCCCCTGGCACTCTCTTTGGGTCTCCTGGACATTCTGCTTGGGCTTGAGACTAGGGGAGATTAAAATAGAGGCTCAACACTGATTATGAGGGGGCTCATTCGGGCGGAGGGGTGAGATGGCTGTCAGAGCCATCTCAGGCTCGAGCCCCTGACTCAAACACCACCTTAGCTACCCTTATCAACAAAACATCAACAACAATGCAGGAACAACACAATAATAACACTAAAGGATTCTTTTACATGAATCTGTCGTAAACAATGGCTGTGGCTGCTTTCCTGACAACATTCCATTCAGCTCTTCGACAACGACCTCTTCGTTCTCAGCTCCTAGTTCACTTTTCAGGCTGCACTTCGTCTTATCCCTCCCAATCCACAGTCTCTTTCTGGTTTTATTGTGGCTTTTAGCTTTTGAGTGCGTCAGGTTGTTCTATTTCCGCCAGTAACGCAAGCATTCAGGGAAGGTCCGGCGATTCGCCTTGCTGCCTTGAGAAACCGGCGCCTTCCTCATTTGATTTAAGATACTCCAGAACTGCCCGGGCAATCCCAACCGCCATTTAAGCTCCGGTTTCTTTTCACCCTGAATAACTCTCAACCAATTCTTCTACAGGGCTGAGGCTTTCGTTAAAACCCGAACAGCAGTAGTCGAACCATAAACGGGCTGCCATTTCTGTCTCATAGTCTGCAGAGGCGATCTTTTTTTGAGCAAACCAAGACGAAGCTTGGCTTTCAGTTCATGCAAATATCCGTATCAATCGCTCAACCACCTCAGAGTGAGTAGAAGACTTTGGCGTTCTTTTCCCCTTCCACTGCCCCGGGTTTTTTTGCCTTCGAAACCTCATCGCTCTGCCCAAGCCACATTGAAACTTTTCAACACCAACTTCCTTTTCACAGCTTCCTTCATTCCCATTCCGTTCAGCCAATGCCAAGTTGGCCAAAATCAGTTTCTACTTAGCAAAGCTTGTTCGTCTGACATACCAACTTCCAGATAAGCGAACAAAACGCAATCGCAATGGCTGAGCGACTGCGTTGCGAGAGCGGCGAGTGGAAGACTCGCAACCAGTTTTCCAAGAGCTCGCTTGCGAAGTATGACCAGGCAGTCTTCAGCGGAACCGCGAGCTCGTCCAAAACCGGTATCCGCTGCCTGGAACATGCGAACAAACAAGATCTCGAGTACCGGTGCAAGGGGCCTTGTGGCCGCCGCCGGGAGCTGGGACGTTTCAGCAAGAGCTCCCGACGCAGCGGAAAATACGTAAGTGCAAGGTCCGACTCGACGAGACACCACCAGTTTCTCACTTTCTCTTCTAGTGGTGTGTCGATTGTACCGACTGGCAGATCAAGACGGAAAATGGCGAGACGCTGCCGCCGCCTGGATCCCAGCTGTCGGCCGAGGAACTCGGTACCAGAATCCCTCACCCGGCGCATCTGAGGGATGACATGATCTTTCAGCACAACTCCCACAATGAATCTGACGACACAGAGGTAATGAGCTCCTGTGATTTCTTTCTCTCGCAAATTTTACTGACTTGTTGCAGTCTACCGTTGCGACCGACGATAGCGCTTCAGTCGTGCCGTCTGCCATGTCTGGCCTGTCTCTCTCTGATCAACCGTCTGCTGCATCCGAGAGCTTCGTCAACGAGGCAACAACCACCGATGGCAGCGAGCATGATGAGCTGGCCCCGCCGCATTTGCAGCGCCCCCGGTCAACCAGAGCGCCGCATTGGCTGATACCAGACTTCGACGGTCCACGGCCTTGGACTCTGGGATCTCACACCACATCAGCCACCGGAACCTCTGTCTCCGGAACCTCTGTCTCCGGAACCTCCGTCGTGGGCAGTGACATGACCGTATCTGCCGGCAGACCTCGCGCTCAGCCTGTCTCTTTCAACGCCTGGGGCCCGAACGGCGAGTATCAGCGCATGGTGAAGACCCCGACGGTCGTGACTAGCAGCACACGCGACGAGCCGCTCCCACCTCGTCAGCCTCTGCCTGAGACCAGGGGAAGGGGCGGTTGGGCCAAGGTGGTAGGTAACTCTATCTCAAATTGTAACGGACTGTGATTAATCCGGTACCAGCCTTCTCGCAAGCAGCCGCCGCAGCTCCCGGACTACCTGAAGTACGACATTCCGACTGTGGATGACGACGACGATGACGACGAGGATTCGGACGATGATTTCTAAATTTCCTATCTTGCGGCTTATTTCTGCAGCTCTGCCGCCATTGCGTGCTGATACGCGCCGAGGCCATCTCAGCAAACTTACGCAATCTCACGCGCTTTTCGGTCTCTTTTTCTCACCTCACATTTTCTCTTTTGTCATTTCCCCATACACAAGCAACTACCTAAGGTCGAGAGGAATATGCATCAGTTTTTTCATTACACACCATTGACCTGCCCATGATACGGGACGGGAGGGAGAGGTTGCATCAAACCTCAAGGAGAAAGGAACGGAAAGGGAGGCGTAGCATTTCATTAGGGAGTTTCCCCGGATATAGATGGGACTTAATAAGTAGCTAGCACACACTCATCCCACAATAAACAAAAGCGTTGATTTTTTACCTTCCGAGCCTGCTTGACGGCCTGCGTAACTATCTCCTAACCGACAGTGACGGAACCATGACCGGCCCCTTTGCCCAAACCCAACGCCTCGTCCGCCCACCCAGCCAGCCTGCCACCAAGCCAGTGGGAATACCGTCCACCACACGTTTGCCCGCCCAGATTATGATCATACCCCAACAAGGCCGTCTTGCATTTTCGCCTGCCTACCTGCCTCAAGCTGAAGGGAGACACCGCAGCCTCACCCGGCTCTCACCCGCCCCCACCTCACCGAGGTCATTTAGCTTTCTTCTGTGCACCCCTGGACATGGGACATGGAACATGGAACATGGGACAGCCAAGGTAAGGCAGGGCAAGGCAGGGTAAGGCAAGGCAAGGCAAGGAAGGGTTGGACCGGGGTACGTGCATGGGCTCAGTCTACCTAACATACGGCAGTATGACCTCGGGAAGGGAGGTTACGGGCGTAATGAGAGAAGGGCGAATCGGATGGGCTCCGGGGGCGGGTGGGGTCGCTTGTTGGAGGATGGGTTGGGTATTTTTGTGGATTGGGGGAGGGGAGTGGGAGGGATGTATGCGGCTGGCTGGCTGGCTGGGTGCATGACGGCGGGCGGGCGGGCGGGGAGGACGTGGCAGAGTTGATGTCGGTAGATGGGTGGGTCCCTTTGCTTTGGGCTTCGCTTTACACTACATGCGTTTGTTTGGTGGAGGCGTGTAGAGGAATGTGGCTGGGGGATTTTGGCGGTTGGTGCGGGATAACGAGGATGGGCGATGGGGTGCGATGGTCGGGTTGTTTGGTGGTCGGGTGTAAGTGGTCATGATCGAGTTCCTCACTGGTCCGGGTCTGCTCCGGCTCGGTGAGGGATGCAGCTGCGGTCTGTCGGATTGTTAAGCACGGTATCACCTCGATTTGAAGCAATGGATCGGGTGTGGAGTTGGGCTTGGGCGTTTCTTTTTTTCAATCCTGGTGAGCAGATCAGGGGTGAAGACTGGCTTATCGATTTCAGCTCTGAGGTTCCCCCCTAATCATGGTGGGTGTGGTGACGTGTTGAAGATAGCCGAGCTTTACTAGACGGGCGTATTCTGAATGATGTTCGCGCAACGCGGGGCAAGCAAGCCGAGACTTGGTGGTGGTTGCGCGGTTGGGTTGGGGTTTTGTGTGGTTGACCGGGCGTGGGGCGTTGCCCGGTTGCAGTGTGTATCACGGCCTCGGCCCGGAAAGGGGGTGTGGTACTTTTGCCCCGCTCATCTGACACCCGCAAGCCCAACACATGGCTTTTTGGACGCCCTGCCTGCTGCCATGCTTCAAGGCAACTAGATTAGCGATGGAATGATGGCATGTTTGCTGGACACTGCATCGTGTCGTGCGTCGGGTATTTCTTTTTGGGCGCCTTTGGGTTATCCGGTTGCGGATCTGGTATTCATTGGGTTGGGATACTGTGTGTTACGCCGCGGAGGATGCAATCAGCTGCCGAGTTGGATTGTATTTGGCAAGTGGGCGCGATATGATACATTACTTGTTCTTCCTGCCTCTTTTTCTGTGAAAGTCCTTGGCTGAAGAGATCGGGATTAGGGGGCAGATGTAAGGCGGACCCCGATGATCTTTTGAGGGTGGGCCGCCCGGACAGTGCCATTGCCCGGGGCGAGGTCGGCCCCGTCGGATGAGGTGAGGCTCAAGCAAGGTGTGAAAGGGGGGAGGGTATATTTGGGCCATGGGTCGGCAACTTGCAGTTCTCCCCGCTCGTTCCCTTTCAACCTGCAGTGGTCCGGCCATGACAGACACTGACGCTCGCTTCTGCACTCTGAACTGTTCTTTGTTGGCAGCCAAAGATGGCTTCTCAGACACCACACTGGGCCGGGTGGCAAGGTCCTCCTCATGCACCACCACCACCACCCGGCCCGTTTCCCGTGAATGGAGCCTCTTTTCCTTTTCCACCGTCCCCTCATCCGACGGTGAACAATGTGGACGACGACATGACCGACAGAAGCGACTCCGAGGACGAGTCGTATGACGGGTCTGACGGGGAGACGGAGGATGATGAGTTCGAGGACAGAACCCCCAATGTCGGGAGGCCAAGGGACGTCGGAGCTTTTCCAAGACATGGACCAGCTCAAAGCAGGCCCGAGATGGCAGGCCCTCCGAAGGCACCCGGGCAGGCAGGGTCCATGGATGTCCTCACTGAAATCAGGAAGATGATCAAGGAGGAGTGTACGAGCCCCTTTCCTCTTGGGTGATCAAAAGACTGATCTTCTCGCAGTAGGACACGCCCAGAGTCCCACGAGCCCCGCGCCACACGACGGCAGAGGTTCGCCTCGAGGAATACCTCAACAACAATATCCTCAGCAACCGCCTGGACAAGCCGTGCCAAACATGTCGACGGCCAGATCCCAACCACCACCTCCGCTCGCTCACCCCCCGCAGCCTCCTTTCTTTCACCCCCAGCGCGGATTCCCTCCTCAGAACACCGCAAATGCACCTGGGGCAGTCCCTAGGCCACAACCTGGAGTCCAATGGAGCAACACCGTTCGGCCGCCTCCACCTGGCCCAATTCCGAGCCCACAGAGAGAAGTCAGCGCCGTCGATATGAAATGGGGCGTCCTCTTCGACCAGAACGGGCTCCCCACCAAGCGATGGGAACAGGTCATTCGTGGACTCGGCAACTATCTGGTAAGCATGTTCTGAAAGGGGTTTAGGAATGAACACTGACCTCCGCAGATGGATGAGTTCATGCCGCAGAAGACACTGGTTATCACACCAGGAAAGCTGGCAGCGTTTTATTCGCACCACAAACTCGACCTGGAGGTCTTCTCCTTCACAGGTTTGTCCCCGTATCTGCTGGTCTCATCCACGTCATGCTGACAGTCAACAAGACATCTTTCGCAACCGCCAAGACGTGTCACCCACCAAGCTGGCAGAGTTGTATCAGCAACTCGCATGCGAATACTATCTCGTGCCCGCCGACTCCAAAGCCCGGCCAACCGTGCCCGGCCTGACCCTCACCGGCTGGGCACGGTGGATGACGCTCGCCATGCGCGCCTACCCCAACGAAGAAGCCCAGCGCCTCGCCAAGGCGGTGTCGGCCCTGCCCATCAACGCCGACAGCCCCCTAGACGGCAAGCCCGAGCGCCTCCCCAAGCAACTCTCCCGGCGCCTCCTCCCGGAGAAGGCCGACCGGCAGGCCCGCATGCTCTTCGATGCCGCTCTCAAAGGCCACCTCGAAGCCACGCGGCCCGCGTCCCCGACGACCAACCCAACCCCCACCCCGACCTCCCAAAGCGCCCCTTCCTCTCGCCCCCAGAGCCCCCGCTCCCGCTACCGCCCCGCCGGCCTCCCCTCTCCTCCCGCCTCCCAAGCAGGCGACGACAGAGACGACCACCACCCCCACCCCAACTCCCGCCGGCGAAGCTCCTACCGCGAACACAGCGGCAGCGCGCGCACCTACGAGCCAACACACAACACACCTCCCCCACGGCAGCACGCCCGCGACGCCGGCGGCCCCCGCCGCACCGCCGTCCAGCCCCGTCTCCTCCCGCGCCTTCGACGTCCCGGCGGACGAGCCCGCTGCCGCCGTCGCACCACGGCGCATCGTGTCTGGTGGGGTCGGTGAGCGGGGGTGGCGGGGCCGGAGAGGGGGTATACGTGGCCGTACGTGGGAGGAGGGAGGGGGTCATCGTCGCCGGTAGGGAGGGAGTCGGTTGTCGGGAGGCGGGGTGGTGGTGGGGGGAGGAGAGGGAGAGGGAGCGGGACAGGGAGAGGAGGGATAGAGAGGGGCGGGAATATAGAGAAAGAGACAGAGACAGAGACAGAGAGCGGGAGAGGGAGAGAGATCGCGAGCGGACAAGGGAGCGGGAGCGAAATAGGGACAGGGACAGGGAGAGAGACAGAGAGAGGGAGCGGGAGCGGGAGCGGGATCGTGAAAGAGAGAGGGAGCGGGACAGGAGAGAGAGGCCGGAGAGGCCCCGGGAGAGACGGTCGGCGTCGGTGGCGGGCTTTCCGGATCGGAGGAGTAGCAGTTACCGGAAGACGCCGGTCGTGGTGAGGGACGAGAGGGACGGGTCGGGGAGGAATCAGACCTGGGGTGAGTTTCTCGCCAAGGAGGGCCGTTGACGGGGTTGGGCCATGGTGTTGCTTCAAAAAGGTTACAGTGCAAAATGGACGAGACTGAATATGTCGGTCGAGCATGTCAGAGTTTAGCGTTCGTGAGACTTGAAATTTTTAGTTTCCCGCCTGCTCTTTCCTTGAGCCTCGCTCTCGAGGTCTGAAGTGGAAGGAAGGGGAAGGTGAAGTGGTCGAGTGCCTCTGTGATTCGCTGGGTGCGACAGCGCCAATCTCCAGGGACTCCCAGGCTTACCTGCGGCGGGAATAGCGAGGGGACAGCGGGGGCCCCGCTGCCCCTCCCCCGCGTCCGGCAAGCCGGCAGGCGCCGTCCAGGAAAGCTTGAATCGACTTAAGCCTGTGATTCTTCCCAAACCACAACCGACCAGGGATCGACGTCATCGGCTCTGCGGTCAGCTGCCCGTGCAACGGCGGCGACAACAACAAAGGGCAACCCGGCCGCCGATCTCGAATCCTCCAGGGGCAAATCATGACACGGATCCAGTAAATGCGTGTGGTGTATCCGAGTATCCAGTTCGCGATTCAGGTCGCTGACTGCGACGGCACTGACTTGACTGTGCTTGACTGGCCGGGACTGGCTCAAGACGGGAGACCCTCGACGCCGTGTTATCCGGGTCAGATTTCCACCAGACTTCGTGCCAGGTCCGCCAGGGTCCCGTCCGAACGTTCGCGCCCCGTTCCTCGTTGAACAAGCATCCATTGGCCGCCCGATATGACGTCGTTGCACGGCAGGCCGCCGCCTCGCGCAGATGGTCGCAGCCTGACCCGCATGCTCGGGCGGTGAGGCTTGTGTACCCGCACGGCACTTACAGCCATCTGCCGTAGGGCTACGTATGAGGATCCGAGTTGGCGATGTGACATGGCACGTCCCTGCTCAGGTTGACATCTGGCGGGTCCTTGAAACCCGAGGACTGCAAGCAGACAGATATAACCATGGCAGCCTGCTGTTCATGCAACCTGTTTTCCCTACCTTTTGTAGTCTCATCGACTTCAACCCCCTCTGCCCACAATGGCACAAGAAGACAAACGTGGCCGTTCCAGCTCGCCGGGCTCGCAGACCGAATTTGCCCATCATGAGCGGCCTAGTACTGCCGACTACCATGGCCACAACTACAGTGCTAAAGAGCGGCTGGGGGCTTCGCAGAGGCTTGCAAACCCCCTGGCCGGCTTGAGTCCTGAGCGTCTTGGAGCCATGGGAGAAGACTATGCCAGACTGGCCGGCCTGACCAGTGAAGAGGACATGCGAGCCTTCCGTCTCGGCGCCATGATCGCCGGAGACCAAACCCAATACGACTCCATCCCAGACCTCACCGCCCGCGAGCGGGAAGTCTTGGTGAGGGAGACAACCCACAAGTGGTCCAACCCTCGGATGCTTTACTGGGTTATTGTTAGTAAGTGGGCGATCTTCGTTCCTCCAGACATGATAGTGTCTTACACGCTCCCAGTTTGCTCCCTGTGTGCCGCCGTCCAGGGCATGGACGAGACCGTCGTCAACGGTGCCCAAATCTTCTACAAGGAGGTGTTCGGCATTGGCACTGACAGCGAGCGCGATACCTGGCTTGTTGGATTAGTCAATGGGGCCCCATATCTTTGCTGCGCCGTCATCTCCTGCTGGCTCACCGACCCCATGAACCGAATCTTTGGGCGCCGCGGCACAATCTTCATCTCGTGCTTGATCTCAGCCCTGGCATGTTTCTGGCAAGCCTTCACCAACACTTGGTGGCATATGTTTATCGCCCGCTTCTTTCTGGGCTTTGGTATCGGTCCCAAGTCTGCGACCACGCCTGTCTTCGCCGCCGAGTGCTCGCCCCCCAAACTCCGCGGTGCTCTTGTCATGGTGAGCACCGCCCCTTGCTAGCCCCTGATAGACCACAATAGCTGACCGCCGACAGCAATGGCAAATGTGGACAGCCTTTGGTATCATGGTCGGCTACATTGCCGATCTTGCCTTCTACTTCGTCCCCGACCATGGCATCGAGCAGGGCCTCAACTGGCGCCTGATGATGGGATCCGCCATGATTCCCGCCGTCGTCGTCTGTCTCTTCGCCTACGTCTGCCCCGAGTCCCCGCGCTGGTACCTCACCAAGGACCGCCACCGCGACGCCTTTGCCTCCGTCTGCAAGCTCCGCTTCGAGAAGGTCCAGGCCGCGCGCGACCTCTTCTACACCCACACGCTCCTCCAGGCCGAGCACCAAACCATGTCCACAGGCGCCGCCAGCCGCATCAAGGAGCTCTTCACCATCCGCCGCAACCGCAACGCCATGGTCGCCTCCGAGATCGTCATGTTCATGCAGCAGTTCTGCGGCGTCAACGTCATCGCCTACTTTTCCTCGGAAATCTTCCGCGAGGCCGGCTACTCCAACGTCTCGGCGCTCGCCGCCTCCCTCGGCTTCGGCGTCATCAACTGGCTCTTTGCCCTGCCCGCCTTCTACACCATCGACACTTTCGGCCGCCGCAACCTCCTCCTCACCACCTTTCCGCTCATGGCACTATTCATGTTTTTCACCGGCTTCTCCTTCTGGATCCCCGCCGACTCGCCCGCCCACATCGCCTGCATCGCCCTGGGGATCTACCTCTTCGGCATGGTCTACTCGCCCGGCGAAGGGCCCGTGCCGTTCACCTACTCGGCCGAGGCGTACCCGCTGTACATCCGCCCCATCGGCATGTCCCTGGCCACGGCGACGACGTGGTTCTTCAACTTTGTGCTGGCCGTCACCTGGCCGAGCATGCTGACGGCGTTCAAGCCGCAGGGCGCGTTCGGCTGGTACGGCGGGTGGAACATCATCGGCTTCTTCCTGGTGCTGCTGTTCGTGCCCGAGACCAAGGAGAAGACGCTCGAGGAGCTGGACGGCGTGTTTGACGTCCCGCTGAGGAGGCAGGCGGCGTATGGGGTGCGGCAGGCCGGGTACTTTTGGAGGCGGTATGTGTTTAGGCGGAGCGTGGAGAAGCCGGTGCTGCCGAGTGAGGAGGTGATGGATGGGGGGTATACGAGGGAGAAGGAGGCGGTGAGGGGGAGGTGGGAGATGGGGATGGGAGTGCGAGAGTGTAGGTGGCGTTCTGTTTGTTGGGTTGTGTTAGGATTTTTTTGATACACATATATTGGTAGAGAAGAACACCGTTTTCTGCCCTAGAGATACGACACCAGGATTCGTCTATTGCGCTCGACATTCAAGGACCTGGGCACACTTAGAGGCCTTTATCTGATGTTGAGATGATGTCCGATTAGTTAGACCTTGTCTATGTTTATATGCTTATGTACATCGTTGATCCTGTGCACTCAACGACTATGCTTGTTCCCGTCCCATGTCCAAGCCACTATGCACACTTGCAATCCGCAAGCCTCTGTTGTGCCATGCCATACCACTTATCCCGGGTATCATCAAAGCGAGAGAGACACATGCAGCCCGAGACCGCCCCAAAAAATACAAGACCAAAACTCCAGCAAATGGTTTCAGCCGGACATGCAAAGCTCAATACCCCTTCCTCGCCCCACCCAAACCCAACATCGAAACTGACATGGACAGCCCCGCCAGACTCGTCAGCGTCGACTCCTCCTCCCGCTGTTCCAGCGAGCTGATGACGCACCCGGCCCGGTGCAGCCTTACCCGCCGCTCCTTGCGGTCCTTTTTCCGCTCCGACATGCGGTCGCGCACGAGCACCCAGTCGGCCTTCCAGTTCTCGATGGCCTGGAACAGGTCCGGGTCGGCGTCCGGGCGCACAAACTCGTAGCAGAGCGTCTCGACGGCCCGGATCTTGAGCCGCAGGTGCCGCAGCTCGGACTCGTTGGCGAGGATGTCGTCCTCGAGGTCGACAATCTCCTTTTCGAGGTCGAGAATGCGCGTGGCGGCGGACTCGGCGCGGTCGACGAGGAGGGCGTGGAGGTGCTGGGTTTGTTGTTAGGGGCGCTCTAAACTCGTGTGTAATGGACAGATCTGGGGAGACTTACGTCGGACTCTTCCTTGCGAGACTGCAACTTTTGAACGACGGCGGCAAGTTCGAGGTTGAGCTTCTCTGCTTCCCGAGCGATGCGCTCTGCCATGTCCCATTGAGCCTGGGCGGCCTGCTTGGCTGCTTCCAGGGCCTCGTTGGTTGCTGCGGCGAGCTCGGGATTCGAGTGGGTCGGGGAGATGGAGAGTTCCGAGTATCTGAAGGTGGAGTTGAGCCACGGGAGCGGGCTGGCGAGGTCGCGGATGTCTTGGTCTCCGATCTGGAGGAGAGGCACCGAGAACAGGGCCGGTGATCTCCCGCTGGGCGATTTGCCGGCCTCTCTGTTCTCAAGCCCAGCTTGTTCTTCTTGTGCCGCCGATTCTGCTTCTGTCCCTGCCTCTTCCAGTTCTTTGTCTGCTTCGACGTTTGATGCTGCTTTCGGTTGCGTTCTATTCTCCAGTTCCACCTCGGCTTCTGCGTCTCCTTGTTCTTCGGTCCTCTGCTAACTCCACCTCTGCCGTAGCTTCAGCCTCGGCCGTCTCCTCTGCCAGCACCAAGAGGTCCTCCATCTCGTCAACCTTGGCATTCAGAACATCAATGACGTCCGCTTCCATGCCACGCCAACTCGCGCCGCAGAGAGTCTTTGCACCAGGTCGCAGAGTCGCTCCATAAGCAAGACTCTGCCTGGCGGAAGGGTTTCTCCTTCGGGTTCGTCTTCCCTCAGCTCTGGACTTGGGCTCTCAACCAAAGGCTGCTCTCCTTCCCCTTGCGTCTCGTCGATAAGGTGTCCAGTTCCGTCCTCCCCGCCCTCTCTTACATCTCCATTATGATCCTCTCCCTGCAGTCCGCTTTCATATCCGTGGCTGCTCTCGGGTTGGGGTGGGAAATACTCTTCCCTCTGAAGATCGCCGCCTTCACTTTCGTACTCCATCTCTTCTTCATATTGACGGTCGTCGTACCCATACGCGCCTCCTTCCCTTTGACGCCCGTCGTTCTCGTCTTGCTGCATTCCATCTTCGTCGTCGTGACCCAAGTCCCCGCCCTCGCCCTGCATTTTCTCGTCGTACTCGTGTGGCTCCTCATACTCGTGAGGCCCAACGTCGTGCAAGTCCTCCTCATACTCGTGGGCCCTATCGTCGCGGATATCCTCGTCATACTCATGTGTCCCATCATACCCAAAGCGCCCTTCCTCCCGACGAGGCGAGTCGTACCCCTGAAACCCCACAAACTCCTTGTACCCGCTCGAGCCCTCTCCCACACGGGTATGCGAGCCCTCGTCCTCATCATCCGCATCGTCATTCCCGTCATCGTCATCATCATGCCTGTCAACCCCCCGGGTATCCTCATCCCCACTCCCTCCCACCAAAACACCACTACTACTTCGCGTCAAACTCTGCCCCTCCTCCCCCTGCTCCCCGACGTCCGCATCATCCTCTTCATCACCCTCCACAAAAAAATCCCCATCCACGCCCCTTCCCATTTCCACCACCACCAGCCCCCCAAACCCCCTCCCATGGCCGTGCCCAAATGGCGTCACAGGCAGCCCCGCGCCGAGCCCCACGCCCCGCCCCGTGCCCATGCCCATGTGCAGTCCCAGGCCGAGGGCGCTCATGTTGGTCGTTGGCGTCGTCGTCGCCGTCACGCTCATCACTCGTCCACCACCACGCCCGGCGGCGCCAGAGCTCGTGTTCATGCTCGTGCTCAGGCTCGTGGTCATGCCCATTCCGACGCCGCCGACAGCACCGGCGCCGAACGAGGAAGATGAGCGGGTGAGCAGGCCGGTGCCGGGCTTGCGGCGCGGGGAGGTGGGGGGCGGGGTGTGCAGGTTGGGGACGGGGATTGAGATGCGTTGGGAGGAATTGAGGTGGTGGAGGGTGTTCGGTGGGGGTTTGAGAGGCGGGGTGCGTTGCTTTTGGCGGGAGGGGGTTTGGTGGTGGTTAGGGTCATTTCTGCCGGAGTGTTGGTGGTGTCGTGGAGGGGAGGGTTGGCGGGAGGTTGAGGGTTGTGGTGGTGATCGGCGTGGTGGTGGTGGTGGTTTCGGGCTGCGGTTTGGGCTTGGTCCGGTCTGATGTTGTTGCAGGTGTTGTTGTAATGGAAAAGAAAAATCCTCTGGGGCGAAAGAGGAGAGGGAGGAGATTGAGGGTGAGATGGTAAATTCCCAGTCGTCGTCGCCTGAGCCGGGCGCGCCGTCGTCTGGGTCGTGGCTCATTGTGTAGTGTGTTGTCGGGGTGAGGTGAGGTCACAGAGGTGAGGTAAGGCGAGGTGTGAGATGGATCGGGTTCGGGTTAGGTTCCAGTGTGAGTTGCGGTCAAGGAAAAACAAGAGATAAGTGAGGTCAGGCCTTTGGGCGCATGCTGACCATGGTCTATTTGGTGGTCAAAAAAACTGACTGATTGCACAGAATGCGCAATTGTCTCTCAAAGCAGGTACGAAGTTACTTCTTGAATTATCGCCAAACAGCAATAACACCTGCATTGACAATTTGGCAACGACGATTTCTTCATCCACTTCGTCGCCCCACTTTCTGTGTTGTCAGGTGAACAACTCAACACCGACCGTTGTTGAACAATGCGCGACCGCCAGGGGGAAGGGCCAATCGGCTCGCCCGAAATGAAATTCTCCACCGCTCCTTGAATCCAAACTTGTCCTCTTCCAGCCATTTCGTGGCTTTTTCCTGTTACCGATGTCATGGTTAAGTTTCATCTTTGAGTCCTGAACTCCTCATCCTCGTTCTTGGATGCCGATGGTGTTTGTGGACTGCCAGCAGCCAACGGCGGTCCATTCACCCGGTGGCGCTGGATACACCCCTGTCTCCACAGCATCCCCATGCGAACTGCGTGCATGCATGTGCATTGGTTAAGAGGCATCATGAACTTCCAGGTTGTTGCAACGGGTCAACGGAGCTTGTGAACATCAACGGTGGCAGTTTGCTTGGAGTCGATATGTAGGAAAGAATGCTGCAACTTGGAATGCCTTTCATGGCACCATACTATGTCTTCGAAGACATGGACAGCACATTTCCCGCAAAACCACTGGGTTAGGAAGATGGCACATCGTCGAACTTGCCCATCGCCGCCGGACGCCGGAGGGCCAAAGCTTGGTCAAGAAGCTTGTCCTGATGTGCCTGCTTCTCGAAGGCCAACCTCAGCCAACCCAGACACGCTCGGCCCCACCGCCCCGCATTTGGTCGACCCATGAGCACCTGAGCCCACCAGAGACCCTAACCCTCAACAGCCACAACCAAGTCCCGAGGTCAACCGGGAAAGCATCTGACGCATCTTTGAACCCCAACACCCTCAAGTACCGTGCCCCGCCATCTGCGCAGCTACTCTTCTTCCCTCGACATTTAAAAACCGAAACACCCAAACTCGGGCCCTCGCGCGCAATTGGGAGCCATTGCCCGGCCCAGCCACTCTCGTTGCATCGTGTTGAGAGTCCTGTTGCACCCCGTTCCTGCTTGCTCCGAATCCCCGGTTGCGTCATTGGGCGCCGCCCAGATCCGCTACCCTCGGCTTAGCGATAAACTCCCGTCGCCGGGGCCCCCGTTGCCGACTCCACGCACCACACGCCCATCGACACAAGCCGCCGCCGCCGCGCCGAGTCCGGACCAACGCACGCGACACCTCCGGAACCTCCTCAACATACTCCCTGCCTCCATGCTGCACGCCGCACGACCACAACACCACCCACGGAGTCCAATTGGCGAACCCTGAGCCGCCGACATGTCGTGGAAAAAGAGCGAGAGGCTGATGGACACCATCCGGCACTATGCCAGCTTCCCGGCCACCGGCGTCAGCTTGCGCCAGATGGTCCAGTTCGGCGAGAAGCCGTCGACTGGTGAGCATGCGCACTCCCCCTCCCCCGCTCTCCCCGTCCAGGCTCTTATTCTGACGTTGGCTGCTTGCCAGGCACCCTGTTCCGCGCCTCGCAGTTCCTCGCCGAGGAGCTTCCCATACGGCTCGCCCATCGCGTCCAAGAGCTCGAGACCCTGCCCGACGGGCTCAATGAGATGCCGTCAGTCAAGAAAGTGGCGGATTGGTATGCACAGTCGTTTGAGGTATGCAACCCCGTCCGCCGCGCTCAAAACGTGTGTGACTCACCAGGGCCCCATCTAGGAAATCACCACATTACCGAGGCCAAACCTGGCAAAGGACGTACGAGAAAGATTGATGCGGCCCTCGAGGATAGCAGGCAGAGGCCCGTCATGGCTGAGCGAGGCGACGCCAAACCCGAGCATTGAGGAGGGACAGTACAACTCGTGGAACGGCACCACCAATGGTTGGTCCAAGGGGAGGTTCCCCGCAACAAGGAGGTACTTCGCAATGGTGGACGACGCAGGCGACTGGCCACCCGAGCTGCAGCTGTACAACCAGAAATTCGCCCAGGCGTTGCATCGTATCAAGAGGCGGCACGACAGCGTGGTCACCACCATGGCGCAGGGCATTCTCGAATACAAACGCAAGCGGCAACGGATGCAGATCGACAACAACATACAATCTTTCCTAGACCGGTTTTACATGTCCCGCATCGGCATACGAATGCTCATCGGCCAGCACATTGCCCTGACGGATCAAGGCCACTACCGCGACCCGTCGTACGTCGGCATCATCTGCACCAAGACGTACGTCAAGGACCTGGCCCAGGAAGCCATCGAAAACGCGCGCTTCGTCTGCGAGGACCACTACGGCCTGTTTGAGGCGCCCAAAATCCAGCTCGTTTGCGACCCCAACCTCAACTTCATGTACGTGCCGGGTCACCTGTCGCACATGCTCTTCGAGACCCTCAAGAACTCGCTGCGCGCCGTCGTCGAGACACACGGCCAGGACAAGCAGGAGTTCCCCGTCACCAAAGTAATAGTTGCCGAGGGAAAAGAGGACATCACAATCAAGATCTCGGACGAGGGCGGCGGCATCCCACGCAGCGCAATTCCTCTGGTTTGGACATACATGTACACCACTGTTGACAGGACACCAAACCTCGACCCGGACTTTGACAAGAGCGACTTCAAGGCACCCATGGCCGGGTTCGGCTACGGCCTGCCGATATCACGACTCTACGCGCGATACTTTGGCGGCGACCTCAAGTTAATAAGCATGGAAGGGTACTTAGTCCTCCCACCCCCTTTCCTTTTTGACCTTTACCCGCTTCACATACTAACCTCACTTCCCCGCCAGCTACGGCACCGACGTCTACCTCCACCTGAACCGCCTATCGAGCTCGTCCGAGCCCCTGCAATAGCAATCAGCCGTCACGAGGGGTCCTCAGCCGTCGCCCCGAGGACTGACGCTGCCGATGCGCTACCTGATGCGCAAGCGCCTCAAGAACCCGGCCCCGCTCGAGATCACCGAGCGCAGGCAGGTCGGCGACGCCGAGGCCATCTTCAGCAGCCCCGCGCCCGCGTCGTGGGCGCCCGAACCGCGGTACCCGGCCCGCGGGAGCGACAGTGAGCTGTAAGGATAGGATGAAGGGGATCATAGCCGGGAATGGGAGCGAGAGGCGGGATGGGGGGTGGGGGGCAGACTTCTTGGGTACCTGGTGATATGTGTATATACAGTGGTGGTTTCAAAAAGCCCCGTCCCGCCCAGAAGACTCGCTGTTTGATATTTCCCGTCCCGGGCGATTTCATTGCTGTCCGTCTCTCTGTCTGTCTGTTATACCATGGACATACCCAATCCTACACACACACATTCGTTGGTGTTGAGTTTCTACAAAACCCCAAAACTTCCTTGGCCCTGCATGGAAACCTGGCGCTTCTTTCAGAGGACTGGAGTAGAGAGATGGGGGGCTTTCTGTCGCAGACGCACAAATATGAGGCTGGTGTTGGAGGGGAGGTTTGGCTGTTTTCTGTTTACCCCCATGCTATCGTTGCTCTGTCATGTAGAAAAAAACGAAATGATTTCGGCATTCTCACGGAGTCGGGAACCGAGAAAAGGCAGGTGTGGTTCAAATGGGTTACGGAGGTGGGGAGATGTGAGAGAGATGTCTGTGGAGCTAGACTAGACATCACAGAGGACTGCAATGAGTGCGTACTTTTGAAATTGTGTGTAATAGTCGTGGAGTGTATACAACTGCATTGCAAGACTTGCAACCCCCTCTCCTATCTCTCCTCTCCTTCCCCGGCTCCCACAATGTTACCAACCAAATGCAAACAACCAACCAACCTCAAAGCCAGCGCAACCACCCACCTCCAGCCCCCAGCTCAACATCCAGATGCCAAAACTCAACAATGCAAAAAAACCAAAACTTACGCCTTGTACAACAAATCCAAAAACCCCCTCGCCAAATCCACCACGACGCTCTTATTCGGCAGGCTCCCCGCGACGCCATACAGCGCGGCCGCATCGCCCGTCTTGTCGGCGCCGCCCCGCGCCTTCTTGCCCTCGACCAGCCGCACGCGCTCCTTCTCGCGCTCCGCCTCGACGACGCTCTCGAGGTCCGCCGCGAGGCGCTCCCACACTTTGACGACGGGCAGCGTCACGGCGACGTGGATGGCGGCCGGGTTCTGCAGCGCGTTGAGGTGCCACCCCTTCGCCGACATGCCGTCGGCGATGTCGTAGACGTTGAGGTTGCGGGCGCGGAACGCGAGGACGCTGACGAGCGGGTTGCCGAGGACCTCGAGCTCGGCGGACAGGGTCGGGGAGGCGGCGATGTGGGCGAGGAGCTTCTTGGTGGTGCCGACGATCTGGGTGCACGAGGCGAGGTAGCCGGCCTCGCCGACGGTGACGAGCGAGGCCCAGCAGCCGGCGATGAGCGCGCCCGGGCGCGAGCCGGCGATGCCGGGGGAGGCGTAGACGCCGCCGGACCAGGAGGGGTCGACAAAGTATTGGTAAGCGCGCAGGGCTTGGGTACGATAGAGGACGGTGCTGTTGCCCTTGGGCGCGAAGCCGTACTTGTGCGTGTCGCAGCTGATGGAGGTGACGCCCTTGAGGCGGAAGTCGAACGGGGTGGTCTCGAAGCCGGCGCGCTCGAGGAAGGGGACGAGGAAGGAGCCGAGGCAGCAGTCGACGTGCAGGGGCAGGCGCTTCTTGAGGGCGAGCTTGGAGAGGGCCGAGATGTCGTCGATGATGCCGTGCGGGAAGTTCGGGGCGGAGCCGACGAGGAGGATGGTGTTGCGGTTGATGAGGCGGGCGACGCGCCGGATGTCGACCTGGTAGTCGGGGGCCGGGCATGCGACGACGTGGATCTTGATCTTGAAGTACTCGCCAGCCTTGCGGAAGGCTGTGTGGGCGGTTTCGGGGAGGATCCTGGGTCTGTCAGTGAAGAACTCGAAATCAGGAGGTAAAGGGTTTGTTTACATCTCGGGCTCGGTAACACCCCTCTCGACGTAGGCCTTCTGCCTGGCGCCCAAGCAGGCCATCAGGATACTCTCGGTACCGCCGCTCGTGCTCACACCTGCAGCACCGGGCGGAGCATTGAACAGGCTCAACACCATGGCCACAACCTCGGCCTCCATCTTCCTGACACCAGGGAACACATCCGGATGGATGGGGTTTGCCACGGTAAACTTCCCGTACGCCTCGGTCTGCAGCTTTAGCAAGTCGTCCTCGCCATGGTACACGGCGCCCGAGACATAGCCGTCCTCCCAGCGCGTGTGATCCATGGTCGCCAGCGTCTCGAGCTCCTTGCGCACAGCATCCTCGGCCCAACCCTCCTTGGGCAGGGTCAGGTAGCGCGTCGCGTTGACGGGCACCAGTTTCGACTGCATGCCGGCCAGGGCCTCGTCAACCTGCTTGCGGACCTGGCTGCGCACGCCTGGCATCCTGAGGAACCAGCCGTACAGCACGCGGCGCACATCGGCGTAGACCTCGGCCAGGGTGCCCAGCACGCCGCGGCCCTTGAGCTTCCACAGCGCACGGCGGGTCCATCGTAAGACGAAGAGGAAGAAGAGGATGTTGCGGAATCTGGTCAAAGTGTGTCAGTGGTTGGCTTAGGCTTACACAACAGGAAGCAAAACAATTGGCGGTTTTGTGGCAGCGCCTCAGCTGCATAGCGTTGGCGCCAAGTTGGAGGGACGGGAAAGCTGATGCCGGTTGCTGGCACAGCACGCAACGGGAAGCGGGAAGACGGGAAGCGGGAACAGCAGAAACAGAACAAACAGCCACTGACAGATCCAAGTTGAGCAGCGCCCACGCATTGGCCGTTTGCGACTTGCGCCGGACGGTGTTGAAGCCCTCCCGCAGGCTGACGGGCATGCGCGAAGTGCCGGGCATCTTTGCAACGAGTAGCGAAGACCGCTTCTCACCGTCGTCGAGGTGCTGCGAAGCCGATGTTGACGTTGACGACAAACATGCAAGAGATTCGGAAACCGCGGTTCAAACACTCTCCACCCAGTGAGGACCTGGAAACCGATGACCGACAAGGGCCGGGCTTTTGCTTTAGCGCAGGTCCAGCGGGGCTTTTTGCAGCCACCCCGCGGCCCCGCGGCGCCCGAGGATCACATGCCGCTAACATGTACTCCTGCGTGTCCTGCTATTCGCAGACGCTGTCCTTGCCAATTGCAGATTCAACTTCCGTCTCCGGTCTCGCCAGCAAACTCACGTTTGGAGACCAGAGAGGCTACCATTGGTAAACAACATGAACGCTCAACGGATTACATGATGTCATTGTTGGTGAATATCATTGCCGCTGTAGAGGAGCTTCGCGAGACAAAGTGCTTCCTTCGTCAGGCAACGTTCGTTTCTGGATGAAGCATCAAGTTCCCTCACGGATATCACCAGACCATTCAGTTTGCTCAAACAGACCGTGAGTTGAAGTGAGAGCTGCAAAGCGGAGTGTGCCAATAGCAGGCGGGAGGTCTGCCGACAGCCTAGCTCCGAATCCTTACGCCAGTGCACTTGTGCCACTGTCAAAGGCGGAACAGCCCAGTTTGGGATCTGTGTGCCCTCTTTGAGCACAAGCTGCCTCGGCGATGTAGACAGATTTGGCATCGCGGGGCCGCGGTGTGACCTCATTGATCGTTGAATGGTCGGGGGACTTTGGACCGTTCTGGAGATGGATCTGGCAAGGGTATCAGTGATGCGGGGGGATTCAGACGACATGCACACACAGGGCAGTTAGAGAGGAAACAGAGCCACGCAACAAAGCAATAGCAAAAGCCAACGTCCCAAGCCAGTCTAATTATATCAGATATGAGCGATGTTATACAAAGTCAGCTCCCACCCATGCATGCCTCATGTGACCTCTGGAGATCCAGTTGCTCGGAATACCATGCCAACTGAGAGCAACGGCAATCACAGCACCGCCCTTTTCTTCCAATCACCCCCCATGCCATGCTGTGGTTGTTGCCCTTCGACCTCGCCAATGACTAACCACCTAATCACCACTCCACCCGTCCTGTCTTGCAAGAAGCCCCATGCCCAAAAACGCCCCGTGTTCGAAATATCCCAAATTGTGTCGAAAGAAGCTAGTGGCTGCTGTTCAGGTTTCGCCCGTCGTCAAGGTCTAGAATTCGTGCCACACCCTCCAAGTCAACCAGCCCCCTCCAACGCGCTCTCAATAGGCTGCAAACACCCTCCGCCAGGCCTGCACAAACGCCTGCGACTCGATCTCGCACGTCTTTGCCCCGGAGGCTGCGCAGTCGGGGAACCGGACGACCAGGTCACCGTCCTTGTACTCGCCCTGCTTGGGGCCCTTGGCGTACGAGTTGAGGACGCGCTGGTCGACGATGGCCAGCCGGGAGAGGAGGGTCGGGTGCCACTGGACGATGTGTTCCTGCAGCGGGGAGTTAGCGACTGGGCTGCCATGCTTTAAATGCGTTGTATGGGAAACTGACCAAGGCATGCGTCTCGGCCTTTTGAAAGTTATACGACCGATACAGCGGGTCCAGCCACGTCTCGAGGAAGAACTGCGCCCACTCGCCGTTCTTGACAATGAAGCTCGCCGCCGACAGGCCGTCCATCTCCTGCGTGAGAACCAGGTCCACGTCCTGGCCCGTCGTGTGGCTAAACGTCTTGATGATGCTGTCGGGGGGGACGACGGGGAACTCCTTCTTCATGAGCGTGTCCAGCCGCGCGGGCGCCATGATGTCTTGCTCGATCTTGAGCTTCGGGTTCATGATGAAGCCGCTCGCGTCGAGGTACCACACGTAGCTGGCGTCGGGGAACTTGGACAGCGCGTCGCGCATGGCCACCACGGCCGTCCATGAGAAGGGCGCGCCGTGTAGATCGTAGTCGCCAATCTGTGCGAAGAGAGTCTGGTAGCCTGGTGACGGGATCGTTCGTTAGTGTCCACGCCATCTCCATCTCTCGTGGGTCGGCAGCCGACGTACCGTGCTTCTTGGCATATTGTTCCCTGTTCTCCTTGACCGTCTGCAGATATGCGTTGCTGTATTTGCTGTAGTCCAGCACGGTCACCACGACCACGGGCGGGTTGCCCTTCGGCGCGCGCCTCGATGGCGCATGGTGCGCGCTACTGCTCGGCCGGGTGACGAGGTATATGAAAGCGAGGAAGGCGAGCCCGGCGAGGGCGATGAGTTTGAGGCGTGACCTCCGCAGCCCTGGTAGCCGAGTCGATCGAGGGAGGTACGGCGGAGGCTGAGATGTCTTTCGTGGGGGGAGTGCGAAGTGCATCGCCGGAGAAGGGAGGCCCGGGGAGCGGTCCCTAGGCCTGGGTCAAGACCAATGCGCGGAGGATCAACGCGGGGGCTGTAAGTCGGGTGCGGTCGACGCGGAGCGGGCGTGGGGATGACGAGGATGGCGTCGAGGGTGCCGTCGGGCGCGCAATGGAGGCCGTTTGCAACGTCTAGATTAGAATCGTGTCATCAAGTGTTTGGCGGTTCCCGAGACGTGGGATCGACTGAGAAACAGCCAACGCAACGGGTACGGTCAACACGGGAGACGAGGATGCGGGCTGGCCGAGCAGTGGAGGTCAGGGATGCCCTTGCAGACAATTGCTTGGAGAGTTGAAGAGTTGGCGCGGTGGTCGCACACAGGCCGAATCAGGGCATTGGGAAGACCTAGGGGACTCGTACAACAGGTGCACCCGCGAGCTATAGCCTTCTACCTCCACTGCGTGATGGACAAACATCGACCCATCGCTGATGGTCTTCGGAACGAACAATGTGGATGATGCGGCAAGATGACAGGCTTGACAGCCGATAACGCTTATCATGCGTGTTGCTCGTTTAACCCTAACCCCGTCTCACATTATTGATTCCTCAGTCTCAACAAGTCTCCAGTTTCAATTCAGAAACCCCAGCAGCGGAGGGGGAATACGAGAAAACGCAATCAAGGAAAGACAAATGCCAAAAAGCTACCCGACCAGCTCCAAAGGCGGATCCGCTCAGAGGCGGTGTTCAGTTACAAGAACCCGAAAGTTTTACTGGGGTTTCGAACTCGACACGTCTCGGTTGCCGACTTCGAGAAAGTTTGGGAAGACGGAGCTGGCGGGCTCCGAAGGTTATCGAACCGTGAGGTAGACTACAGGGGGGAGTCTGGTGAGATTGGGGAACACCGAGCCTCTCTATATCAACGGCAGGGAGGTCGGCAGCAGGTGGGCCGGCGCTGCAGGGTTCCATCTGATCTCCGCTGCGCGCCAGTGGCTTTCCGCCAGCTCCCAAAAGGAGGCACACTACCTACCCAGCTTTTGGAGGCTACCTATACAGAAAAATAAACCGCTCTGGTTCAGAAACAGTGATCCCCATCAACATGGAGTAGCGCACCAGGTAGCAAACTCTTGGACAAGACCAAGTAAGGTATGTATCAACCAAGCCTTTCAGCAACCCATCTCAAACTGGCGAGGAATCCGCCTAGGAGGCAGAAGTAGACCCAAGAAGCTCCGGAGAACTCCTTGGTTGCAGGCACAGGTTAACGCCTTCGCGCCAGACCACGACGAGACCAGGACAAGACGCCCCGGGCTCAGGGCGGCAGCGAAGCTTCATCTCTGCACACAGACTAGTTACCACGGCACGGAGGCGGAGCTGTGGAAACTTAAGAGTGTGCAGTGGGAAGGAAGAGACACTGGGCATCAAGCACGAGGGAATGAAAGCTCCAAGATGACTATTAGTATTTTCAGCTAAATCTTGCTGACATTACCTATCCTTTCTCGACTCGTCAGCCGCCATCCCAGGTGCCGTCTCATCCTCTTCGTCGTCGTCTGGGTTGTCCTCTTGGACGTCGACGACGTGGTCTGTGGCCTTTTCGAGGGCCTTGGCCGCTAGATGGTTGACGAATTTCCAGGTTGCCTGTCCACGGTCAGTTCACGTTGAGAGTTTTGCAGCCTGGTATTGCTCACCCCCATGAATGTGAGTACGCCAATGACAACAAGTGCCCAGTTGACCTGTTCCATCCTGTCAGGCCCTCTCCTGCCACGCCTGCGACGACCACCGCCACCAAACCGAATGTTGAACCAGTTCCACGGCGACATGAAGAACATGGTCTTGAGAAAACCGAGTAGCCCAAGAGAAAGGAACCCCTTCACGAAATGGGCGGACCAACCGCCCGACTCTTCATCCACCAACACCGGCTCGTCGAACTCCAAGCCGCTGAAGAGGGGCCCAGCAATGCTGCCCAGCGGATCGACCCATAAGTTGATGATAGGGTCGGCAACAAACCCCAGGAAGAAAATGGTAACCACCATGATCAACCCAGTCAGCGTGCCCCTAAGCAGCTTGCTGGACAACCAACGACCCCATCGCAGCCGCTGGAGCCGGTACTCGAACTGACAGGTCGGGCACCGCCAGTAGTTCCGGTCTGACAAGGGGGACGTCTTCCTCCACGCCTGCAGGCATCCCTCGTGGACATATTTCTGCGAGCCCTTGCATTTGCAGGGGCTGATCAAGCGACCGAGCTCCGGGTCCTCGGAAACATAGCGTACCCTGGCTTTGGACGAGAAGACGCGGCCGGCGAGCGAGTCATCGAGCTCGGTGGTGGGATTGACCGTCTCCAGGCAAATGCGGCAGCTCCTAGGCTTGTAATGCCGCTGCTTCTGTGTTGGCGTGGGCTGGGGTGATGGCTCGTGTGGAATTCCGGATGCCGCGGATGGTTGTTCGTCCGTTGCAGGTGTGGGCGAGTCGCTGTGGTCGTCGTCGTCCTGTGTACCCATACCCGACGGCCAGCCCCATTGCGGTTGGAAGGATTCAGAGGCCATCTTGAATCCGAGCCGGTGGCGCTGTTAGAGAGGTGAGGTCCGTAGAAGGATAGGCAAGTGAGAGAGAACGGCAAAGATGGGAGATGAAGCGACGAAAGCTTGAGCTTAAGGAAAGCTTAAAAGTCACCGAACGGGACATGTGTCAAACCACGCCAGCTGGTCTGGGCAATCTGCCGTGGGCTGCTGGATGCATGTTCCCACACACATCCTCCCACCGAGAATTCTTTACCTTTAGAGGTCCGAGGAGATGCGAGGCAACTCGCCAAGTCCATACGACAAAGCTGCCACACAGATTTTGAAACAAGGAAAGGTTTATGGTCCGGGTTCTTCAAAGAGACAACTTTTTTCAGTCCCAGGCCGCTTTCCCTTTGCAGTTAGCCGGCAGTGGGTCAGACCCGCCCAACTGAGTCCCACACCAGGTCGACAGTCGGGCGAATCAACAGCTCCGTCTGGCTGCCTGGCTGGCCCAAGCTCTCAGGCTGAGGTCCCGACCACCGACGCGCAACTTCGCTGTGCCTGGCTGCAAGCTGCGGACAACACCCAGCCTTGACCACTTACCAACACCAAACTCTGGAAACGCAACCCGACAAACCCATATCCCGAATTTCCATCCGCAACCGCATTTTGAGTTTTCCAGATTGGCGCCATGGCGGACAGATACTCGTTCTCTCTCACAACATTCTCGCCCAGGTAGGCCCGACCGCCAGGCCGCAACCATGTAAACCGGTGATGCTAACAGTTGGAAACAGCGGCAAGCTGGTGCAGATTGGTCGGTCCCCCATCGCCAGCACTCCTAGCTCGCAACACCCCCGCAAACGAACGTCTCCCGTCTAACAACCCGCGCAGAATATGCCCTCAACGCCGTCAACCAAGGCGTAACAGCCCTCGGCATCAAGGGTACGTCCACCACCTCCTCCCCCCCCTCCCTCCTCCCTCCCTCCCCTACTCCCTCCCCTTCCCAACCAACGCAGCAGCCCACCTCTAACCTCCAAACTTCTCTCTCTAACAAACAAAAACAGCCACAAACGGCATCGTCCGCCACGGAAAAGAAGTCGTCCTCCCCGCTCGCCGACCCCTCGTCGCTCTCCAAGATCAGCCTCATCACGCCCAACATCGGCATGGTCTACTCGGGCATGGGCCCGGACTACCGCCGGCTGGTCGACCGCGCGCGCAAGGTCTCGCACACGGGCTACAAGCGCATCTACAACGAGTACCCGCCGACGCGCATCCTGGTGCAGGACGTCGCGCGCGTCATGCAGGAGGCCACGCAGTCGGGCGGCGTGCGGCCGTACGGCGTCAGCCTGCTGGTGGCGGGCTGGGACGAGGGGATCCTGCCCGAGGGCGGCGAAGAGGGGTCAAGAGGGAGGGGAGAAGGGGAGAGCGAGGGGGGGGAGAAGAAGAAGACGGTCGGGGGCAAGACGGGGGGCATCCTCAAGGGCGGGCCGATGCTGTACCAGGTCGATCCCAGCGGGGTTACTTCCCGTGGAAGGCGACGGCCATTGGCAAGAGCGCCACGACGGCGAAGACGTTCTTGGAGAAGAGGTACACCGAGGGGTTGGAGCTGGAGGATGCGGTGCACATCGCGCTGCTGACGCTCAAGGAGACGATTGAGGGGAGATGAACGGGGAGACGATTGAGATTGGTGAGTGTTGTCTTTTGTTTCTTTTCTTCTCTCTCTAGCAGCTGGGGTCTGGGTTTTGTTCTGACACATCCTTTACCTAGGCATCGTCGGTCCCCCCGCAGACCACCTCCTCGGCGTCGAGGGCGTCGAAGGCGCCGTCGGCCCCCGCTTCCGGAAGCTCACGCCGCAGGAGATTGAGGATTACCTCACGAATCTGTAATTTTGGGGGCACGGCGTTCTTGACGGGATGGAATGACGACGGGGGAAAGCGTTCTTGGGGTCTCTGCGGAGCAAACCTTCACTGTACACTAGACGACGACGACGGACAGGCACACGAAAGGACGATAGAGAACAAACAAACCCCCGGGCTAGCTCGTTGTTTCACTGGCATTCGGGCTGTGTCTGGACGATCAAGAAGGAGTTCCTCGGCCCGGCCGCTACGCCCGTGACCCTTTGCCCTGCGGTGAGTATTGACCCCAAATCGAGGCGGGTCCACGTCTTGGTTGAAGATGTGCCTGGGAGTCCGAGCTGGCCGTTGCTGTTGTCGCCAATCACGTACACGTCCCCGTCTGGGGTCAAGACTAGCATGTGGGCGTCTCCTACCGCGACGTCGGCTATGTCCTGGTCGTCTATCACCAGGGGAGTCGGCGTGTCCGAGAGGTCAGGCAGGGTGGGCGACCGCCCGACGTGGCCCCAGCAGTAGAGGTCGTTCCCCGCCGTGAGGGCGGCGAGGAGGTAGCCGCCTGCTGCGAGCTTGGTGATGGGGCCAGTGGGCAGGTCGTCGAGGTCGGTGACGGGATGGGGGGTTTCTGCGGGGCTGTGTTTTGGTTGTTGTTGTTGAGTCAGGTTCGTGGAGAAGGGTCAATGTGCGTCACCTACCTCTCGTCGGTGGGCTCTCGGCCCAGACAGGCCGTGTAGCGCTCGTCACCCCAAGTCCAGACTTGGCCTGTTGACGAGAGGGCTGCGAAGCCGGTTTCGTAGGCGACCAGCTGGGTTATGTTGAGTAGATTGGAGAGGGTTTGGGAAGGTTCCTTGCTGGAGAGGAGGTCGCGGATGGAAGGGTATTGTTGGGGGGGTTGGCTACCGCTCGGGACTGGTAAAGGTCTGGTGTAAGTGGGATCTTCTTGTGTGTGAAGCAATGTCGTCAATATCTTACCTACAATCTCACCGTTGGAAGCTTCGACAAAGCTTGCATAAGCTTTCTCGTTGGCCGCGCGTAACTTCTCGTGGGTTTTCGGCACCATGCCCGCGATTCGGTCTTGGCCATTTTTGAGATGCACTGATGATCAACCAGAACAGTCAGTTACACACTCTTCAAGGTTCACTTCAGCAACAGATTTTCCAGGCCAATCCCTGAGAACGTAGATTTCGTGATGAAATGCCTTGTGACTCACTTACCGAGTGTGTATGAGAAGAAGGCACGGATATGGTCGACGTCGTCCTGCAGCACGCAAGTGAAGGATGAGATGTCACTGGGCTCCTCATCACTCGGTCTGCCAAACCGCAATTGGTCCCAGGCATTGAAGCCAGTCGCGTACAACATGGTTGCCGAAAGAGGCTTGTCCTCTTCAGGCCAAAATGTCAACGTCAAACAGCTGTTTAAAGCTTCAAAAAGCGGCACGTTGCGTGGGTGAGGTGAGCCTGAAAAGGAAGGTGCTGACGGAGAATTACGAGTCCTGGACAGCAACCTGATCGGCCCCGTTTGCATGCTCCAACAACAAGGGGCCTTGGCGGTTCCGAAGCTTGCGGCCGCCTGCCGTCCGACCCCGCTGTGATGCCGAAATTCGGCGGGGTCGTCTCCGGATTCTGGGAATCACACACGCGGGAAATCACAGAGTTGATGATGGGTGACACGCGGCTGCACACAATCTTCAAAATTTCACTTGCAGATCAGCATAGCATGAGGCCGACCTGCAGGTGACAAATCAAACCAACGAGAGTTGGAGGCACTTTTGGAGGCCGACCGAGTCTGCCTCATCCTGGCCTCAAGACGCCGTCCAAGGCTGCTCCAGAGCTGGTGGGCCTCACCGCAGACAGCACCTGGGCCTAGCTTGATCAGGCACCAGCACCACTAGCTCTTGCTCTGTTTTATGGACAAGCGGAAGACATTAAGAAGATCGATTCGAGTCCCAACTACAAAAAGAATTACCAAAATGCTCTGACCGACTTGACATTGCGTGCGTCTTGTCTGCCTGAGGCCCACTCATCGATCCTCTCCCCTCAGGTCATCGCCAGAGCCTGGACTGAGCCGCGTCACAGCCGTCAAGGAAGTTTTATCCAGGACCTGGTTACCCGTGACGAAATCTGCTTAGGATCAAGCCGCGCAACCTCTCCCGCCTTAGGCACAGACCGAGTGACTATCCATGGAGGTTGGGCAGATGACGACCATGGACTCCGACTCCGGCACCTCCAGCTCTGCGGAGCTGGATGACGAGCCCTTGCAACAACTTGCTGATGAGTCCGACACCATATACTCATTCGACATCCACGATGTCTCGGACGGTGCAGGCTCAGACGCCAGAGACAGCCCTCGCAGCAGCTCACCTGAGCAAGAAGCGCCAACGGCAGTCACCATGACTGCGAGGGCCTACCAAGTCGAGATGCTCGAGGAGAGCCTCAAGCAGAACATCATCGTGGCCGTATGCTGGGCCCCTCGACCGCAACAGAGTCTTCCCGCTGACCTTTTCTCGCAGATGGACACAGGAAGTGGAAAGACTCAGGTGTAGGTGGATTGGCGGGTCACTCAGGACCACGCTGACGCTTGGCCAAGTGCTATCCTTCGAATACAGAAAGAGCTTGAAAGGAGCGACAAGGTTGGTAGCCTCGGTCCACAAAGGATGCGTAACGTTCTGACAGCTCCAGATTGCATGGTTTCTGGCCCCGACCGTGTCACTCGCCGATCAGCAGTTCGAGGCCATCCGAGCCCAGATTCCAGCAGTCCAGTCAAAGTTGATTCGGGGGTCCGACAATGTGGACGCATGGTCAACAAAGCCCGGTGTGTGGGATGCGGTTCTGGACAATACACGCATCGTGGTGTCAACCTACCAGATCTTGTTCGACGCCGTATCCCACGCCCTTGTCCCTCTCCCGGCCATCGGTCTCATTGTGATCGACGAAGGTGTGTGGCTCCTCTGGTCGTATGTGGACATCTGGCTAAGCTACCTTAACTCTGTAGCCCACAATTGTGTCGGGAAGAACGCTGTCAAAAGACTTATGGCCGAGCACTACGTTCCCAGCAAGGCAAAGGGCCGCCCCGTTCCACACATCCTGGGACTCACCGCAAGCCCCCTGATGCGATCCAATTTGGACGATTTGGAAAGCCTCGAGCATGCCCTGGATGCCGTGTGTAAAACGCCGAGCAGGCACAGGGACGAGCTGATGGCACAGGTCAACCGTCCCGAGATGAAGACCATTTCATGCGGACACATCCCAGAACCTGAGGGCGCCGCCCACCGCACTCCGACCATGACGAGACTGAAAACTGTCTATGATGAGCTTGATCTCAAACAAGATCCATATGTCAAGAAACTGCTGGCTGACAATACGCCACGGAGCCGGGAGAGGCTAACAAAAGCTTTCCGGTACCAGGAGACCTACTGTAGGTCGCAGATGGAGTCATTTTTCAGAAGAGCCGGAGAGATTTGCTTGCATATTGGCCCCTGGGCAGCAGAGTGGTACATCTACACGGTTGTTTCAATCTTTCTCAAGGACACAGGCACCCTCAACCTGGAAAACGACAGCCTCGCAGACCAGGAACGACGGTACCTGGCCGATGCGTTTCTCAAGTTGGATGTACGGCCACCTCCCGCGATACCAACCAATCTGTCGCCAAAGGTACAAGCCTTGCTCAACGCCCTCGAGTCTCATGAAGGGCACCCACTTGGCATAATCTTTGTCAAGGAGAGGGCGACCGTCGCTGTGCTCTCACACATTCTGTTTGTGCATCCCAAGACAGCGAGTCGCTACAGGGTGGGCTCCATGGTTGGCACGTCAAAAACCCCTGGGCGGAGACAAGACTTTCTGGACCTGAGTCAAAAAGACTACCTGCTCTCGCTCCAAGCTTTCCGAAAGGGCACGACCAATCTCCTGGTCGCCACCAGCGTGCTGGAGGAAGGCATCGATGTGCCCGCCTGCAATCTCGTCATTTGCTTCGACAAGCCAGACAACCTCAAGTCCTTCATCCAGCGCCGGGGCCGAGCGCGCATGTCGGAATCCCAGCTCTACCTCCTCGTCGAAGATGAATCCGATGCGTCGTCTTCCGGTTGGCAAAACCTCGAGCAGGAGATGAAGCGCAAGTACGAGGACGACATGCGAGAGAACGAGCGGCTCGAGAAGATTGAGGACTGCGAAGACCTGGATTACCCGGTTTTGAGGGTTGAAGAGACGGGCGCCCAAATCAACATCCAAGACGCCAAGCAGCATCTCGAGCACTTCTGCGCCACGCTTTCGACGCGCAAGTTCGTCGACTGGAGCCCCTTTTACGTCGTCCACGACTTGGAAGGGAGGCCAATCGACGCACACCAGGCGGCGCTGCGAAAGGCCACTGTCCACCTGCCAGTCTCGCTGGCCCCGGAGCTGCGGTGCGTCGAGAGTCTCTACGCTTGGTCGTCTGAGGCAAACGCCTGCAAGGATGCCGCGTTCCAGGCGTACGCCAAGCTGTACGAGGCTGGGCTGGTGAACCGCAACCTGCTCCCTATCAAGGAAACCGACTTGTTGAAGGACCCTGAGACACGCGCCGGCCTGGCGGTGGTCAGAGAGCAGTTCAACCCCTGGCCGCTGGTGGCTCGGGCGTGGGGGGCCGGCGCTGCAACTTCAAGAAGGAAAGTGACTATCTCGAGACATGACGGTTTAGTATGTGCTCAGTTTGAGCTTGTGCTCCCGGTCTCGGTTCCGTACATGGAACCGTTTACATTGTACTGGGATCACACCTCGTCGTGGGTTGTCAGCATGGACCCAGATACCGACATGTCTGGAGAAGTTGTCAAGGATGGAAACCACACGTCCACCCTCCTGGCGCTCGCTTTTGGCCACCGATGGCAAGTCGACATGGAGAAGCAGTACCCCGTCCGCTTTGTTTGTCTGGACCAGGATATCAGCCTCGCGGATATAGGAGCAAAGGAGATCAGTGCCGAGCTCATGGGCGTGGTCGGCTCGACCCATCTCATCCGCGATACCGCCAACGTGAACCACCCGCATTTCTGTCTCAGCTGGCTCCCAACCAAGCCGTCGGTTGATCTAGTGGGAAAGGCTGATCTCGGATTTGACGAAGCACCGGAAGATACCCCATATGTGGCCGTTAAGAACTGGCCCAAGAAGGCAGGCTTCTTCCGCCCGCTCGATCCAAACACCACGCCTATCCCCAGCAGCAAACCATACCCGAAGGTTCTGCCTGCGAGCCAGCTTCGAGTCGACAACATTCCGGCGGTGTATACGCATGTTGGCCTGCTGATTCCCGCCATTACCCACGCGCTCGAGGCCCACCTTGTGGCCCGGGATCTCCTGGAGTCCCGTCTGGAACAGACGGGCATTACCGATCTATCTCTTGTTGTAACTGCCATCAGCGCGAGCGCGGCTAGAGGACCGACTGACTACGAGCGGATAGAGTTCCTCGGAGATTCGATCCTCAAGTTTTGTACAACCGTCCACTGTTCTGCCAAGTGTAAGTGCCGCTTCTCGTGCTGTTGCACGCCGCTGACATGCCATAGATCTGAAATACCCAGAAGGGTGCTTGTCGCCGTTGAAGGACAAGATTGTCTCGAACTCGCGGCTGTTCAAGGCCGCTGTCGATTTCGGTCTGGATCGCTACATCGTCCACAAGGCCTACACGCTCCACAAGTGGCGGCCGACCTACGTCGAGGACCTCCTCGAGAACCCGCCGTCTGTGACAGAGACAAGAAAGCTCTCGACCAAGATCCTCGCCGACGTAGTCGAAGCTCTCATCGGCACCGCATTCATCAGCGGCGGCATCCCCAAGGCTCTCTCATGCATGTCGCTGTTCCTCCCTGAATTCGACTGGTTCAGCATCGAGAAAGGCCGGGAACTCCTCTACAACGAAGCGCCCGCCGACGAAGTTCTCCCGCACACCATGCGCCAACTCGAATCCCTCATCGGCTACACCTTTACCAAAAGTCCCTCCTCGTCGAAGCCATGACCCACCTCCTGCACCGGCCCTGGCATCCGCGCCTCGCTCGATCGCCTCGAGTTCCTCGGCGACGCCATCCTCGACTACGTCGTCGTCACCCCTCTACGGCATCACCTCCCGGCCCCGCTCCCCAACTCCTCCCTCCACCTGCTCCGCACCGCGCTGGTGAACGCCGACATCCTCGCCTTCCTGGTCATGGAATGGACCACCACCCAGACCGCCACCGACATCTCCACCACCAACCCCTCACCAAACACTACCACCGCCGCCGCCGCCGAAGTCCACCTGACCTCCCGCCCCGTCCCCGTCCCGCTCTCCTCCTTCCTCCGCCACGCCTCCCCGGAGCTCGCCGCGCTGCAGCACGCCACGGCCCTCCGCCACGCGCGCCTGCGCCCGGCCCTCCTCGACGCGCTCCGCCGCGGCGCGTCCTACCCCTGGACCCTCCTCGGGCGGCTGCAGGCGCAAAAGGTCTACTCGGACGTCTTCGAGAGCGTGCTCGGCGCCGTGTGGGTCGACTCGGGCTCGCTCGCGGCGTGCGAGGCGGTGGTCGAGCGGGCGGGCGTGCTGGCGCTGATGCGCCGGCTCGTGGACGGCCGGGTGTGGTGTCTCCACCCGAAGGAGGAGCTGGGGCGGTTGGCGGGGGCAGGAGGGTGGAGTATACCGTCGAGGTGGGCGGGGAGGAGGAGGAAGGGGGGAGAGGGTGTTTGGGTGTCAGTTGGCGGTTGGGGCGGTTGTTGGGGAGAGCGAGGGCGCGTTGAGCAGGGAGGAGGCGAGGACGAGGGCGGCGGAGGCGGCGTGTGAGGCTTTGAGGAAGGGGAAGGTGAGGGAGGGGTGGGGGGATAGGGGGGATAAGGGGGTAGGGGTGTCGTAAGGGGGCTGGGAGGGATTGTGGAGTGAGTTGTTTGGAGCTGTGGAGGTGAGCTTGAGGTGACATGGTTCCGAGGCTGGGTGGTCATATGTTTGAAAAGAGAGGAGGTTTGATAGAGTTCAATATCGAGGACTCATGGAGAACTCCCAGTGGGTGATGCCAATACAGACTACAGACCTCGACAAGGGCCATTTGCACTCAATACTTACAGGGCTAGACAAGAGATTCTAGATAACAAAAAGATGTAAGAGGTTTTAAAGACCAGATGATTCAGAAAGAGAAAGATGATTAAATCACCCATCAGCTCGAAGACAACAAAAAAGGGAGAGTAGAAACCAGCAACTCTCTCTTCTGGTAACTGGGATGAGCTTCCGAGACTGGTCTAGACCCTCGAGTACCCTAACCCTACGGAGTCGCTTGACAGATCCACCAACGCCACGGCAGTTCCCCAAGGCCCGATTGGCCGGCATTTGCCTTGTGGGTCAAGACAGCTTGCAGCATGCAGCAGCGTTGGCAGCAGTGGCTTGCTGCATCTTGAACAAGGATCTCTCAATCGCCCGGAAACCGCGTCGTGTCCTTTCAACACCCAAGCACACATTCCCGACGACCCATCTCGTCCCGCCGCCATCGCTCACGACAACGCCTGCGTCACCCTGGCTGTTTGAGACCCCAACTGACAGCTGCTGCTGGAGCAGCTCGACTCTGCGATACCGAACCAATTGGAACTAGCGCGCCTGAAGGGGCCGGGATAAGAGCTTCAAGATGCCACTCAACCTGTTTCGCGTCGCCGGTATGGATATCACTTTGGGGATGGGCATGGGAGGCCCGGAGGACACAGGCTGACATGTTGTGGCGGCAGGGGACTTTTCCCATTTGGCGTCGATCTTTATTCTGCTGCACAAGATCGTCCAGCTCAAGGTGCGCTCTCCCAGTCCCAACAAAGCCAATCAAGCTTCAACAACACTAACGAACCACCAGAGCTGCTCAGGCATCTCGTTCAAGTCGCAGGTCTTGTATCTGATCGTCTACGTCACACGATATCTCGGTACGCCGCCTACCCTCCGTTCCCCCCTCCCCCAACCCACGCAAGCCAAAAAAAGCTAACAGCCGCCCACGCCGCAGACCTCCCCTGGACGCACTCGCCGTACAACTTCATCTTCAAGGTCCTCTTCATCTCGTCGCAGCTCTACACCATCTACCTGATGGCCAAGGCGTACAAGCCGACCAACGACGCCAACCTCGACACGTTCCGGGTCGAGTACCTGCTCGGGTTCGCGGGCGTGCTCGCGCTGCTCTTCCCGGCCAAGTACACCCTCCTCGAGGTCTGCTGGGCCTTCTCCATCTGGCTCGAGTCGGTGGCCATCCTGCCGCAGCTCTTCATGCTGCAGCGCACGGGCGAGGCCGAGGCCATCACGGCTCACTACCTGTTCGCGCTCGGCACGTACCGCGCGCTGTACATCCCCAACTGGATCTACCGCTACGCGACGGAGCCGACGCACAAGATCGACACCATCGCCGTCGTGGCCGGCGTGCTGCAGACGGTGCTGTATAGCGACTTCTTTTGGATCTACTACACCAAGGTGATGAAGGGGGAGAAGTTTAAGCTGCCTGTTTGAGCGGGCCCGGGAAAACCCCCCGTGGGGATTAGCGGTGGACGACCGACACGGTGGGGGAGCAAAGAAAACCAAGTCGGCCAAGTCTTTCATGGCTCGTCCCAGTGCCGGAATTTATCTCTTGTGGACACCCAAGGTTCAAAAATGTGTGATGAATGATGCGGATGGATGGATGAGCGGGGGAGGGAAGGGAGGGGGTTCAATGGTCATAATCAGGGCAAGCTGGCTGAGACGCGCTGGCCAAACTGTCCGGCCCCGCAACGAACCGGAGCGTTGGGCTTGTCCAGGCGTGGCGGGCTGGAAAAGATGGACAATGCATGTCTGGCGTTCGGAGATGCTGGGTAAATTATTCTTCTGTTGGGCTGGGAGGTGGTAGGTATGGGGCTCGGTCACGGTGTGCTTGAACGTCTTTGGTGTATATAGATACAACTTCCATGTGTGTAAAAGAATTTGGAGTGGTGCTTGTTTATCCAGGGGGGCTGGGGTTTTCCGTCGGGTGTGTAAGCCATGAGGGGAGGATGCATCGCATCCCGTCTGTCTCCGGTCATCGGTCTCTGGTGAGACAATAGTCCCTCCTCACGCTCGCTCTTGGCCGACAGCAAGACAGGAGCCGACAGCAAGACAGGAGGGGCGGGAGGACCGAAGAGGGGCGCAACCGGGTTCATATGATGCTGCCCTGCCCCCTTCGCGTCCAAAGGCTGGCGGTTGATGGAAGCCTCGCTACCGAAACACTTGCACAACTTGCGCCCGTCTGACAGAGGGCATTGAACCACGGTAACGGGGGGACACATCTGAGACGTCGTCACAGCAACTTCCACCCCCCCTCCTGCAAAAAAGAGCAGAACCAGGGAATCAATCCATTTGGCTGGTTTGCCAAGGGCGAAAAACGGGGGATACGCGCCCCCAGCATGAATGCACCCCCGTTTGAAGGTCGGGCGAGCATGGCGAGCATGAGCAACCCCCCGCGCGCATCCGTCTCAGGGACCCCCGGGCTGGCCGAATCGGGGGCGTACCGGGGTCACCGGGGGGTGTCCGTGCGCCCCGGTCCCGACACACTCCGGCGCGATCTTCGCCAGGGCTCCGGGGTGCTTCTTTTTGCTTGGCGGGCGGCTGGCTGGATGGCTGGATGGCTCGCTGGCACTTGCACCACCGCGCATTGCACCGCGCTCCGGGCGTCGGCTTCCCTGGGCAGGCAGCTGGGCAGTTGGGCTATTGCATGGACGCTGGAAGCGCGAAACTGCCCACGGCAGGAACCTAAAGGTGCCCCAGCACCAGCGCGTCATGCCCTGTTGTCGCGGGCAGGTCTTCGTCTGTAACCTGCTCAGGGTCGTCATGCTCCCCTTTCCTGGGTAGCGCGGGCTGGCGATCTGAGATCTGAGGAGGGGCATCCCCCTTCGAGGCGTGGGTTTTGTTTCCGTGATCTTTTGGGGGGTTCCCAAACCTGGGAGTCGGGATCATGCGGTGCAAACACTTTATTTTATCCTCCCGCCCGCCCCCTCCTCTGTTTGTTTCTGGCCTCTCCTCTTGCTCTCTCTTTTCTCCCGTTTTGGCTAATTCCCCCCCGTCCGCACCGATGGCCTTCTGGCTGAAAGGATGATCGCCAGGCCCGCCGTCGCTCTTGCTGCTCTGCTTCGATTCTGCCGCCGGCGGTAATATTCGGTGGCTACCGTTGATTGTGTGTTTCTCGCCATGGCTGCTACGAAGCCGTTAATGTTTCCGCGTCTCTATCTCTTCTTTTTGATATGCTCGAGCTGTGCTTGGGTCGGTAATGGGACAGCATTTGGACCGGTGCCGGTGCCGATGCCGGTGCCGGCCAACGGGGGGGAAGTTGTGGGAGGAGGAGCGGGAGGGCCCGAGCCGTTGTGGCGAAGGATATGGATACCCGGCGAAGTGGACGGCCGCGATGGGCCGCATCTCCGGTCGCCGCCCGCTGCCGAGCCGCCGCATGCCGTCCGGGACGGCTGCCACGCCATGATCACGCCGGCCCCCTCGCTTCTGGGGCGACAGGACCAGGGGCAAATCCAGGCGCTCAGCGACCAGCTGCGGCAGCTGAGCGACCAGTCCCGGTCTGTCAGCCAGGCGAGTCAGCAAGTGAGCCAGTCCAGCCAACAACTCAGCCAGTCGCTGCAACAAGCCACCCAACGACTCAGCCAGACGGAGCAGCAGCTGGCGAGCGCCCGCGGGCAGCAGAACGCGGCCGAGTCGGCTTCCCGATCCATGTCGCAGGCCTCGGCAGACGCGTCCCGCCGGGCGGACGAGGCGATGCGGTCCGTCTCGGAGAGCGCGAGCCGGGCCTTGTCCGAGAGCATGGCGAGCATCACGAGGTCCATGGGCGCCAGTTTTTCGAGCGCCCTCTCGTTGGCCGGCGAGAGTGCATCGGCTGCGATGAGGTCGGCTGCGAGCGCAGCGCAAAGAGCGCAGGCCGATGCCACGGTCCTGAGGGTAAAGTCTCTCCGAGAACCGTTCGTCTTTGTCGATGGCATCTCGCTAACCGGTCCCCCAGAACGAAGCCAACACGCAGATCCAGCAGGCCCAGGGTGCGGCACTTTCGGTCACGCAGACCGCCCTGGCAATCGTCGGGGGCATCGTCGGCTCGTCGCTGCTCACGGGGGTCGGGTTCGTGCTGGTCCTCCGTCACCGCCGAAAGAAGCGCCGACAGCGTCGCCGCGGCGGCAGCAATAGCGTCAGTGGAAACACGGGCTACCCCCACCACTCCAACAAGACGTACTCGGTCACCTCCCTGAAGAAGGGCTACGCGACAAGCGACGACGGCAGCAGCACGTACAGCACGGACGACAACGGGTTCAGGTTCCCGGCCGGTAGTAACGGCGACATCAAGCGGCCCGCCCCCGCCGCCACCGCTACCGCCAGCGACGACACGAGCGGGATCCCCCAGCGCAAAACGATCCCCTCAGGCGTGGGCTACGCAGTGAGCTACTACGGCGCGCGGCCCTCGATCAGCGCCCAGCTCAGCAACGTCTCCACCACCACCATCACCGCGGGCACCACCAAGAAGGCGCCATTCCAATTCCAACTCGGCAACCCGCCTCCGCGGCGGACAACACCGGCGACAACGGCGGCGGCGGCTACCAACACCAACACCACCACCACCGCCACCGTCGTCGTCGGCGGGGGAAAGTTCAGTCTCTTTCCCAGCCCCAAATCCCAAACCCAAATACAAAACCAGCAACAACAACAACAAAAATCCACTGCTTCTAATACCATCGGCGACCACGCCGGGGACCAGGAACGAGACGGTCCGCTCTTCGTAGCGACGTCGGCGTCGTCGTCAGCTCCTCCCGGTGGGGCGGCCGGGGTGGGGGGTGCGAATGGCGACGACGACAGGGGCCAGGGCGGCGACCACCAGAGGGGGGGACAGCAGCCGAGGGCGTCGTCGCCGAATGGGAGTCTGAGCCTGGATCGCTGGCTGCGGGATGGGACGGACGTGAGTCCGTTTTCGACGCTGAGGACGACGAATGGGGGTAGTGGGGTAGGGGTGGTGGGAATAGGAGGATTAGCGGTGCTGGCGGTGGGGTTGTCGGTGGGTGGATGCGCGGGATGGCGAGGTGATTGTATTTGGTAGGGGTGGGTGGAGGGGATTGTTTACCCGGGTGGTGGGATGTGGGATTGGTTTTTTTTCCCCCTCTTTCTGTGAGAGGGATGCCCGTTGGGGCTTAATACCATGGACGGCGTAGATGTGAGGGTCTGGTGGCTGCCGTGGAAGGTCTCGTGGATTATACCCCTTTCTGTTCACGTATCATTTCAATCAAGATGTAGTACATATCAAGTAGACAAGATTAGCTCATGCCCGGTAATGTGTTGCTGGGTGCCTTCGAGTCTCGACCAGACCACATGGTGAACCCTCAATTTCCCGGTAACAAAACTTTCGGGGTCGCAGCAAATTGGAGTTCAATCTTGGGAATTTTGTCTTGTGTGCAGCCGCGGCGGCGTGAACCAGGGGGGGGAAGGGGAAAAAAGGCGTATGCGGGCCGCCCAAACAACTCCCGCAGGGTGCAACGTGAACGCGCGGCCTGCGACGGTGCTAAATCGCTAGTCCTGAAACCCTGGCCTGCCCCCCGTTCGCCGTTCGCCAGGAGTCTGGCTGCCGGGTTTGGGGTTTCTTCTGCTGCAAGAGCCGCCGTGCTTGGCAGACGTTTGAAAACGCCTTGGCATCGCGGATCTTGGCGACTTGGCACTTGGCACCTTGGCATCTTGGCGTTTGTTGGGGGGTGATCGGGATTGTGGGAGATATCGAATCTGAAATCCAAAATCTGGGGATACGGATGGCGCACCGGGCTTTGGGACGAGGCAGGGCTCGCTTCCCGCTTTTGCCAGTTTAATTCGCTCGCCCCAGTCAGCGCCCTGCTGCAGAGAGGCTAACTAGTGCTTAGTGGCTGCGAGGAGGAGCTGCAATTCGACCGAGTGACCGAGTGACCGATTGAATGTGGCCGACTGTCCGACAGACGGGTTTCTCGGCCATGCCGCTCGCTCCACGCACAAGTGGGCATGTTTTCTCGCGGTTTGCCTTCACCCGAGCCCCTCCACGACCATGGCCCGAGGTCGAGCATCGCCGAAACAGCCGCTCAAAGATATCATTATCAAGTAAAGTGCTTTTCTCAGCCCCCCTGAGTCAGGGATAAGGTACGTATGGGAAACCGGGGATTGCGCCAAGGGAATATCCATTTTGGGGGGAAAGAAACCTGTATTGGCTGCTGCAGTGCCATCAAGGGACCTGCTGTCGTGTGAGCGGAACACTGCCGTCGCTACCACAGTTGGATGGCCAGTTTAGTCGTTTTTCCCTACGATGACTTTACTGTCTTCAGCCTAGTGCCTCACGTCGTGTGTGGTTGTGTGGGTAAGACGCCGCTGGGAAATAGGGGGGGTGAAAGCGAATCGCAGCCGTCAACGGGCCTCACTCGTGATGAGAAAACGATCAAAGGGCCAAAAGCTTACGCAACTCTTGCGCCGGGAAATGGGCTCGAGCTCCGGGCTTGTGGGGTAGCGGTGACGTTGAGCGCAGGGACAGGGCCACGGGAGGCCGGGACTCGCGCCGGGGTCAACCAGGGGCGGGCTGGGAGAAGTCGCGTGCTCAAGTGGAGGGTTAATAACTTCTGCGGAGGGACCATATCCCGGGGGGTGGGACGATATATTGTCACCGGACACGGGTTGGTATTGTGGTACTGCTTCCAGAACATGCACAGCAATAACCTTGTTGAGGCTCTTGATATTAACGTTGAGTTGCTGGACAGGAATAGTAACCGAGAGGCTGAGGCTATATGTCAATGTGATGCAGTTCAAGATGGCTCGTGAGTTGTGATGTGTGATGTGTCTGATGGCTGCAACTGCTGGGCGTCTTTGGACGAATACCCCGAGACTTGGGACCAGAATCAGACCCAGCATCCTTCCTCCCCTCAGCTCACCCACATCCCGAGGGGTGGCGTGCCATGATGGATCCGGCAATAAGACAGCATGCGCAATTGCTCTCTCCTGGGCTTGGGCTGAGGCAGGGCCGCAGGGGACCAGGACAAGGACACCCACTCGGCTTGGGCGCCCGAACCGAATCCAATGCCCGAATTTCCTCAACGCACCTCAGGGCAGCCCGCATGCAGACGCGCGTTGATAACGCCGGTGGATGCGGAAGACCAGGTCCGCCCGGCCTGAACTCGCAGTCAAGCCCGGGATATGGCACCATGCCGCTACGCTCCTTGTCAGGTCCCAAACCTGAATGACATCGCTTGTCTTTGCCTCATATGCAGCCGTACTGCCGCGCCGAGAACTGCTGTCGGTACCGCACTTTGTGATCCTGCCTAGATGCACTTGATCAGAATCCCATATGTTTATACCATCTGATGCCGCCGCTATCACACGTGCCGTCGACCTCGTCCCCGAGTTGACCATCCCGCCCGCCACCCATCCGAAGCCGACATGAGACCATCACTATCTCTCCTATTCAACCAGAGACTCCTCCTCCTTCTCACAACCTTCCTCGTCTTCTCAGCTCTCCTCAGCACGGCGGCCGTCGCCCGAGGCGGCGGCCAGCCTTCGGCCTTTTACACACCACAACAACAACAGCAGCAGCAGCAGCAGGAACAGCAGCAGCAACAACAACAGAAAGAACAACAAGCCCCCTTGACCGAGTCGACCGCCGACCAAAAAGACCCCCCAAAACAACAATCCATACCCCTGACAACACCAACTGAGACCCCCATCGCCCCTTCAAGTCTCCCGACCCAACCGGCGCCACCAGACCTCTTTATCCCGCCGTCCCCCTCACCATCATCCTCGCACTCATCCCACTCATCACCATCACCACCATCATCATCATCCCCATCTCCATCCCCGACCTCCTCACCAACTCCCACCCCGAACTCCGCCGCCGCCCCCACCCCGCCCCGCCCCCGCCGAGTACAAGTACTTCCACGAGGCGGGCTACACGTACGAGCTCGCGCACTACGACGCGCGCTTCTTCGCGCGGCCGTGCCCTATGACGCCCACCGCGCCGTGCTCTCCCACCTCGTGCGCGCCTACCTGACCACCCTGGCGGCACTGCACCTCGAGACCTGGCTCGCGCACGGCACCCTGCTGGGCTGGTGGTGGAACGGCCTCACCTTGCCCTGGGACTACGACCTGGACGCGCAGGTCAGCGGCGCGACGATGCGTGCGCTGGCGGACCGGCACAACGGCAGCCTGCACGAGTACCGCTACGTGGACGCCGAAACGGGCAGGGAGGAGACGAGGGTGTATTTGTTGGATGTGGGCCCCTTCGCGACCGAGGCGGACCGCGGGACGGGGAGAACGTGATTGATGCGCGGTGGATGACGTCGGCACGGGCATGTTTGTGGACATCACGGCGCTGATGGAGCGGGATCCCGTGGGCCCGGGGTGGTGAGCTGTAAGAACTTTCACGGGTATATACGGCGGAGCAGCTGTATCCGCTGCGCGAGACGGAGTTTGAGGGGGTGCAGGCGCTGGTGCCGTGGGGGTATGAGGGGATCTTGGTGGAGGAGTATGGGGAGAAGAGCTTGGTGACGACCGAGTGGGAAGGGTAAGTTTTAATCCCTTGATGTTTTTGTTTTTGGTTTGTTTATTGTGGAAAAGGGGTTGGCTAACATGATGCGACACAGACACGTTTGGAAACCGGACATCAAGCAATGGGTCAAGAAGAACGAGACGGAAACCGAGGCGACCTTGTAGGCAAGGGATAGACACTGTACAAACGATCACTGGAGGCTACGCTGGCGCCGTAGCCTTGTACATAAGCCTGGCGTATATATCTTGGTCTTCAACACACCGAGGACAGGAGGAGTTTGTTTGCATCAGCATAACCAAGTATCAAATAGTTGACAACATCTTGAACTCTCTTGAAATCCAACTTTAGCAAAGTTCGTTCATGTACATGTATCAAGGACAGAACGCCAACCTTGAATATCAACAGCGTGCAGTGTACCTAGTCTCACTGCCTCACTCGGCCCCTTCCCTCCCATGCCTCCTCTCCCCCCTCTCTCTCTTTCAATTTTGTTGCCCCTTTTCCTCTTCAATTTTGTTGCCCCTTTTCCTCTTCCGCCTCCCATCCCTTATCTTTGGTGACACGTCTCATCAACTCCTGGTCCCCACTCACCAATTCTCACCGAGGCCGCGTCACCATAAGCATCATGACATGGTTCTTGGAGTGCACTCCATCTCGTATCCTCGAATTTCCCCCTATTTGACGCTGATGATGATGATGATGATGATGCCACACACTAGTGCTGGGAGGTGTCGTGCTGGATCATCAAACAGGGATCTCGTTCCTCCTCGTGGTGGCAGTTACAATCCGGGTTAAAGGGGCTAACGGGGATGCGGCTATAACCGCGTGGATCTTGCAGTTGCAGCCGTGTCGTGCAGAGCATCGTCAGCCGGGCCGTGATGACAGGGATCTGGGATCGTTCAGATGGTTGACCAGTCTCTACGCAGGAGTTTGAAATCCTGCCTGGGCGACGGGATCACTGGCATGATTCGAGATGAGCAGAGAATAACGGACGGCCTCATCTAGCCGGTCTCACCTTGCCAAAGCCGTTGCGCCCTGCCGACCTACAGGCCTTCACAGGCAGAACACCCCGTACTTCACAGAACAAAGCGCGCTAAAAGGCAGGTAGGTATCCCCCCCCCAAAAATCTATTCAAGCCTCAACACGTCTATCATCTTCGTCCCCAGCCCAAACCAACCCAGCCCAGCCCAACTCACCGGCAACCCCTCCTCCATCACCTCATCCCGCTCCAGCTTCTCCAGCCCATTACACGCCGCGCCATAAACCCGCAGCGGCACCGCCACCTCGAAGCTCTCACACATCAGATTCTCCACGCCCACCAACACCAGCCCCCCGCGCTCATCCCTCGAGATCTCCTCCAACAGCGGATGCGGCCCCTGCGCCGCCGACACCGACGCCTGCCTCGACCCCTCCTCCCATCCGCCTCCTCGGCGAGCATCCCCTGCCCCTCCCCTTCCCCTTGCCCATTCTCTCCTTCCTCCTCACTCTCACCCGCACCCTGCTGTAGAGGTTGCTGCTGCTGCTGCTGCTGCTGCAGCGGCTGCACAGGCACCACAAACTCCAGCCTGACCTTCCACTCCAGCCCGACGCCGCTCGTGACAAACTGCGGCGTGGCCGTGGCGGGGATCGCGGGCGCAAACACGGCCCGCCGCGCAAACAGGCACGCCTCGCTGCCGCTCGCCCACACCTTGCGCGTGACGCGCGCCACGCTCGCCTCGCTCCGCAGCGCGAGGCTCGCGTCCACCTTCTCGCTCGTCTCGAGCGCGGCGTGCAGCGCGTAGCACTGCACCTCGGCGCCCGCGAAGTCCACCACCACCGACACGGTCTCGCCGAGGCGGTAGGCCGGGCGCGCGAGCATGACGACGCAGACGCGGCGGCCGTTGCGGGCGATCTCGAAGCGGTTGGGGGACTGGGCGTGCGGGGTGGCGGGCGCGAGGTTGGCGCGCAGGATGGCCAGGTCGATGGCCTCCTTGGCGGTGGGCGGGGGGCCATAGGACGGGTGGCTGCTGTCGGCGAGGGAGATGATGGAGGGGCGGCGCGAGGAGGACGGGCTGAGGTGCGCGGTGGGGCTGAGGAGGGCGCCCGGGTGGGAAGAGGGGTGGTGTGGGTGCGGTGGGCGGGAGAGGAGGTCGTCGACGTAGGTGAGGAAGGAAGAGATTGTGGAGGGAGAGGAGGCTGATGATGGCGAGGGTTTGTTGGCGCTGTTGGGTTTTTGTTGGGGGTTGGCGACAGTCTGGACACGGGCTTGGTCGCGCAGAAGGATGTAGGGCGACATCAAGTCGTGGCCGAGGATCTCGCCGTGGCTGTTGACGCTCCCTAGCACCCGGAACGGAACGTCCACGGACTTGACACGCTGCTCCTTGGCGCCGCCCGGCCGCTGCGTGCCGATCACGAGGCTGTAGGATATCTTCATGGCCTTGCCGCGGTGTGTCGGCGGTAACCCCTTGGGAAGTTTGAAGATGTACTCAAACGCCTTGCTCTCCCCGGGAGCGAGTTGCAGGTCGACAAAGAGGATCGACTGCGGTGTAGAGAGTAGAGGGATCGCCTTCGAGTTGGCGATCCCGCGCATCTCCTTGATGCTGCTGAGCTCGCCCCCGCCCAAAAGCTCGCCGATCGAGCTGGTGATATTGCCCCATCCGAACCCGCGCAGCAACCCGCTGTCGCGCTTGGGCGTCTCCAGGCCGACGACACCGCCTCCTTGCCCGCCGACAACCTTTTCGCTTGACCGCCTCGAACGGCCCAAGATTAATCAGCGACCCGTCCAGAGTAAACGACCCCTGAATCTGTGCGTAGCCCATCATGAGCACTTCGGGCGGCCTGGCGGCACTCGGCGCGAGATTGGACGTCCTCCGGTAATGGGGCGAGCGCACTTGGGTCCGCAGAGGCTGCTGCGTCACGTACTCGGACGCGAGGGTCTCAGATGAGTTGTTGCTGAGGGAGTAGAACTCGCCGCTACTCCTCGGCGTCCCTGCTATGCTCGTGGTTGCGAGTACCCTCGCCGCCGACGCGACCCCCTGTTCGTTTATGGTCGGTACAGCGTCTCTCATCCTTGTTGGCAACCCGCTCAGGGTCGGGCTCATCGCGTCCTCTTCTGTTCTCGGAGTGGTCGGCGAAGGCGACATGGGAAACCTGAACTCGGCCAGCGGGTTTGGCGACACCGGAGACCGCCGCGGGAACTCGGCCCTCGGAGTCTCGGGCGCTGTCGCGGTGCCTGGCCGCCGGCCGTTGATACTCCTCTCGGGCGGATACGAGGCATGGAAGAGGGGTGACGACTGGGAAGTCGGTATCCTTGGATGAGTTGCTGGGATGGTCAGCACTTGGCCTTCTTTCTTCATGAACCAAGCGACTCACCGGATCGCGGCCCGTTGAACAGCCCACCTCGGGGCAGGATCTGCAAACTCGACGCACGGGCGTGACCCCTCGGCCTTTGAGGCTTGGGTGACGCGATGCTGCTCTGCCCATCGTCGACGGTACTCAGCGAGCCAATCGAGACAATTGACACGGATCGCTTGTGCCCATGGCCGTTCCCCCTCCCACTCCCACTCCCACTCCCATTCCCGTTCCCGTTCCCGTTCCCATTGTGTGACGCCCCGGTGCCAGTGGGCGGAACAGGCGACCACGAGGAGACCGACCCAGTCCGAGCGCGGGACGCGGCCGACGGGACAGAAAGCGAGAGGGTGGACCGGTGACCGCGGGCGCTCGGGGGCGGCGCAAGGCCAGAACTGGGCTTCCCGCGCCCCTGGGCGCCGGGGTGTAAGGGAGAGGGCTGACGGGGACCGCGCTCAGCGCCCGGGTGTCTCGACGAGTTCGGCGGGAACTGGGACGAGGGCCGCAGGGAGGTCGGGGTGGAGCGGCCGGAGCTCTCGGGGGGCCGGGCGACGTTCTTGAAGGTGATTGTGCATTTGACCTCCTCGCCGGCAAAGACGACCTGCTCGTGCCAGCGCACAAAGACGCGGATGTTGCTGTTGTTCTTGTTGTTGCCAATTGCGCCGGAACTGGGGGTGTCGGGCGACATGGTCTCGGGCAACAACAGTGGACGGAGGACAGCGGAGAACGGAGAGCGGAGAGCGGAGAGGTGGACGGGTTCAACGTTCAGCGGCGGAAACAGGGGTCGGAATTCGGTTTATGCCCCTTCGCGGACATCAAAACGGGGCGCCGGAGTCGTCAAACCGCGGGATTCAGCATTGCTGATAAGGGGCATCTTGCGGTAGGCGGTGCACGATGCAGGGTTGCGACACGGCCGGATACGGTGTCGTGGCTTTCTTTCACTGAGTGATGATGTCCCGCGCTCTGTGGGCACCGCGACGCCCCAGGTTCCGACGAGTGAGCTCATCGCTGCGGGCGGAAACACACGGCACCGCTTAACCCTAACCCTTTTAATATCAACCCCTGACTGAATGCCAGAGGGTGCAAGCCATTCTTTATGCCATTTTACTCAATTCCAACAAAACCATCCGTAACGCCCAACCCCTTGCCCTTAACCCTCCCCTCGCCCTCACAAATCCATGCTCATCAGATACATCTCAAATATCCTCATAAACTTGGCGACAAACGCCTCCAGATGGAAGATGACCTTGGTGCCAGTTTTGATCCGGTGCTCGAAGAAAGCAGCCCACTTGATGACATCCGCCTTGAGTGCATCGTCAATAAGCGGGATAAGCTTGAAAGTGAGCGTCCTCAAGATTGTGGTCGCCGGGATGCAGTGCGTCAGCAGATCGTAGAGCTTCGACCGGACCTGCAGAATTCGGGCAGGTGTGTGCTCGTCCATGATCTCCTTGGCGATCTGGCCGATGAGGGCCTCCCAATCGGGAGGCGGTATTGGTGTGGTGTCTGTGACTTTCTCGCTGCTGGGGCTTAGCATTGTCTCCTGGAGGGTGGCAGGCGGGGCCTTACTTTTGAGCATGCACCGCCTCAAACATGAGCAGGGCCTTGCGCAGATTCCTGCCGCTTTCCTCGGCAATCCTCTGGTGCAGGCCCTTCACTACTGGCCATCCTTCTTTCTTTGCAGATGAAGCCAGCACATCGCAAATCTCCTCGTGGGTCGGGGCAGCTACCCGGACGAGCAGCGTTCGTGATCGGATAGGCGCAATGATGTTCGCGGTGGTGTTGGCAAGGAGGATGAGCCGCAGGTTGGGCGAGTACTTTTCCATCGTCCGACGGAGGGCAGCCTGGGCGTCTCTTGTGAGGTGGTCGGCCTCGTTGATCACCACCACCTTGAACTTCTGCCTTGCTGACTGGTCAACCTGCTGTGTTTGCGCAACCTCCTTGAGCAGGTCCTGGATGACCACTCTGTCGTAGTTGCCGACGTCTGACGGAGTGATTTCGAGGTGGTAGACAGAGGCGACAATGTTGAACTCGAGCTTGCGGTTGCTGCTGGTTTGGAAGACGCGGGCATCGATCTTGATTTTCTCGACACCAGGCCCGAAGAGCTCCTTCAAGGTCGCGACAATTCTCGTCTTCTTTCCCGCGCCCGATGGACCGGTGATTAAGAGGTGGGGGAAATCCGGGCTTTGCGCCTTTCGACACTGTTAGCAGCTGCCTTTTTAGATGGGTCAAGCGGTTCGCACCAGAGAGCGCAGTCGCTCAGAGAGCTCCTCGTGATATGTGAGGGCATCCAGGGATCTGGGACGATGCTTATCGACAATGAGCGCCATGGTCTAGTTCCGATTGTTGCCACGTTGTTTGATTCCGATGTGAACGTGGTGGCTGTTGCGGGACTGGCGATTTTGGCTGGGGTGTCAGGGTTCAAGTTGGGAGACGCGTTGGACGCGTTTCTGGCAGTGGGACTGGGGCTGCGCCAAGAAAACCAATTAAGCGTGCACGGGCCACACCAGGTAGTGATGGGCTGGGTGAGCTGAGGTACCTTAGGTTGATGTATCAGTCTGCTGCAAGCCCACTACAAATCTGTCAAGGCTCGAAAGCCCAAAACCGGCAGAGTTAGGGCGGCTGCTGCATAGATATCCAGTGCTCTCTACTGAAGCTCTCATTGTGCAGTGAACATCGCACGACTGGATTCACTAAGCCTTGCACCTGAAAATTAAACTTTACACCACATTCGGCCGCTGTGTTAGTCTACATATGATACAACAAAAACAGGGTGTTGGCCCGGCTGCTATGAAGGAGGTGTTGAGCTAGAGCTCGCCGTGGATGCCGGGGCGGCAGCCGACTCCGCTGCTGGGAGCTTCTTCCAAGGGCGCTTGAGGTCTTCCAACGTGACACCGTCCAGCTTCGTGATGCCAACCACCGGCGGATCGCCCTTCTTCACAAACTCATATTGTCCTATACAACAGTCAGCGTCTGCACGGACACCTGGGACCGGAAAGGCATACCTGGCAGCTTGTTGCCCGCGAGCCGGAACGCATCCCGGATAACCTGCTCGTGGAGCATTCCCCTGATCTCGAAGAGGATCTGGTTGACAGCCACCCTGGCCGCCCAATGGTCGAAAGCACCCTTGCCCTTACCCATTCTCATCTTTGCGCCCCATCCGTCAGCACATGTCTAGTCCTGTCGAAGGGGGCCTGGTCTCACCTCGTTGCCGCTGACGAACACACCAACGTTGCAAGCAACCCGCTTGTACAACCGGTATTTTTGACCACGCAACCGCTGCTTGATGGTGTCCTCGGCCGTCTTGAGCTGGGCAGCGCTGATTCTGCGGTGGTGGTCGAACATGCGCAGGCCGTAGTCGCCCCACACAACCGTTGTGCCCTTGGTCGACCCTCCCGTCGGCACTCTGGGCCGCCCCTTCATCATCTTCTTCTTGCGGGGGATGTTGGGTTCCAGCCACGATCCCGCCCGGATCGCAGTCGCCGAGAATAGCCTGACATGCTGGGGTGCGGTGGCCGTTGCTGTCGGCGCGGTCGGACGGAGGGCGGTCGCCGAGGGCAGGGAGACTCGGAGGGGCGTCGCAGGCGTTATCCTAAGCGACTGAAAAGCGCTGACGAGCGCCGATGAAGTGGTTGGCCTCATGGCGGTCGAATTGGCCGGGTTGGGCGGTCTTGACGGGTCTGGATGGGTTGCGTTCAACCGCCGAAAAAAGACCCCGGCACACTCCGTCGCATTAGCTTCCCTCTGGGGTCGCGCCGGAGAAACTGCGGAGCGCCAAGAACAGAAGTGGGGCATCTCGCTTCCCACTCAACGCCCTTCAGCGCGTCACCTCAACGCGTCGGGATAATTGAAGCTGCAGCGGCAGTGGGCAGGCTTCCATCACTGCCTAGCTCCAAACCTTTCAGCAGCAACCACCCAAACGAGGCAAACCGAACCACACATAAATTCGCAGTTTTCTTGTTCTCAACTCCACCCTCGATTATTGCAGCAGACCCCATTGAACAATTGGCGACACTTCATCCCAATCACCACCATGCCCGACATCCGGAACTTCTTCAGTTCCAAGGGTGGTGCGCCGGCCCCCAAGCCTGCACCCAAGAAGGAGGAAGAGACGAAAAAGCCCCGAGCCAGTGAGTTCCACTGAGCCGTCAGAACCTCCGCCCATTCTCTGACCGAATTATAGAAGGGCGCAAGGTCATCGAGGACAGCGATGACGATGAGGTTGTCGAGTAGGTGCCATCGGATTCGATTTATCCATCCCGGAGCCTAACGAGACGTCTAGAGTGAAGAAGTCCACCAGGGCCACCCCGCGGAAGAAGGCATCGTAAGTTGCCGTGCTACCGGTCCGGCGTCTGTGTTGCTCATCTGGCTCTAGTGCGCCCACCGAAGCCAAAGGCGAGGAAACCACCGCCGCCAAATACTTTGCATCGTCGAAATCGAAATCGGATACCACACCAGCCACCCCCAAGCCCGTGGCCAAGACTCGTGCGGCTCCCGCGGCCGAGATGCGCGTGAGCCCGAGAACCAAACCAGCTGCGTCAAAACCAGCCCCGGAACCGGCCAAGGCCGCCCAGAACGGCACCAAGAAGAAGCCGGTCACTTCCTACAAGAAACATGATCACGACGATGACGATGCTTTCATGGATGACGGCGACGAGGATGCTGGGGATGACATTTTCGCGGCGGACGTGAGGGGCCGCAACAAGAGGAAGAACGACGACTACGCCGAGGAAGACAGCGAGGAGGACTACCTTCCCAAGCCCAAACGAGTGGCTTCTCGTGCTGGCAAGCCTGTCAAGGCCGACTCCGAGGACGAGGCTAAACCGACCCCAAAAGCGGCCGCCAAGAAGGCCCCGGCGCCGGCGCCGGCGAGGAAACGGAAAACCCCAGCTTCGGACAGCGAAGACGACGAGGAGGACGTCAAGCCTGCCAAGAAGGCCGCACCAGCGAAACCTCGCGCGCCCCGGGCCAAGAAGGCCGCTGAACCAGAGCCCGACGATATCAAGGCCATTCTCGACAATATCCCCACGGTCCAGGCGCCCGACGCTCCGGCGCCGGATCCAAATGCCAAGTTTGACTGGCGAAGGGCTGGTGCAGGTGGCGGCAATGCCTCGGCCGCGCCTCCCATGGCCGGTGCCGCCGACATCCCTGAAGGCGAGGACGATTGCCTACTCGGCAAGACATTTGTGTTCACCGGTCTGCTTAAAACACTAAGCCGCGATGAGGGCCAGGCTCTTGTTAAACGGTATGGTGGCAAGGTCACTGGGGCACCGAGTAGCAAGACGGATTTCGTTGTCCTGGGCGACGATGCCGGACCCAGCAAGCTCAGAAAGATCAAGGAGCATGGGATCAAGACCATCGATGAGGAAGGCCTGTTTTACCTGATCAAGACGATGCCTGCACATGGTGGCACTGGAAAAGGCGCCGAAAAGGCCAAGCAGAAACAGGATGCAGAGGAGAAAAGGATTCGTGAGGAGGCAGCTCAGATGGAGAAGGAGGAAAAAGCACGCAAGCTGGAGGCCGAGAAGGCGGCCAAGAAGGCTGCTGCCGCTCGCGGGACCACCGCTGCCGCTCCGGCTCCGGCTCTGTCCCAGCTTTGGACGACCAAATACGCTCCCACACAGCTCAATCAGATTTGTGGCAACAAGGCGAACGTGGAGCGCATTCAAGCCTGGCTTCACAACTGGCCCAAAGCTCGCAAGTACGACTTTCAGAAGAGGGGTGCGGACGGCATGGGCGGATACCGCGCCATCATCATCTCCGGGCCGCCTGGAATCGGCAAGACCACGGCTGCCCATCTGGCGGCGAAGCTTGAAGGCTACGACGTCCTGGAGAGCAACGCCAGTGATACGCGTAGCAAGAAGCTTGTCGAGAGCGGCGTCAGCGATGTCCTCAACAACACATCCCTCATGGGATACTTCGCCGGTGACGGCAAGACAGTCGATGCTGGCAAAAAGAAGATCGTCCTCGTCATGGACGAGGTGGACGGCATGTCTGCTGGTGACCGTGGCGGTGTTGGTGCACTTGCCAAGTTCTGCAAGAAGACGGAGGTCCCTCTCATTCTCATCTGCAACGAGCGCAGGCTGCCCAAGATGAAGCCTTTCGATTTTGTGGCCTTCGACATCAAGTTCCAACGCCCAACCGTCGACCAGATTCGGTCCCGGATCATGACCATCTGCCACAGAGAAGGCCTGAAGATGCCGCCACAGGTTGTCAATGCGCTCATCGAGGGCAGCGGCAAGGACATTCGCCAGATCATCAACATGCTGTCCACCGCCAAACTCGACCAGACGTCGATGGATTTCGACCAGACCAAGGCCATGACCAAGGCGTGGGAGAAGCATGTGGTGCTGAAGCCATGGGATATCTGCCAGAAGATGATCGGAGGTGGCCTCTTCAGCCCGGCCAGCACCGCGACTCTGAATGACAAAATCGAACTGTACTTCCACGACCACGAGTTCAGCTTCTTGATGATTCAAGAGAACTATCTGCGGTCAAAACCGGCGGCGCTGAACGGACACGGTTACAATGCGAGGATGCAAAACCTCAAGTACCTCGAGCTGGTCGACCAGGCGGCCGAGAGCATCAGCGACGGAGACTTGGTTGACCGTATGATCCACGGCCCCCAGCAACACTGGAGCTTGATGCCTACGCACGCAGTCTTCAGCACTGTCAAACCGTCAAGCTACATCGCCGGCATGTTCACAGGACAGCCCATGTTTACTTCCTGGCTTGGCAACAACAGCAAGTACGGCAAACTTGGGCGCTTTGTGCGCGAGATTCATTCCCACATGCGCCTTAAGTCCTCGGGTGACCACAACGAAATCCGGCAGCAGTATCTGCCTGTGCTCTGGCACCAGCTAGTCAAGCGGCTGGAGATCGAGGGCAAGGAGGCCGTCGAGGACGTAATCAACCTGATGGACAGCTACTACCTCACTCGGGAAGACTTTGATTCCATCAAGGAGCTCGGCGTCGGGTACCAATCCGAGGAATTGGTCAAGCTCGAAACGCAGACCAAATCGACCTTCACCAGGATGTAAGTTGCCCGATGCAGCACGGTATCTAATCATGACTAACACGTTCTCAGGTACAACGCCGCCTCTCACCCCGTGCCCTTCATGAAGGCCAGCAATGTGGCACCATCCAAGAAGATCAGCAAGGAGATGCCCGATCTGGAAGAGGCCATCGAGGAGGAAGACGAGAACGACGTTGCCGAGGTTGTCGAGGCCGATGATGACGACGACCTCGACCTCAAGACGGACAAGTACATCAAGCAGACCAAGGCCAAGGGCGGCAAGAAGACGGCCAAGAAGACAGCAAAGGCTGGCGATGATGAGGATGATGATGGTGGCAGCAAGACGAAGGGCAAGGGCAAAGCGGCGACGAAGGGGAGGGGTAAGCCGAAGAAGGCATAGGTGGAGGAAGTGTATCCGTTTTGTTGTTGTTTTGGAGCCGGAGCAGCATGTAGCATGTATCGAGTGGCTGGGGGGGCAGGCATTTGACCGTTTGGCGTCTGACTCTTTTCCCATCTTGCGTTTGTCCTCCCAGCAAAAGGCGTGGAGTTTGTGATCATGCGTGGCGCGTGGTGTCTTGGGCAACCCTTTGTCCCAACTCAGGGGCATGTCAACAACGGTAATGCGGCCTGCCTTCACTCTTGCGGCCTGCTCGTCACGGGAAATGCCCCGATATCTCATGGTGCAACACTCACTACCGCCAGGCCGAAGGCCCAATTGCGGCCGAATTTCCTCTCACATCGCGCAATCCGTTGTTCTCTACTCCAAGCACCCCTTCTCGGTCCAGAAACGGCTGAAAATGAAACCGAGCGCAGGGCATCGATGCCGGACACAGCCACGCGCTCTGTTGCTAGCTCATTCCCTTGCGCCGCTTCATCAACTCCCCTTCCAGTTCGTCACGCACTACTGTCTATCTCCCCCGTCCGTGTCCCTGTCTCTCAGCGTCTCAGTCCGGCTGCAAATTGAAGCAGCAAGTTGACTTCGCTCGGCGTTTCCTCCTCCTGTGACGAAAGTCTCGAGCCCATTCTTGGTTATTCGTAGCAGACTCTGAAACACTTGCCACAGCGTCATGACCAAAGAGGAAATGCTCAAGATGCCGCTCTCTTTGTGGGATTTACCTCATCTGGGCAGAAAGATGGGTAAGTCCAAGTCCGGTGATATGACCGGGAAGGGGTTGGCAGGGTGAGGAGCTGCATAATGCGAAAAGGGGTTGCACAAGTACGTATGGTGGGTGGCGGGCGAAGACAGGTAGTGTGAATGTCTCGGAGTGCTTGGGAAGCACGCAAGATGCGTGTAACAGCCTGGGTTGTACGGATCTTGGAGCGGGCTTCTTGGAATTGGTTACGAGGAGATCAACTATCAACTCGCCAACTTGATGGCGCTGCCTCGGTTAGCCATGGCGGAGAAAGACAAGTAGCCCTCCAATATTTTCGCCTTGACCCCAAGAACTGCACGACGCCTTCCTCCCATCTCTCCTTGTTCTTTGTTACATATATCAGACTCTTGTCAAGTTTTGCGTTTTCTAATTTCCAGCCTGTAAACTCCCGCATTGTCGAGATTCAGGTAAAAGCTGGCCTGAGATCAGCAAGTTTGATTCAGGCATTCCTCCTCTCTCTGCTTGTAAACTAACAAGCCAAGGCCGTCGAGTGTCAGTTGCAATCAGGTGGCTTAACCCCAGAAACTACATAGGCCATAGTTGGGCTTTGTCTCGCTTTCACCCTGACCACCGGTCTGGATCATCAACGTAATTGATGGCGATAGCGCCATTGCAGACAAGGTTTTGTTGGCATGAACGCATGTCAGGGGAAAGACTGATATTCTATAAACAGGACACATGCCACCCACCAATCCTGCTGTGCAACGATAATGATTGAGTGTTGCTGAGACTTACTTTACTACCTTGTTGAGAAAAAGAGTGACAAGAAGACCAGAGGGCGTTGATGATGGGACACATGGCTGGGGGAACTTGGCCTGGTGGGTTTGCTAAACTCTACCGCAGGCTGGGAAGGATCATCGCGAGTGCATTGAAGAGAGTTGGCAGGGATCCGCGCCGGAAATGCCGCCCAGAAAGCCGCCCCGGCAATATATGCATTAGTGTTGCGTGTCTGTGTGTGTGCGGTGGCTCTATGTACCCGCCCAAGAGCTGCCCATCGTCTCTATCCCTTTTCCCCCTTAAATTCCATATGCAAAAATGGTATGGACCGACATCATGAGAGGAGCATTATACATGGTAACACCAGAAAACATAAACGCCGGCCGCCCTCGTCCAATACATTTTGGCGCCTGCGAACAATCCAACAACGGTAGTAGTACAGAAGGAGAGCGAATCTCCCGAGATGGTCCCAGAGGTCGAGGTGGGCGTCTATTTGTTCTTGACGACGCCAACCTTGGCAGGCCGCAGGACGCGGCCATTGAGCTTGAAACCCTTCTGCTGGGTGAGGAAGACGGTGTTGTGCTCCTTGTCGTGCATGGGCGTCATGAAGGTGGCCTCGTGCTCGTTGGGGTTGAACACCTGGCCGTCGGGGTCGAAGCGCTCCAGGCCGTGCTTCTCGAGGGTCTGCAGCAGGATCCGCTCGGTCATGCGGAGACCCTCGTGCAGGTTGACGAGATCCTGCTGGTGCTCCGACTTCTGCTCCGACTTGAGCTTCTCCTCGGGCACCATGGCCAGGGCGCGCTCAAAGTTGTCGACCGACTCGACCAGGTCCTTGGCGAACTTCTGGATGGCAAAGTCGCGGTTCGTCTTGATCTCGCGCGCTGTCCGTTCTTGCAGGTTGCGGAAGTCGGCAACAGAGCGAAGGTACCGGTCCTGAATGGCTGGTGCGTCAGCATGAAGATGATGCGAGGCAGAACGGAGATGCGTACCTTGAGGTCCCGGACCTCAGCCTCCTTGGCCTCTAGTTGCTTCTTGAGGGCGGCTTCGGGGGTCTCGGCCTCGCCCTCCTTCTTCGCCTCCTCTCCGTTCTTCTTGGTAGCATCCGTCTCCGAGCTGTACCATCTTGTCCGCGGCGCAATTGTCCGGGCTGCTGCGAGAGGTGTTTGGGATCTTTGGGCGACGGCAATGGCTTGCCTCTGGGTGCCGAATCTGGCGGTGGCGCGGAGGGCCCTGGAAGTGGTCGAGATGCTCTGTCGTAACATGGTTGCGGATGTGTGTGTGAATCTGGTCTGGTTGCTGCGGATGGCGGTCGCTGGATGTTTCCTGGTCGCGTGTTGCTCAAGAAATTTTATGGGGGCGATGCGTAGCCGGCTTGGCCATTCGGCCGAGCTCAAGCTGCAGGCGGATCATTGACGGTCCGCCAAACATTTCAACACGGTCGGAGCCAAGACCGAGTTTTTGGGACAGATGACGCTAAGCTGAGGCTGGCTAGAACGTTTGCGGGTGTGGATGCTGCTTGGCGCACCCCACTGGGGCCGCCAAACCAATCACGTCAAGATAAAGATCTGGGATGCGAGGCTGCTGCTGCTGAACATCCTGGCGCGGCAGATCCCAGCCAGCTCCAAATCGCCTTCTTTGAACATCGAACCTGCGGCTCAACAAACACCAGTCTGCCTGCCGCCCACAACCCCAGAATACCGCAGCCAACTGCCAGGCCACAGAAAACTTGACCGTCAAGATGGACTACGACCCGATGGTGATGGACGACGCCGAGGCCCTGGGCCCGGTTGTCAAAATTTCCCAAGTACGTTTCAGTCGCGATAACGGCTGCCCGTCGCCCGCGTTTTGGAGGCGACAATGAGGGCTAATCGCGGTGATGGAATCTAGGCGGACTCGGTCCGCGTCAAGTACGAGCTCTCTAATTCCGACATTGCCTTCGCAAACTCCCTCCGCCGCGTCATGCTTGCCGAGATCCCAACGATAGCCATCGACCTGGTCGAGATCGAGGAGAACAGCTCCGTCCTGGCCGACGAGTTCATTGCCCACCGCCTGGGCCTTATCCCACTTAACGCCGAGGGCGTAGAAAACCTGCTGTACGCGCGCGAATGCGACTGCGACGGCTGCTGCGAACATTGCAGCGTCAAGCTCATGCTCCACGCAAAGTGCACTGGCGACGAGAACATGCATGTATTCGCTCGCGATCTGGTCCCGGTCGGCGAGCGCGTCAACCAAGTCCTTGGCACGCCCGTGTTTTCTGATGCTGAGGGTCTCGGCCCGCTTATTCTGAAGCTCCGGCCGGGCCAGGAGGTCAAACTGGAATGCATAGCGAAAAAGGGCATCGCGAAGGAGCACGCAAAGTGGGCGCCTTCGGCGGCTATCGGATTCGAGTACGACCCGCACAACAAGCTCCGCCACATAGATCTGTGGTATGAGACGGATGCGAAGGCAGAATGGTAAGTGACACGCGATTGCGCCCCCCCTCTCAGCACCCGTTAACCCGTCCCAAAGGCCCCCAAGCGAGTACGCCTCTTGGGAGGAGCCGCCCCAGGAAGGCGAGCCGTTCGACTACGACGCCGTTCCGAACCGCTTTTACTTCAACGTGGAAAGCGCCGGCAGCCTCCCACCCGACACGATCGTCAGCGAGGGCATCAAGGTCTTGCAGCAGAAGCTCGCCGGTCTCATCCACGAACTCGCCGAGGGCGAAGGCGACGGCATGAACGGCGACTACAATGGGCCGCGCAGCCCGGAGTACGGCACTGGCGCGGACGGGTTTGGCGGGTACACGACGCCTTTCGGAAACGGTGGCAACCAGAGCTCGTGGGGTGGTGCGGGAGGGACGACACCATACGGGACAACGCCCTACGGCGCGGGCCAGAGCAACTGGTCTTGAGAAGATGAGAGACACATTGCTGGCGCACCATCGCCCAGCACGACCAGCTCTTTGCAGGAAGCATCCTAGGACTTTTTGTGGATCCATCAGGGCATGCCGAACGAGCCTGCTGGAAGCGCGGAACGAGGTCATGCACATATCCCTGCCAGAGACCGCAACGCGACAACATGGCCGAATTCTCTCGACACCCCCCGTTGCCGCCGCACCTCAGCCTCTCGATCGTTAGGATAAGCCGACTGCCTTTTTACCTTGTATAACATAGATACCAGAGGGAGTTCGGGGAGACAGGGAAACCAGGAATTGGGCATCTTGCAAGATGAAGTGTAATTTGACAGCCCCGAGGGGAAATGCTCTACCCTACATGCTCTCTGATCTAACAACTATACGGGTATAGAAAAAAAAAAGAAATACACAGATATACGGCAGGCAACAGGCCATTGGGAGGTACCGCCATAAGCGGGGGCTTTACCTCCAACGCCGATGCCTGCCAATGCAATCATATGGCCGCGCTCTCTAGCCCACATCAAAACGCCGTCTTGCCGCTCGCCATGCCTGCCAGTCCAAGTCTAGTGCTCTCCAGATTATTGTGTATGGAATCTGTTGTTTGCCGCCGTCTATCCAGTCGTGCTGTGCTCTCCCGTGCTGTGCTGCGCATCGTCCAGGTCGTTCAATCCGTACGCCCCTTCTTCATACAGGCTCCTCTATGCCGTTAACCTTGCGGTAGATCTTACGATGCGTCTCTAAAAAGAGAAATGTACAGATCGTTTGTCTGCATTTTTTTGTATCACATGTCAGTCACCCAAGCACAGGGCGTCACGTTTTGTTCGTGTTCGGGGCGGGGAGATGGATAACTTACGGGCCCAACCTCAAAAAGCTCGGCACCCACCCCTTGAACATCCACCGCATCCCCTCCTTGGCGTACACATCCCGCAGCACGCCCACTACGCCCTGGTGGTCCCCCGCCGTCGCCGACATCACCCGCGTCTTGATCACGTCGATCGGGCTCGTCACGGTCGCCGCGACCACGCCCGCGAGGAAGCTCGCGACAAAGTGCGTCGCGAGGTTGTCCTGCATGGGCGTGGCGCGCAGCAGCGTCCGCTTGAACACGTCGTAGCTCGCCAGCTGGCTCGCCGTCATGGCCGCCGCCCGCGCGCTGTTGGGCCACACCCCGCGGAACACGCTGGCGACGCCTTCCTCGCGGACCATGCGCGCGAGGCCGTCGAGGGCGTGCGCGTAGTTGCGCCGCTGGGAGGGCGGGAGGGCCGCGTCGTGCTGCATGCGCACGTTGAGCACGTCGGCGCCGTTGCCGGCGATGCCGCCGATGAAGCCCGAGGCCGAGGCCATGGCGATGAGGAGGGGGAGGGAGGGCGGCTTGGGTTTGCCGGTGGGGGAGGAAGGGTCGGGCTTGGACGAGGCGAACCGGGATTTCAGTTCTTCGTAGATGCCGAAGCGGGTGGTGGAGTAGGTCAGTTGGCGGAGGAGTGAGGCCGAGAGGCCGTTGTAGAGACCGCGGACGCCGTTGTGCTTGACGATGTGCACGAAGGTGCCGCTCATGGACTTGGGCATGTCGCCGGTGCGGGTTTGGAGGCGGACCTAGGGGGGGAAAGGGTCAATTACGAGAGGATTGGGTCGGTTTAGAGGGGTCTCTCTACCTTGACTGTGAGTGTTGGTTAGCAGTTGCGACTCGCGATGGGGTTTTGCGACGAGGGGTTGCGCGCTCACCAAGATCCAGAGGATGCGTAACGCAGGCCGCCATGCTGCTCGCGCTGCCGCCGAACCAGAAGGGATAGTGAATCGGCCGCTGTCTAGTCGGCGACCCGACTGCCCGGTCCTCGTCCGACTTTGCGACCGGCGCCGGGGAGGCCGGCACAGGCCGTCCTGCACTCTTGGCTGCCTGCATTGTACACGGCAGCGACCGACCCAGCAGAGAGAGGGTGGGTATTGTTATAAGGGCATTCCGTTATGTACGGGCAAAAAAGGAGAATATACAACTCCAAACGAATAACCGACGATCGCAGGAGAGCGAGAGTCGAAATGCAACCTGAATCGAAGAATGAACAGTCTCAATAAACCAGAAATCAAAAATCACAAGCAAAAGCAGGCTGCGATAACCAACAGAAATCCACTTTCGAATCCTGCTGGGCCGTGCATCCCAGACGGACGACGTCAGTCGGCTATCCAAGGGATTTCAGGGTCAGGGGCCCGATATCTTTCTTATCGGCGGCCCAGGGCGGGTCCTGGCGATATCGGATACGGGTACGTATCGGGCTATCCAAAATTTTGACCGCCTTGACGAGTCATAACCTTGGGGCAGCAACGAAAGAGCTAAGACCACCCTCCTTCCTCTCTTCTCCATTGCTGCTCGGTTATCCAAGTTCCTCCTTCTTACTCTCTCCATTACACCTCCAGTTTCCTCCAATTTGCACCATCCCGGCCGTGAAAGCCCAATCCGTCACCATGTCCAAGGGTCGCGTTTGTCTGTAAGTCACGACGACCCCGCCATTGTGCGCAGGGATGTGCAGAGCTGATTCTCGTCGTCCACAGCGCCTACTCTGGAGGTACGACTACTTTTCTTCTCGGTTGCACAGCCAATGCCCGTCCTATGCACATTTTAGCCACGATTGAAGCTGCCTCGGGCTTCAATCTGAGGCATCGTGCTCCTTGACGTGCATCCGGCTCCCTGCTTGACCCCGCGCAGCCCACCACAACAACCCCCAGGATACTGACTCGATGAACGACAGGTCTCGACACCTCCACCATCCTCAAATGGCTCATCCTTGAGGTGAGGCCCCTTTGCCCTGAAACCAGAAGGGGAACCACGCCAGATACTGACAGCCGTACAGGGCTACACCGTCGTGTGCTTCCTCGCCAACGTCGGCCAGGAGGAGGACTGGGCCGAGGTTGAGAAGAAGGCTCTGGCCCTCGGTGCCGAGCGCATGGTCATTGAGGACCTGCAGCGCGAGTTCGTCGACGAGATTGTCTTCCGCGCCATCCAGTGCAATGCCATCTACGAGGACCGCTACCTCCTTGGCACCTCGCTGGCCCGGCCCATCATCGCCCGGGCCCAGGTCCGCGTTGCCCAGCAGTACAACTGCGAGTACCTCAGCCACGGCTGCACTGGCAAGGGCGTAAGTGACCATGGAACCGATACTATCTGACTGGGTGCTGACAATTGGCTCTAGAATGAGTACGTCGATCGATTCCGATGTGAGGACTGCGGAGACGGTGTACTGACTACCCCTCAGCCAGGTCCGCTTCGAGCTTGCCTTCAAGGCTTGCAACCCCTCTATGAAGGTCATCGCCCCGTGGAGGCTGCCCGAGTTCATCCAGAAGTTCCAGTACGTGGTCGTATCGAGGCTCGCCATGAGGGACAAATGCTAACGCTGGCTGATCAGGGGCCGTGCCGATCTTCTCAAGTTCGCCGCCGAGAACAACATCCCCGTCTCCTCGTCCCCTAAGGCTCCCTGGAGCATGGATGACAACCTCGTGCACTGCTCGTACGAGGCCGGTGTTCTTGAGGACCCCGACCACAGCCCTCCCAAGGAGCTCTGGACCCGCACCGTCGACCCGACCGATGCTCCCGACGTTCCGTACAACTTCACCATCCACTTCGAGAAGGGCATTCCCGTCAAGGTTGTGACCCCTGAGGGCGAGACCACCGGCTCGGTCGAGCTGTTCAAGCTGCTCAACAAGATCGGCCACGACAACGGCGTTGGCAGAGTCGACATTGTCGAGAACCGCTTCATCGGCCTCAAGAGCCGTGGCTGCTACGACACCCCCGGCCTGACGATTGCGTAAGTGTTTGCGAGAGTGGTGTTCGACTTGGATCCGTGCTGACCATGTGCAGCCGCCTCGCCCATGTGGATCTCGAGGGTCTTGTGATGGACTCCAAGGTGCGCAAGCTGCGTGACCAGTTCGTCACGATCGAGTGGTCGCACTGCCTCTACAACGGCATGTACTTCAGCCCCGAGCGCGAGTTCCTCGAGAACTCGATCGTCTTCTCGCAGAAGAACGTCAGCGGTGAGGTCCGCATGTCGGTGTACAAGGGCGCTGCCTACACGCTGGGACGCAAGAGCGATGCCAGCAACCTGTACTCGCAGGAAGACGCCTCGATGGACTCGCTCGAGACGTTCTCGCCCATGGACACGACTGGCTTCATCGCCATCCAGGCCATCCGCCTGGAGAAGTATGGCCTCCAGAAGATCAAGGACGGCGAGCCCCTGAGCAAGTAAGCTGCTTAGTGTAGGATAGACAAAAAAGTAAAAGTTGGGATGTTCCTAGATTCTTTGGTGCTGGTCGAGTCGTGTGACTCGTGTCCCGTGTCCCGTGGACTTGTGTGTGTCGTTGCGGACCCCTGGTCGTGAGAACCTTTGGGGCTGAGAGCAATTGGCCAATGATGGAGCTCAGGAACGCGGCCAGTGGGCGGTGCCGGATGGGGATGAATCCCTGCCGTGGAGCAGCGTCTTGGCGAGCAACTGAGGGACCCACTCAACTTTTTTGAGCTGCCTCCCGTGGCGATCGCGAAAGTCGTCAAGAGGTCTCCGATTCCCCACCATAACCTAGGCCTCCGAGAAGCCGCATTTCCAACCTTCAGCATGGTCGGACCACGGGGGATTGCGAGCGCCCTCTGGCCTCGTGCAGGTGGCCGGTCCAGCATTGCACTCCTCCTCCAACGAGGCAGGCCATCTGCCGGCTTGCCAGCACGGTGCTGCTGGCGGGCGGCATACTACTCTTCAGGTTAGCAACAGAGAAGCATACCTAGACACACCTCGCCCCCAGCGATGCACGCCATGCTGATGGATGTCTGTGAGAAGATGCTGCCAGTCCGGCGCCCGTCTCGGCCACGACGGCCCCCAAGACCGTCGAGATCAACGGCAAGAGCTACACGACTGACCCGTGGTTCAATGTGTCGTCCACCGTCCTCTCCTTGACCTCGCGGAAACTGCACCTCCAGAAAGACCACCCCGTCGCCATCACCCGCAAGATCATCGAGTCGGTCTTCCCCGCCCCGACCTACAAGTACTACAACGAGTTCGATCCGGTCGTTTCGACCTTTGAGAACTTCGACTCGCTCGGCTTCCCGCCGGACCACCCGGGCCGCGCCCGCTCCGACACCTACTACATCAACAAGGACACCCTGCTGCGCACCCACACCAGCGCCCACGAGGCCGAGCTCTTCCGCGCCCGCGCCAGCGGCGGCTACCTCATCTCGGCGGACGTCTACCGCCGCGACGAGGTCGACCGCAGCCATTACCCGGTCTTCCACCAGATGGAGGGCGCCCGCGTCTGGGATCGCACCAAGGTCCCCAACGGCGATCTCGCAGCCGCTGTCCTCGCCGACCTCGCCCGGCTGCCCACCCACAACATGAAGGTCGAAGACCCCAACCCGCCCTTTCACCCGGACCGCAACCCCCTCCAGACGGCCCACCACACGCCTGAGGAGGCCGCCGCCATCGCCGCCCACCTCAAGCGCTCCCTCGAGCTCATGGTCAACGAGATCTTCACCCGCGCCAAGGCCGCCACGGACCCGAACCAAACGCCCGAGTCCGCCTCCTCGGAACCCCTCCGCGTCCGCTGGGTCGAGGCCTACTTCCCCTTCACGTCCCCCTCGTGGGAGCTCGAGGTCTTCTACCAGGGCGACTGGCTCGAGGTGCTGGGGTGCGGCGTGTCCCAGCAGTCGTTGCACATCAACGCGGGCGTGCCGTCGCAGAGCGGGTGGGCGTTCGGCATCGGCCTGGAGCGCATCGCCATGCTCCTGTTTCAGATCCCCGACATCCGGCTGTTCTGGTCGCGCGACGAGCGGTTCCTCAGCCAGTTCCGCGGCGTCGAGGACCGGCTGGATCAGATGAAGGCGTTTGTGCCGTTCAGCAAGTACCCGGCCTGCTACAAGGACGTGTCGTTCTGGCTGCGGGGCACGAGCGCGGCGGGCGGGAACACGGGCCGCGGGGTCGGCGCCGTCGACTGGCACGGCAATGACCTGATGGAGGTGGTGCGGGACGTGGCGGGGGATACGGTGGAGGACGTGCGGGTGGTGGACGAGTTTACGCATCCCAAGACGGGCAGGAGGAGCATGTGCTACCGGATCAACTACAGGAGTCTGGAGAGGACGCTGACGAACGTCGAGACGAACGAGATGCATGACAGGGTGACCAAGGCGTTGGTGGAGAAGCTGGGGGTGGAGATCCGGTAGTTTGGTGGTGGTGGTGGTGGTGGGATGTTGTGGGGTGGGGGATCAGGGGGCGTGTGTGTGTTTGTTGGTGTTTGGCAGGCAGGGCATGGTATGGCATGGCATGGCGTGGTCGTACTCGGCCGCGCTCTCTCTTCTCACCGCTACGGCTTTTTTGCTGGGTTTTGAGGAGGTGGCATTGTTCATGACCGAACGGGCGGACGGACGCCGGGATGTAGGAGTCTTGGCCCGGCCGTCTGCTCAGCCACGCCCGGTGAGACGCTGATGAGGGGGGATCTCAGTCTCTCCCTCACACCTTCCTCGCCTCTGCATGAACACTTGGTGGCCTGTTCCTCGCGGGGTATGGAACCGGAAGGTGCCCAGCCGTTGTTTGTCTTGGGGGAGGGGAGGGGCGGAGGCTTGTATTATAGTGTATGCTAGCAGATAGACGGGTAGAACGGCAATGTATGAGAGAGGCCACTCAGCATCGATAGATCCGAGGGCAGTGCAAAGGTTTTGTGGAGCCGGACGTGAGGGGTTCGGCCTTTGGGATGAACAGGAGCACAACCCCGTAATGGGTTGCTGTGTTGGGATATCCGATGGGCTTTCTTGGCAGATTCTGGTGGGCTGAGGGTATGTATGATCTTTGGACATGCTTGCTCGTGGTGTTGTGACGAAGCGGAAGGCGGCGCAGGTGTCGGCAAAGACATGGCTCCCCAGGTAAGGGGCAAAGGGCAAGGCTTACACATAACGTGGCATAACTGCTTTCCAGATCTTATCTGATTCCACATGCCAGGTGGCTTTGCGATGACAAGGTATGGATGTATGTGTGTAGGTCGGTAATCTGCCGGTTTGCGGTCTGGAGCCCCGGGGTAAGCTTGACAGCGGCCAGGCTCCCGGAGCTTCGAGATGGACCTTGCTGTGCCTCGATGCCACGTGTGTTGCCCGCTGCTTACGGTCAGGAAGGTCTCATCTGCTGTCTTTTTCTTTTCTGCTTTTTCTGACGTCGCGCTGCAGATGCAGAGCGTATTACTGTCGTATTCCGTCCCCCTAACTTGGCGTGCATGCATCGAAAATAAGAGGTCTGGCGCTTGGTTGGGGGAATCCAGCTCGCCAACTTCCATGTCCATCTCAGCTAGTTTTCTCGTCTTGTTCCCCGATGCGGCAGGTCTTTTCTTTGGCCACTCTCCTCATCTGCAAGATTGCTTTGAATCGTGCCGCGTATGACCTCGTCAAGTTGTGCTCGGCGTGGTGGTGGCGTGAGAAGGCTGAGCAGGAGGGCATTGGGGCAGGTGGACACCGAGAGACTAAGACCTACACAAGTGCCCTGCTCACCTGAGGAGTGTGTCCTCGCTTGTTTTATTTTGTTGGGAGGGCGCACTCAGGAGGGCAGTGACTCTGCGCCCGTCATGGATGCTAGCACCAAACCCAACCCAGGCTTGCCAGGTCTGCCAGGGAGCCTCACGTCACTGCCCGCGGTTGCGGGCAACGGCCAGAGGAATGCGAGGTTGAGCCTGAGACTGCGTCGAGTAAGAAAGTTGGTGGTCGGAGGCCCTGATCCTCGTGGCTGTGCTGGGGAGTCGGAGAAAGAGTGGGCAGCCAATCAGGTGCAACAGGGGACGCCTCTTTGACCTTTGCCTGCAAACGGACTCAGACGGAGAATCTGTGAGTCTGGGCGACCCGGCTCCACTCTCGCGTACTCTTCGGGGGTTCCAGGTTGCTTCCGTGGCAGTGGCAAGAAGGGCACTGGCTGAACTGGCTCTCAACGATCCAGACTTGTGCCAGACTCCCATCGCAACCACCAATTGACCAGGATCAGCAACGGCGGAGAGGCTTGGACGCTCGGAGGAGGCGATTTGAAATTTGACGACGCAGAGTCTTTCGTAAAAGCCACTGGTCGACTGGAGCCGAGGCGGGCCAAGTGCTGGTTCCATCGGGTTCTTGTCAGAGCCCAGTGTGCTCAGCCATCCAACTGGGGGCTCTGGGGGCGGTCGGGGGTTTGTGACGGGGCTTGTCAAAACGGCCCGTGATCGCCCAACGCACGGGAGGCCGGCTGCGGTCTCATTGCACGCTTGCATCAACCCGCAGCAACCTGCATCCTTGGATGCTGCTTTATAAATCCGCACCACCCAGCTTCCGCATCTGTCTGCATCTTTTTGATTGCAGCTCAAGTCTTGAACACCAAACACTAAAACGCTTTTCTCTTGAAAACGGGACGAGCACCCGTCAACCCCAACCCAACTTCATCACCAACACATCCTACACCCGTTGACCACGCCCCCCGCACCCGTTCATCATCTCCAGGCACATCCGACTTCAAAACCAACCACCCTCCACACACCACACATCACCGTCGCAATGGAGCCGGTACAACGGGAACTCCCTCTCCGGCTGGCACAGCAGGCGCAGGAGCAGCAATTATCACCAGAACTGCGGCCGTCTTCCCTCTCGCGCTCGTCGTCCGGCAGCAGCTCGCGCTCGCGCAAGTCGACCCTGACCCTCGACCTCACCAACCTCCCACCCCTCACCAAGCCGACGCCGCCCTGCAACACCCTCATCTTCACCAACCTCCAGTCGCGCGACATCTTCGCCCCCGACAACCTCCAGAGCATCCGTGACCTCATTGGCCAGAAAGCCCGCATCCACGCCTTCTCCCCGCTCAAGTCGCTGAACCGCATCATCGTCTCCTTCTACAGCGACGAGGACGCCATCGCCATCCGCCAGATCTGGGACGGCGAGGCCATCATGGGCGAGCGGTGCCGCGTGTACTTTGGCCAGCCGACTCCGGTGACGGCCCAACAAGACCTCCACCTCGCCCTGCCCGACGCAGGGAAGCTCTTCTTCATCTCGCCGCCGCCGAGCCCGCCGCACGGGTGGGAGCAAAAGATGGAGGACGCCCCCAACAAGATGGTGCACGCCGACGATCTGGCCGAGGCCCTGGCCAAGCTGAGGCACCACAACAACCCCGTCGACGGCATGATGGCGTCGCCCGTGTCGCCCGTCGAGAGCGGCAGCGTGCCGCAGCGCAGCCGCAGCTCGACGCTGGTGTTCCAGCCGAATATCCAAAACGGCGCGAGCCCGGACCTGCCGTGTGTCATTATCCATGACATGACGGACGAGCCCGAGGACCTGAGCCCCATTGGGGGGTCGTCGAGGCCCATCATGGCGCATACTGCGCGCCCGCCGGTGGAGCTGATGCTTGATGACTGAAGGGCATGGAATACTGGGGGCCATCTTCTTTCTTTTCATGTTCTATTTTCCTTTCTTGTTTGTTTTCTATTCTCAAGGATTGGTGTGACAAATCACCGGTTAAGGGCATTGGGAGAACGGCCGGCGTTGGGTGCTCGGGGTACGCGGCAGGGAGTTGCCGCAACATCTGTATTTGTTTCGAGTCATAGCGGTCAAAAGCATCGCCATCTTGCATGGTGCAACGGGGCGGAGCAGGTAGATAGCTCTGGTATGGTGCCCTAATGAAGCTGTTTCAGCATTCAACCTCGTCCGTTCCAAACGGGCATCTGCTCGCCTGACAGAAACGTGATCGATTCGAACCACCCCTCCCCCAGTCCGATTCACATCCGGGATAATACCCGTCCTCGCCCACGTCTCACCTCCCAGACGTCACACAAGGCACGCCGATCTCCCGGAGTAGTAGATCACTGAAACCTCCCTCAGCCACAACCAGCCGATCACGACACCAACAACCCGCTCAACCCACTCACCCCCATCCAGCCAACCCACCCGACAACCACCGACCCCAAAAATCAGCACCCCCAAGCTCCTCCCCTCCGCCCCCTTCCACAGCCCCCCACCCCGTCGACCCGTGTCCGCCCCCCCGTGGTGCGGAGACGCCGGCGCATCAGCGGGCGTCTCCATCTTCCCGAGCTCCGGGACGTACTGCATCTCATGCCTCGCCTCCGTCCCGCCCGCCTGCTTGACCACAAACCCCTTGAGCACGCGCCGCGACCGCGCGATGCCCCGCTCGTCCCACGCCGGCACGCTCCGCCGCGCGTAGCACACGGCCATGAACAGCAGGCACTGCGCGCCGACGAGCAGCGTGTGGCCCCAGCGGGGCGGCGCGAGCCCGAGGGCGGTACAGAGCTTGGGCCCGTTGAGCCAGTAGGCCTCGGCGCGGAGGAAGTCGGCGGAGGCGTAGGTGGGCGGCTGGCAGGCGAGGGCCGCGAGCATGTTGTTGCCGAGGGTCTGGGAGGTCGCGGAGGGGGCGACGTCGGCGAGGAGGAGGGACTCCATCCACGCGCGCGCGGGGGGCGGGGAGGAGAAGGGGTGGGTCGGCACGCCGAGGAGGTGGGCGACGTAGCGCCACAGGGCGAGGTAGTCGTCGATCTCCGGGCCGCGGAGGTAGATGCCCTGGCGGGGCAGGGAGAGCCAGATCGGGGCGGCGGAGAAGGCGAGGATGGTGCCGATGCTGTCGAGGTCGTTGATGGGGATGCCGTGGGCGGAGGTGGGGAAGTAGGACGGCTGGCGGCGGGCGAGGGCGAGGATGCGCCGGCGGACCGAGGCGTGGAGGAGGCGGACCCGGATGGACGAGGCGAAGCCCGGGGCCGCGGGACCCGGCTGGAGCGAGGGGAGGGAATGGGTTACGTCGAGGACGTGTTGGAAGGTCTCGAGGAGGCGGCGGCGCGCGACGTGCACGCCGAAGCCACCCGTTCGGGTGAGCGTCTCGACCACACGCGGACTTCCCATCCCTCCGAGGAGGGACTGGAAGGTGAGCCCGACGATAGAGGGGCCGGCGTAGCGGTAAAAGACCTTTTGGCCGCGCTCGATCTGGGCCCAGTCGACCCAGTCCGGGACCGTGTTGACTTGGTCCCAGAGCTCGCGGAGGGTCTCGTCTTCGTGGGCGCGCTGGCTGAGGATCTCGTACAAGTCGGGATGTTGTGTCTCATGGCCTGGGTCCCCGGGTCCATTATCATCCGGCTTTCTGTTTGCCCTCAGGTGCAGTGCCGCCAAGTCATCAAAGCGGTCGAGGGATCGTGTGGCGAGCTCGTCGTACGTGAACATCAGGGGCCGCATCTCCTCGGCGGTGAGGTGGTCCTCGGTCCACTTGAACTTGTAGTCCCATGTTGTCATGCAGGCCCCGACCTTTGGTCTTGAGGCGTCCATTTCTCTGCTCGTTACGCCTGCTCCTTGGGAGAGAGTGTCTCGAGGGCGTACTGTCTGTTGTTGTAGGCGTCACGCTCAACTCAACGCTCAGCGCTCAAGGCGCGATTCAGTGCCAGTATGGTTTACAGACGCATCCCTGCCGCCGGGTATAGACCGGAATCACAGGCGCTTGCCCTCCGCTATTTATCAGACCAAATGCCATCCTGGATTCCCCAACCTCAAACATGAGGGGGGGTTGCAACGGATCCAAGTTCCAACAGCGTTGCCGAGGCGCTAGCCATGCCGTGGGCAAGAACCCCGCTGTGACGTGCAGGTTTGCCACGGAGAGGATGATGCCTCGATGCAACAACAAAGATCAGATGTCGAACAGCCTTAGGTTGTTGGGCCGCGTGATGGGCGACATGCAGGGCAGGCAGTTGGAATCGAGCCAGTCAGTGCTAAGACAGCACGGACTACGGAGTTGTAAAGCTGCCAGGTCGGGGATTACCTAAGGAAATGCCCCTGAAAAAAGTGTCTCCAGATCTCGACGACGTAGTAGCCCAAGACTCGAGTCATTTCTTTTGCTCATGACAGCTTTCCCCGCGTCCTCATGAATGTCCAAGGATGACGCCGTTGATATCGGAACCCGACGGGTGGGTCCCGTTCTCCAAGGTCCTGTCGCATTCGGCTCCGTGTGGTTGCGTTGCAGCGCCGAAGTCTCCACTCACCCGCTGGCCCCACCAGAGCCCAGACATCCCAAGCGAGCCGCGCTCGCCAGGGTCTGGAAATTTTCGAAAGCGACACACGCGATCTTCCGCTCCTCGCGTCAACCAGTCGTCCGCCGACCACCAACACTCTCATTCTCTCATGATGGATTGCTCTTGTCGGACAGCCGCTCTGAGGATTTTCGTCAAAAGCCTTGCCCAAATCCACGTCCCGCTTCGCACCGCCGCACCGTTCCGGACGCAATACCAGGCGCAGCACGTCTACGCCCAACCCAGCGGTTTCTACAAACAGAGAAATACCCCGGGTTTAGCCGCCGCATCACGGACACTACACACATCATGCGCTAGAAACGGCTCAGCAGAAGCCGTGCAGTCTGTCAAGAAAGATGCCGGAGGAGCGAGCGAACACGGGGAGGCGGAACCGACTGAGACAGCCTACCGCGCGTCCTCCAACCGTTCGCCCACAAGCGGATCGCACGCTCGCACAAACCGGACGAGCTCAGGGCGCCGGGAACAGAAGAAAGTTGGACGGGCCGAACCGGACACCTTAGACAAACAGGAAAAGAAGGCCAAAAAGGAGAGGAGGGGCTTCAACCCGAAACCAGTGAACGAAGACCACCTCTACCCGCCCAGACAACCCAGGCAAAGGGAGCCCTGGATGGCTCAGAAGAACGCCCTGAAGCAGAAGTTCCCAGAGGGATGGAACCCGCGCAAGAAGCTGTCTCCCGACGCCCTGGTGGGCATCCGCATGCTGCACCAGCAGTTCCCCGAGGAGTACACGACCGAGGTGCTGGCGCAAAAATTCGAGGTGTCGGCGGAGGCGATCCGCAGGATCCTCAAGTCAAAATGGACCCCGGATGCCGACGAGGAGATCGAGCGCCAGGAGAGGTGGTTCAACAGAGGCAAATCGGTGTGGACGCACTGGGCGGCGCTGGGCAAGAAGCCGCCGAGGAAGTGGCGCGCAGAGGGCGTCGTCCGCGATCCCGTCTGGAACAAGCCAAGGGGCCCGAACCACAAGGACAAGGCGGAGCGCGCCGAGGCGCAGAGGCGGCTTGCAAAGGGCCTGCTGGGATGATTGTTGCGGGCGAGTGTGTACGATGGGGGAGCTATTGAAAATCGCCCAGCTCGCCATCTTGGATAGAGTTTTAATATTGTATTATCAGACGGAGGGATGTAAGAATATGGACTGAACGGAAGACGATATGCCCCTCACTGTGTATCTCCACATGCCAGTTGCGCTGGGCAACCATCCTATGCATTTATTCTGGACAGCTCCAACGCCTCCTCGCCGTGAACCATTTTGTGATCTTCAGACTGACCCGGCTTGGTGGTCTGAGCTCCTATCAGTCATCCCATGCCCCGGGCCCTGGCCGCATCCTCGTCCGGACTCGATCGCCCAATGGGTGCTCGGCAAGCCATGTCATTTCGCTGCCTGCATGCCGGCCCGCGCTAATGCAACGTCGCGGCTCATCACACGACGGCAGCATTCCGGTCGAACGGTGTGCCAATGGGGGCATCGTGGGGTGAGTTTCGGGTCGACGCACCCACCCATGTTTCTGACTCTCTGAGCGAGTTGGGCCGATGGGTGATACGGACAGCTCGTACTTTCGTATGTATCGCAGGACCGATCTCCGCTTCTCCAGACTCAAAAGATGGACAGTGCCCCGGCAACCAGTAAACATTGCAGACCCGTCCTGCCTATACCCTTCGCGGACAAGATCGCTACCGACATCGCTGGAGGGCCCTGCTGTGATTGGCGAACCGCCTGAGAGGCGTCCTGAAAAGGCAACGCTGGGCACCCGAACGGGACTCAAGCACGCGCTAAAACCGGGTTGGACAGCAGTGGCACGGTCCATATTTTCCGTCAACCAGCCCACCCCCTGCGGCCCAACTTTTCGTGGGTTGCATGCTGAACGAGAGCCCACTGAGCCCGGAGGCGTCTGGAGATCCAGCTGCGCATCCAGGATCGGTGTTTTTTCTTCACCATCCCAGACCGAGCGGCGTCTTCTGCAACGTCGTCACGCCAATGTCGCACACCTCACCTTGGTCCTGATTGACCTCGGCGCCGGGACAATTGACTTTGTCTCGCGGCACGTCTTCATGTCACTGTAAGCTCCGGTTTTAGGCGTATCCCCGTCCCTCGTGTCCTGCCCTCGTTTCGAGCTTTGTTTGTTTTGTGTGCGATCGTGCCTTCTGACCTCGCTGTCCCTGCGCATCTGCTGTAGCTTTCAACCCGCGAACACCCCCGTCCTGTCTTCATTCTTTCCGACAGCCTCGGGCGAGACACTCGCATTCCATTCGGCTTCTTTCTTCCCTTCATTGCGCTCCTTCTGCCTCTGCGGTTCCGCCGATTCGTTCCCTACCACAGCTGCACATGTGCCGACGCCCCCGTTAAGCCGTATATAGCCCAACCGCCATCCCCGCCTCCAGCTGTCCTACCCAGTCCATGGCGAAGAGCGATGGCATCCACTCCCTCAAACCGGATTAAGCTTACACCGTCCAACTCCCCGTTCCTCACCCGCCCTTCTCGTTCACCTATTCGACCACGACCCCTCTACGACTCGTGCCTGTCCCTCCAGCGGGTCGTCGGCGCCACCTGCACTTCCCCTACCGGATTTGACACGGTCTACTCGTCCTTTGCGTACCTCGCCGGCGGCGCTGTCGTCGTGGTCGATGTCTCAGGCGAACACTACTCGCAGCGCTTCTACCGCGCACGCCCATCCGCCGTCCCCCTTCTCGCCGTCTCCCCCGCCACAAACACGTCGGCAACCCCAAACTCGACGCCCAAAGCCAACGACAGCAGGAATAGGGCGGCTGCGTCGCCACGGGACTCCCTCTACGCGCCCGCGGACTGGCCCGAGTCCCCCACCTCCAAGACCTGGACGAGCCGCGAGCGCATCAAGGCGGCGACCTGCCTGGCCCTCAGTCGTGATGGACGGTACTTAGCAGTGGGCGAGACGGGCTATGCCCCGCGGGTTCTCATATTCAACCTACAGGATGCCTCCTCTGACATCCCCCTGGTGTCCATTAGCGAACACACCTTCGGCGTCAAGGCCGTGGCGTGGTCGCCAGACACCAGGTATCTCGCCTCGCTGGGCTCGGCGAACGACGGTTTTCTTTACTTGTGGAAGCTCGACCCGCGGACCGGCGCGGTGAAGCTGTTTCAGCAGAACAGGTGCACCTCGTTCGTCAAGGAGATGGTATGGATGGGGAGCAACGTCATCACGCTTGGTGTGCGGCACATCAAGGTATGGCGGGTCGACGATGGGCCCGAGATCTCCCCGACAAAGCAGAAATTACCCAGCGACGGACCGCCCGCTGCGCCGCCACCACAGGCGCAGAAGCCCTTGTCGGGCAGGAACATCCTGCTCGGCCCGATGCTGGATGCGACCTTTTGCTGCGCGCTGCCGGTATCCGACGACAAGGCCATCATCTGCTCTGAGACGGGAAGTGTGTGCCTGCTGGACGATGCCAACAAGCAGATGAAGTTGGTAAAGGTTCTGGAACTCGGTTTTGGCATCACCTGCATATCGAGCCGCGGAGAAGACGTATACATCGGAGGAAAGGAGGGACAGGTCGCTGTCATCAGCCTCGACAGCCTCTTAACGATCGCCCCTGAGCCGACGGTTCGCAGCTCCCAGATGGCCGCCGGCCTCCTTGCCATGGGGTTCTTGGCAGAAAACCTTGTGACGATCGACAGCAAGCGATCAATTGGTATTCGAAGCCCAGAAATCATGCCCGGCAGCTCCCAAGGTGACGAGACCGTCATCCCCATTCCGGGCCTCGGCGACCCCATTGTCGGGATCCAAAGACTGTCGTCATCGAACAACCTGGGCGCCGATTTCTTCACATGGTCCGGGTCCGGTAGGGTGACGGTCTGGGGTCTGGAAGGCATGGTCAAGTCGTCGATTACTATCCCCATTGAGCAGGTCGAGATTGGCACCGAATCTGACCCAGTCAACCAAGTCGTCGTGGTGAGAGCTACGAACGACGGGGCCCTCTTCATTGCCGGAGACAAGCTGGGCGTTCTCCGCATCGTCGAGGTTGCCACCGGAGAGTGCCTGCTGGAAACAAAAGCGCACTCCTCCAACTGCCAGGACATCACAGTCCACGAGGGAAAGTCGAGGTTCCTGGTGGCGTCTTGTGGGAGGGACCGGACGGTCCAGCTGTTCCATCGCTCGTCCGACGGGGTGTTTGCGCATTTCCAGACGCTCGAGTTCAGCGCCAAGGTGGTGCAGGTGCTCATCCCCACCGAGGATAAGGTGTTGACGTGTTCCCTCGACCGGACTCTCCAGATCCATGACATCGTGAGCAAGGAGAGCGAGCCCGATGTCATGGCGGCCATTCCTTCTAGGGTGATTTCGTTAAGGGCGTCTCCGTCGTCCATGACAATCACGCCCGAGGAAAAGGCCATCTTTGTTTCACTGCTGGATCGCTCTGTCTGCCAGTTCGATTTTGCGAGTGGGCGACTCTTGGGCTCCTTCAAGTGCAACGACGAAGCCGGACTCGACTCGGTCGTTCTCGAATCCCTGACCTACGGCCAGCTTGAACCCGGCGACGTGTCGTTTCTCCTCGGCATCTCCAACACGGACAAGTCCGTTCGGCTTTACGACGCGCAGGCGGGCTGTTTCTTGGACCGCGAATGGGGCCACACCGAAGCCATCAACGGCGTCATCCTGATCGACACCGAAGAAGCCGGGCGAAAGGTCGTCAGTGTTGGCGAGGACGGCACCATCATGGTCTGGAACCTCGAGTTCCAAGACCCCACTGGCGGCGCCCACACCCGCGACCCCTCCCCCGAAAAGACCCCTCAACCCGCCTCGACCCGCCCTCCCCTCCGGCGCGTCCTCTCCAAAGCCGAGCTCGCCGAGTTCCAACGCCCGTCCCCAACCCCCCACGCCACCGCCGCCACACCGAGCACCGGCACCGGCCGCCGCTCCCCGCCGCGTCCCTCGCACCGCCGCCCTTCGAAGTTCCACCTCCCCTTTTCGTCTCTCCGCACCCCAACCGCCGCAGACAGACACCAAACCAGCCCTACCAACACAGCCACCAACTCGGCAATCGACGACACCCCATCCCGTCGGGCCTCCTCCTCGCGCGCTTCTGACGACAGCTCCCCGCCCCCGGAGGAACCCGACAGTCCCAAAGCCACCCCTGGCGGCGGCGGCGGCGGTGGTGGTGGTGGCGGAAGCACGCGAGCAAAGATGATGTTCCGCCGCCCGTCGCTGCCCGCGCTGGGCGCGACGCCCATCAGCAGCAACAAGTCGCGGAAAAACTCGAGCTCGTCCAACCGGCGCGGCGGCGGCGGGGACAATGGAAATGGGAACGGGAACGGAGGAAACGGAGGAACCGGAAATGGTAATAATAATAATAACAACAACGGGTACGGCTTCGGCACGCTCAGCATGGCGACGGAGCAGACCTGCCGGCAGCTGCGCGCCTACCGCAAGAAGCTCGCGGGCGCCGACGCGGTCAACCCGGACATGCTGGCGCAGCTGGACGCCGAGCTGCGGCTGACGGCGGCCGCGCTCGGGGAGAGGGCGATCAGGAGCCGGATCACGGCGGCGGGGCTGCCTCAGCTTCAGGAACAACAACCATTACAATCACAGCAGAAGGAGGGGCAGGGAGGGGGGGTGATGGCGGTGACGGTGGGGGAAGGGGGAGGAGGGGTCAGTGAGATGGTGCTGAGCGGGTTGTTGGATCAGTACAGCGAGAGGTTGGTGAGCATGCTGGATGAGAAGCTCAGGTTGCGGTTGAGTGAGGAGGAGAGGGACGGGGGAGGGGTAAGGGAACGGCCGAGGACGGCTGGAGGGGAGGGGCCGTCGTCGTCGGCGGCGATGTCGATGTCGATGGGCCTGGGAGGGGCGGTTTGTGAGGAGCCTGGGTCGGCTTAATGCCTAATGGGTGGTGGGATGGAGGTGCGATACCCTGGGGAGTTCAGTCTTTTTTTTTTTTTTCTTCTTTTTTCTCAAGCTTCTTTTCTTTGTACATGTAGCATACACCCACCCATTCGACGGCGCTGGTTTCTTTTCTTTTACTTTTTTCGTTTTTTTCTCCGCTTTCTTACCATCAGCCTACCCTCGTTCCTTTTTTTCTTTTACATCGCAAATCACATCACTCACTATCGTGGGACGATGGCTGGGAACTGGGCCTCCCATTGCATACACCACGGAGAAGGACAGGCCGGTTTCATATCTTGGTATTGAGCTTCCTCGACATACACCCCGGATCAAGATGGATGGATTCCATACCCCGGGATTCGGCCTCCCTTTATCATACCTGGAGAAGCCTTGAGAGAGGACGGACGCCAGTGGATTTTCTACATTTCCTTTTGGGAAAGAGGCACAGTGGGTATTTTAACACCTATTACTACTACAAGGCGGGGGGCAAAGACTAGACTAGACAGACTCAGATCGGTCAGGTCAGATGGAAAAATGGCGTTTTTTTTCTGGTTTCTGGACAGGAACTGGACTGGACTGGACTGGACTGGACTGGATATACAGACAGGGGGGGGCCGGGGGTGGGGGGTTCTAATTGATTGGCCTGCTCACGTGGTGCCTTGTTCCGTTGAATCCTGATTTGTGTGGTTATGTGTTTTTGTGATTCCGAGTGTGTTTCTGGGGACGGGGACGGGGACGGGGTGAGTGATTCAGGGAACCGGGGGGCGGGGTTGGGGTTAGCCTGCGATGGTGGACTGGGTGAATTGAGCGAAGCTGAATAGAGAGTTGGTTGGTCATGATCCATTCTGCTTGATGCGGGACTCCCGCATGAGACATATTGTTGTGATGGTTAACGATGCCCTGTCACAAGGGGTGTTGAAGAACCGGTGAGGCAAGCCACAAACCTCAAAATGGTGATCGTCACTATAAATTTCAATCTATTTCAACTTCGTCCTACTAGCTGACCAATTTCTTTGCATTTTGAAATCCAATTCTAATCGTTGCGGGAGTCAAGACGCTTGATTGGATGTTGTAGAATGGAGAGAGCGGTATGTTGGATTTTGGGCGCGTTTTGGCAGCGGTATAAAATCCAAACTCGAGCTCCGCTTTCAAGTGTCCAACCCGCCGCTTCCCCAAACAGTGATATCAACTGCTGATGCTATCTCAGATGCCTGGAACTCGGAAACAAGAGGGACTCATAGGATTGTCCACCTTTAAAGTCTGTTTAGGCTCATATTGGTGAGGTATGGTGTACCGTGACTATCCCCTGAATCTAGAAAACTTTCCACCTCCCGAATCCTTCACGCCGGGAATGATATCAAGTCGTGATGCATCACAAACAATAGCACTAAAATAACCCGTGGTATCTACCAAAACCCATCCACACATCACTTATGCCTGGACCAAGAGACCCTTACTCCTCCCGCTTTCCCCCCTCACCACCACCTTCCTCCCCCTTTTGCCTCGTCGCCTTCTCCAAGCTCGACCACCTCGCCTCCGCCGCTCTCGCTCTCACCTCCCTCGCGCTCAGCCCCTGCGTCCCCTCCCCGCCGCCCCCGAGCACGTACGTGCCCCCCTCCCACCGCCATGGTCCATCACCATCCCTTCCTCCTCCTCGTCGCCACCCCCGCGCTCCGGCGCGAACTCCTCCCCCTCGCCCACCGCCCGGCCCCCGTGCTTCCAGTCCGCCCTGTCCACCTCCCGCTCGATCTCCCTGCACAGCTTCCAGAACTCGGCGTCGTGGTTGCTGTGCACGTTGTGCGCCAGCTCGTGGCACAGCGTCTTGCGGATGGTGCGGTAGTCGCGCCAGCCGTCGTACGCGTCGGTCCGGAGCCGCAGCTCGATCACCTCGCCCCGGTTCCGGTTCAGGCCCAGGATGCGCGTGACCCCCTCGTGCGACGCGGCCGTGTGGCTCGCCGGGTCCATCTCGGTCAGCAGGCCGACGCTGAAGCGGCGCGCGCGCATGGCCGCGCGGATGCCCGGGTCGGCCTTGAGCCGCTCGAGCAGGGCGAGGCTGCGCGCCGAGTTGGGCAGGTGCGGGAGCGGCCGGAGCGTGTGGAAGGTGTAGTTGAGGTCGTCGGCGGTGGTGCGCTGGGTCGGGGTCAGGCGGGCGTAGCGGGCGCGGGCGAGGGCGCGCTTGGCTTGCCAGGTGGTGGCGGCTTCGCGCTGGTGTTGGAGGGTGGTGAGGGCGGAGGTTTGCGGGGCGAGGAGGCGGAGGGTGGTGGTGTGGAGGGAGGAGAGGGGGAGGGACGAGTCGGAGAAGGGGATGTAGAGAGCTTTGAGGCCGGGTTGGCGCTTCTCGGGGAGGGCCTTGGCTTTGGACCAGTCGTAGGAGGGGAACTCGAGCGAGAGGGTCAGGATGAGGTGCTCGAAGGTGTCGGTGGAAGAGAAGACCCATTTCTGGATGTGCTTCTCGGGAGGGAATTTGATGGTGATCTCGACGGGGGTTTCATCGGATGAAGGGCTCAGGGAGTCTAAGGGGTCTTGCTGGGAGTCTAGCTGGACGTCTTTGGCTGGGTCTGTTGAGTCCATTATTGTCGGCGGATGGCTGCGCGACTGACGCCGCTGCTTTGATGAAAAAGGTGCCGATTTATAGAGCTGATGAGTTGTGATAAAGCTCTTGTGTCCCGGATCCCGACCGAGTCTCAAGTCACTCAGAGCCGGTAACAATTACATTCAAGACTATTGTTTGTGAATCAAAAAGTCACAAAGCAAAAGAAATCAAGAGTTTGATTGAAACAGTAATTTGTTGAGAGTTAAGGTTGAGATTGTCTTTGCCTTGGTGTGAAACTCGTGATTCATTGCCTCGGGCTGTCGAGAATCTTCGATGCGCATTTGTCAGGCGCTGCTTTGTTTGGCTGTCGTCATTGAGCTGACACTTCCACACCAGAACCACAAAATATCTGCCGTGCACTTCTTCACCACAATCTCAAATGTTCTGGAAGGAGTTCCCGAAAATCGTCAAGCTGCAGAAGGGCAATGCAACCAGCCACAGAGGGGCGGGATCCGACGCATCGGCTCGATGCGCAAGCCACTTTCGTCAGAGTTGAAGTCCTGGCCAGCTCTGCGACAGCACTTGAGAGATGAAACACGGAGCCATTGCGCACTGTGTTTGAGTGTCTCGTAGAATGGGGCATGGCACCAATCGGTTGGTCCCGGCCGAGGGGAGGCAACATGTCCTTGTTTAACATTGAATCACCTGATTGCAGGATTGATTGGATCTGTTCTGATCTGGCAAGAGACCCTGAATATCGAATGTGGGGGCCGAGCAGCTGTTGGAGAGTTGGAGGGATGCAGAGTTGCCTCTTCTGCCGTTGTATCCGTTGTATCCGTGCCGCAGTCGCATCAAACTATCACCAACTGCTCCTTGTGTCTCCGACAGAACATCGTATTGGCGAGCCGGCGGTGTCAAATGATGCCCTTCCGTCTCGTATCTTGCTGGTGTCAAGAAATGGAACGGCAATATGGCATCCACCCTCAGCGCAGCCCTGGGCAATTTTGGCCCTCAGTTCGGGCAAGCTTGCTGAGAAAGGGTCTAGGGTCCTCACCAAAGACGGGATAGCGCCCCTTGACGTCAATTTCCCCTGGCGCAACCGACCACTCAGACGGCGTTGCCCAGGAATTTTTGGCAATGTGGGCCCCGGGGTAGTTCAGGCACACCGCCGCTAGGCCTCCTTGGGAAGCTCTTTGTGGTGCCCCTTCTCGTGTTTCTTACTGAGCAGTCTGAGCTCCTGCCCACTCGAATCCTCTTCTTGTGTTGGACCTCGCCTCGCCGTCTCGTCCTCCTCGACAGTCGCTCATTGCATTTGAGGGAGGCTTCGCCGTGTGCGTTCCTTCTGAACTCAGTATTCTTGTCGCTCGTTTGACATAACAGTTCTCTCAATTTTGGCACCTGCTACCCGCGTCGGTTTCGCTTTTTTTGACCAACTGCGTCCACATTCCACTCATCGCCAATTTCGAGTCTTTTTCGATACTGCCGCTTCCCGTCTGTTTCAGTCATGCTTGTATGTCGCTTTCTCGGGACGGCTGTAGTGACCGGTTGCTGGAATTCTGGCAGAAGGGAATCCTTGAATCAATCACCAAATTAACATGAGCATGTAGCTTCACTCGGCGCTCCTGGCGCTCGGCGCAACCCTCGCCGCGGCTGTCCAGCCCTTGGAGGTGCAGGGCCAGTATTTTGTCAATCCCAAGACCGGCAACCGCTTTCAGATTGTTGGCGTCGCCTACCAGCCGGGTGGCTCTGCTGGCTACGACAAGAAAGCTGGGCGTGATCCCCTGAGCGACCCCGATATCTGCCTCCGCGATGCCGCCCTTCTTCAGATTATGGGCGTCAACACCATCCGTGTGTACAACGTCAACCCCGACGTGAACCACGACAAGTGCGCCAGCATCTTCAACGCTGCCGGCATGTACATGGTCCTCGACGTCAACTCACCCCTCGTTGGCGACTCCTTGACCAGCTACAACCCCTGGGAGTCGTACTATGCCGCGTACCTGAACCGCACCTTCGCCGTCGTGGAGGCGTTCAAGAACTACCCCAACACCTTGGCCTTCTTCTCCGGCAACGAGGTTATCAACGACGAAAAGACCGGTGCCACGGTTCCTCCGTACATGCGCGCCGTCACGCGTGACATCAAGAACTACATCAAGAAGCACTCCACCCGGCCCATCCCCGTCGGTTACTCGGCCGCCGATGTCCGCTCCATCCTGTTTGACACGTACAACTACTTCCAGTGCTCCCTGAAGGGCGACGATGGCGACATGAGCAAGGGCGACATCTTTGCCCTCAACAGCTACAGCTGGTGCGGCGAGAGCGACTTCAAGAAGGCCAGCTACGACCAGCTGGTCAGCGGCTTCACTGGCAACTCGGTCCCCATCTTCTTCTCCGAGTTCGGCTGCAACGAAGTCTCGCCGCGCGTCTTCACCGAGGTCGGGACCATCTACGGCTCGCAGATGGACACCGTCTTCTCGGGTGGCGTCGTCTACGAGTACACTCAGGAGAAGAACAACTACGGCCTGGTCGACATGAGGGACGACGGCTCCGCCACCCTTATGAAGGACTTCCTCTCCCTCAAGGCGCAGTACGCCAAGCTCAACTTCACCGAGATCCAGGGCAAGAAGGCCCCGTCCACCGCGGCTCCCGCCCCGCCCGTCTGCGACTCCAAGCTCATCACCACCGACGGCTTCAACTCCAACTTCACCATCCCTGTCCTGCCCCCCAACGCCACCGAGATCATTGAGAACGGCGTCTCGCCCAAGCCCGTCGGCAAGCTCGTCGAGATCAAGGACTGGAAGGTCAAGTTCACCGTCAAGAACCCCGACGGCACTGTCATTTCCAACCTGGCCGTCAAGCCGCTTGCCGATGACGGCGTGAACGGTACGTTTCACTCACCCCCCTTCTTTCCACTCTCCCGAGTTTGGTAACGGTTGGACTAACAACGCCTGCGCAACCACCAGCCCCTGGCACCAACACCGACTCGGGCACCCAGGCCGGCACCGGCACCAGCACGTCGTCCTCGCCCAGCGCGAGCGCCAGCAAGGACGCCGCCGCCCGCCCGGGCGCCGTTGTCCTTCCTGCTGTCGCCATGGGCGCGTTGGCTGTCCTTGCTGCGCTTTAAGAGCACGTGATGGACCGGTCGATGATTGAAAGGGATGTCTCGGTGAGTGTGGCTGGGGATGTGATGAGGCTGGTAATATCCATGATGGGGGGTTGATCTGAAAGGGGGAAGTGGGGGCTTTATTTAATGGACGGAACGAGGCTGTAGATAATTCGCATGGAGGGAGGAATAGTCCAGTTGGTGCTGCTGTTGACGATGTTGGTGTTGTTTGGCCGCGGGACTTGTTGCGCGCTTGCTGCTTCGCTACATGGTTCATGTATGATCTATGATACCACGTCTTGTTTTCGTCTTTTGTTCTTATCCTTGCTTCTGTTTAGCTGTTGTCTGTGGAACTGTATATACCGTGAAAACACATATAATCTGTGATAGGAGGGCGGAAGGGCCATGTCATACGTTGAATATGCTTAGATTTGATACTGTGACGGTTGATTCCAAGTCAGTTGCCTTAGAATATAGCAATAGCCGCTGTTGCTAGCAACAATAGCTTGGTTGCCACACGTGGTAGGCAACAGATGAGAACATCGAACAGTGTCTAGACCGAGCTTCGGTCAACGTGTGCTACAACATATCATCCTCCTCTCTGCGCGCCCAGAGATGGACCATGTTCACTCATGTTGCGACACCAACAACACCGCCATGATCATCATGGGCCTGACAGGCGATACAAGCAATATTTTCCCGCTGTCCAAGTCGCTCACTGTCCGGTGATCCAGAAACAGCGTACTTACACGCGGGGAAATCTCTTCGCCAACAACCACGAGCCTCCACCCCCGCACAATTTTGATCCTGTCCTCTAAGCGTTTAAGGGGCTCTCAGGCTGTCGACATCTAGTTATGCCCTGCTCCCTTTTCTCGAAGGACTTGTGTCTGTGCCGATTATCAGTCGCATCTCCTTTTACCAGCTAGCCAAACCAAGTGAGCATGACCGGCCGACCGCCGAGTCAGGCAGTGAGGATTCTGGTTAAATATCAAGGTTGTTTAATACCAAGACTGACACAAAAGCTGAAGGCACAACTCAAGTATATTCTGCGAAGGTGAACTCGTCAAATAGAATCTCCAATAAAAGACTGCGCTCTCGCAGCTTCATGTCAAACCAAAAGTCCAGAGAGAGCACAGGCAGCGCTGAAGTGGCGATTCTGAACACACAGCTCCAGCAAGAGTTCTCCATCCCTTCAGCACAATTTAACACAGCCTGACGACACCACACAACTCGTTTATTATACTTTCTATTGGGGCCTTTCTTCCCGTGATATAAAAGCGCCGTATTAATCATCAAACGGCAAAGCGAATCTCAGTTCTACAACCTTCAAGCGCATCCCTTAACCCCGGAACTCCTCCGCCTTGCTCTCCTCCCACCTGCCGGGGACGAGGGCCAGGGGCACGATGCCGCTGACGTGCATCTCGGGGCCAAAGATCTTGGCGTTGAGGCCCAGCTCCTGGGTCGCCGCCTTCATGTTCTTGAGACCCTCCTGGTAGTTGGGGCCGGCACGGCGCACCCAGATCTGGACGTTGTGCTCGTTGAGCGCCTTGGCGTACTCACGGAGGGCCTTGATGACACCCTTGAAGGTGCTGGCAACGTTGGTGAAGTTGGCGATACCGCCGCCAATGAAGAGAACCTTGCCCTTAGGGCTCAGGGGAGCCCGGAGCATCAGGTCGAGCACAGTCCGGGCATAGTGGTATGTCTGGGACTCAGTGGGCGCACCCGAGTACTCGCCGTAGTTGGCCAGCTCGTCGGCGAAGCCGGCCGAGGCGATGGCATCGGCATAGACGACCGAGGCACCACCACCGGCAACCAGGGTCCAGATCCTGCCGTTGGGGTTCAGGACAGTCAACTTGAGCGAAGCACCAGTCTTGGCATCGAGCTCGGCAATGTAGGCCTCCTCCTTAGTGAGCTCACGGCCGAAGGGAGCAGGGAACTCGATGGGCGGGCCGGCGTCGATGTTGACGGTGCCGTTGGAGGCCTTGGGGGCGGTGATGCCCAGAGCCGCCGGCGACCTCGCAATCGCCCACTTCACACCACACTCAAAGTCTGCTGTTTGATCCAGCTTGGCAGCAAGATCAAGGAAGTGCACCGACGCCGAGGTGCAGTCCTCGTTGGGGATCACAACCAGGGGGTTGATCTCGAGATATGTGAACTGGCAGTCAACGTAGACGGCATAGAGGCGGGTGACTGTGGAGGCACCGGTAAGCAACTGCACTCTTGTAAGTCAGTTGGGGGGCAAGACTCACTGAAGTCAACGAGGACATTGTGGACGCCCTTGGGGACCTTCTTCAGGAGAGTGGCAGCAATCTCCTCGTTTGAGGGGTATTGTGTGAGGTCGACGGGGATAAGAAGCTTCTCCGCCTTGGCATCGACATCGCCGACATCAACACCACCCTCGTGGGTGAACAGAATCCAGTCGCCCTGATAAGAGTGTCAGCAAGTGTCCATCTGTTCGGAGTGTTTTGCCTGTTCGCGGGTTTGTGGGCCGGGGGTGGTCCACATCGGAATGTGGTTTAGTCTCCGTTCGTCCGTGACGGGCGGGACGTTGGAGACCCTGTCCCGATGAACTCCTGTTGCACACAGAGTTTTTCCAAGTATAAAGACTCAGAAACCTCCGCCGGGTGATGTGAAGGTTGCATCTTCCTCCCACATCATCGTCTTCCGCCTCTTTTGGTCTGCATCTTCACGCCATCCCCGTTTCGTGTGCTTGCACTCGCAAGTGGAGCTCGTTTCGCGAATCAAATCCCGCTGGACGCCAAGAACGGGCTCAACTGAAAATCGAAACTTACATCGCGAACCGAATTGATCTATGAGGCGTTAGCGCAAGCTGCTTGCAGCACTCCGACCAGCCCATGGCAACTCACGTTGATGTAGTACTCAGTGTCTGCGGGATGCGGCACGAAGGGCTCAACGAGGAATTGCCGGAGAACGCCCTCTGTGTGCTCGACCTTCTGCGCCTTGCCGGCGCGCTCAGCAACCCACGCCTTCGCCTCGGGCCAGGTCTTGTTGAGAGCAAGCAGCCCGCTCTTGCCACGGCGCTTGATGAGCTGATCTGGCTTGGCGACGAACTTGGCGTCCTGGTGCAGCAGCCACGGGTATGTGATCTCGGCCTGGTCAAGGACGGCGTTCACGTCGGCGTCCTCGGGGAAGTACAGAGAGGCGAGCCTGGGAGGAGGGTTGTGCTTGGTCGGGTCCGGGAGGGTGCTGGGCTTGATCACCGGCGCCCGAGTGAGGTGGTAGTTGATGATGGCCTTACCATCGGCCTCGAGGATGCTCTTCGCGGACATCTTGCTGGTGAGTCGAAGATTTGCTCCTTTACTTCAATCCTTGTCTGGCTTTTTCTATTTCTGCCTTTCCGAACGTCAGAAACGGTCCCGAAATTGCTCTGCAGCGGTGCTCGCGAGTTCGCGGGGTCCGAGTGCGGAGGTGAGGGAATCAACTTGAGACGGCGCTGCTTTTGCAACCTTAAGCGGGGGAAGCAATTACCCAGATGAGAAGTCTCACGCGACTGGATTGTTGGAGATTGGACGCGCGTTCGCGGGGGGGAATATCGCAACAAGTGACGTGAGGAAGAGGAAAGGAAGTGAAGGCGGCGAGGGAATGGTGTCAAGATGGCAGCTCCCTTGGGAAAAGACGAAGACCGACTCCAGACCTGGGCTCTGGCAAAACACTGAGGGCAACAGCTGCGCAGGGGGACCGTAGCGTGGCTTGGGGTTGGGGGAGGGGCCAAAAAAAGTTCAGGTACCGCTCTGGTGTCCGCTGCCAAAACCATTGGGGTTCCTCAAGCGGGGCAGTGAGCTTTGGGCGGTCAGGATCCTGAGGTACCGGTACCTGGTCGGGGATCCAGGGGACCCGCCCCCCTGACCACTTGGCACCTTCCTGACCCCTCGGTCCTGCCCCGCTCCTGCATCTTGACCGCAAAGATACCCGAAGTCAGGGGCAGCCTTCCCTTTTCCGATGCCCGACCGCATTTCGAATTTCTTTTAGTTTCTATCCGGGACTATTTCGAAGTGGAAATAGCTTCTCATCTCTGGTTTCCTCGCAAGACCTTCCTCGATCTTGTCCCCAGTGTGACATTGTTCGACGAAGCGGACGGAGTTGGGGATCGTCCGGCCGGGAAACACCAATATTATTAGTGTGGTGCAGCCGGGTCGAAGAATCGGGTTAGTTGGAAACTGCCCTTTTTTTTTGACAAGTTCTCAAAATGCTCGCCGGCGGGGCGTACCCCGGGCGGACAGACAGCCATTGTCGTGTGCCCAAGTCGGGCGTGCCTGTTGCTCTGTTCGACCTGGGGCCCCGCGGCGCCCGAGATTTCCGATCTCCAATTCCGGGAGTGGAATCAGTGCCCCGCGCCAGTCCAGGAGATGATAGTTCACCTCATTTTTTTTTTGTCTATACTTATTTGAATAACCTCCCAATTTTAAGACACATCTCCTTTCCATGCGTTTGTGTCCATGGCGCACTCCTTCCTGAGTGCTCCCAAGGGACACGCTGGCGCGTTGCTGTGGAGGAAGGCGTTGCCCTGGGAATGCCATTCCCGCGCTGCACAAAATTTTGGAATGTCGGAGGGGAATCGGACGAGGAGGTGGGTGATGTACCGGTACTTCGGACGCCAAGTGCGTCGGGACCCCACTACCTGTCAGCGTGTTGCGGCAGAAAGTTGAGGCCATGCCTGCTTCGGTGCTAGTCCGTCAGGCGATCCGACAAGGGTCCAAAAGAGTTGGGGAACCGCCACTGTTTGTTGGACCGTTGACCCGGGCGCCGGCCAATGAGCGACCAGAAGCATTCCTTGGGGATTGCAGCACAGGAGGGCTCGAGTTTCCGCTCCTCGCCAGGGCACCATCACTAAATTCGACAGCTGCGGAGCTCTTACGCCTGCCCCGAGCGTGCTGCTTCCCCGACGAAACGGCAGGGACCGACAAAAACCTCTCCCCCAAAATTGCTGCCCGCCTGTCCTCGCATTTCTGCGAACCCATCACTCTCCTCCCCTCCGCTCCGACTCCCGCCCTCGCAACCTCAGCCGCTGTCTTTGTCGCTTTTTGCCTGATCCAGACAATTTCACAGCGAGTTTCGAGTCGAAAGCACACAGCGAGACTTCACAATGGCTCCCCCCGCAGCCACCAGCGACGGTGCGAACGGCGTCAAGACCGGCGGCCTGTCTGCTAACGACAACATCCGCCGCTTTGCTGCCCCCAGCCGGCCGCTGAGCCCGCTCCCCGCCCACGCCCTTTTCAACGACAAGACAAGATGCTTCGTCTACGGCCTGCAGCCGCGTGCCGTACAAGGCATGCTCGACTTCGACTTCATCTGCAAGCGGGCGACGCCGTCGGTTGCCGGCATCATCTACACATTTGGCGGTCAATTCGTCAGCAAGATGTACTGGGGCACCAGCGAGACCCTGCTCCCCGTGTACCAGCAGGTGTCGAAGGCGATGGCTAAGCACCCTGACGTCGACGTGGTGGTCAACTTCGCCTCGTCTCGTAGCGTCTACAGCTCCACGATGGAGCTGATGGAGTGCCCGCAAGTCAAGACGATTGCCATTATTGCTGAGGGTGTTCCGGAGCGCGTAAGTTGCCAGGAATTCAGGATTTGTTTGAACATGGCGCTAATCACCGCCAATTTTAGCGGGCTCGTGAGATCGCGCACGTTGCGCAGAAGAAGGGCGTCACAATCATCGGCCCCGCCACCGTCGGTGGCATCAAGCCCGGCTGCTTCAAGATCGGTAACACTGGTGGCATGATGGACAACATTGTTGCTTCCAAGCTCTACCGCAAGGGCTCGGTCGGCTACGTCTCCAAGTCCGGTGGCATGTCCAACGAGCTGAACAACATCATCTCGCAGACGACCGATGGCGTCTACGAGGGTGTGGCGATCGGTGGTGACCGGTACCCCGGCACCACCTTCATCGACCATCTGCTGCGGTACCAGGCGGATCCCGAGTGCAAGATCCTTGTCCTTCTCGGCGAGGTTGGCGGTGTTGAGGAATACAAGGTGATCGACGCTGTCAAGCAGGGCATCATCACCAAGCCCATTGTGGCGTGGGCCATTGGTACTTGTGCGAGCATGTTCAAGACCGAGGTTCAGTTCGGCCACGCTGGTGCCTTCGCCAACTCGCAGCTCGAGACGGCTGCCATGAAGAACCAGAGCATGCGCGAGGCTGGCTTCCACGTCCCCGAGACGTTCGAGGACATGCCCCAGCTGCTCAAGAATGTCTACGACAAGCTTGTCAAGCAGGGCACCATCAAGCCCCAGCCCGAGCCCGTCGTCCCCAAGATCCCCATCGACTACTCGTGGGCGCAGGAGCTCGGCCTCATCCGCAAGCCGGCCGCTTTCATCTCGACCATCTCGGATGACCGTGGCCAGGAGCTGCTCTATGCTGGCATGCCCATCTCGGACGTGTTCAGGGGAGGAGATGGCATCGGCGGTGTCATGTCGCTGCTGTGGTTCCGCCGTCGTCTGCCCGACTACGCGTCCAAGTTCCTGGAGATGGTTCTCATGCTTACTGCCGACCACGGCCCGGCCGTGTCTGGTGCCATGAACACGATCATCACAACGCGTGCCGGCAAGGACCTCATTTCTGCGCTGGTGAGCGGTCTGCTTACTATTGGTTCGCGGTTCGGCGGTGCGCTGGACGGTGCGGCAGAGGAGTTCACCAAGGCGTTCGATAAGGGCCTCAGCCCGCGTGAGTTCGTCGACACGATGCGCAAGCAGAACAAGCTGATCCCCGGTATCGGCCACCGCGTCAAGTCGCGGAACAACCCGGATCTGCGTGTGGAGCTGGTTAAGGAGTACGTCAAGGCCAAGTTCCCCAGCTGCAAGATGCTCGACTATGCGCTGGCGGTCGAGACGGTGACGACGTCGAAGAAGGACAACCTGATCCTGAACGTGGACGGCTGCATTGCCGTGTGCTTCGTCGATCTGATGCGCAACTGCGGCGCCTTCAGCCCTGAGGAGGCTGAGGATTACCTCAGCATGGGCGTGCTCAACGGCCTGTTCGTGCTGGGCCGCAGCATCGGTCTGATTGCCCACTACCTCGATCAGAAGCGGCTGCGCACCGGCTTGTACCGCCACCCGTGGGATGACATCACGTACCTCCTGCCCAGCCTCCAGCAGGCGGGCCCGCCGGGCACCGAGGGCCGTGTGGAGGTGCAGATTTAAGGGTGGTGGTTTATTATTAGATGATGATGTTAGATGCGGGTTTTCTACGAGATTTGGGATCCGGGCACGCAAACGCGGATTTTGTCACGATGCTCCCTCAGGACGGAAGCGCTAGCAGTGGCTTTTGATGGCTCGGCTCGCGGGATTAGTTTAGAAATTTTAATCAGTGACCGAACTTCTGATCTCCGATGTCTTGTCATCGTGGTGTGCATGCCAACTTGCTGCAGAGTCAGCCCGGGGTGTGGTGCGGTGTAGTCAGCGGGCCAAGGATGGATTTGGTGTCCGTGGTTGACCGAGGTTCGGAGTCGAGGTCTCTGGACTGGACGTACCAGGGACTTACTTGCACCATTGGCGTTCTTTTGGGTTTCAAAACCCCAATGAAATGCATGCTGGCGCATCAGGTGGCTCAACAATCTGCCAATTCGTATCCAACACTACTAAAAAGAGTTAGGTCATTAAAGTCGGAGTTGGGACCTTCTTCTGCGGTCGTCCTGACATCCCTGGGTTCCATGGTTGCCCGAGTCAGGGATGCAACGCGGGGCAGCTCCCCAGCTCGAAACCCACTTTATTTTCCACCAGGCCAGCCAAGCGAAGCGGTCTGAGATGGCAGAAAAATATCTCTGGGAGCGTTGGGCGGTCTGTCGCATTGCATGGGTGTGCACCTGCTGCCGGGAACTTGCCGGGCCGATTCGGATTGGCACAATTTCTCGCGCCGCGACCTACCAACCGACGTCGTGTGTTTCTATCTTGAGGTCGCTTAGTGGAGCTGTAAAGGTGTGTGTGTGTGTGCACTTGCCGACTAGGGATAATTGACACGGTTGGGATTGGGTTTTCAGGTGAGTAGATTTTGGTTTCTTGAGTGGGGGCTGTTGAAGGGGAGGAGGTTAGGGTAATAAATGGGTTTGCTGACGCCGGTTGCTGTGAGTAGGTGTGGAACGATAGCTGCTGCTGCTGCCTCTTATCCCGACGACGACGACGACGACGACGACCCCGACACGGAGAGAAGACGGTCGATATTATTTTGAGATACCTACCTAACCACCTGACCGTTGAGTCCGTCATCCGACCTGCCGAGCTGGAAACCACTCGGTCTTCAAACAACACCACACCCCAATAAACACCCCCACCCGAAACGAACAAAGAAGAGAAAAAATGTCCTACTTCCGCATCACCCTCCACCGCTCCGCCATCGGCCTGCCCAAGCGCACCCGCGCCGTGCTCGCCGCCCTTGGGCTGCACCGCCGCGGCAAGGTCGTCTTCCACCCCGTCGAGGCCCAGTTCGGCGGCATGATCATGAAGGTGAAAGAGCTGGTCACGGTCGAGGAGGTGGACCGCCCCCTGACGAAGCGCGAGCTGCAGGACTCGCGCCGGCCCGAGAAGGGGTTCTGGGTCGAGACCGCCGCGCGGGCGGGGTTTAAGGGGGAGGAGGAGGGGGAGGTGAGGTTATGAGTGGGGAGAGGCAAAGGGGGGAGGTTTGGTTTTTTTGGTGGGTGGTAGTTTTGAGGAAGGGGAGGGACGAGAGATGGGACTTTTGAAGGTGGAGGTGGAAAGGGAGTGCGATGTCAGATATACTCTTGGCCGGAGGAGACAAAAGAGGGTTTGGGTTTTGGGTTGAGGGGCGTAGGAGACGGGGAAGGTTATAGATGGCTGGGTTTACAACTGTACACATGTACCATATTGTATGACGATAAATTTTCTTGATCACAGCCCACAGTTCCTATTGCGAAGTGGATGCCTTCATATTGCGCCAGATTGGGAGTGAGCACACAATCACCAGCCAGGCACGAGAGACACGCCAAATGACCCATGAGACACGCCCAGAGAGTATCATTCCGTTATCTGCCATCTTACCGATCCGAAAAGCGAAAATAGAGATAATATACATCAACAGAGAAACCCGATGGCCATCCCGCAGGTGCCCGTTTTGTGTCTGGATCTGGATAGGCACGGCTAGTTGACACCCTGTGATATTAGGCATCATCTCGACTCCAGCCATGTTCCTTGCCCGATTCCCATGACAACACAGGGCAACTGAGCAAACGTGCCAACTAAGCACGATTTACAGCTCATGCGCAGGGCTCTGGCCACCGCGCAAAAGAAAACGACCCGTAACCACAACTCGGGGTAATATGTATGTATCCGCTCGCAACCCAGCACCATGTCTCCTGTCACTTCGTTTCGTGTTCTGAAAATGCCGGCCATGTCTTTCAATACCAACCCCACTTCTTGAGACCGACCGACTGAGAGACAGTCTTGCGACTACGAGCCTGTCTTTGCTCCCCAGAGCTCAGACGCTGCGGGCCTGCTCAATGTAGTCGGCGCCTGGGGTCTCGTACTGGCTGACAAAGTACTTTGTGGTGTGGCGCGAGAACCAGTTGGTGAACTTCATGAGCTCCTCGCGGAGACGGTTGACAGACTGCTGGTCCATGTTGGTCTGGGCGATGAGCTCCGGGAGCGAGACTAGAATTCACCTCGTTAGATTTCATCGCAAGGAGTATGAATGAAAACAAGAATGGGGGAAGTACCGAGAAGACGCGAAAGGTGCTCAGCGCCGTAGGTGTCGCCGGCGCTTTTGTGCTTGCCGTCGCCCTTGTTCCAGAGCTGGTGCATTTCGTGGTACTGGGCGCGCTCGAAGCTGCAAAATCGTGATTAGTTAAGGCGAAAACGACAAACAAAAAACCGGAAAGGCTTACCGGTACAGCAGAATGCGACCGAGGCACTTGTCAAAGTATTCGCGCAGACCAGCAATCGTCTCCTCCAAAATGTCCAGGGAGGCACTGCCCTCAGGACGGTTCGGCTTCTCGTGGGCGAGGTAGTCGTTCAGAATCTCGTCCACAGAGTGGACATGCGGGAGAGGAACCAACTGCTGGTTTTTGGTGACATTCTCCCAGTCGTCGACGAGCAGCGCCTTGACATGGTCAGGCACAGGCAGCTTGATAGAGGGACGGTTGTGGAAATTGTCCTCCTGGTCCCACGTTAGCGATCTCTGGGTCAGTGAATGAAGGATACGTTCAGACATCTCGGCTCACTTGAGCTTTGAGTGCAACTAACGGTAGGGAATACATAGGAAATGGTGGCCGATGACGCCGCTGAGGGCAGCCACCGCGCCCCCTTCACGACTGTCACTCAGTGCCCACTTGGGCATGGTGATCGCCTCTCAGACGCACTCCCGCTGTCGCGAACACTCTCGCACAAACGTACAAAGTCAGCCTCGTCAACATCGGTCGCTCGCTGGAACCACTCTGGGTCAATCTGGCGTTCCTTGAGGGCTGGCGTAATCTGGCGGGCCAGAAAGGCTGGCTCCGAAGGGTTTCCGGCGACGGGAATCCTGGCTGTTGGGTCGAGGTATAGGTGGAATAGAAGAAGCGCAGCGTTGGAGGTCTCATTCTCCTGGGCGGCCAGGATCTTGGGGTGATTCTCGCCCGGGGGCCTGCGCTGTACAACCATCTCATACCGGTCGTCAAACTTTTTCTTCCCGTTGCCGTCGAGGTAGGTCGATGTCTTTTCGGTCGGCAGCACGACCAGGTTGTCCTTCTGGTGCTCACGGTCGAACCAGAGCTTCTCCTGCGCCATCCAGGAATGGTCGAGCGGGTAGGTCTCGGGGTCCAGTTCGTGCTCCAGGAAGAAGTACTCGTGGATCGGAAGACCGGCGGGCATTGGAGCACGAATGGCCCCCGGACGAGCGCCGTTGGACTCCTCATGAGCAGTGACAACAGCCTTTTGAACACCGCTGGCCGTCTTCCGAATGCCGTGAGGGTTACCTCGAGTGATGCGACGAACGATGGCGCCGTTGACGGGCGCGCGACTCTTCATTGTAATGGAATAATCGGAAAAGCAAACGCGCTCTTGATGGATATCCAAATGGAATACTCAGAAATGAGTTAAAGGCAAATGGATTGAAGGGCGTTACAGCAAGAGGCCGATGCTGTGATGAACGATTTTGGTTGCTGGTGGTTTGGTGGCCGAAGTATCGGTCGCTTTTCCTGGCCAGAGGGAGGGAAAGAGCGAGGAGAGGGTCGAAAAGAGAGTGGGAGGGGGGAGGGGGTGTTGTTGCAAACCACCCTCCTCCGTGCGAGTTCTCTGGGTGTTGAAATATACCAGGAGAGCTGGCAAAACTTGTGACCAGGTTGGAAAGCCAGAAACTGGCGTTGCCAGGCTAGTTGGCTGCTGGGCAAGCGCTGCTTAGGTTTCTCGTGCGCTCCGATGCGGTTCCAGGAGGACACCAGTATATACAGTGCGCCCACTGAGTCCAGTTTCCAGTGATAGAACAGCTGCAAGCGAAGTGGTTTCCAGGGAGCCAAAACGGGTTTCTGAGCAAGTTCGTCCAAGTCACGACACCCTGTGTCTGTGCGAGTTCATGACGCCGATGGGGAGAGCAGGTTGCCGATGAACTTCCATCAAAAGCCATGCTCTCTGGCAAAGTTGTGTCTCTTTAATGAGCAGATAGACGCACTTACGCCGAGCACCTGCCGCGTTCCCACACTAGCGGGTGCCCAAAGGAAAAGGCATAGTCATGGCTTGCAAAGAACAAACCAAACCATGCACTCACCTGCTCAAGCTCATAGTCCCTGGCTCTTCTGGGCCCGCGCCCTGTGGTCGTCGTGGCGCCCGCGGTACGCTCCTCACTGCCACGGGCGGAGCTCATGTCGGAGCCATTGGGTGCGCGGGAGGTGGCGGGCCCCTTCTTGGCCGATTGCTTCGCGGTCCGACCGGACTGGAGCATCTTGTACTGGGCCAGCAGCTGGGAGGCCAGGTCCTTGTTCTCGTCGGTGAACTTGCGGATGCGGTCCTGGGGCACCCAGTCGTCCCAGCTGCTCTTCCAGCCCTTGTAGTGGATCTTGTACATCCAGCCATCGCCGCTGCTTTCGGGGGCCATGGTGTCCAAGATCTTGGCCTCGTAGAGCATCTCCATGTGAAAGCAGAGAACGCGCTCGTCCTTCTGGAAGGGCGGCTGTGCCTGCTTTTGGGGAGCCATAATGACAGGTACGGAGTGAAGATTTGTCTTTGAGGTATTGTGAGTGTCTTAGACGTTACTGAGCAGGGTAGAAGGGGATATACTCTGTCTCCGGTATAAGTTGATCCCGTGATGAATAGTCCAGAGAGCGCTGGGCGTCTCGGATAGAGGATGGCGGCCGAAACTCCAAGTGTTGGTGCCTTCCTGGTCGTGAATTTGGAGAAGGATGAGGTTTGAAGAGAATGACTCGGACCGCGTTGGTCTTAAAACCACCCGATTGCCTTCAAATCACGGAGCAACAGGTTCCTAGCAGTTCAAAACAGGTGCCGAGAATGATGGATTATCCAGCGATGAGTGGCGAGTGAGTTTCGATGATAGGAGTCCTGTTGGGATGACGGGAAGGAGACGTCTCAGTCTGCGTCTCTGATGTGCCAAATCACGGGAACACGCGTTCCAGCACCGCCTTGTCCGCAGCGCAGCGCCACTTGAACCACTCAGCGCCATCCCGCCCCTTGTCCCTCCCTTTCAACGCAGCATTTGAGCTCAACCTGGAAGAGTTCAATGGAAGAGGACATTACTTGAGGGACCACGGGGTTACAGCAGACTTTTTTCCAGTCCTGCGCGGTCAATTTACACACAAAAACTCGACACAGGACATAACCGAACAGAATGGCGCCGACAGAACACACAATCCTCACCAACTACCTGCTGCTCCCCGCGCAGCTCCCGTCCATCATCTCACTGCAGGAATTCATCGCCCTCTTTCCACGGCAGCTGCAGTCGTCCCCACAGATTCGCACTCTCTACCGCGATCTGCAGAGCCAGAGAAATGCCATTGTCGACGCCGTCGCGGAGCAGATTGAGGAAGAGGCCAAGCACGGCAAGGCGATGCGCCGCGCCGTGATCAGGTCTAAACGTGAGGCTGAGATGCAGGAGCAGGACGATGAGGTTGAGATTGAGCGGATGGTGAGTTTCTTCTCACTCCCAAAACAAGACAGAGAGAGAAAAGCAGGGATGCGGAATAGCTGACTGCCCCGCAGCTGGGCAACTGGGCAGACCCCCAAAACCCAAAACACACTCTGGCCTCAGTCCTGCCCGACATGGAGGGCGCTATCGGCGAGCTGGAAGCCGAGCTGCAGCTCCTCGAGGAGGAAGAGGCCGCGCTCTTGGCCTCAGTCCGGCAAACCGTCGGAGCCATGAGCGACCTGCGCTACGGCCGCCTGGCTAACAGCCAGTTGCCACAGCAGGTCCTCGACGGGTTGGGAAATCTGGAAGAGATTTGCAGGGCAAAGAATTGATATCGATTCCAACAACTGCGTTTGTCCCTGGCCCGACCTTTGACATGAAACCATGTTCAGAGAAAATACCGTTCCTTTCCAAGCCCCGCCAGATCTACCATCCGATCCAACAAAAATAAGGCAGACCACCCAGTAATTACAGTACTATCATGGAAAAGTCCCTACTAGAAGCAACGAGCCACTCCACCCAACTGTCGAGTTGATCAAGACCGAGCATCTCCTGGGGCAGCAGCACGCGGCGCACCAGCGCCAGGAGCACCGGCCGGCCGGCCCATGCCCTCGGTGCGGCGGTTCCTAGAGACCAACGCATCAGTCACATGTCATCGCATTAGAGCGTGAAAACAGAACAAACTTACATCATGGTCCTGCTAAGGAACGACACGAGCAGCATCATGCCCCACGACGGAATCGCGTTGAGCGCCCAGAAGAAGTAGCCAAACGGCACCGACAAACCCAGCTTGGCCAGCTTGCCCTCGAAGGGGTGGAGGAAGCCGTTGGGGTCGTAGTGGTGCCAGCCGGCCTCCTTGCGGTCGGCGGCCTTGTACGCGTCGAGAATGTCCTGCGTCGTCACCGTCGTCAGGTTCATGCGCCGCGTGTGGATCTCGACGGGCGCGGGCGCGGGCAGCAGCTCAAAGAGCCACAGCGCGCCCGTGTTGGCCGACCAGCTGTTGCAGAGCACCGGCTCGTCGTCGCAGTTGACGGACGCGAGGTGCGGCGACTGCGACGCCGGGAGCGAGGCGAACGACGTCGCGGACTCGGCGAAAGCTTTGTCGATCTTGTCGCAGTGGCCTGTTTCAGCGGGGTAGTGTGGTTAGCTTGGGATTGACAAATAGGGGAACTTGAGAGCGAAGACGCACCGAAGCAGGTCTTGTTCCGCCCCGTCACCAGCACCAGCCACTCCTCAGGAAGTGACGCCTCGACCTTGACGGGCCCGTAGAGCGTGTCCTTCCAGCCGTCGAGCGTGAGCGTCGCGATCGGCTTGGGCTCCACCACCTTCTTGGACGCCTTGGCCGCCTTGGCCGTGGCCGCGTTGGGGACGGCGGCGGCGGCAGCGTCGGCGGCCTTCTGTCCGCTGCCCGTCGACGCGCCCAGGCTGCCCAGGAAGTTCTGGAACTTGGCCTTGTACTGCTCGAACGGGCTCTCGGCGGCCGACGCGAGCAGCGGCAGCGCCAGCAGGGCGGTTGTGGAGAAGCGCATTTTGACGGGTTGTGGATGGAAGGTTGATGGGAGGTGGTTGAGGACAGGAGACGGAAAGCGGAAAGGGGGGAAGGAACGCGAAGCCTGCGGAGGGAGCTAGGTAGGCTAAATATTAGGGCGAATGATGTAAGGAGGATGCCCGTGGGGTTGGGTGCCTGGAGACGGGAGCTGCTGTGGGTTGCAGGGCAGAAGGAACCTGACAAAACGAAAACACAGGCAGCAGATGTTCTTGTCGCAGGATCAGCGCACACGGAAGAAAGGAAAGGACGGCGAAGATTCTACGAAGCACAGTCGAAATTATGCATTCTTTTGATTGCGACCCCTGGCTAGCGTGTCTCTGTCCGTTCCCCTTGTCTTGGGTCGAGTGGTGTCTGACCCCGGCAAGGTGTCCTGTAACCTCGCGAAAAGGATCAAGTGGGGATTTCTCCAACTCCCCGCTAGCGGAAGCCACAGCGGGGCCTTGGCCGCAGTGATCTCATGTGGCTCAACATCAAAAACAATCAACGACCCAGCGAAACACCACTTGAGACCAGTTGTCTGGTTGCCCATGCGTCGATGTTCTTATCATGGTATGTACTATCCGGATGGCTCGAGGAGCCAACTGACATGCTTCCAGACGCCAGGTGCACCGAACCAAAAGCGCGGGCACGACGGTCCTCGAGGCGCGCGGAAGATCGCGCCAACCGCGTCGGGACGCGACCCCAATCTTGAACCGAAACCAGCAGCAACCGGGACATCCGTGGACCCCAGTTCTGTGCCGAGAAAACGCGGGCAACCGCACAAGAGTATCGATTCAGTAGCTCAGAAAGAGAAACAACCGCCAGCGAACTTGGGCAACCAAACTGCCATCTCCCCAGCTACGATGCCAAAGAAGAGGAGTCGGCCTCCGAAGACTCGCGATGCCGAGCAGCAGGAGGAGATTGCCACAGAGACGCGCCCACGTAAACGGAGGAGGCCAGAGGAAACAGGGGAGAAAGCGGACGATCACGAGCAGGGCGAGGGGGGCGCAAGCTCTAAGGAAGGGAAGCGTGTGGCCAACCAGGGGCAACCAAATGGACAGGCAGAGAGGAAAAGGGCCAGGCCTGGGCGAAAGCCGGCAAGCCACGACGAGGAGCCAGAAGAGCAAAGTCCAATGGCACAAGAGACCTCTGCCCGACGAAGCCAAAGGGTCCGCCGGTCCTCCGGCGACAGGCCATGGTGGACAGGCAGCCAGGCATCTGCAGAAGTCGCTGACAGCAGTCAACACGCATCAGCACCTCCAAAGCGGAAGGGCGGCCGCCTCTCCCTCGCGGAAGTGCCCATTTCCAAGGCGCAAAACCAAGCCAGCCCTTCCCATCCCGAACAAGCAACAAAAAAGGGGCGCGGCCGCTCCTCCCGGACCTCCAACTCACCTCCCCAGCCCACCCAACAACCCCCCACCAAGCCTTCAAAGAAAATGCCCCAACCCCGCCAGCCCCCTTCCGAGCCCTCGCCCGCACCACCTCGACCACCAGCACCGTATCGCCACCTGACAACTCTCACCCGCCAGATCCCCCGCTCCACCATCGCCTCCAAATGGCAGCCCCTCCCGGCCCCCTCCATCAACGCCATCTCGACCCTCCTCACCGAAGCCTCCCTCCCGGTCCTCCACCGCCTCCGCGCCCACACCACGCGCCACGCGCAAGCGCAGTCCGTCCTCCGCACCTTCGCCGCGGGCCTGCACCGCAAGCTCGCCCGGGGCATGCCCTTCCCCCCGGCGTCCATCCCCGCCACCACCGCCAACAAAAAGACCCGAGACCAAGGTGGTGGTGGTGGTGGTGGTGGTGGTGGCAGTGGAGGGGCCGGCGGGCACGCGGTCGAGCTCGATTTCGAAAGAGTCGTCGACGGATCGCGGCGCTCGAGAGGACGCTCGACCCGCTGCTGCACAGCGTGGCGCTGCTCACGGGGGAGAAGGAGAGGGAGGAGCGCGCGCTGGAGAGGGAGTACAAGGAGCTGAGGCGGCTGGAGGGGACGCGCGAGCTGTGGTGCGCGGGTGGAGGGAGGGGAAGGGGAAAGGGAGGGAGCATGTCCTTGTTCCGCCGCCGGCGCCGGCGGCGGGGACAATGGAGGGGATGGGGGTGGAGGTTGTGAAGAGAGGTGATAGGGACGAGGGCGGGGTTTTCAAGGTGATTTTTTTTTGTTTCATCCTTTGTGTATGATACTTGGAGTGGATTGATGCTAACGATGGGGTATAGGATTTGCAGGACGAGGAATTGCTCGCGCTGTCGCAGCAGATCGGGAGCCACATGGAGAGCATGAGGAGTAACCTGGGACAGATTGAGGGCGTGGTGCCGGCTATTGCGCGGAGCAGGGCGGCGCTGCAGGGGACGCTGTGCGAGTATCTGGATCCGGAGCAGTATGAGCAGGTTCTGCTTGGTTAAGACGGGTTTGGGGTAGTGCTTGTGTGATTTGGATGTGGGCATTTGGTGGGATGGTTTGTGGGATGGATATGATACCCTTGGGATCCGTGAATTAGGGGTTTGAAATGGATACTGTATGGCATGAGAATTGGGCTGCTTATCGGAGCATTGAGTCTGGGAGTATCGGGTAGCATAACAGGTAGTGACATTGTGCTCAACAAGCCTTTTGATTAACTACTTGTGTCCTCTATGTCTCTACTTTTTTTGTACCTCTACTGCCATATTTTCTCTGGGTGATCACTCTGAGCTCTCAGGGGTCGGTCTCTTTGAGTGGTCCGTGCACACAACTACTCCAGACTCTGCTTCGTTTCAACTCGAATCAAAGTTGAAGAATTGGTCAGAATCAGACATTTCCACTTTTTTTTCGCCGCAGGGGCTTGCTACCTTAGACGAACTTACAGTTCGCTAGATTTTGGGAGTTGGCCAGTACAATCCGATATTGGCCTCACCGATGCGACTCGGTGCCATCAGAGTTTTTTCACGACCCGCAGCGAGTTTCACTCACACTTTCACGCCCCTCACCCGCCAATCTTACCCGGGACGATTCTGGTCGCGAACCAAATTCACCATGGCTACAGGCCAAACCACTGTGGATGTCGGCGCCACGCCCCAGGCTCCGCAAGCCAGCACCCAGAAGCAGCACGGGAAGCGGCCGTTTCATGGGCACCAACGCAAAAATGCAAAGCACAGGAGAAAGGAGAAGCCGCCCCAGGAGGGATCTCACGAGGAAGTGCTCCTGGCCGATATTCAGGCACTGCTGGCTTCGTCAAAGATAAGTGACGAGGCTGAGAATGGCGCCGTGGAGGCTGAGGCGGCCCCATTGCCCGAGCAGGGCACAGAGATCGAAGTCGAGGTCGTCGAGCTGTCATCCACCGGCGACGGGCTGGCGAAGCGAAAGGGGTCTGACCACATCTACGTCGTGCCCTTCTCCATACCTGGAGACACGGTCAGGATCAAGGTGTGTCACACAACCTGAACGAGGGGTGGACGGCTGCCGACTTCATCTCGGTCGTCAAGCCGTCTGAGCTCCGCGACGACAGCCGGGTCCAGTGCCCATACTTTGCCAACTGCTCAGGCTGCCAGTTCCAGATGCTCGACTACGCTGAGCAGCTGAAGATCAAGAAGAACATCGTCGTTAAGGCGTACCGCAACTTCTCTCAGCTGGATCCCAACCTGGTCCCCGAGGTACTGGACACCATCGGCAGCCCCCTGCAGTACGGCTACCGCACTAAGCTCACGCCTCATTTCGACGGGCCCAAGGGCAACCCCAGGCGGGGCCCAAAGAAGAGCCACGAGTCCATGCCCCCCTTTGGATTCACGCCTAAAAATACCCGCCAGGTGCTGGACATCGAGGACTGCCCGATCGCCACAGAAGCCGTGCGCAAAGGTCTGGCCGACGAGCGCGCCCGCCTGGCCGTCGAGTACGGCAAGTACACCAAGGGCGCGACGATCCTCCTGCGCGAGAACACCAAGCGCGTCCCCAAATCCTCACCCACGGACGTCCCAGAGGTACCAGAAAACACCCCCGCCACGGCGCTCCGCGTCGAGTCGGACACGCACACCGACTTCAAGACGTGCATCACCGACCAAAACGCCACCAGCACCGAGTACATCGACTCCTTCGTCTTCACCAACCCGGCCGGCGCCTTCTTCCAGAACAACAACTCCATCCTCCCGCCCTTCACCGCCTACATCCGGGAGCACATCCTGCCCCCCTCCCCGCCGGCCGACGCCAAGCCCATCAGGTACCTCATCGACGCGTACTCGGGCTCGGGGCTCTTCACCATCACGCAGTCGGCGCTCTTCCCCGGCGGCAGCATCGGCATCGACATCGCCGAGAAGTCGATCGCGTACGCGCGGCGCAACGCGGCGCTCAACGGCCTGCAGGAGGCGCAGTGCCGCTTCCTCGCCGCCGATGCGCCCGAGCTGTTCAAGAGCGTCAGCGCCTACGACCCGGACGAGACCGTCGTCGTGCTGGACCCGCCGCGCAAGGGCTGCGACGCGAGCTTCCTGCGCCAGCTGCTGCAGTTCGCGCCCCGGCGGGTCGTGTACGTGAGCTGCAACGTGCACACGCAGGCGCGCGACGTGGGCGTGCTGGTGAGGGGCGAGGTGGAGGGGGTGGAGGGCAAGAAGGGGGTCAGGTACGCGATTGAGAGTATCAGGGGGTTTGATTTCTTCCCGCAGACGGGGCACGTGGAGGGCGTGGCTGTGCTGAATCGGGTTGATGCTTAGAGAGCGAGTATTTGAGGGTCTGAAAATATGTAAATAGAGGGCGGACCGGCAAGGGCAAGATAAAATGTACAAGTAGTGATATGAAGGTTGCTCGCGAACTAGTCCAAACCGTTATTGCACATAACACCAGCCCTCCAGCAACGAAAAGGAAAAGGGTATCCATGTTCTATCGGAAGGAAACGGAGCACAAGAGAGACAGGAAAGCAACACAGCACCGACATCACGCCCTCTTCTTCCCGAGCTTCAACGCCACTAGCTGCTCCATCTGCTCCGTCCACCGCCTGGCAAACTCCTCCTCGGTGAACCTCTTGGCCGACTGCCTCGCCCGCTGGCGAACGGCATACGGGTTCGGCAGGCTCAGAGCCTTCTCAAAGCCCCGCGCAAACTCAGCCTCGGTTGTCGCATGGAAACCTGGCGAGGGACATGTCAGCTTTCTCTTTTTTTCAAACCTCTGGGACAACGCAGAGTGAGCTTCGGAATTCTTACCAGTCGGCTCCCCATCCACATCAACCACGATATCCATCTTCGGCCCGCCGCTGTCATGGACCACGGCCACGAGCCCCGCAGCCTGGTACTCAACCACCCCGATCCCAAAGTGTTCGTTCCACATGCCATTCACGCCGACCGACGCGCGGCGCAGCCACTCCAGAATCTCGGGCCACGACGCGTCCAGGTGGAACTCGACCCTGTCCCTGATGTGCAGCTCATTCACCAGCAGCCGCAGCTGATACACCCTTTTCGAGTCCGAATCGTCCCGTACACTCCCCACCAGCACCAACCTTGCCCCCTGCGCTGCCTCTCCGCCACCCTTCAAGAACTCGGCAAAGGCCTGCAGGATCAGCTGGTGGTTCTTCTCCGGCCGGAACTGCGCAATGTACAGCAGCACCTTCTCCCGCTTCACCTCGCTCGCCTCGCTGACCTCGACCTCGTGCTCCAGCTCGCGCACCGCCACGGGGGGGTACACCACGGCAATCTCCCCCGCCTTCTTGCCCTTCCTCCGCCGCCCGCCCCACAGCTGCACGATGTGCCCCTGCGTCCAGCTCGAATTGGTCATGACCACGTCGGCGGAGGCGCCCACGCGGGCGTACGCGCGCGCAAACAGCCGCCAGTAGGCGCCCTTGACGGCGCCGCGCGATGCCGACGCCCTGACCGGCGTTGACGCCCGCGCGCGGCCGCGCCCGCGCCCGCGGCGCCGGCCGGAGCCGCCGCGAGCGAGTCGAGCATGTCGGTCGAGATGGTCGGGTAGTGCACGTAGGCGGCCGTGGGCACGGCGGGGAAAGGGAACTTGGCCAGGCCGAGCGCGAAGGCGTAGCCCATGGTGTCGACGAAGACGTCGGGGACCAGCAGCGACAGGGCGTCCCAGGCGAGGACGAGCGAGCCGAGAGATTGGCCGGCGAGAGTGAAGCGCGGCCAGGTGGAGGCGAGCACCCAGTGGCGGGTGGAGAGGTAGAGGAAGTTGACGGTTGGGGGGTGGAGGTGAATGTTGAAGCGGCTCTGTGAGGTTGAGGGTGGAGAGGTTAGAAGAGGGTCGGGTTGTGGAAGAGACAGGGGTTGGTTGGGGAACGTACCTTGACGCGGGCGAGGATGGCGTCTTTGGTTGCGTCGTGGTCGCCGGTGTAGACGACGCATTTTGCGTTGGGCCAGCGCTGCTGTGTTGCGCGGATGGCGGCCCAGAGGACCCTCTCTCCGCCGCCGCCGGCGTTGCTGGTGGTGTCAGAGCCTTTCCCTGTGGAATGGACCAGCAGTACTCACCAGAACGGGTGGAAGAAACCCACGATACCATCCCAGTCCTTGTCGCCCTTGTCCCCGTTCTTGGAGGTCCCGGTTGTGCTGGCGTCGACCTTCTCCCAACCGCCGTCCTCGGCGCCCTCACCGCTGCTGGTGCTGTTCCTCCTCTCCTCGCGGTACTTCTTCTCGTCTGCCGCAACCAGCTCGAGGATGTGGCATCGTCGTCCGTCCGTCTTGTTGCGCAGGTACCAGCCGAGGGCGGAGCCGAGCGCGCGCCAAAGGAGGGGGAATAGGACGAAAGTCGCTAACGGGGCCAGACATAGCAGCGGCAGGACGACGTGGGACAGGAGTTTGCCGCTCATCAAGGCCTGCGGCGAGCATGTGCTGGCGCCGGGCGCCGAGCAGGTGTCGGTCATGGAGGATGGGTGTGTGTCAGTGGAGGGCAGTCGTGGGGGGTTCGTCGAAGCGTGGTTCGAGGTTCGAGGTTCGAGTTTCGAGGTTCGAGGTTCGTAGTCGTGGAAGGGGGGGACGGGGAGGAGGATGAGAGGGTTGAGTTTAAAAATAGACCATGAAAACAGATAAACGAGGGACTGGCGCAACTGTGTCAAGTTGAAAGTAAAAAACAATCAGACAGCTTCCCGAGCTTCTCTTGAAGGTGGGCGGTTCGGACAGCTGTTCGGGGCGTGGCATGGTTCGAAGCACCGAACAGGTCCACTGACGCACCATGCCCCACTCCACTGTGCTGCAGCTTGACACTGACCCACTCGCTGCGCCGCTTTAGCGCGGTTGCCAAGACCTCGAGTCTCGGCTTTGGCATTGGGCAATTGGCGTCGAAGCTTCAACATTCACAAATCTCGAATCGGATGTTTCACCTTGGGTTCTCAACCTCACCATCGACGGTGAGATCTTCTCACACAACCACCCAGTAAATGAGTCGAAGTCGGCCAGGCTCACCCAGACAATGACGATGGCTTCCGCCATGAGGACCATCTCCCGGCTCCGGGTCAGCCCGACCTCGTCCCCGCTCCTCCGAGCCTCGACACAGGCAACCACAACCTCGAGATTCACCACATCAACCCGACCCTTCTCCTCCTCCCCCCCCCCTCTCACGCCCCCCGGACCCTCCTCAAAACGCCCAACCCTTCCCCTCTCTCGCCTCCAATTAACACCGCAAACCAGCACCCGCGCATTCTCTATCGTTTCCGCCGTTGAAACCGCCGTCTCGACCACGCAGACCCTCCTCACCGGCCTCCACACCATGACCGGCCTGCCCTGGTACCTGACCATCCCGCTCTTTGCGCTATCCCTTAACCTCGTCGTCCGCCTCCCGGCTCTGATCTATGCCCGCAAGGTCGCCGTCAAGCGCCAGATCCTGGCCCCTCTGAACCGCGCGTGGGCTCATCGCGACCTCCTCGAGGCGCAGCGGGCGGGCAAGTCCGCGGGGGCACCGCAGGGCTCGCTGGCGCAGAAAAATCTGGCCAAGGCTAACATTTGGGGGGAGAGGCTGAGGCGGAAGAGATGGGGCGTGCAGATGTGGAAGCTGTGGGCGCCGAGCTTGGGTATGTTTCCGTTCTGGCTGCTGGGGATCGAGGCGGTGCGGAGGAGCTGTGGTGGACCGAGGGGGTTTCTGGGATCGTTTATTTTTGGGGCGAGCAAGGTGGAGGAGGCCATGAAGGGGACGACCGGGGAGGGGAGGGCTGCTGCAACTGCTGCTGATGTGAGTGTGGATGGCCAGGGGCTAGGCGGGGAAGGGGCGTGGGATGCTTTCACCGCCGCGGCAGGGCAGGGCGAAGGCCAGGCGGTGTTGACGAGCCACGGCGCAGTTGACTCCATGGTGATGGCGACAGGGCAGACCGACATTCAAGCTGCACTGGCGTATTCCGGCGCGGATATGAGCATGGCGACGGGGGGTTGTTTGTGGTTTCCTGATCTTCTGGTCGCCGACCCGTACCATATTCTGCCGTTTGCGCTGTCGGCCGTTTACTTCTTGGGCGTAATGCCATCGTCGCAGAAAGCGTGGAGACAAGTGCTTGGACTGGAGAGTCCGCCGGAGACTCGGCTAAGGAATGGGAAGTGGCGCATGAGGTTGCAAAGGAGCTTACTCACGCTGTCTCTGGCGGTCGGGCCCCTCACCATGGACTTACCGGCGGCCATCCATCTCTACTGGCTTTCGTCTGCAGTGGTTGGAACCATTGAGTCCCGCATTATCTGGCGGTTGATGCCGCTCCCAAAGGTCGCCCGTCCAGCGAAGAGGGACACGCCTGTCATGATGTTTCCGACACGCGAGAAGGCGGAGAAGCTCAACGGACAACGTTGATTCGGACTGTACAAGATAAAACGGCAGACATAGACCGCGAGGCCAACTCCAAACGCCTCCCTGTACAACAAAAAAAAATGATACCATTACACCTTGCCATCGGCCCTTGAAACCCACAAGCCCCATCCCAATCAACCAGCAACCGCCCGTGAAAACCACAGCCCCCCATTCCGATCACCCCACAACCGCCCTCAGCCCAAAAACACAGCCAACAAGATGATCGTCAAAATGACCGACAGGATCAGCAGCAGACAGCACGCCTTGCTCCGCGCGTTCTTCTGATACCTCGCGGCGCTGCGCAGCTCCCGGTCGGCGCCCCGCGTGTCGTCGCGCACGTTCTCGACGTTGCGCTCGATCGTGTCGAGCACCTCGCCCTGCTCCGTCACGATCTGCGCCACCTGCTGGAACAGCACGTTGAGGTCGCCCACGCCCTGCTCGATGTTGCGGATCTCCTCCTCGCGCTCGATGATGAGCGCCTCCTGGAAGTCGACGTCGTCCTGCGGCGCCAGCCGCGTCAGCTCCTGCTGCTGGAGCAGCTGCGGGCTGGCCGGGCCGCCGCCGCCGCCGGCTTCGGGGGCGCCCGTCTCTTGGTCGACGGCCGCGCGCGCGGCGGAGACCGAGGCCTTTTGCTTCTCGAGGGCTTGCCGTTGGAGGTTTTGGAACTCGGAGAGGGAGGACTGGAACTCGCGGGAGAGTTTTTGTTGCATGTATTTTTGCGTGGGCTGTGATCCGACGGGGTTAGAATACAATTAGAGAGACAAGGTTAGCGCAGCAGTGAGACGTACCGTCACATCCTCCCACGTCTGGATCTTCTTGACGCCCTCGCCAACCTCCTTGAATGTGGCGCGCGACTCCTCAATCAGCTCGTGCACCCGCTCCCGCACCCGCGGGGTGTCGCGGCGTGTCCCGAGATGGCCGACCTCGCCGCTGAGCCGCTGGTTGTTGCCGTTGAGCTTGAACAGGCGGTTCATCAGGTCTTGCGACAGGCGCTGGAAGTCGGGGTCGTCGCTGTACCCGGGGTTGCCGCGGCGCCGCCCCGCCTCGAGCGACGAGAGCTGGTCGAACGACATGGCGCAAAGTTAAATAGCGAGCGATGCGAGGGAGCGACGGTGTTGTGTGTCCGATGCGACGAGGGCTGGTCTCTCTTATCAGTGGGTGGTGCTGGTCTGGTGTTGCGAGGTTCGAGGGACAAGGAAGAGGGACCCTTGCCTCTTCAGTGGTGCCTGTGGACCTGAAGCTCGGCTGACTCCAGCACACCCCACACCTACGTAATGGGGCCTTGGGCCAATCAAATCGCACTGCAGCCTGAGTCGGGGCCCTGTCCCTTCGCGTCTCCGTGCAACAGCCTCGAGTGGGCTGCAACAGCTTTTTTATTTACAAAGGGCAGACAGACACCAACTCTGCACCTGCGATCCACCACCCCAAGGAAAAGCGACCCCTCGACCATGGTCAGCGAAGATGGCCGGAGCTACAGTCAGGAGGTCTCCGTATAAGGATTTCCTGCAGCCCGCGCTGCAGCGGCGCTTTGCGACAGCGAGCTTGTTTGTGCTGGGCATCGCATACCTCCAGGCCCTGCTCTTGGCGAATTGGAGCTCCTGTAAGCTCGACCCGACGCTGGCGATGCCCTCTTCCCTCTCCACGCCGAGGATGATAAATGATGGATGGCGGGATCAACTGACACTTGTTGCACGCAGTACTATGGTCATGGTTCCCCATTGGCCCGACCGGCTTCCGCGCCGTCCTCTTCTTCTTCTGCGGCATCCTGATCGTCATTCTCCGAATCTCCCAGTACCACCCCGGCCTGCGCACCTCCGACTCGGGCATCCACACCTTCTTCCGCTATGCGCTCAAGATGGAGACCTTCGAGACCCTGTTCGTGTATACCTTGTCGGCCTTCCTCTTTAGCCTCTTCTATCTCTGGTCGCTGCCCAGCAAGTCGGGACTCGAGTTCATCACCTACTTCACGGCAGACCGGGCGCGGCTGAACGAGAAGCCCCTCTTCCTGATCTCCCACCTGGTGCTGTTGGGAGTCTATCAGACGGTGCTGCATCTCTTCAAGGATGTCGACCGTCTGTCCCTCGGCGTGGCGAAGCCTCAGAATGGCGGCGGAAAGCTTGAGGATGGAGATGCGTCGGTCCAGGTGCGCCGGTTCCGGGACCAGCTGCCCGCCATCTTGATCTACACCATCAACCAGTCGTTCTTTGGCCTGTTGATCAGCGCCATCGTGTACCCGCTCACCGTTCGGGCTCTGCTTTGGAAAACGACGTTGGTCTTCCTGAGGCCCCTCTACAACCTCCCCAGGAGCAACATGGTTCCGTCCACGCTGCCCTTCTCCTTCTCGGCCCTTCTGCGCTGCTTCCTTGTGAGCACCATGCTCATCTTTGCCTGGACGGCCGCCAACACGGCTTTCTCGCTCTTCCTGGTTAAGAGCCCGCTCAAGAACGGGAAGCCCCTGACCTCGGACTCGAAGGACCCGAATGGCAGCCTCCTCAATGGGTTGAAGAATAAGAAGCTCTCCATCAAGGTATGCCGGATTGTTGCAGGAGTCAACGCCGCAGATTGCTAACGACAGCAGTGTTTTGCCATGTGGGAACTCGCCTTCATTGCCCGTGATTTCCCCGAGCGCCGCAAGGCCATTTACGAAGACATCGACCGCAAGGACGGGCCGATGTGGTCTCAGGTCTATAAACTCTGCCTCGACACCCTCAAGAGCATGGAAACCAGCGTTGACGCCTACCTCGCCCCTCCCACTCCACCACCCGCCGCTCCCGAGACCAGCACCGACCAGCAAAAACCCCGAACCACCGAACCTCCGAGGGACGAAGCCATCTTCCAGCCCGTCCCCACCCGGAAAGGCCTTCGCAACCAGGTCGAAAAAGCAGTCAACCAAGCGGCCCTCGCCCCGGGCCAGGGCTCCCAGCTCAGCCCGGCCGCCAAAAAGGCCGTCGAGTCGGCCAAGCACCAGCTCCTGAAGATTCAAAAGGACGCCACGGGCACCGACGACACGCAGGGGCTGCTCCGCGACCTCGCGCTCAAGGTCCTCCACTCCCCGGCCGGCTGGCCCTTCCGGCAGCATTACCGCCGCCGCCTCGCGCACGCCGTGTTTGGCGAGCCCTACGGCGAGCCGAGCCTGTACGTCAACGCGGCGTGCGCGCTGAGCGGCCTCGCCGTGCAGTCGCTGCGCGAGGACAAGTACGGCAACGTGCAGCGCGACGTCGCGAGCATCATCCGGGCGCTGACGGCGCTCACGAAGAAGGTGGAGGGCGTCAAGACCGGGCTGGCCACGCACTGGACCGACGTCGAGGGCGGGCGCGAGTGCCCCGAGGTCGAGGCCGTGTTGGAGACGCTGCGGGATGCGCTGGGGCGGCTGGTCGAGGCGTTTGGGCCGTATGCGAGGGACTTGAGGTTGAGCCTGACGGACGTGCGGTTGGCGAAGGAGGCGGCGGGGATGGTTGGGGCGGACGGGGAGATGGTTGAGGTGAAGAGGTGAGGAGGCGATGATGTGGGATGAAGGGACGGATTGGAGTTGGTATGGTACATTAGAGGTCGGGTCAGTCCTTGGAGTACAGGTGGTGTATGAAAAATGTCACAATATGCCATGATTTTTGTTTCTACAGACCGCTGGGAGGTACTGAGAGCGTTGGCAGGTGAGTGATGGTTAGTGTATCATGGATGGTGATCCTTTTATGTAACCCTAACCCTAGCATTGGAGCTCAAGCAAGCAACGGCAGATTGGCAGCAGCATCCAATTCCAATTCCACGCTCCCGCAACTTCCTGCCACCAACTCGTCCGCAATGCCGGGCGGCGGAATTCTCGCCCACCCCGAGCGCCTTGCTCCTCACGCAGACGTGTAACCAGCACCACGCAGCCATGACAACCACCAGTTTTGGATTGCCGTACCACGCGCGTGAGCTCAGCGTAGGGCCAACCGCGAGCTTCCGGAGCTCCAGGCTCACTCGAATTCGCCGCGGGCAGTAGCAGCAGCAACCATGGCGACCATGTCGGCGGCGTCGCTCTTCTTCCTCATCGTCTACAACTTTTTCTACTACTTTCTCTACCTCGTCCTCTTCGCCTTTCTGGTCGTCACCCCGATCGATCTGATCCAGCAGGGCGTGCAGCGCCGCCGAAACTACGACATCCTCGTCATCATCGTCTGCTACGTCGCCACCATCCTGATTGTTGCCTTCATCTACGCGTCCCGCCTCTACATTAGTCGCTCCGTGCTAGCCTCGATACCCAAGTCGTGGGTGCCCATCGAGAAGGGTGATGTGCCGCCCGACGTGCGCCAGATGATCGTCGAGGGGCTCAGCAGGAGCGCCGCCATCGCGTACGAGGCGAGGCCGCGGGTGCCGCTTGTGGTTCTCGTCCAAGAGCCGGCGGCAGGGGATGGAGGGAATAGACAGGCGTCGCCTCACTCGGGTGCACAGGGGGGATCGTTAGCTGGGTCCAAAAAGGACGCGGCACCCGAGGAGGTCAGGCCCGTCGAGATCCCACAGCAAAAACCCGTTTGGGGCGAGATTGAGCATCCAGGCTGGGCGTCGCCAACGTCGCACGACCTGCCCAATCTGCAGTACGACACGGTCGTTTCGGAACTGCCAAACCTGATTGAGGCCAAGGCTATCACCCTCGCCCCCCCAGACCCGGAGTCCCACGCCGAGCCACCAACGCTAGCTCCTGACGCCGTCGCGTTGCTGCAGAAGCCCGAGTTTATGGGCTTGCGCGAGTACCTGATGTTTCTTACCGACCTGTCCGTCCTCGCGCCGCTGCCCACGACGAGCGAGTTCCTCGCCAAGTATGAGGCCGCGCGCTTCTCGGGTCGGCCGTTGTCCAACCAGCAGTTCCGGAGCCTGATGCACCTCTTTTCCGAGATCCTGCAGAACATGCACCCGCTCAGCCCTGCCGCGCTCGCGCGATACGAGGACGACGGCTCGTCCGGCCCCGGGCCCTCGGAAAGCGATATTGACAACGATGCGCCGCGGGGCACTAGCCCGTCGAGCCTGGGCACTTCGTCCGGCGGCCTGCGTTTAAATTTTGAGCACTACGATGGCGACAACGGGGACTTGGCACGTAGGGACAGTTCGAGCACGGCCAGCTCGGGCCGGCGGCGGCAGCGGTCCGGACTTGGCGTGCGCAACTCGTCGGCCAATACGTGGCAGTTCCGCACCGCGCCGACGACACCCAAGAGCAGGCACACCGGGTTCTCGAGGGCGTCGAGCTCGGAGAGCTTTGCGCATACGAAGCGTCCGTACCCTGCCAGCCAGACGTCGAGTGCGAGTGTGCGGTCCGGGGCGAGCGGGTCGGTTATCAGGCTTGCTGGGAGCGAGGATGCGACGGATCTGCCGTATGTCTTGACGTATTCGCCGAGTCCGTGAATCGCTCAGGGAGGTCCGGGCACTTGCCTGTCACCAGGCAGAGGAGTGGATTGCTCTGTTACCAAATATATAATGTAATGCTAATCTCTGAAGCCCCGATGCTTGTCTCTCGTCAGTCAGTGCCGCAGTTCTCGAATGTACGTGACAGATATCGTCGAAATGTGGAAACCCGAGCCAAAGATCAGACGGCCAATGCTACGACATGATGGGATGGCAGCAGCAGGGTCATATCAGCGATGCAGCTCTCCTTGGCTGTGACATCATCGCCACCCCACCATCCCAAGAAGTCGATGCCGTTCATCCCATCGCTTCTTGGGGTCAACGCAAGCCCCAGGCCAACCCCGGGGCTGGTTGCCCCGCGGTGAGTTTGTCATACGGTTTGACTTGTTCCCTGGCCAATCCAGACTCGAAACCAACTTCCTCTTCCTCACCGACCTCGTGGCGGAGCAAATGTGAAGTTGAAGCCCGACAGCCTTCTTCATTCCCAATCTGATATATCATTCACAAGAGGTATTCGTTGGGGCGAGTGAGAGCCTCACACGACATATTTTCGCCGCAAGCAAGCGAGGTGCTGCCCCAGAACCTCATTGTATCGCCTCCCGGGCGAGGCGACGGGACCACAGCAGCCTGCCGTGTATCCTCACACCGGCGCCATTCCGCGCATCACATCACACGTTGCGAGCCCCGGGCACTAAGCTCAGCCTTGCTGGGAGTGCACAAAGACAGGCGATACCGACAGCCCTGACTGTTGAATCAAAGCCTTTATAACTACCAGCACTGCAACGTTCAGTCGCTCTCATTTCCCATTCTACCACACCCATCCCACATCACAACTCACAACAAAACTCACAACCACCATGCCGCGCTTCCGCTCCGATTCCGAGTCCTCCGACGACTACTCCCGCGGCGGCGCCACCACTCCCCACGACGCCGCTCCTCCACCCCGGCTCCGCGTCTCCGGCCCCGCGACCTGACCCCGACGACCGGCACCCACGCTTCCAGTTCGAGCCCAACACTCCCTTCTACCCCCGTGGCCTCAGGCGCTGCCGGACCCGGACCCAGCCCCTCCCCCTCCCGCCGCCGTGACCGCCGCCCCTCGCCAACAACAGACACCTTCACAGCCACCACCACCACCACCACGACAACAAGCGGCGGAACACCCACCACCACCTTCACCGACTCCACCACCGTCGCCCGCCGCAACCGCGACCGCACCCGCTCTCGCGGACGGCGCAATTCCCTCTCCTCCTCCGACAACGATAACGGAGGAACACACCTCCGCCCCCGCTCCTCCCACCGCGACGGCAGCAACAGCCACAAGCGATCCTCCCGCTCCCCGCTGCACAAGGCCCAGCACCTCCTCTCCTCGGCCTTCACGCCCTCCACCTCGGGCCTGGGCGTCGGCGTGCTGGGCGCCATCGTAGGCGGGCTCGCGGCGCGGGAGGCGAGCGAGGCGGTGGCGGAGAAGAATCGGCGGAGTCGTCATGACGAGCACGGATATCATCATGGACATGGGGGGCAGCATCATGGGTATCACCAGAGCGGGGAGAGGGTGCGAGAGGGAAGGCAGCATCTGCTGTCGACTGTGGTGGGCGCGGCGGTGGGGGGGTTGGGGGCGAATGCGTTGGAGAAGAGGTTTGAGGGGGGCGGGAGGGAGAAGGAGAGGGGGTATAGAGATAGGGAGGAGGGGTATAGGGATAGGGATGGGTATAAGGAGAGGGATGGGGGCGGGGGGTATAGGGATTCAGGCAGGGAGGCGGGGAGAAGGTATTGAAGCTGGGAGGCCTTGAACAGCTTCTTTCGGTGTGTAATACATGGATCGCCAGTTTTGGGGTTGGGGTGCGGTTTCGATACTGTAATGGTTGGTTCTCGCGATGATGATGAGGATATGACTTGTAATGACCGTGTCAGTCTTACTGCGATTTCTCGGAGATGATAGTTGAGGAAAGGAACGAACATAGGGCAAAATACAAGATGCCAGATCTGTCACGTGGAATACCTCGCCTCTTGCTTCTTGGAGTCGCGACCAACGTCATCTACAAAGAGAAAACACATTCAAGTACATGAGACAACACTCTGATTAGCCTTCTGCCTGCTCGAGAAACCGACGAGGTCTCAAGATTCTATACCTATACACCAACCGGCCATCCGAGACCTGCCATACTCACAAACATGCCTCCCGGCCGGTATTCCGTAACGCCCATCCCAGTCACATCACCAAGAGGGTATCATCCGTGCCCATACCGTGAGAAAACAGCAGGAAATGCGGGGGAAGATGCTAAAACTCCGACATCACAACTCAAACAAACAAAAGAAACCTCTCCCGGCAGCCCCTGACCTGGGCATCTCGGCAACCTAGCCACCGACCGAGAGCAAGGCCGCTTGAGCCGAGCATGACAGAGCCCAAAAGGGCTGTCCTCGAGCACTTGATCGACTGTAGCCGCAGAGGGGAAGCAGCTAGGCCCAAATCGATGTTACTCAAACACACCCACAAGCCGACTTACTCATCCTGCGACTCATACCCAGCAGGATCCATCATCTTGCCCGCCGGCCCCGAGTTGCCGCTCCCCCTTATCTGCCCTCCAACAGCAGGCGCAGTCCCCCACCACCCCCCGCCTTCCCTCGCCGGGCTCCGACTATTCCTCACCGGCGACGTGCTCGTACCATGTTCCTGGTGCTGGTGCTGCTGCCGCTGCTGCTGCTGTTGGTGCTGCTGCTGCTGCTGCTGCTCCTCCATCAAAACCTGCACCCTCCGCCTCTCCACCGCGGCCTTGAAGAACGCGACCACCTCCGCCAGCTTGATCTGCTGCTCCTCGGGACACCCCAGGACATTGAACAGCCCCTGCGCGTCCAGCAGCTGCTTCGCGACGACTGTGTCGGGCTGGCAAAACGTGCGCACCCGCAGCGCGCGCGCGCTGGCCCGCGCCGTGTCGAGCACGCCCAGCACGGCCGTCGCCGACGCCGCCGCGCGCGAGTAGAACTTGAAGTCGCCGCCGCCGGCGTGCAGGCGCACCAGGTCGAGCTGCGTCTCGAGGTCGTAGCGGAAGCCGACGACGCGCGGCCGCCCTTTCCGCTGCCACTCGTCGGCCACGCGACGGAGCTTGTCGGCCGAGAGCCGGCCCGCGGCGAACTGCGCGGTGATGTAGTCGTTCAGGGCCGTCGTCAGGGCGAACTCGAGCTCGCAGTACAGGAGGCTCTGCTCGCGCGGCGAGAGGGAGATGGCGAGCTGTCGTGAGGTGGGGCGGGACTTGTCCGAGTCGCGGGACTTGCGCTGGGCGCGGTTGTCGTAGTTGGTTTCGATCTGTTGGGGGGGAAGGGAGGGGGCGTTAGTGGTGGGATGAAGGGTTTGAGAGGACAGAGGGGAGAAGGACTCACAATTTCCTTTGCCTTTTTGACGAGGTTGCCCAGGAAGCCGCCGCCGCGGGTAGGCGATGTGTTCGGCTCGGGCTTGGATGTGTTCTCGAGCCATCCGCCCTCGCCGATCAGCGTCTTGGACGCCTTGCGGACAGTCGGGACTCCGTGCGGCAGAAAGGGAGCCAGCGGGGTGTAAGCCAGCTCGGCAGCGCTCGATTCTTCGTCCGCAAAGCCATGATGCTCAAACTGCTCAGACTCCTTGTCCGAGCCCCGGACCGAGTTCTTCTTCTCGGTGTACTCTTTGAGGATGCTTAGGTGCTTCGGTTCGCTCTCTTTGTGGATACGGAGAGGGCTGATGCAGGACGGGTACCGCTGTCCCTCCGAGTCCTGGGAGTAGTACGAGGAAGAGTCATCCACCACGGCGTACTGGCTGGGCTGCCGGGCTGGAGAAGACTCCCTCTCGGGCGGGTTGTGGACGATGACGGCATGCTTGCCTACCTGCAGAGCGGCCAGCCTTGCATGGGCGCGGGCGATGTCGGTATTGATGGGGGTCGGAGGTTCTCGAGTCCCATGTCGTCCGCTGGTGCGAGTCGGTGTCTTGTGAGCCGTCGGGGTCTGTTCGGGGCGAGTGCCATCTGTCTTGCACGGCGACACGCTTCTAGTGTGACCATGGACGCCCTGGATGGTGCGCTGGCTCTCGGGCGTCTTGGTCAAGTGAAACTTGACGGGCGAGCGAGACCGCGCACGAGAGGGGGTAGTGGTCGAGGGGTGTGGCTTGGCCGGCGACTTAGATCGCATGCTCGGGGCCGTGTTCTCCTTGAGATTCTTGTCCATGTTGACAGCGTCCTGATCGGCATGTCTGGGTCTACCTCGAGGGAGAGGCTCATGCCCGTCCTCGGGGGACAGGCTAGAAGTAGTCAGCAGCCGATCTGGCCTAATGGTTTGTCAGACTTACACGGCCGTCAGCCTATCCATCTGCGAATCAGTCAAGCTAAGTTGCAGATAAACGCCGTGGGATCCCTGTTCGCGGTGAGGCGATGGCGAGCGGCCCTTGAGAGTGGACGACAGCGGAATAAAGTTGCCACGGATTGGCGCGTCTTCAGGAAGCTGGTGACGGTTCCGACGAGAGTTGCCCATGTTTTCTAGATTCTCGGGGTCGCTATTCTCAGAAGTCTGGGGCGAATAGGGCAGAGAGTGAACGGGATCCGCGGATGGTTGAGAAGAAGGGCTTGCAGCAAGAGGAGGAGTGTGGCCGGGAACGGTCCTGGACTCTGGGTCAAGATTCACGACCCAATCTGCTGTGCGAGCTGCAAAATACTCTTTCTCTAAGCCAAGTTAGAACAAGCTTGGAAAAGGATGTGCAACGTCTGTGAGAGACTGAGACTTACGAAGAGCACGCAGAGTCTTATTCCCAGTTGCAGACAGGACTGGCTCGGAATCTGTGATTGTGACTGGCCTCCAGTCAGCCTATTGTTCAATAGCCATTGCACAAAATAATGAATGGCAAAACAGAAAGAATAGAATGGGTCAAATGGGACGAAGGCAACGCAATGAGTACTCACGGCCCTCAGCGACAGACTCTCTTCCCGACAGTGATTCGAGGAGGAAAGGCCCGACTTTGCTTGGAAGTGCAGTGTTGTCGTCCCCCATGCCTTCTCCCTTTTTGAGATGCAAGAAATTGGGTCTTGATGTCTGGGAAAATGTGGATGTAGAAAACAATGGTGTCATACCTGGGGGGCCGGTAAGGGAGCTATGGGCGTTCTCTCCCGGCTCAATTCCGTCAGGCTTGAACACGACGCGTGGACGCGCCGCGTGGCCACAGTGTCGTTGATGGGCGCACTCTGGATTGGAAAACAGGGACCAGTCGTCCTCGTCCATCATGAAGGCCAGTCGGGGCCCAACAGCGCGTCTGGTCGCGTCCGAGCGTGGTGTTGTGCCAGATTCCCCTTGCAGCAAGGAATCTGCAAGAACCACGCTGAGAGAGAGAATTGAAACGAATCAGAGAGTATATGGACTTACGCTCGTTCTGCTCAGCTTGGCCTTGGCCGTGGCACATATCCTGACCGGTGTCTTTGTGTACTTCTTGACGTACGGCTCTCAGTTGCGAAGTGGTGTTTGCTCGCGAGGAGCTGCTCACCGTGACAACCTCTGGCTTACCCGGTGCAAGGATCAGCTTCCTCGCGACACCTATCTCGTGGAATGACTGGCCTGGGTCGGTGTCCATGCTGTCGCTTCGCTTGACAAGCCCTTAAGTGCTCCAGAGCCCGCGATGATCGTGACAATGGATGAACCGAGCGAATCGGTGTTCTCAACGTGAAGGAGGCTTTGGCTACCGCACTTGGAGCAGCACTGTTGTTGCCTAGGCTGGTTCCTTTTTGAGTGGTCTAATTGAAAAGAGATGCCTTGATCGGTTTGACACAGTTAAGACGAGACAAAAGAAACAGTGTTGTGCAAGGGGTCCTCATGGCAACCGCGTCGTGAATCAGTGTCCCCGTCGTAAGACAACACCAGGGTACTCCCGCACTCTTCCTCCTGACACCCAACATGATCTCAACATCCCTTTCTCACTCGAGGAAATAGACCTCTCGCGGCTTGTTACGTCGGGCTCCAACTCTAACAGCACCTTTCTTCAAGATATCATCACCTTCTCGTCCCTCAAAGAACCATTTTTCAGGGCGAAGCTCCACTTTCATTTTTCGTCTCATTGCTCAGAGCAATTTTAGAGAAGTCTTGAAAACGACGGGACGTCTGAGAAAGGAAGGAACCTTGCACTCGAGGGAACACCAGATGGCCCAGCACTACCTCGCACTGGCTGTAAGATAAACGCCTGGAAGAAACGACCACCTCGTGGGTCTAAAATACCCCTGGTCTCCCTCGCACATATGTGGACCTCTCTCGCACATACTTCTTACCTAAGAAACCTAAAGTCCAACAAGCCTTTGACTATAGCCAATATGGACCGAGTCAATCTTGAGGACCCTCAGTTGTGATCAACACTGTTCAAGTCCATGGGCATAGTATAATTGGAGTGAGTCCTACCATCCTGAAATCCCTCGAGATCCACCCTCCCTAACTCATCGCAGCATTGATCCATCGTATGGCCATGGCTGTGTCGCCCGCAGGCCTCTCTAATCTGTGGCGTTCTATTCCTTAACCCTGAAGAGGCACCCACGAAGACAGCATGCGCCCGCGCTTTCTCAGCCACTGAGCATGCAGACAAGCCACCAACGGGGCCGGTATCCAGCAGGCCCCGCCCCCATCCTCTCCCACCTCGCGCCTTGTTCTTAGGAACCCATCCAATCGAGGCACCAGTGTGGGTCGAGCCCTCCCACTCGCCTCACAGACGGACCACAAACAGCCGCATGCGTATGCCATCTGAGACTTCGATGATGGAAAACAGCATCGGTTGAACAAGAGGGCATTCGGAATCCCGAAGCTCGCCGAGGTCATGGTCTCGGTCGCCTCTCCTCGCACCCAGAAACGGTATCGAGTGTGGCAAAAGAGCCAAATCCGTCTCCTCGGAGCAACAGTTGAGAATGGCGGTAGCAGACAACGGGAACCGATAAAAAAAGTCCAAGAGGGTCCCTGTCCAAGACGGCCTCGCCCGCGTTCGAAACCGAGATGGGACCCATCCGGTCTTTTCGCAGATCGTGCCGCGATAGCCCGCGGACAGTCGTCCGATCCTCTCGCGCTTCCAAGATCAACGTTGGCGACACGTGGAGAGTGCTCCGGAGGCCTTGCCGACCGTCGGTACCATGCGGCTCACATCAAGGCCGGTCCGGGGACGGGCCATGCAGACGGCTGATGGTTCAAGGGACCTTTGAGAACAGGGCACCCCTGACCCCACAGAGGGAGCGTCCCCGGCTGGCGGAAACGGCTTGCGCTACGGCACGGTGACGCAAATCGGCAGCAGAGCCGGCCCAATCGCAGCAACCCACAGCGGCCTTCTGAGCCCAAGAGGGATCGAGCACATGTCGTTGGTCTGGTGGAGTCTCCCAGATGCAAAAGCTGGAGAGAGACCGGGCAGGTTAAAACCGGCCTAGCCCGTTTCTCATTCCCGACAATCCCAGCCGTGGCAACCCCACAACGGCCCCGCTGCTCATTCCCGTGTTTAAGTCCCGATGATCCCCCTCACCTCTGGAGCCAGCCAAACCCCAGCGCACAGGAGTTCTGGAAGAGCCAGCTGGGTTGGCAACCACCGCGCGCACCAAAGCATGCAACCCCGAACCCCCACATGGGGCCGCTCTGTGGGCTCTTGCGATAGCGAGGGCCCCGATGACCCCTGTCTGCTCCTTACTCGCCTCGCACACTACAGCCGCCCGCCTTGCCGGAACACACATGATCATTGACTGAGCCAGGTTGGGCGCTCTTCGCCCTCGCTTTCTCCTTCAACCCGAGTCAGCCCCTGGCCCTGGATCTTCCCGAAACCCTTGCCGCGCTTCTGGATCGTGCCACCCCAAGCGCGTCTCTCGGGGCGATGAGACTGACCCGCCCTGCCCGCGTCTTCTCCGTCGCCCTGGCCCGGTGTTCGGGTTCAAAACCCGGATCCTGGTAGCGTTGAGCCGCCCCGGTGCTCAAATATCTAGCCCGAACCTCCCAAGCTGTCCTTCCATCCGCCAGTGCTCCCTCCCAAACCATTTCAGCTATCCCCTTCCCTTAAGATACCCAGTGCTCCTTCTCCCTGTTTTTCATTGTTATTTCCAGCAGTCCGCCGTTTAAGAGATACCCAGAGAAGCAGCAATGGCTACGCAAGCTGATAGGCACCCGAGCCCTAACCACTATGACATCGGTGAGTTGGGACGACGGCTTGCAGTTCCAGTCCAAACCCACTAACAGCCGTCGCAGTCATTGTTGGGGCTGGCCCAGTCGGCCTGATGTTGTCGACCTGCCTGGCGAGATGGGGTTACAAGATCAAGCACATCGATAACAGGGCCGAGCCCACCGCCACCGGCCGGGCCGACGGCATTCAGCCCCGCTCCCTGGACCTGCTCCGGAACATGGGGCTCAAGTCCGCCATCATGGCCCACAAGCCCGCCCGCGTTTACGAGGTCGCCTTCTGGGACCCGCCAAAGGCCGGCGGCAGCGGCATTGCCCGCACCGGCACCTGGGCCAGCTGCCCCAGCTTCATCGACGCCCGGTACCCCTTCACCACCCTTCTTCACCAGGGTCTGATTGAGCGCGTCTTCATTGCCGATCTCGAGAAGAACAACGTCAAGATCCAGCGCCCATGGACCATCAAGGGCTTCACCTCGGACGAGAAGGAGAACCCGGAGTACCCCGTCACCGTCCAGCTGGAGCACGTCGATGGCGACAAGAAGGAGACCGTCAAGGCGAAGTACCTGTTCGGCGGCGAGGGTGCGCGGTCGTTCATCCGCGACCAGCTGAAGATTGGCATCAAGCACAAGGACCCCATCGCCTACGTGTGGGGTGTCATGGACGGTGTCGTCAAGACCGACTTCCCCGATATCAAGGTGCGCACTTGGCTGCTTGCCACGAAAGAACTCACTAGTTGCTGACATGGGCCCAGATGAAATGCACGATTCACTCCGAGCATGGCTCCATCATGGTCATCCCTCGCGAGAACAACATGGTCCGCCTCTACATCCAGATCGCCTCCTCCACCGACCCCGACTTCAACCCCCGCAAGACCGCCACCGCCGAGGAGGTCCAGGCTTCGGCCAAGAAGATCCTCCAGCCCTACTCGATTGAGTGGGAGAACGTCGAGTGGTACTCGGTGTACCCCATTGGCCAGGGCATTTCGGACAAGTACACCCTCGACCACCGCGTCTTCCTGGGCGGTGATGCTTGCCACACCCACAGCGTGAGTTGCCCGGCATGTGTCTACTACGGTGAATTGAGCTAACCCACAAACAGCCCAAGGCTGGTCAGGGCATGAACACGGCGTTCCTGGACGCCTTGAACCTGGCGTGGAAGATCCACGCCGTCGAGGCCGGCTTTGCCGACCGCAAAGTTCTCGAGACCTACGAGCCCGAGCGCAAGGATGTCGCCGAGACCCTGTTGTCTTTCGACAACAAGTACGCCAAGCTCTTCTCGCAGCGTCCCCCTGCCGCCAACGAGGTTGCTGCGGCTTCCGCGGCCGGTGCTGGCGGCGGCCAGGAGGAGAACCAGTTCATCAACACCTTCAAGGAGTCGTGCGAGTTCACCAGCGGCTACGGCGTCTTCTACAAGGCCAACTCCCTCAACTGGTCGCCCTCGCACCCGGCCCAGTCGCACGTCGTGCACCCCAAGTCCACCAAGCTGGTCCCTGGCCGCCTGTGCATCAACGCCGACGTCACCCGCGTCGTCGACGCCAACGTGGTCCACCTTGAGCAGGAGATCCCCCTCAACGGCTCTTTCCGCCTCTTCATCTTCGCCGGCAAGCCCTCCGTCTCCGCCCAGGCCCTGCGCGACCTCGCCACCAACATGGCCAAGAAGAACTCGTTCTACATGTCGTACGCCCGCACCGACATGGACCGCGTCAGCCACCACGAGCGCCACAACCCGCACTCACACTTCTTCACCTGCTGCACCATCTTCGCCGCGGCCCGCCCCGAGATCGAGATCTCGCGCGACCTGCCCCCGCTGCTCGCCCGCTACCGCGACCACGTCTACGCCGACGACCGCTGGGACCGCCGCGTGCCCGACGCCAAGGCCTGCGCCCACGCCAAGTTCGGCCTCGACCAGGAGAAGGGCGGCGTCGTGGTCGTGCGCCCCGACGGCTACGTCGGCGTCGTCGTCGCCCTCGAGGAGGGCAGCGCCACCACCGACGCGCTCAACCAGTACTTTGGCTCGTTCTGCACCAAGAAGCTCGGCGGGACACAGGCGCAGCTTTAAATTGAAGCCAGCGGCGGGCGATCGATGATGTGACGGAAAAGTAATGTGTGGAAGGGATGAGAGAAGTTGGATGATACCTTATTAACGACTTGTGTCATGATTGGATCTGATTGGATTGGATTGTATAGAGGGAAGAGGGAGCGAGCATGGCAGAGGGGGTCCCTGAGTGATGGTCGGGAGACGTCCTTGGAGGATTGGGGATGAGAGGGCCTCGAGGATTCCAAAAGCGTATATATATCATCAAACTGTATATAGTTTCCAGTTTTGTGTACAATTTCCAAGTTACTGTTCATTCAAGCTTTCCTTCTGCCATGATATGGTGACAGTGACCACACAATGCAAAGCCCTTCCGAGTTCCCCCCGCCCATACCGACGGTTACCCCTGTCACTCCGCCAACTACATACTGTATTTACAAGGATCCAACAACCCTGTCGTTGACGATTAGAGACCAATCCATCCATTCAGCTGCCTAGAGCTACACAAGGACATCGAACTCTGCAACACGACCCAGGCTTCACACCTCCCTGGACCATAAACCGCTGCCGGGTAAGGTTGGTCCGGGTTCCGCGGTCGGTATCGTCAGCGACCAGGTGAGCCATCCTCTCCCCCAACCCCCAACTGAATTTCTTCCCCAGGTAGAAGTGGTTTCTATCAGCCAGTATCACATCCTCGGAAGAGAGGCCGGGCATCTGTCGTGGTCCCCTTTTCCATTTCAAAGTTTGGTGATCAGTGGCTGTTGATCTCGCGGCATCCTATCAGATAAGACAAGACAACGTCGGGAAAAAAACCAAGTCAGAGCGGGAAGACAGGTCAAGAAAGAGTGTGCGCCCCCACGCGTTTATAACTAACTCTCGCCCTACTAACGAACTGACCAACTCCTCCCACGCTTGCTGCAATTAAGGATATAAGCACCTCGAAGAGAATAATAATAAGAAGCATGCAGGGAAAAAAAAGACATCCATAAAATCCCCAAGCCAATAAATCGAAACATGAAAGCACCCCGGCTGACTGATTCTACTTTCCCTAGCTCCGTCCCTTTCCCTCCCATGCGCCGGTATAATCATGTAGCGTAACGCACCAAGAATCTGTATGTCTGTTCGTGTCTCCATCCTTCATATGGTATACCAGGCGAAATGTGCAATAAATATCAAGAAGGAAAAAAAGGAAGGGAGATAAAATAAGTGCTTCGGGGATCCCTCCACCTTGAACGTCTCCTTCCCTCATCAAGATCAGGTTTGTTGCTGTCTACCTTGAACGGCCATCGGAGATCCTCCATGCCGTACTATCCTGTCCGTCCGTCTGTCTGCCATCTTGTCCAGCGCCTCCATATCGCTTGAGAAGGGGAGTGGAGTGAAGTGGTAAAACGATACAGAGCATCGAGCATCGCCTGCTGCAAAGACATAAATGGAAGAGAAGAAAAGATGTTGCCAAGAGTATTACCAAGTGAGAACAAGTCAGAATAAAATGTCTGGGTAAAATCCCACCAAATGCCGTGAACAGCAACATTACACCGATCGCCCAGCCCAAAATCATCAGTCATGATACCTCCCTCGTCAAACTACATCACCCAAAGAGGAAGAGAGAGCAATCACATCTGACTCGTTCCCATCATGCCCCCTTCAAACAGACCACCGAGCACATCCCCTGGTAGGATCTCTAGCCACGGCGGCATCATCTCGCTGTGCAGCCCCAGCATGTCAAAGTTGACCTCCTGACTGTTGAACGTGATGATGTCGTTGATTGGGTTCAGACCCATGTACGAATACGATCCCGACACCAAGCCGCTCTGCGCAAAGTCTGCCTCGTAGGCGTTGTGCTGATTATGCTGGTCAATGCTGCCGTCGTGGTTGTTATTATAGACGTGACTGTGATTATGGGTATGCGAAGGATGCTGGTGGCCCATGCCGGACTCTGTGGGTGTGCTGGATGGCGAGCGTTCGTGCGCCATGGGATCGTAAGCTGGGTGGTGTTGTGGGGCGTGGTTGTAGGATGTGTGATGAAGAGGGCCGTGGTTGGCCCGCGACATGATCCCGTACATCTGCGACTTGAGATCGCCGTGCGGACTGTTTTGGTCCGTATCGCCGGGGGATGGCGACTCGTACTTCAACATCGACTTCCCTATCGCTGGTGATTGAGAAAGACTGCTTGGCTTGGAAGGATGAGGTTGATAGCGCACAGCCGAGACGTTGGGCTGCAGATACGCCGGTGGAACTGCTGGCGGGCCCGATGAGGGAGCTGCCGGGGGCGCTGGCGGCGGAGTTTCTGGAAGGCTTTGCCGGATAGGGTCGTAGATCATGTTGCCGGGAGGGGTCTGTGCAGATACCGGCACAGATGGGGGCGCAGACGCTGGAGCCGACGTGGCGGAAGCGGCCGCGGGGGCTCCCGCTTGTGCTGCGAGATTCCCTTGGAATAGAACCGTGAGGTTTGAGTTGGGAGAGTTTGTGGTGCCAGTGAGCGAATAGGCAATGGCAGGAACGTTGGGCGACGCAGGATGCTCAAATCTAGGCAGACGGGTTGGCAACGGGCCTCGGTCGCGGGCTCTTTTCACAACGTCGTGCTCCTCATTGGTGAAGGTCTCACAATCCCAGATGCCCTTAGACTTCTGGTCCAGGGCCGCGAGAATATACCCGACGCCGCCCCAGTACTGCTCTAGCTGCTGCAGAGACTTGTAACATCGTTGGTAGTTCTGGTTGGCGGCGGACGCCAGAAGAGAGTGCTTCATTGGGCGTGCGTCATGGTTCAAGCTGTATCTTCCCATGGGCGACTTGAAGTGATCGGCCTTGGCGTCTGGGTATGGCGAGGCGTCACGAGTGGGGGGCTGCGAGGAGTTGGCGACCGATTCCATCAAAAAGGCGCACGCGGCAATGTAGATGGGCTGCGACGTAAAGGGGTTGCCAATCAAGCTCTTGGGGTCGATCAACTCGGCAAAGGCAAGGATGTCGGCGATTGTCTTGGCGCTAGACATGCACAGTTCGCGACTGTTGGGCAGGTCGGGGCTCTCCAGGAGTTGGGTTGGCCTGAGGTTATGTAACGGGGTGAGCAATGTCGGCTGGTGAAGAATGATGACCAACGCATGGAACCAAAAGTGCAGTAAAATGAACGTGGTGCCCTGGTTTACGTTCACGTATTCGCGAAAGTTGACCGCATTGAAGTGGAGGCGGTGGTCCTGCTTCTGGTAGATGGCGGTGAGATCTCTCTCCATGATCCTGAGCTTATCAAGCTTTTCCTCGGTGAGGTCGTTGGCATTTCGGATGTTGTTGAGAACGTCGGATGCGCGACCATACAGGTGGATGATCTCAATGAAGGGCGGAAACGGAGTGGGCCAGCCGGTCTCGGGGTCCTCAGTCGGTGGTGGAAGGGATAGCTCATAATCGTCGTCTCGGAAGGTGACAGGCCGGCCCGTGCCTGAAGAGATGACCCGGTCGAGGACAAAGACTGCCCAGAACGTATCGATTCGCTCCTGCTCCACCGCTTCCTGCTCCTTCTTGCTCAAGCCCTCTTCGTCATGATGTTTGTTGTCAGGGCCATTCGTTCCGTCAGAGCTTTTGCGGCTCCAATACCGTGTGTACCAAGGATCGCGCTCTCCTTGGTATTTGACGCCCTCCATCTTTTGAAGTCCAAGGTCAACAGCCATGCGGATGGCAATCCCGAGATACATCCACAGCGCGCTGTCCTGGTCGGAGCCAAACCCCTCATACGCCATCAGCAGGCAGGCTTGAACAGCAGCCACCGAGGGACAGGGGAAAGTGTCGACAATCGAAGATTTGGCTCTCTGGGCAAACACATGGCCGAATTCCGTCCGCTTCAGCTTCCCATCGTCCTCGTTTGTAAAAATCGGCTGGTCGGAAAAGCGGGCAGCCAGGGCACACACAGCATCCACCAGGATTGGCTCGATCCTCTTCTCCTTCAGCATAGGGAGGAACCGATCCGGCCGCAAGAAAAGGTAGTTGCAGCCGAGATTGTGAAAGAATGTTTCGACGAGGGTGATGATCAAGGGATGGACTGGCCCGGAGCTGTTCGGGTCGTAGACGGGTAAGTCCTCGAGACTCTCGGATAGGTCGGGGTGCAAGGAATGGCTGTGGGGCATCCCATAGCCAAGGAGTGAACCCGGGGACGCCGTCGAGAAGGAGCTGCCCCGGCTCTTTCGCCTGCTCCCGCGGTATACATTTGCCACCATCTGCTTGAAGCCCGGGACGATGGCAGTGGCGCCGAAGTACCGGAAGTAGGGAACGCGGTGACGCTGGAGCTGGAGAGGTGAGCGGTTGTTTGAGCTTCGGCTCTCTTCCGAGTAGGATGAGTTCCGGGGCACGTTGGGGCGGCGGACGGTCTGGGAGGACGCCTGCGGCTTGCCATCTTGATCCCAGTCGTTGGGTTGCTCGTGCATGCGGCTGGATGTGACCGTCGTGCTGGAGCGTGAGTCGGTCCGCGACATCTCATCGTGGTCGACGAAGCCTGCCATCCGCGGTATCGCGTTGCTCACCCAGCGGCGGTGCTCCCGCTCGTCGTCTTCGTCGTCTTCCAAATAGCCGTTGGCGTTGCTGCTGGCACTGCTCGCGTTGGTCGTATCGGTCGCTTCGTTCTTCAAAACCACAAACCCATTGCCCCCGTACTCATCCCTCCTCCTCTCCACGATGTCTGTGTATCCCAGACAGACGTGACCATTCTTTTTGCACGTCGAGCAGTCTGGCTTTTCACCCGCACATCGTGTTTTCCTCTTGCGGCATGTCAAGCATCTAGCGGACTCTTAGAATTCACTCCCCATATGACGTGGTCGAGAGTCCACCACCACGACCCCGCAGCTGTGCGATGCCATGCGGCGGCAACATGGTTGCAACGGCCGTAACAGGCGATGGGTAAGGGAACAGGGAGGGAATCGCGGGCGGGAACGGTAGATTAGACACGGAAAGAAGAATGTGAAAAGAAACTTACGCTGCATTGATCCTCCGTCTCTTGGACGGGGGTTGGCCTTGGTTGTTGACAAAGCGGATTTGCTTGGGCGGCGGCAGGGCTCCGTTGATCGAGGGGTTCATGTCGGGCGCTCCTCATAGCAAAACCATGGTGAGCCGAGTTGCGGCGTTGGGGTGGACTCGTTGGAATGAGTCCTTGATTGCGGAAACCCCGCGATGCTCCCTGGGCAGCAATGAGCGCGAGAGATGTTGAGGGTTGATGTTGACGGGAATTGGAGGGGTGGCAGGAGTTGGCAAGTCGGCTCGGCGGTGCAGTGAGGAAGCGGTTTCCAGGGTTGCAGGACTCAGTTGTGGCGATCAAAATACGCACAGCATGGTCATAACGCAGACAGGAGGTGGCGAGCCTTGGACGAAGTCATCTTGGTTTTTTTTTTCCGCTTTGCGCTTTCGGGTTGGCGAATAAGTTAACGATCAAGGTGAGGAGAGGAGTCTCAATTCCCAAGGTAACCAGGGGTGGCAGCTTGGGATGACGGGGATCAGCGATCCTGCTTCAGCGGAGCTCTCGTGCTGTTCCTGGGTTCCGCGCGCCGGTTGGCTGGATGAACCTGGGAGGGGATGCGCTTGAGGGTGAGGGGCACCCCGTATTGCGCCGAACGCTGGGCGATGAAGGGAAGATCCTCAGCCGTTTTTTTGGAGAAGATGGAGGGCAAGAAGGAGAGAAAAAAAAGTTGGGGGAACAGGGATGGAGGTCAACGTCAGAACGGAAGGAGGCCGGGACAGATTGAGACGTGCCGGCAGGAGCGGCCGTCTGAGAAAGTGTGCGAGCCGCGATGCCTCAGCATGGTTGGGCTGCCTGGCTTGCCTGTCAAGCGAGAAAAGGGAGGCTAATGGCAGCCCGCCAGCAGCCCCCAGAGCTGAGAAAACAGCCCGACCGATACAACAAGCGATCGTGGAAGTCTGTGCTGCCCGTCGGTTAAGCCATCATGCATGCACGCCTGGCGCCCTCGATCCTGCTTGACTCCGATCATGATTGCTCAACCCCTCTTTTCGCCCTCGATCCTGTCCAAATCTCCAGACACTGCAGAGCCCCAGATCAGACGGTTGTGTCTGGGCTGCCCCCTGGCACTGGTCACGGCTGTATGCACGCCGTTGCACTCTGCTCTAAAAAGTCCCTTAGCTGCGGGAAGCCAGCGCATGTCACATCGTTCCCCGTATTGCCTGGTGATAAGGAACGGCCAGACGAGGACAAGTTCTGTCTTGCTGCGGGCGACGTCTGGCAGCGAGCGGGTCCCATGTCGCTCGCTCAGATGGGTCGATTGGTCTTGGTGGTCTCGATGGGACGAACTGCCAATCGCGGGTGCAGGTGGACTCAAAATGTGTTGCGCTGCTTCTGCGAAGAAAAAGTGATTCATTTGTTTTCGGCACACTTGCGACAGCAGCTTGCCATGGCCCTCCGTTTGCCCATTCTCTGACCGTCCCGACCTGCCAACAGAAACATCGGCCCTCGGTTGGGACGACTCTCATCCGATGATGCCCAGATCCAGAGCCCAGAGCCCAGGGTCGAGATGGGTGATCTGTGCGTGGCGTCCCCACACGCCCCATCCCATCCATGTGGAGCTGACTGGCCCTATCAGATCCACACTCCCCAGTAATCCCCCGCCATTTTCCAGTCCTGCCGTTTCGGAAGCAATGACGGGATGTGAGCAGTGCTTGTGCGTTGTGGACACATTTTTCTTGTCCCTAGACCAGAGCGCGCAGACGTGATAGAGCCGCGGAACCATGATGGAGGGCTGCGGCAGGAATTTCTGGAGAGCAGCGCATTATCGCAGCACCCGACTGCATGCCCGGCCTAATTGGCTTAGCGCCATGCCTGCAACTGCACGGAAGGGAACCCCAGCGTCCCGGTCCGGCCGAGGCTGCGTTTGTCTTCGCTGCAATTGATGGGACCAACTTGGATGCTCGGCCATTCTCTGCGGCGGCGTCGGCTGCGCTCTTGTCCCGGATCGCTACCAGGCTTTTTCATCGCTGCCTTGACACCTGCGCGATGCTCTGTTTCGGCACGCTACAGCTACACCTTGCGCGGACAGGGCCGTCCCGCGCCTGATACAAGGTCGCTCAGATGTCGTCTGAAGGCCGCTAGCAGTGTCGGAGCATTTCAGTTTCATGCGCTATCTCGCCACCATCTGTTTGTCCGCGTCTTCACACGTAGCATCACACACCTCGTACATACAGACAGAGACAAACATGCACAACATGGCACTACGCTAGATAAGCCACCTCCTGGAACCGGGCACCATTTCCTGGAGGCTGGAGACTGGAGACTGGAGGCCGGCAGACGCAGAACAAGTCCTGCCCAGATCCCACAAGTCACAACTCAGCTCCGACAACCCTGCGTCAGAGACATGACCCGGGACTACGGGATTACCTAACCGAAGTGAGCTTAGCAGAGTCCACATTTCCGCCGCCAACACCAGATGTGCGGTGCTGCAACATCTGGCGTGCAGCACGAGCCGTTCCGGGACCAATGATGGCTCTGACCGACGACTGAAGATCAGAGAGCACAGGCATATCCTCGCGTTCCAACAGCCGTGGCTTTCAAGGGGGCCATGAGAAGAGGGAACCTGGAAAGGGGACCAGTCGGGGTTCATCAGGAGAACCAATATGGAGCCAAGGCAAGAGCCAGAATAGCCTAAAAGAATGACAAAACCCCCACCCTCTCTTACGTCTTTGAGGTTGTGCCAGAGCAGGCAACTCCTTGCAGCGCTGTGCCCCCAGCCCGCACTTCTCTCGGACCTAACTTGATATGGACAAGGTGAACTGCACTTGCAGCCACTCCTCAGCCACTATGCCAGAGGTTGACGCGAGGACCATCCGACTCGAGATGTTTACCGTCAAACAAGGGACCTGCTGTGTACTGCTCCACGACATAAACTGGCAGAGCTCTCACATGACCATCTTGCTGTTGCCGGCGGCGGCTGTCCATGTTTCACCACCACCCTGCAATGGACAGTCTTCCCGAGGTCGAGTTCAGACATCTCACGCAGCGGCACGTGGCTGAGGAGGAGGTCGTAGTTGTGAGGGCCTCTCCTGCCACTCCTGTGTACACAGGTGATCCGCATCAGTAGTGCCTTAGCGGTTGCCGAGCCCACGAGCTGAACCGACCGAAGGATTCTTTTCAAGGCACCCATCCTGAAGCCGCGGTTCGTGAGCCTCCATTGTTAGATACAGCAAGCCATATAAACATTTATGTAGAGTACACCCTGATATAGAACAGAACTCCCCGTTTCCAATCCCGTCCACTCGGTACCCCAGAGGAAACATAAAAAACCATAAAACTCTGCGCCGTGTCTCTCTCTCCTGAGTACCCCGTATAGGGTAGTATTTCGGTTCGCGCCACTCCTCGGGACGGACCGCTCCTCGGAGACATCGCCGTCCACAGGAGACATGGGCCCAAATGCCTGGGAGTTTTCCAGGCCGTTGGCAGACGACACCATCATCAACCCTTCTCCTCTTTCCACCTCGGATTAAGATAGCCGTGATAAGAACGGGAGCATGTGCCTTTCCCCGGCAAGCTGAGAATGTTCTTGCGCCTGATCCCCCATTTTCCACACACTCTCCACAAACCCCGTCGACGCTGGCCCCGTCTTTGTCCTAGAAAAGCACCAACGCCTGCCTTCTCCCCTTCCTTCTTCCGAAACCAATCACCCAAAATAAATCCCGTGTCCTAACCACCACGCCCCTCACCCAAAAACAATACTAACCCCCATCTCCCGGCACACCCCCCTCCACATCTCTTCCCCGCCTTCCACCACCAACCCATGATCCCCATCTACCTCCCCAAACCCAAACCCAACGTCAACCCCACAACCGCCTCCCCCTCCCCCCCCTCCTCCTCCTACACCCTCCCTCTCCCTCTCCCTCTCCGCGAATAAGAAATCCCCCCGCCTCCACACCTCCCCGACGATCCCCCACGCCCGCTCAATGTTCCGCATCCCCTGCCGCCTCTCGACCTCGACGAACGCCCGCTCGGCGAGCGCCCTGTCGCGCGGCGTGACGGCCTCGCAGGCGGCCACGAACAGGGGCCACAGCAGCGCCGACATGGGGCCCCTGTGGCGGACGGTGGCGACGCAGTGCGCCAGCGCGCGGCGCGCGTGCGTCTGCACGGTGGGGTGGGCGCGGGGGCGGGCGAGGACGGTGCGGTAGAGGTAGACGAGGGAGGCGTGGCGGTAGGCGAGGGCGTTGTTGTGGATGGAGGCGATGCGGGAGTGGTCTGGGGATGGGGACGGGGACGCTGCGGGGTTGGAGGGGTGTTCGGCGTCGGGGGCGGGGGCGGTGGTGGTGGTGGTGGTGGTGGTGGGGAGCGAGGAGGAGAGAGATGGGGGAGAGTCGGGCGCGGGTTCTTCTTCCAAGGTGGAAAGGTCGTCGGGGACAAAGTCCGGGGGCAGCTGGGGCTGCCATTTGAGGAGGGCGGTTTCGATGGCTTGTGCGGTGGAGCCGAATTCGGTGCGGAGAACGGCGATCTTGGAGGGGTCTCGTGGGCGCGGATGGCGTTCTCGAGGTCGGTCTTGAGCGCGCGGAGCGCAGCGAGCCGGTGGATGATGGGCCAGAGGGTCGTGGCCATGCCGAGGAGCGTGTCCACGTTGCACAGGGGAGAGATGGTGGGCGCGCCGAGCGGGAGAGCGGCATGAGGCAGCCGGGGGTGGGCGCTGCGGAGAGCGGTGGGGTGCCGTTGGAGAGCGCCGTGATTACGTCGTAGAAGCGGAATGCCTGTGCCGGGTGAGCTTGAAGTCTGGTAAGGATTCTAGAACAAGGGGGCTCGCATACGCGTTCGAGGAACACGCTTGTCGGGTCGGCCGGGTCCGCCACAGTGCCCATTATCGTCAGCGCGCCTTTGAGATGCCCGGCTACAATATTAGAGTGGCCCTTCTGGACAAGCTACATGACGTTGTCAGTCCCATTCATGACGGTGTTCGGCCACTAAACTCACGCATTCGTAGTAGACCAGCAGCATGATGGCTGCTAATATCTCGTTCCTGCTCGCCTTGCCGCTTTGCTGAATCAGCTGTGCGACGCCCCGGATGGCCATGTTGTGGAAGAACAGCGACTTTTCCGCGTTCTCGACGCCCCGGTACTCCAGATGAGCGCAGGCGAGCGCAAAGATGGCGTACGTCACTGGGGAGTTCCCTCGCGTCAGCGGCAGCACCAACTGCTGGAAGGGATTGCCCGTCTCCTCGCGGAAGACGATGAGATGGGACAGCACGTTGCAGAAGTGGTCCACGAGGGCCCGACGGTTCTGCCGGTCCGAGAATTCCGAGAATGTTGGCGAGCAAAAATCGAGGAGTGGAGAGCTGACCGGGCAAGGCGCGATCATGGCCAAGTCCGGAAGCAAGGACTTCGACCGTGGGATGATTGCGGTGCTTGTCGAGGCGTGGCCATCTTCTGAGGCAGCGTCCTCGCCGTGACTGTCCAAAAACTCGCTCGGGACGACGAAGGGAGGCAAGGAAATGCCATCGAAGGCATCGTCGGAAGGGCTCAGGAGGATCGAGTCATCGACGGAGTAGCCCAGTAAACCCCGGAGAATCCCATCTCCATCCCCAAAGAGATCCGTCCCGTTGCTGTACTGGCTGGCCTGTGACAATCTTCGTGGAATGACTTGCAAACTCGAGGGGCTCCCAGGGGCTACTGACTCGCGCCTCCTTCGTTGGCGCGGCTTCACGGCTTCATAGGCGCACTCGGTCCCTTGCTCGACGCAGCGACTGCATTTTGGCCGCTGCTCATCGCACTTCTTCTTCTAAGGTTTTCGTCAGATCAACGAGTGCACAGGTGGCCTGAAACGTGGCCGGATTGCTGGGCTGCTCTGGACGAACCTTTTCCTTGCTTCATGAACGGCGAGAGGTGAGCCTTGAAAAGATCAAACATCAACGTGTGTAAGGATTCACGTACCAGAACGCACAGCCTAACGGAGACGGGCCTGGTTAGCACTTGTTGGACATCTTGAATCCGATATCCCGCTTTGACATACCGCCTCTCGACCGTCGCTTGGGCTGTTTGGGAGTGGCAAGCCTCGTGTACAGCAACATTTTCGCGTCCGTCTCCTAATCGTGGCCGACACACTTGATCCTTCAGTCGTTCTCAATGAACACTGCCTGCCCCCTGTTTCCTCCCTCCCCCATTGGTCGTCGATGTGGGCGACAGGTTGGGCGTGTCTCGCACTTGGTACACTCAGGGTTTGCGAAGCGGAGGGCGATTGAGGGGCCAATCGCAGAATTTCGAGGTGCTGAGGGATCAAAGCGTTCGCAACTGACACGTTGCTTTGGGAAGGGCGAAGGTTAAAACGAACGACAATCACTTAACCATCCGACACGACAAGCCGGGCATGGAAACGTTTAGATTGAAGGGCCGAATTGCTCTCGGGCCATGCTGACGATGGATGGTTCCGCGTGACAGTGTTTTCTGCCTTGACGCAAGGTGAAGCATCCCGGGGAAGTGGTCGGATGGGGTCAAGTCTGGATGATTGATCCACATGAAGCATCCAGGTTCTCCTCCCTGTCGTTTGGCGTGATGACCAATAGCCGCTGCCAATAGCTCCTCGGCAACTTGAGATTGCGGAGAAGGTGTGCGGGGAGTGGAGGTCGATCCGGCGGTGTCTCCGGTCTCGTTTTGGACACGCCCGCGCGTCACAGCTTTCTTCAAGGCCTCGAGTCCCCGTCAGGGAGACGAGAAAGACGTTTGCGAGACCTCATATCAGCACCTCGGACCCAGGAAGAGGTGGCGACCATGTCATGATGCTTCTACACAGTGCAGTACTTTGGTTACTGGCTGCCATTCACCATGATGGAACCCGCAGGGGCCATGCGCCAACCATCCCTTTGTGCAGGATTCGTGCAGGAGCGCTGACAGTTGACCGCGCAGCCCCCATCTGCCACTGCCGGCCGTTGAACGGATGGGGTCTAGACTCCAGTGGCGAGCGATCTCGATCGCCCAGCATGTTGACGCCAGGCTAGAAACCAAGATCGTTTTATTCCGCGAGCCGTCGGGAAGACATCCGACCTTAGGCTTGCCCGCAGACAACCAGATTCCCGCGCGAGTCTTGATTCTTATTCCAATCTGCAACCGGAAGGCCGGGTCGTGCACAAAAGTCGGGTCGGGCGTCTCGCAGTGCCGTCCAATTGTTCCGATTGATTGAGCCGGATTCCGGATATTGAGCTGAAGGGGCTGGTGCCGAGGGATACACGCAATCTTTTTGCATTGACCTGCTGCGATGACGGGAAGAGGTAAAGTATTCAGTCTATGCACGGACGTCCCGTAACAATTGCCCGATTTGACAATGATCGTGATGGTTCGTCTGGTGTGCGATTGCCAAAGGGAAGCTTTGCGTCTGTTCAGCGCGCCTCGCAGCTGCTGAAAGCTGCCCGCAGTGGAGCAGGCCCTGTGTCAGCCTCTTACAGGTGCCACGCGGTCGCCACGAGTCGATGGGAAGCTTGGAAGGCCGATCTGAACTCCCTCCCGTCCCCAGATTTCCCCAGCTTCCACCCTTGGCAGGCTGGACAACCGCATCACTTTCCGGGCCCTTGCATGCTGAGCGGCATTCCAAGCCGGCAAGACATGAAACATGGCTGTGTTTGCTACGACGAACTGCAGATGGACGCCACCATGCGATTCTCGCTGTCAGTTGACTAAATACCTTACTCCAGATCGATCTCCGCAGCCCGCACAATCCTTGAGGATTGGATGGATCCTTGTTTCCACGCGGAGCCCAGGGAGACCAGCAAACAAGCCCGCCACGACACGGCCAACATGCCACGATGGGCGGTGAGGGCTTGCACCGCGATGGGCTCAAAGTCAAGACAGGAAGTCTCTTTACCCTCCTCAGTGACGTTGAAGACAAAACCGGGCACTCAATCATCGGTGCGCTGAAGTTGTGTCAGGCCGTCCGCTGCAATCAACACCAACCACACACGCTTCAGCCACTGCTGCGCTGCTCATCAAGCCCCTCTAAATGTCTCCATTTATAGGAGCCCTCTGCTCTGTTCAGATACCGAACTGCACCAGCGGCACCTCCCTTCCGACATTGCCCCGCCTCTGTCCTACATTCTTGGACTCTCCCGCTCCAGCATTCTCCCGCTGCAGTTGGTTCTGCAGACGGACGGTGCGGCGTCTGATTGGTGGCCTCGCTGACCTTGCCCAAGGGCGCCTCTCCCAACCGCAGCCTCCAAAGGGGCAGAGGGGATAAGCAGTGTGCGTTGCAACCCTCCAAGCTCGTGCGTGCGCCACAGTTTTCGTCTGGCTTGGGGGCAGCAATGCGCTCCCTCGGAGGCCCAGGCCTCGCAGACAAACCAATCACCGTATTGCTGACTTGGACACAACCAACTGGAGCTTCATCATTCCGACTCCATGCCACGAAGCCCACGCAGATCAGGCGAAGACTTTCGACGTTCATCAGCTTCCTGCTTGTCACCTCAGGTCGCACAAAACGACACCCCTGCAACTCATGAAGCGGGGAGAGCATCGCCGATTGCTTCCCACAAGCCTGGGCCCGCTTCCTTCCCTTGGTCCTCCCCGAGCATGTTCACATGCGCCCAACCGAACCTGATCTTAATCAATTCAACACATTCCTGATCAGGAACCAGGAGGGGAGCCCTGGGCCACGAGGGCTTGCTGGTTTATGTCTCAGCCCTACCCTGAGGCTCGGCGTGGATGGGGTGTGTAAGACCCCGGCAGCGCTTACGATAACCCTCCAACCGGAGCCCAGTTGAAGTCGCGATCAGTCCGTGGCGCCCTGCAGCTCAGCCCCCCGCACAGCAAACAAAAAGGCTGCCTGCCTGCCCAATTCTGGCCTTTCCAGATAACGCCTGCAAACGAAGCGAGGAGACCCGGCGACCCTCAGGCAAGCGACCTGGCCATTTTGCGCCGATATACATCGATACGATCGCCCGGCACCCTGCGTCGGCGCATTTCACCTGCACATTCCCGTCCGAATCCCGGTTCATCCAATTGCGCGAAGCACCAGCATTCTGGATAAACACCGATAAGCGGGCCGAGTCCGCCAGCGAGCGCGGCCGCCATGCGCAGCGTCTGGTCCTGTTCGTCGTGCGCGGTGCTGCTCTTCGTTGCGCTTGTTGGAAGGGAAGCATCGGCGTCGCATGTGGGGAGGCAGGGGAAGAATGTCCATCGGGTTCCAAAAGCACAGGTGACGGCGCACCCGGCGCACCCGGGGCGCCGAGACGAGGGCACCTGCCCAGCCGAGCATACCTCATGCGCCGCCTCCATGAGTGGCGGCTGCTGCCCTTCCGGTATGCCTGCGCCGTCGACTCTTGTTATGCGACCACGGCCGGGCCGACGACAGCGTGTGGGAGGGCAGGGTTTTTTGCATGCGCACCTGTGAACGGGGAAGGTGAGTGTCTTGAGGCTGGACATGCCGGCAAGGTCTAACCGGACGATCTAGCGGGGCTGCTGCCCAGTCGGCTACGTGTGCGGAAAGGGGGGCGACTGTAATCCCCCCAGGTGTCAGCTACACACACACAGAGTGTCCAAACGACTACTTCCTCTGCCCGGCCTCGGTAAATTATGGATGTTGCAAGGTCGGGATGGGATGTGCGCCAAACGCCTGCTACTCAACGGAACCGGTGACCACGACAATCCTCCAAACGATCACGACGACAACCGGGACGCAAACCGTCACAACGACTCGGACGGCCGTCACAGTCGCCACGCCGACCCCTCCCGCGGGTCTGCCAGTCGACAACACAGGCGTGGCCGCCAAATTCATCCCAACCAGCGTTCCCAAGGTCCCCGTGACCTCCTCCGGCGGGGGAGGGGGCGGTCTCAGCGGCGGAGCAATTGGCGGCATCATCGCCGGCGTAGTCGTCCTTCTCATCGTCGTCATCGTCGCAGCCTTCCTCATCATCCGCCGCCTCAAGCGCGTCCAAGACATCATGGAATCCTCCAAGCGCGGCTCCTCCAGCGGCAAGAAGTCCAAGTCGCAATCCCAAGCCCAGATGGAGCACTACGGCCGCCAGCTCCACTCTGACATGGACGACATGTCTGTCGACCCCCTCATGGTCGCCTCCAACGCCACCACCCCGCAGCCGCCTTCCGGCGGCGCTGGCGGCCACGGACGCGGCCGCTCCGACTCCTCCACCGGCGGCTACACCCCCTCCCCAACAACATGTTCAACTTTGACGCCGACCGCTCCCGCCACGCCAGCCCGGACGTCATCCGCAACAACAATAATAACGGCGACTACTTCAACATGCCCGCGTCCCTGCAGCAGCAGCCCATGCAGCCCGCGCGCATCCGCGCAGCACCGACAGCAGCCGCACCGCGCAGCAGCAGCAGCAGCAGCGCAATGGGTATGCGTACCACCACTGGCGGCAGCAGAGCAACGCCAGCGAGCTGTCAGCCGACGGGAGCGATGCTGGGGTTGTCGGCGGTGGTGGTGCCGCGCGGGCGTCAACAGCCCGCTTGTTGTCGGCGGCGGTGGGGTTAGTGGTGGGGGGTTGGGGGTGTGGTGGTGGGTGGTGGGCGCGGGGATCTCGGAGCTCGAGGCCGGCGGGGTGTACGCGGAGCTGCCGAGCGGCGGTGGCGGTGGTCAAGGGTATGGCGCAGGTGGTGCCGCGGGGTGAGGAGTCGGTCGAGTAGACCAGTTGTGCGCGGGCATGCCAGGAGGAGGAGTGATGGCGTTGTTGTCCAGGGGAGCAGGACCAGGGCAAGGGCAGGGGCAGGGGAATGGGCTCGGGCTGACGCCGCTGGATGAGGCGGCTGAGATTCACGGGTATTATGGCCGGCGGGATCAGCAGGCGGGCCAGACGGCGGCGGGACTGGATGGGCAGTGGGAGGGGCCCGGGGGTATTATCCGTTGGGAAACCAGCCGCCGAGGGAGGGATGATGTGTTATGACGGCGGTGGTGGTGGATGGTGGTGATGTGCACGACTTGGGAGGATGATTGCTGTGCAGGAACGTGATGCTTTGGCATGCTGTGGATGATACACGCCGGCGTTTATTTCTGTAATTTCTTTTTCTTTTCCTTTTTTTTTTTTTTCCTTACCTCCCTCCTCGCATTCCTCCTCTTCCTTTTTTATCCCTTCCCCGTTACTTCTTCCTTTTTCCATTGTCCTTTGGATTCTGCTTTTTGGATACCCATCTTGACCAGCCGCAGGACAGGCCCCAGGGGCCCTGGTCGACTGTCTTTACTTGGACATAGTTATCGTTGTTTATCTTGTGTTTGTTTCTGTATCTTCTCGGTATCTTGCTGGTCGTTTTACCCGAGTCCTGAGCGAGATTGGGTTTGGGACGGAAGAGTCCGCCCGTCCGTCCGTCTGTGCAGATACGAAGGGAAGAAATGCGATGCTTTTTGAAGGTTGGATGGGCTGGGAAAGGAACCGGGCACCGACGGTCTTTTCTTGCTTGGATGTCTTGCTACTACTTGGCATTGTGCTTCACGCGTGAATTTCATAGGTCTCAACGCGGGCTTTTTTTTTTCTTCCGCTTGGAGTTTGGTGGTGGTCAAATGGGAGTGTATACGGATACACGATGGGTTGGACTCGGAATAGCGAGGGTGTTTTGGGGTTCGTTCTGTTTCAGCACAAAGCGATGACCGTCCTGACTTTTCACTTGAGCATTCTTGTTTTCTCTTGGCATATTTCATCTACAAGTCCGTTCCCGGCTTTCTTGTCCGGGCTGCTCTCTGTTCCTCCGAAGGACCGAAGGACCGGGCCGGGTTGCGGGAGGTTGGCAGTGTCCTGTGTACGTCTCCGATCCAGATACGCTGCAGGATATAAAGCTCCGTGGACTGGGATTGACAGAACAGGTGAACCGGGTTTTTCCAACGACAGTTTTCTCTATTTTGGGCGGGACGTGGTATTCAACCAGCTTTTGGGGCTGGCTGCAGAGGGGGTTGGCGATGGAGGATGCGACCACAGCACTTTATCCAGCTGCAGGTTCCCGTGCTTGGCTGCCGCTTATTGAAGCGCGGAGGAGCGTTCGGTTGGGTGTTTGCTGGAGACGGCGATGTGGCTCCGGGTTCCGGCTATTCCGGGCTGTCCGTTGTCGAGACGAGGCGAGACGAGGGAACCGAGGGAAATCTGCTCAATGTGTGGTCAACAGAGTCGACTTTTGTCGCTCGGTCGGAATGCTCCTTGCAAAAAAGCTTGAATCTTGATAACAAACAGAGTCCACAGGGGCCTCTTGTTCAAGCTTCCTGCTTGGGTCAAGCCTAGCAGCATGGGTAGGGTTAGTGATGTCGTCGTGCACTCGTCGCCTTCCTTTCTTTCCATTGGTTATCTCGTGCAGTTGGCAGCTCCCTGTCTTTTGCCCCTGCGCATGGACTCGTCCCTGAGCGGAAGGTCCATCGAAGGAACACAGCAGGGTCGCATCGCAGTGGTTACCCCGCATCGTGGTAACTTTCCAAGACTCTCCAAGACACCGCGATATTAACAAAGCCCTGCAAGGGAACACAAGGTCGGCCCGCGGCAGCCCTCAGCTCTTGATCGGCTGGTTGATCGGCAGGCACAAGAAATCTCGAGATCGTCAGGAACGTTTCCCAGCCGCATGGCTCAGGCTGTCAATTCATCCAGTTACAGTTTTGTGAATGGACGAGAGACTCAAGTTGAGAAACAGACACGCTTCCCCGCCAAAAAGACATGCAAGCGATGGATGGCGGCTCAATCCGTCTCGGTGTAGACTGCAGGGCAATTGGCGAGAGGATGGAGGAGCCGCCAAAACCACCAGTCAAAGGATCCTCCCGCGCCACGAGGCACATGGCTCCGGCGGAGAATCGGGTTAGCCTTCCCAGCCCCGACGTAGCACTACATGCCTCTGGCAACAACCAAACCATGCACATGGGCCTTCCTGGCCTTGCATTGGGTGTCTCCGAGCTGCCCGTTGAGGCTGCACCGCTCCGATCCGATGCAGGGTCGGGCGGTGCAGTCAGCCGTCCCTGGTAAGGCAGCGCTTGGATGCTACCGTCATCGAGGCAGACAGAGGCAGGGACGGGCAGGTATAAGACCGAGAGACGGCCGCCCCGGACGCTCCTCGGTCGTACCCTTCCTCCCTCCGTCTTATCACCGTGTGTCTCGTGTGTAAAAAAGCCACCTGCCCAAGGAAGCCAGTCCGTCGTGAGCAACCGCCAAGATGAAGTTCCTCGCCGTCGCCCTCTCCTTCGTCTCCCTCGCGGCCGCCGCCGCCCTGGAGCAGCGTCACTGCGCGGGTAACAACTGCAACCGCGCCGTCACGGGCACCCGGCCGGGGCTCCTCCCTCTCACGGAGCGCTCGTCGCACTGCGCGAGCTACCTGCTCACGACTGTCACTCCCGCCGCGTCGTAAGCTGCCCTCGCCCTCCTTTCACACCCCTCCAAAAGCCCTCAACCAACCCCTTCCCCCTTCCCCTCAACCCTCTCCTCCTCAAATCAACGAAGCTAACGTCCACCGCCCCTCAGCACGGTGACGGTGACGGTCGACGCGGAGGACCTCCCGACCAAGACCAAGCGCGGCGTGCTCGACGGCCGCCAGGTGACGGTCACGCCGACGGCGATCCCGGACTACGCCGACAACTGCGCCAACGCGGCCGAGTACATCTCGGCGTGCTCGTGCTTCGGGCTGACGGGGTCCGTGACGACGGCGCCCGTGCCGACCGTCACGGTCACGACCACGGTGGATTACTGCGAGGATATCTAAGCGGCGGCCCCAAAGGGTTTCTGTTTAGGTGGTGAGGCGAGGTGATCTAGGAAAGGGGTTGGGAGGTGGGAGTGGGAAGGGCAAAGGATGGCTCCTGTCTACCAGGCGAGCGAGGGAGAGAGTGGTTGAAGGGGTGAGAGCCAGCCGAGCGTTACGGAGTCAGTCCAGAAGATGAACTGAATGGCTGGCGATGACGCCACTGAAGAGTCACATAATGTGCGACGATGTAGATGATGAATGAAGATGACCGCATTGCGGTTTGAGACATGCAGGCGTCATGGTGCATTCGAGGCTTGAGGATGAGGGACACATTTCGCCCAATTGTTCGCTCGACTTGCTTTTGCAATCGTTTGGTATCGGTAAACAAAGACTCGTAATCATGGAGTGCTCCAGTCCCATCGGACCAATCTGGTCGGCTGTGCAAGGCGGGTGAGGATGAACAGAAGTGAGGTGGGAACTCAGTTGCGGAGGGAGCTGTCAAGTTGAGTTTAGCAGATTCTGGCTGACAGTTTGGCTGCGTTGGTTCGATCCATGTCAACCCCAACCCTGGCACACACAAGCTCACAACCACGCAATTCTGATTGCAGATGTGCACAGACCGCTTGCCGCGCCTATAAATTCTCCTCTCCCTCGCTCAATTCTTGCTCTCTTCTTTTCTCTTTTCTTCTTCATACTTACCTTGATTGACTGCGCGGAGATCATGAATACCGCGCCGTATGGCGGAGAGCCTGCATTGCACATCGTGGTGCTAGCCGTCATGAATTGTCCTTCGGGGCCGTTCCGGTCGTAATTTTTGATGTCTTCACTCCAGAGATGGAGTCTTTTCGCTGTGTGCCCGGCCCTTGGTCGAGCCATGGAGAAGGGACGTGGATTGGAGCCGAGATTGGGTCTGTTGCTTCTTGGGTTGCGTCATTCTCTCTTGTGTCACTGAACTCGTGGCGAAATGCCTTGCCTCGAACCCAGTCTCAGTCATCATTGGAACGTCCAATTTGGGCAGAGTCTCAGCTCGCGATATTCTGGTCCACCGCAAGTTGGTGTTGCACGAGACTCGGATGTTGGACTGCTGACTTTCTCAATGCATCGCATCCCGATCCCCGGAGCAGTGACTTCGACCCCATATGCTAGACCCAACAAACGCATCGATCGGCCAGCATCAGCGGCACGTTGCCCGCTCAAAGTCTCGACGCCGAAGGTGTCGAAAATCGCGGTCAGGCTCAATCACAAGCAAAGCAGAAACGCGCTATTTCCCCATTTGGATCCCTCCATCGGAGGCTTCGGGTTTCGGCAGCCACATGGACGCCCCGCATCCGGCTAACGTTCCCGCACCTCATGCACATAATTGCCTTCCCGTCCGCCTCTATCCGCTGCAAAGCGAGACAGGCAAGGTCTGATGATTTCAAATTTGGCGTCCAGAATCTGCAGCACAAAATTCCATTCATCTGACAGTCGCGTGTCGCTGCCTGACTGCCGCTCTGTCCATCCCATTGTTTTGGGCAGGAAGCACCCCGCAGCGGGGTCCCCACTGCACCCCACGCCCCTAACGGCGCTATTGCCAAGCCCGGGAGCTGGAGCGAGCACCTCCTGTCCATCCAACACTGGCCTTTCCCTGTTGCTGGCGTGCATCTTCACATGTCAGACACGGCTGCCCCCGTGACGCCATGATTCGTGCCTGTCGCAGTGCATTCCGGCGGACCAGCCGGGCCAGAAACAGACAACGTGCCATGTGGCCGGATTAGCCTCAAAGTGGTGCATCTTGCCGTTTTCTTTTTTTCTTTGTTGACGACCACTTGCCCCAGCACCGCCCGCTCCTGCCAACGCTGTCCCGCTCCCTTCCCAGCGGCACGGCACTGCCTGCCTCGCTGACAACTGGGACACCGCATCTGCCGCATCTGGACTCGTTCCAGGTCTTATCGCCCGGTGCTGCAAGTCCTGCGGATACTCGATCAAAACTTTCTTGTCCAGTCTCTCGAACACATGTTCAGCATCAGATAATACTCGTCCCCAAACCGAGTCGCCACCATGATCGACCACTTGCTGGGACGGCCGTCGGTCAAGTCGCGCAGACTGCAGGTTCTCGCCGTCCTAACATTTTGGTCCGCCTACCTGGTCAGGTATGTTGATGTCGACTATTCACTCCTCGCTGCCCAGGTCCCAGGGTCTTCGACTGACGACGGCTCAGGGGTAACAACCATGGCCCGCCCGTGCTGCGCGTGCTGTCACGCGTGCTCACTAAGAGACTCACGGCGTGGCAGCTGGTCCTCCTCACCATGATCTATCTCTACATTGCCCGCAATTTCAGCACCCTCGTCGGGCTCGCCAGCCCCGACCCCCTTACCAACATGTACGACGCCACCTACTTCCGCGCCACCTGGGTGCTCACGGCCCTCGACGCCGGCTTCTGGACCGCTATGAGGATCGGCAACAAGACGCTCCGCGACGTGGCGAGCATCGCCTTCTCCCTCTTCTACCTGGTCGCCGCCGAACAGGCCGACGAGAAGGTCCGCAAGGTGCGCGGCAACATCACCGTCGAGCATATGAGGGTCAGCTGGAACAAAGGGAGCCAATCGCCCATCTTGCGATTTGTGCAGAGCCTGATGCGCCCGCGCTTCACCAAGTGGCCGGCCCGCGAGATTCGTATCCACCGTCCCCACGATAGCGATTATAGGGAGCCCGTGTCCGCGTGGCTATACTTTGACGGCCCTAAGTCGGACCTTGAACACCACAACAAAATTATCCTGGACATTCCTGGTGGAGGTTTTGTCGCCATGAATCCGAGGTGCAATGACGACAAGCTGTTTTCCTGGGCTGCCAAAACTGGCCTGCCCATCTTGAGTTTGGATTACAAGAAGGCGCCCGAGCATCCGTTTCCTTATGCGCTTAACGAATGCTACGACGTCTACACCGCCATTATCAAGAGCCGTGGCCGGTGTATTGGGCTGTCCGGTAAGGAGGTGCCCAAGATTGTGATCTCAGGCGACAGTGCTGGCGGGACCTTGGCCACAGCGACCACGCTGATGATCATTGAGTCCGGTTCCTCCCCAAAGCGCCGCTTCTCGGGCAAGACGCTCATCCCCATCCCGGCGGGGCTCATGCTGTTTTATCCCGCCCTCGACATGAACATTGGGAGCTGGATGTCCGACGAGCAGATGGCGCTGATCAAGGACCGCCGCATGCGCGGCGCCAACAGAGGTATCATCAAGCGCAAGAAGTCGGCCTACGACAGCCTGGTCGGTACCCCGAGCCATTCCGATGACGAAGAGGACTCTGCGGAAGTCCCAAAAGCCTCGGGCCCCTCGGGGGCCAACACTGCGAGGACCACGCCTCCCAAGGACACCCCGCCCACCGAGGAAGCTTCGCCAACCGCGGCCAGGTCGCCCGCCAACGGTGCCTCGCCCGCCAAAGGCACGTCGCCCCCAAAGGACACCGCACCTCCCAACGATACCTCCACCCCACTCATCTCGCCCGAGCACGCCCGCAGTCCCGCGCCCGAGTACGCCCATTCGGGCCCAACAACTTGGAGCCAAGTCCAACCCGGGCCGCCGGCGCTGCCGTCCCCCGGCGCTACCGTCTCGCCTTCCGCCAACAGCCTTGCATCCACAGGGCCAGGCAGCTCTCACCACCCGCAGCCGATGCGCACCCGCCTCGCCACATCCTCCATCATCTCGTACTTCAACGACCGCGTGCTCACCCCCGAGCTCATGCGCGCCATGATCATCCTCTACGTCGGCCCGCACGCCCGCCCCGACTTCTCCCAAGACTACCTGCTCTCCCCGATCCTCGCGCCCGATATTCTCCTCGCCAAGTTCCCCAAGACGTACTTCCTCACCGGCGAGCGCGACCCCCTTGTCGACGACACGGTCATCTTCGCGGGGCGTATCAGGCGAGTGAAAGCCGCCATGATGGCCAGCGGAGGGACCAGGCTCGAGTACAAGGACCAAGACGCCCAGACGCCGGGGTTTAATGAGAAGGCGGTCGCTGAGATGGTGCTCATCCCCGGCATCAGCCACGGGTTCTTGCAGTTCCCTAGTGTGTACCCGCCGGCGTGGAAACTGATTGACCGGGCCGCGGGGTGGGCCGAGGAGGTTTTGATGGAGGCGGAGGCCGGGGAGGAGCGGAATGGGAGTCGGAGTGGGAAGGGCACGGCCACGGGCAGCGGTGGGGGCAGTGCGAGGCATCATTTTCGGAGGGGCACCACCGAGTCGAGCGGGAGTGAGGACCGGCCGTTGGAGATGATGAGTATAACGAGGGCGAGGGCGAAGAGTCTGAGGGAGGCACAGGGGGGTGCGGATGGGGTTGAGGGGGGCAAGGTTAAAGAGGGGAGCGAGAATGGGCAGGCGAACGGGGATGGGAATGGGGGCGTGGGTGGGGTGCGCAACAAGAAGAAGACGAAGAAGAAGGCTGTGAGGCGGGGGAGCATGGTTGATGATCAAGAGCTGGGGAGCATGAAGCTGCCTAGCACGGATGATTTGCTCGGGCGGAGAATGGAGGGGCTGGCGGGCGGGCTGACGAGTTTGCCGCCGGATCCGCAGTAGATAGTGGGCTCATTGGATAGACGTCGGTATATAGCGTTTGCTTTGTAGTTGGTAGTTCAACGAGCGGATTGTTGACATGCGAGCGTTGCCCCTGAGCCAAGCTGATGTCGGGCCGAGAGTCCATGCATGTACTGGGCATTCATGTCGTCCAGGACTTGCAGATGATTCGTCCCGATATTCGTGTTTCAACGACCCTGATAGCCTCGGCTATCAAATAGCCACTCATTTCTGAAGATTCCGCGCGTTCGCCTTGACCGCACGCGTTGATGGAATCCTCAACCCCAATGGTCCATCCTGACATTATCCGCCACCACCTGCTCCCTCGGACCCGGTGTCTTCTAACAGCAAGCTCCCGCCTGGCTCATCACTCATCAGACACCGCTAAATCCTTCACGATTCACTTGCTACAACGTTCTGTTGGGCCCGTGGCTTTATATTTTCCCGTCTGGTTTTTTATCTCACACTAATAGCCCCTATCGTACATATACCCCTTTTCCTCTCCTGCGCTTGCGTCTTCGTCAAATCAAACTTGATAAACAAAAGACTTCTGATCCTCCACCTAGTACCCCCTTCTCTTCCCTAGGATACTTAACGCCTTCCCACGTCCCTGCCCTCTAATTCCCACCCCGACTTGTGTCTACCATCCCTCTTTACATGCCGTCTTCTTAATATAAACAGTAGCAGGTACACACGCTCCAGCCAAGCCAGCACTCCTCCTTCCAGATGTGGTCCGATACTTTCTTGCAGTGGTACCCCTTGTCCTTGGCCTCGGCCTTGCACTTGTTGAGGCACCGCCCGCCCCAGTCGGTCTGGCACCCGCCGTGGGCGTTCCACTTGTGGTAGCGGTTGGCTGCTGCGGCTGCTGCTGCCTCTGCCTCTGTTTCTGCTTCTGCCTCTGCTTCTGCTTCTGCTCGGGCGTGGGTGCGCGGGGAGTGGTTGTCGTTTTCGTCTGCGGGAGGGGCGGGGGAGTGGTTGTCCCGTGCGCGGGGGGAGTGGTTGTCCCGTGCGCGGGGGGAGTGGTTGTCGGTGATGGAGATGTCTGGCGGAGCGGGCATTTGGTTGTCCGGGCGGCGAGGGGTGTTGGCGGGGATGGCGGCGGCGAGGGTGGTGAGGGTGAGGAGGAGGATGGTGGGTTGCATGGTGGCGGTTGTTTGGTTGGTGGTTTTGTTTTTGAGAAAGTGAGGCGCTTTAGGGGTGGTGATGCTGAGTTGTGGGAGTGATCAAAGTACTTGGTGATGATGGAAGTACTTCAAGACAGTGTTGAGCGAGATGTAAGTTGAGGATGGGACTTCTTTTATGCTCGCTCTGCTCGCCACTTACACCTCCGTCTTGTTTCCTCATCTTCGCCTTGACGGCTGGTCACCTGTCGTATTTCGTAACGACGGCGGGTTGCTGACCCGGTGAGAATCATCGATGTTACACGGTGACTAACAGAGCCCAGAGGTGAGCAGCAATTCTGGTGCGATGAACGAAGCGGGTCGTGGCTGGAGTGTCGATCATGATCAGGTGCACCGCGAGAGGGCGAATAGGAGTCGAACGTGAAGCCGTCCATTTACAATGCGAGTTAGAATTGGAGGCAACAACCGAACGGCCGGATAGACAGGGTTGGTGTCTGCGTGTGTATGCGATGGAGTGGCTATCAAAATCTCATGCTGATCCTCCTCTGCTGACTCCTTTGGTCGACGCAGTGTGATTCTGAACCGTAACTGAAATTTAGACGCGTTATTTGAGAAGAAGTAGTAGCTTTATATTAGCAAGCACATCCATTACTCAAATCTTTTTTCTCTCCTAAAAAAAGGGAAAAAGACATGACTCCATCGCCGTTGCGAACTGTATACATGAGATTATGAATCAGTTCTTGACCTCGTCGATAACCTGAAGCCAAGGCATCAGAAATCTGGCGCCCACACTCACGTCGTTGCTAGTCGGTGGACACAATTAGACAGCCAGGTGTTTGGAGCCCAGCCATCTTGAAAAAGGCCCTCTTGTGTGAACATCACATGGAGCACGCATGGGAATCTGCTCCATTCCAGCAAACAGAGGGCGAGACCTAAGAACACCGCAGATTTGAGGGTTTTCACCGACCCAAGTGCCCAGCAGTGTGTGCGTCAACCACGGGCGGCACAGCAGGCCGAAACAAAAAGAAGAAGAAAAGGAAAAAGGAAGAAAAAGTAAAAGGAAGAATGACCGCTCCCACTTCGATTGCCATCTACTTCGAGCGTCTCCTCAGAAGCTGAATTTCACAGCAAAATCCATCACGTGAGAGGCTGCATTTGACGATAGGCAACCATCTCGCTCCTGCCGAGCTGAAAGTTGCGGCTCAGCCGTTCTCTGTCAAGGCAAAATCACGTCCTCATAGTCGACAGTATGTTCCGTCGGCTGATCTCCCGTAATAAGAAGGACAAGGTAAGAATGTTCCACACTCACTACTTGCTTTTGAGAGCATAACGAACGCGGTTGTAACTTGTGGCACACTTAGTCACCCTCGCCGTCGCCCTCGCCCGGTGTCCCGGATGCCCGCTCAGTAATCGGCGAGCCGAGCGCACCAATACCGAGATCCTCGCATGAGGTAGATGAGCCCTGGGGACTCAAGCTTTGGGTTGCTGGAGATGATCCCAAGATTGAGTAAGTTGGTTGAGTCGTTGACTTCTTCCAGAGGTGGCAGGCCGGGACTTGGATCGGGCACTGACAAGAATGCCTGCGCCATAAAGCATCGTGGCCATCCACGGGCTGAATGGACACCGCGAAAACACGTGGAAGCTCAACGGCAAGATCTGGCTCCGTGACTTCCTCCCCGAGCGCATTCCCAACGCCCGGGTATATACCTGGGGCTATGATGCAAACACCCACAGCTGGACCGAGATATCGAAACAGCTGCTGTACGACCACGCCATTAATCTCATCCAGGAGCTGAGCCTGGAGCGCCGACTGACAAGAGTACGTGAGCGAGATCTGGGCATGACCACCAGTATTCTGGGCACTTGAATACACAGTCTTGGTATTTCAACAATGCAGTATGCTGACGCGTGGCTGTCCATCGGTAGACACAAGAGCGCCCCATCATCTTCATAGCGCACAGCCTGGGCGGCCTGGTGCTCAAGTCGGTTCGTAGCACGACTTGCCTCACTACCTAACGTAACCATGCCTGGCACTGGAACCGGGCGTCTAACACAGGCTCTAGGCACTCATCCACGCCGCATCCACGCGTCCCGGCCACCTAGAGGACCACAAAGCCATATTCGTATCGACGTACGGCATCCTCTTCGTCGGCACCCCCCACCAGGGCGGTCAGGGGGTGGCGTGGGGCCGGCGACTGGCCGCGGTGGCGTCTGTCTTTGTAAACACCAACGCATCACTACTCCAGCACCTGGAGCGGGACTCAGAGTTTCTGCAGTCGCAGCTCGACCAATACTTGAGCATCAGCGACGAGTTCGTGACCAAGTTCGCCTACGAGACCCTGGCTACGCCCCTGCCCACGGGCGGGTCCATGGTGGTGAGTGCGCCACTGTTCGCTTGCAGCATAGTACCAACCGACATACTGACACCGACCCAAGGTCGTGCCCAAGCCCTCAGCGGTGGTACCCGGCGCTAGAGACGCCGAGGCCATCGCGATCATGCGGAACCACGTCGACATGGTGCGGGCGAGCAGCCCCGAGGACAGCAACTACAAGACGCTCTCCGGACACCTCTTCCTGATGGCCGAGCAGGCGGGGCCCAAGGTGTTGGCCAAGTGGCGGATAGAACGACGGACTCACACCGGTCCAACGCAGACCACACCACAAGGCGGACTCTCTGCTCCTGCTCCTGCTCCGCAGAGCCGCCACAACCAGAACCGCGCCACTGAAGACCCGGACGACGAAGAAGAGAGCAGCAGCGGCGGCGGCACGTCGTACTCGCTGGAGCACATGTCGCTCCTCCACCGAGCGGCGCTGATGGGGGCCAACGACATGGTGCAGGAGCTGCTGGAGTCGAGCGAGGACCCCGACTCACGGACGGCCGACGGTTTCACGCCGCTGCACCTGGCGGCGTCGTCGGACAATGCCGAGGGGCTCCAGCTGCTGCTGGCGGCGGGAGCGGACGTGGGCGCGCGCGGCGGCCACGGCATCTCGCCGCTGTGGTTGGCAACGCAGGAGGGCTCAGCCAGGGCCGTGGCCGAGCTGCTGCGGCTCGCCGGGCCCCCCCTCGACATCGATCAGGCCAACTCGACAGGGCAGACGCCGCTCATGGTGGCAGCCGTCAAGGGCCACGTCGGAATCCTGGGCATGCTCCTCGACGCGGGCGCCGACGCGCACCGGCCCGACGCCCGCCAGGGGTGGACCGCCCTCCACATGGCGGCCATCAACAACCAGCTCGCATCGGTCCAAGAGATCCTGGCGCGCCGCCCCGGCGACCGGGCGCTGCTGCTGGAGGCCGCCTCCGTCACGGGCGTGCGGCCGCTGCAGTGCGCCAACGCGTGCCACAACCCGGCCATCGCCGCGGCGCTGCTCGACGCGGGCGCCGACATCGACGCCGCCGACCACAACGGCATCACCACCCTGCGCCAGGCCGTCCAGAACGCGGACGCGGACATGGTCGACCTGCTGCTGGCGCGCGGCGCCCGCACCGACATCCCCTCGGCGAACGGCATCTCGCTGGTCGACACGGCGCGACTGCTGCGGAACGATGACATCGTCGCCCGTCTCCGGAGCCACGGTGGAGCGTAAATGTCTCAATTTTGCTTAGGGATTAGAACGAGGTAGATGCCCTGTGGTCTGGCAGTGGGTGGCGGTTGGGCGCGAGAAGAAAGTGGTACAGTCCCCTCCTATTTTTTGTTCGGTTGTTGAGCCGGAAGAGCTGAGTTGCGCCTTGCTAAGCCAGATCGCGTAGCAGCTCCGACTTCGCCGAATCGAGCCCGTACCCCCCCCCCCCCCCCCCGGTCCCCATTGGCTCCGCTCGGGTTGTTTAGCGACCGTGACTCCGTGAGCAGCAGCGGCGGCGGCGGCGGCGCTGGGGCATCCAGAAAAGGTACCACAGGTCGTTGGCCAGCAGCTCGACGCGCAGGCGGCCGGTCGTGACGCGCCGGGTTAGGGGGTAAAAGGGGGCATCGTCGCGCGTGACCCGGGTGAAGGGTTTGCATTGCCGGGGCGGCGGAGGTGTTGCCTTTTCTCGGGGAAAGTGTCGGCGGGGAGGCCTCGGCCGAGCCGGTGATGGTGACGGGGTGCGCCGGGCCGTATATGGGGTGTCGTCGACGTTTTAGAGAGGGGTGGGGAGGAGAGGAAGACGGGGTCGCAGACTTGGTCCAGGTAGTACATCAGGTTTGGCGTGAGGAAGGAGATGATAGAGATAACGGAGTCGGGGCGGCTGAATAGGGTCGTTTTGGGCTGCCAGTTGGGTTGCTTCGTGGAGCCCGAGTCATACGCCCATTACCTGGCTTTGGTTGTTGGTGACTTGTTTGGAGCTTGAATCAGGGAGGCTACTATGATCTAACAGCTGCTGATGATGCCACAATCTCATTCTGTCGCTCTTCTCTCGATCCTTCTGTGAGAGCTGTGAGTTTCTGAATGGCAGACTCAGACACAGTACTTGGCCCGTAGAACGGAGTGGTTGTACAACAGCAAGTATATCTATTACTCAAAACACGCCCGATTCGCTGTCGGGGCCTTCAACCACGCGATTACCGTTCATCCAGCTCCTGATTTTGAAAGGACCCTGGATCATCTTCCACAGGCAACTCGACGACTCGAACCGTGCCCTCTGAGGTGCCCTCTTCATCTGAAAAGTCTCGTAGTTTGGTTTCCAACATGCGATGAATTCTATGGTCATCCGCTTGCTGTACTGCTGGCACCATGTACGTCCAATTTTCAAGAATCTTTAGCCGCGCTTCCACCTGTGTGAGACCCGGGTTCAGTTCGAGGCATTTCTGAAAACTTTGGATGGCATCCCTCGGCCGGGTCTTGCATTCGTCGTACTGAGTGCGTGGTGTCAGCGGAGTACGAAAAGACAAAGGAGTTCCAGTTTGCTCACCAACACTCCTTGATTGTGCCAATACTCGAACCGGAGAGGGTTGGTCCGTATAGCTCTCTCGATGGACTCTAAGGCATCAGCAATTTGGCCCACGCCGCGGTACAAAATGGCGATTGTATTCCAAAAGGCAGAAATTGTGCCGTCTCGATATACCGCATGCTGAAGAGCAGTATAGGCATAAGAATAGTCTCTCAGGGACACATTTGCTCTTCCCAGGAGATACCAGTGCTCTGCAACATCAGGTTCTGCCATGCACAATATCAGCAACTCTTCCTTTGGCAATAGGAGGATTCTTTCTTACCGTATTCCACGGCGGTCCTGAGCCACTTCTCTGCCTCTCGCAAATGCACGCTGCTGTCGTCCCGATCCTTGTCGGTATCTCCGTCCAGCTCCCCACGGAAGAGCATCTCAGCACCAATGAACGCATGGGCAGTTGCGTCTGACATGTCCTGGGCCATCCTGCGAGTAGCCTCCTCAATGTTTTGTATTGGTTTCACATGCTCCTGAATCTGCACCCGACGGAAATGCTCAAAACCGTCGCCCATGGTCTTCATTGGCGGTAGGTCTTCGCCGTATGGTCTGAAGAGCATGTTTGGCACTGCTTCCGCGAGTGAAGGTGGGCTTCGCCCATCTCGCAGTTGGACAACACTTTCGACCGGCTTCCGTGTGCTAGCCTGGCGGCCACAGGTTGAGCTGGAAAAAGCAAGTAGTAAGCTTCAGGTTGACTTGTTGGAGAGGGCAAGGCGTGACGATTGCTCACCATGTCTTGCCACCTTCCCCCCCAGCCAGAATTGGACCATCACAGCCAGGGAACGGACAACCTGTCGGCTTAGACCGCAGCGACGTGACGATCATGGCTTGTTCGATATGCACATCCCTCTTCATGAACTCAGTCCAGTTGTTCGAATTAAGTCTTTGACCCGTCTTTGCCAGCGTGATCACGAAGCGACCGCTTGTGACGTGGTCAAGACCCGGCTTGCCCGCAAACACCACATGCCGGAGCATGTCGCGGAATGACTAAAGTATAACGCGCCAATATCAGCATGGCGGATGGAAGGCAGATAGGGGAAACTCACCCTCCAATGTTCACAGGCTTGCAAGGGCAAGCCCCAGGTCTCTCCCAGGGCGTCATCTAGACGGATGATGTCTACCCCAAGACTTCGCGGCATCGCCTCAATAACCTGAACAACACGCTTCATCTGGTCGGCGATATGAAGCAGCAGACGTCTAGAGAAGAAAGAATCAGCTAAAGACTGTCAATGACAGAGACGTCGAGACTCACGTATTGCGTCCGATGGCAGCCAAGATTTCCTTTGAGCACGTCGCCAGACTGAGACAGGTGTCAGAGAACACTAACACCTCCAAAATCAACCACACACTCACAAGACAAACAACTCCCTGATGTCCCTCATCAATGCACTCAGCCTCTTGACCATGCGGCGCATCGCCCCCGCGTGCTGCCGGGCTACCGCCCAAGTATCTTTCGTTGTGAGCGACAACGCTTCCATGTGCTTCGTAACCGCCTCCAGTCCCCTCTGAAGCACTTGGCCCTGGACTGACTGCTTGGCCGCGTGCGCGACTGTGACGGCTCGGAGGTCGGCAATGGCGTTTGGCGTCGTCGTGACGATGCTCAAGATCGACGACGTCTGTCGTATGAGAGCGCTGGAGTGCTGTTCGATGAGCGCCGACTGGGCGCTTTCCATTCCCTTGATGTCGGAAGATAGGCGCTTGATTTGGCTTCTGCTATGCCGTCAGTCATGCACGAGGCACACGTTCAACTTGTGACTTGTACATGGTCATACAGTTGTTGGGCACTCAAGAGCATGTTGATGGCCACCATCTCCGCCAAGACGACCTTTCTCAACTCATCGACGTCCTTGCGGGCAATCAGGGACCAATGCACCCTCGTCCCAATGTTCACTAAGCTCCCCGTCGTGCGGAAATGGCCCAGGCTACTCTCCTTGGCCCGCATCTTCTCGGCCAAGGCCTGGAGAGGCTGCAGACAGTGCGTGGCGATGGCGCCGACCTTGTCCAGAGTATGGCGCTCATCGTCGTTCTCGGGCCGGAGCTGGAGCGCGTGGCGGAGTGTGCTGCGCAGGAGGTCCAGCTCGACGCCCAGGTGCTGGAAGTGCTCGGGGGCGTCCTTGTAGTTGCGCAGCTCGATGGCGACGCGCTCGAAGAGGCCGAGGATGGCGATCACCTCACCCGCCGAAGTCATTTTGCTTCTGAGGAGAGGAGAGGGCCGGAGACTCTGTGGTCGCAGGACACCGTCGTTGTCGTGTCGGGAGGAGAAAGAAGCCTGCTAAGCCTCGCGAGGCTTTGACGCATGGTCACCTGCAGTGCTGAGGCTGTGCCGGCCGGCGCTTCATCCAATCCTGTGTGTCTATAGCCAGAGCTGCCAGATGCACCAATCGAGACAACAGACGCCTCAATAACCAAAATCGCCTAGCATTCAGGCCTCAGCTCAAGCTCCTGGTGGCAACCTCTAGCCCCCAAAGAGAACTTAGGGTGTAGAGACTCACTGCACTCACTGGCAGTCAGCAACGCAAGAGCACAGTCCTGTGATGGCTGGTTGAACGGGTACGTCAATCTCATGAATGGACGATTCCAAGTGAGGCGTCGAACCTGATGTTCCACGACAGCTGCCAAGGTGCTCCTCACAGCCATCAGCTTCGATACATCAATTTTGGATGAGCATGATTCGTTTGATAGGAGCCGAGTTGCCAGACGAGCGTCTGCCACGTTGCAAGCCAATCCACGAGGGGTTTTCGAGAATGTGAGTGATGAGTGATTATGCGGAGGCGAAGGGAGGGAACAGCCGCAGGTTATAACGTGAGAAGGATACAAAAGGCGCCAGAGGTCTGCAATCTGGAACTCAAACTTGACGGGGAGAACCCCAACAAGCCACCTCAGCAAGCATATTCGACATAACGAACTATTGGAAACGTGTCGCACCAAGTGATGCATCATGGCTACGGACTCTCTCCCACCGTCACCAACCTTGATCTCGGATCTCTCAAGCTTGAAGGAATTCCTCTCCTCAATCTCGTTGTCCAACAAGCTGTACGTGGACCTGGAGGGCAAAAAGCTCAGCCGGGACGGTACCCTTGCCCTCATGACCGTGCTCGTCCACCCCACCCAGTCGATTGGCATCATTGACATCCAGACCCTCGGCGACTCCGCTTTTACCACTCCCAACGCCCATGGCAAGAATCTCAAGACCATCCTCGAGAATCCTCACACCACCAAGTGCTTCTGGGACGTCCGCAACGACGCCGATGCCCTCTACGCACACCACCGGGTCAGTCTTGCGGGCGTCACCGACGTGCAGCTCCTCGAAAACGCTTCGCGGGTTGGCGACAAGACCTACCTCCGTGGACTTGACAGCTGCGTGGAGAGGGATCTAGGGCTAAGTTTCATGGACCGCAACCGCTGGAGCAAGACCAAGAGGGAAGTCCAGGCGCGCATGCCCAACGAGGACATCTTCGCCCGCCGTCCCTTGGATGCCAAGACGATACAGTACTGTGCCAATGATGTCCGCCACCTACCCGCGCTCCATGATGTGTATGCCGAGCGGATCGATGGTGAATGGATGCAGAAGGCGACGCAAGAGAGCGCGCGCCGCGTGGTCGAAGCTTGCAGCCCCGCGTACGAACCTCACTCGGACAGGAAGAGGTTCGGGCCTTGGGGCTCGGGGTTGGCCGAGAATGCGTTGACAATGGACGAATTGCTCGAGCAGTTGGAAGAGGACACCATGGATGCGATGGAGCGGGATATGCTTGGAGAGCACGATGGTGATGACTATTACGACGATGACAAGTATGACGACGGTCGGCTGAACTCGAAAGACGCGGCGTGGGACGACACCTTTGATAGCTGCTGGGAGAAGTGAGCTGAGGCAGTCTCGTTGTATGTAGCTGCATGGCAGGTAGCACATCAGGTTTGGCGTGATGAGTATGTAAATGGTAGATGGAGAGAGAGGAGTCTGGGCGGCTGAAAAAGGGTCGGATTAGGTCGGAGATGGCGATGATTCGGCAATGTGCCTGTACTAACCAAACCTGGTTAGCCTTCCGGACAAGCATTGCCCTGGTGCGGATTTAGCGTTAACTACGAATACATGTACGGAGCTAGGTTAAACGCTGACATCGAAACCCACATCAACAACAGCAAAGAAGAAGCAAGACAGGCTGCACATGAACTGCACTAACCAGCAAGCCCCCCGGCAACGGGAATTCCTTCTTGTCCGAGACGCTGAGTGAGCCATGGTCAATCGCGGGCGGCCCTCTAAGGACTGCTTCCCTTGCAGGAGCAGAAAACTACGGGTAGGTACATGTATATGCCAAGACCCATTAAATTCCATCCGTTCTCGACTGCTGACCTAGAGATGTGCACCTAGTGCGATTTGCGACCGAACGGCTGCGGTCAGTGCCGCAGAGCGGAGCTTGTTTGTCATGGTTATCGTGACCCACGGCAGTTGGCCTTCCGCAACGAAACCGATGCCACCAAGCAAAAGGTGCTGGCCCGGCGGGCTACGGGGTTGGCCCATCCCGCATCACTGCAGCTTGGGTGGGACGTACGCGCCCGATATGCCTTCTTCTCCATCTATATCATGGGACTCTCTCGGAGCTATGGTGCCCTGGCGCCACTCTACTCCCGCGCCGCCCACATACAGCATCTCCACGCGAGTGTCGAGGCGGTGAGCTTAGCTTTCATGGCTTGTCATCTGGACAGCCCCGCACTCGTGCGGCCCGCTCGCGAAAAGTACGTGGTTGCCATCAGGAGTCTAGGCCAGGCGCTGCGAGATCCGCAGGCCTCGACGAGCGACGAGACCCTACAGTCGGTGCTGCTCCTGGATCTTTATGAAAAGATGGTCAACCGCGACGTCCGCAACTCCATCACCTGGCTGGGCCATGTCCGGGGCGCGATGACGCTGGTCAGAACTCGCGGGCGCAGGAACTTTTCGACTCCTCTTGCTTGCGAACTCGCAGCCCGCGTGGCCATCGCGCTGACCCTCAGTTGTGGTGCTGCCGGGCTTTCCCTTCCCGGGGCGCTGAAGGTTCTACGGACAGCTCTTGACTCGAGCTCCTCTGCTGCCGGCCCCAAGTGGGATTACACGGCAGTCATGTTTGACATTGTCAATTTTAGGGTGGACGTCTTGGCCGGTAACATCGCCTCCCCTGCTGTGGTCGTCAGCAAGGCACGGGTCTTCGACAGCTATCTGGCCGGCTTGGAGATGAGGATGCCCACGTCTTGGAAAGCACAGCGCGTGTACACGGATAGGCACGAGCCCTGCATATTTGGCCGCTATTACGATGTCCATTCAACCCACTATGCCGCCCAGGTCTGGAACGGCATCTGGACACAGCGCCTCGTCCTCAACGACATGATCCAGAAACACGAGCCCGGCGGTCCGACCAGTCCCGGCGCGACCAGCGCTGCCAAGACCATTGCAGACATCACGCGGCAGATCTGCGCAGCTGTTCCTCAGTTTGTTCTGCCCGCCGCTCGCACCGAGAACAGCGTGCCTTTCTCACCACTGCAGCGACTGCAGTGTCATACCATGCTCGCTAAGCTGCATCACGCCGGCCAGGTATCAACAGACGCGTACATGCGAGGCTGGATCTTCGACGTGCTGGAGCACTTGGCCGACGTCGGCAGCATCAAGATGGCGAGGGAAGTTGCAGACCACCTGAGGACGCGGCAGGACGTTGATTTCTGGCACGCCTATTGCATGACGGGTAGCTATGCGCTGGCAGCATAGAAAGAGTTCCCTCTTCCAACCGGCAGGGGACAGGGGCCTTCGCGACATTCGGCCCGGACGGACTTAAGGGAGGCCGGGGCAAGCACGCACGCACTGCGGAAGGCTAGCCGGATCTGGCTGCTACCAATAAGCGTCAAGGTAGTATTGTACACTAACCCCGCCTCTGGCATTGATATAAGTCAGATTGGCCCCGGAACACCGTTGGACTAGGGCTTCACGACGGATCAATCAACTTTCTCTTGCTTTACATCGTCCCTGCAATCAATCCCCGTTCTCCTTACCCCTTTCAAGATGTCGTTCGCCTACAAGCGCGTCCTCCTTGTCGGGGCCACCGCTGGGATTGGAGCTGCTTTTGCCGACAAGCTCATCCTCGAAGGCGCCAAAGTCATCGCCGTGGGCCGTCGCCAGGAGAGACTGGACGCCTTTGTCCAGAAACACGGCCAGGAAAAGGCCAGCAGCGTCCAATACGATGTCAACGACCGAGCGGGTATGGATGCGTTTGTCGAGGGGTGAGTAACATCTCCGGGGTATTTCACGTTCGACTCGATGATATTCATTTCAAACACACATCCATTCGCATCCCGGTTCCACACTTCCACTGACCCAATACTAAAACCTCCGCAGCATCGTGAGCCAGTACCCCGATCTCGACTGCGTCTTCCTCAACTCGGGCGTCCAGGCGCAGTACCGGCTCTTGCGGCCGGCCGAGGTCGACCTGGATGCCTTCCACCGGGAGATGAGCACCAACTTCTCCCGGCTGGTCGACCTGTCCATCAAGTTCCTGTCGCACCTGCAGCAGAAGCCCTTCTCGACCGCCCTCCTCTTCACCACCTCCAACATCGCCATGATCCCCGCCATGCCCTCGCCCGCGTACTCGGCCTCCAAGGCGGCGCTCAACGCCTACATCTACTGCCTGCGCCGCCAGATCCAGGGTCGAGCACCAGAGTCATTGAGATCTCGCCGCCGCTGGTTCAGAGTAAGCCTCATCCGGTTTATTCCTGTCAATCCGTGTTTGAGGAATAACTTGCGCTGATCCGATTCCTAGCCGAGATCCATGACTACATGGGTGTCGAACGTGGCCGCAAAATGGGCATGCCCGTCGACGAGTTCGTCGAGGCCGCGTGGGCGCAGCTCGCGGAGGGTTCGGACCACGTCATCGTCGGCGCGATGCCGCCGGCGGACAAGTTCATGGACTTGGTAAAGGGCCGCCGGGAGATTTTTGAGAACCTCTCGGATATCATGGCGGCGCACTTTCAGCTCTGATCCGGGCGGGGTCTTTGTCTTGTCGCCGCACAAGACTCGGGGGAACTTGGCAGAGTAATGGGGATGGATTGTTGTCAAATCTAAGACTGCAGCTATAGCAAACGGGCGGGATTAGCCTATGAGACGTAGTTCTGCATCTCAATGGTCTTTGATAGTTGCCGGGGGGCTTGAACTGACGCGGTCCTTATTGTTGGATGCTATAGCGGCCATTTCTATATTCATCTTTTGATGTTCATCCTTTGTCTAGGAACTTTTGTTCTCACATAACTACCACGGACAAACCCGAAAAGCGCGGGCACCAACCCCTGAACACCTATTCAACGCACCTAATCACATTTACCCCATACGAACGCCGACTAACGTCAGACTTTTGGCGTCAAGCATTGAGAGTTTTCTTTTCCTGACAAAACTACCCCCTTCTCAGTTAGTCAACACATCGATTTTACGCAATACTGTCCCCAACATAAGCGAGATTCTGGATGCTCGCCAACCCATACTGCGCAAAGTCATTCGTGCTCAACCACGCCGCCTCGTCCACTGGATGGACCACCGCGCTCCCGCCAACATGCTCCGTCGTGAACTGCTGCGTATCCTTCAGACCATCACCGCGGTAGTAGTCCGCCCACGCGCGCGCCGCCACGGTCGCGTTGCCCCGGGCGGCCGCGTAAAACGCAGACAGGCGCGAGTGCGCCTGCTTGAGGCTGACGCCGCTGAAGCTGGCGCCGTAGCGCGCGCGCTGCTCGTCGGCGGTGCCGGCGTAGTAGTAGGTGTAGTCCAACCAGGCGTCCCGGAACCCGGCGGGGGCGGCGTCGCCCCAGTACTCGAGCAGCTCCGAGATGACCTCGGGCATGCCGAAGACGGCGTTGAGGTGCGAGATGGCGACGATGCCCTTGTTGTCCGGGTCGGTGGGCGGGGGCTGGAGCGTGCCGTTCTCGATGATGTACGAGCCGGAGCCGGTCACGAAGCCGTTTTTGAGGCGGGCGATGCCCGTGGCCGTGCCGGTGAGCTTCTTCTTGGCCTCTTCCCAGCGGGGGCCGCGGCGCTCCCACTCGATGAGCCATCCGGCTGCTAACGCGGCCCAGTCGGTTCCCAGGCCGAAGGTGACGGGGGCGCCGGGGGAGGGCTTCCAGCCGTCGGTGCGGACTTTTCGGACCGGATCGAGGATCCCGTACGTCTTGTCCGCATCCAGCGTGTGCTCGAGCAGCTCGCCCGTCCGCTCATCGCCACCCGAGAGGTAGAAAAAGTATTTGCGGTATTGAGGTTGCGAGATGCGAGCTTGCTTGGCGCTGTCAGCCCAGTGCTTCACTCCGTGCCGCGTCCCAAGCCCCTTCCAGTCGCCGAGATGGTACGAATCGACTTCTCCCGTGTGCCGTGTCAAGGCTTCGACGAAGCGGTAGACGTCGGCGCTACCGGTGCGGAGGAAATACTGCCAGAGAAACAGGTCAGGGGACAGCTCGGAGTTATCCCAGGCGTAACCACCAATGTCGTAGCGCCACTGATGCCTGTCGCTGTCGTACGTATGCATGATGTCGCCGTGGTCGAGGAATCCGTACCACCGACGGGCCTCAACCTCGTTCTGGTAGTGCTTCACAAGGAAGTCGAGTCTGCTCTCGATCTTGGCCTTGGCAGCGTTCGAGGTATCGGGGAGCGCCCAGTACGATCCGAGAGCCTTGGTCTCCTTGATGTACTCGGGTTTAGCAACTAGCACAGGGGGTTGTTGAGCGTGCCCGTTCAACTGGGCCAGGGTGTCGCTGGACGGGGTGCTGTCGAAGGCGTACAGGAAGATCTCGTTGGTCCGAGCAATGCCGTAGGGCGTGTCAAAGCCCTTCTCGTAATCCTCGTATGTAATCTCGAGGGCATCGAGCTGCTTCTCATAGGTGTCGAGACCCAGACCGTCGTGGTAGCCGCGGAGGTCAAGAGGAGCGGCATCTGGACTGTAAAGCCAGAGAGTAATCTGGCCCTCGTCGGATCCGGCGTTCTCAATGTCAAGGCCGGTAGGATAGCGCTTCCAGAAGTCTCGAAGAGCAATAGCCAGGCCGCCTTGAGTTGCACCGCCCAAGTACGCAAGACCGCCGGACCGGGTACCGCCAGGGATGTTGACCCAGCTCCGGCCTGCCTCGGTTCTCTTCTTGAGAGTAAAGCCGTCGGGGGAAAGTTGACTGAGGCTATAGTCGTTCCAGACGGGAATCCATTGAAGACGGGTCGTGACTCGAGAGTCCCAAGTTGATTCGGCGGGAAGAGCCTTGCCCGCAACCTGAGCGGTCCTGACGGCAGCACCGGGGTCACGACGGAGGCCTGTGATGCCTTTGACGGCTTCATTCAAGAAACCGCCATCGGTACCAGCAAGGCGGACGTGGCGGTTGTACAGCTGCTCTCCTTTGAGTGGGACCTGGAACTGAATGCCGAGACCAGAAATGAAGTCCTTGTCTTGCTTGCCGTCGAAGGTGATGCTGTGTACCAGCCTGATGGCGTCAGAGCCGGCGTAGAGGTAGAAGCGGAGGACGAATGGCAACCAGTCCGCGTGATCCGAACCACCGGTTCTTTTGTGCTTGCCACGAACCGTGACTAGGGCACGGACTGAGTTGGTCTTGCTGACGGTCACCCCTTCGATGTTGCTCTCAAAGTTGGACTGACCAACTTCGGTTTTCGCGCGGTCTTGGGCGGTGCCTGGGATCTTGTTCTGGCTGTAGAGCACCAACTTGCCGTCTTTGCCGACCGTCTTGCCTCCCGCCGTCTTGATGGAGCGGACAATGGAACGGCCATCCTTGGGAAAGACGATGGTGACCTTGCCGGTGTCGACCGTGACCTCCTTGCCGCCGTCCTTCACCGACAGCTTGGTAGTCCGACGCCGGCCCCTGCTTCTGCCCTTGAGGACGGGCGTGGCCTCAATGGTGTATTCATCCGCGACCTTGTCGGTCTTCGGGATCGCATGTGCTGACCACTTGATGGAACCATCGCGCCAGTAGCCGGTGACCCACGATTCCAGAGGGGTCTGTCCGTCCGAGAGCTTGAAGTCGACGTCGTTGGGTTGATACTTTCCTTGCGGCCAGGGCAGGCCAAAGGTAGTACCGAGATTTTGTGCTGGAGAGTCGCCGATCCAGCTAACCTTGACGCTGCTAGAAGAGACGTTGACTCGGGCAGAAGCAGCTCCGAGCACGCCCATGAGGGCAAGAAAACGAGAAACCCGCGCCATGTTCAGGCGCAGAATCGACAGAATCTGGAATTGCTCTCGGTGGCTATCCTTTACACTCCGAGTCGGGGCGCCAGTCTGGACAGCGAATTTATGAGCTACAGCATGATCTCAAAGCTCGCCATCTCGGGGCAACGATGATGCGAGCCCATGGTCGTCAACAAACGCATGTGAAGCCAAGCTATCACCAGTATGGCAGCATCGACGTTTAGGCTGGAAGAGTCACATCGCGCCCCAAGCTTGCTCGGTCAAAATCACAGCGAACACCATCGCCAGGTACATTATGCAAGTGCGGGGGATGCGTGCGGGCATGCGACCCCCGTGGAGTAGGTAATTTTTCCGTCGGATGAACAGGCGCGGCCCTCGGATGAAAAGGCGCGGGCCGGGCAGAAAACCACCGAGTATCCCAGGGCGGAGTCCCGATCTGCGGTACAGCATGATCAAGAAATAATCCTTGCCGTACGTCAACTATGACATGTTGCGCGTGATGAATGAGCGTACAGCGTAACTGTGGACATGCGATGGCGTGACAACGGCATTTGGTCGGGTCAGGGGTTGAGAGCTCCTCCTTGATGGCGAGTGGATCGGTCTTGGAAGTCTGGAGAGACGAGTTGGCGATGCGACTCAGGGAAGCTGAATCCGAATCATAGACGCACGACTGTACCTAAACTTGAGGCAAAGGCCCTTGGTGGTGTTTCGCGAGGTTGGGTGATGGCTCTGAGAAAGAGGCCCCACAAGAGATCAACACAAGGTCCATGCATGAATCCTGCGCCGCTTCAACCCCTGTCGGCGTAAAATTAGTCGGAATTCTGACGTGAAGAGCCTTCTTCCCGAGGGTCTTCCTGCCTCTTCATCAGATAAATGTTCGACTGCTTGAATCAGCTAGGAATGTGTCGTCCACCAGCTTTTCTCGCCGTGCTCGCGGTGCTTGTTGCGCTGTGCACGGCCACGCCCTCGTACAAGTCGGCGCCCGATGGCCCCAGCAAGCTCGATGACTGCGGGTGCTGGCCCATCTACCAAAGAATGCTCACCTGCCAAAAGCTCAATGGGCCCAACAGCGGCATCAAAGAATGCGCCTGCATTCCCAACCCAGACGGGTGGTATACCTCGATGAACGGGTGCCGCGCGTGCCTATCGCCCGGGTCGTACGACGACAACGACTTCTTCGACAACCTGTCGCGCACCATCACCCAGCTGTTTGTGTCGTGCACAGAGACGGGCGGGGGGATCAAGAGCGACGGCCAGAGCATCTGCGCCAGCAATTACTATTTCCGGGCGTGCGCGTCGCTCAGGACGGGCGGGGAGCCGAGCTGGGCGAGCTACGAGGTTTTCGACGGCGGCAAGGGCGGGAATGGGACGTTTGTCTTGGACATTGCTGAGTATCAGGCGAATGCGACGGCGACGGGGACGGACACCGCTGTGTCAAAAACGGCGACCACAAAGTCGGCGCTGTCCACCGGGACCTTGGTTGCTTCTGAGACATCAACCACTGCTGGAACCTCGGCACCTGCCACTAGGACGTCGGATGCTGCCACTGGGACGGCGACAACATCTGCGCCGTCTACAACGACGTCATCTTCATCGGCGATTGGTTGTGCGGAGTCGCGATCGCAGGCAGGGTGTATGATCCTGGGTGCGGTGATGGTTGTTGGCATTGGAGCCATGCTGTTTTAAGCCAACTTTGGTGTCGCAGGAGCGATGTGTCTTATCGTCATGGTGTCTTGTGTCAGGTAAACCAGAATCCACTTCAATATCCCGTCCCCCAAAAAAAGACATGAGAGGACAAACCTTGAGTCGTCACTTCCCTTGGGGGGCGACTGCCGGTTTGCGGTACCCGATCTGGCTGTTCTGCCCGAGCTTCGGAAGTCGCGAGCGGCTTGACCGCGGTGGATTTGAAGAAGCGATAGAGACTGCCTCTTGCCCTAACTTGACTGCTTTTTCATAGTGGATTCGACATTGATAAAATCAGGCCGAAGCTGTGCATGGCCCCCATCCTGCATCTCTTGCCCAGGGCACCATTCAGAACCAATCACGCCCTGCCTATCTCGCGACATGGGGTTCTTTCGGGTCGTTGGCGCTGTTGGCGCCAATGCAACGCGATCTGCAAGTTCAGGGCTGAGGAAATTCATGCATGGGCCTAGCCCTGCCTGCAGGAAGGACTGCAGCTGTTATCTCCCACGCGACACGTCGCTCCGCAAAAAACTGACATCGCGCTTCTTCTTTCTGTCAGCAAACCTCCGTCTCGAATCTTGACACTGACGACGGCGCCCGCCCCCAGGTCGCGACAAGCTGCCTGCGCCACACATGAGTGCCCTTAACCCCTTCCCCAGCACGTCGGAGGATCGAGCTGGATTCCAGAAGTCGGGTGGGCGCGCGACACAACAAACGGCGCATGATGTGACGCGCCATGGCGCCGATAGATTGCAGCTGGCTGGACAAGATGCGGGCGCTGCGGACATCTCGCCTGCAGAGCTAACGCAACCAGCGCAGCCAGGACAGTCAGGACACCCAGGAAACCCGGGAAACCCGGGAAACCCAGGAAAGCAACATGCGATTGCGGATCCGCCCAGGGTTGACAAGCTGGAAATAGCCGACAACCCCCAAGGAAAGACACCGGCTGCTAAGAAGGGCGACGGAACGAGCAAACCACAGAAGCCCAAGGAAAGCACCCAGAGGTTCCCCCTGGTCTCTTTGTCGAAGCAGGGGCTGTCCAGGGTCGTGGGGGGAGGGGGGAGAGCATCGTCGCCGGCCGACCAGACGACCAAGAAGACCAGCGCTGCGAAGCGAACGCCAGAAGCGCCAAAGAACGTTACTGAATTGCGAGTCGTGTTCCCACAGGACCCTGCATTTGTCCCACGCGTGGATGTCATTGCCATTCACGACATTGACGAAACCCTGCAGAAGGCATGGATTTACGGAAAGACGTCAAAAGGACGAGTGAGCGATTCCCGTGCAGTTTATGCATCTGGGGGCGTCAACAGCCACGATGGGTCGAGACAGGCCCCACCAGGCGCGAAGAAGAAGAAGGCGGACGATTCCAATCAATTGATTGAGAGGTGGTTGATGACTTCGGGCAAGCGGCCCGAGGAGGAGGTGCCGCGAGAGCCGAGCATCAGCGAGGCGCCTCCCGACGATCATGGGCCGACCAATCCGATCTTCGCCCCTGTGGAGGACCACGAGCATCACACAGTTTTCTCTTTTCAGCATGCTGGCATCGGTTCATCAAGATGATGACGTCTCCCAGCAACGGCCGCGCCTTCGGAAGCGACCAACCCTGCCAAATGACAGGAGAAAGGGGTCTGGGCGACTTGCCAGCATTGCCAGCATTGCCGAGGAAGAGAAGGTTTCCAGTGTGGGCGGGGGTCGACGACACAACGCCGACGTTCTCTCGGACCGCCAATCTTCACTGGACCGTGGCAATGAGGGGCGCGTCAACTGGCTGAGCGATATTGACATGCTCCCCAGCGAGATCCCCGGCTCTCGGGTCATGTGTTACACGTACAAAGCCCCCGAGAAGGTGTCATCACCCTGGCAGTACCTTACTGAGACGGCTGAGGATCTAATTAAAAGAACCATCGAGAAAAGGACATCTGACCGTGTCGACTACGGCAAGGTGCCAATTCTTTTGGTAGGGCTTGGTTTTGGCGCCCTCATCCTCCAGAGGGTCATAACCCGGCTTGGTCACCCATCCAGACCTGACCAGTCCAGACCTGGCCTGGACCCGAACACGAGTCTCGAGATGATTGCGGGTTTGATCCTTCTGGATGCTCCAGCCCCTTCGCCAGACAGATCGCGTTATCCCCGAAGTCGAAGTCAGGAGGCGAAGAAGGCTTGGACGCAAGACTGGCTGGTTGCGAAGCCACGCAACGAATACGACGCTTCTGACATCTCGTCAACCAAGATTGACACTTGCACTCTGTGGGCAAGAGTAGAATGGTATGCAGTCGGTCATGTCATTTCCAGGGCGTGGCACTATAGCCCGACGTCGCCGACTGCCGGCAAAGTACGTTACCGATCATCAACGCCAACAAAAGAGTACTGTCTCTAACCTTTGTGACCATAATTAGCCTGACATCTTCGGCGGTCGTCTTGACACGTTGGTCATCCCCAAGAGGTCAATGACGGCACACCGTCTCAGCAGATTCGAAGGACCCAAGGACATCGACTATCGCTCAATTGCCGACGCGGCCAGACGGTCTCTAATCGTCAAATGCTCCAGCATCCAGTCCGATAGGCTGGTCGTATGTCTTGCCGGCCTTTTGCAGGATAAACTTCCCGTCGACCTGCTGGACGACCGAGGCGAAACTCCCTTGCATAGAGCCCTATTGATTCTTCGCAACCATGATGCCATCAGGAGACTTGTGCACCAAGGCAAAGCATCCGTCACAAAAAAGAATCGCATGGGGAGATCCTCACTCAGCATCGCCGTCTATGCCGCGGTTCAGAGAGCCAACCATCACTCTCTTCCTCTTGATCCGGATGAGCAGAAGGCCATTACCCAGACCATCAACATGCTCATGAGAAATGGTGCACGCGTCGATGAGAAGGACAAAATGGGAGAATTGGCCTGGTCAAACGCCACCGGGGACAAATGCCAGTGGATCAGAAGGCTCAAGGACAAGCACCTCATTATTGGCAGGTCATCGACGACGTCGGGGGACATGGAGAGCGTACGCCCACCCTGGCCTGGCCCACAGTTAGATGCATGCAATGCGTTTGACATAGCTCTCGCCGAGGTGTTTTTGCAAAAAAAGCGTGAGCGCTTGGATGAGGTTTTCAACTTTGCTGCCCCGTCTGCTTACGAGGTCATGTACAACGTTTCCTCGCGTGGTGTTCTGTCGGCCCTGGACGCAACAAGACCATCACACTTGACCGCGGACAAAGCTCGGTGCCGTTGGATACATGTGCCATCGAACAACGAGCAATGGGTTCACGACCTTATGATCAGCATGGATATTCAAGACGCTTCCATGGGTGGCCAGCGCCACGAGGGATCCCGCCTCATCGACCGGTACATGTTGCCCCAGGTGCGGAGATACAAGCATTTCCATAGAAAGGCCAAGAAGTCGCAACCAGAGCCTCGGCCACGAACGGACCGGTTGGGCAGCACAGATAGCGCCGCGACACTTGTTCTCGGGCCGCACGACTCTGCTCACACATCAGAAGAGACCCGCGGCAAGGGGGCTTCCAAAGGCACCAAAGTGCCGTCGGCGCCGGACTTTACGACAACAGAGGCGGATGCTATTGTGATTTTTGTGAGTAGAGCGACGCTCGTGCTTTGGAAGGCTACGTGCCTATTAACACCCTACCAGATGCCCATCCTGGGATTCGAAAGGCATCGCCACCGCAAGTTTCTCACTCAGGCGTTCTACGAAGTTGATTACGCCATGCAGCTGGCACGCCGCGCCCGCGAGGACGAAGACACGGATTCGACCATTTGGGCGAACCCCAAGCTTCCTGGGCCTCAGAGGAGATCCGCAAAGATAGATGCTGAGAGTTCAGATGATGAAAACTTGAGTACTGACCAAGACCAGACTCGATTTGACCCACTGTTCTGGAGAACAATCACCCATGGTCGGGAGCAAGTTAAAACGGGACGCGAAGCCCTGTTGCTCAATGGTTACCTGGACTCGGAGCAGGTGAAGCCGGTCCACTGTCGTCGAACGCTGGACCAGTTTTCGTACTACATGCTGAATTCGACCGAGGCAAGGGACAAAAGTCAGGTGGCTTACAGATGGGCGAAGAACCTTAATGTGCGCGCTATCAAACCGAAAGACCGGCCCATCGTCATGGTTGACCAGCTGTGGCTCTGGGCATTTCACGATGGCACTGTTCTCACGAGCTCCCCCAGCACATGGGACGGGCACGAAAGCTTCAACCTCAGCAACGTCATCATGTACGAGCTCAGGGAAAACAAAGACCGGGGCATCATCAGATCCATCGAGGACCTGCTCCATCTGATTCTAAAGACCAGCGTCGACTTTTTCAGGCGCAAAGGACCTGCCAACTTTCGGTTTCAAGAATCCTTCCAATCATCCATCAATAACGTCTCGGAACAACAAGGTCATCTCTTTAAGAACTTTCGCCGCACGACGAAGAAGTTACATATTGGCACACTGGATCCCGCGGAACGAAAGAAGGAGATCGAATTCTTATTCAGTCTGGACGATGAGACGGAACTACTGGTGGAGATCATGGATATTCAGGATGAACTGACAATCGTTAAGACCATCCTCAGCCAACAGCTTGACGTGCTTGAGAAGTTTTTGAGGTTGTACCCCAAAAAGGCTGAAGAAGATGTCGACGAGGAGACCCGGACCCCTGTGTCCACCAGCCTGGGGAAGAGCGAGTTGACGGTGTTGCAAAACTTGGTGCAGTTGTTGAAGGACCAGGTGTCACCGCCGATCGAAGAACGGACTCCGTTGCTATCAAAGCCGGGACCAAGAGCCTCAGCCTCTTTTCGGAGAGAGGTCTCGCCGGGGAACGAGTATATCACTCCGAGTGACGAACAGCTGCAGAACGCCCAGTTTCCGAAAACGCCTCGGCCGAAAGGAAAGGAGAAGGAAACCGAACCGCCCAAACCGACAGCGCCGATTAAGATGAACATCCTCCAGAACCGGGATTTGATGTACGAGACCATCGGGATCGTGGAGAATAATCTTCGGATCGTGGCCGATATGCTGGCTTATGCCGAGAAGGTGGAGCGTTCAGTATGTAACCTGGTTTCGCTGCGGGTTCGAAAACCATGCACAGAGGTTTCTGACTGACGATCAAAAGCTCGAGAATCTTCTCGATTTGAAACAGAAACATGCAAATGGCTGGGAGGCGCGGTTCGCCCGCGAAGGTTCGGAGGAGAGTCAGCGACAAGGAAACGTGGGTTTCTGTTTGAAACTGGCTGCCGCTTGTATGTGCGTGCGCAACTGACAGATGCTACAGATTATACTCGTTTTCACCCTCGTCACTGTCGTTTTCGTACGTCCCCTGTTTGCATTCCCGGTAGACGAATGACTGGCCGCTGACCAAATCCAGCTCCCTCTATCCTTCATCACAAGCTTCTTCGCCCTGGAGATTGATATCTTTCCCAAGAACCCCGAGACAAGCGAAACTAGCTGGCCGATCGGTCAAGTGGCAAGCTATCTTTGTATGTCAATCCTGCCTCCATCTCTGTCCGGCAAACCGGCACTAACTTTTTAAACCCACACACACCACAGTTGGCTTCTCTGCCCTCATCTTCATTCCCCTCATTGTCCTGGCCCTCTACGTCAACAAACTTATCACCAACATCAAGGAGATTTACAAACAGCTCCTAAAAGCCCTCAAGGAGCCCGAAGCGCTCCTCAGCACCCTCGAAGGCGAGCGCGGCGCCGACCACGACTCAGACGACGAGGGCACTATCCATCGCGAAGCATTTGAAAAAGCCCAGCTCCAGGCCCAATCCCACCACGTTAACATCATGGGAGCAAACTATCACTACGGCGGCGCCAAAGCCGACAACCATGACGGCTCTTCCGACGACGAGGGGAGCAAACCAGGCCGTTACGCCCCCTTGTTTGGGCGCTACCGCTTCCACGTCGCAATCCCGCTTGTTCGATACCTGTGGCGGTACCGCCAGTACCTCCATCGGAACGCGCGGCGCAAGAACAACCGCTGGAAGGATACGTATGTCACGGATTACCCGCTGCGGCACTACCAGAGGAAGGTCAACATTTGGGTGCTGCACGTGCTGGTAACGGTGCTGGCGTTTCTGGGGTCGGGCAAGCACCGCGTGGCGAGGGATAAATATAAGTATAGGCGGCGGAGAAGGGCGCAGGGGGAGACGAGCAGCAGCAGTAGTAGTAGTGACTCGGAGGTGGGTGGAGATGGGAAGAGGAACGGGAACGCGGGCGGGGTGGACAGGAGGGATTTCGGGATGGGCGGGATCAGACGGAAGACGGTCAAGAGGAGGAAGAGTCCGGGGCGGGGGTCGTGGAAGGCGGGTTCGGTGGGCGTTGCGTCGAGGGCCGAGGAGATGGGGTCCGTGGGGGGCTGGTCGAATCAGACGAGGTCGAGGACTCCGTTGCCGCCGGGTGGCATGGATGATGATGATGTTGGCTTGGGTGGGTTTGGGGGAGAGATGGAGGTGGCGGCGGAGAAGGGGGGAGGAGGGGAAAGTTGGGCTGGCTGAGGATGAGGAGGAAGGGGAGGAGGAAGGAGGTTGTGGATGAGGAGAAGGAAGTTGGCACGGAGGAGGGGGTGTTGGAGGAGAGGGAGGGTGGGCTGTGAGTGGGAGAGGGCCCGTACGTAGTGCGCGGCGTCTAGGCGGGCTGAGGACTGACCTGACCCTCGCTTGTCCAGACAGAGAGGATTTCCGTATCAACAACCCCTGATTCGTTGCAGCAGATGATAGAAAGAAAAATGACCCGTGAAGATCTGGCTGTGTTGGGTAAAACGCTGCTCAGCGGGCAGCGGGGGACGGTATGTGATTTGCATCAGGCCAACACCATGATGGGTGGGATCAGCGATGACAGGATGGTCTGGAGCAGTGGAACGCAGTGTTCTTGAAGCGCTGAGGGCGCTGATGAATACAGTGGGTTCAGAAGAGGGCAACAGTATTGCAGTAGTGGTGATGGCTTCAATTCAGTGCTGTCTTGATGGCTCTGTTGTTGTGGTTGTTCTTCTTATTCTGGGGAGGCCGACGCAGGCAGCCTTCTGGCTGTTGTTACCCCGCTTCTTGGCCCGACCGGGGGTCGTTGACCCCCTTGTTCTGACATGATGTTACACAAACTCCGGCATGTAGGAGATTCAGTAAGTGAACACCAGCTCTCCCTTGACCTCGCGTGCCAATGTGGCCATGAAAAACATGTCCCACTGGACCTGGACACCTGCGTTGTGATTCTTAAAAGGTTGAGTCGGGTTGACGATGGTGAGATCGAAACTGTGGATCATTTAGGCCATAATAAGACATCTCGCAAAGCAGACAGGGAACAGACGTTGAAACTTCCGGAGCCCACCTCGGTAACGGCTTTGTTCATCTCCATCAAGGCAATGTTCCTACTCAATCGCCCATAGATCTTGAGAATTTCTAACATCCGCAAAGCAAGAAAAGCCAAAAGGGAGGAGAGAACCGTGGAGGAGCAGACAGACAGAACAGCAGACAGGCCACACACTGATGCAGAGAGAGAGGGCAGACAGTCCCGAGCCTGTCTTGAGATGGTCAGTCCTGACGGTGCGATGGATTCCGCAAGTAGGGTTGTGCATCGGGGTGTCAACAAACGGCGATGTCACCCTTCCCTTCTGTGGGCTCGGGGTCAAGGAGTGCCATTGAATGCAAGGGACGAGTTAACATTTAAGGGCCGCCGCTTTGACCCTAGATACCTCTATCGAGTCTAGTCCATGAGGGCCGGCCCGTTTCCCCGTTCCACCTCCCACCAAGTGAGAGCGAGGTGACTTGAGAGGCACAATGCCTACATAGGTGCCTTGGGCGTCTTTTTAAAAGGATATGGTTTGCACCCTCTTTGAACCAACAGCCGCTTCCCATCATCACCTGCCTAACCCAATATTCCCTCGTATGTAAAAGCCCACAGAATTCATCTCCCCTCCCCTTTGCATCCAACGGGTCCTTACACAGATCCACAAAGCAGCATGACCGACGGGTTCCTAGCGCGGCATGGCCCGGCCGAGGTCATTCTCCACATCCTACAATGTTGCGATTCGACGCGAGACCTCCTCGCCCTTGCCTCAACTTGTCGACATGTTTACAGCGTCTGGCGCGGAAATGCCGCCGCGGCGCTCTGGCCCGTCTGGCTCCGCGAAATACCGCATTTCCACGACGCCCTCCTGGCGGTGAGAAATTAGCCCAAAGGGGGGTGTGTTGCGCGCGGGCATATAGCTAGTCACTAACCTTGGATGCCAGGCCCGGATGACAGAGCTGGTGGTTGAGGCCGAACGCCGAGGCGACCTGCCGCCGACACGCATCTCGCCTGACCAGCTCCAGCAACAACGCCGTCAGCCAACGCTGCCGGAACTGAGGGCCGCTTTGGGTCTCCACCGACTCTCCCTTGCCATCGCAACGTGCATCCGCGGCCAGGATTTGATATTTCCTAACGATAGGCCCGCGAGACCCTTCACCCCGCAGGGCACTATTCCCGAGGATCCCGCCCGCATGCCCGAGTGGACGGCCCGCGTCTCCCATGCCGTGTTCCGCCTTCTCATCGTCGGCGCGGCGTTGGCCGGGGCCTATAAGGAGCCCCTGTTCAAGGCCTTGGAGCACCCGGACCCTGTGATTCAAGCGCTCCCGCGGCACGCACAGAATGATAGCAAAGGATACACCGTCGGACAGAAGGAGATGGCCTTTCTCCTGCAGTTCGCCGTCTGCGACCTGGATGCTACGATGGAGGCCCAGGACGCCGTCTTTGGCCCGATTGCGGAATGGCTTCTCGAGAGCATCTTATCCGACAGCGAGTCCCGACAAGCCATGGCGGACCGCTTTGCACAGGGCCGTGGCCGCGCGGGATTCTGCCTATACCGGGCAGAGCGGGCAGAAGAGGGAGAAGACGAAGTGCGCTGTCCCTTGGGACTTTTGCCTGACCACCTTGGCAGTCACTCGGATGCTCACCTGGTTGTCTGGGAGCTTATGAAGGTGTTGTGGCTGGTTGACCAAGTACTTCCGTACTATAACAACGGTGCTTTAAAACGCCATACGCCCCGCCCGCCATCGAAGCAGAGCGTTGACGCCGACAATGACGGCTGGGGCCCTCTTGAATCGGCAGTTGGGGTGTTCTTTGGGATGTTCATGGCCGAGGAGACGCTACTGACGACGACACCGCCTCAAGGCCGCCCGGGCACCCCGATGATAACGTTTCCGGCGGTGTCTGAGACAAAGAACGAGAACCACAGCAAAGGCAAGCTCCCCAGTAGCATGAGCGTGACGGTGTTTTTTGACGACATCTTCAACTACTCCGGACGACCGAATCACATTGAGGAAACGGGGGACCTTGTTACCCCGTTAGAACTCAAGTTTTTCGAGTACTTCCTGCAGCGCCATCTCGGGCTCTGCTTCAATGTCCATACTTTCAAAAAAGTCGACGGAGACCACTTTTTTGACCAGTCGTACCAGGAGTTTGTTGGCACGGCCACAATCTTCTCTCACGACGACGTGGAAAACCGTTGCTCATTCGCCTCCGGGGACAGCACGCTGGAGAGGGCCGACTTTCTCGACGGCTCGGAGATGCTCGAGAGATATCCCCCAGACGTCACGCGCGTCTACCAAGAAAGACTGGTGTGAGCGGGCGCTGCACCCTGCGGAGGGTTCCCGTCGGCCGCCGCGTGTGGTGCAAGGTTTGGTGGTATCGACCCGACGCCGTTGCGAGCATACGGAATTCGGGGCTCATTCTGACCACGGTGGTTGCTTTGACGTGATAAGAGCTATTGATGGCTCCGCGGACCAGACTATTGTTCTCGTTTGGTTCTTTCTTTCTCTTCAAAACGGAAGTGAAGCATCAATACTAGCAAAGTGAGAAACCTTAGCCACATTGTCGGACCGCATGACTTTGCTCTTCACATTTTGAGAGACAGAGTCCTACTGTAATGCCATGGGATCCACTGAAAACCTGAACCAGCCACGGCCACAGACCACACCCACATTGCACAAACTTGAGCCAAGCACAAGAAGCTCCAGGCCGGAAAATTATGTATTCCCCAGGATGATAGGCCATATATATCTGCCCTTCTCTCCTTACTCGCGTAGGTAGGTATCTGCCTCTCCGAGACCACCCAACCGCGGTCTATCAGTGCCCGCCTCCAATAGGATTCATCATCCAACGACGAGCCCGTTCACCAGCAGCACCTCTTCCCCTTCGGGTATGGGGGTAGTAGTGACAAGCGTGGCATGCCATCCTTTTCCAAAAGAAAGAAATCATGTAGCCGTCCCCCAAACCCCGCTTCTTTTGTGAACCCCAATGCCAGAATCGGAAAAGAGAAAACGCTGGCCCCTCCTTGAATGAACAGAAAAGAAAGGGAAAAGGACCGGTGGCGGCCGGTGGAGGTTGGATGGATGAGGTATGGTGTTGTGGACGGGGTTGTACACAGATGATGGTGACGATGGTGATGATGTATTGATGTCGTATGGTGTGAAGATGGTGATTACAAAAGCGTAGTGTGCGTTGGGGCGATACAAAATCCCCTTTGGTCGTTCACACATGGTGTGTGTGGCGTGTCTAGATGAATTGGTACAGCTTCCCGATGACACGGAGCTGAGGTGTTTGGCGGGTGAATGGGCTGCGGAACGGAACGGGGAGCGAGGCAGGCTGTGAAGAATGCGATGGTCGGGTTGGGTGGAATGGTTGCGGTGGTGGTGTTGATCGGCCGTCACTGCTGTGTGGTCGACACGCTGTTCGTGCAAATCATGATCTCGTCGTGATACTCCGCGTCTTCGTCGTCCTTTTTGTTTACACCTTCCCATGCCAGTTCCCCTTCTATGGCATTTTGGTATTGATGACGCGGTGGTATGTCGCAATCCCTGCTGATGGAGCCAAAGGCAGAAGAGATCCAACAGTTCTCCCACAGTCAAAATCCCTTGAAGTACCATCCCTCTCAGATGATATTCGCAATGCTGATCCGTTCCTGGCTCTTACTCTTCCCCGTCGGTCCCGTCGTCGGACTCACCGACGCACAACCCAAACCTGGCCTCGACCCTGTCAGTGCCGACATCGGCGGCAACGCAGCCATCTCCATCCTCGCGTCCTGCCCTCCCATCTCCATCTTGATCCCCCTTTCCTGCGGCAGCGGCTGCTGATGCGGATGATGTTGATGCGGCGCGAGCACAGGCGGCAACGCGGGCGGCGGCGGCGGCGGCCCCGACACATTCCACGTTTGGTGCTGCTGCTGCTGCTGCTGTGGAGGATGCTGCTGCTGCTGTTTCGGTATCGACGTCGTCGTCGGCGTGGGCGTTGTGGCCGTCAACTCCCCGCTCGCCAACCTCCGCATCGAGCTCTCCAGCCGCTCCCACCCTGTCAGACCCGGCCCCCAATCCCATCTCTCCTCGCTCGTCAGCCCCGACCTCGTCTCAGCGCTGAAAAGGCTGTGCTTCCCGGACACGGACAACGGCGACTGCGCCTCGCGCTCGCTGCTGCCCGCCCAGACCCACGCCGTCTCCATCCCAGCCTGCAGGTCGGCGCTGACGTACGCGAGGAGCTCTTCGTCGCGCAGGAGCGCGTCGTGGACCGCGGCGGGGGAAGGGCGGTGCGATGGCGGAGCAGGGTGGTGTCCGTATGGAGACGGCGGCTGGCCGGGGGACGGGGCCTGCGAGAGGTAGGCGACGATCTCGGCGCGTCGGGACGCCAGGGCGGAGATGAAGAAGGCGAGGAAGCGGCCGCAGGGCACGGCCACGTCGCGGTGCTCGTTGATGGCGGCGAGGGCGCGGATGCATTCGGACGCTTGCTCGAAGCAGCCGGTCAAGAGCAGGAACAGGGCGCAGCGGAAGGTGTGGGTCGTGAGAAGGGCTGTGGCACCCTCGGCAATGGTCGTGGCGGAGGTGCGGGAGAGGAGAGAGGCGGTTTCGAGGGCTGTGTGCATGCATTGCTCGATCGCTGTGATACGGACGTCAGGGGGGCACGAGGGGAGGAGATTGTGCCGGTGCAGAAGCAGCCGGGCGTGAAGGAGGTAAATCAGGGGGTTGAGGAAGGTGGGCATCATGGCTGCGGTGCTCGCCAGGTTGCAGGCCGGCGGGAAAGTGCGCCGGCATGCAGCAAAGTGCTGGTCGAACGTGGCGAGGCGGGACGGCGCAATAACAGGGGACGCCAGAGCCCTTCCAAGTGCCGTGTAGGAGCGTACAACGTTGATGACAGCGAGGAGAGAATGCGTGAGTCCTTCGGCGCCGTCAGGGAGCCTTTGACCGCGGTCTGACATGTGATGGTCGTCGAGGGCCGCTGGCAAAGAGACGTCGCAGTCGGAGTCGTCGATGATCATCGGCTTTCCCAGCTCGATCGAGAGGCTTCGGTCGAGAATGTAGATCGTCCACCACGTCCTCCTCCGCATCTCAGCCTCGATAAAAGACGTCGTCATCGGTTCGGTGTGGAGACCGAGATCCTGCGCCACCCGAACCGCGCTCCCCAGCCAGCTGCACGCGGCGGACTTGAGATTCAGCTCGTTCAAGGCCGTGGCAACCAACACCAGAGCACGGGCATGGTCCAGCTCGTACTCGTTGCACCAGGGGTCGATCAGTGTCCGAGTCGTTTCCAGCAGCTGAGTGGCCGAATATGCGCGGTTCTGTTCGTTCTCAGCCGTGAAGAGCCTGCCCACGGTCAGGACAGCGAAGAACACGGACATGAAGGCCTGCGAGACGCGCAGCGGACTCCCTGGTCGGTACAGGCCGTCAACCGTCTGCATAAACGTGTTCCAGTGCATTATCGGGGTCATGGAGTGCGTCGAGGCGTAGTATGACCGGAGAAAGACCTCGGCGGTCTGTCGGGGAAGAAGAAGCTGCTGGAAATCCCGCAGCTCGGGCGGCGCGGATTGTCGATACGGAGCTGGCGGCTTCCAGATCCCCCGCGAAAAGCTTCTCAGGTTCGACCTCGCCCGCGCGAGGTCGTGGATGCCCGCCGGCCGCTTCTTGCGTTTGGGTGGCTGTCCAACCTCGGGCAGTTGCAGGGGTAGCTGCTCGACGCCGTCCACGTCCATCTCAAACTGGCGACCATCACGCTCCTGCAACATGCGGCGGAGGCCGTTGTTCTCGCGCCGGATCCGCTCCATCTGCTTCTCGAGATCCTGCACCTGCTTGATGGACGACATCCGCCGGTTGGTTTCCTTGGTGAACTGGCACTTGACGCCTCGGCTCGAACACTCGGAACAGCTGGTGGTTTCGGTCGCATCGCACTTGACCTTCCTCTCACGACACGCGTCGCAGCTGGGGTCCTTCCTTCGTTGCCTGTACGCTCGCTTCTGGGCGCTGCTGCTGTTGTTGGAGCTGGGGAGGTTGGCGTGTGATGGCCGAGGCGTGCCGGCCACCGACTCGCCGGACGGCAGAGACTCTCTCTCCATAACTGAGGACGCCGACGTGACGGGCGTGTAAGCCTGGAAAGAATTGGGCGGGAGCTGGTGGACTGAGGGCAGCGGGGGCGGGATCCCAATGGCGTGAGGCTGTGCCTGGTTCGATCTCGAACTCGAAGTCGCGCTGCTGCTCATGCTCGCGCTCGACCTCATCAGGCCGCCGAGATACTGTTCAATCGGCTTGGGCGAAGCGGCGGCCGGGTCGTAGGGCCGCACTGAGGGATTGGGGGATCGAGGATACGGATTGTGTGACGCAGACGCCATGGTGCCGGCTTGCTTTAAGAGCCGGTCTCCGGCAGCCTGATTCGGAACCGTCTCCACAGATTCCCCGGCGGGATGGGCTCTCGAGGGTTGCCGGTCAAGAAGCATGCAGACCGGAGTATGCTGCGGGGGAGGGGGTGCGGGAATGGGTTGCTGCTGCTTTTTTGGTAATGAGGAAGATGTTGAGAGGGAACTCGAGACTTGAGACCGGCCTGGTCTTCCCTCGCCCTCCTTGCTCTCTCCACACACCCCGGGCTGGATCAATCCACCCGACGGAGTGTCGAATAAGTGTGGATGGCCACCCACACCCTCTCCGGGGAAGGACCCAGAACCAAACACTTCACGCACTCCCGGTGCTCCACGCCCTCGCCCAGGCGAAATCGATAAACCCTAGACAAGCTTTTTTAAGTCCCCCGTATACTTTACGGGTCACCTTCTCTGGTGCTCTTGAGGATGGAATTCCCCACAGGTTTGCTGCAGGTCAGTAGAGCACTCTTGGTCAGTCTGCAGTTGGCGCCGGCGCAGGCAGCAACCATCAGCAGGCACTCGCAGTGTCTCAGATGCTGATGAAAGATGGCCAGCTTTCTTGTTCCGAGTATCCTCCCGTCGCTCCGTGTTCGAAAGTTCCGGGGTGGTATTTCGCGGTGTTGCAACGCCGTGCAACCTCAATGCCGCTGTGATCCGCAACCCGTCTGCCCTCGTCCTTGTCCTTGGCCCGCGGTCTCAGTAAAGTAGGGGTAATAATCGTCGGCAGCTGAGCCGTTTGGTACCGGGACAGCCGCAATACAACCATGTGCTATAAGGCGGCCGTATTAGTAGCACCCGTGGGTGACCGGCATGCACCCCTGAAGGAGCATGCGGCGCTGTGGTTTGTGGGTGTTGCGTCTGCGCTCGGCAAGGAGGGGCGCGATCAGTCGGGCGCGCGCTGGAACGAAACGGAGGCGGCAGGCCGGAACAATACGACCTAGCCCGCGCACGCTGAACCTGCAGTCGCCAGTCGGGAGCAAGGAACAGGGCGGGGTGGGAGTGGAGGAGGTGGCAGAGACAGCAGCAGAGGGGCAAGACGGATCCGTTGAGGCGCTCTGGCGCTGACACCGCACAGTACACAATAGTTAGGGGGTAGGCAGCATGTACTGAGGCGCAGGGGAGCATGCAGCAGGATCGGGTTCGTGAAAGGTGAAGAAGCGAGGCCCTCGCCCGTCGAAAAGCGTGCTTTGCTGCAGAGGCGAAAAGCAGGTCGCAACCCATGAGCAAGGTTGTCAACGGCTTTGCCTGCCTTGGTGGAGCTGGTGGTGCCGCAAATGCCACCACCCATGCCCATTCCGCGCTTCCAGCATCCGGGGTTGCTGGAGAATCTCGGTACGAAATTCAGGTAATTATTCGTTACCACGCTGGGAGCTTGGGGATGGCGAAGGTGCGCTCACAGTAGCAACCTGTGTTTTGCATACAGTAGCAGGGAGGGCCAGCAGTGTCCCGTAACCCGGCTGTGCCCGGGTCCCGCCCACCTCAGCTCGCGTGGGCGGCGGATGACGACGGTTGGATGGGGAATGCGCCGCCGGTCTGACTGCAGGCAGTGGTGGGATTCTTCTTCTCTCGCAAGCGGCCCCTGGATTCGCTCGTCCTGCATGCCCGAGAATCCCGGGCTGTCAACAGGACAAGAAGCAATGTGACTTGGTTTGTTGGGACTTTGTTGCCCGAGCTTCTCCCAGGGGTGCTTCCAAACCCGATGGTTGTGGATCCCCGGATCCATCCCAGCACCGATGAAGGACCCCAGACCCAGACCCTGCGCCCAGTCGGCCGAAGTGACGATTCGGCTACGGTGGCCGCACGTCACCATCACAGACCACCAGCCCCATTCAACCACGCCGTCTTTGGGAAGTCGGAAAGACGAACTGGACGGGGTGCCGCGCCCTGATCGCGTGCACATGCCAAGGACATGGGACTCGACACGCCCGGAACTTTGATGCAGGGGGAACAGCTTGGTGTCCAGAGCAGGAGATGAAGTGCAGGGTGCTCCTGTCTGCCGGCGATTTGCAGCCATCCTCACAGGAGGATACACAGTACGAGATACTCCTATGGCTCTCAGAGAATCCTCCCGTCTTCAGCTTCAGCCTTCACCTCTTGTGGCGCAAGTTGGGCAGTCGATGTGGCGAAGGACCTTGAACATGCAAGCTTCCCGTTGCACGTTGCGCCCTGGAGTTGCAGAACCGCATTTGGCGAGGACACATGAAATTACCAGCCCGCCGCCCGAGTCATTTTCGGCCAGTTTGTTTGTTGTCGTTTCCAAGGCTGACGAATTCGTGAAAAGGGCAAACTCAATGGCTTGGTTTACCCATCAGACTCCAGTGTATGGTGGACCAGGCTTTCTCTCGCTCGCTAACGTTGTGATCTTATTCGATCCCACTGGCGCGGCCCTTGGCTGTGCTGCGGGACATCAGAGTCGATCAAATACTCACCGAGCAGTACCCCAGCCATCGCTCAACCAACCAGCAAATGTCGCAGACGAAAATTTGCAGTTGCGGTTCGGGATGTCAGTGGGCTCCTGCCGGCAGCCAACGCAGAGTGTTGGTGGAGAGCACAAAAGAATCCACCTTACGCATGATGTTCTTGCCAGTTCAACCAAGCCAGCAAGATGGAAAGCCTCGGCCATCGACGAAGCTCACCGGGAACTGGGAGCGGTGACGATGCGCGCCGTGAGTCAAGGCCTGCTCTGGAAGAATTATCGCGTGTTGTGTATACTGGCCAGATCTCCATGATCAACAGCTCTCCTTGGTTACAATGAGCCTTGATGCTCGTTGTGGGTCCTGGGACCAAGAGAGCTCAATGCAGCGGGCTCGGTGAGCTCGGCGAAGGGTGGCATCGCCAAGAACAACTCCATCCGCTCCAGCGGGACAAGGGCAAAAGCTTGAAAAGTGCGCACGGTGGTTGGACCCCGCGTGCTCCTCGGGTCGATAGCCGAAGTCCTGCGAGAAGCGACGAACAAGCGGTTCTGTGTGCCGTGATCAAGGAAGAGGCAGTGGAAGCGTCGGTTCGACCTCCGAAGGTGCCCGAGCACACAGAGAAGCTGAAACGGCACGAAGTCCATGCCGCGACTGAAAATCGATGGTGGGATGGTGTGGGGTGCCGTTCAATGGAATGCCCGGCAAGCATCCGAAATCCGGCTCGTCCAGGAAGAGACCCAATTGATGGAATTTGAGGGTCTCCACCGCGTGCAATTTGCACTGGGCGGAAGTGGCTCCGTTGACGGCCAACGTTGCATTCTTGGCCCTGGGGTGGAAAACCACCAGGGAACTTGCTGTGTCTCTTCTGCCATTGTCAACCGCAAAGAGTCTTCGAGAATGACAGTGGTCGATTCTTCGGGCTGTAACTCTGAGTTTGGATCGAGCCAATAGTCTCGGGCTCGGTGCATCCTGCAATGGCCGCCAACGCGGCTCGATAAATACGACAAGATGGTTGCAATCTCTTGCCGTGAGCTGAGCTGTGGACGGAGGAGAGCCCCATCCAAACAATTTGCTCGTCTCTCTGGAGATGACGAGGAGTCGACATGGGAGTCTCAGCTGCTCTTGCATTCTGAATGCCGAACTGTTCTCAAGGGAATGCCTTCTTCTGGCGGCTGCCGGTCGTCCGGGCTCGAGGTCCCGGCCGGAAGCCCGTGTCATCAAACCACACAACAATCGTATTGTAACTTTTCTCGCCCAGATCTCGAATTGGTGCGCGCGGTGGATACTTGGAAGGCGCGACGTTTGGCTCATGCAACCACTTGGCACGAGGAAATTTGGTCGACCCTTGATCCATGCGAACCATGCGCTGGGGTCCGGTTGGACCAGCCGGCACGGGCGGTGCAAGCGGCCCAACGCCGGTGTCAGTGGGGAGCAACCTCACGTCCAAGCTCGGGCGGCAGGGGGTCAGGTAGGGTGCCAGGGTGTCACTGACCATCTTCCATCGCGCCCCGGTCGTTTCATCGTGATCAATGCACGCGATGTTGGGACTGCATGAGAAACTTGAGATCAGCTCGGGACCGCCATCCGAGCAGAGTTCCAGACATCTTCTTCGGTTCAAGGCACTGGGCTGGGAGGTGGCAGGGGACCCTGATGTCTCAACAGAAACGATTACGACCTTCATCGAAAGCTTAAGTTACTGTGTAGTTAACGCACACCGTGCCCTGAATACCTACCTTAATCAATTCCCTTACCACTGTGGTTGTTCCCGTTCTCGCTAAGGGATAGGCGGGAGGTGTTCTGCCCCTTCCCTGGAAGCAGTAAAGCGCAGAGATTTGGGGGGGAAGGGGTTAGACAGACGCAGATACGTACCTTCCCGTTTACTGTGGACACAGGACCAACAAGGATTCTGTCTGTGTTGCGTGACTTCCACAGGTCGTTTTTACCCCCATGCCCTCTCACTGACTTCGTTCCATCGCCTTTTCTGCACCTTCCCGGACCGCTGTCCGCTCGGTACTGACGCGGTTCGATTGGTTGCTGCCTGCAGCTGTGAGGAGGAAGGAGGAACAGTCCAGAGACAAAATGGCAGGAGCAATGGATGAGATCTTCCCCGTTGGCCCCTCGAGCAATTTCTTGCAAGCACCATGCGAGAAAATCCCGTTTCAACCTAGACTGCCCCACCAGTAAAGTACCCTGCGCCGGGAAGCTGCAGCGCATCCTCGCCAGGGCAGGCGAAACACAACTGTTTTCCAGGGCTGTGAGTCTCATCAGAGATCTGGGTGGGTTCCAGCTCCATCAGATTGCAGCTCGCTCGTGGCTTGAAGCCCGAGGCCATCGTGGTGGAGCCCTTCGTCATGATCAGACCCACGCCTGAGCAAGCCGCAAGCCGGCGATGCTGCAACAATCGGACGATTCTTCGATCCTTGGACGTCACCGGGCCGCAGGTCTGTCTGTACCTCACTTGTTTGTGAAAACCTCCGCACCCGTGCACACACGCCGCCTCACTCCGCCTCCTGTCAAGGTTGCTGTCGCGGTGATACACCCACGCCGCCGTCGTCTCACTCGGAGGGCTCGTTCAAGATGCGGCTCAGTTGCGGGGCACTGTCACACGAAACTGGCTTGGATCGGGAGCCTCTGGTCGCATCCAATCTGTTTTTCATCTTTTTCTGGTGTTTCACAAACCAGCCAGGAAGGCGGTGATCGGCCGCAATATCATTCCCTGGCTCGAAATTCCAGATGAAGCAGGAAACCGCAATTGCCCCCTGAGCACCTGTTGAGGCAGTCCTCTCAGACCATGTGGCGGCCACACGAACTCAGATGGCCGGGAAACGGTTCACAAGGTTACTTCGTAACAGTGTGCCTGTTTATTGCGGTATGTGGAACGCAATCGTCCTGCGGCAGCTCCTTTGTTTTTCAGCTTCACAGCAAGATGGGACCGACCCAGATTTAGAAACAGCAATAACATGTCTGATATACCTTGCCTCCTGACGAATGATCGATCTTCAAGCCCACCAAATCAGCTCCGTCTCTGTCAACATCAACAATCTTATGATGTGCAACGACACCCCCGTCTTCGACTTCCCCAGGGGCATGTCAGAGCCACACCCTCGGTATCTTTGTCTCCTCCGCAAGGCTGGAGGAGACATTGAAATGGCGAGCACGCAAATCCACCACGGCGGCCCGGCCAAACAGACGTCAAATTCTGCGCCTGGCGCGGCAAGGAGGGGTTGTTGACGAAGCAGCCTTGAAGATGGGAAGTCGATATTATGCAGTGCAACCCCGATACGCCTCAAGCCGGTCAATGGAGGATCATGAGGCGGAGAGCACGCCGAAAGGAAGTATCCCAGAAACCATCCATGACGGACACTGTGTTTGCGCAGGTTGATGTCTCGGAAGCTGTGGACAAGACGCGGGCCACTCGGCAGCCCACGAACCGAGACACGGCTGGCGGCCCACGGCAGACACCTCCCGGTACGGCGCAAACCACAAAGAGCGATACACGTGTCTGCTACTATCTCGCCGCTCCCGGGCATCCTGTCTTGCGGTTCAATATGCTCTCGAACGGCGGACTGGACGTGCATTCGGTGGACGGGGCATTTCAGCCGTGGAGCATCTTGCCATTCCAAAACTCGCCCGGGCTTGAGGCTCCTCCTCCCGGTTGAGTCCACTTCTTGTTGCATGCCGGGGCCAACCCTGCTACTCAGGATTCCTCCCGCCGCCTGCAGCCTGCCAAGGCCGCGAATCGGCTGTCACATGAATTTCTCTGGTCCTCAACAAACCTCAGGAGCCGAGGAAAGAGAGGGGTTGAGATGCAAGACGAAGTTTCTGTCGCCTGGAGGTCATCCAACGGGTGGGGGGTTTGTCCTGTCAGCCGTATTCGCTTTCAGAATTGCAGTGGCCACCGGTCATTTTCTGGGGATTACGTTTCGGGGTGATGAAAGGGTCAAGACTCCGGCCTGCAAGCCGCGCGGGAAACCAGCCGAAAACTCGCAAACGGAGAAAACGCGTTGCGTGTTGACCCCACCAGGAGTGGCTGGTGTCCTGTCGGATGCCTTCCGAAACTAATGCTGCCGATCTGAACGTTGTTCCTGTCGGTCGAGCGTCAAGAAAGAAAGCAAGATGGCCGCGCTGGCGGGGACCGTCGCCTGTTTCCCACGTGTTCGGATGCGCGCCTCGACAACAGGCACGCTCCTGTTTCTTCCCTTCGCCCTCGAGACGATTGATGTTTGGGAGACAAAGCCGAAAGTTGGGAACCCCCTGCTTGACCCGACGACTCGCCTGTGATGCGGGGCATCCCAGGGAGACGGAGACGACCAAACCATCCGAGCCCAGTACCGTGTTTCCGCTGCCCATTTAATGCGCAACCATCGTCAGTGCGCCGGCGCGCCGCCAGCAGGGCGCTAGGGGCACAAGACCAACAAGCGAAACAAGACAGACGCTTTGGCCAATGATCGAGATGCAGGACCCGAGATCAGCGAGATCCAGGTTGCCGGCCGGCGTTCCTGCCGGACGGCTCCATCTTATAATAAGCGCTAGACCTCGTTTGGGATCCTCTTCGTCCGCCGTGCTTCCGAGCCCGTTGAAAAGGCGCTGTGGATTTCGCCGTCATGAAATCGAGGACCCTGGCGGGTGCAGCCAACTCTCTCCCTCTCCCACCCCACCATCGCTCCCTCCACCCCCGTCAGCTCCACACACTTACCCTTCGGGCCGGCAGCTGCCGCAAAGAGGCCACAGGGGTGCGGATTACGCCGTACGGTATTCGTATTTACACACGTTTGCTCTCACATTATTTACAGCGTGGGGCAAGGGTCGGCTCCAGGTTCCAGCCTGGACCTGCCACGCACTGTGTGATCCGCGCCAGGGAACATAGAGACTCTGTCTCTCGAGGTGCAGGCGCCTGGTCCTGCAATCTCGGTTTCGGAGAGCCTCCTTTTCATGACCGAGCACTTTTCACGGGCTTCCTCCCCCCTGCCCTGTCTTGCTTGCGGCACGACTCGTTGTTCTTTGCAGCTTCGGGACGGCAGGGCAGGATGCTACCTCGTGATGATCGCTCCTTCGCCCGCCCGCTGGCCAGGCGTGCGCTGCTGAAAAAAAAAGCGGCATAGCAAAAGACAGCAACGCGCCGGCGGAGGCGGCGGCGGCCTCGCCTCGTTGGCGTCGGGGCTTGTCCAGAAGAAGTGGTGTTGTGCAACCGCGCCTTGCCAAATTAAAATCCGCGAGTGAAACCCGAAACCGACGACGACTCGCAGCGAGTCAGCTCAGTCAGGCAGTCAGTCCGCAAGCGAGACATGCGTGCCTGCCTTCTTCCCTCCCTCCCGAGGAGCACACACCACCCCCTCGGCCCGACCCTCTCTCGCTCATCCCCCGCCCAAGCCGCCTCCTAAAGAACCAAAGTGTCTCAGGAGGAGCTGCGAGACACGTTTTGTGTATCCCATGAGCTTGATACAAGACATACTGTGTAGTGATAATGATGAACGACGACGATGCTGCAAGCAGGGTTCTCTGGCGGTTACAGCGTCACACGGGGGTCGGATATCGGCAGGACGGCGCCCCGCCGTCCACTAGCTCGCTTGCCTCATGTCAGTCGGCGCGGGGCGCTGGCTGCGGGTGAACACATGATGTGCGTGTCGTACGGGGCAGATGCAGTGCTGTTTTGCGTGTCTCTGTCGCTGGACCATTGTAACTCTCTGTCTGACGTTGCCGCCGGCGCGTGGGACGAAGGGAGAAATTCTCCGTGCTAGTGCTACTGTGTGCCGTGCTGTGGTGGGTTGAGATGCGGTGAGGGATTGTGCTGCTGTGTGGCGCACGGAGCGTGTGCGTGTGTGTGAGTACTAGTTGTGAGATGCAGAAGGTGGAGAGAGGAGTCATGACGGTTGAGGTACCTAGGTACTATAGCAGCTTTCTCTGTCTTGGGCTGAACAGAGTGATGTTGTTTAAGATGAAGGACGTGTGTTGACTGAAAAGGGGGTCAGGGGTAAACATGGACAGAGCCACACTGCCAAATCGACGACTCAGCAATAAGATAACAATTCAGATAGCAAAGATACAATAGAATTTTTTGTTGTTATGTTGGATTATCTGCAAAGAACCAGATGCATTTCCTTGCCCTGTCAAAACCTTCGATCCAGGAAACAGACCTCTGTCAGAATGCTGGCAGCTCGACGGCCCGTGGCATGCGGTGGTAGAAATCCTCCGCCAGATTGCAATCCTGAGGACTACCATTGCGAGCTCTATGGGTTCAGCATTAATGTCAAGCAGAATGATCGGACTTTTGGAGACCCGCAACGTTGGGAGAGGACCAAGGTTCGGACAGCCTGTCAAGCTGTTTACAGTGTGTCCCTCACTAGCTCCGTGGCTGGGAGGCGGCCATGCTGGACTCGTTGTCTTGTCGTGACGACGGAAGGTTACCTACCTGGAGAATGGAGTATACACCATGGCTCCCACTCGTCTTTGCCTTTCGCTGGATACGTTTCAACCCGCCCCTCGAGCCGCTCTAGTCGGCAAGCAACGTTTCAAAATTAACGGGATCTTCTGACGGCCGGATAACGGTGTCTCGGGGCACAGAAGAGGGCTCCAGTGCTGGAACCTATGCGGGACTGAGAACTCTGGAAGTATGATAGACCAAGATTTGACAACAGCAAGTGCTGCGGGCGTACGGAAGGCATCTTACCCTAGATTAGGACAAGGATGTCATCGAGTTTGTGATCAGGAAGAGGGGCTAAGCCATCAGTATGTCTTTACCGGCTCTGCATCGCCGAGCGTCACATGAAGGCTTTCGAACTGCAGCTTGGCATGAACAGGCCACGGTTGGCTAGCATTGGCTGGGCTGGCGATTTTGCCTCTGTTCACATTCTGAGCGGTGAGCATGTAGATGGGTGTCCGGCACATGCCAGTCCCACCAGACGAGCATGTTCCACAACTCTACATGCTACCATAGGTAGTTTCACAACCATGAACGCACGACGGCACCTGCCATGGCAGACGACTGTGTTGTCCGTCGTTGGATTTGGTATAACAGCCTCATTCGCAGCAGCATGAGCTTTAATTAGAGGCGTACCGGAGCACCATCCGAGCATATTACGGTCCAGAGTAGGCCGGAGATTTTCCACCAACGGCGAGGTCGAGATAGATCATGGCGCAGGGCGATCATTGAGCCTCAACGGCGTCAAGTTGGCAGCGGGCGTATAGGGGTCTGCTCGGATGTCGGCGCGCACAAGTGTGGCCGAGCCCAAACAGCACCCGGTGGCCCGGTCGAGATTGATGGTGCAATATTGGCTCTGGCATCCTATCGGAGGTCGGGATCGGCCATCTGCACGACTCGGGGCGGAACGTTGCTCTCATGCCTGCACGATATATGGCTGGTATAACATATATGCAAGGTTGCGGAGATAGTGCCAGTGTGCCAGTGTGCTAGGGTGCCAGGGACAGAGGCAGCACGGTACTTTGGCGGATGGCGATCACCAGGACGTCCGATCGGCGACTTCCGAAGGCCCGCACGCCATCGGCTGCGCACCCGATTTGACCCATGACCAAAGCTTGTTGGGTCCAGTCGCTCGCCTTCTGTTGTCTGGTACGCTTGGGGGTGCTTCTTCGTACAACAGAACAGGAGCAGTGACGGCTTCACTGCTTGCGAGCTACTGCGGAAACGATTGTCCAAAGGTTGAGTGTACAGCTTCCAACTCAAACAACGATCAAGCTCTGACACAAACTCGGCATGGTCTGGTGAGGTACATGTAGTGTTCTGCATAACAGGCGGTAGTTTAGCCTTGGCGACGATCATGACCTGACGGCTAAACCTTGTGGGGGGATGAACAGGGCATTGACCGCCTTTGCTGCTCTCTTTTGTCCTGTTCCCAGGTCAAGGCTTCAGAGAAAAATGCGACTAGTGAATAACAACGAGCTAAACAAACACCAAGAGCCCAGTTGCCTGGCTGTTCCGATCGAAAGTACTTTCATGTGGGCAACTCGTGCATCAAGCGAACGCTTCGGCGGCATGAATGGTCCTCGAGCTCTGCGTCACCACCGTCGACCTTCCCACAGCGGTGGAAGAATGACGCCGCCGTTTGGCCGTACTTGGCCCCCCGCACAAACATCCCCCTGTCGCCGCTCTATGAGGACGACAGTGCTTTCTACCACTGTACCGAAAGCGTCGACGGCGTCACCATGGACAGTTTGAGTGAGGAGGAGAAGACGGTCGTGACCAAAGAGTTGCCTCACCATGTTGCGAATCCTCAAGTCTCAGTGGTCCTACACCCCGGGGATACCCAACACGGGTGATGCTGGCACACTGGCCCTGTCCTTGCTATGCGCACCTCAGCGCGTGTTCAATGTTCATTGGAAGGGCAACAGCTGCTGGCGGGCCCGTGACAACGTCAAACGGGAGTTTGGTTCTGTCACAATGACCTTGGCCAACACTTCACGAAGAGCTAGAACTTGAGCCGCAACGAACGGCGATTTACATATGGCTTGTCAGTTCAAAGCAACGACACAGAAGACAAAGTGCTGAAGGACTGGCAATGAAAAATGTCGAGTCGATCACGCACTCAATATGATGAGCTGAGGGCCTTGGTCAGCTCACCACGTTTATTGGTACTCTATAGAACAAAGCCTAACTTGTCACAGAAAAAGAAACACCTTCACCTAGTTTATAACGTATAATCCGAGGGTATAAATGGCGTTGATAGAAAGCGCCCGTTAAAGGTCCGGCATACGAGTTTAAGGAAGTGACCCACAGCGGGGGAGTTCTAGATTTCAGCAGGGATTTCGGTGCGTTTCCGGCAACCACCTTACCTTACTGTTAGAAAAACATTGCAACCACCCGAACCTTCAACCGCTGAGCAACTTAAACGCCACCAACTACCGAGATGCAATCCCGCTCCGACCATGCGACACCGCCCGAAGCGTCCGATGCCGATTGGCGCGCATGGGCTTCGGTGCCGTGGTCCCCGCTAACCGACCCAAACAAAACCACCCCCGATACTCCCGATACTCCCGACTCCCGACTCCCCATCGGCTGGCACAAATCCGGCGTCCCCTACCTCCCCTCCGACGCCCCGCCGCTCGCCCTGCAGACCCTCGACGTCTGGCTCCCCAACCCAACCAGCACTACCACACCCCCTCCCCTTCCACCCTCCCCCACCACCCGGCACCTGGATCATCTACATCCACGGCGGCGCCTGGCGCGACCCCCGCCATCACCGCCGCCTCCTTCACCGCGGCCGCCACATCCTCCTCCTCCACTCTTCCTCGTCGTCTTCTTCCTCCCCCACCAAACCCATCGCCGGCCTCATCTCCCTCAACTACCGCCTCTCCCCGCACCCTCCCACCCGGCCCCCGGCGACCCCTCCCGCCAGGCCGCCCACCCAGACCACATCGCCGACATCCTCGCCGCGCTGTCCTTCCTCCACCGCCTGCGCGTCTTTGGTGACGGCGAGAGGTGGATCCTCGCGGGCCACTCGTGCGGCGCCACCCTCGCGTTCCAGGCCGTCATGTCCCCTGCCCGCTGGGGCCTCTCTTCGGAAGGGTATAGTTTCCCCAAGCCGGCTGCGATCGTCGGGTTTAATGGCTTGTACGATCTTGCGGGGTTTGTTGCGCACCCGCCGGCCGGGTATGCGCACCTGAGGGACGGGTACAGGGAGTTTACGGAGGGGGCGTTTGGTGGCGACGAAGGGGCGTGGAGGGCCGTGTGTCCGACCACGGCGGCGGCGGGGTGGGTGGGGGAGTGGGTTGAGGGGCTGGGACGGGGGAGAAGGCGAAGGTGGTGCTGGTGCAGAGCCCGGAGGATACGCTCGTGCCGGGGGAGCAGTTGGAGGGGTTGAGGGGGTGTTGGAGGGGGAGGGGGAGAAGGTGGTTGTGGGGGTGGAGGAGGCGGATGGGGATCATAATGAGATTTGGGAGGAGGGGGGGGAGATGGGGGAGATCCTGTGGAAGGTTGCTGGGGGGTTGTGAGGGCTGGGATGGGAGAGTGGCTGAGACGCTGGTGGGAATTAAAGGACGGAGAGCAGAGGGATGTTGGGGGTGTCGAGGGGCACTTGGGTGGGAGGGATGATAGGTCTTATGGTATGGCATAGCCAAGATCTTGGGGCTTGAGATGGTATGGCATGAACAAGATCTTGGGGGCTTGAGACGTCAATATGTACCTCCCATTGTTCGCGAGGCGGTTTTGGTCACAGCACATGTAAACCCAAATCCAACTACCTAACTATGCCTAACTTGAACTCCATAACCTCCAAAACAAGGTATTGTCCTCTTTGAGAGGAATTGCTGGAATGGGCAACATACTGAAACTGGACGTTTTGGTCAGAAGAATTGAAACGTATCCCCATGGTTCCGTTGCCATTTTGGGACTTGGTACCTCTCTACCCCTTGCCATATTAGCCCAACCTACCTCTCTACCTAAGGTATCCTCTTCCTTGAAAAGAATGCCTCCTGAACTGCGGCCTAGAACAACCCTGCCCATTTCACCTTACCTATCTGCTCACCTCTAACCGTCAGTCGTAGATTAAGCCTGGAGCTCGGCTGCATTCTCAAGGTGCCGCTGAGGTTGTTCCATCTCTACTAACCGCGACGACCTTTCCGTCGCAAGCTCCATCCTGGGCTCCGCCGTTTCCAATTCCGTCCTGGGCCCCGCCGTTTCCAGTTCAGCCTCGGTCCTGGGCTCCGCCGTTTCCACCTCTCTGTATTCTGGTGCGCCGAACGGGTTTCCTTGTCCTCCCATCTCGGGCTTCAGGTGCTCAGGTCCGCTCGGTGCCGGGGCCAGCTTGGAACGAGCGATTCGAGTTTTGCGCCACCGTAGGGCCAAGAAACCACCGAAGGGCCAAGAAACCACCGAGTAAGAGCGCAATCACGCCGACTGGGACCGCTACGCCAATGGCGATCTTGGCGCCCTGCGATAGTCCGCTCGGAGGGGGAGGGGGAGGAGTCGGATAGCCTCCGGATGAGTCGCCGCTGGCAGATGGCTGAGGGGTTGGCGGAGCCGGCGTCATCCCGGGAAAGGAGCCCCAGGTTGGCACCGCCTGCTGTAGCAGGGGGATATCGGACGGCCGTTATTTGACAAAGATAGGAGAGGCGGCGACCGAATAATCGAGACCATCTGGGGCGGATAAGACTGTCGTGCCGGTTACAGAGCACGTGGTAAACCAGACAGTTCCCAGACTCGGGTTGACGGTTGAAGTGCGGCTCTCGCCCGTGGTTAAGTCGCACGTCGTCAAAGTCACGCTGATCGTAGCCCCTTCACAGCCGTAGTTTGCATCTGTTGGCACAGATAGACCACTGGCGGCAGGATCAACAGGAAAGCGTCTCCTTCCCACAAGAGATGGGTACTCACCTGGGACAACACCACACCGTCGTCTCGTCGGGGACGGACGACGTTGAGAAGCTAGCAGATGTGTACTCGCTCTGTAGGCCCGTGTCGGGAGCCGTCCCAACCTTTGCCACCTTCCAGCCGCTGGGACAAACACCCGGTGAGTACCATCCGACGGGGACCATCACTCGGTTGGGATTGAAGTTGGGCGGCAGGCACTCGTCATGGATCATCCCCGAGATGTCCTCGGAGCCGAGCGTGACATCGGGCAAGACGCCCGACTGGTAAAAGTTGCCATAGGCGTTGGTGAGACACGTCGCCGGCGGCGTGTAGACGGTTGTCAGCGGTCCATAGAGCAAGGCCGTGGACGTCATGGTAGAAGTATCGCGAGCACAATCAGAGGTCCCTGGGTTCAAAAGCGCGTCAAAACATCCCAATCCATCGCCGGGGAGAAACGGGAAGGCGGGGGTACGACCACAGTTGAGACTCCGCCAGGCGGCGACGTCTGACCATGATGTCGAGTGACGAACACCTGACTGCAATCTGTGAAGTCTTTCCACCCACCTCCAATCAGAACAAACAAGAACCGCCTGCACTGATCGCGGACCCCACACAGTAAAACAAAACCTTATAAGAAACATGAAAGAAAATTCGATGAACAGGGAAGGTCCTGCCTTCGAGTCTATTGAATAATTATACTCCGTATGGTCTGTGTGTTCCTTCAGGCGCAGAGATAACTGCAATCTTGTCTCCACGTAGGCACCTTTTCTCGGCGTTTATATTGAGACATACTTTTCGGACTATCTGCCTGGGTTGGGGTTATGTATGGGTGGGGTCAACATGGAAGAGTACGGGGGAGGGGGGGGGGACGGGTCACATAGTCCGAAAGGTATGTCTCTTATAGAAACGCCGATAACCTTGTTGCACTCCGAACTGAAAAGGGGTGAGCTATCGTTCTCCTAAGACCTGCAAGCGGCGTTACCATACCTATCTGGCTCCGTTTCCCGCCCTAACTCCAGAGGGAGGTAGCCAGCCTGCTTTAATATATATCCAGTGCCTCGACTAGACCCTTACTAGCCCCCTCCCTACTACAATCTAATTATACCTACTACCTTCTACGACTGCGTCAGACGAAGTCTCCGTGCCAGCGACGGCGCGGGTGCCGTTGATAGCAACTGCGCCCTGAGGCTCTGTAGCTCCCCCGTGTCGGTACACCGTGGGGCGCCCTGAAGACTAGCTCGAAGGCGATAACGTTGAGTTTTGGTGGCTGGTCAAATATCCGCATCATGCCCTCGCAGTTGAGAAGGCCAAAAGCAAAAGCGTCGGCGTGCCGCAGCTTGCAGGCCAAGGCTCGCACGTCGTCGGTGAGAGCACGGATGTTTGTTCCAGGTCGACAGGGGAGGGTGTCGATGATGCGCCACCGAGATGTGGATGAGCCCGGGCTTTGTTTGCGGGCTGTCCTTGCTCTGCTGAATGGGATGGTCAAGGTCTTAAACGTCTTGGCTGGTAGGAAAACGGGTAGCTTGGTGTCGATGTTCTGGAGGGCATCTCGAATGCCGCCAGTGAGAGAGAGTGGCAGTACGCCGAGGGCTCCGTGATGGGTAGAGTCTCTCTCTTTCATTCTCTCCAGCCTCTGATCGAGTCCCGGGGTTGAATCGCGCATGCTCAGGTCGAGGGCGACGGTACAGCGTGCCTGCCATGCCTCGAGGTCCTGGATCGTGGCATCCGATGCGCTCTCAAGCAGTGCGTAGGTACTTGGCGCCTCGGGCCCTTTGGCGACAGTGCAAGAAGCTAGGATGCCTTGGGGATCTCGGGTCCTGCATCTTCTGCACCTGGGTGACGGCGAAGTCCAACTTGAAACCACGGCTGAGGCCGCCAGACATCTTGATCGCGACATCTTATTATGGCCCGCATTAGCAGGACTGAATATGGCGTGACTTGCGCGGTGCTTGGGTATCTTTCTGACCTTGGTCAAATCTTATGCTCAGTTTATCAGTTATCTTGCAAACCCCTTACTCCTCATTCGAATACAAAAATCTCGGACCTGTTTTCTTTCTGGAGAGCTTCCCCTTTCATAACACCATAGATATAAGCCGGGCCAATTATCGTGAAGCACTCGTCGTCTGCTGGCCTGACGACAAGCGGTGTCGGAACGCCGAATAAGACAAGAATGGCATCTCCCGGCAGTGCACCAGCTGGGGCATAGCCAACCCGGCCCTCAGCTGACTGAATGATCCTACAACCATCCGCGAGCTGGTGTACGTCCGAAACGAGCGTGGACCGTTGAAAGTTGTCCAGGAGCCAGTTTCGGGGGTCCAGCAAGTCGCCGATGGATTTTATTCTGCCTCTCAGCAGCGAGTGCCTGCCATCCTCGTTCATGGAGGTGTTGCCGCCGAACAAGACAATGTCTAGCGCCTTGGACCATCCATCGTTCTCGTCATCGGCGAAGGCCAAGATGTTTGAGAGCCAAGATTGGAGGCTGTGAAAGTATCGGGCAAAATGGGCAAGACCAAGATCGGACTTGTCCATAATCCCGGGATCCAAAGCCCAGACTGCAGCGACCTCGCGATTTATCCTTTCGAGCTCCGGTGCGGCATCAGGATCTTCCCGCTGCGGGTCAAAATGGTCCTCGGCGGCCAAACCGAGCAGCGCCACGGAGTCTAGGCTGAACCCTCTGAGGCTGACCCTCCGCGCCAAAATCCGCTCGCCGAAGTCTTCCACCGACGTGGCAATCCATGCATCGAGGACTGGGCACTCTGGTTCGGCCTGGATCTTGAGATCTGCCTTGGGCAGCTTCCACAGGAGTGGGTACTCCGCGTCGGGCTTCGTATCGCCTGATGCGCTGGGGCCCAGCCACCGAGCCGGATATCTTGGGACGGCAGACCAGTCCACCACCCACGATGGCAGCTTCAGTTGGGCCGATCTCGGTCGGGGGATGCTGAGAAATGCGGCGTTCCCCGACAGGACAAATCGCGACGCGGCGAGAGTGTACACATGTGCCACGGACCACTGGTAGTTGGGCTTTATGCCCATGGTGTTCTTGACGAGCCCCAGTAGTGCAAACACCTTGTCTCTCGGATCCGTCGCCTCAGCCTGGTCCCCCGAGTTGGCCAGATAGAGCTGGGTCATGAGTTGGTGGAGCTCCAGCGATCCGGAGAAAGTCCTCTGCATCAAGTACATGCCCATCCTGGAGTTAAGCGGCGGAAGCCACTGGGGGAGGTCGAGTCTCATCATGTTCACGGGCCTGTCGTCCAACTGGCAAGAGTCCCAGAAGCCCCAAGCCAGCATGACCATGATATAGAGCATGTCCCCGCCGACCTGGAGCTTGGCCAGGATCCACGTAACCGAGTTGGCCAGAGCGTACTCCTGCAGCCCCACGCTCGGTGAACCAGGGCCGTTGCGCGAGAGCTTTCAGAGATTGGTACACGTTCTGCAGGCTACCCTCTTGACCATGCCCCGGTACACCGCATGCCCAAACGCCATGACGTGCGCAACGTCGTCGTCGAGGTTCCCGTGCAGGTGGGGGAGCCAGTTCCTCCCGTTGGCGAGCCAAAGGCCCATCTTGCGCCATCCATAACGGGCGAGGCAGTCCGTGGCCACGGGATGGCTCCCAATCGCTTTGGCGGCTAGGAGAGCCTTGACCGCGCCATCGAGATCGTCGTGGCCCTCCCTGTGGTTCGGACCGAGCCAGATCAGCGTGGTGGTGGCGCGGGCGTAGATGTGCGCCATCAGCCCGACCTGCCACGACTTCTCCACAGCGTCCTCCTGGTTGATGCACACGGCGTCGATCCACAGCCGGACCTCCTCGTCAGGTTTGCGTACGTAGATCAGCGCCCATGACAGATTCGACCCGATGGTGGTGTGGTGGGTCTCAGTTTCGTCGTCGACGGCATTCCACGGCAGAACGGCGCGGGACTCGGCTGCGCGCGCGTTGCTCTCCACGTCGGCTTCCAGCTCGGCGTCGGAGAGCGGGTAATGAACCTTGAGTGGTCCTCTGTTCTCTTCCTGCGGACCCCAGACATACGAGAGGGCTGCAAACGAAGCCTTGGAAAGCGGAGTGTGCTCGAGCCGGCAACGCAGCCTGGGGATGCCTTCCTCATCGCCTTCGTCATCAGGAAGTAGCACGAGGACTCGAATCTCCTCCTTGGCTTTGTCCAATGGCCTGTAGGGTATCATCGTGCGTATTGTGTACCTGGGTAGTGGCGAGGCGTCCTTTGCAATCTCTCTTCCCACCGCACCTGCAGGAGTTCCTAATTGCTGGTAAAGTAGGCGGGAATCTCCAGCGAGCAGACAAAAATGTCGAAAAGCGGGGTAGCTTGATTGCTGCCTAGTTACCTATCAACCGAGCGAAGGCGCTTTCGACTGAATTACCAGAGCCGAGCCTCGTTCTCAGCCGCCGTGTATCCATGGCGCCTTTTTTTGTTTCAAGGGTTGCGAACACAGCTTGGTCTGGACGAGATGGATAAAGTTTGTACTTGTCCTATCCGTGCGGTCGTCAAGGTCCCTAGGATGCGGTGGACGAGATCAAGAACACAGCTAGCAGTCGTTTTATTCGGGGGTATTTTTAACTCATCTTGTCGGGCTCGGCCGACGGTGTGAAGATAGGGATGTCGAGTCGGACCTCGTGTGGAGTATGCTAGCCCCTAAGATTTCTTCTAACTCTAAGCAACTATACTATAAACTACCTACAAACTAGCTTAATACTATAATATAAACTAGCGATATTTATAGTCGGTCTATAAGGCGGACCAACTAGGGGGTATATCGTCGTTAAGCTCTACTCTCGTAAGTCATTATAAGCTTGGCAGATAGGTACGTAAGAGCTTGGCTTATAATAAACGGGAGCTCTCTTCTGTTTTTTTACGAATATAGCACCTTTACCCATTACTTTTCATTACAAGGGAGCCTTGCGGTGTGACACTGAGGCCCAAGTTAGGCGTGGCGGACGACAGGTTTGAGGGAGCGATAGAGATATCATAGATCGCAGGGCGAGAGGCGTCCAAAATGTGCATGTCACTGTTCGTGAGCCGGACCACTATTCTCTTTTAGCAATCTAAATCTAAACTAGATCTAGGTACGGTTACCTAGGTACTCACCTAAGGGATTCACTGAAAACCCATGTCTGTGATTCGAACCCTCCACCCATGATTAACTTTACAACCACTCCGCTTTGATCTTTTCCAGCTCATTCAGCCAATACTCTGCAAATCCCCCGTCATATAGATTCTCCGAACGTTGGCTCACTTCGGGGGATCCAGGCCTGTCCCAGACCACGCCGATCTCTTCGGCGCCTCGTTTCTCGTCGTCCGCCAGGTCGTCGCTTTCGAGGGAATTCAGGACCTCGCTCATGCGCGACACCCAGGTTGTGTTCCAGAAGCGGATAACGCCTTCAATCCCTTGTTTTGGATCTTGAAGAGCCACCATGACTTGTCCCTCGAGCTCTTCGAGAAGCTCATCCAAAAGGTCCAGTTCATATGCATGATCATCTTCGAGTTCTGCCACCTCCTCCGGCGTCCTTGCCCTGGGTCTTCTCCAAATATCCGGGTGACAGCAGGTATGAGGGATCCCGAGCGCCGTAAATGTCACATACCGCAGGGCTGCCATATGGTGTTTGACCTCGAGATCGGCCCCAAAAATTTCGAGATACTCGGTAAGCCGTGCGGGAACCGTGAAGAGCGGGTCGTCCTCTGAAACGTTGCGTTCCTCCGAGACGCTCTCACCTGGGCATTCGAGTTCTTCCGCAAAGCCATTCTTTGGGAAGGGTCTTGGTCTGTCCTCAAAAGCGTCGCTATCCAGATTGGGTACACCCTTTAACAGGGAGGACAACGGGGTACAGCCTCCGGGAGAGCATTTACAACGGCAGTTGTCGGCTATCCTAGCGGGCAGCACTGCAGAATTGACTTGATGGACCCAGGCTATGCGTTCATTGAGCGGGAATGATTTACTCCTCGCATAGAAGCCAGTCGGATGCATGGGATTGAAGATCCAGGACTCTGGCCAACTGCCGAGGTCCTTACCCAATCTCCAAAAGATGTAGTTGATCGTGAAGGTGTCTCTGGCTGATTCGAAGAACTTGAGCTGACCAGAGAAGGCGCCATGCGTGGCTAGCCAAGACAGATACTCTAGGTCTTGCGTTGGAGTAGGAATAGTATCAAGCTCCGGCGCGTCAGCGGTAGTCCACGACTCTGTGTCGTGGAAACCAAGATTGTAAAACAGCCCGGCGTCATGGGGGTCTTGGAGTGCTTCGTAAACCGAGGAGGGCCAAGGACCGACAGCAAGGGCGTCAGGAATTTGAACTCCATGGTCCTGCAATGACTGGATGACTTGCGCTGCACAAGAATCCAGAACGCAACCGGGCGTCAAGTTCAACAGCGCTATTTCCTTCGCGGGAAGCTTTTTCAGGGCGAGTTGTTTCAGTCTCTCTCTTCGGCTTTTTAGATGGCGTATGTATCTCAGTTTACACCTCTTGGAGGCCCAGCTGAAGAGGGCTGCGAGGTTTGCTGGTAGAGGGACCGCACAGTCGGCCTGAAGGAGGATGACGGCGCACTCGGCGCACTTGCATTTTCGGCATGCGCGGTGTAGGCTAGTTGTACGCTCTCGACGGTCCAGGCTATATGTACGGTTTCGACAGTGCAGGCCACTGAAGTACAGGGCGGCGTCCAATGCGGATCTTCCGAAATCGTCATCACGATCCTTCTGGTTGAGAAGCCTTGCGTCGGCAGCTCGTACCAAATGTCGCAAACAAGCGGGTTTGTCCGCAGCGAGATGTAGCGGGGTGTGTCCAAAGACATTCCGCTCGGCGAGAGTGGCAGGATGGTTTCGCACCAGGTGTTCGACTTGCTCTGCGTTATTCGAAAGGACTGCCAAGCTCAGTGGACCACACCCATAAGCTACCCAGTTAACGAAGCGAGGGTGTTAGTAAACAACTCATCATCTCGAGATACGGGGCAGGGAGAGCTGACCTTCCGCGATCGCAGCCGAACAGCTGAGAAAGCGCACTATCACCACAGCGGCTGGCACTTGAATGTCGCCCTCCGATAGGTGAAGAATACTCGAGGATACGTACGGATAAAGTCTCCGGAGACATGCCACCTTGGCTTCTGCATCTGATCGCAGAATGAGCTCGGCGCCAGCCGCTGAAAGTGGGTCGATGTCAGCGGCATAGGAGTGGTCAAACATTGTGCTCAGTGGTGTCCTGCTCGAAAACTCATTCAACACCGCCATCTTAGCCACTGGAGAATGGACGCAAAAAGCTCACTGGCCAGACAGATCATGGTCGTTTAAGGGGGTCCTGTTGACAAGCAAGCATTCGAGAAGGTCAAGCAGGGCCTTAGGCTGCCCGTGAGCTTCGCTCATGGAATCGGACTTCGAGGCGGCGCGTATCTGAATGGTGGATTATTTAGCCAGTCAATCTTTTCCATTCGCTAACCGGTCAGACCTGAAACTCACACAATCAGCCACGTAGTGCGCCAAGGACCTGTTGTAGGCGTCGACTGCCCGAGCTGATGTCTTGTTGGTTTGGATCAACCTGAGGATGACGGAAACCGCCGTAGGAACAAAGTTGTCCTCCCACCATCTATTCTCCACCGATCCAACGAAACAATCCCTCGCATCGTACATCAGAGTCATTATTCTGAAAGCCGGTGCAGTTTTTGCGTCGACAGTTGGGTAATAGGTGAAGCTTGGGCTGAGGCTCCAGCCTCCTGCCCCTGACGGCATTGCGAATGTAAATTGGACCGCCGAGTTGAGCAGACGTCGAAGCCCAGTGTACGTCAGTCCGATCTTCTCGCTTCGATCTCTGCTTGCCAATATCTGGTTGGCTGGGCATTGGGGCAGATGCTCCTCGGTGACCGTCTCATGGGAGAAGACTAGAGAGCCAAACACCACTTGTTCGCGTCGCAAGCGGTTGCGTTGGTGATGGCTGCACAAGCATGCGAACCGGCCCCTAGGATAAGTCGACACAGTAAGACAAGATTGTGTGGCAGCATGGTTGGATTTCGGCAGCTTCTCGTTTGTCCCTGCCTTTCCCTCTGCGCCGACAGTGACCGTGTCGCAGATACTTTTCAAGAGGGCGGGCTTTCCAACAAGCCGGCTGGTCACTACCGCGGCCGTAACCTGAATGTTGTGGTCAGCTTCAAGTTAAGGTCCATGACAAGCTGAAAACAATTAGACACTCACATCCCGCGGGCTGCCGTGAAGGGCTGGCTGGCGAGCCAGCAACTGCCCTAAAAGGCCTTCGACGCTCTCAAGACGTGTCTCAAACCCGGACAAGGATGCGGACATGTTGTAAGAAGTGACCTCGATCGCGGCCAGTTTCTCGCTTGACGCATATGACACGGACCTTCAAGGTTCTCAATGATGGCTCTTGGTCTAGTTCAGAGGTGTGTTACTTACAAACCCAGCGCCTGCAATGCTAGCTGCAGAGTTGCGTTTGCATGGCCGAGTTTCGTCTCCAGCTGCTCCAGCTTTGGGCGATTGAAAGGATAGAGCAGCTTCTTGCCCGTATTTCTGAGCCTGTCTCGCCGGCGTACGGTTGGTTGGTCTCCAGCGGTGAGCTCAGTCACCAGGCTTTCCAGAGCCTGGAGATCCTTCTCACAGAGGTCGAGGTGATCGCGCACCGCTTTTGTCGCATCTTGGTGGCGGTGCTCGAACTGAGAAAGGGATGCTTTGCAAACACATAGTATCTTTTGTAGAGACTCGTTTTGCTGGCGTACGGATGCAATATCCTGGTCGCGGCAGTTGAGTGCGTCGATGTACGTCGTGATCCCCCCTGACACCTGAAGACCTAGAGATACCACTCCCGCGGCCAGGCCAGCCACGGAAAGAGGATCTGCCATGTTTAGATACAGGGAGTTGGCTGCGAAAGAATTCTTAGCAAGAAGCGCAAAACTCGGGGGTGACTCGCGGCACCGCGTGGCACGGTCAAGTTGGGGCTGAAAGGGTTCAAGGACTTGGAGAAGAGGGGAAAAGGCGAAAGAATGGGATTGTGCGGTCTGTGTTGGTGCCCAAGCAAATAAAACTGCACGAGGGGCCTGCAGAGAGAGCCTTGCCGTCACGCGCTGCATGATTAGCTTAGCACTGCCATGACGCCAAACTGTCGGGTGGCTGAGCCTTGTCAGTCACGGCCGCCCACGTCTGGCGGGGCGTTATCACATCATGTTACACAACATGGCTCCCCAATGCATAACTGGACTTGACTTTCTTGTACGCGTGCCTTGTACGCCCTGGCATCAATACGAGGCACTCGGCAACCATGACATGGTCGAGATAAGTACGTGTGTGTTCATACAAAGACGGCTTAGATGGGAACCAACCGGTCTGTGTGATTCAGGGGCTTTCCATTACTTCGAACCTACCTAGATAGCCATTCAGTAAACAAAGGATCTGTCCATCAAGACCATCTTCAATCCTCTATTCTCCCACTGACAATCCTCATACTGACAACCCTCACGAAATTCCTCCTTGCAACGCATCCTCACGACGATGCCGCAAAACGTGCACTCACAAGCTGCCTGACCTCCTCCTCCTCAGCCGGCCCGGTGGTTTCATCATCAGCCGCCCTCCAACTCTGATACACCAGACCCGCCCCGCAAGTGTCCATCCTAGACGCCGCGATGTTCTGGACAAAGGGCTTGGTATATTTCTTCCACTTGATATCCTTGCGAAAGGGAAGTCAATATCGTAATGCAGCTCGTGGGGCGCCCAGATGCCACGGCAATAATCTTTTCTGTTTCTGCAGCAGGCGTCGTAGTGGGTGAGATTCTGATAGTTAGGACGCACACGGCGCCAGGTGTGCAACTCATTGCACCGAAAACACAAATAGAGGTGGGGGGTGTCCCTTTTGAGCCAGTTAAGCACAGCTAGCCGTGTTTCCTCACTCAGATGATGCGGCGAGGGCATATATCGATAGAGGCGGTGGTAGATCAGAGCGAGTGCGACTGTAGTCTCCGGCGGAGGTAAGAGAGGAGCAGGAGGACAAGCTCCGGGGGAAGTGAGACGGCACTGCTCTGCGAGGCAACTACCTTGGCCGTAAGAACCTGACGTGCTGCGAGACGCGTCGTGAGGACTTGGAGGCGATTCAAGATACGACAGACTCTGAAAAACATGGCTGGTAACCCGCTAGATGGTCATGGGAGTTGGGGGTTAGACTGAATGAATGGGTACTCGTTACTACCCGACTTAAGGGGTAATAATGGCTCCGGTCACGGGCACCATTCCGTCATCGTATCATCTGCTCCTCACTTCAAAAGGGGCGGTTCAAGTCGAGTTACGACTCGCTGATAGCCAAAGAAAAAAGACGAAAGCCCGGAGATAGTTGCGATTAGAGTAAGCACAGTTCAATATTTGGAGTATAGGACACTCTCAAGTTGCCATCTGATGTTCGTCTTGGGGCCATTGCTCGCATGGTGTAACTCGTTGAGTATGGATCGGAGCACATGGAGAACAACTTGTCCGTCAGTCATGGTCGCTTGATTTAGGGGTGACGTTCCCCTGAGACACACTCTGCCTCCGCCTCGACTTCCCAGGTCCTCCTGGTTGGCACCAAGCTTGGAATTACAACATTGGCCCTATTTTTCTCTTGTCCCTAATCAAGATTTTGGGCGGTAAATACGAACAACTCAACTAGCTGTTCCAGATCGTGAGTCTTTCGTGTGTTCAGGTGACTCGACGACCGCGACCGCGACCGCGTGTTGCCGCACTTGTCTGTCCCCTGACATTTCCTAATACTGCAGTCGCATGACCTCCCCTGAATGCCCTTTCCGATGTGCCGTACGGTCTCCCGGTGCCTGCGCCGGTGCCTGCGCCGGTGCCTGCCCCTCTCCCACGTCCGGCGGTGCCGGCAGGAATATTCGCCCCTCCCCTAGCCTGGACCTGTCCCCGGCCTCTAGTCCCTCGGCCACGTCCGTTTCCGGGTTGAACCTTGGCCTTTGGTTGCACTTCGTAAACATCCTCGGCTTCCTCGTCCTCCTCGCCGGGGTGCTCGTCCTCCACGGCACCAAAATCGACGCCGTCATCTTGATCCTCCTCGGGATACCTCTCCTCTTCTTGGTAGTCGAGGTCCTGCCCAAACCGCGCCTCCTCTTCATCATCATCCTCCTCCTCGTCCAGCAATGGGTCTTGATAGTTGACTTGGTCGTAAACGTCCTCCTCGTCATACTCATACCCACCAAGCTCATCCTCCTCTTCCTCCTCCAGATGCATGCGCGACTGCTGACCGGCCCTCCTCCCTCCGCCGCCCTGCTTCCCCCACTGCCCCTGCTGCTGCCGACTCCGCCCGCCCGCCCCGCCTCCCGTCTCTTCTCCGCATACGCAGCCCGCCGCGACGCCAGCAACCCACCTACTGCCGCCGGCGCCGGCACTCCCAGCCCCGCCCAGTGATCATGCCGCAACCGAAAATCCTTGGCCCGCTGCGCCATGCTCAACCCCCCATGCACCTCGCGCAGGTACTTCATAAACGCCAGATACGCCCTGGCCACACTCCTAAAATGCTTGGCCGCCATGCGCACCGTGATCATCTTGCTCGACGTCGCAGCAACCTCCATCACGCTCCGCCCCCCGCGCCCCCCGCCACCGACGGCCCCTCCGCTGGCGAGCTTTTGCGCCTCGAACTCGGCCAGCGCCAGCGCCGTCTGGCACGCGTTGCGGATCTGCCGGCCGTTCCAGCGCGCGTCGGCGTGGTCGTTGTAGTAGTCGCGCACGAAATCCGTGATGGAGACCTCGTCGAGGTCGAGCTCGGCCACGCCGCGCGCCTGCTTCTTGCGGAAGCGCGCCTTGATCCGGCTCAGGTTGACGCGGAAGACGGCGAGGGTCGAGGGCCGCGAGAGCGGCGGGTAGTAGAGGGAGACGTGGATGCGCGAGGTGAAGGCCTCGTCGAAGGTGCCCACGCGGTTGGTGGTCAGGAAGAGGATGCCCGTGTAGTACTCGAGGGTGCGGAGGAAGACTGTGGTGGTGGGTTTGTCAGGTTGGTGGTGTGGGATGTGGGGAAGGAAAAAGGGGGAATGGGGCCATACCGGCGACGAGACTGTTGCGGTCAAAGTTTTCGGTCTGTCTCGCTTCGAGGAACACGTCTGCTTCGTCAATGAGGAGAATGCAACCCCATCGACTGGCCAGGGCAAAGTTTGTCTCGAGACGGCTTTCGACCACCTCGGCGGTTGATCCCAGATCTCCTGCGATGGCGTGTCAGTCATGTCTCGGGCGCGGCGCTGGAAGCACTTGAGGCAAGGAAGGCGGGTTCACTCACCGCAGGTTATCTGGAAGAGAGGTTTGTGAAAATAGGTGGCGACACATTCTGTGGTTTGAGTTCCTCGTTAGTCCGTGTTCTGACTTTGGAAGTAGACGGGGGGCAATCTGTCGTTGTCGAATTGTTTAAAGAAAGGAGTCCATGTAGTCCAGAGACACTTACCAGCGGTGGTTGTCTTTCCTACTCCTGGAGCCCCGTGGAGTAGCAGGATCAAACCTTTGCCTGTGTGTGTAACCGCGTCTTAGCTGTCTGGACGAGAATATGTATGCAGGGCACTCTACCTTTCCCACGAACAATGTCGACCTCGTCCGTCCCGTCGGCCGCGGACGCCCTGTCCAAGTAATGCTGTGTCACCAAACTCTCCACCATGTTTCTATGGCCGGGTGGCAGCACAAGCAGATCGAACGTGTTCTCTCCTTTCATCGGACCCAGATATGTCAGGTCCAGCTTGGCTGAAGCGAACTGGATTAGCACCCTGCGTAGGCCGTGGAATCCATGCGGACTGCAAACTCACCCCATTTCCTGCTGCGCATAATGAAGCCGAACACGCGGTAACTGGTAATTAACCTCTCGTCGTCCCCGATGAAGTTCTCCTCTTCCATGGCCTCCTTCAGCGGACGCGGGGCGATGGTCAGCGAGGGCTCCCTCAGGCCCGACCTCGTCCCCTGCTGCAGGAACTGGCTCTGGATGAAGTCGTTCCTGCGGTTGCGCTCCACGTACGTATCGTCGTGGATGAACTCGGTGGTGCAGCACTCCGGGATGCACTTCTTTTTCTTGTCGTGGCGCTTGTCCGGGTCGTCCGGTTCGTCGTCGTCCTGCTCTCGGGCATCGATGCGCCCGATGACGGGCTTCCATTTGAGCTCCTTGGCCTTCTCTCGGAGAAAACTGTCGTCAATGTCCTGGATTATGCTCTGGGCCACGAGGTCGAGGACGCCCTGTTCCAGGGTCATGCCCGGTCGCGCCCTATTCCTGCCGCCCCCGTCGTTGGCGGAGAAGGCCTCTTCAAAGTCAATCACCACCTGGCTGTCCACCTCCTCGTCCGTGTCCAGCGTGAGGCCCGAGTAGTGCATTGGAACCCCGCCACGGCCGGTGCCACACGCCTGAATGAAGGATGCCCCTCGCTTGACGAGCTTGTCCTTGAGCTCGCCGTCCCGGCTTACAAGACGCAGCGGAATGATGTCGAGAGACCAGATGTTTCTCTCGCCTTCAAATCGCTGGATGGTAATGGTGTGCGGGACCGGGCCAATCTGCTCGCCGTCCGAGTCCACGTAGACGCACTGGATGGTGATGGGGCTCTCATCCAGCCTGACCTTGTCGCCGAACATCCAGTAATCCCTTGGCGACGGCAATATCATGATGTGCTTGGGATACTTGACGTTGATGACCCGGTACGCCTGCTTCCGGTCCTTGCCGAGCACGAAATCGCCTGGCTTGAAGAGGTGCCAAATGTCACTGAAGCTGACTCTTTCGCACTCGTCGCCGGTGAGGTAGTCAATCCTGCTCTTCAGGTAGGTGTCAATGAATTCGATGAGGCAATTGAGATCATCCAGTGCCTTTGTGCTGTTGCGGGAGACATCGCCGTCGTCGTCCTCGTTGTCCTTGTTCGCCGCTGGGGTCTCAGGCGCCAGACCAGCGGCATCTTCTGGCTTGGAGTCATGCTCATCCTGCCCGGCGGCGGGGGTTTCGTCCTTCCCTTTCGTCTCTGTGGTCTTCTTCGTCTTCTCCGTCTCTGCCGCCTTGTCCGCCTCTTTGCTTTTTCTCCTTGTGAGCGTCTCCGAGTCCTCGTCCACTTTCGAGTCTTTGTCTGTTTCTAGCTGCACCTCTGCGGTCCTCGTGTTCCCAAGCCTGGCCTCGAGTTTCGTCTTCCAAGCCCGAATCTCATCCTTGTAGTGAACCAAAGCCCGGTAGGGCTCCATCATCAGCATGGGGACAGATGTGTTGGCCTCCTGCCCGAGGATCCTGTTGAGAATCCTGACAATCGCCGAAGAGTTGATGCGAATGCGCTCCGGCAGCATTGTGCGGCCCTGGGCAGCCGACTTCGCTGGCGTCTTCGCATGGTGGGCGGCGGACCTCGGCGGTGCTGCCAGTCGACCCCGCCAGGGAGCAGCAATATAGAGCTTGCCGCTGGGCTCAGGTTCGGGGTCGCCAACCAGAACGTCGATGGCAAAGGGACTACAGATGTCCCCGGCGTTGCTGCGCAAGCCATAGAAGGTCTCCCAGGAAACGGGGTTAAGTTGCGGGATGGTGGCCGTGCTCCCCTTGGGTTGGTCCCCTCGCTTGTCTCCGGCTAGGTCGTTAGACATATAGTCGTCCGAAGAGACCGAGGTAACAGAAGTTGCATCACTTCCCCGACGGCGGCGGCGGCGGATGCGTGGTTCGCCCCACTTGTCTACCATGTAGTGTTCTTTCTCGCTGCTTCTGTCCTTGGCGCGTTGCAGCTTTTCATAGCCCCGAATCCGGTCGTTGAGGCGTCGAATTTGCGCTTCCAAAACTGCCCTGGTCCGGACCTCCTCCACGTCCACCGGCGGTGTTTCTTTCTTTTTCGAGGCTTTGGCTTCGTCATCTCCGTCATCCCTCTCTGATTCCAACTCAATCTCAACCTCGCTCTCACTGTCCTGCCCTGCTCCGTTCTCCTTCTCCCGAACCCCTTCGTTCTCTTCCTCGGGATCCTGCACTCCTTCCTCGTCCTTCCCATGTACCTCTCCGATGGGCGGACCAGCAACCAGCACTGTTGTCGCCTTGGTTGGGGTGGTTGGGGAGCCCGAGTCGGTCTTGTTGGCCGGGTCGCCAGCGTCCGTCTCCTCCAGCACGACGGTTGACGTGATGGCTTCGGGTTTGTCCATCGTGAGAAGGTTTGACAACCACGCAATGGCAAAAAGAGGAACTTGAAGAGGTTTGCAAAGTGTACAGACGCGTTGTCTTTGTTTATGGCTGCCACAAGGAGATGAAGTACCTCCTTGGCAGACTTGGTTGTACCTGACAGGAGTCACAAGACAAGAGGGGGAGCTGTTTTCTAGCCAGAGACACAATCCCCAAGCTGAACAACCCCAACCGGCAATCGCGGCACATGCATCAGACCCCTCTTGTTTTCTAGCACAAGGCTCAGGCTAATCAATCAATAGTCGACCACGGAGACGATCCCAAGGCAGGCATTGGTGGGGTGTCCTGCTGTGCCACTGGACAACGGAGATATGCACTGCGGCCTCGATTGGTTGAGCTGAGCGCTTGGGATTACTCCTCCAGGCCTGCAGGGCGTTGGGCTGAGACCCGATTCCTTACAGCAACAAGAACCAGCTGGATTGGAGCCACCCTTCGGCAGTGTAACCCAAGACGACTCGAACATCGCAGTGATGAAATGCGCTAGTCAAGTTGGCTTGCAGATGGTTTATGCAGCTAAGCCTGGCCACGGCAGCAGTGAGCCAATAAAGGGTCTAGACGCTCCTGCGGTCATCCTCCCGTCGCGGCGGAGGACGACAGACACAGAGCCTTGCGAGAAACATGGACATCGAGTCCTCAAACCCCAATCCCGCATTACCTTGGGGCCAACTTCCGCAACATCCCAAGCCTCATGGCTGGTAGGAAGCCCACGGCCGCTCAGGGGTTCAGTAGGCAACCGACCCTGGACTTTATTGACACCCGCCTGCCCGATTACCACGAAGCATTCGCCAACCCACAAGTGCGCTTCAACACAGCCCTCGGACGCTACGCGCCAGTCCGGCGACGGGCACAGAACAGCAACATGGCCCAGCAGGCGGACGACCAGCAGCTGGACCTGCTGCCCGAGCAGCCACCACCAACCGGGCCACACCCAGCACGGCGGCCCTTCTGGGACGAGATGTTCCCGCAGGCCATGACCCAGCTCCGCGCCATCCGCGACGAGCCTACGGGGCTCGTCGGTACTGTTTACAGCATCCGTGGCGCGACGGGATGGCCCGTGATCGTCAACACAGTGGAGGTCGCGCGGGCAAAGTACTACAACTACTCGGGCTTCATCGGCTTCTGGAAGAAGGCGGGACACAAGATGGGCGACCACGCCACCGACGCGAAGACCCTCCTGTCGCTCCTCCCGGACTCCGAGTACACGTCGTTGATCCACTGCGTGCTCGACGTCATCTTTGATGCATGTCCCTGTCCATGTCTTTCCTGCGTTTGACCCGCATGCCTTATTGGGAGTGTAAGTGTCTGACCGATGTACCTGTGTGCAGGCCGCCAAGAGGACAGCCGAGATCCGAAACGAGGTGGAGGAGAGCCTGCGCCAGCTGCGGGAAAAGTTTGAAGATGTCGAGAGTGTCGTTGCCATCTACTCGGCCGACAAGGGCACCCGCGATGCGGCCCTGAACGTGCTCGTGTCGGTGCTCCAAGCCCTCGAGGACATTGTTCTCTACTACTCGGCAAAGAGGGGTATGGACTGCCATTTGATAGTATGGCAATGAATATGCTAACTCAAGATGTAAAGGGTTGAAGATGACGGCTACCATCCTGTGGAAGAAGGACGACTACAAAGCCGATCTCTCGGAGTGTCTGGGCGAGATTGACTCTAGCAGCAAGAAGTTGCTTGAAAAGGCAACGTTGGAGAGCTTCCGCCAAATCAGCGCCGTCAACATAAAAGCGTCAGAAGGTGAGTGAGCACCGAAACCTTGAGCGCGGCGGGTGGGAAATGTGTGCGCTGACAAGACCTTCCAGGGCTGGAGAAGCTGAAAGAGCTGCAATCCGGTCAAGACAAGATGGTAGAAGAGCAGAAGAGACTGGCAGACGGGCAGGACAAAATAGCCAACTCAGGCCGGGAGATCGTGGTCAAGCAGAGGGAGCTCGCGACAGGCCTAAACCGGGAGGCGTCTGCCAACGAACGGAACGCAGCAGCAAACGAGAGGAACGCCGCTGCCAACGAGGCATTCGCCATGATCTCTGCCACCGCTATGAACAACTTTAATCTGTTGGCCCAAGAATACCTCTTTGCCAAGAAGGGTGAGTTGCCCATGGGCCCCCTGCCTGCTTGTCTGTGTTACACATGCTGATAACGTGGACTTATGGGACATTGTAGAGAAGGAAAGAGTGGACCGTCTCAACGCCCAGCTCATGGTCAAAAACGCGCGGCTTTCCACTGAACTAAGAGAGGAGCGCTCCCGCAGTCGCGGCCGGTACCCGTCCCCTGAGCCCGTATCACAGGATCAGCTCCTAGAGATGTTGAACCTGCCCACCGACGGCAAAGAGACCGACCTCGCCCGCATCTCAAGCTCGGCTGTTCTCGTCGACCGCCGCGATCAGGGCCGGGCCGAGCAGCTCATTGCCAACCCACAGTTCCGGCAGTGGATGGTCGAGCCGCGGTCGACCGAGCTTCTCGTGCATGGCCACATGAAGCCCAGCCGGACGAGCGTCTCGCCGCTCTCCCTCTTCACCGCCGCCATCTTGCAGAACCTGCAACAGGTTGATCGTTTCTGCACGTTGGCCTTCTTCTGCGGCGAACACAGCGACACCGAGGACCCGCTTGCAGGCGGCGTCGGGCTCATCAAGAGCTTCATGGCCCAGCTCCTCAGCCAGTACAGCTTTGACAGCGCAGACCTCGCGCTCGCAACCCGGAACGTGGACCTGGAGGAGCTGGAGAGCGGTGTCGAGGACGTCCAGCAGCTGTGCGGCCTCTTTGTCGGCCTGGTGCGCCGGCTGCGGAGCAACGTCACGCTCTTCTGCGTGCTCGACAGCGTCAACGTGTACGAAGACCCGAGGTTCATGCAGGAGATGGAGGTGGAGAGGGTGCTGTTCGAAATGCTGTCCTTGACGCGGGACAGCAAAGTTCAAACCCACGTCAAGATCCTGATGACGAGCCCGACGAGCACGGCCACCATCAGGAGCGCGTTTGAGGAGACGGACATACTCTCGATGGTTGGGCATCCGAAAGGGGACAAGAGCTTTGACTATGGCAGGGTTGCGCAGAAGTTGGAGGGTGCACTAAGGTAGTACAACAGGTGAGGCTGATAAGTATCAGACAGACAACCCCGTCAAAACAGAGCCGAGACCAGCGCTAAGAACAAGTCTGTTCCATTTTCCACCTACGGATGCTTGTCTCAAAAATGCATGTAACAATACAGACATCAACCCACCCAGTCCTCCCTCCCCAACCCGCAGCTGCCCCCTCTACCACCCCCACACCCCATCCTCCCACAGATACCTCAGCAACCCCAGCCCTAGCTGCCCTACCCACCCCCACCCCCCTCACCTATGCCTCTCAACAAGCCTCCAAACCTCGCACATACTCTCCGGCCACCAGTCCCCATCCCACCCCACAAAAAAACACCCGTCCCACCCCTCCTTCCACGACGACCTGCTGCTGCTACGGACCTCGACGACCCTCCGCAGCTCCCACGCGCCGATCCCGCCGATCCACCACACCCCGTCCAGCAGGATTACCAGCACGAGCCAGTGGGCGAAGATCTCCAGGGCGAGTTGGTGCGCTAGGCTGGGCGGTTCTGGCTCGGATGGTGATGGTGATGTCGATGAACTTGGGGATAGTTCGCTTCCTTCTGTCTGATAAGTTTGGTTTTGGATGAGGCTGAGCATCTCCTCGATCAGGTCCAGATAGCCTGCGGGGACCTTGTGGACAAAGGACATGATGGTGCGGCGGGGGAGCGGGGAGGGGGTGATGGAGGAGATGCTGGCTGTGTAGTGGTGGAGCCAGGCGGGGAGGTCGGGGATGTGGTGAGCTGGAGTTGGGATTGGAGTTGGTTTTGGTTTTGGTGGGTCTTGCTTGTGTGAGAGCGCGGTGGGGGGGTGGTGGGGGTCGTCTGTGGCGGGGAGGAGGAGCGAGGTGTTGGCGATGGTGGTGAGGATGGATAGGGCGGTTAGGCAGGATTGGAGGGCGTTGTTGTGGCGGTCATTGCTGTGTCTGGCTTGGACAAAGGCGGCTTTTTCGTGGAGTCTTGTGAGTGCTGGACGGAGAGTGGCGGCTAAGATGGGAGCTAGTGGGTGGCTTGTGAGAGCTGGGGGCCTCAAAGGTGTAGCTGGGACTTGAGCCGGCAGTCTGCGTTCGACTTCGCACTGCGGAGCCTGTTCGACGGGGGAGCTGTCCGGACTGGGTTGCGGCGTGTTGCTGAGAAGGCCCGCATATGCCAGACGGGCAGCGCGGAAAAGAGAGATCCACTGGGGGTATCCAGCCGCCGTCAAATCGCACAAGCTTGCTCTGTTTGGGGTGTCAGGGGCTCCCGTCCTCGCCAGCCAGATGCGGGCACAGTGGCTGGCTGACCCGTACATGCCCATCATGGCCGCGTTGGCGAGGATACGGTCGTAGTTTCCAGCGTCGTGGAGCGTGGCCTGGACCTCACGCAGCGCCTCCGAATGATACTGGTGGCCGAGGGACAAGAAGTGGACGACCAAGGCACGATCCGACTCGTCTGGGGATGGTGAGGTCTGGTTGATGAGATCACTGCACTTGCACACTGCCGCCAATGCCAACACGGATTTCATGAGAGGGTTGCTCTGGCAGGCTAGCGTTGGAATGCCAATCTGTAGCGCGTATTGGTCGTGGCTGTCGACCGACGGATCCTTGCTCGTGTGCTCGAGGTAGTGGTTGAACAGCTCGAGCTCTGTGGGGGTGAGCGTGTTAGCAAGTCCGGAGAACTCGAGCCTCTCTTCAGAGCAGCCCGGATCCTTCTTCTTGCGGTACTGGCAGGCCAGGTCCATTCTCTCGCATCTTGAGCATCGGGGAGTGAGTTCGTCGCACTGCGTGCGCCATGACATGTGAGTTACAGACACGACCTCTCAGAGCGATGTTGCCTCAGTATCTTACCTTGATTCTGCGTGCTTTGCATTTTGCACAACCATATCGGGATTTTCGATGTGACCTGCGCGACCTGAATCCTGTCTCGTTCCTCCTGCAACCTGCTGTTTCACTACTGTCGTCCATGACAATTGGTTTAAAGGCTCAGCGTACTGTAATACGTCGCGGATGGTTCCATACGCTTAAAACCAACTCCTTCTGTCGACCGTTCTTATCCGCCCTTGAAGGTCATCCATCGGACATAACGGGCCATCACCAGAAAGGGGCTTTGCAGCACAGCCTTCCTCCCCCACAAATGTCTTGCCTCACGTCAGCTTCGCCCAGTGCTTGGCTTGAGGCTCCAGAATGCATACACCGCCCCTTTCAAGTATGCTTGCCAAGAGAGACTACCGCATCTTGCGGATCAGATACCACTGGCCGTGCGATACTGGGGTAGGCCGGAACAGGGGCTGTCGGCGTTAAGGGGCCACCCCTTATGCAAGTGCGTATTTGCCGACCAAAACATCGTGAAAATCCTCGCCCTTTCGTCTACATTGGCTTTCGGCTTACAAACCACTTCACCCCAACCTTCGATTGGCGTGCGAGTTCACAGATGTCCTATGCTCCTGTCTCATTGAACACGCCCTACCTGGTATGTAAACTGCATTGTGGATCGCCACCACTAGCGCTGTCTCCAGGGGCAGGACTAATCGGGGACGACAGCAGCTGGATCTGACAAGTGGACGCTGTGGAAACAGAGAAGGCAGAGGGGGCGCCAGAGGCATAGATTGGTTTTTTTCTCTCGTTCTTCTTCTTTCTTAGTCCAAGCCGGTTTACTCTCTCCGAAATAAAAAAGTACTCCACCTTTTTTCTTCGACTTTCGACTTTCCCCTTCTCTCTTTTTTCCTTTCTTTCCTTTTTTTCCCTTTTCCTTTTTTAACTCATATATTGATGAGTTTATGAAGACTCGAAAGACAAACTTGATCCCACGACTCGGAATCGGACTAATCTCCGCACGGTATTAAACAAAACTCGTCGCATCCCTGACTTGAAATCATCGATACCGGGTTCCCGGATTGGTACTGAAAGTATCAAGACAAGACGTGCACTTGGTGATGACGAAACCCGGCCCAGATCCGTAGAGCCGATTGCCGGTATCTCTGGATTTGCTCGTAATCGGCGTTGACGCGTTCGGATCGAAGCGATCCCGGCCCTGTGGTCTGGACCGTCCGATGACGAGGGCAAAAGCCAAGCCCCTCACTTCCACGCCTCTGCTGCCGAGACGGAACCTTCTTTTGCGCCCATTCTCTTTTAGGTCCTTCAATAACTTCTTGGCAAACGGATATTTCGGCTGAGCTCTAATCCACGCGGCGTGCGATCAACCCCCGCGGTCACCACGCGTCTCTCTCAGGCTGTCAACACCCGGGATGCTGCCGAACTCCGGACGGAGTAACGACTCAGAGCTTCGGCGTCCCTAGCAATCCGGCCATGTCAGAACACGCTGGCTCGAGACGGGCAACGCCGCCATGGCGAGCCGGCGCCCAGTTCCCAGAATCAAGGCCCCACGATACTGGCGGTCATGTACTCGATGACCTTTGTGGCGTCGCTGTTTGTCGCTGGCAGATTGTTTTCGAGACGCAGGAAGCTTGCCGATGGGCAGCTGACGACTACATCATTCTTGGTGTCTTGTTTGTAACCCCTTTCCCCCACGCCCGGATGCCAGAGTTCGGTCGATGGCTTCAGATGCTGACCACTACCATATCAGGGACTAGTGTACGCTTCCGCTGCCTTCGTAACCGCTGCGATTGCATACGGCGGAGCCGCCACGAAAACACCCTTTCCCACTCGCAATCCGATCTCGCGTCGGTGCTGATATTGGTTGGGCTGACGATGGAGCACTCGCCTTCACCTTGACCAAGGTCGCTGTCGTGATTCTCCTGGTCAAGCTACTCCACCCACCGCTGTGGCACGTCCGGTTTCTGTGGGGGATGGTCGGCGGGAACGTTGTCCTCATATCCATCGGGGGGCTGGTCTTCTTCCTGCAGTGTAAGCCGCCGCAGGCATTGTGGGTTCAGGGGATCGAACACGACTGCTGGAATCCGGCGGTTGCGACCGGCTTTGCAACTGGTGCGAGTGGTAAGAGCGGGTTTATCTAGGTTTGGCGCTTTTACATTCGAGCTGACAAGCCCAGCGTTTTCGGCGCTCACCGACTTTTACCTCGCCCTTTACCCGGCAGTGGTGCTTTGGTCACTCAAGATGAACTGGAGAAAGAAGTTGGCTCTGTCTATGGCTTTGGGATTTGGAGTCTGGTACGTGTTTCTTAGTCACTTGATCCTCCAAGCGGTAGATGGTGCTGATGAACTTGATAGCGCTGGCGCGGTCGCTGTATACAAGTGCACGACTGTTTCAGGTTTGAACGACAAAAAAGACTTCACTTGTGAGCTATCTCTGTACCAACATAAATTGAAACAACATCAGTTAACCCTTCAGTTCAGACGCGGCCGGCGACGTGATTATCTGGGCAATGTAAATCTCTTGCGCCTCCCTACCGTGGCATGCCGCACGCCATTCCTCCAGAACCATTGTCTAACATGCACTTAGGGTCGAGGCAAACTCCGTCATTATTGCTGCATGCATCCCAATGCTCATGCCCCTGGTTGAACTCTGGTTTGGAACCAGCTTCCTCTCAGGAAGCAGCAGAACGTTCCAGCTCCCGTCGTTGTCCCCCTTGCGCGAGCACTCGAGAGATGGTTGCCATGGTAACGCTGACACTGAGACGAGTCTTCGCAGTGCTGGTCTTGGAGGTCCTTTGAGAGAACCGAGGCAAGAATCAAGCCTCCCCAGTGATCTTCAAGCCACTGGAGCATTGGAAGGGGAGACCGTTTGATCGCGTGCTGGATGAGTGTTCCGACACCGCCTGAGACGAGATTCAAGGCAGTGAGAAATGCAAAACTGATTCATCTTCACTTCTGCCAGTATCCCCGTTAGTCACAAAGAAGCGTAGCTGAGGGCTTGAACACAGTGAGACAGCCTTGCAGACAACCTTACCTTGAAGTCGGCAGACTGAAGGCGACCCACACATTCACCGACACCACCAGAGCCATCCACACTCCTGGGGAAACACACCATCCAACACAGCCTAACACGTGCGTGGCTGTGAGCTAAAGGTCCTTTGGGAAGACATCATCGGGCAGCGATATCGTTCGGCCATGGCAACCAATGGGCACACGTCCCGGTCGTGGCTTGGTTGGTGGCTTGCGCACATTGCGGTCCAGCGTTTGATGCATTCGCATCTTGAGCAACCCCAATGTGCAGATTCATCAGCTGATAGCTGGATGGCAAGGCTCATCTGGGCCCCGCGCCAGAATCCTCTTTTTGCTGACTCTGACTTGTCCCCAATCCTCCAGTCTGCGTACTCCAGCCCATTGAGGTGATTACTGCATGCACTGCTTGTGTTGCCCGAGATCCTCACTCCACGTTTGACTGCCCTCCCCGTCATCACGGTCACAAAGCTCATCGGCACGGAAAACAAAAACACACAGGTACCAACATGGGCGTCGAGCTCAGTCTCCTCTTCAACAACGGCAAGAAGTCAAAGAAGAAGAGTGGACGTGGTAAAGCCACCTCCGGCGATTCTAGCGGAGTGAAGATTGACATCGGAGTTGTCAACTTCGTGGAAGGCTTCAGAATCTTTACAGAGGGGATTAGAAACCTTGGAGAGGCCTACACCACGGTTGAGAATGGTCGAGTTCATCGTGCGGAAATGCAGCGCAATGGCCAGGCCATGAGGAATGTCATACCCGAGGTCAAGGCCTTGGTCAGCAACCTGGCGACCTACGTTAAGCACCGCAACATCCATGAACTGTTTCTCACATTCCTCCAGGGTGCCAACACCGTCGCATACTGGGTGGACGTTCTGCAGGGCGACAAAGCTCAGGCGGAGATCGGCAAGCTCATCCACGGCGAACTCGAGGCCCACGTCGGCCTGGAGGCACCACGCAAGTTCGCGAGGCAGGTCCACATGACGATCAAAGAACAAATGGCCTCAACGCCGGCCGGCGACGCTCACGACATCTTCTTCCTCTACCATCCGGACACGAACTGGCACGGGGAGTTCCTGCACATCGTGAAACGCCACCCGCTCCCCGCCAACTTCCTCGGCATGTCGGAGAACCTGGACGCCATTGTGATCTGGATGCTCTTCCTCCGTCGACAGCTCGGGGACAAGCTGAAGAAGGCGCGGTTCCATCTCGTTATTCCCGCGTACCGACCCATGCTCGTAAAGGACCCCCTCATCTTTCCCGAGGCGCTCTACCCTTTGACCATCCGCGGCCTTGTGCACAACTCCAAGCCGCTCGTCTGGTTCGGCCTCCCCACCATAGACGGCGTTCCTCTCCACCTATTGGAGCTGCATCACATTGGCAATCTTAGCCGCCCAGCGCCTGGCGTCTGCCGGCTGCTGGAGCTACAGCAGCAGTAGCCGGGGCTGCTGGATTTGCCATCGCTGGTACTGCGACCGCGGTAGCAGCGCCAGTCGTCGGGCCTTTGGCCGCGGCTGTATGGTTAGCCGGTGGCGCCAGTGCAGTTCATGGAGCTCTGAAGGCCGGCGCGGCAGTTGAGCAGCTGTTTGACAAACCTGCCCCAAGACTGATTGGGCAGCGCCATGGCCGGGGCGAGGCGGCGCCCCGAGAAGGGGAGGACGAGGCAGGTGACTTCCGGGTTCAGCCCGACATACGCAAGGTGTCACGACACCCGCGCCACGGACACCGGAGAAGAGGTGGCCGGCAGGACCGCCGTGACTGAGTGCAGTTGCGGCCTCGCGAAGGACTTAACGACGATAATGACAGTTTCAACTCCGCTATCTTGTTTCATGATGTTGGCTTGTATAAGGCACGGAGGGTGTCTAACCACGGTCCCAGCATTGGCTTATCAAGCAACTTAGGGGACACGAAAGCATGTTTGAAGTTGCGGCCCATCCAGTCCTAATTCTCATCTATATGTAGCGACAGACAGACTCTTCTTTGTACTCACTTCACCCACGACAACAGACTGACAGCAAAGTATTTCCTTCTTTCTCACTTCATGCTTCCACAGCCAAGTTGCCCATCAGGGAATACCCACTAGCACTCCATAGCTATTGCCATATTCGAATCCAAACCCGTTGCCACTGGTGATTGTAAGCCCACATAATGAACTTGTTGTTTTAAGACAGCCCAGAAAGTGACCTTCAGAACGCCGCCAGTGCGCAGCACAACGGAGCAAAAAAGACAGCAAAGGTCTGACTGATGTTTATGGGAGGGGAGCCAGTTTGAGGGTGGGCTATTCCAGGTTGGGGTAGGTGTTCTTTATTTTTGAGCTGAAGAGGTCAGATCTGTTCATAACCACATCCTGTCCCCGGGGAACAGGCGGTTGTGCCGCCGTTGGTAAGCTCATCCAAGATCATCATCTTAGCAGTCTACAATGGAGAGAACACCGGAACCAAGCGGGCCATGCATCGTATCCTTTGCTCTATAAACACAACTGTTGTTGTTGTCTTCTCATGGTCGATGTGTCTGCACATTATCCACCTCTGCTGCCTCGAACACGCCAAGCTCCTTTGGACCTGTCCCACTCCCGGAACCCAGATAGACACCAGGATGTCCTGTCACCGGCTCAACCCTCTGCTGCATCCCGGTGATCTCAAACACGAGAATAACCCGGCAGACGACTGTCGACGCGACGAAACGCGCCACAATCTTCACGGCATCCGAGGTGCTGACGAACAAGATGCTCGAAAAGATTAGCGTGCCATAGATGATGTGGGCGACGGTGCCAATCGAGGTGATCCAGGTGCAAAAGATAAACCAAGCGGTCCTATCCTTTACGGCCAACTTCAGCTTCCCCTCCACACTCCCGCAGTAACACGTCCGGAACTCGCGGGCGGCAAGTCCCACGAAGTTCTGGAGAACACGGCGCATCCATAGCTTAAACCAACAATCCACCTCCCCAGCAGTACCTGTGTCCATCGCCAGTGCCAACTCAGACGCCCCGTCTCGCAAGCCCACCCGCATCCGAACGGTCCAGGCCCCCCACGCATGCAGCACCACCGCCAGGGCCGCCCACAGCGGCGGATGGTACACCGTCTCGGATGAGAAGCTGCACACAGCCTGGACGCCGATCAAGTAGCTCAGATGCGCAACATTGGCCACCGCCGCCGCCGCGGCAAGATACTCCACATCACCACCACCACCCGCCCCCTCCCAACCATCCTCCGCATACCCCATCCTCCCAGCACTCCAACCGGCCCCCACCCTCCCTCACCCCCACCGTCGGCCCCCTCCTCCCCAGCAGCCCCCCAGCATCCGCATAGTCAAACAGCCGCATCGGCGCCACCGCCGGCGTCCCCGCCGCCAGCAACGCGGCCAGGCCCGGGCGGCGCAGCGCCAGCACGCCCGTCTCGACCGTGTTGGAGCCGACGAGGCTCAGCGTGGTGGGCAGCAGGCCGAGCAGCACGGCGGCGGCGGCCATGTTGGCCTTGGTGGACTCGGTGGCGTTGGCCAGGAGGCAGTGGACGACGCGGCCCGAGAGGCAGCCGACGTAGTCGCATGTCGTCGGCGCCGAGGGGTTGAGGTACGCGGTAAGTTGCGGGCGGCAGGGGCCGGCGGTGAATTTATGGAAGGTTGGCGCGTATTGGGGGAAGAAGGTGGTGAAGTGGAGGGGCGTCATTGTTGTTGTGAGGCCAGCTGTGAGTGTGATGAAGGGCTGTCTGTACAAATGGAATTTGGGGGCGAGGGTTGATGGGAGAGGGAGTTGGTGTTTGGCGGGTTTCTTTTATTAGGGGTGTTGAGCAGTGGGATGTGAACATGCCATGACAACTGCGTACCTTACCTGGATATATGCGGATTGTTTTGATGGTTCATCAGAGGTTGGGGACCGGGAGTTGCCAGGGCAGACAGGGGGGTGCGGTTTTGGCAGTTCCTTCAGGACAGAGTTGGGCATAGTCGCAGGCAGCATCTGTGGCCAGCACCTGTGCCCCTGTCTTTAGGTGGAGAGAGTGACCAGGAATTGTGCTGTGGGCTCCGCGCCTGACCGAGTGGACGGACTGCCGCCTTTCATCTGCTTCGATGTTGTGAATCAATGCGCCGCAAGGCTGCTGGAGCTGGGATGCAACCACGGAGAACCAACCCATCAGAGACTAGCACCCGCAATCACACCTTTAACAAGCCTCACACTGTTCTGTTCTGCCAGCTGTTCAGCTTCACGTGGCGGGAATGGGGCTGGGAGGACTCAATCCTTTCGAATCCTAAGTCTCATCGTATCCTTGGCATCTTCTGGTGGAACCCGCCGGATTCAGCATTCTCAAAGTCAGTGGCCATCGCTTATACAGAGGCAGAAAGCAACAGTTCTGACCAGGAATCACCTCCCATGTGAACGACGCCTGACATCCCGTGCTGCTGAAACCTGATTCAACGAGGACGACCAGGTCCAATCTCATTTGTGAACGTCCTCTGTGTGCTACTTTGAAGGTACTTGGAGATTCAATGTGTGGAGGATGAATTTCTCCGTAACATCATGTTCAGTCCTTGATGAGAAAGGCAGACTGGCGGAAACGCCGGAAAGTCCACCCAATGCAAGCGCTGAGCTCTACCACGTTGACGGAATTTTGCTGGAGCATCCGATTCCAGTCTCTCGGTCGGAAATCCGGGCAGACCGGCCAGAGACTGATGGTGGCAGTGTTTGCTGAATCCCAGGGCTGCCAATCAGCGTTTGTCCTGCACTTCCAATTTCAGGGGCGTTGAGGGGTTTGTGTTGTTCAACGGGTGACGTGGACCGTGCTTCAGCGAGTTGCAACGCTCTTTTGGGTTGTGCTGCCGTTTTTGAGGGGCGGCAATGAATGGGCTGGAAGCTGGGCTGCCTAAACCGAAACATGATCGTGATTTTGGGATGCCATCGAACCACAACACGGGGCTCAGCCACCCAGTCAATGGCCGGGAAACATTGGCATGCTGGACTCTCATGTTTCCAAGTAACAACTTTTGGTTCCCGAAATTGACCTTCTCTTCTCTCGAGCTCTCTCTCTCTCTCTGCTGGGGGATGGAAACCTCCGGGGATTACGCTCGGGCAGTGCCAGCACCCCACCAATGATGTCATTGACCCCTTCGCCGCCATCGACGGATGATGAATATCCTCAAAGTACCTTGGAAATAACACCGAGCTTCAGTGAAGAACCCGCAATGAGATGGAATGACAGTTATGCTTGCAGTGCCGATGCATCAGCCGGCATTTTGACGAGGCATTCCTTGTGCACAAGGGAAGTTAGCAGGTGGCGCACTCCCTTGACTCGCCCAGAACCAGATCGGCGACACTGCAGATGACAAGCTTTGCGGGAGCACAAGTCACCGCAGGCGGGGTTTCCTTGCTGCATGCCCCATTCAATGCAAGGAAGCAGAAGCGGATGCATGTTCACCAGGTTGAGAGAGAGAAGACGCAGCCTGGCAGCCCAATGGAGAGAGGCCAATGGAAGGAACCTGGAAGCCTGCCCAACGCGAGCTGCTGGAGGTGCTTTGTGCTGCACCTGCCCCTCTGGAACACGACCCCTCTTTTCGCCTGGTCTCGACGTGGGGCGGCCTCCCCCCTCAGTCTCTGGTTCCCTTCCCTCTTCTCATCTCGAGTTCCATGTTTGTACCAAGTCCATGACAAATTGAAAGTCAATCCAGCTTCATCGAGAGTGGCTCTGCCAAACCGGTCAGTGCCCTGCTCATTTCCAGTCCCTGACCCCCACCCGTGCATCATGAGATGTCCAGGGCCAAAGCCTCCCACTCATTCCAAGTCTGTGCATCAACCCAGGGAGCTGACAGACAGCACAGAAAAGGGTTGCTTACGTTTTGCTGTCTATAAAATCTCGCTCACAGAGCTCCAAAACCTCCATTCTTCTTTCTTGCTGGAAACATCGGCTTCCACACCCGATACACAGCAACCACTCCCACACACAACCATTCCCTTGTGTCCTGATCACACACCGCCAAGATGGTGCATCTCCAAACCATTCCGGCCAAGGACGACGCCAACAACTCGCTCGTCTCAGGCATCAAGAAGGTCCACCTTCAACTCGCCAACGACGATGACAGCTTCACCACCAGCGTCTATGGCTCCCGCTTCGCCGCCCAAGACCTTCCCCGGCACGAAATGCCCGAGGGTGAGATGCCCAAGGAGGTGGCCTACCGCATGATCAAAGACGAGCTGAGCTTGGACGGCAACCCCATGCTGAAGTGAGCCGTCTTGTTCCCGCCAACCGCCAAAGTCGAGATGCTGACTGAGACCCTCCTCAAGCCTGGCATCTTTTGTCACCACCTACATGGTATGGGCCTGATCAGCTCTGTCCCCCTCAATTCCTTGGTTGCCTAACACTCAACAGGAAGAAGAAGCGGAGAAGCTCATGGCTGAGTCCTTCTCCAAGAACTTCATCGACTACGAAGAGTACCCTCAGTCCGCCGACATCCAGAACAGATGCGTCTCCATGATCGGCCGCCTTTTCCACGCCCCCGTCGGGGAAGGCGAGAGCGTCGGTGCCATCGGCACATCGTGCGTGGGCAGCTCCGAGGCCATCATGCTGGCCGTGCTGGCCATGAAGAAGCGCTGGAAGAACAAGCGCCAGGCTGAGGGCAAGCCCTGCGACAAGCCCAACCTCGTCATGTCCTCGGCCGTGCAGGTCTGCTGGGAGAAGGCGACCCGCTACTTTGAGATTGACGAAAAGCTCGTCTACTGCACTGAGGACCGCTACGTCGTCGACCCTGAGGAGACGGTCAGCTTGGTTGACGAGAACACCATTGGCATCTGCCTTATCATGGGAACCACGTACACCGGCGAGTATGAAGACGTTAAGGCCGTCAACGACTTGCTCACTAAGAAGGGTCTGAACACGCCGATTCACGTTGACGCTGCCAGCGGTGGGTTTGTGGCACCCTTCGTCGTGCCGGATCTCGAGTGGGACTTTAGACTGGACCACGTGGTCTCGATCAACGTCTCTGGACACAAGGTGAATATCCCCATCTCCTTCTCCCCCATCTACGCCTCTCCTCTCCCTTCCCTTTTGTTTTTTTTTTTTTTTCTTCTTCCATTTTCTCTCTCTTTTTTTTCCTTTTTTTTTTTTTTTTTTTTTTTTTTTGGTATGTTTGCTGACTTTTGTAGTACGGCCTCGTCTACCCCGGCGTTGGATGGGTTGTCTGGCGCAGCGCCGAGTATCTGCCACAGGAGCTCGTCTTCAACATCAACTACCTCGGAGCCGATCAAGCGTCATTCACGCTGAACTTCAGCAAGGGCGCCAGCCAGGTCATCGGCCAGTACTACCAGCTCATCCGTCTTGGCAAGCACGGCTACAAGGCTATCATGAGCAACCTGACGCGGACGGCTGACTACCTGTCGGACTCGCTCGAAGCACTCGGATTCATCATCATGTCCAAGAAGTCGGGCGAGGGCCTGCCGCTGGTGGCCTTCCGGCTTCCCCCCCAAGAGGACCGCAACTACGACGAGTTCTCTCTCGCGCACGCTCTAAGGTCAAGGGGCTGGGTTTTGCCCGCGTACACGATGGCGCCGCACTCCAACAACCTGAAGATGATCCGCGTGGTGGTGCGCGAGGACTTCACCAAGAACCGGTGTGACAGCTTGATCGCCGACATCAAGCTCAGCCAGCACCTGCTGGAACAGATGGACCGCGACAGCATCAAGAAGCACGAGGAGTTTATCCACAAACACCACACGGCCAGTGGCAAGGCCACACACAACCATCCCAAGTACCGGGTAAGGTCCTGTGCTGCTGTTCTTTTGACCCTTTTTTTTGTTGTGCCCCACATAAAATACTGACCGCAGAAACTGCAGAAGGAAAAACACTCGCTCCAAGGGAAAACCGGCAAAACTCACGCTGTCTGCTAAGGCACACCAAGAGCGGCAGGTCAGCGTCGAGATGCCCGGCGGTCCGGGCGGTTTGGCCAAGACGATTCAGACGCACAAGGTGGGGCGGGAGGAGACGGCGACGTTGAGTCTGGAGCTGCCGGGTGGGCAGCAGCTGCTGACGATGAGGATTGCATGCCCGTCATGACTGGATGACTGATGAGCCATGCTTTGGGTGGGTAGGGTTGGGCTTGGGCTTGGGCTGAGGTGGGTTGGGCTGGGCAAGGGCAAGGGGAATGGACTAAGCCGGGGTACAGAGGCTTTCACTTCATTTCGTGAGTGTATTTGAGTCATGGCTACGTGCCCTCTTTCAAGGGTGTTGCAAATACTGAGTGGTGATTTTCTTTGCATTTTGCACCCTTTGTTGAAACGGAATTCTCGCCGATCCCTCCTCTTTAGATACCACTCACTTGTCAAATCGAAACTCCCATCTTTGGTAATTGACCTCTACTTTGTGACCAGCAATGGGATTGTCGCTGTTCTTGGGCTGATTCTGTGGAGAGAGCTGGCGAGAACCTTGATGGGCGGGAGTGGCTCTGGAGACGAACAGGGGTTCTTATCGATAAACAATTCCGCGGTGTGAATGGGTGTGTGGGGTCAAATCTGCAACTCCCGACATCGCTTCGAGGGTTTTTGTGTGGAATCTGAACATGACTCCTCCGTCTTGAATTCCCAATTGCTGCATGACTGAGATCGAGTCACAGCTATTTTTGTGAAGGCTATAAGTTGCCGTTGTCCTGAGAGGACTTTTCGACTCAATTGATACCCAGGCCATCCGATTTCACGCTATTCGTCCCATCTTTGCTTCCCTGGGACAATTCACTCGGTGCCCTCGCACCCACTCCTCCAAAGATGGCCTTCCGTGCGTCTCTGCGGCTCGCCGCTGCCGCCCGCCCGGCCATCCGCCCGGGTGCGGCCCGCTTCTTCTCCCAGTCCTCAGTTGTGAGGGCCAGACCGTCCCCCCCGGATCCACAGAAGACTCGCCCAGCGGCACCCTCATCCGCGAGCATGCCCCTTTCATGGTGGCTACTTACGCCCGTCCTCCGCCCGTGTTCGTCAAGGGCGAGGGCTCTTATCTCTGGGACGTCGAGGACAGGAAGTACCTCGACTTCACCGCTGGCATCGCCGTCAACTCGCTCGGACACTGCGATGCCAAGATGGCCGAGTTGATCGCCCAGCAGGTACCTTCCCCCTTCTTTCTGCCACTTATACTCGGTACATCTGACACATTCCCCAGTCCCAAACTCTCATCCACGCCTCCAACCTCTACTACAACCCCTGGACCGGCGCCCTCTCCAAGCTCCTCATCGAACAGACCCGCGCCTCGGGCGGCATGCACGACGCCGCGGCCGCCTTCATCTGCAACTCCGGCAGCGAGGCCAACGAGGCCGGCATCAAGTTCGCCCGCAAGGTCGGCAAGGTCCTGCGCCCGGACGGCTCCAAGACTGAGATCGTCTCCTTCCGCAACGCCTTCCACGGCCGCACCATGGGCTCCCTGTCCGCGACGCCCAACCCCAAGTACCAGGCCCCCTTCGCGCCCATGGTCCCCGGCTTCCGCGTCGGCGACCTCAACGACACCGCGGCCCTGCCCGACCTCGTCACCGACGCCACCTGCTCCGTCATCGTCGAGCCCATCCAGGGCGAGGGCGGCGTGCAGGTCGCCTCGGACGAGTTCCTGCTCGCGCTGGCCAAGCGCTGCCGCGAGGTCGGCGCCGTCCTGCACTTTGACGAGATCCAGTGCGGCCTGTCGCGCACGGGCACCTTCTGGGCGCACAGCCACCTGCCCAAGGAGGCGCACCCGGACATCATCACCACGGCCAAGGCGCTGGGCAACGGGTTCCCCATCGGCGCCACGCTGGTGAACGAGCGCGTGGCCGAGAAGATCAAGGTCGGCGACCACGGGACCACGTTTGGCGGGAACCCGCTCGCGTGCAGGCTGGGCGTGTACATCGTGGAGAGGCTGGCTGAGAAGGGGCTGCAGGAGGGCGTGGTCAAGAAGGGGGAGGTGTTTAGGAAGGGGTTCGAGGCGCTGAGGGCAAAGTACCCCGAGCTGGTGAAGGAAGTCAGGGGGAAGGGGCTGATTCTGGGCTTGCAGCTGAGCGAGGACCCCGGGGCGATTGTCAAGGCCGCGAGGGAGAGGGGGTTGTTGGTGATCACGGCAGGGACCAACACGCTGAGGTTTGTGCCGAGCTTGGTGATGAGTGAGCAGGAGATCCAGGAGGGGCTGCGCATCTTGGAGGAGGCGATCGAGGCGACAAGGCAGTAGGTATGGGTGGGGTCAGGGGCAGTAGATACGACGGAGGGTAGAGCGGCACCTCTGGTTTCTCATTTAGCGTCTAGATCGTGATGGCTGTTACAGTTGGTTGGAGTTTGGAGTCAAAGATCTGACTTGTTTCTCGAGTCTGATACATCCTGGTGACTCTTATGTGGAGATACACCACCGCAGATCAGCGTTTGACCGCATCTGGGTGTCGGTCTCTCCGAGGTACACCATCACAACCGTGCCTCAGCTGAACGAGCCCCAGGGCCAATCCTGCCAACGAGAACCATTGTCTATGGCTGACGATTGTTGGTGTGACTGCCGCCAAAACCAGTTCGCAAGTTACTGCCAGATCACAAAACAGAGACTACAACACCCACCGTCGTCACTTCTGTGCTGGTGCATGTGTAAGGACTCCGCGACAACCAGATGCAGAGTCACAGGGGCTGTCCCTCAGGGCCAGATCTTGGTGTGACTGCATCTCTGTGTTGGTGGAGGTGTCAGACCAAGTCTCTGCAACCAACACTCCCACCCTCACCCCGTTCTATCCCTCTCACACCAGCGACAAGCCTGTCCCACGAAACGAACCCATGGTATGTCTCCCGTACCTCCATCCATGCCTTGTAGCTTGGTGTCTATGGACGTGTAGATTGAGATCGCCGTCACCCTGCGGCACGGGCATCCGCGAGAGACTGAAGTACCCATCAGTTGCACGAACCTTTTGCCACGTTGTGTGAGAGATGAGTGTCTGCCACGTTCGTAGACATGTAACAACGAATGAGCACGTGCCACACGTTGCACCCTTTGATCCTGCAGACGGAGTGAAGAGACAAGAAACCTGCACTTGAAGCGAAGAAACACCCTCCCGCAGATCCACAGCAAGGAGCTCACCAGGCAAGAAACAGCGACCCATACACATCCTCCCATTCAGCAAACAACCACACACACATTAAAACACATCTGTCCAGTGCTTACGATAGAAAAATCCTGAATCAACGAACGGTATCGATATCATTCCAAGTCATGACCAAGTGATGTGATGATGTGTATCCCAAGTCCTCTTTTCTCTAGCGAGTGCCCAATTCACACCCCTCTCCAGTATTGTTACACAGTGCAGCCCAAAGGCACATACCACCACCACCACCACCACTAAAAACAAAAAACGCCTTGAAAGGGCTCGAGATCAAGTCACCAAGAAGAGCTGATTCTGGCCTTTCCCTATGTTCTCAATAAACGAGTGACAAACAAAATGGTCCAGTCCACCCCAATCCACCAAGAAGCGGTGATGGGGGTGGTTGCCAGGGGGTATAGAAAGCGATGAAAATGATGCCATCGGGACAAAAAATGCCAACCAGTTTCCATCCATGCCCATCGGTCAAACCAAGAGAAAAAAAAACCAAATGCCTCAAAAGTGGGCGCGCTCAGGAGTTAACTGAATAACTCCCAAGCAGAGAAGTGAAATCTTGGGTTCTCTTCGCTCCGAGATAAGCCACTGCAGCAGCTTAAGCCGAGAGACGGACCTTGCCCGAGCGGCGGATCTTCGGGCCAGCCTTGACGACGACCAGCTCGGGGCCCTCGCCGGCGGTGCAGACGGTGCCGGGCGCGGTGGGCTGGATGACGGACCAGGTGCCGCTGGCGCAGCGCTGCCAGCTCGTGCCGTTGACGCAGTTCCAGTTGCCCTCGGCGGTGCAGGCGGATCCGGGTGTCTTGGCCAGGGAGTTGTTGACGGTGCCGGAGCCGGAGCCGGAGCCGGTGGTGCCGGTGGCGGCGGGGGCCTTGACCGAGGAGACGAGGGTCGTGGGCGTAGGGGCGACGGTCGGGGTCGGGGCCGGGGCGGCGGCGCTCGAGGCGGGCAGGGTCACGAAGACGCCACTGTGATATGAGGTTAGTAAGACAGACTCGGATAGGTACAAGATGAAAAGGTGAGAAGGACAGAGACATACCCAGGAAGCTGGACGGGCGCAGAAGGCGAGGGAGCGGGAGTGGGAGCAACCGTGGCCTGCACGGCGGAAGAGCTCGGGGCACTGCCGCTGCCCGCGCCGTTACCAGCACCCGCACCGGCGCCGGAGCCAGCGCCCGCGCCGCAGGAACCGATGGGCTTGCCGAAGTTGCTGCCGGAGCGGACGACATCCGGGCCGGGGTTGGGGAAGTCGACGTCGGTGCCCTCGGAGGTGGAGCAGCCGTTGCCGATGTTGGCGAGAAAGATCTGGGGGCGCGACGAGAAGGCAGCGGTGGCGCGCTCCTCGACCTTGGGCTCCTCGACCTCGCGCTTGGCACCGCCGCCGCCGATGGTGACGGGGGCGCAGTTCATGTACTGCTCGCGGTTGCCGATCTGGTTGCTCCAGGTCCAGGCCCAGATGGCCTCGCCAGCGGGCGCATCCGAGGGGATGGTGAAGGGGTAGTTGGACGAGAGCGGGCAGCCGCCGATGATGGACTGGATGACGGTGAAGGTCTTGCCCTTGTCGTAGCTCAGGCTGACCTGGCACGAGCCGCCGCCGTGGGGGGCGCCGCCGACCACGGTGAAGTTGTAGTTGCCGCCGGGCGCGAAGGTGGCGGTGCTCTTGCCGGCGGCGCTGCCGAGGTCAGAGTGGTAGCCCTTGCACGGGTAGTTGGCGCCCGAGGCCGCGAGGGGAGCCGTGTTGGTGTAGTCGACGTTGACGGCGTTGGGGTTGAACTTGGACCGGAAGGGGGGAGGGAACGAGATCTCCATGTGGGCCGAGGCGAGCTGGCTGCCTGCAAGCAGGACGGCGAGGGCGCCGGTGGTGAGTCCGTTGGAAAACATTTTTGTAGATGTGGTTGTTGTTTCGTGCGATCGCGCGCTCAGAAGGCCGGATAGGCAAGTTTGTTGAGTTGGCTGTTTCAGGGAGTGAAGAAGGTCTGTTGAGTAGACCAAGCGGTTGTCTTTTTAGATGAGCACTGCTCGAGGCCGCTGAAGGAATGAATGGGCTTTGGGAAAGCTTGTCGCTGTTGTCGCTATTGTCGCTGCTTGCTGTCGCAAAAAAAGGAGGTTGCTGTGTGCTCGCGGGCGGAACAATAGGCTTGTTGCTGTGAATCACAAATCGAAGCACCGGGCTCAAAGATGTGACTGAAAAGGTTCCAAAGGACCGGTTGGCAAGAACAATGGGAAGCGAAAAAGACAATGGTGTCCGAGATGGGATCTCTGGTTTGAAGGAAAGACAGAGGCGCGATGCCGTGGTGAAGTGGTGGAATAAAAAGGACGGACGACAAAGGGCGGGAGGGTGCCCTTTATCCTTTATGTTTCTGTTCTCCCCGGTTCATCCCTTAATGATTGGGTGAGAGCGGCTGATAGGCCGGCGTGCGAACGCTTGTTTCGAGCGCCACGGGGCACACTGCATCTCTTCGTCCCAAGCGTCCCTGAGAGCCAAGCACCCACAGTGACCCGTCCCGTTGTGGGTAAGCTGCCCTGGTTGGGATGACAGGGGAGGCCTGCGAGGAGGGGCGAGGGGTCGAGAGAGGTGGGGGGGGCCTCGGGGGACAAGGGCATGGCCACCGCACTGGTCAGTCTGATGCCCAGAGACATCACACTGAACTCGCACATTGGATGAGGCCTGCTTCTCTTTTTTTTTTTTTCCCCGGCTCGTTCGAGTTGCACTTGCATGGGCACACTGACTGACTGCACGCACTTGCACGGTGGTTTGTCTGCTCCTTCATCCCTTGCCGGCCCGTGGCAATTCGGCCCAGAGGGACCAACTTGAGATGGCGGGAGTAATCTGTGTGTACATTGTACCTTGTACTCTGTATTTTCCGCTTGCATGGAAAGGATTGCCCCCTCCCTCCCCCTCCAGATCCATCACCTGTCGTCGTTTGTCACCGCCGCAAAAGCCAAAAAATGTGTCGTCAAGTCACAGTGTGATGGCAGCCAGCCGCGCGGTCTGTTTGAAGCTGCAGCTGCTGTTCTCCAGTTGCCCGTCAGTCTTGGACGAGTGGCCGTGAGTGGTGAGACAAAGAGCGTTGGTGTGACAGGTGACAGGCACACCTGCCCTGGTTTCTGGCTCGTGTCTGGTTGTCCGCTGTCCGCTGCCATTCACTCGGCACTTTGAAGGTGGGGACTGGTTGGCGGCCCCTCAGTGCCTCTCTGCTGGGGGTGGGTGGCTCGGTGGGTGGCCAGGGCTTTTCCAGAGTCGACCGAATCGCAGATCGCGGAGACCACATCGCTGGGGTGCGCACTCAGCCGAAAAGGGGAAGGAGGCCTTGACTGAGGAAAAAATCCAGGGGCCTCCCGCTTCTAGCGGCTCCTGTGGGCCGTTGACATGCCAGGGGCCAGAAACTCTGGGCCAATCACGGGCCGAAGGTGCCTGGCTGCTTGCGCAAGGCCCGACAATGCCTGATTGGCCGCCGAAGCGGGGCTCCTGCGTGGTCGGCTCTGGCTCGTCTGGTTAGGGCAAGAGCCTGGGGAAAGCCAGACCTTGGCGCGCGAGTGGCCCGCACGCATGAACCTGAAACACCGCCTCCTTTCCCTCGCGCAGCAGGGGAGCCCAGGGAGCCCAAGGAGCCCCTGTCGTGCAGTGCGAAGGCCCCTGCCCGGCCCATTCCACTGGCCGACATCGACTCGTGCCTCGGTCTTCGCTTGGACTTTGGGACCAAACTCATCCCATCGCAATCCGGCAGCTCGACGGAAAACCCGGTGTTTGCACAGTTGGCCAGGATCAGCCCTTGTCGGACGACAAGGCTGCAGCCCATGACATTGTTTCTTTCTCAGGGTTTCGCGGATTCGCCATGAGCAGGCCCAGATCCTACGGAGCACTGGCAGAGTAACATCCATCGTGCGCAACCAGCCACTCGAGTGCCTGTGCCTGTCAGAGGAAGAAACATCAGGCGCCGCCGTGTTCGACTCGGGACGAGATGCGGAGGTGCCCAGAATGGGTGACGTTGTCCGTCCAGAGTCCGCCATGGTTTCACCAGCCCAGCGATCAGATGGGTGCACACGGCCGCAGCCTGCAGACCACAGACAAGATTCCACCGATGCACCCACGCGCCCACCTGATTTGGCCTCAACCAGGCCCTTTTCGGATGGATGCTTGAGTCAGCCTGCAGACCAGACGAGAGGACGAAAAAAAAAAAAAAGACGGGATGGTCGGACAACAGGAGCAGAGTATAGCACAGTTGTTATTCATGCCACCCACATTTGCCAAAATAGCAAAAGTGTTTCTCACCACCACGTTTATCCAACTCGGAACCAAAAAAAAATATCCCCCAAAAAAAGCTTCAGTGCCTTCCATTTGCGTGGCTCCCGTGGTGCAAGCGCCGAGTGTCCATGCGAACGTTACCCCTCCTTGATTACGTACGGCAGGCCCACACGGCCGAGTCACCGACAGACGGCAGACGGACGGGGACTGGCTGGGAGAACTGGCTGTGTCTGGCGTGGGCTGAACAAAAAAGCGCCTTGCGCCATGGTCCAGGCGAATCCCGACCAGGCGAGCCAGCCCAGCCCAGCTGATCGACGAGGCCGCCAGCCGCGCGGTCATGCATGATCCTCGCAAAGACCACAGAAGATGCGCAGAGATGCGACGATACGCAGCGATGCGCGAGCTGCGGCAGCATAGACCAGACGAGAAACAAACGCCATGAACCATCACACACAGACTCACACACAGACGCAGGGCGAGGGCCAGGAATTCAGGGGCAAAAAAAGCACCGACCAGAATACCCAATCCTGGGCCCAATCCGGGACCAAGAAGCCCACCCAACCCCGCCTGTCACCTGTCATTTTTCTCCTTCTTTCCTGCCCCGTGCCCACACGTGCTCGGCTGTGAGTGCCGATGTCAGCAGCATCCCAGCCGCCGCTCGACTGTCGACAGATGCTGACCGGGAAGATGCCATGATGCGGCGGGTGTGGCGTTGCCCGATTCCAGCGCTGGCAGGAACGAGGAACCCGGTATTTCGCAGGACGAAGCACAAACAATGTTTGTCCCTGGATCAGGGGTTGCCAACAACGGAAAGGAAGGGTCTCGAAGAGGATTTTCTGGCTAGGAGCGGGAAGTCGCCTCCTCACCTCCCCGGGAAAAGCATGCCAAGGTGGAAAGACAGGTAAGTAAGAAACGTTACTCGACGAGATTCCTTCTGGTGCCTTGCAGAGGCACCAATCGCGGACCCCTGGGCAACCTCCCGCGGAGGTTTGCAAATCCTTCACCAATGCAACCAACGGAAGGCTTCCAGAACTCAGATGCAAGGGCAAGGTCGTCTGCTCAGTCTAGACCGAGGTGAGCACTTTAGGCGTGACATGAGCTTGATGAGCAAGCCAACACCAACCACCAACCAGCATGCTCAACATGCCTTTCTTCATGTCCGATCCTCGACGCCCAGACCATCAACTTCCCCATTCTGCGCATCTCCCGAAGTGAAGATTGAAGGGATCGCATCGGGAGGTCTGGGCGGCATGGATCTAGGACTGGGATCAAAAAGACCTTCCTCCCCGGACCAACGTCAACAACAACCGGGCTGCTCCGGGGTCCCGATCCCCGGTAGCACCCCTAACCCGGACTCCATCCCAGCTTCCAGCCCACTCGCCCTTCCCTGTCGTCAGTCAACCAGCAAACCCCGGTTGTCGAACGTTGGCTGGTCGTCGGAAGTTCATGCAAACGCTAACAAATCTCCGCCTGAAACACGCCAAAGAATGTTAGACCCTCGCCACGAATGGGGCCAGAGAATGCAGACCGAGACCGCACAGCCACGGTCCCTGCTCATTTCCATCCACGACCACCGTCATGCCCGACGAGCAGGGTCAGCGAAAAGCGAGCTAGACGTCCCAAGCTGCTGCGAATACGGATATCTGGACTCCCAAGGAACACATACATACACAAACAAAAGCACTCGACTAGTACTCCGTAACATGAGGCCGAATGCCCGAGGCCGTGGATTGCGCCGCCACCATCGCCACGATCCTGGCTAGAGTGTCCCTGTAAAATGAAGCCCTCATGGCCGTCATCGGATTCGGCAGTTGGGAGATGGAGATCATCTGCCCAAGCGAGCGGGATAGTGGTGCTGAAAGTGTTGAGCCAATGGCGCTCAGTGAACCACAACTGCTTCTTCAACATCACAACGACCATTCATCAGCCGCAAGTCAGAAGTTCCCTTGTCATGTCTCGTCGTCAACATCACCATCCATCCGGCACCTCGGCATGAACAACACACCCCTACGGATGCGCGAAATACACACGCAATCTACGTGACAGCATCGGCGTGTCAGGCCGTCCGCCTAATGCGTTCAACGACCGACCTCAATCCCTAACCCGCGAGTTCCCGAAGAACCTCACGGGGCCACAGTCCCCCTTGCAACATCCACCTTGATCTCTAGCGATCGGACAGTCAGGCATGAAGACCAACCCACACCGGCGCAGAGCTACCCACTTAACCCACCGTCGAGGTGTCAAGTGTTCCGCGCTTTGCCGTCGTGAGGCAACAAGGTTCATCAGTCCACGCAAACTTCCCAGCACCATCACCAGCGCAGATGCTCCAACAAACCCTCCCCTGCCATCACCGCCCCCAGATGCTGGAGAGAACCAACAACCCCTGATATCACATACGTAAGTACATTTGAGGCGGTAGCGGCCAGGCACGCAACCCAGTGGCGTTCAACAACGCATTCTGCTCGTCCAGACCAAACACCATCCTTCTACCTCGGTGTTCTGAACCATCCTTCTACCTTGGTGTTCTGATGTGACCCGTAGCTGTGTTCTGGCATTGTCCACTCCCTCTTTCACCCAACGACTCAAGTACACGTCAATCCAAACTGGTCACTGTGACGACAGGCACACAATGATATCTCCACAGCCCGTCTCTGTCTTGCTGCCTTGGCAGGAGACACAGAACGACGCCGCATAACAATGGCAAAGCGGCACAGTCATGGATACCGTGGTTTGCCACCCACTCCCCATCCCTCCTTTCTGCCTGCCGGTGCCTCCTTGTTTGCTTGCTCCCCCTTTCCCGTCGCTTCCTGCTCACAGTCCAATCCCACTCCTCCTCCTCCATCTAAAATGTATCTCTGTCTCGCCAGCCATCTAACTCTCTCCCCTTTCCCAAGCTCACTCTCCCCTTTCCCAAGCTCACCCTCCCCTTCTGCCGAAAACAACCCGAGTGTCTCTCCCAGTGCTGCTTCTCTATATCGCCCCCAATCACCGGCTCCAAATATCCCTCAAACCCCATCACAGCCTCCATCACGAGCACAAAACTCCCCACCACCAACAAACCTTCCAGCTCTCCCTTCCATGCAGCTAACAACCCCCAAAACGAGACACAGACACACCATACACCCAGCTCACCTCAACCCAGTACAGCTCCCCACCACCCTTTCGCGGCCCCCCGCTACTCGACAAGTGACAACCAAACCGGTCAGCTCTCTGCCGTGTCCAGCCGGTCCCCCGTTCAGACCTATCTGTTACTCGTCCGCCATCCCCGGCGCCTTTCCCCGTGCCCTGTCCTTGTCCGAGGCAAAAGAGAGAGAGAAAAGGCAGAAGCAAACCATTCTGAATCCCTGTTCTCTTCCGTCTAGGTCAGACATAGAGATCGGTTTGGAAGGGGAAAAAAAACAGAGTTTTACCTGATGTGTAGTTTTGAAGACCTACTCCAGCTTGAATAGAGAGTTCCGGTTCCAGTTCCAGTTCCATCTCTGCTCTCAGTTCCATCTCTGCTCTCAGTTCCATCTCTGCTCCCAGTTTCTTCTTTGCTCCCGGTTTCTTCTTTGCTCCCGGTTTCTTCTTTGCTCCCGGTTCCAGTTTCAATTCCAGTTCCAGTTCCAGTTCCAGTTCCAGTTCCAATTCCAGTTCCAGTTCCAGTTCCAGTTCCAGTATACCTTCGCTTCAAGTTCCCGCGACGGTGGCAGTAAAGAACGCATCCATCCATCTCGTTGTTTGTCCATTGTAGATCCCCGGCCAGCATTATCTACCCAACTCCCACCATAAACTATATGCCCACTGAGATACTCCACAACGATGTGCACTGAGCCGTGTGAAAAAAAATAAAGTAGGGGTCGGGGGAGGGTGATTTGAGCGTATTACCAGAGCAGGACAAATAAACGGAGTGTCAATCAGGTGATTATAGGAAGAGGAAGAAGAGGAATAAAGAAGAGGAAGAAGATATCTAAAACAACAGAAGATAGTAGAGGTCCATAATAACAAAGAATGATATAAATTATGGTAATAGTGATTTTAAAGAGAAAGGTCAGAAAAGTATTGAACTGACAATGTCGCTGTATTCACAACTTCCCTTTCATAAAACCATCTTTTCTCTAAAATGGAAAGACTAGATAATCAAGGAAAGAAAAACGCAAGGAAAAGAGGAAAAAAAATTGGAAGGTAAAACGAAGAAGGAGAGAGGAATAAAAAGGGGGAATAGGATGAAGAGACAAAAGTGGAAGAAATTACTGACATGAACAAGATAAACAAGATAACTGCGGAGGCAAACCAAACCAACCCCAGCACATTCACACCAAGCATCACAGCAGCAACTCCCGCAACCCTTACTCTTTCACGGGTTATCATAAAAAGCTCAATTGATGACAATCGGATCGTCTCGAGGGCAAAGCTACTTTCTGATCCTTTCACTCCCTCTCCCCCGTCCCCTAAAACAGCATCCGCTCACCACCATTCGCCCTGGCCCCTCCTCCTCTTGTCATCCTCATCACCACCCACCCACCACCCACTCATTCACCCACTCATTGCCCTCGCCGTCTTCCCCTGCTCCTTCCCTTCTCCACTCCCCCTCCCCTCCCGCTTTCCCTGCAGCTACACAACAAGAGCCGCCCGCCCGCCCATCCACCCACTCGTCAGCAAGGCTCAGCTCAGCTCATGCTCAGCTCAGCTCAGCGAGGCCATCTGAAGAAGATTGTTTGAAGTGTTTTGGCCCCGTCTTCGTTCGTTGACTGTCCCAGTTGCGGCCAAACAGTTTTTGGACTCTCCTCTCTCGCGCCGCTCAAGCAACACTCAGACAAATGGTTGATTTCTGTATTCTGCTAGGGCTCGAACGAACGAGTGGGTGGGGGTGAACCCGATAAGCTTTTGGGTCCTTCATGGGGGCACGACAGGTACGTAGGCAAGCAAGCAAGACAGGCGCCACGGCACGGCCTCCGCTGTTTCATGTGCGCAGTGACGTGGTTCACTGCGGCCGCTGGCCCGAAAACTTGCCCTGCTGCTGCTGCGGCGTGTAGGCCGGCTGCTGGTAGGGCATGCCGGGACTCATGCCGTACACGGCCTGCTGGCCCTGGTGCGTACCCTGGTGCGAGCCCTGGTGAACCATCATTGGTGCCGCCGGCCGGCCAGGGCTGGGGAACCCGTTAGACCCGGGGACCGGCTGCGGGGGCACGGCGCCGGCGGGCAAGAAGTGCGGCTGGGCGCCGGGGTACATGGGCCCGGCAGCCACCATTCCGTTGGGGCCCGCCATGAACCCCTGCTGAACCATCATGGGCGCCGCCATGTGGTGGGGTTGTTGCGGCATGAACTGCGGGTTGTGCGAGAAGCTCCGGAACTGGCCCATCTGCGGGGCTGCGTTCAGGTAGGGTTGCATAACCGGCTGGCCGTACGGCATCTGTGCGGGAGCGTTCACCGCAGGAGGGTAGGCCATAGGTACCGGTCCCATCCTAGGGGACTGGAATGACTGTGCCGAGTTGGAGTGCATCATCCTATGATCGTCTGGGTTGCTGAACGGCACATGGGGAACGTGACCGTGCTGGCCAGCGTGGATTTGCATCGGTGGCATGTGCGGCGACTGCCGGGGGGCCAAGTTCTGGGCGCCGTGCTGCAGGTGGAACGGAAGCTGGTGTTGGTGCGCGGCCTGCGGCATAACGTGGGACGGGTTAGGCGTGGCCACAGCAACGCTCGACAGCGGCAGGCGCTCAAAGTACTCCTTGTAGGTAAGGTGCATGGTTGAGTCCGGCGCCTCTGCCTCCTCCTGGAGCTGCCGCCATGTGGGGAGCGTGTCGAACGAGGGTTTGAGGCCATCATTGTCGTCCCAGTGGCGGCCCTGCGGGGGCTGGATGGTCTCGATGTGCGACAAGATGAAGCACTTCTTGACATCGATCGCCTTGGTCTTGCGTCGAATGAGCTGGCCCCTAACGGGCGGCGGCGGAACGGGCGCCTCCGCAATGTTGTTCACCGAGGAGCGAGGAGAGGAACCCTGGCTGGGAACGGCAGGGTTGAAGGGCTGCGCAAACGCGTTGGGTCGGAACTCGTGGCTGTTTGGGTTCAGCTTGGGCCCCATGTAGGGCGGCGGGACGGCGGGGATACGGCGTCCAAAGTTCGGGTCGACACTATTGGCGGGGCCCGTGGGCGGGAGGCGCATATCCGGGGGAGGGTGCTGGCCCATGTGCGGGTGCTGCAGCTTCTGCTGCTCTACGTTTCGGAGCCGCTGGGCCAGGTTGCCCGTCGTTTGGTTCTGCGGGGCCATATGGGGCGGCGGGCGGTTGTTTCTGTACTGATAGTGAGACTGCGGGTTGTACGAGGAGCGGGCGCCCGGGTGGCGGCCGGGGAATCCGGTCGCCGAGCCCGCATGTTGCGGCGCAGCCGGGCGCGAGCTTCCCCGGGTGTCAGCCGTCCCGGCCGGCGTGGAGGCGCCCGAGTGTTCGGCGCTGGTCTTGGCCGGAGTTTCCTTGACAGCGGCCACGTCCTTCTCCTTCGCAGCTGCCTCCTTTTGCTTTGCCAGTTCTTCCATATTGGACTTTGCCTTTTCCTGAATCTGCTTCTGCTTCACCGGATCCTTGGCGATGATTCCAATCAGGTCCTTGGGAACAGGCGTAAAGAGCTTGAAGTTCTGGGCAAACATCTTCAGCTCGGTCAGCTTGACCTCCTTATCGACCTTGGCCTTCGTGGTCCTGGCTTTCTCGGCCATGAACCTCTGGGAATTCGCAAAAGTCTTGAACGAGCTCAGCACGTCGCGTTCAACCGTGGAGGTCGCGTTTGGCATAGCGCCGACCTTGGCTTGCGAGGGAACACGGCTGGTGGTCGCTGAGGGCCGGGCGGTCGCGTCTTTGGCAGCATCAGCCGATTTGGTGTCCGAAGTCGCCTCCGCCTTGGTCTCGGCCGCCTTTTCTTCGGGCTGTGTGGTGGCGCTCGGTTTGGACTCTGCCGTTTTCTCCAAGACAGGCGTGGCTGGCTTGTCAGCCGTGCCTTGATTTTGGTTCTTAGGCTCAGCTGGCTTCGGAGTCGGTTGCTTCGGGCTGGGGCTGGTCTTCAGCTGAGCCGAGATGATGGCAGGGTCGACCGGAGCGCCCTTCACGGTCGAGTGAGCGGTGGGCGCGCGCCGGGCGGGAGGCGTGTACTTGTTGCCGCGATCCGCCAGTGGCGGGAAGTCCTGGCGGCGTACGCCACTGTATCTGGAGAGGGGTCAATTTCATCCTGGGCAAGGGAGCGCGGAAATCGTACTTGTCTTCCTCATCCCTCTGGTCGTCGCCGCCCACGAAGTCCATCACGCGCTCCTCCGCAACATGCGAAGTGGCGGCGACACTCCTCTCAATTTCGCGCGCCTTCCTCTCAGCGGCCGCCAACCGTTCCTTATACTGGGGGTGGCTCTTGTCGATGGAGGTGGTATAGATATTCTCGTCATAATCCGTCTTCAGGCCGAACAAGCGCTCGTTCTCGGCAAACTGATCCCACGCGCCACCGCCGCCGATTTTCTCCAGAGAGCCATCAACCTCAAAGCTTGCATCAGGGACCCAGGCCTTCAAGCCGCTCGGCGCCAAATCGAGAGTTGGAGATCGCGGTGTCTGTCCGGAACGAAGCCCGGTTGCCTGGAAGCGATACGTCAGCCGGAGACTTGGGGGAATACGGGCAGTCAGTTACGCACCATTGGGGGCCTTTCCATCGTTCTTCGTGTTGTTGCCGGCGACAACGCGAGCATCTGCAATCTCTTTCCGCTGGATGGTCATGGTGGGCTGTTCCCTCCGAGAGGAGCCGTTGGGGATATCTGTCGAGTTGGGGAGCTTCTTCTGCTGCACCATGCTCAGGCGGCAGCTGGTCGGGTCGGTGCCGTTGCTATAGATGCCCTCAAATTCGGCGCCGGATGTGAGAACAATGCGAACTCGCTGGCCCTGTTGCGAGCAATGTCAGCGCGAGTCGTTGGCTACTCGGGAAAAATCAATGTGCGCAAGCCCGGTTGAAGCTTTGACCCCGAAGATGCGTCTCGGAAAGCTCAAAACTCCGCTCGAGCTTTGGGCAACCTTGATGGCAACATTTGGAGATGATGGGGCACAACTGGAGAGGGCACCGTCATACCTCGCGGAGGGAGCTTGTCACCGACTGCTTGTTCTGAGGAGTTTGCGACCGACCGGTGATAGGGTTTCTGTTGGAGGTCCAAGCCTTCTGCTGGACAGGAGGCTGTCTGTGCGTGCGTCAGTCAACCAATGCCAGCTCCACCATTGACCCTTTGCTGCAATCGCACAATGCGGTCACCGAATGTGGCAGCGCTGCGAGACGGGCAGGAGCACGCAGCCGGGCAAAAAGAAGAGTGCATAGAAAGGAGCAAGGGGAAAGGGGGTTGGCCGAGAGTTGTCTTTGTTGGCGGGGAGGTGAGGACAAGCGAGAGGTCTGAGGTGGTTGTGTGCAAAAAAGTTTGGGGATGCATGGAAAGGGTCTCGTGTCTCACCTCGCAGACGGGGGCGAAGCGGTTGCCTCTGGGGCTCGCGGTCGCTGGTCGCCGAGCTTGCTGCTGTACAGAGGGCGGGCGGAGGGTGATTTGATGTCCGGGGTGGTGGACTGCGATGGCGATGCGACAGTGGGTTTTGAGGCCGTCGATCGGTCTTCCATAGTTCCTGTGCTCTGCCGGTGAGCACTCGGTGCCACTGTCCAGAGTTTGGGGAAAGAGGGTGCGGGCGGGAGATGTGCGGGAGCGAGGCGGCAGAGAAGGAGTTTGTACGAATTGGGCGAATCAGAACGCTGATTGGTGCGTGCTGGGGGGTGGCCGGGGTGGGCAGCGAGGGGTGCAGCGCACTGCAGTGAAAGCACCAGCGGCGACCCGATCGATTTGCATCAACTCAAGGGCTCGGTCACGACAGCCCCGACAGTTTTACCACGTTCCCACGCAGTCTCGCTGAAGCAGGTCGCTGGGTGCCGCACAGGAAGAAGGGCCAACTGATTTCCTGGCTCGAGGCATACAACAGGGAGATCGGTGTTGGGGCCCCGCTTACAGTGCAAGATGGCGGTGCTTGCCGGATGCTCGAATGGACCTGGCGAGACTCGCAACCTTGGCAGCTCAACTCAGGGATTGGAGTTGATGGACGCGCAATGAGGCGCCACGGAGGAAGCCGAGTTCGCGGAATTGAGAAATGGAGGGGAGGAGTGGTGCAGAGGGAAGGATCAACCACGCTGGGCGCTTTCAAAGGCGTGCTTGCGGAACGGAATGTCTCGCGGTCTTGGGCGGGGAAGCGCAGAGAAGGGTAGGTCGACTGGGCTGCGCAGCCGTTGTCGCACAACCTGAGTGGAAGCAGAGGGAGAGAGGCCGAAAAGATGGTGCGCGCAAGACAGGGCAACCAAAAAGGCAGCGGAACAGGGCGCAACAAAACTACAGCGGCCTAATAAGCGGTGGAGGATACCAATTCACAACAAGAGAACCCCCTTCGAATGACCCCCAAGCGACCCCGTGTTCGCCCACTGGGTCCTGATGGAATGACGGGTCCGACGATAACAGCACAAGCTTCCCAAACACCAACTGTCCAGAAGTTTGTTGGCAACAAGATGCTCCCCTGCGGAGGTCTGGTCGCAGTTTGATCCCCGCTAGCACGGTTCAGGCAAAGTCAGTCTTGGCATGTCATGATCGTCAAAGAGACCCCACGTGATTTGCTTTCTTTGAGTGGGTGCTCTTCCCCTGACATTTGCAGGTTGCACTTCTTCGGACCAGTGCCGATGGGCATCCACAGCACCTGCCCGTTACTGCCGTGCCAGCGTGGAGTCGGCAGCTGGTTACACCGCGGTTACTCTTTTTGTTGCTGCTCCCGAGAAGGTTCCACGGTCCAGTCGCTGGCATTTTGACTTCAAGCAGCCTGGACTTTGCAATGGAGCCATGGAACCATGGGGGAATCAAGGAAACCTCCCACGTGTTCAGCCTCAGCAATTCAATGAATCAGTGGCACACGACCTCTCAAGAGTTCCCCTCTATGCGTCGTTTGAAACTTTACTTTCTCGGCTCTTTTCCTTGCTGCTTTTCCTCTGTTCATTGCTCCTGTGCAGCTGGAGTCACGTCTTCTTTGTGATGGATGCTTTTCGATGTTGGGTGTCCCTGCTGCGCTCAGCGCTCCTTCTCAATTAAGCAAGACTTGGTTTTACAACCCGGAGGTTTCCTCCCTCAACGCATTCTCTTGATGCTCAAAAAGGCCCCAATCCACTCGCGCAGGGCTGCCATTGGCTTGCCTTGCTAACCCTGATGTCATATCGACGAGTCGATATCGTGATAATCCGCCGATAAAGGGGAACGAGTAAGCTGACAGCACCAGGGACGAGCCACATGGGATCTGTACCACAGGAGAGCCAAAAGTTGCGTGGTCCCATGGAGGAACAGTAGGAAGTGGTTCTAACGATTATTTGAATGTTGCTGGACTGCGAACTCCAAGTCCAAAAAGAGGTTACAAATGGAATTCTTTGTCCGTCTGGTCCTTGCCCTCAAACGGTAATCACAGTGACTCATGTCTTTCAAGAATCGAATCAGTCCTCCAAAATGTCCCACTTTGACTGTCTTCTACGTCTAAGGTTACGTGGCAAATCCATCTACGCTCGTATGTACCACTCACTGCAGGGAGGAGCAATATTTGCGAAAGTGATGCCTGTAAGTCTCTTATTGTGGGCGTTTAAAATTGGGGTCCAAGGAGACAACTTGGGTTTTCCTTGATGCCAGCAAGTACCTTGTACAGGGTATGATCTTTGCCCACTGGGTATGCGACTTGAATGTAGGGGGATGAAGAAGGGAAGGCCTGTCAATGAAATGTGGCATAAAAGGGGTATAACAAACCAGCAGCCCAGCACATGTCAAAAAACGAGGAGAACAATAGACTTGTAGGATTGAATTCCAATCAGCAGCCATTGCTAAGCACCACTTCCCTTTTCTCACTTTTCCGCTCCGCCAAAAGACAAACAAATAAACTCTCATTCCTTGATCTCCCACAACAACATTCCAGTGTTCAGACTCTCATCCATTCCAATCCATCCCCCCCCCACTCCTCATGCCATGCATACCAACCCCTATCCCACCTTCACCCACCCATTCCCTCACCCTCACCCACCCCTTCCCAACCATCCCTTTGGTCCCCATTAACACCACCCCATATTAGGCCCATTGACTTCTCACCTCCATTTTTAAACACCCACCCGGCAGCACCCATACCAAACACAACCGCGCCCCAGACCGCCAGCCCAAACTGGCTCCGCGCAGCAGCAGCAGCGTTGATCGAGGTCGGGGTGCTTGCGGCGCGCGTGGTGCTGGTCGTCACGCGCACCGTCGTGTGGTCTGCGTGGCGCGAAGAAGACGACGACGACGGGCCGGAGGTAGCCTCGGTGTCCGAGCTGGAGGTTTCGTCTGCGTCTGTGGAAGACGAAGACGCGTCGGATGAGGAGGAGGGGGAGGTGGCGGTGGTGTTTGAGGTGTCGGTGGGGGAGGAGGTGGTGTGAGTACCGGTGTGTGTTCCCGTCGTGCTGAGGGAGGTTGATTCCGTGACGGTGGTTGAGGTGGTAGTGGTGGAGAGGGATGCACTGCCGCTGCTGGTGCTGTCAGAGGTGGCGGTGGTAGATGAAGAGGTGGTGGTTGCCGCCGCGGCTAGGGTTGCCAGGAGGGCAGAGAGGAGGAGAGAGGATTTCAGCTGCATTTTGAGGGGTTATCAAGTTGTCTCTTTTGAGCGAATGTGTTGGTTTCTGACAGAGTGAGTGGTTTGATAGAGCGATCAACGGTTGAGAAAAGGAGGAGGAGGACAGAGAGAGGCGCAGGGAGAGTGGTCCGTCTTAAAATCGGACTACGCCAAACGGACTCGTCGTCTGGGAGACAGGCGGCTGAGCCAGATAGACAGACTACAGCCGAGACATGCCTGTGATGGCACGAGAATTTCTTCTTCGAGTCATCGGAAAGACAGTGCGTGTTCCCGCTGCGAAGGGAGGCTGCTGCTCGCAGCTGCGGCGCCCAGGGACGCGTACAGGCTGCTGGTCGATCGCGAACGCCTCACGGAGCTACAGGGAGACTCGCATCATGTCATTGGAAGACAGACGCATACAAACGCCGCATGGACTGCGCAAGTACAGAGGAGGGCAACAAGTCTTGCAGGAAAGGGTCTGGACCCTGCGGCAACCTGCTGATGCCCCTGGATCCGTGTCACCCAAGTCGAGTTGAAATTCCGAGGCCTAACAAAAAGCGAAAGAAAAAGCAACAGAGTCAGTCCATCATCAGAGAAACTGTCTGTGAGGTGAAGCTACTGAGTAAAACCCAAAAACTGGTGTCTCAGTGGTCGGTGCCGCGGTTGGGGAAGTATCCTTATGCGCTGCGCATTCCCTGCATTCCTCTCGCGTGCACAGCTAAGTTCCTTTGGTGATAGGGCTGAAGCGGAGCATGGAGATGGGGTGTCGTGTGGCAGCCTTCGTGATCCATATACCACTGAATGTGGTTACAACGTCTGGCCGAGAAAGCTGATAGTTCTGTACCCATTTGGTACCGGGACGATGGGCTTAGGTGAATGTGAGACAAGGGCTCAGCAACAGGAGCGGAGGACCCAAACATTTACACACGCAGCTTCCAGCCTCTCATGGTCTGGATACCATCATCTGAATAACTAAATGGCCTCGTTCCGCAGCCAGGGGTTCCAACCAAGCTAGCCTGTGCCAACTCAGGGCGATGACGTGCGGATGGGGTTTGAGTGGATACGGCGCTGGGAAGAGACGGGGCAGAGATGGGATTGTTTCGAAACACAAGTCGATTTTCTGTTTGGGAAAGGTCCCGATGTGGCAAGGCCTCGAACACGAGAAGTGGCAGGGGCCCCGAAGGTTCTCGAATCACAGAAACACGAGAGATATTAATATCGCCGAGTGAACAGTTGAGAGTACATGAGAAATGGAGAAGAAAAGTTGTCAGGATGGTGCAAACGCATCACATTTGAGCAACGACGATGGACGACGAGTTGACCTGAGTTGTGGAATGTGGAATGGCAAGAAGCATGAATATTCTGTAGCGCATTGGCCGGCTCCCACAAGCCCCGCGATTCCGGCCCCAGCATTCTTTGGCAAGCGCGGCGTGGCATCCATCAGCAGGGGCTGGAGCCTCGGTGGAGACCCGCGATTGCCAGCCCAGTGGGAACCTCCGCACCTGCCAGGACGAAAGACCAGGCCAGTCGAGCGAGTCCAGCAACCACTTCCCAACCTGGGATTCTCTGCAACATCGGGTCGCCAGTTCTTCGCGTCGCCTCGTGTTCCCGGCCTGCAAAATTCGACACGCAGCAGCAGCGAAATAGTCAAGCCGGCCCGTCGCTTGGGGACCCGCCTCCGTTTCTCGCCCAGCCCCCGAATATTTCATCAAAAACGACCGACCCTTGAATCTGAATTCCACGCACGAGGAGTGATTGGATCGGGCACCGAGAGACAGTGGAACAGAGAGCCAGAGAAGAGCGCCATAGCACGGGCGAGGGCTCTGCGAGACATTTGCGGCAACAGCAACCGAAATGAATTCCACACGGAGTTCGCAACGACGCTCGCCAGGCGCCGAACCAGGTCCCCCTCCGAACGTCCCTCCACGCTCCATATCGCCTGCCGTCGGCGTCGGCACCAACCGCCCTGTTGCGCCTCGCCCTTCCACCTCTTCACGATCGATGCAGCCGACGGGCGCGACCGGCAGCGGCAGCGGCAGCAGGAGTGATGGAACCAGACGGGCCAACGTGAGTTCCGCATTTCCGCATTTCCTTTCTCCATGCAGATCCCCATCCGGATGCCGGATTCATGCATCAACAAACCGACACAGGTTTCAACCGGGTGGCGTGCCGCCACACTCGCTCGCCTCTCCTGGTAGAAGCCTGTCACTCACTGCTCGCTCCCCTGTGTGCTTGTCGTTCATTTCGGTTGTCATTCTCTGATTGCTAACCATGTCGTCCAAAAAGTCGTCAGGAAGCAGCACGTCGGTCCCCCTGTCCCAGATCGAGAAGAGCGTAACGCACCTCCTTGTGGCCACCAAACAACTCCTGGAGACCCTCACGCAATGGTCGCGAGGAAACGCCACAGACACCCAGGTGTCCGACGTCTACGTCCGCCTGGGCTACGAGTTTAACATGGCATGCCGCGCCTTTTCCGCCATCAACGTCGATACCTCTGATCTTGGAAATGTGCCCGAACTGCTGAGGAATATTTTGGAGGCTACCTTGAGCCAGGAGGCGAGCGCAGAGAGCTTGGAAAAGTACCTGCCAAAGATCCGCGACATCATCATCAACCTACTCCACGGGCTCAAGAGGAAGCAGACGAGGCTGAGGCAGAAGCAGCAAAGGGAGAGGGACAGCGCTCCTCCCGGGACCGGATCTGGGGATGGCGCCGGGGCCGCCAACCCTCCCGTTCCAGCCCGGACGACAAGTACCAGCACCATGGGGAGCGTCAACTCTGGCTTGACGACCTTATTGAACGAGAGTCTGGAAGAAGGGTTTCGGCCAGACATTGTACGAGATGACGCGCGGAACAATGCGGCACCCTCTCCGACCAAACGGTTCCTCCAACGAGAACAGTCTCGCGGGTCCATGAACTCGGAGCAGTCGAGTCTTTCGAGCAATACGATGCAAAACATGCCCGTACTGCCTCCTTACCCGGGGGATGAGACGATCCCTGCGGGGCCTTCGACAAGCGACTTGAGCAGTCTGGATAACTTCCCGCCGCCACCCCCGCCGCCAAAGGCCTCGCAGCAGAGCGCATTGGCAGCCTTGCAGAGGGGCGGGGATCTGGAGAGGCGTGCCTCGCGGAGGTACTCGGCGTACCAGATTTCGAAGCATTTGGGTGCCCAGACGGGGATCCCGATGATCCCTCAGACGACCCCGATACCTAACCGAGGGAAGGGCGAGATGCGAGAGTCGATGCGGGCGATGCACGCAAGGGACAATGGTCGGCACAAGCGGAACACGTCGAGCCAGTCACGAACGGCAACCCTCGATTCTTCACCTGTGCGTGTCCCAAGTCGAGTGTCCGAAGAGCCAGACGATCTGCCAAGCGAGCTCCCCGGCGCGAGGGCCGAGCTCCCTGGCTCTCAGGAAGAAGAGAGCTACCGACCGAGCGCGACCCTCAACGGGCCGCCACCCGACGTCATGCCTGTCGTGGAGGCTGAGGACAGGGAGCGGGACAAGCCATCTACGCCTGCACCAGCCCCAGCACTCCCGGTAGCAGTAGCACGGGCCATGACCCCTGACAAGCCACCAAGCACATTTACTGAGACGCCGCCGGCAACAAAAGAGTTGACACTCTTTTTGCAGTACAAGTCCAAGGTCAAGAAGTTTGTGCTTCCGGGCGGTTACGAGGAGCTGTCGATCGGGCGCTTGCAGTTGGCCTTCATCGAGAAGTTCTCATGGAACACGCAGCAAAATGGCGCTGATCTGCCCGATATCTACATCCAGGACTCCGTCTCGGGCGTGCGGCACGAGTTGGAGGACCTGTCAGACATCAAAGACCGCACAGTTTTGGTGCTCAACGTGGAGCAGTTGGATGAGGTCAAGAGGCACATTGACGACGGTCTCGGCTCGCTCAAGCAGATGATGCGGGAGTTGAAGCAAAACGTTGATGACCAAGGAGGCGCTCTCCAGAGAGTATCGGAACGGCAGCAGGAGACGGCCAAGGATGTTGCCCGGCTGGCTGCCGCCCCTCCGACGATTGTGGCGGCGCCGGTCGAATCCCCCAAGCAGGCTGGGCCCGTGACGACGTCCCGCAAGCTCAGCACCGCCCAGCTCTCCGAGATCCAAAGCCTCCGCCGCGACCTTGCCGTGCTCCGGCAGACCTACTCGAATTTCCAGTCCGAGGTCCAAGGCTCCATGTCGGCCCTCCGCGCCAAGGCAGCCAACGTCAAGATGACGGCTGCCAAGGTCGCAATCCCAGACATCGACGGCGACGCGGGTCACTCGTACGTCGTCAACGGCCGCAAGCAGCTCAACGCCGACAGCGACCGCCTCGTCAATAAGGTTGACGACCTCCAGGACCTGGTGGAAGACCTCCGCAAAGACGTCGTCCACCGCGGCGTCCGCCCGCTCCCCCGCCAGCTCGAGGCCGTCACCCGTGACATTACCCTCCTCACCAAGGAGCTCAGCAAGATGGAGGACTACATGAAGCGCGAGAAGCCCCTCTGGACCAAGATCTGGGAGAAGGAACTCGAGGATGTCTGCCGCGGCCGCGACGAGCTGCGCCTGGTGGAGGACCTCATCGTCGATCTGCGCGACGACCTCGAAAAGGCCTCGGAAACCTTTGCGCTTGTCGAGCAGGCCACAAAGGAACAAATGAAGGACGCGGGATCCAACGGCGTCGGCGGGGGCATCGTCGCGCGCCAGTTCAGTAAGGGCCTCAACTCGATCCGCGAGAACGCCGCGTTGGCCGACCCCAGCGCGGCTAAAGAGGGCGTGCTGGGCGAGGTCAGGGCGCTGCAGCCGAACCACGAGAACCGGCTGGAAGCGATCGAGCGCGCCGAGAAGCTGCGGCAGAAGGAGCTCGAGCGGCGCAGGGAGAATCCGCTCAAGAAGGAGCTGGTGAACTTTGTCGAGGAGGGCAAGCTCAAGAAGAGCGGCGGCGTTGAGGAAGTGGAGAGGGCAAGGAAGGCCATGGATGATAGGATTCGGCGCGAGGTGTGGGAGAGGCAGAACGGGATCGTCCCCGAGGAGCCGGTCGGGGAGGCTGCGGCTGGGGCTGACGGGGGTGAGGGGGAAGCTAATGGGACGGCTGGGAAGGCTGAGGATGGGGTGTGAGGGAAGGGAGGGGGCAGTGATTTTGGTTTTGACTTACTCTGATGCATGCAACTTGAGCTTCATGTGTGATGTGCTCGCTTTTTTGGGCGGTGTGGGGGGAAGGGATGAGCGTCGTTGAGGAATATACCCACTGTCTTTTGCTGGCTGGTTTGGTCTTGTTGTCATCATTGTTTTGGCGGCTTCCCCTGTATCGATTTGGTCATGGGCAATGGATGAAGCTATGAATTTATCAAGTTTTGGATATACTGTGGTTTCATTGAGAAGTTGCTTCCCATACCGCATCCACATGCAGCACCTGACTCTTCCAGGCCTTCGTTTTCTTTTTGCGTTGGTCGTCATTACCCCAACGAGCACAGTGCCACCTCCCCCTTTCGCCGAGGGATGAGGGGGGGGCGGATCGGTAAGATTTGCCGGGGAGCCCCGCATTCGGTACCCATTTATGAGGGGATGGGTGAGGTGAGATCCCCGTTCGGGCAGTCTCGCGCGTAACCAGAAGGCACCAGCGTTCGGGGGATGAAGGGACACGTCGTTGCCCAAGCCGAGGATTTGTGTCAAGGATGAGAAGGAGGGGGTGAGCGGGTTTCAGTATAATATCTGGTCTTTGCCCATGGTCTTTCTTCTTCTCGTTTGCGCTCTGGCAATTCCTCTGTTCTACATCTGATGCTCAACGTCGTTGATTTGGGGTCGACTTACACAACTCGGCAAGACATATCCCACACTAACACAACAAACATAACACGCAAGACCAACCATGACGCCCGAATTTGAGGAACGCCTCAAGAAGGCCGTCGACGATGGCCTCCTTCCCAATGTCGTCGTCCTCGCCAAGGACAAGTCCGGTACGCATCCTCCGCAATTCCTGATCTAACCCCCCCTTTCACACCACACCACAACTGACCACCCCCAACAGGCAAGATTGACTACTCCTTCTCGCATGGCCCAACCGCCCTCGTACCCGACGCTGACCCCGTCACGCCCTTCACGCTCTTCACCATGGCGTCGATGAGCAAGCTCATCACGTCGCTCTGCATCCTCCTGCTCATCCAGGACAACTTCCTCAAGGTCGACGAGGACATCACCAAGTACGTGCCCGAGCTGGCGGATCAGCCCGTGCTCACGGGCTTCGACGCCGACGGCAAGCCACAGTACACGGAGCGCAAGGGCCCCATCACGGTCCGCCACCTGCTCACGCACACGGCCGGCGCCGGGTACATACTCATGGACGAGCGGCTGGCGCGGTGGGCCAAGGCGACGGGCAAGAAGCTGCCGCTGCCGCTGCGGCACGGCGAGGACAGGAAGGTGGCGCCGTCACTCGAGACGCGCTTTGCGTACCCGCTGCTGTTTGAGCCCGGCGAGGGCTGGGTGTACGGGACGGGTTTGGACTGGGCGGGGAGGCTGCTGGAGAAGCTGACAGGGGCGTTTTTTGACGACTTCGTGGCGGAGAGGGTGCTGGACCCCGTCGGGGTGGCCAAGGGCGGCATCACGTTCCACCCGGGCCGGTTCATGCCGTCGGAGCAGCTGATCGCGGGCATGTCGAAGCGGAACCCGCAGACGGGCAAGGTGGAGTTTATGGAGACGGAGATTGACAACGAGGGCGACGCGCTCGGCGGCGAGGGCCTGTTTGGCGGCATGGGCGAGTACATGAAGGTGCTGTACTCGCTGCTGATGGACGACGGCAAGATTGTGAGGCCCGAGCTCGCCAAGCTGCTGTTTCAAGGCTTCTTGAAGCCCACGGAGAAGGAGGCGCTGAACAAGAGCATGGAGACGCCCGAGTGGGCCGTCGGCGTCATTCCCAAGGCGGACTACGACTGGAGTCTGGGCGGGCTCTTGACGACGCACGACGTCGGGCACCGCAAGAGAGGGTTCCTCCAGTGGGGTGGCGCGTGGAACATGGCTTGGGTGAGTAGCAAACCACACTTCTAAACTTGGAAGGGATGCAGCTGACAGAATGGCAGTTCATTGACCGCGAGTCTGGCGTCTGCGGCGTCTTTGGCACGCAGGTCTTCCCGCCGGGCGATCCGGTGGTGCGGTCGTACATGAAGGAGTTTGAGGACGTTCTTTACTCGAAGCTGTGAGTTTGGTGGCCGGTGGACTGCGAATGCCGAGCTTGAGCATCACTAACGGGCACGGCATCGACGGGTGTGAAGACCTCAAAGGGGCGACAGCAGTAACAGCTCCAGGAAGACTGGTGACGCTTATCGGTTATGAACTCCTCTGAAACACATTATACCACGATATGCTAGAGGTGACTGGTCAGATAGATCAAATGCAGAGAATCGAAAGCACCGAACGACCAGATGTTGCCTGACTGTTCACTTCAACCATGCCCTCACTCTTTACATCCTGTCATGGATCACCCTATGGTCAACCCAAGACAGCCCGGCTGGGAAAGTCAAGTGCTGGTAAGGGAGCACTGCGAAGGAGAGGTATCTGGTCCCACAGTTTTGTTTCGCCTCATATCACATCACTCAGCCACTCCAAGTCAGCCCATCTCAGAGCAAGGAAACATTAATGCCTCGTAAATTGAATACACCCAACCGTGTTTTACAACATAATCATCTACCCCTAACAAAAATGCATCTCAACTACGCCTCCCCTCTCCCAACCCCTCCCCTCCTAGACCTCCATTCCCCAATGCCCAATCTAGCATGTTGGATACAAAATCAACCTCGACCCGAACCTCAAAAACCACACCGGCCTAACCGGTCCAAGAAAAGGAACCGCGCTCAAAAGCACATCTTAATACCTCCTCCCATCCCTCTCATACACCCCGCCCGGCCCGCCAGGGGGCAGACCCTCCGGTCCGGGACGCAACTGTCTCCCCAACAACCCGCCGCCGCCACTACCACCGCCCTGCTGCTGCTGCTGCTGCTGCTCTCCCCTCATTACCCCCATATCGCCCTCTGTCCAACTTGGCCCTGGCCCTGACCAGGCTGCTGCTGCTGCAGCTCCCGCATGTGGTGCTGCTCCCGCATCTTTTGCACCTCGCGCATGTGCGCCTCCTGCTGGGCCTGCGTGACATACCCTGCTGGCCGCCTTGTCGGTCTTGCTGTTGCTGCTGTTGGCCTTGTTGTTGTTGCTGCGGCGGCGGCGGACCGCGGGGATCGAACCCGCCCTGTAACGGGCGTGTAGCTCCGCACCACCTTGCCCGGTCCGGGCATGCCCACCCCGACTCCCACTCCGACGCCCGGATCGCCGCCGCGCGCGTGCTGGGCGCTGCTGGGGCCGGGGGTGTTGGAGTAGCGCGCGTAGGGCGGCTGGGCGGCGGCGGGGGAGGCTGCTGCTCGCCGCGTCGCGGGCCGGCGTCTTGCGGGCTGGGCGCGTACCGGCTGGAGCCACCCGCCGCCGAGGGAGTTGTGGTGTTGGTGGTGCGGGTGGTGAGGCATGCCTGCTGCGGTGGGGCTCTGGGACTCGTAGCCACGGGACTCGCCGCGCAGGTTGAGCGGGTGGGGTTGTTGATGTTGCTGCTGCTGTTGGCTGGAGCTGGACGTGGGCCAGGCATGGTGCTGTTGTTGTTGAGGCGGGAGTGGGCTGCTGACGGGGGGTTTGGTTTGGACACCGCCGTGCTGCGCGCCCCATGCGGATTGAGCCGGGACGGGCTGTGATGTTTTGGGAGGCGCTTGATGGGAAGGTGGCCAGCCGGATTGAGACGGGTGCTGTTGGTGTTGTGAGTGCTGCTGCTGTTGCTGTTGCTGTTGCTGCTGCTGTTGTTGCTGCTGGAGCTGGAGCTGGTGATGCATCTGCTGTTGCGGCTGCGGCCATCCCTCGCGCACCGTCGGGGGCGCCTCCCGCCTGCCCGACATGGAGGGATGCGGGGCGTACTGCGGCGTGGGAGAAGCAACGTGTGGTTGACTGACCTGGTATGCCGGGTACGACTGCTGCCCTTGGTAACCCATCTGTGACTGCTGCGGATGTTGATGAATGTGCTGCCCATGCTGCGGGTAATGTGCCTGCTGTGTCTGGGGCGAGTTTGACGAGCTCACAGAGTGCTGCTGAGACGGGTACGAATGACGCGCGTAGTAGTCGCGTTGAGCCTCTGCTGATGGATCCATGCTCGACGCCATCCCGGTACTCGGCACCCGCATGTGCCCCGGCTGCGGGGATTGAGTATGGTATGGTTTGAGCGGCGGTATAGCCGATTGCGGCGCCTGAGCAGGGTTGCGAGCATATGGATATCCGCCATCGACTTCCCTGCGTGAGAGCGGTGTTGCGCTTGGCGGTGCTGGTGGAGGTTGGCGAACCATCGGTTGTGGTGTCGACCTTCCTTGACTGGAGGCACCTCGGTAACCCTCTTGGGCGGTGGCGGATCGTCGTTGAGCAGCGACATGATGTTGACCTTGCGTTCCGGGGGGCGGGCTGAAGCCGCGGCTGGGGCCGGCAGCTGTTGGGGAGGCGGGAGCTGAGAACGACGGGAGCAGGAGCGGCAGAAATAGGCACTGCACCATACTGCTCCTGCATTGACACCGGTGTCTGCCGCTGCATACCCGACATGACCTTTTCGTTGGTGGGAGCCACCTGAGACGGTTGGCGCGGCGGCTCAGTTGTAAACAAGGGGCGCACAGGTTGGGCGTGGACGGGGGCCGCATACGACTGCGGGATGGGTGCAGTCGTACGGGGTGGCTCTGGTTGTCGTGCAACGGGCGCTGCTTCGACCCGAGACGGCATGACCCGCTGAGGCTGCTGAAACTGCGGGTATGCCTCTGGATGATGGATCGTTTGTTCCGGCTCCTGCTTCATCCGCAGCGGTGCCCGCTCGACCGGGCGAGGGGACTCTCGCGGAGAGAAGTCCAGCCTCTGCCGCTCCCGGCTGTCGCGGGCCGCACGAGCCTCTTTCGTCAGTAGCGAGAACTGCTGGCCATGTTCCGTTGCCCACGCGGCGGGAGCCGGCGCAGGTTCGGACACCATGGGATTGAGGGCTGCAGTGGGAACCGGCTTTTGAGTGATGCGCACAGGCTGTTGTGGCTGCGCGGGCGCCTCCGGTTCTCTCTCCGGATACGGGTAACTGGGGCCTGGCGGCCGAAGAGGATGAGTATGCGGTGACATGGCTTGGGTGACGGCCGGTGCAGTCGGCGGGGCCACTTGTGCTGCTGCAGCCGAGACGAGCGGCGCTGGCTGGACAAGCGGATGCGAGACGGGCGCCGCCTGGGCGATGGGGACTTGGAAACGCGAGAACGGCTGGTTCTGCTGCGGCTCGACCTTCGTCAGCAGTGTCTCTTCGGGCTCCGCCGCGGCCAGCGGCCGATGACCCGTCGACGAGACGTCGTATCTCTTTCTCGGCCCTTGGGTCGGCGTCGGCGGTGCGGGCCGCTTCTCGCCTCTTGCCCCCTTGACGTCAGCCTCGGTAGCAATCTGCTCCCACTCTGGCTTGCCGCCTTCCTTTGTCTGTCGGACGTAGTAGTTCTTGACCTGTAGTAACAGTTAGCGGCGCCCCATCTTTAGTTTGCGGCAGTGCAGTGAGAGACGCACCATGGTTGCTGTCTTAGTCTGCATGTGATGGGCAATCTTGACCCAATCCGTGCCAAACGCGCGCAGCAATCCCGGGAAATCGGTCGTCTCTGAAACACTCCAGTAGCTTGACGCTTGCTGTGGCGTGCGTATCCGCTCCAGCCCAGCAGGTTGGGCGATCTCGAAGGTCGGGACTGTAGCAGGCGGCGGGGGCGGTTCGGGCCGAAGCGAGGGCGGCGCCATGACCTCGGACATGGTGGACGCCATCGGCGGCGCCGCTCGATCGGGGCTCGTGAGCGGCAGTTGCTGAGCAGGGTGGACGGGCGGTTGCATGCCCCGGGAGGCGCCTCGAACGGAAGCGGACGCGGCAGCCAGGTCCACGGGAGTCTGCGGGGACAACCATTCCGGCCCTTGCGCTTTGGAATTGGCGCGGGATCTGCCCGTCTTGGCAGCGGCCGCCAGAGGCACAGTGCCGGGTGCTTGCGCCAACTGCTTCGGCCCCTTCGCTTCTTTGTCGGCCTTCGGCTGGCGAGGCTTCCGCCCGCCTCTCTTGCCCTCTGGCTTCTCGGCACCGGCTTCGTTCCTTGCATCGGCGGCGGTGCCGGCCCTCCGGCGGCCGGGGGTAGGTGCAGGCGTGGCACCGTCGGAGTCCGCATTCGGGGTGGCCTCATTGCCCCAAACTGGCGCAGCAGCACGGCGAGGTGGACGGCGGCGTTCACCGTTCTCGCCGGTATCCTGGGCTGCCGCGTCTTCCGTCTCGTTCTCCGTATTGCCCAGCTCCGACACCAACGCGCTGGAGCGCTGCTTCCCTCGGCCCTTCTTGCGCCTCCTAGGCTGCTTCTTAAGCTTGTCTTTGAGGTTGAGCTCGCGCTTCTTGGCGTAGTAGTACAAGATGCAGGTTCCCGGATCGCGGCCACCCACGTCCTTGGAGATTTTGCCCCACTGCTTGGGCGACTCGAGGTAAGCCCGCTCGAACTTGTCGGCCTCTTCCTGGGTGAAGTTGATATGGCGAGGCACCACTTGCCAGGTCGCCACGAGTTTCTCCAGGGGAAGCAGCCCAGCCGTGTCGTAGAACGACGCGCGCTCTTTCTCCTCGGTGGTCCAGAACATGTCGGGGATCACAGCCTCCTTATCGCTGCGATACTTTTCCTTCTGTGCTCGCTCCTCCCGCTCCTTCCGCTCCTGGTGCTCGCGGATGGATTCTTTTATGGCCGCCTCGAGGTCCAGCTCGGTCGAGAAACGGCCAGCTGCTCTTCTGCCCCCTTCAGGCTTGGAGTCTGCGTTTGTCGACTTACCGCTGGGCCCCGGCTGTACACCCGAGGCCGTGAAGTACTCGCGGCTCTTGACAGCCGCTGGGTCGTCGGACATGGTGAAACGGATGTAGGACTCGTAGTCCTTGGAATACTGGCGCCGTAGCTCTTCCTGCGCGAGATGGGTGGCCGTGGTCTGATCTTGGACGCGGCCGAAGAAGAACTCCCCGAACTCAGGAGACTCGTCGGCCAACTTGCGAACCCGCCGGCTCTGGAACCACGGTTTGACGTTATAAACTGGAAGGTCCTCAGTTGGTGGCGTGGCGGAGAACTCCCGAACGATCTCGACGCTCCCGTAGATGCTCGCATCGTCCTCGGTCCTGCCCTCGCTTTCTTCGTCTGGCGATGCGCTACCCCGCTCGGTTACCGGCTGCTCGAATGGGTGTGGCAAAAACGCCGCGCGCTCTGCGGTGGCCAGTTGGCCATTTACCGACACTGATCGGCGAGGCGTCGGCGCGACGGTTGGCGGCTCCAGGCCATGTCGCATAACGACGTCTTCATCGAGCAGTTTCGCTTCCTCCACCGATGGCACCGGCGGTAGCCCTGAGCCCTCTGTATCCATTTCCTCCACCTTTGGTTGCGGCTCTGGCGGATGGATCGCCCCATCATCAGCCTCTACGGTAGGTATTGCCGAAGGTTCGCGAGTGCGGGTGGCTTCTTCCGTGTCCCGCTGCCTCTGAGTTTCGGCATCAGAGACTCCCTTGTTGATCGGCTCAGTTCCAGGTTTAGGGCGAGGGAACGTGAATCCCTCAGGAATGGGACCGACCATATCCATCAGATTCACCTCGTCGTTGACCACGCTGAGCAAGGCCTCATGCACGGCGGTTGCGTAACGCTTGACGATGCGTATCGGGACCTTATCGACGGCATCCTTGAGCTTCTGCAGCTCGGCCTCGGTCTTGGAGATCTCGCGCTCAAAGTACACGTCCATATCTTCGTCGTCGTCGGATTCCGAAGACTCATCAGAGACAGGAGCTGAGGCTTCCCTTGCTGGCAATTGAACTCGAGAGGGCGGCACGGCGAGGATGGTGGGCTTCCTCTCAACGGGCGGGGCTTCTTTCACTTCTTCCGTTGGCTTTTGCGGTGGGATGTCGCCAGCTTTTGCTACAACCGGGCTTGCGGATTGTTCGATGGGGCGGGATTCGTGCTCTTGGGGCGGCCGGTTCGTATCCATTCCTCCCATTAGCACGTCGGCACTGTTGGGTGCCGTTCTCGTTTCGCGGTCGACAGATGTCCTGGCAGACTGTGAGCCACGCTCAGACTTGATGATGATCTCGTTGGCGCCGGTGGCGACGTGCAGTCCGAACCGGTCGGATGCCGCAGCATGAGAATCCGATCTGGCCCCGGGACTACGGGGGCGTTTCTCAAAGTCTCGATGGTAATCTGAGTGGGGAGGATAGCCGCCGCCCGGCCTGACTTGCTGTGGCGAGAAATTCTGTGATCTGGCGGTTTTGGGTGATTCCTGTGCCTGGACTTTCTTCACGGTGAGCGAGGGGTTAATCCACTGCTTGCTCGAGCGCTGCTGTTTTTGTTGCGCTCGAGGCCCTAAAGGTATTGGAAGGCCGCCATCCGGGAGCGCGGGTTTCGACGGGCCGGTAGGCGGAAGCCTCTCACCTCCGACTCCGTGACCTGCGGAAACCGGTCTTTCTTCGGTCAGTGCTCTGGGACCAGTGGGCGGGGCTTTTCCGGTCAGCGACTGGATTTCGGTCGTGGTCGACTGGCGGCTCGGGACCGAACCAAAAGCGGGCGCGGATGGGGCGAGGGGCGGGGGTGAGACATCTTTTGCAGATGGAGGTTCGTGTGAGACTCGGTCCGGCTTTGGACGGATAAGGTCGCGGTCCCTGTTTTCCCTGTCCCTGATCTCCCGATCATCTCTGAGGTCCCTAGCGGTATCCGGATACCTGCGATCCCGATCGTCCTGCTCCCGGCCCCACCGGCTCTCCTGTGACCGACTGCGCGGGTAACGATCCCGATCATCGTAAAAGTTCGCCCTATCCCTACCGCCCCTTTGATCCCAATCCCCGCGCCCTCGTCCCATTCCTCGCCCTCCGCCACGACCAAATCCGCCGCGAAAAGGTGACGGCGCAAACATTGGATCCGAGTTGGAGGAACCGGCAGACAGCGGCCCGTCTCTTGAACCGCGCCTTGCTCGCTCCGCGTCGACCCCCAAGGGCGGATCTCTCGCATCTCTAAAGTCTCTTCCGGGCAGCGGCGATCGTGCCCGTAATGGAGGAGGCGATGGGCGTCGAGCTCGAGGAAAATCGACGCGGTCACGGGGATCGCGTGGATCGCGCTGCCAGTCTCGTTCCCGTTCGCGATCCCTGTCGAGTGCGCGTTCCCGCTCGCGGCTTCGCTCGTCTCGGAAGTGAGGTCGGTCTCGATAGTCGTCACGGTCGCGTCCACCTTCCCGACTATCATCCCGCCATTGCCGGCCACGGCCTCCGCCTCGGCCCCTCCCGCCGCGGAAGTCTCCAGCAAATCCCCCGCCTCGAGGTCCACTAGGGGGGTCTAGCAGCGCCTTGGGCCCGCGTGGAGGCTGAATACCAGATAAGGAGTCACGAAAGCCATCGCGGCCAGGCGGGAATCCGGATTGGTTGCCCCGGGAGTCTGGGGGTCCGCGGCGTCGGTCGGCGTCGGGGTACTGCGGGACACGGTCGCCACGGTCGCCGTATGGAGACCTATCGCGAGGTGACCGGGAAGATCGACGATCGCCGTCAAAACGGCCGCCGGGGTACCGCGACCTGTGTGCCAATTGTTAGCGCGAACATGGCAGGATGCGATATGATGTACGCATGTGCAGGTTTGGTCCCGCTTTAAGGGTTGCTTAGGCTGCCCTTTCAGGCAGCAGAGCTGCAGGCCATGGGTAGATGGGTATATTGACGGCATGCTTCAAAGAAAGCCTCGAGCAGATCCGTCTCAATACCCGACTCCTTTCTCAAGAGAGAAGGAGACACTGGATGGAGAATCTCGTGGCTCCCTGAAAGTGCAAGCTAGACGTACATTTTCACGTGGGCGTGGTCCACGTGTTACTTTGAGTGTTGGAAAACAACACGTCAAAAGCTCATGGTTTTCACGCTCTCGGGATGGCCAGCGACAGTCTTGGCGATGATTGCAATGTTGCGCGTGACTCTCGAGACAGACTGTCGGCGTCGGAGCAAGGGCGCCAAAACGAAAACGGTCGGGCGGAACTGCGATGTCTGCAGCGGCGGCAAAGTGCGCTGCACGGGCAGAAAGGGCCCCGAAATCCGTCCAAATGCAGGGTCAGCGCATTCAGCGCATCAAGCGGGATGCAGCTCCGATAAGGCGTCGTCGGCAGTGGGTTCGGGCTGGCCTTGGATGCCGTGAAGCAAGCGACTCAAAACGCGGGCGGCAGATGGTGTTTTGGAGGAGAAGGACCATCTCGAAAAGCCCCAAGGATTGGATGACCCAGGGAGTGGACCTCGAATTGCTTGTCCCAGGCCCGCCAGGCCACGGACCACACCCACAAGTCGCACTCCTTGCACTGCTCGAAGAATGGTACGTACCCAGAATCCCTGCGTGGCCCGCACTGGCGTTTGCCACTCAGATCCGGAGGGTGGAGCAGCCGCTGGGCTGGGTGCCGCAAGCTAGCTCCAATTGGATTAGCCGACACAGAAGCTCAAAATCCTCGAGGCATCCATGATCCGCCCGCATTTGTCTCCAAACAAACGCCCGATTCGTGCAGATTTGGCGCGCAAGCGGCAGAGATTTAAATGTTAGTGCAGTCGGGTCATCGGGGCAACATTGCGCTGCCATTTCAAGACTCGAGTTTGAGAGTTCAAGAGTGGGATGCTTTTTCTCAATGCAATGCGGTTCAAAACGTAAACTCTGTTTTTCCCAAGTCGTTTTTGTTTGGGTTAATTCACCGTTGAATGGCGGGCAGGCAGCAACCCTGCGCCAAGTTGACGAACAACGAAACTTGACTCGCCGAGTCTCATTCACAAAAGCAGCACAAGTGGAGCTCGACAAACGAGACAGACCAAAAGTCACATACCTCTTTTGGTTCATCCGACACGTCAACCCAGAACAGACAGTAATCACGAAAAGCAACTCTCGAATCACCAGCATGGACTCCCACGCACCCCCCAGCGCTGCCACCGAGGCCGTCTTGGTCAAGTCGGTCGAGATGCCTGAGGGCTCGCAAAAGGTCGAGGAGCTCGACTTCAACAAGTTCAAGGGCCGCCCCATTACCGTCGACGACCTCTTCCAGGGTATGAAGCACATGGGCTTCCAGGCCTCGTCAATGTGCGAGGCCGTCCGCATCATCAACGAAATGGTACGAACCAGTTGACTGAGTTGTTTGCAACGAGGCCGGCCCTGCAGCAGCACGGCACAAAGCATAACACACTAACCAAGTCTAGCGAGCGTGGAGAGACCCCGAGTCGGGAGACAAGACGACCATCTTCCTGGGCTACACCTCCAACATGATCTCGTCGGGCCTCAGGGGTGTTTTCCGGTACCTGGTCCAGCACAACCATGTCTCCGCCATCGTGACCACGGCGGGTGGCATTGAGGAGGACTTTATCAAGTGTCTCGGCGACACCTACATGTCGTCTTTTAGCGCTTCTGGTGCCGAGCTGCGTTCCAAGGGTCTCAACCGCATAGGCAACCTTGTCGTGCCCAACTCCAACTACTGCGCCTTCGAGGATTGGATTGTGCCGATCCTCGACAAGATGCTGGAAGAGCAGGAGGCCAGCCGGGGGACCGACGATGAGCTCCACTGGACACCGTCCAAGGTGATCCACCGCCTGGGCAAGGAGATCAACGACGAGCGGTCCGTCTACTACTGGGCGTACAAGAACAACATCCCGGTCTTCTGCCCCGCCCTGACCGACGGCAGTCTAGGCGACATGCTGTACTTCCACACGTTCAAGACCTCGCCGCGGCACCTCAGGGTCGACATTGTCGAGGACATCCGCAAGATCAACACGCTTGCCGTCCGGGCAAAGCGCGCGGGCATGATCATCCTCGGCGGTGGAGTCGTCAAGCATCACATTGCGAATGCCTGCTTGATGCGCAACGGCGCTGAGTCGGCCGTGTACATCAACACCGGCCAGGAGTTTGACGGGAGTGATGCCGGCGCGCGGCCGGACGAGGCTGTCTCGTGGGGCAAGATCAAGGCTGGCGCAGACGCAGTCAAGGTGAGTGGAGTTGTCCTTCATTCCAGAGCGGTTGCTGACACTTCTCAAGGTTTATGTCGAGGCGACAACGTGTTTTCCCTTTATTGTAGCCAACACGTTTGCAAAAGACGACCAATAGACCTCATTTGCTCGTTTATCACTGTCGAGCCAGACTGTTTGCGGGGTGTAGACAAGACTAACAGGGATGCCATTGCATTTCACGCCGTCTTTGTGGTCCAGATCAACCCAAGCCATGCCGACATCAGTTTTGACTCACCCATATGCCCTCCCAGAACCATCCAACTGCTTCTCGCGTCTGTCACCAACCTTACGATCCGTCTCCAGCACCCCTCGAGAATACAATGGGACATTGAGCCAGACGCACCCCGCTTATCGCCCACTCAAAGCACGCCCGACATCCACTCCTACGGCGACAAAACGAGATATTGTCCTCCTCTTTACCAGCTCGCCGTAAACTCCTTGGTCACTCTTGTACTAACCCGAGCTTCTCACCCTCTATCCACCAACAGGCGTGGGGCCTAACGGTGCCTTTGGAGCTAGGAGGGCGGCCAGCCGGGGGTAAATTGGAGTGGCGGACGGGAAGCGAGCAGTGCCCTTGAGCTCCAAGAGGGGAGGAGAGGGATACTCAAGCTCGACGCTTCGTGGGAGACAACACGCCATCTAAGCCAAGCGCCCCGCTCGGAAACCCATCCGGAAGAGAATGCATGCTGCTGTCCATCGTGGAAAAATTCTCTGTCCATCTTCTCCTTTCAACGTACACAACACCGTTGACCCATCTGCCGCTCTTCCATCCCTGACCCACCCTTCCTCCTCCCTCACGGCGCCGAGATCGATGACACTGCCGGCACACCACCTCCTCCCAACTCCAACTCCAACACCGTCCGCACACTACCCAGACCCTCCATCTCACCCGACAAACTCACCACTCCTTCGCTCTGGCTGGTGATCTCCACAACAACATCCCATTTGCGAACTCGCTTGCTTTCCCCCTCGCCCTGCAGCAGCACCCATCACCAACCTCCACACCGCCCTGCCCAATCCCCTAGCATCTTCCCCCCGCCCCTTCCGGTGCCTCGCTCTCTTCTTCCCAGGGAGGACAAGCAGAAGCAGGCGGCCTCACGCGACGGCTGTTTACCGGTGTTTCTTGGGCAGGAATACTGCGGGCTCCCTGGGGGCCGGGACCGGCGCCACAGGAACAGTGACGGAGGTCAGGGGCTCGAGAAAAGACTGCTGGGCCGCGGGGGTAGGAGAGAGAGGGCGCCGGGCGGAAGGGAGGGGAAGGGGAGGAGAGGGGTTGCTGGAGGGTGTCCATTCCAGGAGTTTTATTTTTAGTCAAGGGGTTGGGAATCAAGGAAGGAGGAGGGTGGTCCAGGGGGTGGGGAGAGGGGAGGAGGGAGAGAGTATCTCGGCAGCAGCGTCGAGCGGAGGGCCAAGGGGACGATGGCCTCGGTAAGAGTCGATGTGATCGCTAGGAGGAGGGTGATCCAAAGGAAAGGGGGGGGACCGGAGGGAGACAGCTAGGTGGTGCGGATGGCCTGGCCACTGGTCCGGGATGTTGATGGCCACGGGGGTCTCGGGCACCTCACATTGGATGGTACTTCAACTTAAGACCGCTTCGGAAAGCCGTGAACTCGCGGACGGCGTATGGGGCGAGGTGTAATCGAGTTCCGTCTCCTTGACAATTGGGATGAGGGCGCGACACTGGCGGCGCGTCCATAGACGCAGCGTTGATGGGCGCAAGGCGGAGCAGACACCGGTGAATGGCGTCTGGACACGGTGTTTTTCAGGGGTGTTAGTGCAGATGAAGAGCACTTTATGGGGTGGATTGAACGTGTGTGGGCAAGCGTGGTTGAGTGGCAGAACAAGCGATGTAAAACACGGGAATCATGAACTCAATGTGCTAGCTAGTCGTAGGGCTTTGATCGCGGAAGAACACATGGAGTCGCAGTGAGGACCGCTGGGACTTATTTGTTGAACATCAACTGAATCCGGTTGCCGACTCAAGGGTCCGCAGACACCGAGTCCTGGGCTCTGTTGAGGGGGGCTCCTGAAGGTCGAGACATTTAAGGTCGACAAACACACTTTCAGGAACAAGAAAAAGATGAAAGACAAGACCTACGCTGCTGGGGTACCCAAGCTTAGAGGCGGAGCGTTACCTACTCGGTATGGCTCGAGCACTCAAACAGGAGCCGGTAAAACTGCATGTGCCAAACCCCGAAACGAACAGACACAAGCAGCGTTACCACCACAGATATGACAGAGCCGGAACTCAACACGTGGCTCAATATAAACATTGTGTATTGAGGATACCCTTCGATATCCATCAGATCTTCCAACCAAACGCATGCTTCAAAATCCCGAGCTCAATATATACTACACCCCTCCACACACACACAGCCCATCATACCCCCTGGGCCTCGGCCCTCTTCCTTGCTCCCAACACCGCCTTGCCAACAGTGCTCGCATTCTCCTTCCCAATCTCGCGCGTAATCCATTCCCCGACATCCACCACCGCATCCAAGTCCACCCCAGTATCCATCCCCAGCGTCTCCATAAAATACACCACATCCTCCGTCGCCACATTCCCCGTCGCGCCCGGCGAGTACGGACACCCGCCCAGCCCGCCTACACTGCAATCAAACGTCCTGATCCCGTGCTCCAGCGCGACCGCGGTATTCACCAACGCCTGGCCGTACGTATCATGAAAGTGCATGGCGACATCCTCATTCCGCACGCCCGCGCTGCTCAGGCAGTTCAGCAGCTCCTTGGTGCGCGGCGCGGTGCCCATGCCCGTGGTGTCCCCCAGCGCGATCTCGTCGGCGCCCATCTCGAGCAGCTCCGTGGCGATCTGCGCGACGCGGTGCGGGTCCACGTCGTAGCCCTCAAAGGGGCAGCCGAGCACGACCGAGATGTAGGCGCGCACGCGCAGCGCGTGGGTGTCCTTGGCGGCCTGGATGACCTCCTTGAAGCGGGCGAGCGAGGTGGCGATGTCGCAGTTGAGGTTCTTGTGCGAGAAGGACTCGGTCGCGGAGGCGAAGACGGCGATCTCGAGGCCCGGGGCGTCTTTTGTCGGGGCGGTGGTCTCGGTGGCGAAGCGGTTGGGGTGCTTGTCGAGGATGGTGAAGGCGTTGGTGAGGCCCTTGAGGTTGGGCGCCAGGAAGGAGAAGGTGAGCGGGTGCGGGGCGGGGAGGGTGGTTTGGAGGAGGTGTTGGAGGATCTCGGAGGAGTTGTCCATCTGCGGAGCGGAGGAGGGCGTTAGTGGCTGGGAGCTCGTTGGGACAAAACAGGGCAGGAGAGACAGACCTGGGGCACCCATTTGGGCGACACAAAGGAGCCAGCCTCGATGGTGGTTAGGCCCGTCTTTGCGAGGCGCTCAATGAGGTCGAGCTTGGTGGCCAGGGAGATGGGCTTCTTCTCGTTTTGGAGGCCGTCGCGGGGCCCGACCTCGACGAGCTTGACGTAGCGGTCCGACGAGGGGCGCTGCTGGTCTGACGCTGTCGCAAATGTCCGTGCAGTGGGAACACTGCGAATGCATGGCCGGCTGGCCAGGAGCCGGCGTGAAAGCAGCGCGTACCTCGCCATTGTGTTGGTGGTCAGTCCATGAAATTGGGGGTTGAATTGGCAGGTGGAATGGAGGTTCGATGGTGCTGTGCTGCAGTGGTCGGCTCAGGCTGGGGATAGCCGAAGAGGTGCTTGGAAGCTGCACTGACGTCGCATAGCATCGGCGTTTGGTGTGTGGAGAAGCCACGTGACAACGCCTTCGTCTTGATCCTGTTTCTTGAGCCGAGTGTCTTGGCACCCCCTTTCCATGTCAAACAAACCTGGACACAATCTGCGTTTTTGTGAAAAGAACACAACAAAGAACTCTAAAGACAAAAAAGATATAGGAAAAAAAGACACCACCTTCAGTTTGGAATTGAACTCTAGAACACCACATGCCATCCAATTTGACTTGAAGAATAAAATGAGAAAGATGAAGAAACCACAACGATCCCCTCCTCACCTCCCTCCGGTCAACCCGCCTCCAATCCCCCCCCCTTAGTCTTCGTCCTCCGTCCTAATAACCGGCACCAACTCCCTCCCCCTCCATCCCCTCCTCCCCTCCCTCCCCATCCCCATTCCCCTCCCCAAACCCACTCTTATGCTCAAACTCCAAAAACCCCTGCAGCACCACCACCTCGTCGCGCCACGCCATGGCCACGCTCGTCTTGGACACGACCCGCGCGATCAGCTCGCCGCCCGTCTGCCACACCGACGGCACGAAAAAGTGCCGCACGTACCCCTTGCTCGCGGGCAGGTTCTTGAGCGAGATGGAGCACACCCACCCGCGCCCGCTGACAAAGTACAGCGTCGAGCGGTGCACGCCCAGGATGGATTTGACGTGGGACACCAACTGGCGCGGGGTGCAGGCTATTTGGATTTGGGTTGGGGCTGATGCTGTGGTTGGGTCGGCGGGGAGGGTGGACAGGTCGAGGGTCAGGAAGCCCGTTTGTGTGGAGCCGGGCAGGGAGATGGTTTGCACGAGGTCGCGAGGCCCGGGCGGCAGCCACTCGTCCGAGAGGGTGACGGGCGCGGAGAAGAGGCGGGCGGAGGTCGACGGCGATGCCTTGTGCGGGTGTGAGGCGGTGCAGGTCGGCCCAGCGGAACATGTGGAGCACTTCGCTTCTTTGTCGAAGAGGAGGAGCTGAGAAGGGTTGGTGGGATGGGTGAGCCAGCGGGCTCTGTGCTGCGAGTGAGCGGAGGTGGTGATGCAGCCGGCGCCGGGGGAATGGAGTTCCTCGCCAGACTGGGTTGAGATGAGGAAGGCAGTTGCGTCGGGGCTGATGAGAGCCTGAAGAACGGTATCGGAGGCGCGGAAGTCGAGGATGTGCTCAACTTGTTGCATCTGGATCTGCTGCTGTTGCTTCTGCACCGCTGTTGTTGCCGTGGTCGAGGCGGGCAGCGACAGCCGCGTGGCGATGCAGCGTCCGGAAGCGTCGACGCTGAACAGCACCTTGCCCTGCGCGTTCCACTCGAGATGGCGAATGTCCACCATGCGGGCGTGGAACTTAAACTCGGCGCACACCCTGTTCGTGCTGATGTCGTGCACCGTGATGGTGCCCTCCTCGCGACCGCAAAACACGTAGTTCGAGTCGCCCGCTTGCGTCATCACCGTAATGGCCTTGCTGCCCTCAAAGGACCGCGTGCAGATCAGATTTGACGCCGGCATCAGGTAGTCGTCGGCCTCCTCGCTCGAGCTGTCGTCCGCGAGGTTCTTCTTGATGAGCACCGTCGGCTCCCACACATTGCACGTGTTGCCCCTGATGTCAAAGAACCGCAGATTGTTAGAGGCAAACACAATCCCCATGATGCGCTCCTCGAGCGACTCGATGCGGCACAGAAGCCGCAGGCCGTCAAAGGTAAACAGCGAGATGACGCACTCGCTGTCGCCCGCAGCCAACGTATGCCCGTCAGGGGACGCCGCCAGCGTGTGCGCGTTCAGATGGTACGCATGCTTCTGCTCCAGCGTCCACGGGTTGAGCGTGACGAGGTCTCCGTCCTGGTACGCCACGGCCATCAGGTTCTGCTCGGCGTTCTCATTGAACGCCACGTCCAGAACTTGCGGCGGGAGACCACCGCCGTCCTCATACCCTTCCTTTTCAAACGCTTCCACTCGCTCATCACTGTCATAGTAAGACAACTGCAAGTGCGAGCTGCGATACGCAAACGCCGCGATCCCCAGCATGGGACTGATCCTGATCAGCACCGGCATCGTCCGTTTCTGCTGCTGCTCGCCGACATCCGAGTCCGAATCCGACGAGCCCTCCTCCAGGATCTCCAGCGCGTCCATCCTCGCCCCGTTCTTCGCCCGGTACACATACACCTCCCCGTTCCGCAGCGGCACGTACAGCTTCAAATCATCCGGACTGAATCTCAGCGAAAGCGGCTGCTCCGGCAACGTCGCCTCCCACAGCAGCGCCTGCCTCGGCCCCCACACCCTGATCGTCCGCAGCCCGCCCGACACCAACACCCCCGTGATATTCCCATTCGCCAGCCGCCGCACCGGCTCGCCATGGCAGACCGTACTCAAGAGCTCAAACGTGCTCTGACGGTACACCTTGATCAAGCCGTCGCCCAGCCCCACCGCGAAGAACTGCTCGCCGCACGCGATCGCCATGACGCGCGACGCAAAGGCGAACGACGACAGGCGCTCGTCCCAGTCGTTGTTGAAGGCGCAGAGCACCTTCTGCCGGAACTGCCGGCCAAACTTCCAGTGGATGATGCTCGACTTGGGGCAGAGCAGGGGCACGAGCGAGTAGATGCACGACGGGGTGTGGAGAAGGTTGGGCCCGTAGATGGCCGACAGCCGGACGAGGTCGTCGACGGTGCGCGACGCGAGCTGGTAGTCCGAGTCGAGCGGGATGAGGTCGTGACCTGCCGGGTCAGGTAGGTTTTGAGGTTCTGGATGGTGCGCGTGAGGAGGGAGAGGCGACCCGTCTTGGCGACGCGCTCGATCCAGGTCAGGATGTTGGGAGACGAAGGTGCCGAGTAAGGGGAGGAGTTCGAGGGTGGAGTCGGAGGGGGAGCAGTGCGCGAGGTGGTAGGAGAAGTTGGTGCTGGCGTAGTCGTCGAAGATGGCGGTGGTGTTGGCACTGTCGGTTTTGGACGAGGTGGTGGGCGCACGGCGGGTGCGTGGGGGGTTGAAGTTTCGGCCGTTGAGGTGCTGCAGGCAGAGCTCGGCGATGCGCGCGTGGGACCAGGAGCGCGGGATGTAATAGTCAGACTGTTCGCCGGTGAGGAACTCCTTGACGGTCTGGTGCATGACCTGCACCAGGTTGTTGTCCACAGTGATCAGGTTGCCGCAAATCTGAGAAAACCTGTCGGATGTTCGCAGTGTCTGGTTGATATCCAGTCGCACCACCTCCCTCAGCTCCTCGGTGGTTAGTGGCGTCTTTGCGCAAACCACCCACCTGAGGACGCAGTGGGCGAGTTCAGCATCGGGCGAGTTTATGATGGTCTCTAGGATGCCGCTGTACATGCCGCTCATCTCTGTGGGCACCTGGTCGAGCGTCTTGCGCATGGCCTCGATGCTGTGCGCCTCATCTAGGCGTGTCATAATGAGGGATGCCCAAAGGAAGATGCCGTTTGACTTCTCAATGATCTCGGCAACCAAATCCCCCTCTTCTTCATTGAAGTCGTCAATGATAGTTGGCGAGAGCCTGGACCTGACAAAAGCATCGATATCCCGGAGCGAATCCGCCTGGCCCGTGTGCATTTCCACTCTCATAATTCGCTCCTGATTGAGCAGACGCTCGACGTGGCCGTTGGGCCGGCTGGTGATAAAAATTCTGAGAGGAACAGTCGCCTCGATCCTCGAGAACATCGACATGAGTGTGGCCTGTAGCCGCGATGGGCACTCGTCCAGGGCGTCGATGACCCAGTATTGAGGCTGAGAGAGAGCCATCTTGAAGATGCGGCCGACGAAGATGTTGTTCCACACCATGATGTGATCACTGTGGCTATCGATTGCCTCTCCCTCTTCCATCATGGCCAGGAAGGTATGTCTGATTTGAAAATTGGACTCGGCCATTTGCAGCGCCATGGACAGAGAAAACTGTGTCAGGCTCGGCTTCTCATTGCTTTTGAAGAAGAAGTAGGCGCAGTCCAGATTAAAGGACTCGAGATACTTGATGACATGTCCCGAGGCGACTGACTTGCCGGAGCCAGGGGGACCATTCAGCCACAGGAATCGTGGAGTCATCTTGGTCGGGCCAGCTGTGATGGCCTTGATGGTGGGAGTCGCGTCCATGAGGTCGCACTCGAGCCAGTCGTGGAAGGATTGGTCACCGGTCAGCCACTCGCAGGACCCTGTATGCAGCTTGTCCTGCACCCTGATAAAGTCACCGTCTGGCCTTTCGGCTACGTCAAAGGCTTGAGCGATTTGTTTCATCTGCGCTCGGTGGTTCTCGGACTTCTCCGCGACAACTGCGTTTGTCAGATCACGATCTCGACGAACCGACGCGAGTTTGTGGCTTACAATCCTTCTCAATTTCTTCGATGGTCGTGTTGAAGCAACGAAGCAAGATGTTGTAGTTAGGGTCTTCTACCGAATCGAACTTGACCAGACGTCGATGGTCAGCCTGTAGGTATTGGGTATGCTCGCCAGGCAGTCCTGTGTGAGTTGGTCAGCACAACAGACAGGGCCACAGACTGAGCGGGCTTACCCATCACGGCCGAGTCCTTCTCAACGATGATTGTGTTGGTTGGGCCAGTTGAGGTTGGGACGCCCTCAAAGAAAGACCAGAGTCGAACGTCGTTGCAGACGTGCCGGAACTCATCATTGATGGCCTGACGAGTCAGCATTTGTGATTGCAGTCAAGGCGAGGGAGTGCCCACCTGGAGAGTTCCGGAACCTGGAACCAGTTCCTTGACAAAGGCCTTTGATCCAGAGCCAATGGACATGGAAATCAAGGTGGTGACGAAGGCACTTGAGTCAGCTCCGCGATGCGGGGTGCCGAGAAAGTACAAGCTGTGGATTCTGCTCGCAATATCTGTGTAGATTGGGTCCCTTCTTGCGAGGAGGTAAGCCTGCCAAAGTCAGCCGTGATGGTTTCTGAGGCGTGCATTTGGGGGCTTGCCTTCTTCACTACCAAACCTCCCATACTATGGGCGACAAGCACAATGGGTGTCTGTCGTAGGGACGGTTAGCGTATCTGTCCTACTTGGGTGTTGCACCTTGCTCACTTGCATTTCCATTCTTCTTTAGATGAGGCGAGTTGTACAGATCTGCGAGGAGAGCTTGGCCAAAGTCGTGGATGGTCAGAGTGCTTTGCTGCGACTTTGTCCAGTCCGAGTCGTAGCCAAAGCTGTGAATGCGGACGTGTCTAAAACCAGCTTCGGACGGCAACCATTCTTTTGGCCAGAAGCTTGCAGGGTCCGAGGAAGCACTCCATGACCTCCTTGATCCACCATTGAGACCATGAACCTGGAATGTCAGTTTGGTTTTGGAAAATGAGTCCTGCGAACCTACGAAGATGAAGTCCACCCGGGGCTCTGAAGGCTCATGAATCAATGTAAGCCCAAGCGCCCCTTTCAAACCTTCGGGTGACTGAGAAGCCTTGGAGCGGGCTGGAGATGTGGCTCGCCGAAGACTTTGGAGCCTACCCCGGAGACTGCTCGGCGATGGTTGGCGGTCCTGATCCCCAGGCACGGAAAGGCTAGGAACTGTGAGGCTGTCTCTATCCGATGAGCTCCATGTTGCTGCGGCCTTCGGCTGCCAGGTCTGTGTCTGTTGCGATGTCAGATGATCCGTGAGAAAGTGAGCGGGGAAGGATATTTTACATGAACTGCCATGCTGCCCTGGCGGTGTTACTCTACCAACTATTGGGCAACGAGCAGATGAGGGCGACGTGCTAAGTGGAAAGCCTCATGGAGTAACAGTTGCCAGCGCTGGAAACAGGCGAGACGGTGATACTGAGATCCTCAATTGACGATGATGTGGGTAATAATTAGATATTGCAAGGAAAGAGCTCGACAGAAAACAGAAAGGTCCAAAAGACCGCCGAGGAAGGGGGATGTGCACTCGAAGTCATTCAGAGGGCAGGCTCCCTCTTCGGACGCAGCCGCAGAGACTGGCCGAGGCAGGGGTTAACTGGGGCCAAGCCATGACGAGATATGGTGTTTTAAACTGCCTCGATGCAGATGGTCCGAAGATTGTTTGGCCTGTTTGGGGGCTCTGTCGGGTCTCAGTGCTTTGATGTGCTGCTGACTGTCTACGATAAGGTGAGGTTGGCGACATGGGTCGTGGTGGGCTCGCTGTGCATCATGATTGCGGTTTGAAACGGCCGCACACGGCCGCCTGGTCCTGATTCGGGCCTGAGTTTCGACTGTGCCAGCGGGCTGCCGCGGGGGCGGGGAAACATGAGGAGACGGGTGACTGCATTCTTCTGGTTTTGGTTTCTTTTTGAGAAGAAGAAAGAGAAAGACGACAGGAAGGTTATCAGCTCAGCCAAGACATGTTTTTGGCAGGGTTTTCAAGATGGGAACTGCTCGCGTGTGCTGCCTGGAGCTTCACAAACGCTCCTTCCCGGGCAGTAGGCGCTGGCCTGGATCCCAAAAGAGAGAGCTACCTAGATGATTCTGTCGCTAATTCTAATCCCAGTTGACCATCGTAGCAATTTCCCTTTATCTTTAGTTTCCTCAAATACTGAAAGCTTCTTTGACTTTGTACCATTGTGACACGCGACTCGAATTGGAACCGACATCGGGCATGTGCGGCATGTCCCTTTTGGGATACTCACAGCTGGCGCATGCCCCCCGTTCCATCCATGCACTTGAAACCAACACTCAAGCTGTGCTGCAGGTGGCCGGATTGCAGCGGCCTGATTTGAGGGCTGATTCCCAAAACAGCCCCTTCAATTGGCCATCGTCCCAAGAGTCCCGACCCAACGGCCCAGCCACAAGCGGCACAGATATGCAAGACGCTCTCTGCTGTGCCGTTTCCACGGGACAAACGCCCTGGATCCCCCACTTAAAGGCCTTGGGTGTCACTTGAGATCCTGACTGTTCTGCCCTTTTGACCTTCACCACGGATCGCTGATTGGAACACTGCTTTCTTATCCGCCATGGCGACCGACACGAGAGATGTGGCCGAGGATCAGAAGCTCGACGAGAACTTGCTGGCTGGTACGTCTATTCTTTCCTCACCCTGGCTGAACCGCTTACTGATTTTGTCTGTTGTGAAGCCCTCCCTGAAGGCGGCCAGGTCGTCTCTGTCACACCGTCAGGGATGAGCGACTACTGCAACACCTTCAGGATCGAGGTCAAACTGCCAGACGGCAGCTCGCAAGTCTTCTTCGAAAAGGAAGGATGCGGTGATCAAGGCCCGGGGCTGGTGGAATCGGCCTTCACATCCGAGTCAGCCACTTATGAGTTCATCCCTGAGCACGTGCCGCGCCCTATCGCCATCGGCACCTACAAGTCTCGCCCGGACAAACACTTCTATCTGGCTCAGTTCATCAACATGATTGAGGATGACATCCCCAGTCCTGAATCGTACATGGCCGCCGTCGCCTCCCTCCACAGCCGGAGCATGGGCAAGTCGCCCACTGGTCAGTTTGGCTTCCCCGTCAACACGCGCTTCGGCGATCTCGAGCAGGACAACACCTGGGCCGCGAGCTGGGAGGTGTACTGGACCAACCAAATGCGGGACTTTCTCGACAAGGAGGATGCTGCCCACAACGGGGAGCGGCATGAGGAGCTCGACAGACTGAGGCCGTTGTTCTTCGACAAGGTGCTGCCCCGCTACCTGCGCCCCCTGGAGAGCGACGGGCGCTCCGTCACCCCATGCCTGATCCATGCAGACCTCTGGCCGGGCAATGTCAAATACATGGGCGATGGCGAGACGGTGTGCATGTATGACGCTTGCGTCATGTGGGCTCATAATGAAGGTGCGTGCACCACGGTCTCAGTCTCCCACGTTCTTGACCAAACTGACCGAGCCCACAGCCGACCTCGGTGTCTTCCGCAACCCGCGCTACCCCCTTGGCAAGGGGTATCTGAAGGAGTACTGGAAACACGTTCCCATTTCCGAGCCCGAAGAAGATGTCGACGATCGGAACACGCTCTACATGCTCCGAAACCAGATTTTGTTGTCGATTCTTTACCCTCATGATCTGAAGCTGCGCGAAATGTAAGAGTTTCTGACTTGCTTTCTTTGGTACGGGGCTAACTGCCGGCTACAGTTTCGTGAGCAACATGCGGCTCCTTGTGGAGCGCGTGCAGGAGGAGGAAGCTGCTAAGAGAAACCCTCCTCAGGTGCATCTGTGAAATCTTCACAGCCACTGGCCAAGGTCCTTGCGTTCTGTCAGAGGATGGAAACACCTCAAAACCAGCTCTGTGCTGTGAGTTGCAGGGTTTGACTCACTTCGAAATCGTGCTGAAGTGGCGAGGTGTTAATCAGAAACTAGAATAATTGACATTATATGGCTCCATGTGCAAGTGTCGCCGAGTAGCACGACAACCGGCGGGTTTCTCACAGCGGTGGCTTCTCCCAGTCTTGAGACCGCCGTCGAGGCCCACATTCCATTGGCAGGTCAAAAATTGACCTGCAAATGTGGATCCTTAATGAACGATGTTATTGGATCCTCTTCTCAATGGATCAGAGAACCACATCCCCGTGTCGCGAAGGATGACACGGTCTGGGCCTAGTGCCCTCGGTGCCTAACAGGCATTGACAGGGTAGGGTGGTGTTGGTTCGATTGCTTGTTTGTGAAAACTTGAGATCCCCTAATTAATCCACCAGGCTAAACCTTCTCCTCAACCTTCTCCCCGCAATTGCGATCAGAAAGAGAAGAAGCCACAAGTTGTCGCCATCGCAACCCATCACTTCGACACTGGGTGCAGGTCGGCGCAATGTTTGGCTGGCTGTTCGCCTGCTTCCGCCTCTTGCGGCGCGTCCTCTGGTGGAGCTTCCTGATAACGCTGCCCTTCCACTTCCTTCCGTTCCTCAATGGCTTGATTGAAGGCGTCTTGGTCTCCAATATGGTCACCGAGACCTTCCTCGCTTCCCTGGACAACTTCAAGTCCAATGTCGAGAGCGCGCAATGGATGGACTGGTACTCGGTGCCCGGCGCCCCGGGGATCCACGATCTCGCCGTCGCGCCCTACCACGTCGTCGAGCTGCGCGATCCTCAGAGCTGGTGGGAGAAACTCGGCCTCCGGCGTTTCGACATTGACATCAATGACGACGTCGCTTTCGACACGTATCCCATCAACCGGTTTGCCAGCCTCGATGCGCTGTACCGTAGAGTGCCGAGGCCAGGGCAGGCCCAGCGGTGGCACCACTTCGTCTACGCTTCTCCCAGCCACTTTCACATCGAAGGCCTTTTGTTTAGTGAGTGGGACAGTGCATTCAACGAGCTTCTACAATTTCATTACGCCAACCCACCGCCGACCGGCGCGGGCTTCCACTACTTGTCTGCCCGGCAGTTTTTTTTTGATATGGGGCTACACGGGGGCCCTGACTTCGCACGAGTCGCCAGATGACTTCGACTTTCGAGGAGAGGAGCAGGTTCCAGGCTACCTCCCCGTGACCGTCCGGATCATAGAGTTCCCATTGACGGACCCCGATAACCTTGCGCTGCTGCAGGCCAATAGCCCTTCAACCAGCTGCGCAGCGAACGTCGGACCCGCATACTATCGGCCGTTCAGCAAGATGGCCCAGTTCATAGAACGCCTCGACGATATGTGCAACGAGGCAGAGAAGACGTATGCGAAGACGTATGGTCGGCTCTAGGCTGGAGGTTTGGGTTGGGAACAAGCTCGGCCTCGGGGATTCGACCTGGCCCGGGGGTGCACGCGTCCCCGCGCTCCTTCTGTCCTTCGCTGCAAACAGGGTCTGGGGCTCGTCTGGGAGTTTGCCAAGGCACTGAGCACGGAACTGCGCAAGCGGTACTGGGGCAAGAACAAGGGCGAAGAAGTTCTCGGGTGGCTGGAGGAAAGGGCCAGGGAGAAGGAGAAGCAGGACGACGGAAAACCCGAGCCCGACAACATGATGGCTCATATGCTCAAGGCCTTCACCGACTCACTGCCGATGGATTTGGACGAAATAGCCAAGGACAACCCGGAGGTGCAGAAGGCGCTAGATAACATGTGGGAAACGGTGCAGCGCAGACCGGTTCCGGCGGGTGACGATGAGGAGGAGTATGAACGGCAGGGCAGGCCGGTGCGTCCTCTGAAAAATCCCTTGCAAGAAGCGGCGTGGGACTTCTTCGAGGAGAACGCCGAGGACATGCAGGAGATTTTGAAGTCCAATCCCGGGGAAGACGAGCTTCTCAACAAGTTATGGGACTTTGTGCAGAAAAAAGAGGCGAAAGACGGCGAGAAGAAAGCTTAGCAGGGTGCAGGAATGGCGGACGCGGGTATGAATACGTATTTAAACCGAAGAAGATGTCCATGATCATGCAGTAATAAACATGATGTAGTACTCCACAGGAATCACATAGACAGGTATAAACCTCCCAGTTACAGTGACAAATTCAACAGAAAGCTTACGAGTTCCCATCCTGAATATATCCGACTACTGCTCTCGGTCCAACTTCCTCTTCTGGCCCGAGCCTCCGTTCTCCTGAGCCTCCGTTGGGCTCGCGTAACTCCTGGGCCAAGCGACTAGTTCGACTCGTACCCAGGGAGCGTGCCCTGAACGGACTCATTCCACCGCGCCTCTAGAGAGGCCCTGTTCAGGGTTGTCTGTCAGAAAACAGGGCGAGGTAGCTAAGAGATTGCGGAAAAACTCACTCATCCTCCTCGACAATCTTTATACCCCTTTCCTGTCGAAGAAAGTTCAAGAACCGCCTCTGCGTCCTGTCCCGCTTGAACTGCGCCATTGTGTCCCTCGTAGGGTCTGTGACTTGGCCCTTCCATCCAGGAAGCTTGTACATGATCAAGACCAGCTTGCTGCCGCGGGCAAACGAGACCTGAGAGATGTCGTCTAGCTTGAGGTGGAAGTTGTACGGGTCCCTGAAAACAGACCACTGGACGGGTCTCGCCGAATTGAGAACCTGGTGCTCAATGAAATAAGTCCCCTTATCCAGTGAATAGTGCCAGTACTGCGTCACGCCCGGGTTGGTCACAAAGCTCTGCGTCTTGACTTGGTGCAGCCGCCAGTCGTAACGGTGCAACGCGCTCTCGGTGATAGAGTCGGTCGAAGTGTACCCGTCGTCGTCGGTGAGCTCGGGCTCCAAGGGAAGGGATGAGACGTCCCAGATGACCTCGGAGTCCTCCGTCGTCAGGAGGTCGTCGGGGGTCTCGCGCAGGTTCGGGATCATGCTGGTCGCCGCTTTTGCTTTGCTCAATATGGATCCGGACGTTTGAACAATGGTTGAAGCGCGGCGCCTACTGGTTTTGTCGGGGGAAGCGGAGTGAGGATTCCGTAGGAGATGTTGCGTCGAGGAGGAAGGTTTGGAGGGAGGCTCTGTGAAGCTTGGAGTGGTGGCAAAGGGTTTTGGTTGTGAGGCACGCATTGTCGCGTCGTAGGGGTCAGCTCTTAGGTCTTCAAGTTGGGGAACCGGTTGGGATCCTGAGGAATGAAGGTGTTGCTCCACCAAGTGATGTGCAGGCGGTTGTGTTCCAATCCCTGTAGCATAAGAATTGGTGCTGGGCCCAGGAAGTCTGTTTGAGATGGGGCCCACTGCCCGTCGTTTCCTACCATTTTTCTCATGCACCTGCGATACATGCCTTCTCAAGGCTTTGTATGAACCGAAAGGGGGATAAGGACATCGTGGCTCAGGACAGGGGAAGCTCAGTTTATGGCCGGATTCGTGTCTCGTGCGCTCGTCGTTGCTGTTGAAGCCGGTGGTCGCGTAGACACAGGAGACGAAGCGGCACAGGTAGGCATGGCCGCTGAAATTTGTGCAGAAGAGTTGGAATTCAGATGGTGTCGTATATGACCGGTCTTGGGTTTCAAGAATATGCCGTATTGTTGCCTCGTAGTTCTCAAAAATGTGGTTCACACGTGTGGGATACACTAGTTGAGCTTGAGTATTCCTGTTAGCTGAAACGCGCCGGTAAGGTAACCAAGGAAGGAGGGACTGAGGGAGCGGGAAGTCGTCCTCAGTTTCAGACCTTTGAAAGAGCTTACCTCTTGAGTCTGGTGTTGCAATCCGGTGTTGTCCGGAAACGCGGGCCTGTAAGCTCAGTGCAACGTCGTACCATAGGCCAGGAAAGTCGGACCGGAGGACCTCCAGCTCTTGGGTTGGCAGACCCGAAAAAGCGGCGTCTGGTGATGTTTCCAGCACAGCTGACAGCTCCGCGACAATGCCTCCCAGCTGAGAATACCAATCCTCGGTTGGAATGGCGGTCAAATCCTGCAGCTCAACAGCCCAGAACTCTGTTGCAAAGGGCAAAAAGCCCCAGACTCCTTGTATGACCTGTAGTTGGCGTCTGTTCTGCGGAAAGCCCGGGGTAAAAACGTCGAAGGCTGCGCGGACACAACGAAGCAAAGCCAGGGTATGATCGCAGCGGATCGAATGCTCTTCCATCCGTAGAGACATGTGACAGTCGTCACTTTGCAGATAGCTGATCTAGAGTTAGCTTTATGTTTCCATTTCTGTGTGAGGACTTACGGCGTATTACTCCTTAACTGAAATGTGGATGAATGCGAGGGAGGAGTCGTGCCGCTCTTCCACAAGAGGCTTGCACACATCAAGAATGTGAGGTGGCACAGGCCGAGCGCCGAGGAACTCGTCTGACTGGAATATCAGAGCAGATTGCAGCTCTGCCTTTCGGAGTGGGCGTCTTGCGAAAGCAATCCAGCTGAACATGGCTTTGAGGCGCAGTGTGGAGCGAGTGTCGAGGTTAGACAAAGTAGAAGACAGCAGCTTCTCGTAACTTTTATTCAAGTTAGGTTGTGATCCGTTAGTGTCAAGCCATGGCAATACCAAGATTGTAGGTAAGTCTTAAGTCTGGGCAGGATCGGTGGCACTTACAACGCTGCAAGCTCCCGCGGAAGAGTATCTATCGCCTCCAAGAATTCGTCTCGAGTGTAAAACAAGTTTGCTGAGAGGTAGTTTAGAACCAAGGTTGCCCACAGAAACATTCCTATGCATTGCGTATTAGCCCTAGTTTGCAAACACTCGACAGGCAAGACATGAGAGGGACTGCCATACCACCCGCCCTCTCTCCAATGTGAGCTGCGATGCTCTCAGTCTCGTCATCGGAGATATGGAATTCCCCCAGTCTAGCACGCATCACCCCGTGTGAGAGACGCTGACGAGCGTAGGTAGCAATCGCATCACGCAGACAGGCCTTTTCTTGAGAAACCGAGAACACAGACTGCCTTAGCTTTTGCGGAAGCTGCAACGCATCTCGGCTCGACACCATAACTTTGCAGTTGCTCCCGGCAGCCGTGAGGCGTGCCAGGAGTCGGAGGAGACGCCGCTGTTTATCGATGGGGCATTCATCCAAGCCATCTAGGAGGATGTGGATGCCGAGCTGACCGTTGCCAGACAAGATGTCGACGGCCATCTCGAGCAGCTCCTCCAGAGCGTGAACAGTGATCTGTTGGCTGCCGACGTGTTCTTGGTAGATGTGGGCCACGAGGTCGGGGCTGTGCTGAGCAAATTGAACCAGCAAAGATTTGATGATTTGATCATAATGTGTCGAGGCGTCGTGAGTGTAGGAGCAGAAATGCCGAATGACTATCGAACTCTTGGAAACAGTGAGAAAAGATACCAGTCGGGCAATAATAATGCTCTTCCCTGTTCCCGGGGCGCCTTGAAGACAGAGGAATGGGGTGTCTGGAGCGGGTCGGAGCCAGGAAGCCACCTGAGGCTTCCTCAAGATCCAGTCGACGGTGCCGGGGTGTTCTTCTCCAATCTTGGCCAGCGAGTCGAAAAGGACAATCTGGTCCGAGTCGTCCAACCGGAGCCAGGTGATGACGCCTTGCATTTGTCTGGCCGTCATTTGTGTTTGTTCCTTGACCAACTGATCCAGACTCTCGGCCCTCCAGGACTTCAAAGTCTCCCTCATCTCTCTGGCTTCAACAATGTTGTGTGCGTTGACTTCCTTGTCGATAAGCTCTTGATGTTGTTTGAGATCTTCGAGGATGGTTCCGAATTCACGCTCAAACCGGCCCCAAGTCGTCTTGAAGAGAACTCTCCAACCTGCAGTGATCAGCTTCTACGTACTGGAGCAAAAATAGGGAAGCGGGCAGAGCCTGACTCACAGCGGCGGGTAAGAAATTTGTAGGCGGCCTTGTGAAATCTGAGGATGTCGGCATAGAAGATGACAAACGCCGGATAGAGCTGTGGTTTGCCTTTGAATGATTCCTCGAGAAGCTGGAACCTACCCAAGGACTCGGCGATTTGCGAATAGGCTTTGATGATGCGGTCAAATGCTTCTGGATATTCAATTGAGACGTTCAAGATGAACTTGATGGGAGCCCAAATCCAGGGAAGGAATGGAGTTCCATTGCACAGCACTTCGATGACCTTGGAGTAATGGTGAAGACCCTGGAAAAGGGGTTCGAGGCGACGCAGGTTGCGCAGCGATTTGCGCGCAGCCAGCTGTCGTTCGAGTTCGAAGGCGGAGCGCCTGACATCCTCAAGAGTTGTCGAGGCAAAGTCGCGAGACTCAGCTGGGGATATAGTGCGTTCCAGGTCTTTGAAGGCATTCTCAATGGCCCGTCTGCTTGCAGACAGCTCAGGTCGCGGGGCCTTGAGTGGCATGATTGATTGTGATAATCTCGCGAGCCAAGCGCACGCAATAGCACTTCCGGCCCCAAAGATTGTATCGAGGGGGAGATGATAGCCGAGGCGACGGCTTTGAGAGCAAAAAAGCCCACCAGAACCCCTCCCATGTGTACTCACCTGATTGGGCAGACGTCTGTTTCGAAGTTTGGGGCAGTGCAAAGACGGCGCAGTCAACGAACGCAAGGCTTCCTCCCCAACGACCCTCCGGCGCGCTCCATGTTTCTCTCTTGTCCTCCTTAAATTAATAGCAATCGCCATGGAACCATCGCGCAAAAGACGACGCCGAGACAGCGGTGAAACGGTGCAAGCACCGGGGCTCCCCAATGCACCTCCAGCCAACCATGAGGCTGTGCTACAACAGCATGAACATGTTGAGCCATACACGTCACCTGCGACTGCGGGCCTTTTTACAGAGCCAGTCGTATGCTATGGCATGGTCAGTTTGGACATCACATTATTGTTCATTCCATTTCTAACGCTCTAATATTGTAACAGGTTGAAGGTTTTCGTGGCACTTACACGGGGCTCCAAGCCAGCGGCAGTATGCACCAGGAGCAGGACGCCTTCGCCGTGACCATCCACTCGAGCCAAGACTTCACGCCTGTGAATCCTCATCTTGCCTCCGGTTGTGGGAAGTTTTCATCCGACTTCATTGACGTCGTCCAAGCCCTGTTGGACGAACCGAGATTACGGCTCCAGGCGCGTTGCACGGTTGGCGGCACCCAACCCCTGAAAGCCGCAGCGAGGTCGGCACGGTTTGGGTCTGTTTCCCTCCCGTGTGAGGTGTCGATCATTATGTACGGACCGCAAGTCTTGATGGAGAATGTCGGCGAGTTCTTCCAGGAGGTTGAGATGTACTTACAAGACCCCAACGGTTGCGACTGGGACGTGAGATACTGTAACCCCCATCGCCTCTCGTCACTCGCCATAAACGACTGCCCAATGACATCCGAATTAGGAAGGCCGGGAACAGAGCTTGATCACATCATGTTTCAAAGCATTCCTGGTGAATCCGACGTCCTGGATATTCTCGACGCACATCTGGACTTGCCTGAGGCACCTCAACCGGCGCTCATTCGTTCGTTACTGAAGAAGTAGGTCAAGCTGCTGTCAGATCTTGTCCTCGCTTGTTTTGTTGGATAACCACTTATCACGATTGGCGGTGATGCAGGCACCAAAAGCAAGCGTTAACCTTTATGCGCCAACGCGAAGCCGGCTGGAATTTTGACCCTGCCTCTTCTGATTTTTGGGATTTCCAGCAGACCAGCTCAGCAGCGTTGTAAGTGGCCCCTTAACGCTAAAGACTTTGAGGATAATCCGGGAAGATGGTTTTCACTCCAGCGCTGACAAACAATCTGACGCGAACTGACTCTAGTTTTGTCAACCGCATCTCGCAGACGTCCCAACTGAATGAGCCACCCGAGTTCTGCGGAGGAATCATTGCAGATCCCATGGGCCTCGGTAAAACGCTGACTATGATTGCCCTCATAGCGGCGGGAAAGCACCTCTTGCCGTCGTCACCCAGCTTACCGTCACTGATTCTTATGCCACCACCTCGTAAGTACAACGAGCTAGTAGTCGAGATTGAGGGTTCAAACTAACAACGCTCATTTTTCTAGTCCTCGACACTTGGGAAGAGCAGCTCAAAGAGTAATGCGCTCACCGTTATGTCTTGTCTTCTTGTGTTAACTCCTTCTCAGGCATGTTATTCCAAATGGATTGGTTTGGCGCCGTCACTATGGAAAGGATAGGCTAACCGAAGTGGACGACATCGCTTCGTACGACATTGTGATATCGACATATGACACAGTGAGGGCGGACTGGGGTGGCGGACAAAAGGCGACGGACAGCTTTCTGTTCTCCATCCTCTGGAAACGGATTATCCTGGACGAAGCCCATGTGATTCGAAACACCAAGTCGCAGGTCTCACAAGCAATATGCGCCCTCGAAGCCAGCGCAAGATGGGCCGTCACAGGCACGCCCATACAGAACAGGATCGGAGACCTCGCAGCCCTGCTCAAATTCATCCGAGCATATCCGTACCATGATGTGAAGCAGTTTGAGTCGGACATCAGCCAGCTGTGGAAAACGGAAAACATCGAGGAGGCGGTCAACAGGCTCAAGAAACTCTCAGGGGGGCTGGTCCTGCGACGACCAAAGACGGCAATCGAACTACCCCCGCGGACTGATCTCAAATTCCCCATCAAGTTCCGCACCACAGAGAGAGAGCTTTACGACAAAGTAAAGCATCAGACCATGGCCAAGATTGAGGAGGCTTTCCAAGACGGGGACAGTGGCGGGCTTGGCTCAAGTTCATACATTGCGGTCATGCAAAGGATCAACGCTCTCCGCATGATCTGCGACCTTGGCTTGAACTACGACTCCAGACACCATCTCACGGCTGCAGAAGACACGCAAAGTTCCGAGTTCAAAGATTGGCACACCATCGCCCAAGAGACATTCAACCTGCATCACGAAATATCCCCGGTCGTCTGCTCCGGTTGCGCCTCGGCCTGCGACACAACGGCGTTCTCTCACGATTCCGTTGAGCCCTGCCCCCCGTCGTACTTTGCAAAATGCCTGACATACATGTGCAACGACTGTGCTCAGCCTTCAATCCTCCGAAACCAGGCCATCATGTGCGGACACATCCCGAACCACAGCTTTGCCCCTGTCTCCTTGACCTGGGCAGCTGCCGAGGAGCGTGGTGCACCAACTCAGCTTGCTCGACTTCAACTCTCTAGCAAAGTTGTGGCCCTCGTCGGCCAGCTCAAGGCGCTACCAGTGGATACGAAGAGGTCGGTAAACCACTTGGCTTCAGCCCTGGCTATGGAAGGCAACCACTGATGTGTCAAAAATAATAGTGTGGTTTTTTCTAGCTGGAGGATGACACTGAACCTCGTCGAAATGGGACTAAAAGAAGCCGGCATCAGCTACGTACGATTCGACGGAAAGGTGCGGCAACGGGATCGACAGGCTGTCATCAAGAAGTTCAGAAAGGATCCTACAGTGCAGGTCTTTCTCCTGACTCTCTCCTGTGGCGCTGTTGGGTGAGTTTTCCTGCGTTCCATTCGCACTTGATCCCAAAAGGAGCAGACGCCTCCTTGGAATATCAATTGCCGTCATTGTTGTAAGTAACACAGCTAACAGTTTGAAATACAGGTTGACACTTACTGAGGCTTCTCGGGCCTACTTGATTGAGCCTCACTGGTAAACCTGCCCCGGCTTCTGTGTCCTCCTCCACCAACTCACACATGACTCTAAAAACACAGGAATCCTACTGTGGAGGAACAAGCCTTAGCTAGGATCTACCGAATTGGCCAGCAAAAGGAGGTGACGACCGTGAGATTCTTCGTTGAGGACACATTCGAAGAGGTAGCCATCAAGAATGACACATAGCCAAGAGGGACGACACGAAGATGGCTAACAATCACCCACCAACAGAGAATCTTGCATCTTCAGCAATCAAAGAAGAAACTCGAAGAAGTTCTACTCGACTCAAGAAAGAAAGGAGAACAGCAGAGTGAAAGATTGGCCGGTCTCGAGGTATGTTGACCGTGGATTCCTGAGGGACCTGTCGGAAACGCACACCTCGCCTGACACTTTTTAGGACTTGCGGCGTCTCATCTAGCAAAACGGAAGAGCGAAGAGAAGAAAGCACTAAAATTTGTTTTTCCTGGGAAGTCGTGTCATGCAGCTGGGAATGAGAATTTGGAAAGAACCTGTCCAACACGCCTTTCAAGGCATCATCCGAGTCTGACAACCTCGCTCCATTCTTTTCCAAATGCTGTCACCTCGCACTCAATGCTCGGCATACCCATGGCGTGTGTCTCGAATACTTCATGCATCGTAAACGACCAAGAAACGTTGACGTGGTCTTTGACCAAGTTCACCACCGTTCTAGCCATTTCCTTCCCAGGCTGGAGTCCACGGTACTCACCTGGCCACCAACTGGTTGCACCCTGTATTTACGCAAGATTTCAGTCGGATTCCAGGTGGAAAACCAGTCGACGAAACGGCAGATGCACGTCGAATGATATTAGCGAGTACAAGGCGAAGCACAGTACGAAACCTCTTTGACCCGGCAACTGTGCACGCCAGGTACATACCTTGGCCAGAAGCCACAAGCTGGTGGATGCAGCGGCCCGTTGCATTCCCGCTCCCCAAAACCGGTCCTCCATCTATCGGGCCGCAAAGCCTGCCATCTGGTCCACAGTAAAATAGCTGGGAGGGTGCGTCTATGACACCTTGCACAGCCGAGACAGCGGGCGGGACGGATCGAGGGGCATATCCGAGTTCGCTTGTTAGACCTGCACTTCGTGATCTGTCGTGCATATTCTCATGCAGCCACCCCCGTTTGTCGACAAGGGTCTGCGGTGTGATTCGCCAGGCTTGGCTTACACCGCTTGCGTTGCGCCCGGGGATTCGGTGCCGCCTGTGCCACCCCGAGTGCCGGAGCCAACACCCAACCAACCCGACACTTTCGGGTGGTTTGATGGGCCAACTGCACTTAACAGAAGGACTGCCCCCACATCGTTTAACACAGTCAGTTCTGTTCTCTCTCTTTCTTTAACCAGCAATATGCTGGTCAAGAAGCCCAAAAGAGGTCACAACTCCCTTTTCCCGCACCTCTCGTTGATCTAATCCATTCCGTCCAGGCCCAAACATGGCACCCTTCACAACGTCCCTCGGGACCTCCGTCCTCGCCTCCCGCCCCTCAACCAGCCATGGAACCACCACCTCCTCCACTCCCGACCTCGCCACGCTCACCGTTACCGCCGACGAAAAACACCCAACACCCCCTTCAACCCCTCCACTAACCACCCAAAAGACCCCCCCGGAACCCGAGGAAGAACCCCCCTTCTCAACCTTCACCCCCCTCCAAAAGAACCTCATCGCCCTCGCCGCCTCCCTCGCCGCTCTCTTCTCCACCCTCTCCTCCTTCATCTACTACCCGGCCCTGACGCGCATCTCGGCCGACCTGGGCGTCTCGCTCATGCTGGTGCAGCTGACCATCACCTCCTACCTGGTGATCGCCGGGGTGGCGCCCGCGTTCATGGGCGACATGGCGGACCGCGGCGGGCGGCGGCCGGTGTACGTGCTCATGTTTGGGTTGATGGTCGGGGCGAATGTGGGGGATCGCGGTGTGAGGGAGTGGGCGGGACTGTTGGTGTTGAGGATGGTGCAGAGTGCGGGGTCTTCGGGTAGGCTTTTTGTTTCTTTTGTGTTGGATTTGTGTAAGGGGTTGAAAGGGAAGGAGGGGGGAGTGGGGAGGGGTGGGTTGTTGGAAGAGGGGTGTAAAGGGAGTGTGACATGAGGCTAACGACGTTTCTTTTAGGAATGTACGGCGCTGCGTACGGGGTGATTGCTGATATCGCGACGATCGACGAGAGGGGGTCGTTTGTGGGGGTGTTGTTGCTCATGTGGGTGTTCTTTGACCTCCTCCGAAGGTACGAAACTGACGGATGACAGGACGGACTTTGCAACGAGTTTGGGGCCAGTCATTGGCGGCGGCCTGACTCAAGGGTTTGGCTGGCGCGCCATCTTTTGGTTCCTCGTCATCTTCACCGGGTCACACTTTGTCGTGATGGTGCTCTTCTTTCCAGAGACACAGCGGAAGATTGTGGGGAATGGGAGCATTCAGCCAAAAGGGCTCATCTACCAGACTGTGTTATCGCTTATTCGGAGAAAAGCAGAGCAGACAGAGAGCAAGGATGCTGCAACTGAAGGAAAACAAGAAGGGGAAATCCCCAAAAGACGACGGCTCAAGTTTCCCAACCCGTTAGCTTGCCTTCCGGTTTTAGCAAACAAGGGATCGCTGCTGGTCATTCTCATTACGGCCATCAACTATGCGGTGAAGGCGGCGCTCCAGACCTCGCTTGATGCGCAGTGTGTTGAGCTCTACGGCTTGAATTATCTGCAGGCGGGCTTGGTCTACCTCCCGTCAGGAGTAGGTGGAGGCTTCGGGTCGTATTTTGCTGGTGCGTATTTTCTTGCTCCGAGGGTTCAAGATAAGACTTTTATTTATCTGGACTAACACCTTAGCAGGAAAATTTGTTGACTGGAACTACCGCCGTACTGTCACTCGACTGGCCAAGACCCAGGGGTCGCAGTACGACAAGAACTCGCCCGAGTTCCCGCTCGAAAAAACTCGACTCAGGGGGGTGTACTTGTTGAGCGCAACAACGGTGTTAGGAATCATTGGATATGGGCTAACGCTTAAGTTTCGATGGGTAAGTCTCGCTCCCTTGAGGTACTTTTCCTGGAGCATCAGGATTACTGACAGACTGCAGCACATTGCCGTCATGCTCATCATGCAGCTCCTCACAGGAACTGCGACCGCCGCGACGTTTACAGTATTCCTCCTCCCAGACCATCAACGTTGATCGTGAATTACTGACCATCGCAGCTCTGCGGGACTCTCCTGACAGATCTTAACATGAACCGATCAGCCACGGCCCAAGCGGCGAGCAACCTGGTCCGGTGTCTCAGCGCCGGCGGAGCTGTGGCCATACTACAGCCGATGGTGGAGAACGTTGGACCAGCGGGATGCTTCGCGATTTACGCTTTTATCATTTTTCTAGGCATCCCGCTGGCCTGGGCGTTGCAGAGGTACGGTGTTGCGTGGAGAAAGGGGCAGCCGATGGCTTCTTGAACGGATTTCGGGTGCCGGAAGATGGATGGAGGGAATAATGTAACTCCATGTAACCCCATATAACCTGACTGGATGCCTGCAGGTGATGAAACAAACGGTCTTTGAAAGTCTTAGAGACTTCAAGCGATTTCTAGACGAGCACAGGGGGAGGAGACGATCGGTATGTACCTGAATGTTTCGTCATTTCACGGTAATGTATGTAAGTTATGGATGGTGTAATGAGCTGAAACCGGAACGAAAGTCGAGTCAAACAGATTCGATTGTCCTACCAGGTAATGCCATATACCACAGGACAGAGGTAGGTTTGAGTCATTTCAAATAATCAGTAAGTATCATCAAGTTCATCGTGGATTGGCACGATATGGCATGCAAATGCCTGCTGCGGAGAAGGGTTTGCAAGTGGGCGGGCCCTGATAAAACACGGGTGGGGTAGAACTGAGTATCTGTTGTAACGGTTCTATAGTGTAGCGGTTATCACTCCGGATTCTGATGATCATCTTTCCGGCAACCCCGGTTCGATTCCGGGTAGGACCTCATCTTTTGCTCTTCCCCCAGCCACTGCCGCTTATGAATGTGATCTAAAAGACAAGAGATCCTTGCTTTCAATCGGTGTTATTGTTTTGGTATCGCTCTGGAGTGAGTCCAAAAGGGCCATCGTCATTCGAACCAAGCTGGGTTCTGCCAGCCCGCTGCAGGGTGACTAATCCGCATCCAATGCCACACCACGCACTGCATGCATGTCGGAGACACCTTCCTGATTGCGCACCACCTTCCGGGTAGCTGGGAGTATACCCCGGAGTTTCACGACGAAGTTGCGGCACGGCGTCATGGGCCACGAATTTTCGTGCAAGTAGATACCAAAAGGTGCGGTGCGTCTGTCGTCCTCCACTCGGCTCATATCTGCCTGTGCCACCCAGGTGAGGACGGACATGCCGTGCAACCGATCAACCGATCATGCAGGATTCGCGGCTCTGCACCTGTCCGTTGTTTCCTCGGACAGGAACCCTTTTGGGGTCCCGTCACCGACCTCATCGGTCACGCGCTTGCGTAAGTTTTTGCCTTGGGTGTGCGACCTACATACATTGATAAGCGCCGGGCGGCTCTTTCAGAAGTTCCCGGGGTGCCCGTCGCAAGCTGATCGTCTCACCACGGTGCAGGGGTTGCTTGGCGCACCTCGATTGGGACTGTTCAGATTACCTCGCAACAGGCTAAACGTGAAGTTCTTGACGAACCTGGAAGGTCAAGACACCTTATTGCTGTTTTGGACCAAATGAAACACTGGCCTTCTCCAGGCTCGTATATGCAAGCCTCGGGCTGGACCGAGGGCTCCGACCTTGGAGAGCGCGGCTCCTGGATACCAAGAGAAGGCGCTCACCAGATCGAGAAGATGTAATCTTGGTATACAATTTGCGAGACAGAACGACCAGATGTTCTATTTCTGGAAACGCTATCATATATTTCGATCGCATCTTCTCCGCCTTCTTCTCCTTCTCATGTTCTTGGCACAGTTCCCATCGGTTCGATGAACCAGGAAAAGAAAGACGGCTGGGGACCCCGCTTTGCGGCTCCTTCCGGCGAGATGGGTGCCGGATGGTTGGCGGGGCGTTTTGAAAACAGAGCGGGATTGGCCCTCTCGCAAGTTGGAGGTAAAAATAGCCAACAGTTCGTCAAGCCCGCGTTGCTGGCTGGCTGATGGGCTCCCTCTCTGCACGACACACAGGTTCACCTGATACGCCAGTCACATCTCCCGACCTTCGGAGTTCTCGGGGATGAACGGCTCCAGAGGAAGGCGAAAGCCTGGACCGATTGTCTGGGTTTTTGCCAAGCAGCCGCCCAGTCAGGCACAGGCCCGTGTGTGGCGGTCGGCTGTTGTGGCACACACCCCTGTCCGTCGTCAGAACTCAAGATTCTGAGCTGGAAGAAAGCCCGGCCATTGGAACGTCGGAGGCGGTCGCACAGATCCAGGCATCCGATGGGATGATCCCTGGCCTGGCACAATACCCCCAGGCCGCCGGTCAGACCCACACCCAACTTTGATTGATAACCGTGGGGGTGTTGAGCAAAGGGACGTTCCTCCATGTGTCATTTCAAAGTTTTTGGATGCAGGGTCGGTCATCTCGTATTTGGTATTCGTAAGATTCTGGAATGTGGTTTGCGGCTTGCCTGGTCTTCACCCTTTGCTGCAGGGCCGCGCTCCGGACTCGATCGCGTAACCCCCAGGCCGAGGCATCAAGATGACGGGACTTGAGAGGGATCCTGGAACAACTTCCGCTGGTCATCCGCAGCTCCCGTGGGTCCTTTGTGGCTCGAAGGCAGCAGTGACAACCTCTATGAGGGGGGTGTGTGTCCTCTTCTGGTCAACATCGGACGTGAGCCGTGATCCCTGGCCTGGCACAGGGCCCTCCCCCGGCCGAGCCTGGGCAATCGGGACTTGGGTCGGTTGGCTGCCCATCCCGACCGCCCATCCAAGCCTGTCATTTATCCTTGCACGGATCAGTCGGCAATCCATCAGGGGCCAGAGTCTGGACCATCCACATTTCGGCGGCCCATGACATCATCCCGTTTGAGTTTCCAAAGCCCTGGGAAAGGGGGGGGCGCGACGTCGCGATACTCGACCTCGTTCGCTCCGATGCGACTTGCAAAAGGTCCGGCGCAGGGTGCCGCACCGGATGTGCAGAGCTACGCTGGCGCCGACGAAAAGACGTCCTACAAACCAGACGCACCTCTTTTGCGCCATCGCAGGTCCCATCACGGTGTTGAGCAATTCGGCGCCGAGTTTGTTGGGATGTGGGGGTGGAAGGTCAATTTCCCGGTGACCTTGGGAGTGGGTTGTGAAACCCGTGCGAACCACCAATCTTGAGCCACCGCGTGTTGTTCCAGGCCCTCCAGCTGTCATCATTGGGCAATTGAGCGCGTTCAGTGCCGCCCACAACGTGCAAGGCAAGCACTGCACGATTGCTGATGGAGAAAGTATTTCCCCAACAGGTCACCATCATTCCATCGTGAACATGCTGTCGAGACCGAAATCTAACATGTCGCGTTTTTTGAAGGTCAGCGGTTGCCAAACCTCATTGGTGAGTGTTTACGGAAATCAGCTACCTAGGCACGGGTGCAGTTTCCTCCAGCTGTGATCAGGCTCGGCCTCCCAAATACCACGAAGTACCTTAGGTACGTACCAAATTCAGCATCATAGCCGTCTCGAGACAACCGCCTGTTGTGCACCGGCGGCCTCTCAATCGGGTCGCTCTCTGTTTTGTTCGCTCAGCAGCTCGGTAGCCAACCACAGCCAATTTGAGAAGGAAGTGAAACAGTCTTGATCCAAAGCCACGTTGTCTTTGGAACGTCTGCCCCGCAGGCAGGCGCGCTGAGATTCAATCGCTTGCCCCTGGGGACTCGGCCACGGGACTCGGAAGCTTTTTCTTATCTGAAAGTAGCGTCAGGGCACTTGACAGGCATCCAGCTCCACCAGAGCCTTGTTCTGCTCAGCAATCCACTCCTGGTGTCGGGCTCCAGTCCCACCCACACCGGAACTGCAGCAGGACATCAGCGGCGCTGGGGTACAGTGTATTGTACATACATGCGTCCGAAATTATAACACCTCCTCTTATAAAGGTCGCTCTGACTCCGGGTGCGTCGGGGGGGGGGGGGGGGAGGGGGGTGTGACGGGGGTGGGGCGCCCTGACTTGGGGCCTGCCCGAGCAGAATGTCGGGACCCTGCCAGCCGGGTGCATGGGGTTGCGTACGGTACCCGCCTCGAGCTGCGAACTCAACGCCCTCATCCCGTCAGCACCTCGACTGCACGTGTCCTCAATCTGTCAGGATTGGTGTGGCACATTGCCTCAGCTTGCGAAGCCTTCGGCCTGAGAAAAATTTTCACCTGCCCGCGTTTGATTCCGGCAGTCGACCTGGATCAGCCTGACCGTCCCTACCTGGTACCACCCCGCCCCCGCAGTCAAATTGAGCCCCACTCTAACGTTAGCTGCTGGGTTCTTCACTGTTTTCCAGCCGACAATCATCTTTTAAGGTACACGCAAAGGTTGCCTGCCCGTCTCCTCCGTTACGCCTGCCGTAACGCTGCGGGCTGCCGATGACGGGAGTTGCACATTCAATTGCGGTCGCAGCACGCGGGTACCCGAGTCAAGAGTTGAGCCTCAAGAGTTGAGCCTCAAGAGTAGAGCCTCAAGAGTTGAGCCTCAAGAGTAGAGCCTCAAGAGTTGAGCCTCAAGAGTAGAGCCCCAAGAGTCGAGCCTCTCCTTTTTACACAACTGCTGTGTTACGAACTCGAGTTTGGCAGAGCAGGCAGAAGAAAGAGGCGAGGCAGAGTGAGATCACTTGGTGGATACTGCGGGTGTTGCCAGAGGTGGTTGTATGGCTTGCTTGTCCAGTCAACGGCTTTCTGCTTATTACATGCACCCGCTTTCCGCGGAAGACAGTGGGATCAGTTGAGTGCTGACCTTCCGTTTCGATCACATCACAGGCGACACCACGCCAATTCTTCACGGCCCTCCTGCGATGTGCCTCTGATCCAATCTCACTTGTGGGGAATCCGCCCGTATGCACAATGCCGGAGCGAGGTCGCATTGAGACGCAAGGAAGGTCATTTCATCTACTCCACGTCGCCAGAAATTCTTTCGAAGTTTGTTTTGAGACACTCGGACCTCAATCGCGACCATCCACCTTCCTCCACCTTGCTCTTCTGTGGCCCCTGTCCTCCCCTGCTCGCCTCACTGCCCCACTTGCCCCGATAGGGTATCCCCAGCCCGTGCTCGCGCCACCCCACCGTTTAGTTATTCCCTTAAGTTCCCTGCTTTCTTCCTCTCCAGCCCCGACCTTGCCGCACAGTGTCGTGTAGACTGTGTTACAGGCGCGGTACTGTACCTGACTTGAGAGACAAGGCGCCGAACATTGACCAATACGTACGAATCAGAGACCGCTAGGAATCCGGTTCGGATACTTTGACTTGATATGATCATAAAAGCGCAGTTATGAGTGTGGAAGGGTCGGTTCAACGGGTTTGGCCCTGTCAAAAGCCTCCCGGGAAATGCACGGTGTTAAGGAACCTTCAACGACGATAGGTATGCAACCTCCGAGGGACGCAAAAGCCTTGCGCAGCGAACAGCGGTACTTCTCCTTGGCATCCCTGTGCCGTCTGCAAATTGAGGCACCTTTGATCTGGTGCGCGCGCGACCGAATTTATGGGGAGGAAACCGATGAGAAGGGCCGATATTGATTCAACATGTCTTCCATCAAACATGACCGACGTCCCGTACTCAGAGGCGAGTGACGAGGCGCATAAGATTTCCTTTGCAGGTGCGTGTCAGGGTGGATTTGCTGCCTTGCGCTGGGCGTTTTCCTTTGTTCTGTTGCGGTCACAAATCGGGTGTGCAGCATCACTTGCAGCGCTTGTATGTAAGTGGTGAGACCTGAACCCAACTTGATCAGGTCTAGCCGAGTCGGGGAAAAGTGGACGAAGACGGAAATGGCTGCTCGATGCACCGGCCACCAACAAGGGAGGGGCGGAGCCGGAGCTTGGCACTTGAAGTTTGGGAAGACTACGCGGCGAGATCGTTGTGGTTTGTCGGTTCTCCGACGACTCCAACCCAATTTACACCGACCAACGCTCAAGGTGGCCCGGATCCCGCCCGCGCCCACCCCCCCCCCCCCCCCCCCCCCCCCCCCCAAAAAAACCGAGACTCACAATCCGATCCGAGTGCAATCTTGAGCTTTGTGGGCAAACAGCACTCGATTAGCACACCACGTACGGAAGCCCAACGCACTCACACCTCACTAAAACTGCAGACACATTCAATTCGAATGATCTGCTTTGCGTGAGAATTTCTCCAGAGTTTTTGCAGATAGTATGGCCCATTGTGCGCCGTGTAAAACAAAGGGAAGAAGCATTGATCAACACTACAGTGGGGCCGGGTGGCATCTCAGGAGCTCGAGAGAACTGTGGATCCCGTGGCGCCACATGCGAGCGGGCATGGCGTATTTGGTGACCAGCTCTTCTGAGTGCTGGGCTTGCGGAGTGATACTGAGACGCAAGAATAAAGTCGTAATGCTATGGGAGCACGGCGGGGTGGAGGGCAATCAGGGCCTGCCACTGCTGGTTGAGTGAGTTTTGGTTCGGGGGTGCCCTTGTTATATTCGCACTGTGCGTTGTTCAATCATGTTGCGTACACTTGCTCTCAACCATGAACAGACCAGCGTAGATCCCCTTAACTTCAGCCGCGAGCTGCTCTTGGGAGATGGGGCTCGTCTCGGGTTGCAAGAAGTCGCAGGTCTGAGTTAAACTTGGGCAAGGAGGGTCACGGTAAATAGGTGACAAATAGACTCAGAGTTCCCCGTTTGTTCAACGGCTCCCGCTGGACATCGGCAGCGAGGACCAAGTCAAAAACCCTTCATTTGTCCACACACCCCTTGATCGCAAATGCAAGTCACCCAGACGGAATCAGACTCCCCATTTCAGCGTTCAATGTCGGGCTCGAGGGTAACATATTCAGTTTACTTCTACCTTCACTCAACTCCTTCATCCCCTGCGATATATTGTTGATAGTGTGGTCTCCTCCATTGAACCTTTCCTTGGGGTTGTGAAGTCGGTGAGGTGTGTCAGAGTCGCTGTTGATCCACGCCCTGCAGGCAGGGGTCGAGAGGGATATATACACCCCTACCGTCCAAGCGGACCGGGGTGCGCACCCCCAGTTTGGGCTTCTCAGAGGACCACCACCAATTTTCCTGGTCTCTTTCCCTTTCTTAAATATGCCCTCCCCAACCTTTCCCTCCCACCTCCTTCTCTGCTCCCCAGTACACTCGAACGTCTCATACTCTGGTTTTGCGCGTCAAGTTCATTACATTCAACATTCTTTTACTCCTCTCCGACCTTTGTATGTCTCGAGCCTTGCATCGTCGAATTCCTACCCGCGCACACACCAGCAACACGAGAAATAGAGCCGCCTTCGGCTTTGTTACCCCAACGGCTCCCAAGGGGAACAAACAGTTCAACGCATCCGCAGAACAAAGACAACAGCAACACAATGGCATCGTCTCCCAACAATAAAATCCCCTCGATAAGCACTTCAAGGTTTGCCATTTCATTCCATCCGTTGACCCTTTCTCCTGATCTCCTCTCCTTCTGGCCCAGCTTGAGGCTCATAATTGACCCTAACCCTGGCTTAGCGACTCCGGTGGTGTCGTAACCCCCTCGGCCTCAACCGACGCTCCTTCTCACACCTCCGCCGCGTGCTCAAACTACTCGACAATCTCGAACCAGCCGTGCCGACCGTCCTACGCTCTGCAGACCTACCTAGCCCAGTCACCATACGAAGATCCTTCCCTGTACGGGCGCTTTGCGGGGCAACCGCCGACGGCGGAGGTGTGGGGCCGGATAGCGTTCCACATGGCACGGGCGCACCGGGAGATCGACCGTTTCAACGAGCAGTTCGGTCCGAAACAGTAACGCCCCAATGAACGGAATGACAACGAGAACGACGACACAAACGCCGACGCATTCGATTCACGACTACATATGGGACACGGTGTGAAGTGTGAGGAATCTTTGGATGACACAAACAAAAGAGAGGGGATGGGCCTTTTCTTTCTCTTCGGATATTCACTATGTTTTAATACGTCGACACCACGATTTGGCGCAGCGGGGGATATGCAGGGTCGATGAGGGGCTTTTTCCCGTTCACGGTTGCGGGACCCGACATCAGCGACCGACGCGGGCTGGGTCGAGGGTGGCCTACGGCCAGCAACACCTGCACCCGGTTCACTCAGGTCGTCGCTTCCGACAAAACTGCGACATTGAGTCAGGTTAAGGTTATTTTCTGGGTCCGGGAGGGTGGAGTGGTCTGATCATTTTGACATCGCGTGCCGTTCCGTTCTGGTGGGGTTGAACCCCACAGGAGCTCTTCGCTCTTTGGTTGTCCATGGCTGGATTAGGAAGGAGGCTTCTGACGGTTGAGATGACGGTTTAATGGGCACAGGTGTCTGGGTTTCCGAGTTTTGGATGACTTCATGAAGGAATGATAGCTCAAAATGGGTTCAGGCATGATCGACTCTGACAGCAGACAATAATTGGTCTCATTGCACGAACTTTGACCCCCGAAGACCACGATGGCTGCTCAATTGAACCTAGAAGGCGCTGCAGCCACCCCTGAGCGAAGGGACCACACCGAAGGACCTATTGACGACTGGTGGACCTTTCCTACTATATGCCGAGATGAAAAACCCGACAACTCAAACCTGTCAACCCGGGTCTCATGAGTGCGTCATGCAGTGTACTGTTGCCCACACCCAAGATTCGGGACTTTTCCCAATCGACCCCTGACCCCCAACCCAGCACCACGCAAAGGCCCCAATGACCCCCACCAATCGAGGGCTGCGGATCGCATGACCAAAGTACCTACCCAGCAAAGTTTGGTGAGCACGCGGCAGGTCCGCCGACCCAAACAGCCCCATTGCGACCCGGCCGTTTTCACGAATCCCCGACCGCTGGCGAACAAGCCATCTCCAGTCTCACCCCCCACCTTCCCTCAAAACTGCCGTTCTCCATCGCCCCAAGAATGCATGCATTCCGCTCATTTTAGCAAGCTGACCCGCTCCAAAAAGCAACGAGACAATGCCTGCGAATAGAAAAGTACCACGGCATCTCGGCGGGGGTGCTGTTCACCGAAAGAGAGACGACGGGGACTCAGCTCTCTAGCGGCACCGCTGCCGCCCGTGCGTGTTGTGGGCATCAAGGCATGTCAGACCTGAGTTTGTGGTCCTCCATGCGAGCGGTGGGGTGATCAGGCGATCTGTGGCTGCGAAACACAGCAGTGAGGAGCCAATTGAAACCGCACTTGGACAGCGGGGCAGATCAAGTGACAAACACCTTCCTCTCGACTCTCGACGTTGTAAAAAAGCGCAGGCTGCTTGTTTGGTCTCGGGAATTATGCGGGGCTCAGCTGAGGCGAGCCAATCGAGTCTTACGCTGCGAGCCGGCAATTGTTGGTGAGAGGGGGCGGATTGATGAGTCGGAGGTGATTCAGCACCTTACGTCAGGTACCTTTCACCTTGATGACGCCTGTGGGTCCAAGGAGGGGCACAACATCGGCGGCGGCACAAGTGCGCGCAGCACTTGTGCCACTGCTCTGGGTGGGTGCCAACCCGGAATCTGGATTTCGGCTTCGGGCGGGAAAAAAGCGTCGCACGCCTCGGGCTGCATATGCACCACGACGCAACAGTAGCAGGGCGAGGCGGGATGGTGTCTGAGGGGATCGTCGACGCAACGTGTAGTGGGCCACCTCAAGCCACTTCAGAGCAGCCAGCCAGTCGCCAGATCCCCCTCTCCCCGCCGCGCTGGCAGCCCGCTCAGTACCTCGCGAGGCACGCAACCACTTCCCCAAAAGACGGGAGATGAGGAAGTGCAACCCAGGGACGTGTAAAATGCATATCCGACAGGACGCGTCTGGATGGGCTCACACCATGGAATGCAGGCAACTTCTCCGCACACGAGGGGTACCCGAGCTTGACACAAGTGCATCCCCCCTGCGCTGTGGTTAGGTGAGGTGGAAATCGCAAATGACGGCATAGTACGTACCTCAAAACTATTGCGAGGAACAATTCAGACAAAAATGATGGAAGGGCTGAAACGGTGGCAGCGCCCATCAACCTGCCAAATTGTGGACAAGGTGATTCGTCCCGCAAAGCGAGACCCTTTGTTCAGTCTGCAGCCGCCAAAACTTTGTTCGGGAAGGCTTCTTAGCCTTGAATGGCTCCGCGACCCTTGGGACCCGCATCTGCCCCGCGTGTTTTGTGTACACCACCTTGCGATAAAGTGTCGGACCGAGATCCAGAAACAAGAAAACGTGGCTGTCCCGTTTGGGAAGGTCATCGTGTAAGTGATCGCGCAGGGCTGAATTACATGTGGAGTCGCGTCGGTATGTATTGCGATACAGGTTACCAGATAATTTACAGCATGGAGGATCCCCGGGCTTCGTCAGGCGCGCGCAGTGCAGCCACAGCTCAGCAAAATCGTAGATCGACATGTGTTGGAGTCTCAAAGGCAGCTAGCTGCCTGCCACTTTTGGATTGGACAAGAGACTCAACTCTCTTCAAGCTATTTTGGGCTTGTCAACACTCCTGGTGGGATGGTGGGAAGGTGGGGCGCCTGTGCACTTCCACTTAACAGCTCTCGCCGGCGAAGCACTCTCCGTGCAAGAGAAGCCACCTACCTTACTTGTGGGAACTGTCCTACATGCTTGTACCATGGTTCACTGCTTTCGCCCCGTGTTGACAAACCTAACTGGTCAGACACGGCCCAGTGGAGTTGTGGTTGAGATCGCAAGCGACAGGATGTGAGACCGGTAGCCATGCTGTGTCTCCCAACAGCCAGCCCGGATGCACTCCCGCGAGACTCGCTCATTACCTGGTGTGTTGCTGGTCTCATCCACCTCGACAGCGCCAGGGTTGACAGGGCTGAAAGTGGTACCAATCCATTTGCCCAATTGGTTCCCTGTGTGGGGCGGTCGAGGGGCATCAGCAAGGCAAAGGTCATTGTCAAACGGTCACACAACGCAGGAAATACCTCAATCCGCCTCGACAAGAGCGAACGAGACCTACATGGCTTTCGAGTCGCCAATCGCTGTCGGCGAAACCTCACGTCATTCATTGGCGTGCCCAGTGTTGCGTGTGCGGTCGGCTTGCCCTAGCTTCTGTTCGCAAAAAATCTGGATTTGGCAGGTGAATAACCGGCATGCTGTATGGGTGGGCATGCCAACCATGTCGCTGTCATTGGGAACCAACAGATGCGGCTCGAAGGAACTACTATCTCCGAGATTCCCGAATGGCTACGACGCGAGGCTGGGACAGCCACTGATCCATTCGCCATTGGCGTTAGCCGCCGTGATTCAGTAAGGCAGCTGTGATGTGAACTCAACAACACTCACATTTGGAATTCGTAACTGAATGACGACCCGACGTGGATTTGAGATGTTTGGAGAAACGGGGCCAATCATGGAGGGCGTTGGTCATCATGGTGCCATGCCACCCGGACTCTTGCTTTCGCATCTGCTCTCACTGGGACCAGGCTGGGCCATGCCCCATCTCGCGCTGGATTTTAGCGTTCGGCCCACCACAGAGACGGCAGATGGATGCGGTCTTGTCAACAAGGACCAAAAACTTCGCATGCGCCACGACTCTTGGACGGCTTCATATTACGCGTCCATGATCCGAGTCCAGACATGCCTACAGGAGCGGTCTCCGCACCAAAGCTGAGCCTGCACCTCCCAGGTATTGTCAACACAACCTTACTCCGTGTGCGCTCGGAAATTTCACACTGTTAGTCCCGGGGTCTGCTGTGTGCTTGGGAACGATGCCAAGTGTTGGAGAGCCCCGGGGCTTTGGGCAGCCAACGCATCGCCCCAATTCCTCACACAGACACGCGAACGGATTGGGCCGTTGCCATCGATTGGCGGAGGAGATGGAACCCGGGCTGCCGGGATGACTGACGCCTGCGTTGGCGAAGGCGGGCTGCTTGGGGTGCAGCTCGATATGTACCTTGGAAGTATGTCGCTAATTCGGACCTTTTCGGTGCTTGGCCTGCGCTTGTTTGGTTGGTCGGGGAAAATGACTGGGCGGGTTTGGGTTACATGCTTCGCGCGGGCGCTGGCAGGGTGGTTGTGCCAGAGCATCCATATGCAGACGCCAGGCAGGGCATCGATCTCTTTTCGTGTTTGCTATAGCCCACCCCGGCTCTCTTATACCTTCTTTGGGACGCAACGGCCTTGTTGAAGACACAAAAAATCGCATGGGACTCGGAGTGCGCCCGCAGGGCTGCAAGTTTGTAGGGAGGACATATAACCAGAATCGTGGTCCTCTTTGCCCTTTCATATTCTCTTGTGTTTTGTTAAGTCCAATTCAGATCTTGTTTTGCCGTTAGTTGGCTGATCCGATTCCTCTCTACCGTGTTTGACCATCTTGAGACATCATGTCCTCCGTCAACTCTAAATCCGTTGCCAACTCCGCCAAAACCTTGGAGTAAGCTATCTACTGGATTCCTGGGCCTGTTATTCCGTTCTATTTTTGACCAAAATGCATTTACGCAGGCCTTCGTTCTCAGGGTCCAGCACTCTCGTCGGCTCCGTGAGTTCCCAAGACTCGAGTTCCACTCCAACACTGTCTGGAGAATCCCCGATTGCCCCTTTCACACACAACCTCGGCCGCTTCAAGGAGCAGAATATGTACGCCGAGGGCACTATCTACGGCCGCGTGTCAGCCCATGCGTACAGTTCTAGCTCAAGCTCCCTCGTTCCATTCTACCAGGCCAGAGCAGCTGCCATCATTGCGGCTTTCGATATCGTCTTTCTGGCAGGGGTGTTCTAACAAGCGCTGAAGCACTATCACTGGTTGAGGCAATTCAAGACCTTGCCCTGCGCCAATCGCCCACAGACAAGACCGGACCCGATTACCCTCTGGCCTCTGCGACAGCCGCCAAGACCAAACACACTGCATGTTCACAAATCCGAGCTTTGCTGGGCTGCCGTGCTGGATCCCATGCTCGATGGGATGACGCACCCCTGGCACCACAGCTTGCATGCGCAACATCACACACCACATGGCTGTCCGACAAGCGCACCCGCCTCATTGGATAAATGGAACGAGATTTCGAGCCACTTGAACCTCTCTTCTTACCATGTCAACTAAACGCGCGCGGCGGCATTGTCACTCAGCCGGACACCATCTGCGCCTGGCGGAGGATCGCGGGTCAACCATCTTTCGGCGGGTCCACTCGCGCTGTTTGCATTTGATGAGAACCGAGGGATTGATTTGCGAGAAAGAGGTGCATCGGATTGTAACGTATTTCATTAGATCGATATGACCCTTGACCTTATTCTTCCCGAGTTGAAGATTAAAATGACAATCGCGTGATCATATGACGTTGCGGCTTCCTGACGTGTCGATGACTTTGCACGGCACCTTGGGAGTGCATCATGCTGTTCCAACCTTGCTCGTCTCTGCAAACACCATCGTAAATGAAAATGCCTCCTAAACTCGCGCATCTTGTCAAGTAGCTACTGGCATTGTCGAGCTTCATGTCCATGCGATACCACTGGAAGACCGGGCGTTAGAATGTGCCCGCCGAAAATCCGGCGCACAACACCGATGCGGCCCCACTCGCCCGACCGGAAGGGAGGGGAAAATTCCGGAGCTGGGCACGAACACGGCCCCACAATATCCGCTCCTACCCGGGAAATCGCCTGGCCTCGCACCGAACCCACCGGGTCTTGATTCTCGAGGAACCAATCAGCAAAGTCAGCGGAGGGTTTGGTGTGGGTTTGGCAGGGTGGAAAGCATCGAAAGACAGTAAAAACACAATTGTTACGCCGATGACTTAGTAAACAAAAAGACTATGTATTGCACAAGATAGGAAGGGGGTTCTTAGTTAAATGTCGAACTCGGATTGCCGGTGAGCGGTGAGCGCAGAGTCCGCATCGGCTGATCCGTCGGCGAGCAGATGTGTGTGAGAGCGACGGCACGACCTACACTAGTTATGGACGTCCCAAGCAGAAACGCAATGACGCGCGCCCCCAGACACGAGGCAACCATTCGCCGGACCCACTTTCCAGAACCAGGAGGCAACGGGCTGGGACTCAGAGCGATTTCTGTACGGAGCATCATCAAATGCAGAAATATCAAAAGGGTTTGAAGAAGCTCCAATCAAGGCCCACGCCAGCTGCAGCTGCAGGAGGCCGAGCTGCGTCACCGCTCTGAAGCACGCGGCCTCCCCCCTTCCCCCCCCCCCCCCCCCCCCAGGCCACTGGGATTGGGCGGTCGCGGTAAGGGCAGCGAGGAAAAGATGGTTGCAGGGGATTGGGCTGCGTGCTCTGTCCGTGGTGGTGTCGTTCCTCGGTTCGCCAGAACAAGGCAAAGCCGCAAAGGAGAGGAAAATGTGGGTCTCTTGTGCATTTTTGACTTTTGCACACACATCAGGATCGCTCCGGAGCGCCAAGCAGTCAAGGGCGAGACCAGACACCACTTGCGGCTTGCGGCGCTATGTGGAAGCGCAACCAATCTGGATGGCTTGCCTGCGCACAGTTGAAGGCCCAACCAATCGCACGGCTGCTTGTGTCAGTGGAGACACAGGGGATTGGGGACTTCATTCTCAAGTGTCGTCCTTCCAACAACCTTGTGCGAAGCTACTCAGAAAGAACAGGAGCCAGGCGAAGCACACTTATTGGACTCTTGTATAAAAGAAATCGAATAATCATCCGTCTTCCCTCTCAATGGGAGGCTTGCTTCCTTTCTGGAAGTTCTCCTTCCGTCGCCTCTTCCTGCACCTCTGTTGGTCTCCGTTGAAGCGCCTGCGCTACCCCGACAGGACCAAACAAGTCTTGCCATCCCACACCCCGAGCCAGCTTCTGGTAAAATGCACGTGTTGCTAAAACCTCTAGCCCGAGAGGTACTCTTTTTGCTAACTTGTTACTTTTTGCAAGGTCTTCATCATCTGGGTCCAGGACTCCCGTCGGCTCCAGCTCCGCCAGCTCCCAGAGCGTCGAAACATCCACCACGACCGGCGGATACAGTATTGATCGCTTCAAGGCACAAGACGCGTATGGTGATGGCACCATCTACGGCCGCATGCAGACCCAACATGCCCCCAACCCTCGCCCGAACACCCGTATTCCCTTCTACCAAGCCAGAGCGGCCACTGTCATTGCAGTCTTCGACATTGCTTTCCGTCATGCCCAGCCCTGAGACCGACTGCCCGAGAACGGCTTCCATTGATTGGTTGGGTGTTGGCAGTTGCAGATCGTCAGCCCCTGTCCCTTACTTGCCGGGCTCAGGTCCAATCAGAGCCGCGCAACACTGGTTCACATGCACTTTGGAGAATCGCATGGCCCGGCTGCGTCAAAACCCCAACCTGGAACAAGGGCTCCCGTCAGCTCGGATAGCGCCGGTCTCACCCGCCAACGGCCCTGAGAGGACCCCCTCTCTCATCATCATTGGTCGGCGCCACTCCTTCCCCACGCCCACACCCTGCCGTAATCCAGCCTGGCCTTGTCCACCCGCCCGAACATGCACGGCATGGGGAAGTTGGGAACTGAGGGTGTCGAGCCCAGTCAGCACTGCATTCCTACTCTTTCTGCAAGTCTTATTTCCGCGCCTATTCCCGCACACCACACACTGCACTTCACTTATACACCAGCCACTGGAAGATTTCTTTTGTTTGACTCGAATTTATCAGATACTATTCATCTTATGTCCCCCTTTTCGTCGTTTTTTTTTCTTTTTGCTTGAATTTCTTATAACCTAGCTGGTTCTTGATTGAAATGACGGACGGATGGATGGGTTTTGGTGGGCAACGACGGAGCAAGGGAGCCATGCTCTGGCTTGGAGGATAGAGGCGATGACGTGTGCAGGTGCAATTGGGTGCTTGGATGGATGCTTTTTTGGCCGACATAGGTGGAGAGGTGTCCAAGCAACCTTTTCTCTTCTATTGTGCACATATATACCAATCACTTGGGCAGTTGCCCGCCGCCCCCCCCCCCCCCCCCCCCCCCCCCAACCTCTCCTCGCGCCTTTTCGCTGGGTTGCTTGGAATATCAATGATAAAGTATCCTAGCCCATTCTCTTTTCCCTCTTCTCAAACGATATTCCCTCTTCGTTTTTGGTTTCTAAATATGCCGTTCTGCTTGGATACCACAACAAGAGAGACGATACAAATGGTGGAAAGCGATGCGTCATGTGTCGTGTGTGCTTGTGGTTAATGACATATGGCAAAGCGGCAAGACGTTTCTGATCTTGGTGACTGAGAGAACAAACAAGAAGCAGAAACGGCCCGGTGCTTGGGCACGTTTCGCTGCAGTATTCAAACCTGGTTTCACTGCAATCTTCTCCAATTCTTCACCAGTTAACAGGGTCCTGGTCATGGCGCCCCAGACCCTGTTCCACTCATATCGGGTCCGATCCGGGGGTGGAGAGACCCCACAGCCCCATTTTTCCCGACGTCCACCGACAGCTCTGGATATCGCTCCGACTACGGGAAGTTACTGATTGCCGTGGCACCGATTTTGGGTGATGCGGCACAGTCGCAGGACGATCAAAGAGAACATGTTGGTGTCGCATGCTTCACAGGCGCATGTACGCCTTTGGCTGCAGGCCCGCGGCGCATAAATCTGGCAGAACCGTAAAATGGAAGCAACTATTCCAGGTTGAGCCCGAAACCTCCTCTTCGGACCCTCTACATGGCTGTGATTGCCATGGTGCACCCTCGTAATTACTATCACTCGCCCCGGTCCACCGCTGCCTTGAGATAGACGCCTGACTCAGATGTTTTCCAATGAGTTGGTTGGGTCTTCAAGTTTCGGGGGTGCGCGGAGATCCCTGCAACTCCGAGAGCCGCCGTCCGCGGACCGCACAAGGCAAGGAGCAGGCATCCAGTTAGGGCTCGAGAGCAATAACCGAGGTTGACTCGTTGTCCGGCACAGCCAGGAAAGCCCTCGGCCGGGGTATTATTGCGCCCGTGGCGCTTTGTGTGTGTAACCGTAGGGCTTTGGCATTATTGGACGTATCGCGGCGCGGGATTCAGCACTTTCCTCACGCACGACCAGCAAAGAACCCTTTTCCCAACCGTTTACGAGAGCGCAACGACTGAGCCGCTGTATTAATTGGTAAGCATGACTAAGGGACCTGATTTTCGTAAGTGTCAGTCAAGGTATCGGAAAGAGTCGGCGCGTGGTGAGGATTTGATGAAACGCGGCGTTTGCGATGCTGGACGGCGTGTGGAGACGACCAGTTGTTGGGGGAAACTAGTGGCATTGCTGATGCATCGCTGATTGATCTCCTCGTAGACAAGTCTGTAAATACTACCACACATGCGGTCGGCAGTTGCCGTCCCAGCCCTAGCCGCGGCTGTACCCATTTGACCTCTCTCTCGGTGTGCTCAGTCAGTCAATTGTGTTTACAACTCGTGAATGTGTCGGCATGTGACTTCTCTGACATTCCCATGAAAGAAAAGTGAGAGATCAGGCACGGGAAAGATTGATGAGATTGTTTGCACACGGTGACAAAGTACCTTATTTGAGGCTCTCTCGAAGCCTCAGAGCCAAGTTTTTTCTTTGCCGTTCTCGGTACAGTGGAGCTCTTAAGGTGCATATCTACCAGGTATCTGACCGCGCCGGGGAAAAAGCCAGGTAAGGTTGGTCGGCATCGCGGCCCCTGACTTCCCCGAATTGGTTGTTTGATTGGTGATGTGGGCAAAACGGAGGTGTAATCTGGTAGAGAGCTGTGTCCCCAGGCCTGCTTCAAAGTTCCATGTGCTCGAGACTCGAGTGAGACAACCTGCAGAGGACAAAAAGATTGTGTTACATGCTGCCCTTCGCATGTTTTGCGCATTTGTTCGTCAAAGGTACTTGGCAGTACTTCGAATTTGCGGCTCAACCAACGCCGTTAGGTGGGGGACAGCTGGTGCGAAATCAGGTGGATTTGCAAGGGAAGGTATTTTAATTATATGTATACAGGACCGTGCTCAAACGGGCCTATTGTCTTGCACATCCTTGTCTGGTTGGCTCATCACCCCCTAACATCGGGCTTGCCAGCGGGGAAGGCAAGTCAGCCACGTAGCCACAGACGCCGTAGACCGACATTACCATTGATTGGTCGTCATCGCAGTTGCGTGCCTTCGGCGTCTTGTGTCAGATCGTCAAGGCCGTGGCTTCTCCCATCATTCGGCGGCTTTTCGGCTTCCCGAGCACTGCATTGGCCTGGTTGCCGTGTAACATATGTGCAGAGTACAAGCTCCCGGAATTTGACAATCCCAGGCCGTTGACACAAACACCAGGTATTGACGTCGATGCTTTGGGAGGTTGCCCTGCTGCAGTCTCAAGCTCTTGGGGGTAAATTCTCTAGGTGACGTTTAGAGGTTCGCGGCTGCAGATTCGTCCAGCCGTGATCCCTGCGATGTGCCATAGCCTATGGCACACATCGCATGGCTCTGACATGTTTTTGTCAATCGGGGATCAGCTTCCTGCCTTTCTGAGATGTGACACGAGGAGGTTCGGTTCCCTCCTCCAGGGCTGTGCAAGGCAGCCTGGCCAGAGACCTCGGATTCATTGTCTGTTTATGGATTCCCGATGTGGGGGGCAAATCAACTCTGGCCATCATTTGGAAGGCTTGAAGCCCAATTTCCTGCCGGGTACCACTTCTAGGAGAATGACAACGCCATGCCCCTGAATGTAGTCCCGTGAAATAATAAGGTTGCCCGATTGGTTTGGAACTCAGTGTGCAGAGAGCACATAAGTAGGAGGATGGCCCTCCACCTACGCTCTCGTTCCTCCTAAGCTCTTCTCAGTCCCCAACCTGATATTGTCTGGCTTCCATGCTGCACGGCCCATCTCTGCATTGGATGTCATTGCTTTGTATTGACTTGCTTATCCAACATGCATCCAAACTCCAACACGTACAACGCGTAATTTAGCACGGGCTCCGAAAATTATGCCTCTTTCTCTCCTTTCCTAATCACCTGGTCATCCAGCGCTGCCGAGCCCGAGGGCTCCGACATTTCCTCCAAGTCGATGGCCTTCACGTACATCGTCGACCGCTTCATTAGACAAGACACGTACAACGACGGCACTCTTTACGGGCGCGTAGCGGCCCACGGAGCCCATCTTCGTCCCAACTCCCTCGTTGCATTTTACAAGACCCAGGCATCTGCTGTCGTTTCCACCTTCAACACTACCCTGGTGCTGGCCCACAAAAGTGAAGTGGTTCCCTCAGCTCTGCCTGGCCTGTGAGACCTGCTGCCAATTGGCCCGGAGCTTGAACCAAACGCCTGAATGTGGCATTGTCAGGAAAGGCGAGTCTGGTTGCAGAGGGCCGGGTCGGTTTGTCACCAGTTCTGGATGCAAACACATTTCACCTATCGACGACACTTCGGCATTTACAGTGCCACGCGTGACTCTGGACGCACGCTGTGTCAAGGCACCGTCCTCTTGGCTCGACACCATCCCGTTGGGCTCGGACCCACCAATCTGCGGTGGCCCAGCGCTCGATATTTCCTAAAACTCTGTTGTTCTCTAACTGTCTTGTTTCATGGAGTCTTTTCCTCGCCCCATCAGACTGGATCTTTAGCAAAGAAGCTCCATCAAGCGTTCTAGCAGTTGCTCGGGTTCCTCCGTCGGCTCCAACGTCTCCTCACATAACAGCATCAGGCCCTTCCTAGCTGATATGCTTCCAAACGTGGGAGTAAACTGACTGGCAAGGGAAAGAATAGATGTTTGGGGTAGTATTGATAAGAAGTCTGGTTAGAAAAGATTCTTTAGATACCTGGGCTTGGATGCAGGTGCTGCCTCTGTGGTTTCATAGGTTCAAATGTACCACCATGTTTTTTTTTTTGATATGTATCTACGGGTAGGCGGATTCACCAGCCCGGACCCTTTCAGTTTGCTCATGCGAGGAGGTAGTTAAGGAAAGAAATGAAAAAAAATAAAAAAAATGGTTTGCCCTGGTGGTGGAACAATGGCGACTGAGAAGCGACGCCTTTGGCTCCTTGGATGATGCTGCGTCATATTTGCCGACTAAATCTGGCCATCCCTCACCACCCTCTTCTTTCTGTAATATACTCAAATCAACAAAACAGAACCGATCGCACATTCTTGCAGTTTGACCCGAGCGCCAATGTCTCCGCCCAGCATGGGGGCGTCTCTCCCACATCTCACTACAACATATGCCTCCCACTTCTGCGTGACTCCGAGTGAAGGCCCGCGTCAGCTCCAGACCGCCGGGCCGGGGATCGTCCATTCCGTTCTGCTCGACGTCGGCTCCTCATATATGTTGAAATGGAGCTCCGGTTCTTCCCGCAACTTAGCACGAGGACACACTGCCAGCCGCAGCGTAATAATCAGGGAACAACCTTACCTTCAATTCCCCAGACCCCCGGGATGGCCGCCATGTACTCCTCCCCCGGAACCTCCCCCCCACCCCCCACCACCCACAAATGCGCACACTCGGGATAAAACTCGGGCGTAAACGGCACATGCAGCGCAATCAACTCATGCCTGATCAGGTACGCCCCACTCTTCAACCTCTCCGGCACCCTCACGCCCCACGTATAATTCCTCGCGACCATCTCCCTCTGCGCCCACACCCCCTCGCGCAACGTGCCGGACAACAAGCCCGCCTGGTCGATCTTGAACCAGCGCCTCCCCTCCGTGCCGTTGAACGACGCGCAGGCGGTCGGCTCGGCGCCGCAGTAGGCCATCCACACGACGATGGCGCCAATGTCGTGCGGCCAGCCGCGGTAGTAGGCTTCGATGGTGGCGCCGGCGGCGACGGTGGCGTACTCTTCGGCGGGGGTGCCCGGGTCGTTGCAGGCGAGGGTGGGCAGGGTGGGGTTGGTGATGGGGCGGAAGTCGGCCCAGTGGCGCTGGATAGAGGATTGGCCCTCGGCGGGGTAGTAGGGGAAGAAGCTGGGTCGGATTAGTTGGGTTGTTTGTGGCTAGAGAGACGGGAAAGGGGGCGAAGGGGAGAAGGGAAAGGGGGGACTGGGGGAGTGATGGTACCCGGGACGCCAATCTCCTGCGATGGAGTAATTCCAGATGCCGCCATGCCCCGCGACAAGGCAGGGCAAGATGCTGAGAAAAGAGAGAAAGAAGAGAGACATGATGCTAGGGCGAATCGAGGATGGTGCGTTTCTCAGCTGGAGTTTGTGTGGAGGGGGTCGCGTGGTCATGTAGGAGGAACATGACTCGTCACTGCTTTTGCACTGCCAGTTCAATTGGCGACTGAATGCAACCCCATTGAGAGGTAATATATTCTGTCCCTGAAGAACGTTGAGCGAAAGCGTCAGCTTGCGGGGAAATGGTACGCCAGGGTAGTATGCTGCACTAGAGCAACGGATGATCGACAGTGCCTCTTGTTAGTGCTTCCTTGAAAGATCCAACAACTTGAGGTTTATGTTGACTGTATCGAAGAGTGTCAAAAGCTATGACATTGGCGTTCCTCGCAAATGACCAGGGGTGCCCCTCATTTGATTATGTGTCTGGCCCTTCTCCCACCTTGACAGTTCAACGAAAACAGGATCGGAATGGTCATACTCCCTGCCTTACACCGAGTATGCATAACTCAGCCAGGCCAGGTGGGAATTGTGGCGTCCGGTAGAATTCAGATAACGCCGAGTTCAGCGGAGGCTAAATCACTTATGCTACCCAGAAACACTGCAATCCTACCCCGGCCCCAAACGCTTTCAGCTTCTCGCTCAGCTGTTTGGCGGAGCGAGTAACCATTGGTTTCCTATCGTAGGAGCTTTAAGCGAGCAAGTTCTCAAAGAGAAGCATAAATACCTACGGAGTTGTAGACTCTTTTGCCAGTGCAAGTCCACATCCATTCAACAAGTTACTGTCCAATCTTGAAGGCTTGTACAACAACTCGAAACCCAGAAACAACCATGAAGCTGTCCGCTGCTCTGGTCTTTTTCGTTGGCCTCATTGCCGGGGCCAACGCGAACTGCCACGGCGACTGCAAGATCCGGTGCAACCCCGGAAACGTTGCCGGTTATTGCAACGGCGAGTGTGTTGGACGCTGCATGGCTTATCTTTGCCTAAGTACGTCCTTTTCTTTTGGATCGAGTCTTGTTCTGTTGGAGCTTGCATTGATAACTTGTCCCCTTGCAGTCTACCGTCAGAGGGCTGGTGCTGAGCATGTTGATTTACGGACTGGTTGCGTGTGTTTCGGGGGATGGCAATGACATGGATTCGGCACAGCTTGACCAAACTGAACCTAGGTACATTGAAGAAACCCTTAGTTGCAGTTCCAACATTCAGAGCCAGAGGTTGTCATTATGTCCTAGTTTTTTTGTTAGGAATTCTAATGAGTCCCCCAAGTTTTCTCCATCTTTCCAGATGCATGTGCGGGCCAGTGATGATAGACTGGTGAAAAGAATAAACAAAAAAAAAAAAGAAAAGAAAAGAAAAAAAAAAGAAACAAAAGAAAAACTGCAAAAGCTCACCGGCCAACTCCCCTCGTCGGTAGAGGGGGAGGTGGCCGGCTACGAAAACCCCGGTGGGTTTTCTCCGACGGATCGAACGGGTGACCTCACAGTTGTTGGACACCCGGATCTCTCGAGAGGGCCGATGCCCTGCGCACCCCCAAATTGACCACTGGCCTTTTTGGGGGGGCGGGTGATATGATGAATGCGAAAACTTGTATATTAAGGGTAGGCACCGTGGGTCGCGCACAGTGTGGGAGCCGGGGGATCACTCGCCCCTTCCACGCACTCTCCCAAATGTTTATTTTCCCACTTTCCTCCCACGTCTCCGAGTCCCCAGCAAGCCCAACCCTCACGCCAACGCCCCCTCCTCACATCCCCCACCCTCGCCAACTCCAACACCAACCTCCACAAGTAAATCTTGACATCCACCTCCCGCATCCCCCTGCCAAACCACTCCCTCCCCCCCTCCGCCACCTCCCTCGCCACCTCCCGCCCGCGCCGCGTCTCCAAGAACCACCGCACCACCTCCGGCACCTCCCCCATCCCCACGCTGACGGGGACGTAGTGCACCCACGGCCGCAGGCGATCGTCGTGCCACTCGCGCAGCACCGTCATCTTGAGCACGACCGACCCGGACGCGAGCAGCTTGTAGAACCGGCCCGAGATGCCGTTGCCGTCGAGGTCGAAGACGAGTTTGGCCTTGAAGGCGGCGTCGGCGTCCTGCCAGGGGACGCGCCGGAAGAGGGACCGCTGGGCGCGGCAGGCGCGCGGGTGGGCGCACTGGAAGATGCGGGCTGGGTGGACGTTGTAGAGGCGGCCGTTGAGGAAGCTGCTTCTTGAGGTGTGGACTTGGCCGTCGGCTTCGTGGAGGTAGGTATGTTGCTGCTTGTCGTTGCTTTGCAGGTTGAGGTTCTGGGCGAGGGCGATGAAGCGCTGGCGGTGGAAGGACTGCCAGTCTGAGGTGGTGGAGGCCACGCCGCCGGTGGTGGAACCTACCCAGTAGAGGTGGTCGGCCTTGTCGTGCCAGGGAATGTCGTGGGACGGGTTGTACTGGAACTCGTGCTCGGTGAGGTAGGCCGGAGCCGGGAAGAGAATGTCGGACATTGTGGAGGTGGAGCCGGGAGAGAGGACGGGGACGGGGCCGGTGATGAGCGAGAAGGAGGGTGGGGAGAGGAAGAGGCCGTGGGTGTGGGCGTAGGAGGGGTTGGCGCAGAGGGAGAGGTGGTTGGTGAGGTTCGTGACGAGCGGTAGGGAGCCTTCGAGGTGTTGAGGAGGCTGAGAGTGGGTGGGAGGACAGAATGCGGTGATTGCGTTCCAGGTTGGGTGTTCGGAGAGGCTGGTTAGGGTGAAGTTGTGGTATTGCGCTGAGTCTGGTGGCGGTATTAGGATTCGCGGTTCGTCCAAATGGTTGGCTAGAAAGGTCATGTTGGGAAGAACCCCAGTGAGATCGCCCAGTAACTTGTTGAAGAGGTCGCTGATGTGCCTGTCGAAGCTGCGCTTGGGATGATTGCAGTGAGTCTCGGCGGTGGAACCGTTGAGAGTGCACTGCCAGAGGTCAATGCCTGATGTCTTGTTTGCGTCGTTCATTATCTGGACAACGTCTTCGCCGCTAAGTTTCCAAAACGGCGAGACAGAGTGGTAGATGGTGTCGAACTCGTCGATGAGAGGCGACTGGTTTGCCACGGCATACTCATACCAGGCATCGAAGCCCGGGGGCGGCTCGACCTTGTAACGCCGCCGGTATTCTTCGAGTGCAGCCGGGTAGGTTTTGGATTGCCGTTCGAGTAGACGTTCAAAGTCGACTCTGGCGTTGCGGAAGAGAACCTCGACTGGGTGTTCCAAATTGTGGAGGGCCGAAGCTTGTTCAGTTCTGATGGCGACGGTGTTGGCGATGTATGGGCAGAGTGATAAAAGGACCAGAGCCCACATGAGCGCTTTGCCCTTGGCCTGCTTGGGCAGCATATTAAATAGTTGAATAAGAACGAGAAATGAGGCGACAACCGGTGCCATAGCCTGAATTTCCGAAAGTTGGATGTAGGGATCGCGACTGGCGACGATGCCAAACGTCCCTATTACCGCGGCGATACACCATGAGGTGTTTCGGGCCTGAGAACTTGTTAGCATTTGAAGGTCTTGAAACAGACAGGAGTGCAGACGGTTTGAATTGTGAAATACCAACAAAAGGCTTTGGCCAGACCCAATAAGAGGGTCGGTGTCACAAAGTTGATGCTGGGCAACCCAAACGCAAGGGTCTGTACGCCTGACACGGTAAACAACAAGACGGCAACCCGCAATGAGAGAGGTACACCGTCCTCCTCAATATCGATGTGCGGAAGAAAGCGATGACGCTCGTCGGTCCTGGGTATCAGAGCGGTGTAGGCCACAAGAAGCGCCGCAATTGGAATGATCGACAACGACAACATCCCAATGTCCCAGTCCGACTGAGCAAAAACCGCAACCGCAGCAACCAAGGTAGTGCCCCAAACGGTGTTTGCAAGAGGTGAGAAGAATCCTTTCTCAGACCTCCCGCTCCATGAATCGGGCCGAAGCTTCCTGTCCGCAACCAGCAGCAGCGGAGTCAAGACCGGCTGAGCCACACATCACCTCAAGTCAGCACGTCACCCCAACCCAAACACCTCGATCAAGAGAACCACCACTTACAAAAAGCCCAACACTCCCCACCTCCGCCCGATATGAACAAGCGCCAGCAACAGCCGCAGCCACCGCCCAAACCGCCCACCTCTTCCCACCCTTCGAAGCCACACCACCGCTCAAACCCAACAACCCCTCCCCGGACCCGTCATCTCCAACTCCAGTCCCTTCAGCAGCACACCGCCGCCATCTCTTCGTATTAAGCAGCACCGCCAGCAGCGCCCATCCACCCACTTCCGACGCAACTCCCCCCTCGGGACTCCTCGCAGGCGGTCTCCACAACCAGTACGTCAGCGCCGCACACAGCGCCGCGGCGCCCGCGGCGCCCACGGTCGGGTCGACAATCGTTGTTGCGAAGCCAAGGTCACATCGCGGCGGCGTGTACATCGTCGTCGTCCATCGAGCGACATGGAGGACTTTGGGGGTGAAAAATGGGGAGTCGGAAATGGGGTGATTGGTGGGTGGTTGTGTTCAGGTAGAAAGGGGTATGATGGGAAAGGGAGGGAAGTTGGGTTTAAACGAATGAATGAATGAATCCACCACAGTCAGCCAAGCCGCCCAAACAGTCAGGTGAGAAGGACAGATCAGTCAAGGTTCGGGGGGGGCGGCGGCGGCTGCCAGGGCAATGTGTTTGTTGCAGTAAGGAAGGATTCGAACCCCGTATTGGCCCCAGCTAATAAGATGCATGTTTGCTCCGGCCTTGCTTGGCTGACGCCGCGTCCAGGGGGGGCTGTGCTTGGCCCGACGTGGTTGCGTTACACACATGTCCAAGAGGTCTTGAGTGGAGGATTTTGGGCTGGGCATTTGCGGCGTGCCGGCCTATCCGAAGGAAGGTTTAAAATGGATACGGTTCTTTGTCATGAGATTTCGGCAGATGGGGTTTTTGGGGGCCGCCGATTGGGTGCCATTGGGTTGTGGAGATCGTGCCTGGAGGGCTGAGTAAGAAATCGGGGACGGGGTGATTTTGTGAAACCGTGGGGATTTCGGGGCCTGGGCAGGAGGGTAAAAGCTTCTTTGGGCTCTGGTATGTACATACCCCTTACTGAGTTGATGAGTCGTCGTTGTTGAGTACCTGAGAGAGGTTTGCGTTCGTGCAACCCCTGATTCAGGCTTCGATTGAGCCAAGCCGCCGAGTCTCTTGGACTGGAAATAGGCGAATGAAAAGAAAATGCTCATTTCCCTGTCAGAATCTTTGCGTAGATTCACTCCGAGACCAGAATAAATTCAAGTTTCTTGAAGCATTTGAGCTATCTCTTGTGACTGGCGGCTGTTCTTGTTCAAATGTTGGCCTAACAAAAATTGTGGGCCCAACCAGGATCTTGCAAAGCTGCCGGATGAAGTGCTTTAATTCAGGGACTAGTCCCGAGCCAACGCCAATTCCCTTAGTACCGCCATCTATAAACATACTCTACGGACCAAACCCAAGTCTATCTAAACCCACCTTCCTCTCAGTCACCCCTCGCCTCATCTACCTCCCGCCCTAACTCTCCACTCCCTCACCACGGCCGCCTCCCCACCAACCAACCCCTCCCCCTTCTTCACATACTTCACGCCCCACTCCCTCCGCCCCGTAACCAACACCCTGCACGCCTCCAGTCTCGCATACAAACTCACATCCTCCCTGGCCTTCGCCCCCCTCACCTCCCCATCCAACACCTCCAGCAGTCCCCTGCCGTGCGCATCTCGCGCCGCCACGCTGGCGCCCATCTCGAGCAGCGTCGCGAGCGCGACCTTGCGCCCCAGCCGCGCGGCCATGAGCAGGGCCGTCTCGCCGCGCCGGTTGCGCGCCTCGGGGCTGCTGTTCGCGCCGCCGGTGGCGGCGGCGGCGCGGACGAGCGTCTCGAGAATGGCCTGCAGCGTCTTGGCCTTGTCGTCCTGGTCGTCGGGGATGTGCTCGATGAAGGCCATGAGCGGCGTGTAGCCGCGCTTGTCGTAATGGGAGAGGGAGAGGGAGACGGAGGGGTGCAGGAGGGAGTGCAGGTGGCGGAGGCGCGTGGGGAGGGTGTCCTCGGGGATTGAGGTCTTGGGACTGCTGGTGGTGGCCGTGGCACCTGGGGCTGGTGAGGGGGTTTTGGAGTCGAGTTTGCGTTTGAGGGGGCGGCTTGTTGATGCTGGGGTGGAGGAGGAAGAAGAGGAGGAGCGCACGTGGCGGTCCATGGTTTGCTGGTTGAGGATGGCCTCGGCGAGGCAGTGCAGCCCGTTACGACCCTCGGCGTCTTCGATGAGGGGATTGGTGTAGGAAGACTGGATGACACGAACAAGACGGGCGTGGTAGGCGAGGAAGGAACCCTCTGAAGCGGAAGATGGGGACGACTGCTGGGACTGGAGCGGGTGGTGTCTTCGACTAACGGGGAGGGGCTGTCGGTGCGGCGAGGTGGGATGTATGGGCTTTGGGCTGGTCACGTCGAGGTCAGGCACGGGGTTGAAGCCGAATGCATCGCGGCGAGAGGCGAGCGTGGGGTTGAAAAGGGATATGAGGCTCGCAAGGGCCGGCAGATCCCGGACGACGGAGTGGGCGCGGTGGAAGAAGGTCCGGCCGTAGACGTCGGTTTCGTAGAGGATTTCAGGACAGGATGCTCGAATGTGTCCCAAAAGCCGCTTCAAAGGAGTGGAAGGGCCTGAAAAGTCCACGAACCACTCGAGGTTGAGGACGTGAAGAAACGTCTGGCCGCCCGTGTTGACCGCCCTCAAACTCCCATGGCTAGCACGAGCCACCATCCCGCACAGCGTCTCTTGATATCCTCCCAAGGCAGCGAAGAGGTGTAGCGGTGTGTTACCAAAGCTGTCCACGAGGCTGATGTTTTCTGATGGAGGATGTTCCAGGACATGCCGCGCTCGTGGACTTGGCTCGCCTGTCGGGAGGAGCCAAGAGTTCTGGTCAGCAGAGGTGTCCTTGGCGATGGAGCACCAACAGTTTCCCTTGCCATGTTGTTGGCCTGGGAAGTCGGCGCAGCTCCGAGTGTGCGCAGTGAGGAAGTCCCCTGGAAGCGCAAATCCGGGGTCTGGAAAGGCTTCGTAAGCCTCGGCGCAGGCTTCAAAATCCGGTACCGCTGGCTCTGATCCTTCGCTTAAGGCGGCTGATGGGCGACGCCCAGAAGACAGGCCATCGTCGTCAGATGACATTGAGATGGTGTATTCTTTGATGAGTGAACATAGCTGGAGAGCGTAGTGCGTAGAACAGTCTGACACTCTTCTCTTGATATCATGGACGTAGGTGGTGTCGAACAACCCCTGGGCGTTGCTTTCTTGCTCGACGCTTTTAAAAGGGGTGGAAAAGTAGCCGATACTGGACACGTCTGGAGATGTCGAGAAGTCAAAAGCCGGGGTGTCTTCTGGCTTAATACTTTGCCGGACGGGATGTTACTTCAGAGCTTGGTGGGGACGCTCAGTCTCTGCGGCTGTGGTGAGCGGAACTGTGTGAATACACCCTAAAACACGGTGTCTAGGTACCTCTGTCGACCCACGGCCCGTTGCTGTGCGGCTACCCGAAATCCCTCTCCTGTTTCTGCGCCGTGCAGGGACATAGAAAGACTGTTTATGCGTTTGCTCATTTCAGTCCGCGATTCAGGCCGGAGATAACGGGGATCGTTGTCGAGCATCTTGTGGATGGTCTTTTGAGCCGAGTTTTTTCTGGGGGCGTGTCAGCCGTTCGTCAGTGATTTGTTGGCACGAGATGCGCACCTCGGGTTGAAGCCATCGTCCTCGAGCACCTTGATGATCTTGTCGATGGATAGTGTCGAGTAGAGATACAGCCGGGCTAGCTTGCGAGATCGAGATATGGTCCACTGCGGAGGCCGCCCTATCCTGGAGCCCGACGGGGCCGGTCCGGTTGCTGTTGAGGCGGGCGAGGAAGCCATCTCGACCGAGCTCGGCCTTGAAGAGGCGGTAAAGGAAGACTGGCGACAGTGCAGCGAGAACGGGACATCGTGATAGCCATCAATGCCGCCATGGCCTCCATATAATGCATCGAGACAGACGACACCAGGCTGGCCCTGTCGGACCCGAGTCAGGACGTTGGCGGGCATGATGATATCCAAACTGGATCGGAAACGGTCCGCTGTCCCTGTTTGTCGACGGGCAATTCCGCGAGTTTATTCCATCATGGAATGTGCAGAAAGCGTTTGGATATGTATCGTCGACTCCGGTCCTGGCCAGACCCTTGTCCAACAGAGCGAGTGTGGGGAGCAACCCAAGAATGCTTGGAGGCGATCCGCGGGTCGGCCTCCCAAGGGTTGCTTGGCGATGGAAGGTGAGCACGGGGGTGTGTTGGGGGAGGCCATGGCTGCTTGGTGCCAAGGTACCGAAGCTTGTGTGACGAAAAGGGGGGCAAGGGAGGTACCGCTCTAAGTATAAAAAGTCGAATGCAAGGAAGGTTTCTGTGCAGCTTCGGTGCAGCTGTTGGTGGAGACAGGGCGTTGCAGAGGGAGGCCCCTGCATGGCAAAGGCGGCGCAAAACGCGTCGAGGGTGTGGGCTGTGCCGCCCAAATGAATTGACGCTCCCCACCAGCCGCATCAAGCTGCAGAGGGGCGTCCACAGTCGAGTGAAACAAAATGACCCGAGCTGAGTGCTCAGGCCAATGGGAGCGTCTCGCCCGTTCCGCGAGCCATGTGGAAAACGCCAGGGGGGGTGTCGCATGCATGGACCAGCATGGTCAAAGGCAGGGCTTCCCGCTCTTCGATGCTCTGACGGCGGCACATGAGCAGCTCTCAGCTCGCCAACACGGGCCAGCCTCCACACTGCGGTTGAATGCAGATCTGCCTCGAACCCGGGTCGAAACCCCATGCTTCGGGTGCCGGGAGCCCGCAATAGGAAGCCGACAGGGAAGGTGACGGGATGAGACGAGGACTCGACTTGGCGCGCATCAATGCGTTCCTTCTAGAAGCCTTCCATGCATACGCCGCGATATTGCGTACCGGGGAACACGATTATGCCGTGGGTGGACAGGGTGGACGCTCGGTGGGTTTGCGAGTAAGTGTTGCTGAGGTGTGTGGGATCGAGCTTGTTGACATCCAAGCAGCGGAATGACCGACAGTTTCCGAGCATTACTTACGGCCCATCAGAGACAGCTCGGCAAGTCCGTAGCAACACCGAATTCGATCAAAGAACCTTGGTCTTGTTAGTCCCTGACCGAATGCGCTTCTTTTTCCAAATGAGGGTGTTGATCATCGTGATGCGATGCTGCGTGCTCACTGTTCAGTGATTCCTGTTTGCTCACTTGCGGGAACGGGGCCAACTGTTGACGTGGACGAAGCGGACACAAAACCAGAAACCCGCCGTCCGCATCGTGACTGGCCCAGCTTCGTGCGCGAGATGCAAGGGGCGCAGGGTCGGACTTCAACCGGATATCGTTGCCAGAATGGAATTTTGACAAGTGGTGATTGCTTGGGCTGTCCCGCCGCCAAGATGCAAGGCTGCCTCTGACTGAGCAAACAACACAGGGGAGTGCGGGATGTCCCGTTTGAAACTTTGAGTTTTGGATTTTTGGATGATGTTTCCGGTCGGCGGTGTGGTGTGTCAAGACAAGAGTGAGTGGTGCAGAGTCCAGACCAGCACTCGGTGGTCCCAGCCAGTAGACAAGGGTCGTAAACACCCAACCCAAGCCGACCCGGGGGATCTGATCGGTGGCTGCCTAATCGTCCCTTCCTGCGCGCAGGGTCTAATTCGTCGGCAGGTAATGCATCAGCTGCATTCATGGAAGGTACGGCACCCATGACACTGCAGTGACAGGGCACCCGGGCCCAAGCAGGAGACAAAGACTGTGTGGGCGTGGAAGCAGCGACGTAACATGGACCCAACGATGGAAGTCAAAAGTCAACAAATCCCAGTTTGAGATGGACTTGAACTCTCGGCCCAACCCCGAGACTCCCAAACGGTTTGCTTCGACCAGTCGATAATCCATCTTCGGCAACGCTCCCACTTCCGCTCCCGGCTCCCGAATCTCGGAAGACGCACCAGGGCATCCGAGTTGTCTGTGTATTAATTCTTCCCTCCCGGGTCGGCCCGTCACTACCTCGCCGACCTGGTCTGCTCTAACCCTGCCGAAACGCTTGGCCCGGCCTTCCAAACGACGATCGGGGATTGCCCTACATTGCTGGCGCACAATGTTGGCGTTGTATGGCGCCGGAGGGCCCCGGAGCATTTCCGCGTTTCTTTTGGAGCAAACGCCACAGTCACCATCGGAACCGACACTTTTGCACGAGACAGCATTGTTGGTTGATAACTGGATCATCAGCCTCGGCCTTCGGGACTGGGCAATCGTGTCGGATGGCACACCGAGCTGGAGCCTCCTGCGAAATGGTCTCGTCAAAACAATCTGGACAGAATCCCAACGAATGATCGGCTTGACGACGCTTGGGTTGTAATCCCAGGAATGGATCGGAACCAGCAATGTCAGATGATCACCTTTCTCAGGTGCACCAACGACTCTCACTCCGTCGGCGGATTCTTCAGTGTCATCTGAGTCACATGTGGCTGGCAAGGCACGTTGAGACAAGCTCAGCTCCACTTGATTCTTGTGATCCTATTTGTGGTGTTGGCTGCGCCGTTAATGCTCCGCTCATTGCAACCACGCCGTCCCCGTGTGTCCCGCCAGAGTCGCACCTCGAGCGGAGAAAGCGCCGCAAACCCCACCATTTCAGTTGATCAGACCAAACCACTTCAGCAACTGCTGCTCGTTCACCGACGGCGCATGCCCGACGCCCTGCCCAAAGAAGCCCTGCAGCTTTGTCCCGTCGCCATACACCTGCTGCGTCCACTGCGACGACGGCACTCCGGTCACATTCCGGCTGAGCTCGACGCCCAGCACGTTGGACCACTGCTTGAGCGCCTCGTAGGCACACTGAGGCCGCACCAAGCTGTCTGCCAGACCGTGCGTGATTTGCATTCTCGGGCGCCGTCCGGTGTAGCCTGGATACGCATTCCGCACCAGATTCCCCCACTCCTGCGGCGTCTTCTGCAAGCCCTGGGCACAGGTCTGGTTGGCGCTCATTGGCGTCGCGGCGGGCGCACCTGTGGGTTGAAGATAACACCGTCAGTCACATGTTCCCATCTGCGTGGAGAAGCAGCGGCACCAGCTGCCATTGACGTGTCAAGCACAGAGACAGTCGTATCGTTTCTCATCCCTCGCCCCCAAAATAGCAACCAAACATACCTTGGAAACATCCAAAGGCCACGCCCGAGTACGCCGCGCCGGCCTCAAACACATCCGGGTACGACCCAGCCATGACGTTGGTCATCATGCCGCCGGACGAGAAACCCATAACATAAACGCGCGCCCGGTCCGCGCTGTACTTGTCGATGGTGTAGTTGACCATGTTGACGATGCCGAGGGCGTCGCCGCCCTGTCCGTGCGTCAGGCTGGCCGCGTTCTGCACGTCCCAGCAATTGCTCTGGTTAGGCGTGCTCGGGTAGATGAGGATGAACCCGTTGGAGTCGGCGTACGAGGGCAGTTTGGTGCCGCTGAACCACTGAGGGCCGGTGCCGCCGCAGCCGTGGAGCTGTGCGTTTGCCGATTAGCCTGGGCTAGGCATTACTTCTTCGTCTGTGGATCGGGCTCTTACCGCTACAATGATGGCCGGCTTGCTGGCAAGCTTGTCGGGCACATAGATGTGCATCTGGATCTTGGTCGGGTTGTTGCCAAAGTTGCTGACCTGCTGCAACGACGCGCCGAGGCACGTCGCCGCCGTGGCGGCGAGCCCAAAGAAAGTCTGGAGCAGCATGCTGATTGCCAGTAGGTACTAGAATCAAGCGAAGATTGACGAGTCGGACGCACCACGAACAACTTCAACGATGATCATGGGGTTTGGCGGCATTTATACAGGAACACGGACTTGCCCACAAACTCTCTCCCCAAATGCAAACCCGGTGTTTACCTCGCCAAATATCATGGCAATGGAAATCGGCAAGTTCAAACACCTGAAATCCAAGAAATTGCGGAGGTTAAAAAAGGGGCACTTCCCCTTTTGGTGTCTGTCCCGGCCGTGATGTGCGGCTAAGGCGGGTAAATCACACACAACGTTACCCGGCACACGGTTGAGCCGCCGTCCCTACCCTCGATCGGAGCTCATATGTAGAGGATATATGAACTCCAGCTGGGGAACCTGGCACGATATGCACATCGGCACCTGGGGTCGGCAATCGCCCTTCTCAGTGTAACGAGTTGCGATAGATGCGATTGGGGCGTGGAAGAAGTGTACGTCGATCAATGAAACAACCTTTGGGACAAGCGAGTGCCAAGAACCACGGACTCTCCAAGGTTGGAGGTGATAACATCAGCTAGTTTTGCCTGGAGAAGCATTGCATACGACTCTGAGCTCTTTTGAGCTCACGGGGCATAGGGGCGCTCCTTGAAATGCCATGATCAAAAGGGAACATGGCTTTGCTTGTTGGTATTGGAGCTAAGAACATTGTACCTCGGAGTTGCACACCAACATGTCCCCAACGTTGAGTTGCTAGATGCCGTTGCCCAGCAGTCATGTGCCAACTTCAAACGCACCAGGCGTATATAGTAGTCCTGATGAACTACAACCGCAGTGAAAGAGAATCAGACGCAACAAGACTACAATCTTGCAATTCACCAATCTTCCCCAAAATATACCTTTCGCCTGGGAACCAACATTCCCCCCTCGCATGTTAATGCAACCCCACCATACCCCCACAACGTAACCCCTGAGCTTCAAAGTGTAGATCTCACTCGACCTCGGCCCAATCATTGATCACCATCATCCCAAGCATTTCTGAGCCTCGGCTGCCCTCCGCAACCCCGCAAACCAACCCAGATCTAACATCCCCATCTCATCTCCAACCCCGTCCCCTCCTCGTCACCCTGCAAAAAGCTGACACTCTCTCCCTGCCCCTGTCCCTGCGACTGCGCCTGCCCTTGCGCCTGCCCCTGCGAACCCCCACTCCCACTCCCACTTCCATTCCCACCCCCATCCCCACCCCCCATCACCACCATCCTCCCCGCCCCATCCCCCCCTCCATCACCCCCCGCCGCAGTCGCCGAACTCGCACCGGCGCTCGCACTGCTCGTCGAACTCGCGCCCGCATCAGCACCACCAGCAACCTCCAGCCGAAACCCCATCTCCTCCCCCTCGGCGGGACACGCAAAGCTGTTGACCACCGCGGCCGCGCCCTTCTCGAACCGCGCCGTGCCCACCAGCGTGCCGGGGGACCCAGCATTACCACCACCGCCGCCGCCGCCGCCGCCGCCGCCGCTGCTGCTGCTCCCGTCGAGCGCGTAGATGTTGACCGTCGCTGCGCCGCTGACGTGCGCGGCGGGGGAGGTGAGGTTGAGGAGGATGGTGCATGGACCGCTTGATGAGGACGAGGAGGTATTGGTGGTGGTGTTGGTGGTTGAGGAGGTGGAGTCCGAGTCGGTTTTGGGGGCGGTGAAGGCGTCGTTGTCGTCCGGATCGGAATCGGAATCGGAGCCGGAGTCGGAGTCGCTCGTGGCGGAGGTGAGGTCGTCTAGGTTGAGGTCGAAGGGGGAGTAATAGGAGGTGCGCGCCTCGAGAGGGGAGGAGGAGGAGGATGAGGAGTTGGGGTAGGCAAAGTTGAGGTCCGCTGTGACGGGGGCGGATTGGGATTGTTGGCTGCCTTGTTGCTGTTGGGTTGAGGAGGAGAGCGTGATTTGGATCGGGTAGCGGGGCGTGTTGCCTTGGGGCATGGCGCGAGGGGTTGGGTAGGAGGTTGCGCAGGAGGCGGAGGAGGAGGATGCGCGCTTGGGGAGTGGGCGGAAGTTGGGTAATGTTGTTGAATGCGCTGGGGGGAGGAGAGCGAGGAGGAGGAGCGCGGTCGCCGTTCGCGGACACATCTTGGATTGGTACAATTGGTGTCGTGTGAGCATTGTGTTTGAAGCAGGGCTAATGTATGGGATACGTTGACGCTGCCGGGATCTGTGGTGGTATAATAGGGGTTGGCGTGAGTTGGCGATGAGTTGTGAGGTTGGCACGAATCTGGTAGGCTTTCTTGCTCTCCTCCCCCACGGCAGAGACGAACTGGGCGGATAACCGGACTATTTAGTCCACCGTCATGCGCAGGCTTACTTCCTTTCCAGCTCCGACAAACCCATGCTGGGGATCACGAGCTTCTGCTGCAGATGGAAGCGCATGCTCTGGTTTCACAAATGCAAGTGTTTTAATTGACTTTAAATGTACCATAGTTCATGATCTCCACGAAGCGGACGTCCCATCATGAGAGCCTGGAAGAGGGAGTCGCCAAGGAGAGGGGGCTTTACCAGAGGACGGTGAACATTTAGTACTCTTCAACAGGTATTCTCCTTTTCAGTCTAGAGCTTCTTTCTCAAGCCCACATCATGAACAATGCGTTAGCGTTCTTGCAGCATGCGATGCACGCTCTAGACGTCATGATTAGATCGAGACAGTAGCACACCCATCTTCAAGGGTCAGGCTGAGAGCGTAAAGATGGACTCAGTCTTAGATAGCGTGGGATAAACCACCGAGATTCTTTCCTATCACCTTGACAAGGTTCGGCTTGGCACATGCAGCTTCATCAATTCAAGGTACCCTGAATGCAGGACCCAAGACGCAATCCCTCTCCGTAACGATGACAAACAACCGAATCAACCTTGGCCGATGCTAAACCCAACACAAAACTCCAACCCACCCACCCGTTACCGACTCTCCATCCTCCCCCACACCCTCTCCCACTCCACCAACCCTTTCCTCCCTTCCCCCAGCTCCTCCGCACTCCCATCACTCGACCCACCCCTCGTAGCATACTTCCCAACCACCACCACCCCATCACCCCCAGCACCAGCACCAGCACCCCTCCCTCCTCCTCCTCCTCCTCCTCCTCCTCCTCCTCCTCCTCCTTTACCCTGCTCCGACTCGGAAACCGAAAACCGCGACGGCAGCCCGCCCAGATTCCCCAAGCTCACGCTCATGCTGCGGCGTCCCACCACCCCGCTACCGCCGCCGCCGCCGCCGCCGCTGTCGAGTCCAGTCGGGATGGACGAGGCGGGGCCGGTCGAGCGGCCCAGCAGGCGGCGGATGAGTAGGCGGAAGGAGGGCAGGCACGGGCAGATGACGCCGACGTCGAGCTCGATGCCGGACCAGAGGCAGACTTGGACTATGTCTTCTGTTGCGGCTGTCAGAGTCTGTTTTCCTTTTCTTTCTGGCATTTCTTTTCTTTTTTTCTGGAACCCCTTTATATCTTGGTAGGTTGGGGTTTGGGGTGTGAAGGTGGGGAGGGAGGGGACAAGGTGTGGTGTACCAGGGTTGGGGAGGGGAGGAGGACGGGAATGAACGATGATGGACTGGCTGAAGAGGTGTAACGCACTTGTTGGGTTGACCGTCTGGGTGAACTCGTTGATGGTCTTGAGGCGGGTGAGGCTGACTATCACGACGCTGTGGCCAGTAAACGCCTTGTTAGCAGTGCGCTGACAAGGACCAATAAGAGGTAATGTTAACGCACCCGACGCCAAAGAAGAACATGAGCCCGCCCATCATCTTCTTTCTCCAGGGCAGGGTCAGCGCCATGAGCTGCGACAGCGGCAGGGCGAGCATCCAGACATCAAACACGATGCCCGTCGCGGCGGCCACCCAGGCCAGAATGTTGTAGTTCCCGCAGTGGCCGTCGTGCAGGCCCTCCCACTGCCTCCAGAAATACGGAAGGGGCTGGCACTGAAAGATGATGGCCATGAGGAAGGTGAAGTTGTAGACGAGGTTGAAGACCATGGTGCCCGTCAGCAGACGGCTAAAGGTCTTGTCCGGCTTGGGCGGGAAGATGCGGATGTAGAACAGGATGATCGAGGCGCGGAAGAAGAATCGGCCGATGGTGTAGAGGAGCATGTCGGCAAAGAACATCTGGAGCAGTGAGCGGCGTACTGAGATGGCGGCAGAGCGGAGCATACCCTCACGACCGAAGTGACATCGTCGAATGGGACGAACCACATGTCCTTCCCTTGACCGACTGTGATGGCTTGAGAAGAGTTAGTACTCGGACTCGGGACGGGTTAACCATCAAGAGGTGGCACCTTTAATGTTCATCCCAGTGAAGAGGGCAGCACAGATCTACAACTCGAATCAGCATACACAAAATGTCAAACGCGACCGTCGGAGGAACATACAAAGCTGAGAAAGTTTGCCACGTCGTCCCACCAGAAGTAGGCTTGTGTCAAGACGCGCGCAAGAAGCCGCAGCACCACAGAGACGACGGCGATGGTAATAAAGGTTGAGTAGAGGGGGATGAGGGATTCATCCGTCTCGACCGGCAGGCCGCACATGTGGGAGGACACATTCTTGGTCACTGGCCAGAGTCAGCATGCTCTAACCGACGCCGACACAAATGCAGTAGTATCTTCCTACCCAGAGACTCTTTGATCGTGCAGGACGATCTGACGCAAGCCAGTGCCGCATTTTCGAGTTGTTGGTTATTGCAGATGCAGGTAACGTTGGTCGGGTTGCATATTGACTGGTCAATCGCCCTCTCCAGGCAAATCCGCTGGTTGCATGTATCAGCGCGCCGTCTCGTATCTGACCAGTTGCTTTGCCGGTTGTACGTACGCCGCAGGCTGGGAAGGCGGCGCGGGCCTCTCCCAGGGTTATGGAGCCATCGACGGCGGCGGAGGCGGCGTTGAGATGAAGGAAAAGACACAGGCCGAGGATGGCAGAACTGTGTCTGAAGTACAACATGTCAAGTCACCATCTGTGCTGACACGGTAACATTGGGATGGAGTCGGGAGAGGGACCGCGCCGACCAGCCATCCATGACAGCCCCGTGGATATGTATGCAGGAGCGGGAGGCAGCCCCCCAACAGCAAGGTCTTCCTGGCTTGCCCAACCCCGGGTCCACGGCCATGGCTGGTGGCTGCATGACAGGGGGTTTTTGACAGGAGCCTTGGCAGATCGCCGTCCTGTGTCTTGGGGCCACCGTCGCAGAGAGCAAGCTCCGGTGAGCACAGACGAGGCCGGGCTTTGCTCCGACGCGAGAGCTCAACGATGAATGGTCGGGTCCTTGGAGTGACCCCTCACATGAAGGCTAACGTTAGCCTGCTGCCATGGATTCGCAGTTCAAGGGGGCGTTCCTGGGTGTGCCAAGGGCTATAGCGTGGCTGGGCTGCCTTGGCCTGTCTTGGGAAATAACCGGGCCTTGATAACGAAGTGTTTCCTGCGCCGCTCCGCAGATCAATGAGTATTTTCATTGTCCCCGAGGGAGGGACATGTGAGGAGGGATTGGATTGATGGTCGCTGAACGATCACCAACCCGGCCATCTGGGATGACGCCGAGTCGGCGAAACGTCAAACGGTAATGCTACGCTGCAGGTTTCGTTGCTGTCAAGATGCGCCAGCAGTCGCGTGCGACGACAAGCTCGAAAAGGTCAGTGCAGCAGACGCCATGCGAGTCGTCATGCAGGCGAGGAGATCCGAATCCGTTTCTGGAAGAAAAGCCGCACGCTTAGACCAACGCGTGTCCACATGTGAAACTCAATCTTGATCAAGCTGGCAGCCGACACCCGTTCCGGGTTATCCCCGAGTGCTCTGGCCCTTGTTCCCACGCCATTTGCAGACATGAGATCGTTAGCCCCAACACTCGCATTGTTTCTTTTGCTGACGCGGACAGTGGGAGCCCCTGACTATCACAGACCCCCGCGCCTTTCACAATGTGATTGGCATGGCCAATACGTTCACCTCACCGAGTTTGCGAGGCGGTGTAGTCTGCGGCTCGGCCGTGGGTGCGATAAGGAAAAAACTCGAACGCCACCGTGTTGGGGGTTGGGTGGAGGAAGGAACGCAAAAGCGAAAGCGATCCCGCCCCCACCTGTCATGCGGGCCACATGGCTTGCCGTCGACGGGACCACCCGCCAAGGCCTGGGGAACTGCGACGCTGGCGCATCGACCAACCATCCCACGGGCCGAGGGAACAGTCAAAACGCGAACCAGCGATCATGGATGCTCCGCGAGCTGAAACAGTTGTTCCCCTTCTTTGCATGGTCCACGACGCCACAAGCCCTCTGCAGAGTAGGTCATGGATAAGGTATCAGTGATTTTGATCAGTAGCCTTGAAGCGGCCGGTGGTCAGATATGTTGAGGTTTTGTATTTTCTAAACAATGGGCGACAGGGGAGTACCCTGCCGGTAACTTTCCAGCTACATGTGCTGCATCTTCAGGAAGAGCCCAAAAAGGAGCAAAGCTAGTGTCTACCAAGTTGTTCAAGATTCCGGTACGTTTGTCCCAGATTTTCAAATCCCAGCTTCTTTACATGTATGTACGAGGAAAAGAATGTGAGACCGTCGTTCACATGGAGCCCATTTTCAAGGCAGGAACCCGCTGTCAGATTGGGCCACAGGCTGGAACCCGGGGTCAGACGAGGGCACAGGCTGGAACGGGTCGCCAGACGAGGCCACAGGCTGGAACCCACCGGCGGGCTGGAACCCGTGATTCTCGGGCGCCGGCTCGGGCGGGGCGTCCAGCTGGCGCGCCTCCCACGAGTCGACGCCGCACTCCTTGTCCAGCCGGCCCAGCCAGGCGCGGGCCGAGTCGCTGACCGGGCAGGTGCGCTCGTGGCTCAGCATGCCGCCGATCTTGTACTCGGGCACGCGGACGTCGCCCTTGACCCATTCGTAGCTGATGACCTCTTCGACGCGGCCGTCGGCCTGCTTCTGCGTCGTCCGCTTTTTCTGGCGCTTG